>CM069553.1:10803000-12082500 GCA_035773235.1 Eospalax fontanierii
AACTAACTTCAGAAGGTTGTTCTCTGACTTCCACACACACACACGGAGGCACACATGTACACATACACTCAGACACACGATAAATAAATAGTAATAGGTAAATGTAAAAGAAAAACTTAAAGAAAGCCAGATTTGGTGGTGCGTACTTATAATCCAGCACTGGAGAGGTGAAGGCAGGTAGATCCCTAGGACCCACTGGCCAGCCAGCCTAGCCTAATCAGTGAGAGATCCTGCCTCAAAAAAAGCAAGATGGAGGAGCTGGAGAGATGGCCCACTAGTCCACCAGTTAAAAGCACATATTGCTCTTCGAGAGGACCTGGGTTCTGTTCCCAGCACCGACATCAGGCAGTCCACAACTGCCTGTAACTCCAGTTCTCCAATGCCACCTTCTGGTCTCTGTAGGCACTTATTCAGGCACACACACAGTACATAAATAAAAACAAATATTAAGAAATGTTAAAAGATGGATGATAGATGAGGAATGACACCCGAGGTTCATGTCTGGCCTCTACATGTACATGCATGTTCACACGTGCACACACATACACAAAAGATTCCTTGGCTACAAACAAGAGAAGTCTCCCTGGCTCACAGGCAGGCAGGGAGTTCAGTTATGAAAGGAAGAAGATTACAGAATCAAAGGTCAGGAAAAACTGAAGGGCGAGGCAGGACAGTTTCTTCTCTATGCACACCAGTGGTTCTGAGATGTTACCAGCAACCTGTCCTTGGACACGAGGGTGAGTAGTCTATACCAGAATCCAAGAAGACACCTGAAGTCCCTCCGCCCCTCCTCCTGCCTCTTCCACACTCCTCCGCAAAGCGATGGCAAACACCTTCTTCTGCCTTGCTGATGGCAGCCCGCATGGGTGCTCAGCATCGTGACTTTGCAGATGAAGTGCCCTTATCTTACAATCTGGCAGCAGTACCAGTGCCTGCTGTTGCAGAAACCAGAGTCATGAGATGTCTGGGTGGAAAAAAAATAGCTTCCGGATCTTCATTCCCCAGACAGCTCTTGGTGAGCATCGTGGTTTCTGATTTTTCAGAGACTTGGGGAGAAAAGCAATATGATCAGGACCAGAGGAAACTAAGACCCAAAATCCTAACGGGGCCTTCTTCCTCCTGCATGAGGCCTCCTGAACAGGAGGTCAGGCACCTAGTGAGGATGGTCTATTTCAGCTTATCCACCTGGCCTGGTTTCCATCAAGATGTGCCGTTTGCATCTGTCCTCGCAGTGTCCCCAGTTATTTTGGGCTAACTCATGACCTTATGTGCCTGCTTTTGGTTTTGAACATTTTTATTCGCCAGGACTCCACAGCTATGCCTTCATCCTACCAAGGACTTCTGTCCCTAAGACCTCAAGATATTGGAAGCAGAATTCTTAGCCTCCTGGCTAACTGTAGTCTTATCATCAGAAAAATCAGTTGGTGACTGACAGATAAATAACTAGCCTTCATTCGGAAAGCAAATCCTGTGGTACCGATGCTACAATGCCAGACTGCATGGCCTTCACCTTTCTCTCATCACATTCTGATTGACTGCTTTAACTGAAGCTTGAATTGTCCATTTATTGCGTGTGTTGCAAGGAAGAACTTAGTTTTCAGGATCATATACTTTTTGGCTTTGTGCAGGTTTACCACTGGGCATTCTTTCAAGCTCTGCATGAGGCGATGACCCTCTTCTGATCTGGCAGTTGGCATTAATAACTAATAATAGTGACTATTCTTTAAAGTGTCTTTGTGAACTAGACACTATGCTAGGTACACTCCAGACATGATCCCACTTATCCCTCTGTTGGGGGACTAAATGAGAGTTCAGAGTAGGTAAGTAATTTGCTCAAGGTGACAGAGCAAGTGTCAGAGTCCAGACTTCTTCGATATGTCACTTTCCTTAACAGAGTCCAGGACTCTACTTGTCTGCTAATCTGTGAGAATAAGGTTGATAAACTGTAAAAGGCCAGTTAGCAAAAGCCCTTTTCTATAAAAGGCCACTATGCATGAGCACCCACAGGTCTCTGTGAACACTATTCAACAACTCTATCACTGCAGCAAGATATGTAAATGGGCAGTCGTGACTCTATTTCAATAAAACTTTATAAAAATGGGCAGTGGGCCAGAATTCCCAGTCATTGTATTAAACTTACTCTAAGACTAGATTCATAATATATGCATGGCCATTACCTGCGACACGAGTAGCAAAGAACTAGTGGGCGTGTGTGGTGTTTTGAATAAAAATGAAAATGTCCTCCATAGGCTCCAAGTTTTTGAACACTTGGCCCCAGTTGATGGCATTCTGTATGGAGGTTAGGAGGCCTTGGGGAAGGAGGGCACATCATGGGGAGTGGGCTTTGAGGGCCTTGAACCATTTCCAGTCTCTCTCTCTCTCTCTCCCTCTCTCTCTCTCCCTTCCTGTGCATGCTTGAAAGCGTGGTCATGCAGCGTTCTGTTCCAGCTGCCTCTGCCTCCAAGTCTCCCCACCATGATGGACTCTAACCCCTCTGGAACTGTGAACCAAATAAACCCTCCTATAAGTTGCCTTGGTCATGGTGTTCATCATAGCCACAGAAAATGCCTAAGACAGTATGTAAGTGCTTAAAGACCAGAGGTCAGTGTTGGGCATAGTCCTCAGTCACTTTCCACCTTATTTTTTGACAGGGCCTCTCACTGAACCTGTAGCTCGTCAATTTGGCCAGACTTGCTAGCCAGTGAACTCCAGAGATCCTCTTGTCTCTGCCTCCGGGATTCCTGGCATGAGTTTCCCCACCCAGGTTTTTCATATGGGTTCTGGGGGACCGAACTCAGGTCCTCATGCTTATGCGGCAAGAAATGCACCACCTGAGCCTTCTCTCAGACCCATGGAGAGCGTTTTGAACATTACTATGAGCCTCAGCAGCACTAAACACTTCGTGTAAGTTTTTGTATCTAATCCTCTCAAGAACTCCACAGGAGCCAGGCATGGTAGCACATGCTTGTAATCTCATGACTGGGGAGGTTGAGGCAGAAGGAGCATCAGAAGTTCAAGACCAGCCCGAGCCCTGTAGCAAGTTCACAGGCTGGCCTGGGCTACAGAGAGGGGACCTGGAACTCCAGATATCAAACCATAGGCAATATTTCTCCAAGCTTATCCCACTGAGACCTACAAACCCAGCTCCTAACCCTCCTTCCACACTGCCTTTGCTGTTAGAGGGCCAGTCTGCACATTAGAGGGCTTCTCCTGGTGCTCTGAAAAACTGCCTCCCCCACCTAGCCTGAAGGGACGTCCCCTTCCTCTGGGCTCCTAAGTTTCCGGGCCCTGCTGAGTCACCTGTTCTCTTCAGTTAATGTCTTAGGTTGGTGGCCTTTTCCAGGGACCGTGCCATCCAGTTCACCCAACCCAGTCTGCTTTGGTTCACTGTGTGTTCGTTCTACAGTGTCCCTTTCAGTGTCCCAAATTCTCAGGTGCCCCTGCAGGGAGCACACACAGTGTTTATGGGTACCTTCTATTGTCCCTGTGTCTCCTGAGCACAGAGCTGCTTAAATAACCTCTGGGTCACGTAGTGCCCAAAGACCAGCAGGTCACATGGCCCCCACCCCCATCTGATGCCACTGTTATCTCCTCAGAGACAAGGGACAGACACTTGAGACGCCTGTGTTCTAAGAGTTCCTGTTAGCTTTTGGGTTGAGTCATGTGGGTGCAGAGGTGTCAGTTTAGCTGCTTCTCTGTCTTGGCAGTGACCTTCAGACCTAAAAGTGGACCACCGATGCTCTAGAGGGGACCCTGAGAAAACACAGCGTGGGCCCAGCCCTCAGGGCATCACAGATCATCACACATTCATTCAACAAAAATATTTCTCCTGTCCTCACCTCAGGCCAGGTTCTGTGCCAGGTGCTGGTGGGGAGGGGCTTGAAGGTGAACCAGGAAGTCTGGAGGAGGGCAAGCAGGACATCAGCTCTTTTATTAGCAGTTCTTGATGGCTTGTTAAGCACTGGGGCCCAACCAGAGGGAGGAGACGCTGGGAGCTACAGCCGGTTCCATTCATCCAGTGGCGTCCAGTAAATCTCACACTTCCACCTGGTTATGCATGTCCTCCCCCACACCAGTCCCCTGTATTCCTAGAACCAAGACAAGTCCAGGACCACACCCAAGTGTCCAGCATACTTCACAAATAAGTCTTGACCGGTCGGAAGCAGCATACTGCCTTCCCAGAACAGCTGCTGCCAGTATAAAAATCACAATCTTATGCCCATATAAGTGCCATCTTTGGAAGAGGTCCAGGAGATGCTGCAGAGGCAAATGGCTAGGTTTTAAGGTACTTTTCCCACACACACATGCACACATTGTCTTCAGGGGTTTCAAACGGCTGGGTGTCATGTGAACAAACATCTGTTCACCCCAATGACAGACCAAAATAATGACTGCTCTAAAGTCCAAACTGACCAACCAAAGAGTTTATTGGGGTTACTTACAGGAGTGTGGGTGAGGAATTACTTACAGGAGCAGGGACAGCTCAAAGGCAGCTGTCACTGAAAAGCCCACCCCAACAAGTGCAGCCCGGAGCACTCCTGGAGGAGTCCAAGGCAGTCCAAGACTTGCAAGGTTAGCTTCACTCTCCGAGTCTCAGAAGACTCCCTCCTTCCTTCCCCTCCCTCCTCCCTCCAGGATGGAATGTTTGAACTCCTTGGAAATTACTCCAAAACATAAGACACGGGTCTGTCAGAAAGTTAAACTTGGACATTGACCTGCCTGTGACTTAAAAATCCAGGTTGGGGCAGGGAAGGGACCTGGAGAGATGGCTCAGTGGTTAAGTGCATTGGCTGTTCTTGCAGAGGACCCAGGTTCAATTCCCAGCACCCACATGGTAGTTAACAACCGTCCCCACCTCCAGTTCCAGGGAATCCGAGGTCATCTTCTGACCTCTTGGGCATTGCACAACACAGATGTACTTACATATACGCAGGCAATACGCTCATATACATAAAAATAATAAATAATTTTTTAAATTCAGGTGGGGACAGGCAAAATGGCTCTCAGCAGGGAAACACTTACTGTCAAGTCTGACGACTTCAGTTGAATACCCAGGATCCACATGATGGAAGGCCAGAACAGACTCCTGCAAGTTGTCCTCTGACCTCCACATGAGCACGTGACACAGATCCCTCTCCCAACCATACACAAATAAATAAATGTAATTAAAAAAAAAATACTCAAGACCATGCAACTAACTTTTCCTTTCAGTGTTAAGAATCAAACCTGGCTAGGGTCGGGTGTGGTGGAGCACACCTTTAGTCCCAGCACTCGGGAGGCAGAGACAGGCAGAGTTCTGTGAGTTCAAGGCCAGCCTGGTCTACATAGTGAGTTCCAAGCCAGCTGGGGGCTAGAGAGAGACCCCATCTCAAAAAGACAAAAAAAAAAACAATCAAACCTAGGAACCCAAGTGTTCTAGTTTGCTTTCAAACACTGTAATAAAATACTCTGACCAATACCAACGTAGGGATGAAAGGGTTTATTTGGCTTACATCCCCCAGGTCACAGTTCATCACTGAGGGAGCCCAAGGTAGGAATTCAGGGCAGGAACCTGGAGCAGGAGCTGAAGCACAGGCCATGGAGGAACGCTGCTTACTGGCTTGCTTCCCTGGCCGGTGCTCAGCCTGCGTTCTTACACAATACAGAACAACCTGCCCAGAGGTGGCCCCACCCACAGTGGCCTGGCCCTCCCATATCACTCAGCAATCAAGAAAATACCCCACAGACATGGCCACAGGCCATTTAATGGCAGCAATTCCCCATTAAGGCTCCCTCTACGACTCAGATGTGTCAAGTACACAGCGAAAGCTATCCAGCACACCAAGCATGCTAGGCAAGCATTCTACCACTGAGCCACGACCCCAGCCCACATACAAATCATTGGAAAGACACTCTAGGTTCTCAAGTAAATTCACAGTGTCCAAGACAACTCCAGAAGAGAGCTTTCCACATGGGTCAGCTTCTAAATGCTTGCAAAAGGTTCCAACCATCAGCTCCCTTTCTTCCAGCTCACTAAGTGGTCCCTTAGGTCCCTTTGGTCCCTGGATGACACCTTGAGCTCCCTCCTTCACTATACAAACCCAGTGCCAGAGGTGGAAAGAGATAAGAGAAAGAGAGAGAGAGAGAGAGAGACAGACAGACAGAGAGACTATGACCTCTGCCCTTGCCATCACCCCATTGCTCCAAGTGAGTATTCATGGAGTCCCTGAACCTTGACCTCTGAGCATCTTTCTCAGTCCACTGGGGGTTTCTGGATGACTGTGGAATGTTTGTAATGATTAACTAGTTCTCTGATACACCTGAAGTGCATGCCGCATGCTATATGACCCAGTGTTATCTCTGAAGGCTTTCCTAATCCCTTCTTGGTCTCCCAGCCTCTCAGGGCTGGAGGGATCACCCAGATCTGTCAGGTTCTGAAATATATCCCAATGGACACGTTCTCTTTTGTCACTCCAAATACCCTCCCAGTCCTTATTTCTTGCTCCTCTTTATCTTGACATGTACGATGTGTGTGTGTGTGTGTGTGCACACCCGCCACACACTCCAGTGAGCGTAGGTACGTGCGCCCATGCACTCGAACAGATGACGTGAATGTCCTGCTCTGTCACCATCTTAGTCCCTTGGGTCTCTCACTGAATCTAGAGCTAGGCTGGTAGCCAACAAGCCCCAGTGATCTTCCTGTCTCCACCCACCCCAGCCCTGGGGTTACAGGCATATGCAACCACATCCAGCTTTTCTTTTTAAATGTGGACACTGGGGATTTGAACTCAGGTCCTCATGCTTGCATAGCAAGTACACTTACCCACTGAGCCGTCTCCCTAGTCTGTCCTTCTCCTTTTCAAACTGCTGTTGTTTTTCTTACTATTACCTCACCCCTCCCCAAAAGACAGTTATACAAGTAGATGTGGGAGGAAGAAAAGAAACATGTCATTGATGACTAAGACTGCCTAGCTCACTCAACACTTGCGACAGCGTCAGAATTGGCTCTCGCTCACCCCAGGCTCTGTAGAAATCCTTTGCCGAGGGTGTGATTATTCCTGAAGATCATTCTTTCCAGATGACCAAATGCTGGAATGTGTCACCAGCACAGATTGTTCCTTACTGCCAGAATCCATGCTCAGGGCACAGAACTCAGGGTCATTCAAAAGTGATTTCCCCTCATAAAGAGCCAACTGGTTCCTGGAAGTTTTGTCTCCAATCAGAGCCTATCGGCCGCCTTTGCTTCTCTCCCCCTCACTGCTGATTTGTTTCTAGAAGAAAAAAATAATAATTTTTCTTGAAATCCAATGACCTCAAGAAAAAAAAAAAGGTTCAAATGAAATGCAGCCTTCAGCTCACATCCCCACAGCTTCCAGCTTCCATCTGCAGCTCAAGGGAAGATCAACAACCTTCTGGTCAGGACTGGAGTCCGAAGCCTCTGAGATGGGAGGGGCAGTGAGCACCTGGCCTCCTATCCCATTGCCATAGAACCTCAGTGCTCTGCAAACCTTGAGAAATACAAGAAAGCTCACCTGGGACTGAGACAGCTCATTCAGTAAAGTACTCACCACACAAACATGAGTTCGCGCCTCAGCCCCCATGTAAAAAGCTTATTCTTCAAAAGAACCAGGCCAGTGAGGGGCATTGTCTCAAAAAACAAGGTGGATGGTGCCTAAGGTACAACAGCCAAGGTCTGCCTCTACACACATAAGGCCAACTCAAGAGGTATTAAAAGGGAGCTGGAGAGATGGTTCAGCAGTTAAGAGCATTGGTTGCTCTTGCAGAAGGCCTAGATTTGGTTCCCAGTACTCATATGGCAGCTAACAACCGTCTCCAGAAAATATGACCTCTGTAGGCACCAGAAATGCATGTGGTATACATACATATATGCGGGCAAACATTCATACATATAATTTTTTTTTGAGACAGGGTCTCTCTATAGCCCCAGCTGGCTTGGAACCCACTATGTAGACCAGGCTGGCCTCAAACTCATAGAGATTTGCATGCCTCTGCCTCCCAAGTGCTAGGATTAAAGGTGTGCTCCACCACGCCCAGCTAATAAACATTTTTTGAAAAGAGAGAGAGAGAGATTAAAAAGGTTTTCCAAGCTGGGTATAATGGCTCATGCCTGTAATCCCAGCATTTAGGAAGCTGAAGCTGGATGAGTCCTGGAGTTCAAGGCCAGCCAGGACTACACAGCTGGGCCACCCTAAGTTACAGAGTGAGGCTGTACTTCCCCAAATCAAACAGCCATGGAGATGGCTCAGTGGGTAAAAGCACTTACCATGAAAGTCTGCTTTTGTTTGATTCTGATTTTGAGTTTGATTTCTGGATCCCATCATGGAGAGAGAGAACCAACTTTTAAAAATTGTCCTCAGAGTCCAGGAATGAGGAATTTCTCCACCTGTGTGGCGGGTACCCACAGGTGGGTATACCCTCTATCTCCAGAACTGCATTCACACCAGCTGATGGGAAGTTAGAGGGTTTAATGAACACAGCCCATTCAAATAATTCAAACTCAAAACAGACTGCTCACATAATCTCATCACTGTGAATCTGCTCCTGGGTCAAACAGACATGAAACATTCCACAATTAAAGGAGTGATTTTCCTGCAGAACTATCAAAAATGATAAATTCACTGGTTGTGGATGTAGATACCTATGATCCCAGCACTAGGAAACCGGAGGCAGGAGAATCTCCAGTTTGAGGACAGCCTGGGACACAGCAAATTCTTGGACTGCAAAATGAGACTCTAATTCAAATAAACAAAGACTGGGGATGTAACTCGGATAGCAGACCCCTTGCATAGCATGCTCAAAGCCCCAGAGCATGATAGTATATGCCTTGTACTCCCAACCCTCAGGAGGTCGAGGCAGGGAGGATCCCAAGTTTCAGTTCATCTCCAGCTACATAGAATACAGGTCTGGCTGCTCCCTGGTCTGGCTCTGCAGGGCCACAATGCCATGAAGCCTCAGAGGGGTCCAGTTGCCCAAATATTTTATTTTAAATATGTGTGTGTGCACACATGTGAATGTGCACAATAATGCAAGTATCCGTAAGGGCCAGACAAGAGTGTCCAATTTCCTGGAGCTGGAGTGGGAAATGGCTGTGAGGCCCAGACTTCTCCCTGGGTACTGATTCCGAACTCAGATCCTCTGCAAGCACAGTACCCACTCTTAATTGCTGAGCCAACTCTCCAGCCCGTTTTGGAGTTTTAAACAAGACAGATTGGATAACAGAGAGACAAAACTTCTCTGAACTACCCCCTCCCAACTCCCATCTCTGAGCCTTTGGGGAGGAGGTCACTCCTCTGGGTCCTTCATCCAAGGGTCAACATCAAGGTCTCCCTGTCAATCCCCCTTAAAAGAGAGTCCCAGGCAACAGCCTGGCCCAGCAGCTAGTCTGCTGAGTCATCATGTAATGATGGGCCCAGCCCCTTCTTCCCCTTTCGCTGTCTTTGGGGACCTTTCAGGACTGGGGTCCGGCCGCATCTCCCTCACAGCCGCTGGCCCAGCCTTTCCCAAAGAATGCCAAGCACCTCGCGCCCTGGAGAACAATTCCAACCGGGCTCCAGCTCCAGGGTCCACCTTCTTCAGACCCTTACAACCTCAAGGAGAACACCAATGTTTCACCGACCAGCCATCTCCATGGCAACCGACAGGCTGTCATGAGCACAGAACGGTGACTTCACGGCGTGGGGATTCCAGGGAAGGGGCTGGCTGCGGGGGTGGGGGGGGCGTTGGGGGGAGTGGGCGGCCCCCAGTCCCTGGCACCCCCCCCCCCCAGTCACACCAAAGGATCCCTCCTCCCTCCCGCACCGACGCTCCGCCCGGGGCTCTGCAGTTCCCCAGAGGTCAAAAGAGGGGTGCTGATGGCTTGTCACCCCGGCACCCGAGGCGACGACGGCGAGTGGGGCCCCGGGGAACCGACCCCTCGCGCGCGGAGCGCGGGGCAGCTGCGGCCCGGCCGGGGCGGGGGCCGGGCCGGGGCGGGGGCCGGGCCGGGGCGGGGGCCGGGCCGGGGCGGGGGCGGGCGGTCCCCGAAGTCCCGCCTTCGGAGGCGGCGCCTGGCGGCGGGGAGTGTCAGGAAGAGGAAGAGCGCGGCCGGCGGTGCGCGGCGCGCCGAGCAGGGGCCGGCCGAGGCAGCGGCGCGCGGGCCACCATGGCCACGGACGAGCTGGCCAGCAAGCTGAGCCGACGGCTGCAGATGGAGGGCGAGGGCGGCGAGGCGGCCGAGCAGCCCGGCCTCAACGGAGCGGCGGCCGCGGCTCCCGACGAGGCTGCGGAGGCGCTGGGCAGCGCGGACGACGAGCTGAGCGCCAAGCTGCTGCGGCGCGCGGACCTCAACCAGGGCATCGGCGAGCCGCAGTCGCCCAGCCGCCGCGTCTTCAACCCCTACACCGAGTTCAAGGAGTTCTCCAGGAAGCAGATCAAAGACATGGAGAAGATGTTCAAACAGTGAGTGCCCTCGCGCCCCGCGCCTCCGCCGCCCCGGCCTCGGGCCCGGCCCCTCCGGCCCCCCAGGTCTTGCTGCGCCCCGGCCGGGCTCCCCTAGAACCGTGACACACCGGGGCTGGGAACTCCGCGGCCCCTTCCACGGGGTCACGGGGCTTCCAGATCAGACGCCCCACCGTGCAGACGAGGTCTGGGTGCCCCCCAGACCCTGGCACGTGACGCCTCCTCCTGGTGATACCGCCCCCAGGACCCTGTAGGCCTCCGCACACGGGTTAGGAGCCCCCCGAGGTCCCTAGCAGATCATCGTGGGCCCCCCACGGGTGCCCCACCGCCACCACACACACGGGTGCAGACCCAGCTCTCACTGTTAGTGCTGCTGCGCCCACCTTGCACCCACACACAGGACCAGCGGCTCCCCTTCTTCCTCGATCGCAGTGACTCGGTCCCCTACCCCCACGGTGGCAGACGCACCCCCGTCTCGGGGGGGATGGAGGACATTGTCTGCCCCCTTGCCCAAGCATGCCTTTCACTGGGGTCCTTAAATTTCTTCTGCTAGCTCTGGTTCCTCTCGACATGGGTTCTGGGTAAGGACCCACTACACCGGTTATTCTGTGTTTACTAACTGTGGGTGAAAGCTCTTCAGCCCCCTTCAACACATCCCCACCCACCCTGTTGGCCAGGTCCCAAATCCTTACCACTCTAGGAAGTGGTCTTACTAGGGAAGGACCCCAGGGTTGCTGTCCCCTGTCTCAGGTATGGAACTCTACTATCATTCCTTCAGGGCTGAGTGCCCCCTCTGGGCTTAGCCCTCCTCCCTACGCTGTAGATCCTCCTGCCTGCCCTCCCCACCCCTGCACCCAACAGCTTTGCAGTGGTAGCTCCCTTGCTTTCTATCAGAAGGCTCTCCCTTTCCCCAGACCAGTCCCTCCCGACACAGAATCCCTGGTGCCCCACACCCGCTCCAGGCACTTAGGGAACCCCTTGCTCTGTGCCTTGCCCAGTAACTTCTGCCCCTGCCCTCTAGTCATATGATTCCAAGCTGTGCCCTTACCAGGGTAGAAGGACTTCACCTAGCTCTATGGGTTCAGCCCTTCACAAAACTAAGCAATATCTGGGAGTTGGGGACTCTAGTTCCCTTCTATTTCTATCTAGTCTGATATGGTCAGCCCCTCTCTTCCCAGTCATGCTGGTGCCCTGGGGAGGTAGGGATGGTGTCAGTGTCCCTCCATATGACAGCCTTCCCCACCTCCTGTCACCCTCCTGTGGCCCCTCAGGTACTAGGCTGGAGTGCATCCTGAAGGGTGTAGAACCATCAGAAGCTGAGGTTTGCAGGGGGTTCGGTAGGGAGGGTGGGGAGTGGTGGGTCTACAGGTAGAGAACAGGAGACAGGTGAAACATTGACTGCCTCAGCCACACCCAGCTGACAGTGCCCAGGCACCAACCAGGAAGCCCGGTAAGGGGCTATTTCCTAAGTCTAGGGCTGAGAGAGACATTTCCCACGTCTCCTCCCCACGCCTGTGACTTCTGCATTTATTCCCCACACAAGGGAAGAGGGTTTTGGTTCCCAGCCTTGGGTGGCTAAAAGCCCGATGCTGTTCCGAATCCCCCACTCCTGAACCTCTACATAGAGGTCACAGGACTGGAAGAGCCCGCCTCTGACTCAGGGCCCCCACGGGAGTTCTGATGAAGTTTCCTCCTGTCCACACTGACCAGCCAGGAAAACAGGAGTCCACACTTTGCTGGCTCTTTACCTCTAAGCAGCTGTGACTTTCTGGTGTGACTTCCAGGTAGCACTGCCCTGTGGGGTATTCAGATGAGTCATAGATTCTGCAGAGATAGGACTTAGGCAGTGAGGAACTCAGGCTACCTCCCACAAGCCCCATGACACTGGCCAATTTCATCACTGATGCACAGATGGAGTCTGGCCACAAACTAGTATAAAGTAATTTGCCAGGACTACACAACTAGAAAGTGATGGAAGGCTTCGAACCCAGACCAGTGGCTCCAAAGCCCACACTCTTCCTGTGAACATTTTTTCATCACAGACTTGTATCAAGGGTCTTGTAGCATGCTCCAACACCCCTTTCTGTATATGTGACTGACTCCCTCGTGCCTCCACCACCTTTCTCCTATAGTATTCTTATCCCAAACACCTGCCTCAGCCACACCCAGCCGACAGTGCCCAGGCATCAACCAGGAAGCCCGGTAATGGGCTATTTCCTAAGTCTAGAGCTGAGAGAAGGCTTGGGAGACTGCACTTTGGCCAATGAAGAACCAGTGGAGAATTGTGTTTGCCAAAAAGCACTCACTTTTTACACAGGCTGTTTCCTGGACTGGTTTGACTGAGAGGTACTTTGATGGAGGCTAGGGAGAGCTTGGACCCCAACAAGCCAAGTGACGGGGCAGGAAGGGGCCAGGAAACTGGACCCTCTAGGGAAGGAAGTGCCACTCGCCAGGGCCCCTGGCCAGGGTGCAAAGCTGCTGATTATGTATTCAAGGAAACAAGGCCTTACTGTGCCCAAAGCCCAGCCCAGCCGAGTCCCGGCTGGGAACAGCCACAGACGGCCTTGAAGAGCACAAAACGCCTGTTCTGTTTCCACTGTGCGAGTGGCTGCTGCCTCCTGGGGCCCAGCAGGTCCCAGGGATGGCAGCCAGGGCTCTGGTGAGAGCGGGGACAAGGAGGAGGGGAGCCAGGGCCCCTGGAAATCATGCCAGCCCTGGGTGCAGGAAACAGACAGCAGGCAGAGAGTGGGGAGCTGGCCTTGTCTTAGCAGCCAAAGCTGTCCTCCCTGGGCCTCAGTCTCCCCATCTGTAAAAGGAGCTGGCTGTGTGTAGTGGTTTCCATAGGTACGTCTGCTCTGCCCTTACCCTGCCTTTACCCTGGTGCCTGTCAGAACTGCCATCCAGAGTCTTCTCATTCACTATCCGTGTAGATATGGCAGGTATAGCCCGAGGACAGTGGTGGAGGGAGAATGAGGGACCAGCAGGCTCTGCTCTTCATCCTTGACCTTGATACTTAACAGCCAAACAGTCACCCCAGGAGAAACCACTGGCTGGCTTCAACCTCTCTCCCCATTTTGCAGACCAGGGAACTGAGACCCAGAAAGACGAAGTGACCCAATCAGGGTCATGGGGAGATTTTCTGGGACTAGGACCTAGAGACAACACAGGCTGCGTTTTGCCTGCTGTCTGACACAGAGGCCCTGCGTGCGTCATGGAACTGGCCTCAGGTGGCATCCATCTTCTCACTCCCTTCGCTTTTCTCTCTCTCTCTTCCTACACATCCAGCATTATTTCTAGAAACTTCCGAGGCAAAGAGGCATGGGACATCCCCAGAAACCCTGAGAGGTTCCCACCCCTGGGCTAACAGCCTAGGTGGAGCTCCAAGGGTTTGGTAAGCTGACACTAGTCTGAAAGGCAAAGAGCCATGTAACTGTAAATCTGCCATGGAATCTGAGGAAGGTGCCCTAGGTCCTGGCCCTGCTCTGGCCACACTGGCCCTGTTGCCAGCCTCCTCCCCAGCAGCTTCATCTCATGACCCCCTGTGTCAGGCAAGCAAGCCTTCCCTTCAGGAGCTTCGGAGGCTTCCTTCCCTCTCTTCCCCTCCTGGCTAAGAATCTGCAGCCTGGGGTTTGAATCGAGCAAGTGGACCTGGAGCAAGTTACTTAACCCTTTCTGAGCCTCTTTCTTCATCCTGAAGTAAAGATGAAAGAATTCGAACTTCATGGCACTGTGGAGTGCTTATAACCCAGTGCTTACACACAGCCAGTACTTACTAAGTTACCATCATCCCGGGTTCAGCATATGCCCCGGTGGGCGGTCATCATAAAGGACATCGAGGTAGTACCAAACGGGCGGTTAGCAGCCACCTTCCCACTGCCCCCTCCTCCCAGCCAGTTGCCTGGCTGTTAAGCTGGCAATAGCCCTTTGCTTTGGGCCAGAATGACTGGGATTCAGCCTGAAAATCTTTCCTTCTGCCCAGCAGACACTCTGATTGACAGCTACATATTGCTCTGATAACTAACAAAAATAGAGAAATGAATTCATTATCACTTAATTACGTGGAAGGCAGGTGGCAGAAGAAAGGGAAGAGCAAGCAGCAACCCTGGGGTGACACAAAACTGGGGCGCCAGCCCCTGCCTCCTGCCACCCAGCTGGATCTCTCTGGGCAGGGGAGTGGGCTTCTGAGCCTCGGTTTCCCGTGGGGCTCTAGGACAAACTTGGCAAAGCATTAAGAACTGGGTGTGAAAACCAGAATCCATCACAGTATATGCCTGGGGACTGTTTACTTCATAGAAGATGTTTTTAGAAAACAGCATTTCTTCCTCTGATCACTTAGTAAGTTTCTGTGTGTACCCGTTCCAGCCTTTGAGATGCTTAAGGCCTCAGAGAACAGGACCTTTGGTGGGGAGCATCTTTGGTGGGCCCACAGGACCAATAATGGAAGGTTTCTATATTTCTACCATCAGGAAGGACCTCAGCCACATTCTCCTCACAGCCAGGCCCTCCCTGTTCTTTGTCCTGTCCTTATTAGAGCTACCCAGTGCAGCTGATCCTAACAGAACGTCTTACCTATGTGACTTAAGGGTCAAGTTTAATCCTCACACCAGCACAAATGAACATAATTCATTGTCCCCATTGGACAGATGAGGAAATGGAGGCTCCAAGAATTTGAGTCACTTGCCAAGGACATAAATGAACACTAGTAGCAGAGAGGCTGAGGTCCTTGTTTGCAGAAGTCAAGAGCCTGGTTTGGTGGGGGTGGGGTGCCTTGCACCCCAGGAAGGGAGGATTCCCGGTTGAGGGCCCCTTTCCATCCCTCCCACTTCCCCTCTGCAGCTGAGTCCCCTCCCTCCTCCTCCTGGGGACTTCCCACTTCCCGCCTTTATACCTCCCACCTGCCTTTTTTTCTTCTTCAGCCCTTCCTGCTACCTGAGACCAAGGCCCAGCCGCAGCTGGAAGAGTCCAGGCTCAGAGTCCTGAGTCCTGCTGCTGCCTTGGGGCAGGTCAGAGGCCCTTCCCGCAAGCAAGCCCCGCCCGGCCCAGCCCAGCTGAAGAATTAGTCACTTTGCAACCTCTTTGCAGGGACAGTCCTCACATGCTGTAGCAGCTGAGTTCCTCCTGGCTGCCCAGCAGCCTTCTTGGCGGGACTTCCGCTTTGCAAGGACAGAGGTGGTAATGTTACCAACCAGGTGTGGCTAGCCCAGGCCAAGCCTGAGTAGTGCTGATCCTGGAGGACGTCCGTGCCTGGATTAGGCTATTTGGCTGATTAAGGGGGCCACTGTTAACTCACTGGGTTTCAGGCCTCCGGCCCTCTTCTTAATCTTGACGTCCTGCAAAGATCCTACCACCTACTCCACAGATAGAGAGCGTGAGTCTCAAAAGGTTAAAAGCCCATAGCTGGTGGGCAGGACTTGAATCTGGGTCTGACTCTCGATACCCTGTCCTCTCACTCACATGGACCATAGACCCTCAGCATCCGCTGTACCCCAGAGCTTGTTGGAAAATCAGAGCCCAGGAGCTACCCCAGAGCTGTCAGATCAGAATGCATCTCAGGAAGTCTCCCCATGTGTACACAGAAGCACAGGAAATGCTGGCCAAGCCTGGTGGTACAGGCTTGTCACCCTGGCTGCTCAGAAAGCTGAGGCAGTCGGGTAGAGAGTTCAAGGCCAGCCTATACTGCAAAGTAGGTTCCAGGCCAGCCAGCATCTTAGTGAGACTTTGTCAAATAGTTAGGAAGACGGCCAGGTGTGGTGGTATATGCCTTTAATCCCAGCACTCAGGAGACAGATGCAGGCAGATCTCTGTGGGTTGAAGGCCAGCTTGGTCTACATAGCAAGTTCCAGGCCAGCCAGGACTACATAGTAAGAGCCTGTTTTAAAAAGGAAAAAAAAAAAAAAGAAAAGAAAGGACTGGAAGAAACGTGGCTCTGTGGTGAGCCCTTTCCTATGACATGCAAGAGACCCCAGAATTCATGCCCAGTTCTATCAAGAGGGGAGAGGAGAGGCGAGGGGGAGAGAGAGAGAGCATTAGGCCTTGGTTTTCCTGCCACTTCCCATCACTTCCCATAAGGGTGGCTGTAGACAGGTTATTTCTCCTGTCAGCTATTCAGGAATAAGATGAATGCAGTCAATATCAAGTAGTAAGTACTGGGTTATATTAGGCATACAGTAACAGTCTTTCTAATCGCTATCATAAGTGATTATTAAGAACAGGCGGGGAAGGAGGCTTTGACAGGGAGCTCGCAGATTGCCGTCTGTGGTCCTGCCTGTAGGTACTATTGAGTTTGGAGTTAAGATGTCTCTGAGCCTGGACAGTTCCGACCACATAGTGGTCAGTCTGGGGGCTCCCATTTCGCTCTCAGACTCCTGGGAAAACTAAAAGGAGCTATGAGCATTACACACTGGTCCCCTCTGCCATCCCCCGACTTAAAGCAGATGGTCAAGGTCTGACTCTGCCCAGAGGAGAGGAAGTCAGGGGTGTCCAGCTTTCTCCATGAGTCAGGCGGTGAGGGTGGGGTCATGCCAAGCTGACCCTCCTAAACCATCATCACTGTGCACTAGCTACCCGCCTGCATTTCCCTCCGAGGCGGGCAAGCAGGGCCAGGCTGGCCAGAATGACTGCAAGTCATCTGTCTTCTAGAACTTCCCCATTTCAGAGAACCTGCAGCAAAGGCCCAGGCTGGGTGCCAGAAGGGATAGAATTGGAGTTTCCTGTGGCTCCTGCCCTCTGCTTGGGCAGCTGTTGGGATAATGGCTTTTATCTGCCATCAGCCAGCAAACCAAAGGGGCCTGCCTCAGGGACACAGTGAGCCTCCTGTCCTCAGAGGTGTTCACGACACCAAACAGGAAAGCTGTACTTGGAATTCGACTCACAAAGGGCTCGATGAAGTGACCTCCAGGATCCCTTCAAGCTCCCGTGCTCTCTGGCCCAAGGACGAGAGGCAGAGGAGACAGTGTATTTTGATCAGGTTTGGACCGCCTGTCACCTGACCTTGGCCAACACATTTCCTTTCTGTGCCTCAGTCTCCTCCTCTGTTGACAAGGGATACCTGTGCCTGCTTCACAGAGTTCCTGAGACAGAACACGTGGCTTAGTGCTGGGCATGTAGTAAGCGCTTAATACATAGTAAGTGCTTAGCAAAGTCACCTGTAATGATAATGTTGTGAAGGGGGCTAGCCTGGGTGCAAGTCCATACTGTCATTGGAGCCAGCCACTGCCCACCCCTGAGACTCTGGATTATCAGAACTGAAGGAGGAGAGAGATAGGCAGCAGCCAGCTGTGTGGGACGGTGTTTAGCCCCAGTCTGCCTGGGTGGCAGCAGGGTGTGCCACTTTTGAGGGTTGGGGGGATGGGAAGGATTTTTGTCACCCACATCCAGGGCAGCAGCTGCTGCGCCCTCCCCTGATGAAAGCTATCCAGGGGAAGGCGGGTAGGAATGTGGGCCCTGTGCCAGACCCACAGCCTCCCTCCAGTGCTGGAGAAAAGTGCTGAGCTCCCAGCCCCAGAGATTTGCTGCCAGAGCTGCGGGATGACAACCTTCCCAGGCCAGTGCAGAGTGGGACATTTGGCCCAGCCTCTAACCACCTGCATGCTTGAAAATAGGAGACCCTCCATGGCCTGGGAGGAAGATGAAGGTAGGAGTGAGGGAAGGTCCAGCTGATAGAATCCCAAGGCCTACCTGCTGTGTGACCCTGGACTGGTTACTGTCTCTTCAGACCTCAGTTTACCTCCCTAATATGAAGCAAGTGAGCCAGCCTATTCAGATGAGTCCTAAGGGCTAGCCTTTCTTTTCCTGGATCCTCTGAGCCTTCCACATCCTCACTTCCAGCTCAGGGAGGACCGGGTAAGAGGGCCTCCCCAGCTAGGATACCCCTGTGTCCAGCCTTCTGAGAATGTTATGTATGTGCAGCTTGAGGCCCTGTCTTCCTCTGCCCCACCGGACCCCGAAGTTTCTGGGTCTTTAAGTCAGGCTTAGTAAGGAAACAAGAGGAGCTGCAGAGGTTGGGGGATTCTAGAAAGACCCTGGGTCATTCATCTGTCCATCCTGCCCTCCAGATCAATCCACCATGAGCCTCTTCCCAGCCCTGTACCACACATCAAACCTAGAGCCTCTACAGAATCCAGTCTGGTTCTTGTTTTTGTTTAATCTTTTTTTTTTCCAATATGCTGTCCTTGAACCCACTATGTAAATCTGGCTGACCTCAATCTCACTGCAGTCCTCTTGCCTCGACACACCCAACTTCAGTGTAATTTTATCACGCCAATGTCATTATTGTTTGCATTGAGTGTGTGAGGTACGTAATATCTGGTCCACCGAGTTTTTTTGATAAAAACCTCTGCCATTATTATAATGACATTGACAGGTTTTAAGTACCTACTGTGTGATGGCCATTTTATACCCATAATTGTATTTACCCTTCAATATTCCTAAAAGCTGATGGTAACAGTCACAGTACTTATTATTATTGTAATTAGCATGTAGTAAGGGCCTACTGCAGGCCTGCCTCTGGTCTGAGTCAACTTGAATCACGTCTTTTAAGCCTTGCCTCAGTCCCAAAATGAGTTCTTGGACAAGCATGATAGAAATGGGACCTTGAGGCTCCTGGGGTCACATGACTCTGGCCAGGTCACCCTGTCAACAGGGGACAGACAGAGCTGGGCTTTGGAGTTGACATACAAGTCTTTTTTCAAGTTAGCCCTGGAATCTGGCTATTCTAGCCTTAGACCACACAGGGCCCCAGGTATATGACTGATATCCATCTCGAGGCCTTTAAGGAATGGACACCTCCTCCAGGGCCCCTCCCTCCCCTCCCGGCAGCTGGCTTCTCCTATGTCACCTGCCTTGTTGATTGATTTGTTAGAACTGTGGTCAGCCTTTGTATTGTCCCCCTGGGGACCAGAGTTTGCCTGGGTTAGAGTCCAGCCCCAGTAATTGATTGACCTTTCATTGATATAGGCAGTGGTTTGAGCTGCTGCCCAGCCTAGCCTGGAAGCTGCCAGAGACTGAAGAATCCACAGCCTGACTTTCTGTCCAAGTTTGAACACTGTGTGTTTCCTCTAGACTGAATGGCCCTGGCTTTGGGAGAAACACAGACCTTTGAATGTAGATGCGGGGTGTAGCTCAGGAAGAAGAGAGACATGTGCCTCCCCTCTAGGGTCAGAATCTCTGACCTTCTAAGAACACCCAGGCCTGGTGCCCTCTCTAAATGGTTCACCTCCATGATCCTGACCTGCTGTGATCTCTGAGCTTAGAAAAAGAAAGTGGGCCAGGCATGGTGGCACCTGCCTTTAATACTTGGGAGGCAGAGGCAGGTGGATCTCTGTGAGATGGAGGCCAACCTGGTCTACATAGTGAATGAATTCTAGACCAGCAATGGCTACAGAGAGACCTTGACTCAAAAAAGAAAGGAGGGAGGGAGGAAGAGAAGGATGGAGGGGCTTAGGAAAGGGAAAGCCCCTGACACACAGTGGGAACTTCGCACTAACTAAATCGCACTAGAGAGGCGGGAGCTGCCATGCAGAGCTAGTTTCGTGTGAATCTTCACTGAGCGCTTGGTGCACGTGAACTCAGCCAGTTTTCCTAGAGATCTCACGAGAAGCGTCACTCATCCTGGTTTCTCAGCTCAGCATCTGTGACATCTGGGGCCCATGATGGTCACTTTTAATTGTCAACGTGACACAACTTAGAATCACCGTAGAAGAGTCTCAGTGAGGGATTGTCTAGATCTGGTTGGCCTCTGGGCATGTCTGGGAGATGGTCTTGATGGTGTTAATTGTTGTGAGAAGACCCAGTCTAAGTTTCCTGGGTTTGAGCCCCAAATTGCCTAAGAACAGTGCCATAGTTTCCTTTTGTTGCTGTGTTAAAACAACGCAACCAAAAGAAGCTTGGGGGAGGAAAGGGCTTATTTGGCTGGTTCTTCCAGACCATCATGGAGGGAAGTCAGGGCAGGAACTGAAGCAGAAACCAGGGAGGATGCTGCTTGCTGGTTCTGGCTCATGCTCAGCTAGCTTTCTTACACAGCCCAAGACTGGCCTGCCTAGGGATGGTGCCGCCCACAGTGGGCTGAACCCACCTATACCAATTAACAGTCTAGATAATCCCTCCCCTTCCAGGCTAATCTGATCTGAGAAATCCCTCCATTGAGACTCCCTTCTCAGATGACTCTAGGCTGTCAAGTTGATAGTTAAAGCTAACCAGGACAGGTGGGGAACGGGAGCTGAGCACAAGCAGGCATTCTCTCTTGACTGAGGATGCGATGTGAGCAGCTGCTTTAAGGTTCTGCCTTGACTTCCCCATCGTGGGGACTATAACCTAGAATTGTGAGCTAAAATAAGCCCTTTCTCCCCTAAGTTGCTTTTTGTCAGGGTTTTGTTTGTTTGTTTGTTTGTTTTTAATCACAGCAACAGAAATGAAACTAAGACAAGGCCATTCTCTGTGGAGGGGACCGTTCTCCGTACTGTAGGCTGCTTGGCTATCTCCTTGGTGTCAGCTTAGTAGCACCCATCTCTCCCAGTTAAGACAACCAAAAAAGGTACCCAGGTGTTATCAAACATGCCTTAAGGGACACACACTTCTTAAAAGGACTGCACTGTATGAATGGGGAGCCCAGGCACTCTGGCTCTAGAGTTAAAACTCCTTATCTCTGACCTTCATTGGAGCCCAAGTTCAGAAAGCAGGGGGACTTTGTAGTCCTCAAGGGCACCAGGAAGGTGTCCATGTGTCTTGCCTCAAAGACAAGCCCTTCTCCAGGCCAAAGGTGTGCAGCAGGTACCTAGCCCTCTGCCACCCACAGAAAAGGACGGGCGCCCAGTCACCTCAAGGGCCTCCTGCTGCCATGGAGGCCGGGCTGTGACAGCTCTGGCCTGCACCCGCACCCCAGCATATCCTCTCGCACCTGCCCCCACCCCACCCTCTCCTCTCCCAGGGCCCACTGCACTGGTCTGCCTGTCCTCACCCAGCCCTCTCACCCTGGAGGGAACACCAGGTCCTTGAGCCCCATCTTTGCTGTGTTTTGTCCCTTCCAAGCCCTGACTCACTCGTGCATGAACTATTTATATCCCTCACACAAATATGTGCCTTGGCGCTCCCAGTAGATAGTGCTCTGCAGGTGGCCACAGGACGAAAAAGGGGGCTGGGCTAAGCGCTGATGGACAAGGTCATCAACCAGACAAACTTAGTGTTCAAGCCCAGCTGCTCCCTTAATACTGTGTGACCTTAGGCGGGTCAGTTAGCCTCTCTGAGCCTCTCTCATAAAAAGACATTCTTATGAGGATTAAATGGGGAAAAAAAAAAAAGTTTCTGGTGCACAGGCAGATTTCAATTTGTGACAGCTGTTAGATGTTCAGAGTGTATAACTGGAGAGGGACAAAGAGGAACCGTAAAGATGACCAGAAAGGGAATGTGTGTTCCTGGGGCATAGGTCTCTGGGATTCAGCTCCTCTGTGTCACACTGTTGTCACTCAGCCAGCTGGGCGGTCTTAGGCCTGCACAAGACTTCTTTAGTCAGAAAAGGCCCTGTGCCATGCTGAGGCCCCTCTCCCTAAACCCTTGTCCCAGGCCAGGCCAGGTGTTTGGTCAGCCTGATAAGAGGACCTGGTGGCCTTGCAAGCAAAGCCTTTGCTCTGGGTACATGCAGGGGACAGGCTAGAGGCCATCTCAGACCACACTCATAGCACAAGGAAGCCATAGGAAAGGGACTTTTAGACTCTGTACCCACCTATCCCTGTTTCTGCCAGGCGGTTGTTGGAGAAAAGAAGGGTGGGGACAGAGGCCTCGTTATCAACTAGTCCTATGCCAGGCTACCCAGGGTCTGCCACTCCCTGCAGGCTCCCAGCACAGCCTGTTCCCTGAGCATACCTAGGCCTACTACCTCCCTGTAACCATGACCTTGTCTCTGCCTCTCTCCATAAGGACTACTGAGACCTTGTCCTGCACTCATTCACATATCACTCATTCAGCAATCTAAGCACCTATTGTGTGTTTTCAGTTCCCCTCCAAGGACCTAGCATAAGCTGGGAGTACAAAGTAGGACCCCCCGGTAAGAAAGGCACCATGTGAGAAGAGCCACTGATTCTGTGGAAGGAGGATGTGGCTCAGTGGTAGAGCACTTGCCTAGCACATCCAACCATAGCACTGCAAAAAATATAATGACCCATGCCTGTAATCCCAGCATGCAGAAGGCAGAAACAGGAGGATCCTCACAAGTACAAGGCCACCCTGGTCTACATCACGAGTTCCAGGTTAGCCAGGGCTGAATAGTGAGAAGCCGTCTCAAAAGTTAAAAGAGGCCACCTTTCACATCCATGCTGACCTCTGGCACTGGGAATGATTTTGCTCCTCAGGGGACAGTGCCACTGTTGGGGAGATATTTGCCTGTCAAGGCCTGGGAAGGATTCTATTGTAAACATCCCACAAGGCACAGGGTAGCCCCCAAAGTGAAGAGTGACTCTGCCCAACACACTGTCTAAGGGTCAAGGCAAAGCTGAGATGTCCCTTGAGTGCAGATAGAGATGCAGGAACCAGAGAGAACCGGATCCACACTCCACAGGGTGCATCCTTTGCCCCTGTTTGCTAACACCATACTGTGACTTCTTCCCTCAAGCCTCGGGTTTGTGTGAGAGTTAGCATTCATTGTTCAGCATGTAGGAGGCTTTCAGGCCATGCAGTCAGTTCCCATCATTGGAGATAACCGAGCAGGCTCTGAGGTCCCTTCCAGCTCTGATGAGAAGACTTCCCAGGAGGTACCCTGTGAGCCCCCAGATCCCTGCACCTGATGTCCCTTTACATGATCAGACATGAGGGTTATCAGGACATCCTAAGTCTCTCTATGCCTACAGGTATGATGCCGGCAGGGATGGCTTCATCGACCTCATGGAACTGAAGCTCATGATGGAGAAACTTGGGGCTCCCCAGACCCACCTGGGCCTGAAAAACATGATCAAGGAGGTGGATGAGGACTTTGATAGCAAGCTCAGCTTCCGGGAGGTGAGCCCAACCCAGCCCACTGTCCCCTCCATCCACACCTGAACACTTGATGCTTTTGTTATTGAATGACATTATCATTGGATAGGCTGTTGAGAACGACTGGTCCAATTGGCTATGTGAGGCATGCAAGGTGTCCCAGGTAGGCATCCTCCTGCCTCAGCCTCCCAAGTCCTGGGATTACAAGTATGAGACACCACACCCAACTATTTTGAGTAATTAATGTATGCACGGCTGAGGTGTGGGAGGGCCCTCTGCTCTGGGGTCCTGGGGCTTAGAAGCTCTGGGGTAACACAGTGCTTGGTTCAAGGGAAGAAGACGTGACAGGCACTGGGAGGCCAAGAGTGACATGGTGCTAGGTGACTTCACATTTGTGATCTCCATCCTCCCTCCAAGGCAAAAGCTGTGGACAAGCCTGTTTTGAGGGTAGCAGAGGGTAGGAAGGGTCAGAACCACATAGCTATGGTGCTAGGTATAGACAGCATACAGTTACCTATGTAGGGAGATGGTACCCTGGAGGGCTCTGGACCTGGAGGAGCTGGGAGGAAGTCAAAGGAGGATAGGGGGAAGTGGCAAGAGCTTCTAGAGGGTGACAAGACCAGGGAGGAAGTTGGGGTGGTCCATTCGGCTTGGGGTCAGAGAAGCTTTCTAGTACCTCCTGAGACTTCAGGCAAGCCTTGCTCATTCTGTAAGATGGGATCATGGTCCTCTTGGGGCTCTGCCAGTTTACAGCATACAGATTTGTATGAGGAACAGCAAGCGACAGGTGAAAGGCAGGCAGAAGCAGTGGATGGGAGCCGGGTGTATGCATCAGCCCAGGATCCTGGCAGAGCAGACCGTGGCGATAGGCTCCAGAGCCCAACTCTGTAGCTCCCCGTCCCACGTGAGCACCCTACCTTTCTCCCGGGAAGACCTCAGCCGGGGCCTGCGTATGGCTGGGGACTTTGCTCTGTGTCCCCACATTGACGCCCTGTACCTTCCCACCACAGTTTCTCCTGATCTTCCGAAAGGCAGCTGCCGGAGAGCTGCAGGAGGACAGCGGGCTGCATGTGCTGGCCCGCCTTTCTGAGATTGACGTCTCCACCGAGGGTGTGAAGGGAGCCAAAAACTTCTTCGAGGCCAAGGTAAAAGCCAGGAACTGAGGACTGTATGGCTGGGCCAGCTGTGTGATGACTTGGCTCAGGACTGGGGCTTCACACAGTCCCTTCCTGTCCCTGGTGAGCTGCAGAGGAGAGGTGGGGCTGACACCCTGTGAGGTGGGCAGAGCCGTGGACTCTTTTTGGGGGGGCTAAGGCGAAGATATTGGCATGCATATGGAGGTCAGAGAACGACGTATGGGAATAGATTTTCTCCTTCTACCATGAAGGTCCATGTAGGTCCTTAGGTGGTCAGATTTGGTAACAAGTGCCTTTCCCCACTAAGCCGTCTCACCAGCCCTACAGGGCTCTTAAAGGGGCAGACAGCTGAGCCATGCTCCCTGGAGACTCTGTCCTGCCATCCCTTCCCTAGAGAAAACTGAGGGACCCTCAAGCCATCTGTACTCAGAGCCCCTCCTCTTTAGCACATGCATAGACTGCAGGAACACGTTTGGTACGGTGGCTCCTGGGCCCTGCCCACCCAGGACCTCTAGCTTCCTTTATTTTTCTTTTCAGTGTGAAGTTAAGACTCTTCCTTTCCCAGAGCTCCCTCCCTCTCCCCTCGCTCTCTGTCTCTCAGATAGGATCTCATGTGGCCCAGGCTAGCCTTGAACTGCTGATCCTCCTACCTTTGCCTCCCTAGCACTGAGATTATAGGTGTGCGCCATGGCCCGACTTATGAACTACAAGAGATGAAACCCAGGACTTCACACATGTCAGGCAGGCACTCTACCAACTAAGCTACATCCCCAGCCCATGTTATTTTAATCCTTCCCATAAGCCCCTGCAACTAGTTACTATATGCCAGGATCTAAATAGAGAATCTGAGGCTCAGAGAGGTGAAAGCGGCTCACCAAGGCCAGAACTGGTGAAAGTGGGGCTGTGAGACCCCTGGAAAAGTGACTCCCAGGGGGGATGTAGAGGCTACTCCAACCCTGACCCCTCACCCTCGCTCATCAGGTACAAGCCATCAACGTGTCCAGCCGCTTCGAGGAGGAGATCAAAGCCGAGAAAGAGGAAAGGAAGAAGCAGGCTGAGGAGATGAAGCAGCGGAAAGCGGCCTTCAAGGAGCTGCAGTCCACCTTCAAGTAGTGAGGGCCAAGGCCAGGGGCCCAGCCCTGCCCCAGTGTGCAGTCCAAGGGTGCGGGCAGGCACAGGAGACCTGCAGGAGGCAAGCCTGGGTCCTGGCTTCTGTTTGGTGGGACCATTACTGAAATCAAAATTATCTGTGAATGAGTCCCATCCAGGCACCTCCTGAGTGCTCCAGCCAGTCCCAGCCCCCTCCCGCTGTTTCTGAGGCTGGCACACCGGCCACCAGCACCCTTGCTGGCCATCCCTGTGTCTCTTGTTCTCTGGCCACCTTGCTGCCTGCTCTAGCCCAGCTCCAGCCTCCAGTCCCACCCTGTCCTGTGTGCCAGCCATTCCCACCTACCCTTAACCACAGGCTGCCCTCCTCTGGGCCCGATAGTCCCTTCCTACATAGGAGCAGCAGAGATAGACAGCGGGACCCAAGGAACTTGTAGGAAGCCCAGGTGAGCCCCTCCCCAGAACCCCTCCTTCTCTGGTGGAGGTGGAGCAGGAAGGGGCTCCTATTTTGGAGAAGGGACCCAGGCCCTGGCACTCTGGGTCGATGTGGAGATGGAGCCTGGCCAGGCAGGGTGAAGGCCACTGTGCGAATCTACCTCACGGGCCACACTCTGCCGGGCATACCATGGGGCACAGGTGGGAGAGATGTGTGGAACAGAAACTCCACTCCTGGCTCTCCCTCCCCCTCAGAACAAGCTGAGGGTCGAAAAGGGACTGTAGATGGGGGTGAGGTTCCTAAGGGATGAACCTTTCTAGGAAGGACCCCAGCACTCTGCCGCAGTTCCCTGGGGAGTAGCTGACGTGTCTGTGTGCAGTAGGACCCAGACCCAGACTGTTTTTCCCACTACCCTTCCCTGGGTTTGTCACCAGGTGACAGCGCCTGTCTGTCATGCCCTACCCTAGGACGCATGGGGACCTTCCAGCCAGGCCACTCCTCCACAGTTCCCATGTGCTTGCTCACGTGTGTGTATGTGTATGTGTGTACCCGTTGCTGTGTTGTGAAACTGTGACGTCACCCAGTCTAAGTGAACAGCATCAAGACCACTGTTAAGCAATGTTCAGTGTGTGTCATGACAGCGTTACTGCTTTTGAAACTCGATAACTCATTATGTTACTATGATGCCTTGAGTCTCCAGTGCCCCTGTGAGACCTGTAGAGGTTTTATTTTCTTTTTTCCGGTCTTACAACCTGCAGAGACGGAGGGACCGAGCCCAGCCCAGCAGCCGTGGCCCTGGCTTGCGTTTGCCTTAGCGGATATGTTTATACAGATGAATATAAATTTCCCTTTTTCTTTTGGCTTTTTGCATTTTTTTTTCTTTCCTTCTCACTCCCCCCAAAAGAAAAAAGCTACTTCTTCATTCGGTGGTACGATTATTTTTTTTAACTAAAATGAGATAAAATTCTATATTCTTATGTGTGTGTGGTTTTTTAATGGCTCGTTAAGGAAGGCAGGGGAGGGAATAAAACCAAGGTGACTGGGTGCTGGGCAGTCCGGGAGCCTGGGAAAGAGAGGACTCCTAATGGAGAGGTGATCTCTGAATACCTGTGAAACTGGCCTAAGCACTGTGTATATTAACTTATTTCATCCTCAAAAAAGCCCATGAAGAGGGCCAGTCGGGGCAGCAGGACTCTGCCCCGAGTGACCGTCTCTCAGCTCATACCCACACAGTGGGTCACCCAGCCTTGAGATTGCAGAAAAGAGAACTAAGTTTCCTGACAACAAAATGGCATCCAAAGCCACATGTGGCGTTGTACAGTTGTAATCTCTACTTTCCTGAGGCTGAGGCAAGGGGGAGCGAAAGTTCGAGGCTAGCCTGGCTATAGAGTGAGACCCTGTCTAAAGAAACAAAATCAATGGAGCTGGAGAGATGGCTCAGCAGTTAGGAACACTTGACCGTTCTTCCAGAGGACCCTGGTTTGGTTCCCAGCACCCACATGGTGGCTAACACCCATCCGTAACTCCAGTTCCAGGAGATCTAACACCCTCTTCTGGTCTCTGTGAGCGCTGCACGACACAGGTGCCCTTACATACAAGCAGGCAAAATGCTCATATACATAAAATAAAAATGATCAATAAAATTTTTAAAAGAAAGGAAGACCGTGACAAAGAGCAGCATTAAGTCTGCAGGGGTTCAGGACCAATGTGTCCCCCCATACATGAACATCCACCATCCTGAGCAGGCTGGGACAATATCCCTCGGGGAGTGGTGTAGACCAGCGGCTTCCTGTGTAGGTGGGCAGGAGTGGGCTAGACTCGCACCTGCTGGGGCCACTCCCTCTTCCAGCCCCAGCCTGGTTGGAAGAACAGATTTCAAGTTGGCTGTGTGCTGCTGCCCCCAGGTGACCATGAGCGGAACTGCAGCAGCAGATGGCCCATAGGGCAGTGTTCGGGAGGGTCTATGCTGGGATACAGCACTCCCTAACACGCTACTTAATGCCTGGCCTGCCACCACCAGTAGCAACATTTTGGGCTAAGCGTCTCATTTCAGTACACCTTGCATAAAGGATTCCTTAGCTTGCCTGTGGGAAGGGAAGAGGGAAGGAAATTGAAGGGGAAGGCTTTCCATTCAAGCTGTAGCTGGCTTGGTCATGGGCAGTGTGTGTGTGTGCGTGTGTGTGTGTGTGCGTGTGTGTGTGTGTAGCGGGTAGGCTTGAGCCTTCAGAATTCACAACCAGGCCAGCAGTCAAGTGCTAGGGCCTCAGCTGATGGGGGCTTCAGCCTGCCAAGACCTCCACCCACTGCCAGGCCCTTCAGAGGAAGCCAGCTGAGGAACGAGGAGGCTCAACATAACCCGGTTCCCAAGAGAAACTACTCCTGAAAACCTTCCCCGGAGTTAGATTCCCCACCTAGAATGCTTGTGCTGGGGAGGGGGAGGCAGGAGGACCGGGAGCTCCAGGCCTGCCTGACCTATCCAAAACCCTGTCTCAAAACAAAACAAAACAATCAAAGCCAGTTCCGAGGACCCTTATGGCAGCATCATTTCCCACAAGTTGTCCTCTGACCTCCACATGGGCATCATGACATATGTAGAGAGTGCACTCACATGTAGCACAAAGACACACACACACACACACAGAATAAACACATAAAATGAATAAATGTAGTTTTTTTTTTTAAACCCAAACAAGCCAGGCACAGTGGCACATACTTTTCATTCCAGTACTTGGGGAGGCAGAGACAGATGGATCTCTGTGAGTTCTGGACCAGACTGGTCTACATAGCAAGTTCCAGGCCCCATCGTCTTATGAATCCTCTTTTCCCAGCCCCAAACACCAAGTACCCTAACCCTACATCCCCCCATTGAACTTTAACACCCTCTAATCTCCCGTTCTTTAGTGAGCTCCCAAACCCTCTCTGGGCCCACAGAAGGGAAACCCCACCAGCCCCTGAGCCTGCTCCCCTTAGCAGACCTCTTCCAAGAGTGAACAGCTGCCACCAGATCTTGTCCCAGCAGCCAGCAGGTGCAGGCCCCTGTCACTGGCAGCTGCCCTGTTCTCAGGCTGTTGCCTCACCTCCTCCCTCCTGACCTAGCATTGCTTCTCCTGAGACCCTGGGGCGTCGTGTGGCCGCATCGCACCACCCCCTCATCACTTGTGGTCGCTGAGACTGGCCCGGCCCTGAGATCACAGGTCCTGAGGACTGCACTGCAGATCTTGGAAAGCATGGACGCACAGGCAGCATGGCGTTCGGACGTCCTCCCTCACTTCGGTTCTCTAGCACATTTTGGACATGGGATCAATAAAGGAATCATCTCACCTGCATTCCATCGAGAGCCCACTTAAAACCAATCTCAGGGGTGGAGAGAGGGCTCAGCAGAGGACCCGAATTTGATTCCCAGCACCCATATGGTGACTTAACAACCATCCATAAATCTAGTTCCAGAGGATCTGATGACCTCTTCTGACTTCCTGGGGCACTGCATGACACAGGTGCACCTACATACATGCAGACAATACATCCGTACACATAAAATAAAAAAAATTTTAAAACTTTATCTCACATGGAACTCCAGCTAGAATCACCTCTCCAGGGAACACATTGCCCTAACTGGCAGGAAGCACCCCCTTCCCCAGGGCTGAATAGGGTCCTATCTTTGTACACCCAGTGCTAGCTCAGAGCCTCCACGTAGCAGGAGCTTAGTGAACCTGGGGAGAATGAATGAATTGGTTCGTGGTTTTGGTATATACGAATGCCCACCAGCAGCCTTCATTACCGGGACGAGAGCATGTATCAGCTCACCTAGTGTCACAGAACAGGCCTTGGTTAATGGCATCTTCTTACTGACTACTCCCTGCACTGGGGCCAGGGACCAGAGGGGCTGCTAGCAGCCACCCATATGCCAAAGGCAGTTCCTGCCCCACTTGACTGCTCCCCAAAACTTTTTTCTCTTGACCATTTCAAGGCTCACTGAAGACACCCAGAGGCAGTGCCAGGGTTGTCTACACTTGGACTACACCTGGCCACATATTCACCAAAGTGCTCCTAGTCAGTGCCAGGGCCTTGAGAAGTCCATGAAAATGCTTTGATTTCTTTAAAACGAACAAGAAAGCATCCAAACTGACTCCGCCCATGAGCACAGGCAGACAGACCCAGAGCCTAATATCTATGGATTTTCATGAAAGATGCGGCCTATGACTTCGCTTCACCTTGGAAAACCTATGCTTCCAGCCAAGCCCATCCCTGCCCAAATTAAATAGTAACCGTGAAGGTCAGGGAAAGGCCTTGTCTGAACAGGTTTGTCCCAGGTGTGGCTCAGCCTTGACCCCCTATGAGCACTCCTCCGGCGCCTATAAATGTCCTGCCTGATTCCACACAAGTCTGTCCTGAGTACTTGCACCATGCTGGGCATCACAGTCTTTGCTGCCATCTTGGCCTGCGGTAAGCTGGAGGGTGGGGACCCACTGCAGCCGGTGGGCTGTGAGCTCAGGATGGTTTCTGGGTGCCCTCTGCTCCCCAGGACAAGCGCTCCAGGTCCTTTATGGATCCAATTGCTGAGCTGTGCATCATTTGAGCTGCTCCTAATGGGCACCCACTGGAGAAGGTCTGCTGAGCGCCCCACAGCCTGTAAGGACAGGTGTGGCGATCTCAGAGTTCGACCCACAATGGACGCTCACCCTCTGTTCACACCAGGGGTCACTGGACCAGCCTTTCCCATCTGCGCCTCCCCGGTGAGGGTTCTTTGCTCTCCCATTTTGGTGGCATTCTCCCAGGTTGCAAAGGAAAAGATGTGATTTAAATGCTGTTCACTTTCCATGAGACCTGGGCCAGTTACTTCAGCTTGCTAAATCTCACCGGGTTTGTCTGTTTGGATGGGAACACTTGGTTACAGGTCCTTCTAGCTTACATACCAAACTTTCTAGATGTAGAGCAAACAAGGTTAACGTGTAGGATCTGTCCATAACTCCATTTCGCAGTGGGGATCTGGAGGCCCAGTGGCTCTCGGTGCCCTGCCCAGGGCTGCACGCTGGTGAGACACCAACCTCGGTCTGCCTCACCACAGAGCACACGCCCTTGACCACTCCACACAGCTCCCCAGCTGTGACAGTGTGGGCCTCTGTACAGCTCATGTGGAACCATACCCCTGCATTGTGCTATGATCCCAAAAAGGGACAGAAGGACAGGGTATCCCCGGGCCCTCTCCAGGGCAAGCCAGCTACCTGTTTCTGTGACTGTGTGGACTCTTTGGTGAAGCCCTTTAAATGTGTTGTGTAACGTAGTTATTGGGACACTCTCAAGTGAATGCTATTCTTCCCACGTCACAGAAAGGGAAGCTGAGGCCCAAAGAGCCAGGTGACCTCCCCACAAGTCCCGCAGTAGGATACCAGCCACCAAGCCCGAACTCTCCTACCTGCCTTTTCCGGCGGGGGGGGAGGGGCATCCCACTCACCTGTGCTCCTCTCTCCCTAGCCACCAGCTGCGGGAACCCCACCTTCCCACCCAACCTGGTAACCAGAGTGGTGGGAGGAGATGACGCCATACCCCATAGCTGGCCCTGGCAGGTAAGCATGCTGGGAGGCAGAGACGGAGGGGCAGGGCCGGGAATTCTGTGTGGGCTGACATGTGGCCTTTCTGCAGATCTCTCTTCAGTACCTCAGGGATGACACGTGGCGGCACACGTGCGGCGGCACTCTGATCACCAACCGCCATGTCCTCACCGCTGCTCACTGCATCAAGTGAGTGGAATGATGTGTCGAGATTGGTTGTCATCCAAGCTGCTTTTTACTGAGTGTGTAGCACACTCCAGGCACTGGGCTCTGTGAGCTGCTTATATCCACTATCTCAGCTCATTTATTCGGTCAGCAAACATTTCTTATGTACCTACTGTGTGCCAAGAAACAACAATGGAAACAAACCTGGACCTAGTGGAAGGCAGAGCAATAAACCAGTAGATATGTAACATTATCAAACAGTAACAAACAAAAATAAGGCTGAAAGGGGGCATATAGGTTCTATTTAAAAGGGGAGAGTCCAGCACTAGAAAGGAAAGAAGGGAGGGGGGGAGAGAGAGATAAACTATATCTGGGGGAAGACCTCTCTGAAAAGAGGAAAGATACAAAGGGAGGAAGGGAGGGTGTCACGGATCCATGGATGGATGTTCCAGGTGGAGAGAAAAGCCAGTGCAAAGGCCCTGGGGAGGCACCTACTTGATGCTTGGGAAACACCAGGGCAGCCTCCTGGTGGAAGCAGGGTGTGTGAGGGCAGAGGAAATGCAAAACCTCCAGTCTTGACTCTGAGGGAGACAGAGCTATGGGACGGTCTTTGCCAGAAAGGCAGAGCGTGGTTGACCTCTGTTTTAGAAGATGACCACTCTTGGATCAAGGTCATGAGAAGCCAGGTGTGGTGGCACATGCCTGTCATCTCAGCACTTAGGACAAGAGGATGCTGCAATAGGGAGAGGCCAGAGCCAAGCAGTGGTCAGTCAGGTGACTGCTGCCACAGAGAGCAAGAGGCAATGACAGCTGGGCTTCCCTGTGAGGGGGCGAGGCCTAGCCTGCCTATCTGGGACAGTCCCTGGCTCCAAGTCCTGGGTCGTGTCCTCCCATCCTGTGCAGGGTCAGTAGGAGCAGGCACCCCTTCCTCCACAGAACCCCACAGTGGCCATGAATGGAACTGGGTCACTGAAGTCCTCAGTTCCCTCCTGGCCCTCCCAGAGCTCACTTGACATCTCTCCCTTCTTCTAGCCAAGACTTGACCTACCGTGTGGGCCTGGGGAAGTACAACCTGACAGTGGAGGACGAGGAAGGCTCCCTGTATGTGGGGGTGGACACCATCTATGTCCATGAGAAGTGGAACTCCCTCTTCGTGCTGTGAGTGCCAACTACCTGCCTAGAGCTCTGGGGTAGTGTGGGAGGAGGGTCCCCAAGACGGAGCCACAGAATCTGGCCCCTGTGCCCGATACGCACAACCTGCTCAGCCACAAGATGACTTCCGTTCCATCCTTCACACTGCCCAAGGTGTGAAGAAAGGTACATAAGAGATAGAGACTCCCGTCCTGCCCCCATTCGGCCAGTATTCCTACAGGCAGAGGTCAAGCCAGATATCACCTCACTGAATGCTGAGCACATGCCCACATTGCAACAAGCATGTGAGATGCTATCTCTTATCTAATTCCCACAATAGCCTTAGACCAGGAACCCTGGCTCAGAAAGATCAAGGAATCTGTCCCAGGCCACACAGCCTATTGCATGGCAAAGCCAGACATCAAAGCAGGTCTGCCAGGGTTGCCAACTTCCTCTCTGCTAATGGAGAATATTTAAATGCATACATACACACACACACACACACACACACACACACACACACACACACACACCTTCTGATACGATTCCAGGCTTGCTATACATCCCTGTCTGAGGGGTCAGAATCTACAGTGGTTCCAAACATTCCATTTGATTGAGTTTTCATGAGTTGGCAAGTTAGGGAGAAGCCACATCTAAGGGACTGAGTGAGCCTATTAGAAGGGTCGTTTAGGACTAGGGGGATTCACTCAGTGGCTACAAATGCTTGCTGTGCAAGCATAAGAACCTGAGTTCAAATCCCCAGCACCCAAGTAAAAAAGCAGGATGAGGCTGTACAAGCCTGAGCCTGTAACCCCAGTGTGTGAGAGATGGAGACAAAAAGATACCTTGGACTTGATGGCTGCCATCCTGGCACCCCGGTTCAGGGAGAGGCTCTGTCTCAAGGGAACAAGGAGGATGACAATGCAGGACACTGACACTCTGTCCTCTGCACACACACTCACAAAGAAGGGCCATTTGTCCTCCAGAATCTCTGCTGGCTAGTAAGCTGTTAGTGGTCATTCATGGGGAATCCCTAGCCACCAGGGCCTGACCCACAGCACCAGCCCGTTTACCTACTTTGTGTTTCAGGAACGACATTGCCCTCATCAAGCTGGCTGAGCCTGTGGAGCTGAGCGACACCATCAAGGTGGCCTGCCTCCCAGAGGCAGATGCCTTGCTGCCTCAAAACTATCCCTGCTATGTCACTGGCTGGGGCCTCCTCTGGAGTAAGTACAGAGCATGCTGGGAAATTTCAGAGGGCTTCCTAAAGAAAGTATCACTCATGATCAACTTGCTGCCCAGATTCACCCGACACTCCCTGCCTGATGTTTTCAGAACTTTTTAAAGTTTGTAATAATAACAGCTAATATTTATTCAGCACAAAGCGTGTGACAGGAACTAAAATAGGTGCCATGAGAATTAAATAGGCTAGAACTCCTCAAGTGTTTACAACAGGGCTCAGTATGTTGTCCCTGCCATATCAATGCTTGCCTCTGATCCCAGCACTTGGAAGGTGGAGGTAGGAAGGTCAGGAATTCAAGGTTACTACTTAGGGAGTCTAAAGGCCAACCTGGGCTACATGAGAACCTTTCTCAAAAACAAACAAAAATAGGGCTGGAGAGATGGCTCAGCGGTTCAGAGCACCGACTGATCCTGCAGAAGACCCAGGTTTGAATCCCAGCCCCCACACAGCAGCTAACGAATGACCATAACGCCAGTTCCAGGAGATCTGACTCATTCTTCCAGCCTCTGTGAACACTGCACGACAGAGATATACTTACATACATGCAAGCATAACAATCACACATAAAATTAAAAATAAATAAATAAATAGATAACCAGGTGTGATAGCACATGCCTTTAATCCCAGCACCTGGGAGGCAGAGGCAGGTGGATCACTGTGAGTTCTAGGCCATCTTATCTACATAGTGAGTTCCAGGACAGTCAGGGCAATGTAGTTGAGACCCTGTCTCAATAAATAATAATAATAATAATAGTAAATTAACTAACTATTAAAACCAGCTCCTTGGGGGTAGAAGGTCAGGTCTCAAGGCAGACACCCAAGCAGACTCCAACTGAACTAAAAAGTTAAATATAAATAGAAGCTGAACAGGACTTAGAGGACAGGTAGGTCAACTCTTTGGGCATCCGAAAAAGGCTTTGAATACACAATGCCAAAGGTGGAGACCTGCAGAGAAATGACTGACAGCTAGACCCTCAAGCTGGGTATGGTGTCTCACGCCTGTCATTCCAGCTACTCGGGAGGCTGAGGCAGGATTACAAATTGAAGGACTGCCTGAGCTACAGAGTGAGTTCAAGGTCAGCCTGGGCAACTTATCGAGTCCCTGATTAAAAATAAAAGGTAAAAAGACAACTGAAAATTTAACCCAGTGGTAGAGTCCTTGCCTCACATACACAAAGCCGTGGATATTATCTCCATCATAGCAAAACAGAAAGGGTAGGGAAAGGCAAGTTCTGAATTCAAGAGATCCCCCTACCTTCCGAGGACTCAGAAACAGAGGTTTGAACCCTGGGTGGGCATCCTGACGCAGGGTCCACGCAGGGTCCCCACAGTGATCTATGCGCCCATCTTGCCTGCACCCCGCCTGGTCCCCGTCCTCTGCTGACTGAAGGCCAGGGCTGAGGGGGGCCTCAGACTGACTCCAGCTCACTGCTGCCCTCTCCCCAGCCGACGGCCCCATCGCCGACGTGCTCCAGCAGGGCCTGCAGCCCATAGTGGACCACGCTACATGCTCCAAGTGGGACTGGTGGTTCTTCAGGGTCAGGAAGACCATGGTGTGCGCTGGGGGCGATGGTGTCATCTCTGCCTGTAATGTGAGTGTCCTGACCCCATGCCAGGGGTTGACAGGGAGGTGGGAAGAGAGGATGGAGTAGAGCAAATCCATCCCTATGTGACCCAGTGGGCATGAGCACAGCAAATGGGAAACCTGTCACCCCAGTGCACCCTCTCTGCTCACCCCCAGCACACACGGTGAGGCAGAAAGGCTGGACATTAACAGCTGAGTTCAGGGCCCGATCCTAGCAATTATTAAATGCTCTGTGACCTCGGGGAACTGCTGAAGTTCTCTATAAAGTGAGGCCAAGAGAGAGGTGACTCAGCAGGTGAAGGCATTTGCCACCAAACTCGATGACCTGAGTTCAATCTCCAGAACCCAAATGATGGAAGGAGAGAACCAGCTCCTACAACTGTCCTCAGATCTCTACACACACACAAATGGGCATGTGTGTTTGCACACACACAGACATGCACACAAAATAGATAGAGAGAGAGAGATAGAGAGATAGATAGGTGATAGATGATAGATAGATAGATAGATAGATAGATAGATAGATAGATAGATGATAGGTAAATGATAGATAGATAGAAGTTAGATGATCCATGATAGATAGATGACAGATAGATAGATAGATAGATAGATGATAGATAAATGATAGATTATAGATAAATGATAGATAGATGATAGATAGATAGATAGATAGATAGATAGATAGATAGATAGAATTTTTTTAATGTAATGGGAAAGTGTTTGCCTTGGAAGCATGAAGATCTGAGTTCACTCCCTAGAACCCAAAATGTAAAAATGCAGTCCACAGAGGTAGGCCTGTCCTCCCAGCGCTAGGGAACGAGGATTCCTGGGACTTGCTGGCCAGCCAGATGACTCACCTAACTGATGAACTCCAGGCCAACAAGACAGGAAGTGCATGGCATTCCTGAGGATGACACCCAAGAATGTCCTCTGGATCCGCATACATACACACACATGTGCATGAATGTCTGCATACACATCTGCACTCGCACACACATCTACACACACATCCAGGACATAGTAACTATTTCACAGAGCCACATCACAGCTACCCCTGCCCTAACACTGGCCTCTGGGAGAGGCCTGAGGCTGAGGCCCATTGCTCTGGTACAGGGGGACTCTGGTGGCCCACTGAACTGCCAGGCCGAGGACGGGTCCTGGCAGACACATGGCATCGTGAGCTTCGGCTCCCCCCTGGGCTGCAACACTTACAAGAAGCCAGTGGTCTTCACCCGAGTGTCCGCTTACAATGACTGGATCAACAAGGTGGGTATTCATGCACCCCCTAAGCCCCTTGGGCTCTCCCCATTCACTGGATCCTTCCTGGATATAGTTATTGGTCACTTAAATCCAAGTTCAGGGTCACTTATCTACTCACCCCCTGAGAAATGCTGGCTGAGCCCGTCCTGACACAGACCTGATACAGACTTTGAGTCAGGAATGAGGGATGGATCACAGAGGGGCCACATGAGTGGTCAGGTATGGACCTGAGGGTGGGGACAGGGACTCCCAGGCAGGAGCCCCACTCCCAACAAAGGTAGGATGTTTCCTAAGTCCACATGCACCATGCTCTGAAATGCTAGGGACCCAAAGCCTTTGGACAGAGACCAGGCTGGCCTGTCCGCGACCCTGCTGGGGGTGGAGGTCTACTACCCTGAAGATGTTTGTGCTGCCCCAGAAGGTAGCACATCCTAGAGTCCCTCACACTGGCTTTTGCTCCTCCAGAAACTGCAGCTATGAAAAGTTGGTTCCAGCAAGCCTTGGTCCATTCCTGCAACAGCAATAAATCTCTTCTTTCCTGAATGTCTGGCTATGCATTCTTGCCTCCTGGGGATCCTGGGAGCAGAAACAGACACCCTGAGCCAGACCATAGAGACTTGAAGGCAGGTGTCATGGTGTGAATGGGGCCTGGGGAGACACAGGTAGCCCAAGGACTAAGGACGATACCATCGCAGGCTGTGAACCAGTCCAACTCCTACCAGTTTGAGGCTTCCCAATCCTGATCACCCCCAGCCCCCAGTAGTCTAGTAGGTACTTCAGTGACCCCAGTTACAAGTAGAGGCTGGGTTCTCCCGCAATTCCCCAGTTGAGATCCCTCAACCCAGATGTGTCAAACTGACAACTAAAGCTGTTCATCCAGCACAGAGATGGCTGGCTGCATCCCAACCTCTAACCTCCTCAAAGGACACCGAGTTACAGCTACTGACTGTCTATCAACTGCCCTGCTTCCTCATCAGACATTGGCCACAGGAGATGGAGACCATGATAAACCTGTCATGCCCAAGAGTGCCATTCTTAGGGTTAACTTTCTTATGAAGAATGAGATAGGGTACAAGGTTCCCTGGGTTCAGAGATGATCCCTGCATTAGGGAGCTCAGAATCAGAAAGAGGAGAGAGAGAGATCAGAAAAACAGAGCAGGTACAGAAATAAGACACCTTAGCCAGTGTCCACTGGCAGCAGGAATCCAGGAGCACTTTCTGGAGGTGGAGATGCCCAAGCTGGGTCTTGAAATTGGAACTAAGTATTCCCAAGTACAGAAGATGCTAATGGTTGCTTGACCCTAACTTGATCCCCAGCCCCCTTCTTTCTTGCCTGTCCCTATATTGAGATAATAAATGCTCAACTCTTGCTGCCCCAGGTCCCTTGGAGCTAGGGAACTAGGGGAGCCAGTTCTGGCCTTATAGAGTATAATAATGAAATAATCTCTGAGATTTGATGAGTTCTTAGCCTGTGCCAGAAACTGTCCTGTAAATGTTCCCTTCTCATTTCTCCAAGACAATGCTATAAGACTAGCTATGATCATCCTCCCCATTTTACAGATGAGAAAACTAAGGTCAGACCAAGCTAGTGACTTCCCAGGGTAACTTAAGTAGAAGTGGTAGAGCTGGGATCTAAACCACACTAATCGGACTCCAGAGCACATGCAGTGGACCATAAATGCGAGAAGGGCGCTAAGCCTTTCCTGGTATGGGGAGTGTGACACATTCTTCCCCCCTTCTTCCTGCCTTGAATGTGGGCATGACGGCTGGAGCTGGGCAGCCATCCTGTGGCTCAGATCTTGTCAAGCTGGAGATCTGAGGCTAGCAACCATCCCTCTCTGAAGTTCTTTGTTCCAGGAAAGAAAGAAATCTGCATTTGCTCTAGCCACTGTAGTTAACTCTCAGTTTCTTGCAGCCCAACACATTCCTAATGGGTACCAGGGAGGAGTGTTTGAGGGGGTCAGTTTCCTGCATAAAGTCACAGCAACAACCGGGAAGGGAGCCCCAGCAGCTTCTGGGTCCAGAGCATAAGGAGAGGACAGTGTATGCCGACCAACCACCCTTATTTACCCTGGACTGAGGAGTTTTCCAAGATTCCAGGGTTCTAGTGCTAAATCTAGAACAGTGCCCTCAAGACAGGTTGCCTGTTCAGCCAAGCAAGAGGGCCAAGCTACGGCAAGGCCCAGCTGGGGCTGAGCAAAGACTCTTCCTGAAGCCCTCGTGTTGTGCCGGGGTCATTGGGGCTCAGGGGGCAAGGGGAGCCCAGAGGAATGTGAACTGCGGTCGCAGGTGCACACTAGGGTGCTCCTCTGAGAACGGGGTGGAGGGTGCCGTGGAACAGAGTGAAAGCAGGGAGATCTGAGCTAGGAGCCCACTGCAAGGGTCGGTGCAAATGTTAACATGGACTGGATGGTGGCAGGAGCAGAAAGGAGAAAGAGGAAATACTCCATAGTCATCTCAGAGTGATGAGGGCCAGGGAAGCAGGGCTTGCGAAGTATGTGTGAGGCCCTGGGCGCCATCCCCAAAGCCACCCCCAAAAGAAAAACACTGTTAAGTGCAAAGTGTAGTAGTACTGTCTGAGCCCCAAGTTATTATAAACTTCTAGAATGCAATTAATTCTATTTATCGCATTCTATTAGGTAGTATTCTATTAGCTAGTAATACAAAATATGAGCCTCGTTCCTGGAGCACATGAGTTCCAGGCCAACACTGCCAATGTGGTAAGAGCCTGTTTAAAAAATGGGGGTGCTGAGGAGGGCTGAGGGACTGGAAAGGAGGCCCTTGCTGCTCTTCCAAAAGACCCAAGTTCAGTTCCCAGCACCCATGTCAGGCAGCTCACAACCACCTGTAACTCCAGTTCCAGGGGATCTGACACTATCTTCTGTCCTCCACAGGCACCTGCAGTCACATACACATACCCACACACGGACACACATACATACATGTAATTCAAAATAAAAGAAATAGTTGAAATAAAAGAGTCACTGAGCCTCCGCCAAGGCTCAACTATCTCGCTGTGCTGGGTAGCTTTAGGTGTCAACTTGACACACCTGGTTAGAGGGAACCTCAACTGAAGAACGATCTCCATGGGATTGGCCAGTGGCCAGGTCCGTGGGACATTTTCCTGATTGTTGAGTGATGTGGAAGGGCCCAGCCCACTGTGGGCGGTTCCACTCCTGAGTAGGTGGTCCTGAATTGTATGAGAAAGGCTGAATACAGGTGAGGAGAGTAAGCCAGTACGCAGCGCTCCTCCATGGTCTGTGCTCCAGGATCCTGCCCTGAGTCCCTGCCTTGGCTTCCCTTGATGATGGACTGTGCTGTAAGTCACATAAACACTTTCCTCGACAAGTCGGTCTTGGTCAGTATTTTATTATTTTCATTATATATGTATATGAGTGTATTGCTTGCATGTATGTAAGTGTACCAGTACTGCCACTGAGGGTCCAGAATATGGAGAATTAGCTCTGCTGAAGGATGACCAGCCCAAGAACACACACACGAGTTCCTGTAGAGGCTGGGCTGGTGGACTGAAGGCTCCTGTGTTTTGAGTACTTGAAGCTCACTGAAGCTGGAGTGAGAGTTCCCTTGCCACGGGTAGAACTTCCCCCGCTGTCCCTTGTCGCAGGTTTGAGACCTTACAGCTTATATGTAACTGAATGAGGTTCCATTTTGTCATTGTTATTGTTGTTTTGAGGCAGGGTCTCCCTATAGCCCCAGCTAGCCTGAAACTCACAACCCATATAGACCAGGCTGGCCTCCACGTCACAGAGCTCCGCCTGCCTCTGCCCCCTCAGAGTTAAAGATATATGCTGTCACTTCTGGCACTGGAGTTTGCTTTTAACTTAGATTTGTGTGATTGCTTACAGAGAGAGAGAGAGAGAGAGAGAGAGAGACAGAGAGAGAGACAGAGAGAGAGAGAGAGAGAGAGAGAGAGAGAGAGAGAGAGAGAGAGAGAGAATAAGATGGCTGGAGCGGTTAAGAGCACTGGCCACTCTTGCCAAGGACCAGGGTTCAGTTCCCAGCACCTACATGGCAGCTCCAGTTCCTGAGGATCCAGTGCCCTCTTCTGACTTTGCAGCAATGTGGTACACTAACATACATGCAGGCAAAATGGTCGTACACATAAAATAAAAATAAATAATTTCTTTAAAAAAAAAAGTCATTTAAAAAAAAAAAAGTGTGAAATCCTCAGATTGGGGGACTAGGAATTAGGCAGATCTCTGACAAGCAGACAGAGAATTCACCTGAGACAAAGTCCTGGGCTGGGCTGACTGGTCCAGACTGGTCCAGATGAGTCCAAGGCCAATCTTGGACATATCTCAGAGCTGTGGGCCTATCAGCCCTTTCTTCATTGTTTAAGTTGACTCGTCCAAAATTGGGGATTGGGACCTGCCCTACACCACCAAGAATGCTTAGAAGACCTACGTGTCGGGAGCCATGTGCCTGCCTTGAACTAAGCCCTAGTTTTGGGTTAGACAGAAGTCAATCTCGTGCACAGAAGTGCTGTTGGAAACAAGAATTTTCATTATGCAAATGATTCACACCTGAGAAGTTTATTTTGCACCTAAGGCTGAGGTCACCTGAAGATCTTTGAAGGAAGCCAATCACGTCTTAAGTTATTTTGCCTGCGTTAGCATTGTTTTGCTCACCTCACAGTATATATAGGGGGGGACTTAATAAAGGCAAGCTGCTTCAGTGTGACTGACAGCCTTCCTGAGTCTGTCCTATTTTCTCTCTTTCTCTCTCTCTCTCTCTCATCTCTATCTCTATCTCTACATTTTCTCATCCTCACTCCCCGCTTTGGGTACAGTCCGATTTCTGCCGGCAGGCTCCTGCACTATGTCCTCCTTGAGGCTTTGGATTTCAGGGTCCAAATCATCTTTCTACTTGTGGAGAATCATTCCTTGTGTGGTTTGTGTTCTCTCTCTCTCTCTCTCTCTCTCTCTCTCTCTCTCTCTCTCTCTCTTTTCCCTTAGTATGTCTTTCTTTGCTTTTAATAAAGTTGTTGCCTGTTGCTCCCTGCTGTGCCTGAGATTCTTCCTGCCATTTAATTCTTTAACTGGCGGAGAAAATGAACCTGACCAAGACTCCTAGATGGTAACAAGGTTTCGGAACAAGATCCACTGTGGTACCCAGGAATCCAGACCTGAGTTAAACAGAATAATACTCCCTACCAAGTCCACATCATAATCCCCAAAACCTGTGGACATGGAGCCACCCAGGGCAAGGGGGATTTTTCAGATGTTACGTGGGCTCTGGAGATGAGTTGTGAGCCTGTCATCACTGTGACCCAGCAGAAACAGCTTAAAGCAGGAAAGAGTTGTTTTGCTCAGGATTTCAGTTCATTGTGGCAGGACAGCTGACATCATGGTGAACAGGGAGTAGAGAGGACCAGTGATGGGAAAGGGGTGTGGCACGGTACAGCCTCTAGGACACACACCCAATGACCTACTTCCTCCGGCCAGGTCCTACTTCTTCTTAATCCTTCGTTGAAATTTTGAACCCATCCATGGATGAAGTCAAGGATAAGGCCAGAGCCCTCTTGACTGAACCCTTTCTGGAAACGTCACAGACACACCCAAAAATGGGCTTTCCTAATCTCCTGGGTGATTCTCAATCCAGTCAAATCAACAGTCAAGGTTGACCATCACAGCCTGAGTTATTGGGCTCAGTGTAATTAGTGAGGTCCTCACAAAGAGGAAACAGGAGGGTCAATCAGAGGACTTGTGAGGATGAAAGCAGGGGGTCAGGGTCTGAGAGATGTGAGAGATGTGAACATGGAGGAGGGCCGATACAGGCAGCTACCAGGAGCTGGATAGTGACTGGACGGACCCTCCCTGAAAGCTGCAGAGACTGGAGAGACTCAGCCCTTGAGATAACTATAGACTCCATCTCCTGAACTTGAAGACAAGAAACTGATATGGTTTGCAGTGGCTTTGTACACAGCCAAAGCAGCCCAAAGTACCATCACTCCAACATTCCAGCGCCCAGTGAGGGCTCCAGAGGTCAAGGACAGGGAGGGATGCGAAGGACTCCTGGCACTGCTTGGGGACAGCAGGATTGGAAGGCTTTGTCCGAGAAGTCACAAACTGGTGGTTGGAAGTAAAGGGAATATAAAACTCAGGCTCTGACCACACTACGTCCTCCTCCTTCCTAGATCGGAGGGTGGTTGGCGGTGGCTAATGGAGAGTTCTGTCCCAGTGTCTCATGACACCACCATCGAGTGTCCAGTTGCTGTTACTGTGAATCACATGTTCTGAGCACCGGGGACTCTGAGTGCTGGCACCATCCAAAGGCCTCACCTATGCCAGCTCAATTCAGCCATCGAGAATCCTGACCACCATCCCTTCTAGATAAAAACCTGGGACTCAGAGTGGCTTAAACATAGCCCCCAGAGCTGGAGAGCACTGGCTGCTCCTGCAAAAGACCATGGTTTTGTTCCCAGCACCCACAACCATTCATAACCCCAGTTTCAGAGGATCCAATACCCCATGGGTACTGCATGCATGTGATGCACCTATATACATGGAGGCAAAACGTTCATACACATAGAAATAAATAAATATTATTTAAAACACTACCCCCACCCCAGACAAACAGCCATATTTAAAGTTCACAGATGTCCACACTATTCTGACAGGAGCCATTTTTGACCAAGGAGGGGCAGAAGCTGAAGGACAAGACAAAGAGCCTGGAGAGACAGAGGTTGGGAGGAGAATAACTGATCCCCAGTGGATCTATGGAGGAGTTCAAGGTCATGCTCAACCATATAGAAAGTTCAAGGCCAGTTTGAGCTACATGAGACCCTGCCTCCAAGTAAAAATAAGAAAATAAACAAATAATAACTTTTAAGTCACACAGAGAAAGAGAGACCATGTTGTCTCTAGTTCCATCCTTTTACCTGCATATTTTGTGATTTCGTCTTTGTTAACCGCTAAGGAGAACTCCATTGTGTAAATGTGCCACATTTGCATTATCCATTCGTCAGCTAAAGGACATTTAGTTGTATCCATTTCTTAGCTATTGTGAAAAGAGCAGCAACAAATATGGTTACACAAGTATCTCTGCAGTAGGATGAGTCCTTTGGGCGTATGCCTAGAATGGTATAGCTGGATCATATAGTGGATTTCTTTTTAGTTTTTTAAGAGTTCCCCACACTGATTTCCACAGTGGCGCACTCCTCTGATCCCCACACTCAGGACGCTGAAGGAGGATCTGAGCTGCATCGTGAAACCTCGTTCAAAACAAGAAAAAAGAGTGAAGGTTGAAACTGGGCATGACGGTGCGGCCCCGTGATCTCAGCGTTCCGGAGGTGCAGGCAGGAGGGTCACCAGCTCAGCAGGTACAGTCCTCAGGCCCTTCTGCCACTGCTGTGGCCGAGTGGAGATGTAAAGTGGGTTGGTTGGGTTTTCTTTTTCTTCGGGGGGAGGGGACAGGGTCTCACCATGTCGACCTGGCTGGCCTGGAACTTGTTACATAAACCAGGCTGACCTCAAACTCACAGAGATCCACCTGCCTCTGCTTCCCAAGTGCTGGGATTACAGGCATATGCCACCATGCCCAGCTAAATCAAAAGTTCAAGCTTATCCTTGGTTACATCATGAGTTAAAAAGAATTTTATTCTGTGGGTATGCAATGTAGTGGGGGTATCTGCACGCCATGTGTGGAGGGCAAAGGACAACTTTTGGAAGATGGTTCTCTCCTCCACCTTAAATGAGTTCAGGGGATCAAACTCAGGCCTTCAGGCTTGCAGAGTAAGCACTTTACCTACTGAGCCATCTCACTAGGCCTACATAGTAAGTTCGAGACCCTGCCTCACACATATACACAAATGCACCTATACAAACACACATATACACACAACTAAACACACAGAGAGAGACACATATAAACACATACACATTCACATACACACAGATACATGCAGATACATACAGACATGCATTTACACATATGCACACATACACACACATACACATGCATATAAATACAGACATACACATACACACATAGAGACATATGCATAACATAAGCATCTATACACACACATATACACACAGACACACTGAAATACATATGTACTGATACACAAACACATTAACATATGCACAATATTCACATACACACTTAAACATACATGCACACACTCACAACCACACACACCTAAACATGCATACATACCTACACATATGTGTGCACACTGTTGCACATCTTCCTTTCTGAGGCTCTAAGTGACAGCAATAGTCTGTGGGCATCAGGGATCAATGACACTGACTTTGGAAACGTTTGATAACAGACAGTCAGATTCCATGTCCCTGGTGCTGAGCCAACATCCTACCCCAGATGGTGTTGGGCTACAGACTGAACCCAGAGGCCAGAAGCTGAGGTGGGGAGTTCTGCATTTCCAGTCTGCTGCCACATTGCTAATCCCGGTCACACAACCAAACTCAATGCCCAGATCCCAACCAGCATGCCCACACAGAAGCACGGGGCGAGCCTGGGCCCTAAGCCAGGGAGACACCTGCTTCTCCCTGGAGTCACTCTGAGTCATGAACTGGTGAGAAGGTCACATCTGCATTCCGGCCCCACTGAGAGCTCAAGGTCACAGTCTAGAACGTGCAGGGCAGCCACGTCTGACACGCAGCAGTGGGGCTGTGGGCCGCAGTGGCCATGTGCTGTCCCCTCCCCAGCTGCCCGCTTGCTCCCAGCACAGAAGCCAGGGTTTGATTCAGGTGAGGCTGGGCCTCAGTTCCCCCAGGAAGACAGTCTGGGTGAAGCCTCCCTACCAAAACCAAGGATGGAGCGCGCTCCAGGCCTGGCCAATCCCCGCACAGCATCCTTTCCCTACCACAGCAATTGGTTCTGGGTGGTCATGTGACCGCACGCAGGACCAATCGGCTTGTGTGGGAAGTACTCCCATGCACTCACACGAAATGACTTGAGGTCAAAGCATCAGCATGGCGGGGAAAGGAGAAAGGGGTGACATTCCCGGGGTGCATTTGGCAATGGTAGAGACATTTTGGGCTGTCACAACCGGGGACAGTATCTAATGGGTTGGACCAAGGATGTTCTCTAGATTCCTGCTCTAATTAAACCAAACACACCCAACACAAAACGCTGCTGGTGGGAGGGCATATAGCTCGGTCCACAGTGCTTGCCGAGCATGCACAAAATCCTGGTTTTGATTCCCACTAGTGAATAAACCAGACGCAGGGGCTCACATCTATAATTCCAGCCATCTGGAGGTGGAGGTAGAAAGCTCAGACGTTCAAGACCATCCTTGGCTACACAAAGGTTAGCCTGGATACTTGAGATCTGGTCTCAGAAAAAGAAAGGAAGGGGGTTGGAGAGATGTCTCAGCAGTTAAGAGCACCGGCTGCTCTTGCAGAGGACCCAGGTTCAGTTCTCAGCATCCACATGCCAACTAACAACTGTCAGTAACTCCAGTTCCAGGAGAATCTGATGGCCTCTTCTGACCTCTGTGGTTTTGCATGGCACAGGTGCATTCACATATAAACAGGCAATACACTCATACACAGAAAATAAAAATCATAAATAAAATTAAAGTGAATTTAAAAAGAAGGAAGGCAGGAAGGGAGGGAGGAAGGGAGGGAGGGAGGGAGGGAGGGAGGAAGGAAGGAAGGAAGGAAGGAAGGAAGGAAGGAAGGAAGGAAGGAAGGAAGGAAGGAATCAGTCATGCAGCTTGGTAGCACTGGTCCGAAATCCCTGCTACTGGGAGGCCAAGGCTGGAGGATTCCAAGCTCAAGGCCTGTCTGGGCTGCAGAATTCAAGGCCAGCCTGGACAACTTAGCAAGACTCTGCTTCAAAATATAATGTGAAAGGAGGAGATCTAGCTCACCGGTAGAGAGCTTGCAGTATGTCTTGAAGGGTCCTGAAGGCCCTGGGTTCAATCTCCTTTAGTGGGAGATGGGGAGCCACCCAGCCTATGATGCCAATATTGCCACAGTCGAGAATCTCTGAGGCAGAGATTCTGCAGTTATCTTGACCCCAACAAAAGCAGAACTAGGAGCTGCCCCAGAATTCTCCATGGACCCGTAAGTGTGAACAGACTATGGAAGGCAAGACCAAAAGACAGAGAAGCTGAGCCCTGGGCTTCGGAATGCTGCTGAATCCAGCCAGACCTACAGCCAGCTCTAATTCAAGACTTTTCATTTTGTGACCCAATGAATCCTTTTGGCTTAAGTCTCTTCGGGTGAAGTTTTCTGTCCCTTTCTAGTCGCTGTAGCAACTGTGGCAAGGCAGACTGGGTGGGAGACAGAGCCCGGGGATAAGGTGCCGCCTAGCCTGCTCAAGGTCCTGGGTCTAGTCTCAGGGCTTGGGAGACTGAGAGTGTATTTCTTTCCATTTTGCAGATGGGCAGTCCTCACCCAGAGAGCCTGCCTGGTTTGCCCAAGGTCACACAGCATGTTCAGGTGCCAAAGTGCTGTTTTTTCCAGTTGCCTCATCTAAGGAAAACTATTTTCATATTAAAGCAAACACCTGGAGAAGAATATCGAAATCACCTTGACCTTTAAGAAGTTGATACTTCCAAAATGCTTGCTTTCCTGACCTTGTCGCTACAAACGATGGTACGACATGTGACAGGGCACTAAGAGCAGAGCTGGAACCAGAACTTGGGTCCCCTGATTTCCAATCCAATAGGCTTCTGAACCCTGACACCATTTATCTTTGTAGGACTCTCGGAGCACTCCAAGTTTCTTTCACCCCCAGTTTCCTGTGGATACAGTAATCCTGTAATGGCCTGGATTCCTTTTCTTCCTCCTCCTCCTCCTCTTCCTCCTCCTTTATTTTAAGACAGGGTTTTATGTAGCCTAGCCCGGCCTTGAACTTGCTACATACCTGAGGATGACTTTGAACATCTGATTCTCCTGCTTTCACCTCCCAAGCACTTGAAATTACAGGTGTGTGCTGCCGCAGGCAGTTTTACACAGTCCTGGGATCCAAGCTACTTCCTAGCAAGCACTCTGCCAGTTGAGGTACATCATTTCTAGCCCTTTTATTTTCATGCATTTATTTTGTTTTTTGTTTGTTTGTTTGAGATAGGGTTTCATGCAGTTCAGGCTGGCTTTGAACTCCTGATCCTTCTGCCTCCACCTCCCCAAGCGCTGGGATTAGAGGGAGGTATCCCCATGTCTGGCATGGGTCTGGATTCTTGTCTAAGAAATTAAGGTCTAAAAGTTGTCTAAACCACAGTGCTCAGAATTCACTGGCAAGAACTTGAGGCCAGGTCTTCGATGAGCATTTGCCGCTCTTTCAGGGGACCCAGGTTTGGTTCTTAGCACCCATGTCAGGTGGCTCACAACCACCTGTAACTCCAGCTCCAAGGGATCCATCTCCTTCTGGCCTCTGCCAACAGCTGTACTCACATCCACATACAGACACACAGATACACCACACACACACACACACACACACACACACACACAATTTTAAAATGAAAGCAAAATAAGGGCTGGAGAGATGGCTCACCAGTTAAGAGCACTGGTTGCTCTTGCAGAGGAACTGAGTTCAATTCTGAGCACATACAAGATAGCTAACAACCATCTGTAACTCCAATTCCAGAGGAATCCAATGCCCTCTTCCAACCTCTATGGCCATTGCATTAAACAGGTGCACCTGCCTACATGCAAACTCATACACATAAAATAAAAATCATAAATAACGTCTTTTTAAAGTTAAAAAATAAAATAATTCAAATCCATTTTCTTCTCTGCTCTTCTGACTCGGGGGAGAATTCAAGTCCGTGAGAGTCTGTGACCCTAGAGCAGGACTGTCCCACTGTGCCTGGCCTGCCTGGCTCTGCTCTCCCACAGTCAAGAAAGTGATGGTCTAAGGAGAGGGAGAAAGGCTATCATACACCCATACCAGCAAACGATTGCAGTGCAGCCCTAGGGGGGTGCTTTGGAATCCGATCATCAGAGGACAGACTCTTCATTGTGATCCTGGGCAACTCACTTTACCTCTCTAAATATCAGCTTCCTTGTCTGAAATAATGGACTTATTTGTGAGTTGTCCAAGGCTTAAGTTAAATAAGAAACATAAAGGTCTTTGACAACCACCTTCCCGCTTCTTTGTAGCCTTCCTAATATGGTCTTCTAACTCCATTCAGAAGATGAAGAAAATCCAAACTGCTATTGTGTGTAGACAATAAAATATATCTGATTATGGTGTGGGGCGGCACATATCTGTATTCTTAGCACATGGGAGACAGAGTTAGAGGCCAGCCTAGGCTACATCGTGAGTCCAGACCAGCCTTCTTCTAAGAAAGCATGTTTTCTATGCTCTGAAAATCCTCCCAGAACACTGGTAGCAAACATTTGCTCTCCTTGTCCCACCAAGAGGCAGCTCTGGAACTGGAGACCAACCGGACCCACTCAAAGTCACACCGCCAGCCACAGCCTGGTCTGGAGGAGGATTCTCAGTCCAGCACCTTTGCTACTTGGAGTGTGACAATTCCTTTGTTGTCCTGTAACCTAAAGGATGCTCAGCGGCCTCTCTTCTCTCTGTCCTCAGATGCCAGTAGAACCTAAACCTCAACCACAACCACCAAAATGTCTACAGACATCATCAAGTGTCCCCTGGCAGCCTAGTCAGCCCCCTGGAGAGCCAGTGGCCTCAAGTGCTGTTCACTCAACAACAAACTGATTCATCTTTTCTTCTGAAAACACAACTTCAAAGACCGGCTACCAATATTGTTCTGCATCCCCCAACATACCGCATAATCATTTGAAAGCAGATAGAATCTACATTTCTTTCTTTGGGGGGACAGCAGGAAGTAAGAAGGGGTCTTGTGTAACCCAGTCTGGCTTCACTCTACGTAGCCGAGGATGATCTTGAACACCTGATCCCTCTGCCTTCACCTCCCCAGTGCTGGAATCACAGGAATGTGCTGGCCTACCCAGTCGAACTCATTCTTCAGTACCTAGATTTGGCATGTTGCTCAATGAGTTTCCAATATGACCGGTGGGAGAAAACGGAAAAAAAATATTTGAACACCAGCCCTTTATTCTTCCGCGCTTTGGGAAAATCTCCATCTTGCACGCTCCTTCCACCGATAAGACCCACTCATAAAACTAGGGCTCAGCCAGAACCTGACCAACACCATCCACGGACACACCATGATCAGGACCCTGCTGCTGTCAGCGTTGGTGGCCGGAGGTAAGCTCTGTCACCCAGAGGCAGTGTGATACTGCTGTCCCCTCTCCCACCGCGCTCAGACTCTTAGTTATAGGGACATGGGAATTGCCTTTCAAAGAAGTGTAGCGGGGCTTGGCGACACACTCCTGTAATCCCAGCCCTCAGGAGGCTGAGGCAGGAGGATCGCGAATTCAAGACCAGATTGGGTTACCTAAGAAGTTCAAAGACAGCCTGGGAAGTGGAGCAGAGGGCAGGTCTCTAAGACCTCTTGGGTCTTTGCAGAGCCAGGGCCTCCTATCTGGGTTTGGTTTTGCCTTCACATATTGTGGTTGCTGCTTCCGACACTCACCTTTCTCTCTTTTCCCAGCTCTCAGCTTCGAGTCCAATGTGGGCAGGGTGGTTGGGGGTGAAGATGCCACACCCAACAGCTGGCCCTGGCAGGTGAGTCACCCACTGGTGGGGTCTATTATTCAGGGAAAGAAGGGAGCAGGTGAGCTGTCAGCAGCCTTGCTGACTTTGGGACTCGTGGAAGGTACTTCTTCAGAGACTTCACTTACAAGCTGCCCAAGCCCACCACCTAGACACATAATTCACAGCGATGTTGGCCAGTCAGACGCTTGCTGGCACATGGAAGCCCTTCACCATTCCTTTGCAGATGATCTTTGCTTTAAGGAACCAATCAGTGTTGCTTATACAAATTAATTCTTAAATACAGGTAAATCTGTATTATCAATGACAAGGCTTCCTTACCTTGATACAATCGTAGTGACATCAAGACTAAAATACCAGTTGGGACACAGGCAAAAATTACTAGAACTTTCAAAGGAAATGTGTGAAGTTTACAACTGACATAAAATCTCTCTTCCCTAACACAACTAGCACTTAGTAGTTGAAAGCTAGCTATAGACAAAAAGCTTTAATGTGTCTGGTTTGGGGTTTTTTGTTGTTTGTTTGTTTTTGTTTATGTTTTATTTTTGTTTTGAGACAAGGTCTTGCTATGTAGACCTTTAAGATCTTGTCTCAAAAAAAATCAAGCCAAACTGGGCCCAGTGGCACACACCTTTAATCCCAGCACTCAAATTGAAGAAGTGGATTTCTGTAAGAAAACCAGTCTGGTCTACATAGCAAAGTCCAGGTCAGCTGGTGTATCAAGGAGACCCTGTCTGCTCTTCCAGAGGAGCCAAGTTGAGTTCCCAGCATCCAGGTTTGGCTGCTCACAACTGCCTATAACTCCAGCTCTAAGAGAGCCTACACCTTCTTCTGGCCTCCTCAAGCACACACACATCATACACACACACACACACACAAATAAAAATAAAATAAAAGCACTTTAAAGTTGGGTGTGATGGTGCACACCTTTAACCCCAGCACTTAAGAGGCAGAGGCAGGTGGATCTCTATGAGTTCAAGGCCAGTTTGGTCTACATCCTGAGCTTCAGGCCAGCTGGAGCTACAGGGAGACCCTGTCTCAAAAAGACAACAAAAAGCTCTTAAAAAAAAAAAAAAAAGCAAATACCAAACATGTTCTATATACCCATTTTTTTAATGTTGAAAGTATTTATGTATATTTTTAAAATAGCTCTCCTAAACTGGGCATAGTGACACACACCTGTAATCCCAACACTAGGGAGGCTGAGGCAGGAGGATCTCAAGTTCAAGGCCAGCCTAGGCAACATAGTAAAACTGTCACAAAACAACAACAAAATTTTTGATGCACATCGTGTCTAAACGTTAGACAGAGCTAAGAGTAATGTTTCTTAGCACCTCCTGCTGGGAGAAATCTTCTACCAGACACCCATCCCAAGATTGTGACCCTAGGCCCATACCCCTGAAACAACACCCTACACACTCAAAACGAAGGTGCTTAAAACTTCAAAACCAAATTAGGATTTAGTGTTTTCCAAACACTGTCAAGTTTTCAAAAACAGACTCAGCTTCCAGGGGTCCGGGACTCTGATCTCTGTTCCACCAACTATTATTTATTTGTATGACCTGGAATAATTAAGTTAACTTCTTTTATAATTATTACTTACTAGAAACAGTTAACAGCCCTGCTGGCGTGGGCTGCATTGTACAGATACATACAGCTGCCTCTGTTTGCTCCCATGTAAAAGAGGAAGAGGGCTTTGTGGGGTCACATGACTGATGGGAACTGACTCATGCGCTCAGTTCAGGAAGGTATCCAGCACAAAGGATCAAAGTATTGGAAATTTAGGTTGTTGACTATTGTAATTTATTAACCGTGCTGAGAGCCCCACCCAAACCTCCCTTTTCCCGGTAAGAGAACTGAGGCTCTGAATGATTATATATCAGTCCACGGTAACACAGCTGAGCCAGGAAAAAGTAAAGCTTCAAATTTGGTTCCCGAGTTGGGTAGGCATCTCAGTTGGTAGCGTGCTGACTAGCATGTTGGAAGCCATGGGTTTGATCTGAAGCACTGCATAAAATCAGGCGTAGTGGAGCATATCTGCACTGGGAACATGAAGGCAGGAGGATCAGGAGTTCAAGATCATCGTTGGCTATATAGCAAATGTGAGGCCAGCCTGAGCTCCACGAGTCTGTCTGAAAAAGCAAAAATCAAATTTGTTCAGTCCTGGCTTTTCTGCCCAAGGATAGTATCCTAACTATAAAGAGGTTCCCACTTATTTTAGATTGGGGCGGATTCTTTTAGGCATCTTTTTTTTTTTCCAATTTGTGTGTTTTATATATTTATTTATTTAGGGATGCCCACACATGCCACAAGTTGTCAGAGGACAACTTGAGGGACATAGTTCTCATTTTTCACCATGTGGGGTCCTGGGAACTGAACTCAGGTTATTAGACTTGGCAGTAAGTGCCTTTGCCTGCTGAATTATCTCACCAGTCCTCATTTTGTCTATTTTTAAACTATTTTTTTTCAATACTAAGAGTTGAATCCTGAGTCCTGCACATGCTAATTAAGTCCTCTGCTGCTGAAGTGTACCCCAATCCTGTTTAGGAGCGTTTTGTTGTTGTTTTAATTAATTAATTTTTATTTTATGCCTATGAGTGCCTGTCCGGATGTGAGTGCATCATTTGTGTGCAGTGCGTGCAGAGGCCAGAAGAGGGTGTCAGATCCCTTGGAACTGGAGGTTCAGGTGTGGTTGTAAGCTGCTATGTGGGTACTGGGAACCGAATCCCAGTCCTCTGGAAGAGCAGCTAGTGCTCTTAACTGCTGAGTCATCTCTCCAATCCTGGTTTTGTTTTTTTGAGACAGGATCTTGCCAGGCAGGCCTCTTAAGTTCTCCTTCCTTCTACCCTGGGATTAAGGTCTAGGCCACCATGCCAGACTGATTTTAAACATTGTGAAAACCTAATTCAGCTAAGGCCCTTTAATGCCAAGCAAACGAGAAATGCCAGCAGCTAACTGGAAATGATAATGTTCAGAGAAGGGCAAGCAACTGCCCACAGAGATCGTTGCTCCAGCAGTTAGAGTCAGGAGAGCAGTGCACGCCAAACTGGTACCTCCCTGACCTCTGCTTGAAAAACCAGAGGAGGAACAAAGGAAGGGAAGGGTGTGGTACCGCTTGATTAGAACCTGAAGTGATACCCGTCACAGGGTCCTAACATTCCAGTCCACACCTACTGAGCTATCACACATAAACAGAAAGGGTTTTTTTTATCACAAACGCACACAGGACACTTTGTTGAGGACCAAGAGGTTCACGTGCCACTTGACCACTCTGTTTTAGTTTTTTAATCTTTTATCTATTTATTTTTATTTTGTGTATGAATGTTTTGCCTGCACCTATGTCATGCAATACCTGCAGAGGTCAGAAGAGGGCATCAGATCCCCTGGAACTATTCTGAACCGTAGTTAGCTGCCATGTGGATGCTGGGGATCGAACCAAGGTCCTCTGCAGGAGCAGCCCGTGCTCTTAACTGCTGAGCCATCTCTCTGTCCCTCACTGAATCATTCTTATCTTCCTATGAATGGATTTAGTCTTTAGGAAAAAACTAGGACAATGACAAAAATCTACAAGGGGACCAGCCCTTTCCCCTCGTGATCTGTTTGCTCACTCAGGTATTCAGTGCAGAGCACAGCCCCCTCTCAGTATCTGTCTTGGAAGGGTTTCCTGTATCTCAAGCTGGGCTTGAACTTACTGTGTAGCCCAGGCTGGCCTGAAACTCTTCATCTTTCTATATAAGCCTTCTGAGTGCTGGGATTAGAGGCACACACCACCATGCCCAGATTATTGAAGTTTCTGGTATTTTGGTTATCAAGGATTTTGTGTTAATTTCTGATTTTTGCTTTGGAACAAGGTCTCATGTAACCCACCACTAGTCTGGAACTCACTATGGTGCCAAGGCTAGCCTTGAGTCCCTGACCCTTCTGTCTCAACCTCCCAGGGATTGACACCATGCGTAGCTTTTGTGTTAATTTTGATTTTTTTAATATTTTATAAGGCATTCAAATGCGTTTATCTTAGCTGGGTATGGTGACATGTACCTCCCAACACTTGGGAGGTAAAGGTAGAAGGATCAGGAGTTCTAAGTCATCCTTGGCTACATAGTGAGTTCAAGGCTAGCCTGGGCTACACGAGACAATGTCTCAAAAAAAAAAAACTTTAATCTTGATGGTTGAGGTTTGGGTGTCCCCTAAATGTGGACCTGAAGCAAGTGCCTTGCCTACCTTATCAGACCAAGCTTCACTCCCAGGCCGCTGGAGAGTTTGAGAGACCAGCTCCTTTCACCCACATCTCTCTGCTTCCTCCAGGTCTCCCTGCAATATAGCTCTCTCGGAAAGTGGTCCCACACCTGTGGAGGTTCCCTGGTGGCCAAAAACTGGGTTATGACAGCTGCCCACTGCATCAGGTAACTGACTGCCTTTCCCTCATCACTCAGCTGCTTCACCCTGAACCATGCTCTGTAAAGGAGGCCTGCAAACAGCTTACTTGCCCCGCTGAGATATGTACATGAGTCCATCTGTGATTCAGCATTGGTCAGTTCCAGCTCAGAGGCCCCAGGTTCAGTTCCCAGGACCCACATCCGGGCTAACAACATCTGTGACTCCAGTTCCAGGGGATTCAATGCCCTCTTCTGACCTTCATGAGCATCGCACTATGTGGTGCACTTACATATAAGGAGGCAAAACACTCATACACATAAAATTTTTAATTAAAAAAATAAAATAATCTCCTGGAGAGCACATGACTCCTACTCCCCTGATTCCCTCCATAATAAGCCATTTCTATTACTATAACTTTTATTATACATTATAGCTTATAATTAGCATAGGATAGTTATAATTATTATAGAGCTATAGTTACGGCTCATTACAACTGACTGGCTGCCCCAGGATACAATGCTCAGGCCTCACTGGTGACCCCCAGCTCACCCGCTCAGACTCATCTCCCACACTCTACACTGGGTGTCATTGCTCTCAGGAGGCCAGAGAGAAAGAGAGAAAATGTTGCTGAATTCTCACTCTGTCCCTCACAGCAGTTCCAAGACCTACCGCGTGGTGCTGGGGCGACACAGCCTCTCCACCCAGGAGTCCGGCTCAGTGACTGTCCAGGTTTCCAAACTTGTGGTGCATGAGAAATGGAACTCCCAAAAGCTCTCCAACGGGTAAGTTGTGTCCAGTCTGGTGCTCTCAGGGATGGAGTTGGCAGGCACACACCGAGAGGTCAACGCCACCCCTCCCCTGCCCCTTCTGTAGGCATCCTAGAGGTGGAATCATCCCCAAACCTACCTGGATGGGGATGTGGGGTAGAGGGTGAAGTAAAGTCAGTGTGGGTATCCTGCTACCTTGCCCACAGGGGCAGCCTGGGATAACATATAGGGAAAATGACAGGGACAGGAGTAGTCAGCTCTTGGTGCTCTGCTCTTTCCTGATCCAGAAACGACATTGCCCTGCTCAAGCTGGCCAGCTCCGTGACCCTGAGCAGCAAGATCCAGATAGCTAACCTCCCACCTGCCGGCACCATTCTACCCAACAACTACCCGTGCTATGTCACAGGCTGGGGCCTGCTGCAGAGTAAGTACAAGCTGGAGACCCCTAGGTCAGGCAGGGGAGAGAGGTGGTGTCACCCCTGTCCTTGGGGTGTTTGGCTGCCCGGGAGGGCCAAACTAGCAGGGAATGATAAGTGTGCTGGGTTCAGATCTCATCCACTGTTGCACATTAACTGTGCCCTTCTGTAACCGCTCTCCTCATCTGTAAAATGGGGCTGAGAACAGCACCTTGACAAAGTGTAAAGATGGAGGACAGGCCATGGAGGCACTTAAGACTCGTAATTGCAGGGCGTGTAGCTGCTGTGTGCCAGCTGTCCCAGTCACTCTGACTCAATGAGGGCTGTAACATGGTTTCTGTGACCTCAGGCTTCTGGAGCTCCACGGAAGTCCCCAGAGCCCTCATTCCACCCTTACTGAAAGCTGGGGTATGTTTGTCTATACTGGGTCTTCACATTTGATTGGTTAGTGTTCTCTGGTCACTAGTGTTAGTTTTTGACTTGAGCACTTGACTCAAGCGAAGCCAATAGTAATTTGGGCTGGAGAAGAGACCCCAGTTTGAGGGTTGTTGGCAATGGCTACCATTTTCTTCTCTATAGAGAAGAATGAAGCAAGCAAAAAAAATCCACTGAGAAGTGGAGAGGTAGCTCATGCTTTCCAGATCCAAGCACAACCTCCTGTTTGTTTACCCATAAAACACTGGGGAAGAATGTTTTTCCTCTGAGATGGTGAGGGCCAGGAGCCAGGAGAGGGGCCACATGCTTGGCGTTTGGTCCCAGGTCTGCTGGTCACTAGGGAACCTTGGGAGACCCACTTTGAAACCTCAGTGGCCTCATTTGTGAAGTGCCAAGTCTGTGGATGAAGATCACAGAAGTGAGAAAATGCTTTGTGTCTTGCAAAATGTTAACTGTATGCTACTTAGGCAATCTTGAACAAGTCTCTGGCTTCAGTGTCCCTTCTGTCAAACAGGAGTAAATATTACTGTGAAGACTGGCCTGTTTGGGAAGCCTGGGCAACTGCAAGCAGAGAATGATACCGAGGGCTTGGGGGACAGCTCAGTCAGTTAAAGTGCTTGCTTTGCAAGCATGAGGACCTAAGTTTAATCCCAAGAACCCATGTAAAAGAGTCAGGTGTGGTTGTATGTACCTGGAATCCCAGCTCTGAGGAAGCAGAAACAGGCAGAGCCCTGGGGTTCACTATCCAGGTAGCCTAGTCTAATCCCTGTGTTCCATGCTAGAGATGGACCTTTATCCAAAATCAAGTGGGACAGCACTGAGGAAGGACACCGAAGGCTGACCTCGGGCCTACACACACACACACACAGAATCACAAACCTTACCTTTGTCATTCATGGAAGTGAAAATAATGAGGGTGGGGCCAGTAGGAAAACTGCCTTCATTGTGGCATATTTCTTCCCTGCTAAGAGATCTCCCTGTCATAACTCATGGAGCTAACTCGGTAAAAAGGGAAGTTTGCAGGAGTTGGAGAAATCGCTCAATGGTGCTGCTCTTTCAAAGAACCTGGGTTCAGTTTCCAGCACCTGCATGCTGGCTAACAACCATCCAGTTGTTAACTGTAACTCCAGTTCAAGGGATCTGACACCCTCTTCTGACCTTCGTGGACACTGCATGACACAGGTACACTTACATGCAGGCAATATGCTCATACACATAAAATTAAAGTAATAAAATATTTTTAAAGGGAAGGGGGGAATTTGCTCTAAGTATTCAAGAATCTCAACCCAAGGGCAGACACACAGCCAGGTGGGGAACAAGCAGAACGAGGAGCTGGAAGCCTATAAGAAACAAGAGTCCCTCCTTCAGAACTTCTCTTCTCCCTCATTCTTAGCTGTATTATAGAAAATGGCAGCCTCTGCCTACCGCTCTCTGGCTAGGATCTCTTTGTGACTACCCAAAAACCCAGGGGAAGAAGCTAATTGGCTTAGCTTGAGTCAGGTGTTTACTCAGTCAACCAATCGTCAATGGCCAGAACACTAACCAATCAACTGTGAGGACACAGAACAAGCTATTATAGCTGCCCTCTTTGGAAGAAAGTGACAGGGATTAGATAAAAGAGAAGGACAGAAAATTCCACAAAGATTGCTTTATGTTCATGTGCGCGCGCGCGCGTGTGTGTGTGTGTGTGTGTGTGTGTGTGTCCCCGTGCGTGCTGTATGCATAGCCAGCAAGCTCCAGGGGTCCTGCTGCCTGTCTCTAGCTACCCAACACTAGGCTTGCAGACGAGCATCACCACACCCAGCTTTTCGTGGGCGCTGGAGACCTGAATTCAGGGCCCGTTTTCATGACAAGCACCTAACCGACTGAGCCATCTCCCCAGCCCACTGCTTCCTTTTTACTCTGGAGTCTCTTCCCCTACAACGCCTTCTCTCTGCTCCTCAGCCAATGGAGCCACTCCTGACAAACTGCAGCAGGGCAAGCTGCTGGTTGTGGACTATGCCACATGCTCCAGTGCCAGCTGGTGGGGCTCCTCCGTGAAGACAAACATGGTGTGCGCTGGCGGAGACGGCAAGATCTCCAGCTGCAACGTGAGTATCCGCAGTCAGGTGGCCCTGTCTCCCACAAAGTGAGAAAAGGGTGTGTTAAGTGTTTGTAGTGTCCTCTCTCTGCCTCACTGCTGGGAAGTCTTTCCTTGAGTCTTATCAAGGTCACTCATCACTGTCAGCCCATTTTTCTAAGGTGACGTCTAACTTACTTGTTGATAATCCCATTAATGGCCCTCGGAGTAGCTACTAGGGAAATCTTCCAAACTGCTATGAGGTAGACTGTGCGGAGGAGTGGCAACATTGGGAGGGAGCATTCCCAAGACCCTCAGATCCACTGTGTCCTCACCACCTCACACAGACCCCCAAGTCTCTTGTCACAGAAGAAACAGCCTAACCCTGGGCTGCCATCTCTACTCCATCACTCACTGCTTGGTCCCGCTCCAGCAAGTCTCAGCCTCTGAGGACCCAGCTTTCTTTCTCTTTTGAACCTTGGAAACCTCATGGCTTTCAGGAGGATGACAGTGGATAAGGCATGGAAGTGCGTAGCTGCAGCCTGGAACCACACAAAGAGGAAACGTTCATGAGGCATAGTGGTGCTGTAATCCCAGCACTGGGGAGGCTGAGGCAGGAGGCTTGCTGTAAACTCAAGGCCAGCCTGGGCTACATAGAAAGACCCTATCTTAGAAACATCTCAGAAGCGCCAGGCCTGGCAGCACATGCCTTTAATCCCAACATTCAGGAGGCAGAGGCAGGTGGCTCTCTCTGTGATTTCAAGGCCAGCCTGGTCTACACAATGAGTTCCAGACCTGCTAGGGCTACCGGGAGACCCTGTCTCAAAAAGACCAAAATAAATTAATTAATAAATAAGCAAGCCAACATGACACGCCTCTGTAATCCCAGTACTGGGGAAGCTGAAACAGGGGGATTGCCTTAGCCACATAGTGAGACTCTGAGAGAGAAAGAGAGAGAATAAATTAACTCGTGTGGGTAAGGTGGTACCATCTATGGCACAAGGCTGGCTTCAGAGGGACCCAAGGACCCTACAGAATAATAGGAACATCCTAAGAAATCAGGTCTCACAATGCAGACCCCTGCCTTCTTTCACCTCCGACTTTGGCTTCCTCAGGGGGACTCTGGTGGGCCACTGAACTGCAAGGCATCTAATGGCCAGTGGCAGGTACATGGCATCGTTAGCTTTGGCTCCAGTCTTGGCTGCAACTATCCTCGCAAGCCTTCGGTCTTCACCCGGGTCTCTAACTACAACGACTGGATCAACTCGGTAAGATGCGCCGGCCCTGAGCCCATAGTCCATGGGGCCTGCCCTGTGCACTGGGCCTCCAGGGTCAAGCCCTCCTGGGATCTAAAAACCTCCACTTAGGCAGGGGACACCTGGAGGAGGCCTCAGGCCTGGGCAACCCCTGCTTTGCACCCCGGGTCTCTGAATGTCTCTGCGGGTAGATTGAAAAAACACAGATGGTGAACATGTTCAAACAATATGGACCCAAAGATGACCCTCAGGAACTAAGATGGAGGTTCTCAGGATGAGTGATGTACCTCATTTCTGCTTGGCCCAGACCACACTCCAAGGCTGTCAGTGATCATATTTATCAGTGGCTTGAGACCCCACTATAGCCTTAATTACTAGAAGTTACCCCGAAGAGCCCACCCCCGACCCAAAGCTATTCTGTAGGGTAATCAACTGTCTCCAACTTTGTCCTGTAACAAAGGACTATTTCGTTTCCTGTTTGGCCAGTCCCATGTGAATGGGACTGAGTTTATCTTCTCGTGACTGTGTGTCTGTCTCTGTGAGCTGTGAGCTCAATTTCTCTTTTTACTATAAATTATTTATTAAAAGACTAAGTAGGGAGCCAAGTGTGATGGCACACATCTTTAACCCCAGCCCTTGAGGCTCAGAGGCAAGCAGATCTCTGTGAGTTGGAGACCAGTCTGGTTTACATAGCAAGTTCCAGGCCAGCTAGGACTACATAGTAAGATTGTTCTAAAAAACAACAACAAAAAAACACATCCAGAAAAAATAATAGTTTTTAAAATAATCAATGGTGGAGGCTGGAGATGTGGCTCAGTTGTTAGAGTGCTTGCCTGGCCTGCACAAAGCCCTGGGTTCAAGCCCCAGTACTGTATAAACTGGATGTGGGTGAGCACACCCATAATCCTACCACTCAGGAGGTAGAGGGACAAGGATCTGTTCAAGGTCATTCTTGGCTATATATGGAGTTCAAGACCAGCTTGGGGTACATGAGACCTGTCTCAGAAACATTTTAAAAATCACTGGTATCAACACTGCGGAGCAGTCATGGACCAGGCAGCAGATGATGGAAGCAGCTAGAACAAATCCAGGGTGCCCTGGGTGAAGACGGACACAGTGTGGCATCTAGAGAGGGATGTGCGAAGGCAGAGGGCTGCGTGTCCACAGGGTCTGTCTTCATCCACCCATATGTAGTCACCTACCTCCTCGGCTTCCTTTTCTGTAAAATGGGACTTAAACTGTACCCAGACTCCTCAGCAGGTAGAGCCAGCGACAGCGGGATGGTGGGTGTTTGTGGCACAGCCCACAAAAGGAAAGCTGGCATCATTTCTTATCTCCGGTTCGATTTGCAAGGAACATTGAACTGAATTAGATTGTTACAATTCCAAGTGTGTAACCACAGCCATGAGCACGTTGTCACAGGAGTGGGGGGCCGTTTACTCACACTCGCCAGCCAGCTGTGCATCCATTTGTCTGCTGGCACAACTGTTCTCAGCCACAGAGATTCCAAGAAAGTTTGTTAAGGCTGGCTAAATGGATCAGTGAGTAAAGGCACACACTGCCAAAGCCTGGTGACCTGAGTTCAGTCCCCAGGATCCACATTCCACTTGGTAGGCGAGAACTGTCTCCTGCCAAGTTGCCCTCTGACTTACACACTTTTGCTAGGAACACACACACACATGGACACAGACACACAGACACAGAAATAGTGTTGTGTTGTTGTTTTTTGTTTTTGTTTTTGTTTTTTAAGTAAGTTAGAGGAAAATGGAAAATCAAGAGAGGCATTAGTTTTGGTATGTGTGGTTTGATTTCTCCATTTTGGTTTGACTGTGACCTGAAGAAAGCCATGACTAGATTCTGGCTGAGAAGAATCTGAGTCCAGCTTAGCAATGGCCAGCATTTCAGAGGAGTCTCATGACTGGATGGACAGGTGGTTACCTTTGTCTCAGCCAGATCCTAGGGTCCTCTTTTGTGGTCCCAGCTGCTGCTTTGGTTACCATGCCCTGAGCCTGGCAGAGGCTTCAGGACTCAAAGCAGGGGCAGTTGCCCCTATGTGCTGCCCCAGCACCTGCTCTTCCCAGCCACAGCACAGGCAGACACACAGGACAGATGGCTGGGGTGGGGTGAGGGGGACCGACAGGGAAAGCAATCCGCGCTAGGCAGCTGGGCAGAGGCCTTGGGTTCTTAGGAGAGACCCAGCAGAGCAGAATGCTAGGGAACCGGCCCTAGGAGTTGGAGAGCTGGGTAGCCAGCTGTCCTCCCAGGGTCGCCCCAGCAGCTGCAGAGAACTATGGGAACCCGGCACGGTCCCAGCCTAGGGATATAGCACGTGTGCTTGCAGCCTTGAGTCTCAAACAGCTGCAGCCCTGAGGGTGCCTGGGAGCACCTGCCCAGACAAACCTAGGTGAGGAGCCAAGACCAACCAGCTGCCAACAGAAGGCACAGGGGGGACAGAGAATCGGAGGGAGTGGAGTTGCTTGCACGTGCATGCGCATACACACACACACACCAGGAGGCCCAAGGCACCTGTCCTTTCAACAAAGGCCCACTGAATAACAGAACATGTCAGCCTGTCAGCCTTCAACAATCACAGCTTTATTGTTTGGTTCAGAAGGGAAGACACTTTATAAAAATATTTAAATGAATATAGGCGTGGAGCCAGTAAAAAAGTAGATTCCCTGCCTTTCTATCTCCATTTCTACTCTGCAGAGGTGATCAACATTAAGAACTAACTGTGCTCATCTGGGATTTATGTGTATATGGAAAAAAACCAAACCATACTACCCTGCCAGGCCTGAGATGCCAACACTTGGGAGGCGGAGGCAGAAGGGTCATTGAGGCCAGCCTTGGCTACATGAAACAAATGCAGCTCTATGTAGCCAAGCATAGAGGGGCACCTCTATAATCCAAACGCTTAGGAGGGCTGGATGTGGAGGCCCACACATTTAATTCCAGCATGAGGGAGGCAGAGACAGGCAAATCTCTGTGAGTTCAAGGCCAGCCTGTTCTACATAGTGAGTTCTAAGCCAGCCTGGTCTACATAGTGAGTTCTAAGCCAGCCATGGCTAAAGTGAGACCCTGTCATAGACCTGGTGGCACACGCCTTCATTCTCAGCACTCAAGAGGTGGAAGCAGAATCATGAATTCAGGGTCATTGCTCTTGGCTCCTTTAAGGCTGGGCTATGTGAGACCCTGTCTCAAAAAGAATAAAAATGTTTAGGAGCTAGGAAAGCTCAGTGGTAGAGCTTGTGCTAGTGCATGAAACTCGGAGTTCTATCCTCAGCACCAAGAACAAACACACCCCTCAAAAATGATTCTACTAACGGACCTTCAGAAGCAAATGGCTACCCCAATGGTGCTCTATGACAAGCCTCGAAGAGCAGCTCTGAGACACAAATTCCATAGAAAGCCACACCTGTACGTTTGGCATGTAATCTTTAGAGGCTCACAGGCCTCCCAGTCTGAACCCACACAGGGCTCTAGGCTAGCAGCCTCTACAGGAAGACCCCTTTTCTCCTCATGCATCATTAGAACTCAGCACATAAAAGCTGCGTGCTGTTTAGGAAGACAAAGACGAAAGTACCCAGCACAGCTCTGCCTTGGGCTAACCTGCTCCTCTTCTCTGTGTTGCATAGGTGATCGCTAATAACTAAGTCTCTCTGGAAGTGCCACCTTGGAAATGTCGTAGAGGAAAATAGAAATAAACTGACTGTATGAATCAAATCTTGGTGTGGGTCTTACTAATAAAACACGCTAACTTCCAGGCCCCTCCACCCTCCTGCTCACCCCCTCACCCCCACCCCCACAAACAGGAAGCAAGTGGAGAAGCCTGGGGTGGTGGTACACAGCTACAATCTCAGCACTCAGAAGGCAGCAGGGTGGAGAGTTCCAGGACAGCCAGGGCTACAGAGTCAGAACCAGTCTCAAAACCAGCAAGGCCTGGCATCTCTGTCATCTACGCTCAAATGGATAAAGATTCAGAAAGGAAAAAAAAAATTCTGAAATTAGAAAAAAAGAAAATCATTAAACAGAAGTCAGGACAGCTTCACAGACCTCACGGACAAGGCCTTCCAGGGAAGGCCACCGTTTCACACAGTCACTGCAATCTGGGGGACGCTCACTCAGTGGGGAAGACACTGGGAGGCTGAGGTTGGGACTCAGAAGAGCCAAGTTCTATCTGAGTCTCCACTAGATGGGAAACTGTGGCCCTTTAGACACGAGACTTGATCTCTCAGAGCTCCTGGCTCCCATTCCACTCACTCCTGGCCTGGGGCAGATATCTAGTAAGACATGGGGAGACACAGAAGAAAAGCAAGTCTCCTCTCCAGGGAAGAATAAAGGGCGGGAGGAAGATGAGGCGGGACTGGGGATCGGCTAAAGAAAGCCAGTGTTGGCCTAAGATTTATTTTCTTAAGAACAATGTAAAAAAAGGAAAAATGAACTCTTCTGGAAACTTCGATGAGACTCAGATCCAAGTTTTCACACTGCGCCAGCTGAGCTCATGGGTCTGGCTGGGAGAGATGCTGGCTTGTCTGTAGCCACAGACCCTTGCAGACTGATGGTTCTCAAGCGGGGAGCCATTATGTGCCCCCAGGCACATGTGGCAATGTCTGAAGACATATCTGGTTGGCACAACTCAGGAGGGTTCTCCTGGAAGCTGGCAGGTACAGCCAGGAATGGCTCAAGATACCATACAACACACAGGACAGCTCCACAGGTTATCCAGCCCCACACATCGCAATGGAGAGGTAGAGAAACCCTGTTTTAGAGAGGGCCTGAGGGTCACAGGCCACAGTCCCTAGCCACAGGTGAAGAGGCCAGGTGGCATCCAAGGTGCTCTGTTCGACTCCTCTCCTTCCACCATTCCGCATCTCTCTCCAACCTAGAAGCTGCAAGAAGCCTGTCTGTCATGGATGAGGAAAGAGCAGCCTGCTTGGGCTATAAACTCCTTGCTTTGTAGGCCAGTCCTGGCCTTGGCCACTCCAGGCCTGGAGCAGGAAGGTCTGGCGGAGAGCAGTGAAGCAGTGAGTGGCCGCTGGCCTCATGAAGTTTTGAAGAAAAGTTTTTTCCGCAGGAAGTTAAAACAGCCAGGAATTTGTTTGTAAATCCCTTTCTCAGAAACAGCATTAGCAACCTGCAAAACAGAGCCACATGAGCTATATGAGGTCAGTGCCTTTGACCAGAGAAAGACGAAGGCGGAGAAAAGGGTCAACTGACGAGGTATCTGCAGTTGGCTCTGCCTGTGACTTGCCGGGGAGAGGTACCAGACAATATCCCAGCAGCAATTAAAAGAATGCAAAACTCAAACTTTCCAATGTGAAAACTTACAAAAACTCAAGAAGTTCCAAACAGACTGAAAGGTTCATGACAAAGGCAGGCAGAAGGGGGCAGGATCAGAGGTTCCATGTTACTGCTTGATCCTGGCTGTCCCCTGCCCCACAGGACCCCAGTGGCCTCTGAGTCATTTGTCCAGGGCTCTGCACCTGCATACTGGATGGAAATGGCCACCACCCTCCCCTCTCTTCTGAGCTCTGCTTAGCAATGCTCAGGCCAGAGCCTTCCTCAGGAGCAGGAGTGATTCCTCTAGCCCTGGGGTATGCACCTGAAGGACAGGAATGGGGATGGGGAGGACACCCTAACACACACACACACACACACGGAATGGATACAATGACCCACAGGTTCAAGGCAGCCAAAAGGCTCTGGGACCCTCCAAGAAAGCAAGTGTGGACCTTCCTGTCTGTTCTCTCCCTGGGCCTCCAGGAAGGGGACCTACTATGGGGAATCACAATGCCTGAGGTTCAAGAGTCAATGACTTGGGGTTGGAGTTGTGGCTCGGTTGGTAGAGTGCTTGCCTAGCATGCTTGATGCCATGGGTTCCATCTCTAGGACTAGATAAACCTGGCATGGTAGTCCACACCTATAATCCCAGCACTCAGGAGGTAGAGGCAGGAGGATCAGAAGTTCAAGGTCATCCTCTGCTACATAGCAAGTTCCAGGCCAGCCTGGGAATGCTAGACTCTATCTAAAATAAAGGGAGGGGGGCTGTGCCATGGGGTTCAAGGAAAGGCCTATCTATGGACAGTCTTCAGGGTACCATGCTCTGGCCACTGAGGCATTCCTCCTGGCACTTAAGATCATCCTGTCGGCTAGGGACCAGGTATCTGCATAGGGTCTCCAAGGACACAGGGGAAAGTGGCACTTTGCAAACAGGGCAAATGTCAACATGGTCACACTCTTCATGAGAAGCAAAGCACTCTCTGCCTTCACAGCAAGCCAAGTTTCTGACACAATCAGGGGCTACCAGCCTCTGTCTTTGGCTTAGGCCTGTCTCCTGGCCTACCCCAGCCCCTCCACAGCCTCTTCTGTTTCTCAGGAGGGAAGAGGGTGCTCACCCTGAGCAGTAGGGACTGTAGGTCTTCAGAATGAGCCCACTGCTCAAGGACACCATCCAAGGTCTCGATGTACCAGGAGCCACTCTTCTTGTCCCTCCAGGAGACAAAACCTGCAGGAGGAGAAAGGCTGAGGCCCTGTGCACACAGCAGCCCTGTCTGTCCTGGTGGCTACCTCCCTGTTCCTCTTTGCCCTCAGGACCACCTCCTGCACCTCCTCACTCTGGCTGTGGCTCCTGTTTAGTTCTGAGTAGTCCGGCGACTCAATCAAGGATGAAGGAAGTGCTTCATCCCTTCTCTGTAGCGTCCTCCCCTGCTTATCCCCCCGACAACTGCAAGCTACAATTGCTGTTCCCAGTCTGTACCCCAGGAGTCTTGCCAGCCTCAGACTGGGAAGGAACTGGGAGAGGGAAATGGCTCACTCAGGATCACAAGGCGCATCCAGGGTGGCCGGGAGGGATACCTAGATGAGCTCACCTGGGAAGGTGGAATAGGACACAAGGATGTCACTGGGAGTGGGCAAACTTGACACTGCATCCAGCTGGTCAAAGGTCTTCAAGTCTTTCTGGAACGGGACAGCATCTGGCTCAGAGTCACTGCTGAAGGCTCTTTCTTTAGAGGAAGTACGAATTACCTCAAAGCCATGGTCTTTCTGCTCTATAAGAAGCAAAACACCCAATGTTACCGCAACACACAACGCACAGTGTTTCTCTTAAAGCAGAAAAGACCTAGACCTGAAGGCTTCTCCCATGAACTCTGCCAACACTGAAAGGAAACTGAAGCTTTAAAGCTTGGTGTGTGGTGCTTCACTATATCCCAACACTTGGGAGGCAGAGGCAGGAAGATCAGAAGTTCTATATCATTCTTGGCTACAAAGTGAGTTTGAGGCCAGCCTGGGCTACATAAGACCCTGTTTTAAAAAAAAAAAGTCTAGAAATGGATGGGGATGCTTGTTAGACAATAGTATGAATGTACTGGGGATGGAGAAATGACTCCAAGAACACTGGCTACTCTTGCAGAGGACCCAGGTTCAGTTCCCAGCACCCACATAGCAGCTAACAGCCATCAGTAACTCCAGTTCCAGGGGAGCAAATGCCTTCTTCTGACTTCCTCAGGCATTGCACGACATGGGTGCATTACATACATGCAAGCAATATACTCGTACCCTAAAATCAGAATAAAAAATACATTTTTAAAATAATGTTTTAAACTCACTGGATTGTGTCCTTAAAATAGGATAATAAATTTTACATGAATACACACAAGCCAGACTGGGAATGTAGCTCAGTGGAAGTGTCTGCCTGGTATGTGTGAGGTGCTGGGCTTAAGTCCCAACACAGGCAAAAAAATTCCAGTTGAAATTACTATTTCACACAGTGATCCACTAGCGTAACAAGGAGCACTCTGTCTGGGGTCAGCATTCTTACATCTGCCTCACAGACACCAAGCACTGATGCCGGGCATGGTGGTATGCACCTTTAATTCCTGTCCTCAGGAGGCAAAGGCAGGCAGGACTTTGTGAGATCCAAATCAGCCTGGTCTACACAGTGCATTCCAGGTAGACTGGGACTATGGAGATCCTGTCCAAAAAGAGAAAAACAAAAAACAACAACAACAAAAACCACCAAGCACTGTGGATCTTTTGTTTTTAGATTACTTTATTTCATTTGAATTTTTTTTATATATAGTCTTACCATGAAGCCCTGTCTGGTCTGAAACACTATGTAGACCAGGCTGACCTGATTCACAGAAATCTGCCTGCCTCTGCCTCCCTAGGACTAATATTAAAGTTATGTGCAACCACATCCAGCCCAAAATTTGTTTTTATTTTTAATTACATGTATGTGTGTCTATGTGGGAGTATGTGTATCTGAGTACAGTTACCCACAAAGGCCAGAAGAGGTCATGGGATTCCCCCGAGCTGGAATTACAGTTGATCTGCAAGAGCAGTACATGTTCTTAACCACTGAGCCATCTCTCCAGTCCAATACTATGAATCTTAAAATGGATGTACCATGCCTTAGCTGCTGGAAAGCACAGGCGGAACTGTGCTCGGCCTCCAGTGAGCAGGGAGGACCTCAGAGGAGGGACTCTCTGAGTGAGGACTGTCACATTTCTGCTCTTTTTTGTTCTACTTTATCATTTGACCTTTTTTTTCTTCTTTTTGGCAGTTTTAGGAATCAAAACCAAGCCTCACATACATTAAGCAAAGCACTCTACCACTGAGCTACATCACCAGGCCTCTTTAGATTTTTATTTTGAGACAGGGTCTCATGAAGTTGCCCAAGCTGGCCTTGAATTTGTTCTGTAGTCCAGACTGGTCTTGAACTTTTGATCCTCCTTCCTTGGCTTCTAAAACAGCTGGAATTAGGGGCCTGTGCCAACAGGATCAGACATTTGTACTTCCTGACCCACCCCATATCCTTTTATGGAATCCCAAAGAAGGCATCCAAAATATACCAAATAGGGGGCCAACAAGATGGCTCAGTAAGTAAAGGCCTATTGCCAAGCCTGACCACCTGAGTTCAGTCTCCAGTACCCACATGGTACAAGGAGAGAAATGATTCCCTCAAGTTGTCCTCTTGACCTCCATGAGCGCACACACACACACACACACGCACACACACACACATCAAATTAAGACATCAAGGCACAGGTAACAAAATGTGTCTCCTAAAGAAACAATTCAGGTGCAACAGAGGGGTCAGGGTAAGGCTGGAGTCACACACAGCTCAGCTTAGGAGGTGGTGGTGATGCAAGAGGCCTCTTGGGAGGGCTGGGAGAGCAGCTCAGCGGCACAGCACTTGCCTAGCATGTATAAAGCCCTGGGTTCCATCCCCAGGACCATAAAAACAAAACAAAACAAGAGAGGCAGAAGGCAGAGCAGCAGAGGTGTGAAGGGTTCCTGAGGCAAGGACTCAGGAGAGGGTAACTGTGACTCGGGCTCCAGCGAAGGATAGTCCAGGTGGGAAAGGCTGGGCTGGGCAGCAGGTGAGTTTGCATGGCTGAAGGTGGCAACTAACAGTGATGAGGGAAGGAAGGACATGGGGACCAGCTGTGGGGACAGAGCGGGTCCCAGCAACCTTGTAATCAGAGCCCAACACCCACAGGCTCTCAGCACACGGCCGCAGTTCAGAAACCGTTGGTCATTTTTGTTCCCACCACTAGCACGCAGGGGACCAGGACATTGCTGATCTGGTTTGGGTTTTTTGACACAACTTCCTGATGCTCCCCAGAGGTCACCAGGCCAGCAGTAGAGTCAGGCTGGCCCAGCTTCCTCAATTCGGGTGGTATTCTGGGTAGAGATTCTAGAATCTGCTCTAGGCATCTGAGAACGACGTAAAAGTGACTCAGTGAGGGGCGCTGAAGTCATGGTTGGGTCTGTGGCCAGGCTGCCTGAGGAACCCAGCACAGTAGTGGGGCGCAGCACTTAGGTGAGCGCTGTGGTTAGGAGCCTGATCCTCTGAGGTGACGGTGACAGAATCTTTAAGAGGTAGGGCCTTGGGGGAGGTGGTGAGAATGTCCCCCTTTCTGAGAGCTCTGACTTCCTGTCTTACCATGTGTAAAAATTTTTTTCTTTTGTGGGCCTGAGGAACAAACCCAGGGCTTCATGCTTCTTCAGCAAGTATTACCCTCAGGTACTTCATTACAGTAGCAGAAAGCTATGCACATGGAAGACACCAGAAGAACAACTGAAAGACAGAGAGGAGCCAAGAGACCCTATTAAAAAGAGACGGTGGGATCAGGGAAGGCAGATGTAGGCAAAGGGAAAGGGCGGGTCAGACGAGGACAACAGCCGCACCTCTATTCATGTGTCATCTGCACTCTACAAACGTGACGTGAAGGCCAGCCTGCGGGCTACACACTGTATAATATACATGATGGGACTAATCCCACAGTAAGAATAATCATACAGCAGGAAGCAAAGGGCTTTATACATGCTAGGCAATATTCTGAGGAAACAGCTGGCAGCAGGAGTGAGCGGCTCAGGGACCCCAGACCCTGTGGGAGAGGATGGGGAGTGGGGCTTTTCAGCTGTTAACATGAGCCAGGCACTGTCCACACAGTGCCCTCTGTAATAGATCCCCATTTGCAGAGACTTCTCAATATAACAGTCTAGGGCTGTGCAATGAGTCAGCAACCAATCCAAGGGTTTGATGACATGTCCTGAATTCCTCAGAGTCAAGTTACAAGCATGAGTCATGATAGTGACTTAACGCTGTCAAATTATAAATGCTATGGGTAGACACTTCTTCTATTCCTAGTACCTATTACACACGCTGGTATACACAGCAGGTGCTCAATAAACATTTCTTCAATGCGTCCAGGGCTTGCTTCCCTAGGTGACACCAATCCCACTCTACAAACATAAAATACACTAAAGAATCTGTTACGGGTTATGAGTGCACACTGTACCCAAGGGCATGCTCCATGGTTCACAGTGCCCACTCCTCTGGATGCTCAGGTTCAGCAAAAAACTGTGATTTTCAGATGTCCACCTCCCAAGAGCCTGGGGCAGAATGGATTCCCTGGGATAGACATCTAGTGCTTCTTGCTATTGTCATCCTGACTCACATATCAGGAAACCAGTATTTGCTGGTTTTGTTCTCGGGGATGGAGAAAGATCTCCCTGTGTTCTGCAAGTTGGTCTCAAACTCCTGGGCTGAAGCAATCCTTCTGCCTTAGCCACCCAAGCAGCTGAAACCACAGCTTTTTGGTTTTTGAAAGTCTCATGTAGTCCAGGCTGGCCTCAAATTCATCATGTAGCTGAAGGTAGCCTTGAACTCTTGATTCTCCTGCCTCCACTCCACAAGTGTTGGGATTATAGGTATGTGCCACTATGCCTAGGCTTTTTTTTTTAAGATTAAAAAAAAATTATTTATGTATGCATGTGTACATGCATGTGTCTATGAGTATGTGTGTGCAGATGCCAGAAGAGGGCCCTGGATGCCCTGAAGCTGAAGTTGCAGGTGCAGGTGGTTGTCAGCCACCTGACATGGATGTTGGGAACCGAACTCTTGTCCTTTTCAAGAGAAGTAAGGATTCTTACCTGCTGAGCCATCTCTCCAGTCCTCTAGACTTTTTCTTTTACTTTATAAGAAAACCAGGTAATTATAAAGTCAATTAGGCTTAAAATGAGAGTGCCAACCAGGCATGGCTGCATGTGCCTCTGCTCTCAGCTACGCATGACGATAGCGTAAGTTCCAAGTTCAGCAGTTCAAGGACAGCCTACCCAAATGCAGTCTCTTTTAAAAAGAGCCCAGTGTGGTGGTGCACACCTGAAATCCCAGCACTCTGGTAGGGTGGAGGAAGGAGGAGCTCAAATTTGAGTCCAGCCTGAGCTATAGAGTAAAACTCTTGTCTCAAAATTAAAACTTTAACAACAACAACAAAAAAGGGAGCGGGGCAGCAGCAGGGAGAGATCAGCCAGCCAGTGCACATGTGTCTCATCACCGGAAGCTCTCATCACCAGAAGATCTCTACCACACAAGATACAGCGAGAGGCCCTCACCAAAGGCCAGTGTCACATTCCTTCAATTTACAACCTCTAGAATCATGATGCAACAAAACTTCTATCCTTTATAAATTACCCAGTCTGAGAGCTGGAGAGATGGCTCAGTGGTTAGGAACATGGGCTGCTCGAGCAGAGGACTTGAGTTCAGTTTCCAGTACCCACATGGCTGCTAACAATCATCTATAATTCTGGATTCCAGGAGATCCAACACTCTCTTCTGGCCTCAGTGGGCACTGTACACACATGGTGCACTTACATACATGCAGGCAAAACACTCATACACATAAAATAAAAATAAATAAATCACCCAGTCTGTTGGTACTCAGTTAAAGGAACAGAAAACAGACTAAGACACAGAACATAAACTCCAAACAATGTCCTGCCAATCATGAAGATCTGGGCTCTTGCAAACTCCTGTAATTCAATTCCTTATTTCTCTTGAAGGCCACTGAGCCTTACCTGGAACAGTGGAAATGGGTTCTTACCTAGATGATGGGGGTCAAGGGAATGATAACAAGGAGAACTGCATTTCTTCCCATTTTGCGTTATCTGTGTGCTCATGTGGGCCATGTGCACAAGTGCACGTGTGTGCACAGCAGCTGTCTTCCTCAATCACTTTCCCCCTTGGTTTTTGTTGCTTTTTTGGGGGAGTGGGTTGTTGCTGTTCTCTGGTTTTTGTTTTGAGACAGAGTCTCCCCATAGTCCCAGGTGGCCTGGAAGTCCCTATGTAAACCAGGTTGGCCTTGATCTCACAGAGATCCACCTACCTTTGCTGGGATTACAGGTGTGTGCCACACCCCAGCTCTTACCTTGTTTCTCACTGAACCAGGAACTCACCAGTGAGACACTAGCCTGGCTGGAGAGCAGCTCTCCTGACCCTACTGTCCCCATTTCCCTGGCACTGGGATTACAGACACCACCAGGTCTGGCTTTTTACCTAGGTGCTGGGAAGAAGCTCAGAACTGCATCCCTACGCAGCAGTCACTTTATAGATGGAGCTATTGCCCCAGCCCTACTTTGTTTGTTTTTCTCAAAACTCTGTGAAGATCCGGTCATCAACACCACATAAGCCTGTGACTCCACTGCACCAACTTCCTCAGACCAAATGACACTGGGCCAGTGCTGGCTAGGTGGCGATGCTGCCATACAAGAGTGACGTGTTTTTGGGACCCTCCAAGCATGTGGTGGAACCTCATGGATGCACTGAGGGGTTGTGGGGCGGGGGGGATACTGGTTCCTTCCATCCCAGTTGTACTCACAGGAGGCTGAGCTGCCACTTACCCCCACCGCAGGCCTGAATGAAGAAGAGTTTGGGCTTCCCACCCAGGCTGGGGCAGCTGGACCCATTGAAGATGTTCACAATTCTCTCAATGGCCACAGAGCATCCATCTATGCCATAGACAGCACCCGGGAACTGAAGGTGGCTGGCCTAGAGGACAAAGACCATGATTACAAAAATGAGACCTTAACCAGGCCTGGTGAAAAACAGCTTGGATCCCAGCATTCGGGAGGCAGAGACAGGTGGATCTCTCTGAGATCAAGGCCAGTCTAGTCTACATAACAAGTAAGTTCTAGGCCAGCTGAGGTACAGAAAGACCCATCTCTAAACAAATACAAAACAAACAAAAAGCCAAGACCTTTGGAGGCTGGAAGATAGCTCAGCAATTAAGAGTACTTGCTACTTTTGCAGAGGACCTGAGTTCAGTTCCCTACACCCACATGACAGATAACAACCACTTGTAACTACAGTTTGAGGGCTCACAATGCCCTCTACTGTCCCCCATGGACATTGCATACACAAAGGTATACAATATGCAGGCATACACATAAAATAAAAATAAACCTGAAAACAAAAAATGAGTCTAGGCTAGGATCTATAGGTTTGTCCCAAGACTTTGTAGGAGCCATGCACTCAGAAGCCCCTAGGAGGGGCACCAGACTGGCTCAGAGCATGCTGGCCGGCCTCTGTTCCAGGGGTCCTAAACTCATTAACTATGGGAACCAGGCAGCCTGAGGGTACAGATCAGTTCCACCTAGATCAAGAGTTCCCACAGTGTGTTCCCAAGACCAGCAGTGTTCCCAGGCCCCACCTATACCTTCACAATTGGCCACCTGGTCCTCCAGGCCCTCTGAGACAGCTAAGCGCAGGGCAACACTGCTCTGAGCCAATTCTGCTCAAATATCCCATGCACAGGAGCCACGTGAGGACCTTGTCAAAGCGCAAACTGAACACTGTAGAGGTCCACAGTGGAGCCCGAGGACTGCATTTCTCACAAGGTCCCAGGAATGCCCCACGGTAAGGGAAACAACCAAAGGGATGAAGGCTGTGGTGTCAGCACAGTTTTGCTCTGTGAGGTGCTGGCTGTTCAGGTCAACTATGGGCTGGTTTTTCTTTCCTTTTTTAAGACTAATTTTACTCTTTTAACTGTGTGTGGGTGTGTGTATGTGCATGTGGGTGCCACAGAGACAGGAGGAGGGCCTAGGATCCCCTGGAGCTAGAGTTACAGGTGATTGTGAGCCACCCAATGTGGTGCTGGGAACTGAACACTGGTCCTCTGCAAAAGCAGTGCATCACTCTCAACCACTGAGCCATCATTCCCATCCTGATCATGGGAGCTGTTTGCATGAGAAGTTCAAACTGATTGCTGTATGTGTGAGAATTGCCAGTTGTGAAAACAACAGAAGGCCTCCAAGCCTCCAGCTCGTCTATGGATCTGTCCACCTCAACTTAAGACTTTTATTTAACATTTATTTATTTTGTGTATGTGTATATGGGTGTCTGCATGCTTGTGAAGGTCAGATGCAGGGGTCATCTTTTGCCTCCCTTCTGCCATGTGGGTTCCAGGGATTGAATTCAGGTTGTCAGGATTGGCTGCCAGTGTCTATCTACTGAGCCACCTCGCCCCTAAAGCCTCAACTTAAGAGGGGGAATCTGGGCCAGGCATGGTGCACACACACCTTTAATGTCAGCACTTGGGAAGCAGAGGCAGGTGGGTCTCTGCAAGGTCAGCCTGGTCTACATAGTCAGTTCCAGGTCAGCTGGGGCTACAGGGAGACCATGTCTCAAAATAAAAAGGGGGGAGGGTCTGAAACCTGGACAGGGGTAGTGTCTTAGCCACAGTAAGCCTCAGATGAATCACTATGTCTTGAGTTCCACCCAACAGCAAGCCTGGATCATGCCTCATGGGACAGAGTAGGAATGCTGAACTCAGGGTTATGTACATGGCTCTGAGGAACATGCAGGAGAGAAAGCTTTGTGAGCAGCTCTTGACTCCTCCCTCCCTGTCCTGGATGGGGCTTCCCCACCCACCCAGGAAGACACAAGCAACTCCCCAGAGGACCACAGGGACCTGAGGACAGAGGAGGGAGACAGGGCCTACCACTTTCTCCCCAAAGTTAAGGGTGCCATGGGCACAGGAAGGGACAGAGCTGCTGCAGGGCCTTTCTGGGCAGCCTCTACCAGCCTGTCAAGGAGCAAGATCAGGAAGGGAGAGGCTCCTACCTGACAGCCATGTGAGAGGATGACCACCGCAAAGCAGTCCAGGTCATGGTGATCCCGCTGCGCCATCGCCACCAGGGCCGCAACCATTTTCTACAAGGGAAGGCTACAGGTGAGGCAGAGGCACCAACGGAGGTCTGTCCTCTGGGATCCTGCCAAAGGCCCAGGCACAGCACTCTGCTCCCCAAAATGAAGTTGTAATAGTCACAACAGAATTACGCTTGCAGAGAAAGGTGCTGTTTGGGCGCTGGTCATTTAATCCCTATGACAACCCTCTATGAGGAGAATCACTCTTACTTTCTAAACAGGGAAACTGAGGCATAAGAGGTCAGATGGCAGGCACTGACAGAGCCAGTCCACACACCTCCCACAATCCTACAAGCATAAAGGCTTGCCTGGGGAGTGTCCCTCAGAGGACAGCAATTGTACCTTGGCCGTCAGGTCACACTTCACCTCCACCATGAAGCGCAGCCAGCGAAAGCGGAGCTGTAGCTTCTCACAGTCCACGTTGGAGCCAGTGCGTGTGCTGAGCCCTGAGGCATGGCAGAAGTTCACGTTGTTGATGATAAGGCAGTGGCCACAAGGGTCTGCATCGATGACATATGCCTATCCAAGCATGGGTTTCCAGTGTCACTTGGGGGCTCAGCACACTCCTTAGGAGAGGAGGCAACCCCCTGGATCTCACTGATATAGCTGAGTCTGGAGAACTGACATGGGACATGGCGTCTGCCCTCCCACGGAGGGAACAGTGGGATCCCCACTCAGCAGTCCAAAGAGAAATGCCACAGGAGCAATTAGGCAAGTGCCAGGTCTGTGCCTGCGTGCTACAGAAGGCTAGCTGCCATCTTAACACTCAGGGATGGCAAATCCCAGCTAAGTTCCATAGCTCACATTTATAATTCGAGGACCAGGGAGGCTGAGGCAGGAAGATTACAAGTTCAAAGTGAACTTTGGGCTTCGTAGCAATTTCCAGGCCAGCCTGAGCTAAAGAATAAAACATTATCTCAAAAATACAGAAAGATGGGACTGGAGAGATGGCCCAGCAGTTAAGAATACTGGCTGTTCTTGCAGAAGAGCCAGAATCAGTTCCTAGCACCCACAGGGCAGTTAACAACTGTCTATGACTCCAGTTCCAGAGGATCCAACACCTCTTCTGACCCCCACAGGTACTGCACACACAAGGTATACCTAAATACATACAAGCAAAACACTTATACACACAAATAACTTTAAAAACAAATACACACAAAAATCCAACCACCATATACATTCACCTCTAAAGGACTTTAAATGCCACACAAGTCTGCTGGCACTGGTCCAGGGGCTAAACTGAGGAGCATGTGGTGCATACTATCACAGCAGTTTCAGACCAGGACTCATCCTCTGAGCTCCTGAGGTGGCTTCCACCTCAGGCTCAGGCTCCTGGTGGCCTGCTGGCACCCCTTAGATTTGTATACTGCCTGACTTTTCTCTCCCCTGAATATGGCTCCACAGCACGCATGGTCTCAACCCCAGCATGGAGCACATGAGAGACACACAATGCGTACGCGAGAACGCCAGCCTAAGCGGCCTGCAGTGGACTGTATATCCTAGTTGACATAGTTGCCTGTCCCTCATCAGGTCTGAGCCCTGACTTTATAGGGGCAGATGGAGGGTGGGACAGTGTGCTTCAGTAAGCACTGGCCAGGGTCAGAAGCCACAGCGGGTGAGGACTGGAACCTCACTTCCCAGTTAAGCAGGGTTCTCTCGGGTGTTAACTCAGCCACAAAGACGAACTCAAACCACATGAGGACTCACCAAATCTGCATTTCCCCTCAGTCTCTCTGGAGCACCTAGAAAGACAGAGAAAAGGGGAACCCTGAATGCTGGACTTCAGCAAGGAAAAGCCAAGGTGCTGTGGGGATAGTTCCTGTGACAGAGAGACACAGAGACTTTTGAACACCCGGCCCTGTTAGCAGGAGAGTCGAGCAGCACAGCCACTACGGGGCAGAGTCTAGAAGGTACCAATAAAGTTAAACACATACCTACACCCCTGAAAAGGTCTGGCCAGGAACGTTCACAGAGGTCTTATTCAAAAGCCCCCAAACTATGATTTAGCCACTCAGGGGACCATGCTAACTACAAAAGAAACCAACCACTGATAACATGTAGTGGCCCGGGAGGACATGGAGAGCAAAAGGCTATGTTAGCCAGACACCATGGGATAAACACAGTGTGACTCGGTTCATATGAAGCCCCCAAACAGAAAGAACTATGGGAGCTCCAGGCAGCGGGTACTCCCTGTCCTTCAGAGACACCTGCAGAGTAAATGCGGGAAGACGGCGGTCTTGTGCACAGTGCCCTGCAATGTGATGGTGTGAGTGGTGGATACCTATGTGTAGACACAGGTAAAAATCAGCCAGCTGTACTCTAGGGGTTTATGCATTTGATTGACAACTGAGGCCTTGTCACCTGAGCCAATTTCACCTTCCTGGGACACTGACTCCTTGCTGACAGAGTTGCGGCGAACCGTACTTGCCTTGCGAGGCTGCTGGGAGGAAGGAGGGCAGGAGTACACACCATGAGATACATGTGTACACAGAGCAGACTCCTAGCAGAGGATCCCTCTGCCTGCCAGGCCTGGGTGATTTCAGCCACGCACCCACCAGAACCTGAAGGCAAACCTAGGCAGCAGCTCCTTCAGGAAACACTCATAACAACCAGGCACATTCAAAACAGACCTGGGCACTCCTTTTCAGAGGACAGACTGCCAAAATTACCCCTCCCGAAGACTGACAGGATAAGCCACCCATTTCCTACAAGCACTCAGTAAGACAAGTATCAGAATTAGGTTCTGAATCTCAGACCACCCAGTTGTATCCAGAGTCACAGCACAATGACTGCCCAACACACATACCCACCAACCATTCTCTTGATACTCACAGACATCATGGGCTCCGCCAGAACCAAAGTCCACTGGCCTGGGTGTTTCTGGTCTGAGAACCTCTGGTCTGAGCTGAGCAGGCCAGAGTGCTTCTGGCCCCAGCACCACTGGAGTGAGGTTCCCCGGGGCAGGCTGTGACTGATCCAGCTTCGGTACTCTGGGTCCCTTTGGTTTGAGGCTCATTGGTCCCAGGACCACAGGTTCCAGGTCTAGAGGTCTGTCGGCTTCTGGGTCTCGCTTCACTGCTTGCCGACTAGTTCTCAAGAATGATGCCAGTGTGTTTTGGCCTGTGTCTTCTAAGCAGGAGATGAACAAAGAAAGAGCCTGCCTCCCTCGGGTCTCAAGGTCTGTGACCAGCTGCCTGGCCTGATCTCGCCGAGACCCGGAGCCTGCCCGCTGTTTGAACAGAAAGACCGAGTATTTATTACCCAGGGATTTTCAAGTGGCTTTCTCAGTTCACCTCCCCCTTCTCATCTAGCATAAGCCTAGACAATCGGGCACGTGGGCAGAAAACAGCCTGCCATTCCCTGAGCACATGCCCCTCTACAGCCTTTGCAGTACTTCAAAGTCACCTTCTGTGTGCCCAGCACTGTGTATTTATGGGCCCTACCAAAGACAGCAAAATGGTGGCCTGTGATTGACACAAGATGACCAAAAATTCCTAAATGTTAACAATTTAAGTCAGGCAATTGGACATAAAAATCAAGCTTTCCAGCCTCTTCTCTTCTTGGGAAGAGGTGTTTTATTTTTGTTTTTTTTATTTTTTTTTCAATTGGGGTGCAGTGGGTTGTTTGAGGGAAGAATAAGAGAGTCAAGTAGCCCAGGCTGGCTTCCAACTCCCTATATAGCTGAGAACAACCTTCAACTTCTGATCCTCCCAAGCCACCAAACTTGGTTTGTATAGTGCTGGGGGTTGAACCCAGGACTTCAAGCATGCTAGGCAAGCACTCTTCCAAATGATCTACATATAGCACTTGGTTCTGGTTTTTGAAGCCGAGTCTCATATAGCCCAGGCTGGTCTCAAACTCCGTATGTAGTCAAGGATGGCCTTGAATTCTTGATCTTCCTGAGTGATAGGATTACAGGCATGTGCCATCACTCCTGGACCAATCATTCCTTTCAAGTGTTCACAATCTGCCAACACTAGGCCAGAATGCTGCTTGACCACCCCTGGCTGAAGAAGGGGGCAAGACAGAGGTTGCCAGTGCCCACTCCAAGGACTCCTTTGGGCAGTTTCTCTTGTGATCCCTGTCAATGTAGCTAGAAAGCTAGAAAGTGACTTCAAACTACTTCCCCTTGAAGGGTGCTTTTGTTATTAACTGGTAATTAATCACACGACACTGGGCCACTTTCTGCTATTTTTCCTTCAAGGTCCTGAATGATACCCTGCATCATACAGAAGGCTAGAAATAAAGGCCTTCTGGTCATTCCCACCACACCTCACTGCAGGAAATAATCCCTTCTCAGACTTATAGTGAGTGGTCAACTAGGGCAAAGGGACTAACAAAGGTTTGTTTTTTAAAAAATCAAATGTATGACAGAGAGTGGTGACCAACACCTTTAATCTCAGCACTCAGGAGGCAGAGGCAGATGGATCGCAGCCTGGTCTGCATAGTGAGTTCTGGGCAAGTTGGGGCTACAGCTTTTTTGAGACCAGGTCTCAAAAAAAAAAACTAAAAATCAAATGTTTAATTGCATTCTTCTGTTACCTACATCAAGTCGAGGTCACTATTTTACAAAATCCCTTAGGAAACACACACTTGATACAGAAAGGCCTGGTCAGAGGCCAGGGCATGCTGGTTCCTTATGAACTATGCCTGACACTACACTGTTTCACACACATCATCTCACTTTGCCCTTAGGACAGGGTTATGATTGTTCCATTTCATCGCCCGGGAAACTGAGATAAGTGACTGGTATTATGAGCTTGTGCAAGGCTAACGTGGGTAGATGGAAAAGTGTGCGCCTCCCTCCTCTGCAGAAATAATATCAACAGGGAATGCTGTGGTGCTGGCCGTGGAATCGCGTTAGCAACTAAACAGGTTGCCCGGGATTCTTCCGTTCCGCTAGACAATGAAGTGAGCTCAACCCGAAAACCGGGCTTGAAAACGGGGTTCCGCCCAGGGCTTCCCAAAGGAGTGGGCTGCGCACGGTGCACCGCCGGGCGAGGAGGGCGGGAACCGGGTGGAGGCTCGGCACCCTCTCCGAGGCCTCCCCGACCCCATCTGCCGCAGGAACGGCGGGGTCGCAGGCTGCGCGGGGCGGGGCGCACCTGAATGTCCTCGATCATGTCGCGCGTGAAGATCTCCCGACTCAGCAGCGCGTCCCAGAGCGGGGCGACCTGCAGCTCGCCCACCAGGTGCACCCGGCACCGCCGCAGCAGCTGCCGGTCCGCCTCGTCCATGGCAGGACTCGGGATTCCGTCCGCTTCCGGGCCTCGGGGACGCCACCCGCCCTCTCCTCTGGTCAGGCCCCAAGAACAGGTCCCTACGCCCGCCACGCCCAGACCCCCCCGCAACCCGCCCTCTCCCGCATCCCGCCGGAGGAGGCGTGGTCAGAGAGTCATCGCCCCGCCCCACATCCGGCTCCGCCCCCGCCCCTTCTCACCGCCCCAAGGCCCGCCCTCGCGTCACCGCTCCGCCCCGCCCCTTCGCTCGCATTCAGGCCCCGCCCCCGCGCCTATGGCTTCTCACTCAGGCCCGGGCCCCACGTCGTGACTACGCCCACGTAGTAGGGGTTTCTTCCCCGGCCCATCCCCTGAGCTCACACTCACACCCCTCCCCTACATCGTGACTCCGCCCACGTCACGAGCGGCTCACTGAGGCCCCGCCCCCAGGGCCTCGCGCCTCTTGGCCTCGCGCCAGTTGCCACTGTGGCATCTCTTCCCAACCCGCTGCAACCGCTTTCCCAGAATTCACAGTGACCCAGCTTTTACAGACAGGTCACACTACTGGAAAGCGGGCAGGAAAGCCTTGCCTAGAACCGTGGCCTGTCCCCCAGCCTTCCAGCCCTCTGGGCAATAAAACCTAGAGCCCTCTCGGCCGCCTGTCTTCCCCCGCCCCGCATTGCCCGCAGGCTTCGTCTCCCTCTGCTCTCCTCCCCTCCGCAGCACCTGTGCAAAGGAACTGGCAGAAGTCTCGGCCTCCGACTCAATTCCTCGTTTTAACGTGAAGGCCATTATTAGATGGCAGATCAATTCCTAGCTTTTGGAGGAATATCCACACCGATTCCCACGGTGGTTGCACCCATTTGCACTCCCACCCAGCGCAAGCATTTGTAGTTATTTCTTCGGTCTTAGCCATTCTGATTGGAGTAAGATGAAATCTCGAAGTGGTTTTATTTTACATTTCCCTGATGACTAAAGATGTTGAACTTTTTAAAAGTATTTCTCAGCCGTTTGTGTTTCATCTTTAGAGAACGCCATGTTCATCTCCTTACCCAGTTTTTTATTGGACTGTTAGTTTTTTAGTTCTTTGTATATTCTAGATACTAATCCTGTGTCAGAGGTATAGATGATTTTCCCCATCTGTAGGTTGTTTCACTCCTATTTTTGATGTACAGGAGCTTTTTAGTTTCATGTACTCCCATCTATCAATTGTTGGACCTAATGCTTGCACTACAGGAGTCCCCGGTAAGACCCCATTGCTGAAGACACTCCAAACAGGAACTATAGAACAAACAGAGGAATCAAGCTGGTGCTGACTTCACAGCCTCATCTCTACTGTCTAGCTTTCATAGGCTGGAAGGTGCTACGCAAGCCACCTGAAGAGAAAATTCTGTATGAACCTTACTAAGCTGTGGATCCTGCAAGCAACAACTGACCTGGAAGATATGCCCTCTGGTGCAATAATGGCACAGATGTTACAGGTATAACCAATAACCAACTACTTTAAGGCCTGGTTCACAGGATGGAGCTCATACCTGACATATCAGGCCTAGGAGGCTAGATATTTTTGTAAAAAAAAAAAAAAAAAAAAAAAGTCATTGAGTATTAGCTAAGCCCCAGCCACTGTGCCAGCCACTTTAAATACCTTAAGTCTTTTATCCGTGCCACGGTTCTGTCAAGAAAATAGTCTTTCCTTGTTTTACAGATGTGCACATGCCTCAGGAGTAGCACCTTGGAGGTGATACCAGTGGAATCCAAACCTGACTGCACTCTTAACCAAGAGTGCATAGCCTAGGCTATGTCAAAAGACAAAATTACAGTTGCTTCATGATTCTAGCATCAGTCAGGGCATCTACCTCATTCCACAAAGTAGACTGAGCATTGCAGTGAGCAGCTGAGGTGATTTTACAGACATGAGAGCTGGAAAAAGCAGAAACGAGAAACTCCTAGTTGTTTGAAAGCCAAGGAGACTTCTTTATCGTGTTGGCTAAAATCAGACTTGATTTCTCAACCAGTCAGACAACTTAGTTTCAGCTTTGTGAAAATGTGAGCATGAGTAACTCCATGTTGGTCTGTTGGGGCCTAGTGCAGAAGTTCAGTCCAAAACAGCCAACTCCTGTAAGTAGTCACTGGGGCCATAAAACCTTAGCTTCAGGGGCTGCGGTAGAGCTCACTCAGAGCACTTGCCTACAGTGCATGAGGTTCTCAGTTCATTCCCCAGTACTGGAAAAAACAAAACAAAAACAAAAACAAAAAAAAAAACCCGAAAGGGGCCTGGAGAGATGGCTCAGCATAAGAGCACTGGCTACTCTCCAGAAGACCTGGGTTTGAATCCCAGCACCTACATGGCGGCTAACAACTGTCCTAACTCCAGTTCCCAGGAATCGGATGCTCGCTTCTGTACTCCCAGGGCACTGCCCAACATGGGTGCATTTACACACATGCAGGCATAAGACTCATACGCACATAAAAAGATGTACGCACATACCTCAGTTTCAGCTTCTTTCTTTTATTCTGCAAATATTTAAATATTCATTGACAGCTTGTATGTGCCAAGACCTATCCAGACTCTTCAAATACAAACAAGAAATCCCCCACCTGCAAGAGCTTATATTCCTGCAAGAGACAGCCAATAAACAGCATGAATAAATAAAGGATACTGTATATTAGATAAAGTGATAAAAAGCAAATGATTTTTTTAAAAAGCACCCATTGGGGCTGGAGAGATGGCTTAGCAGTTGAGAGCACTGACTGCTCTTGCAGAGGACCTGGGTTCGATTCCCATCACACACACATGGTGGCTAATAACCATCTGTAATTCTAATTCCAAGGGCTATGAAGCCCTCTTCTGACTTCACATAGCCACTGGACCATACAGATGCACTTACATACATGCAAGCAATACACTCATACACAATAAATAAACAAATAAATAAAACCTATCCCAGCACTCAGGAGACAGCCTGCTCTACATAGAAAGTTCCAGGCCAGCCATGGCTACATAGCGAGACCTTGTCTCAAAAACAAAAACAAAAATGAAAAAAACCTAAATATATGGCAGGGAAATCGGAAATATATCCCCAAGGGACTTCTGTCACTGGCTCAAAGCAAGTCTCTCTTATTCACCTGTGTCTTCCCATCTACACCCCTTTTGCAGTGCTTAAGATCCAACCTGGCATACTCTTGGGTTGAGATCTCTTTCTGGTAAACAGAATTAGGAGTCTTGGATTTTAGGCTCTGGCCCTCTCTGTACCTCAGTACATGGAGAAATGGGACCAGAAAGAATCCCTGAGGTCCCTTCCAAGGCTGACGCTCCAGGATTCTATGAATAGGGTTAAAGAGAACTGGGACCAGCCGCTGCTTCCCCATCCTAGCAACTGTTGCTAGACGTGGGGCATCTCCTGGTAGGCGTGGAAACCCCATCCCTGGATCCCGGAGGTGTTCCTGGCATCCCGTCATGTACAGCGACTCAGCCTCTCTAGGAAGCACGTTTTGGCCTCGCTGGTCACGACCAAGCCTTCAGACTCAAGCCTAGAGAGCGCCTCGTTCCTATAGCAACCACGCCAGGCCCACGTGCCTACAGTGCTTGGCTAGGGTCAAAATAGGTTCGCGGCTTACAGGGCCTCTACCCGGTGAGTGTGCGGGCCCTTTAAGCGTCACGTGACTCTCCGGGGCCCCGCCTCTCTCCCCTCCCCAGGCCGGGCAAACGCTGCTGTGGACGGGAAGCTCCCGGTCCCGCGGATCCACTGGAGCACCGACGCTGCGGCCTCTGGGGCCGGTGCCCTTTCCCGGTAACTCCTTCTCGGCATGACGCGGCTGGGCCGGGCAGGCTCAGAGTGCTCCCGTCTGCTCCTCCTGGTCCCCAGCCCGCGCTGGGCCCGGGGGGACTCGGGAAGCGACAGGCCCGGACGCGGGGCTCCTGGGGCGGCGGGGGATGGGGGTACTCCAGGCCAGGCTTGAACCTGCTGTGCGTCTCCCGGAGCCAGATCTCGCGGGGCCCGCTACCTGTTGAGTAGGTGTCCCCTGCCCTGAGGTCAGCTCCTTAGAGCTGGGGCATGTCAGTCCGAGAACTTCACAAGCCCTCAACCCCTCCTAAGCCTGGTTGAACTTGCTGTGAGGTAAAAGGAATACTGCCAACCCTACTGACAGTGGACTCTGCTTAGCCAGCGCTTCTGCACGTTATACCACCACCCACCCAGAAAGGTCCTTCCAGATGCCAGGGTTCGTCCTCATCGTCAGAAAGAACACGGGTTTAGTTTAAATAACACAGTGGTGGTGAACAGACAACTCCCCAGTCTGATCCCCAGGCCTGGTGAGCTTAACCAGTAGCTTCCAGCTTTCTGTAAGACAGACCAGAACAGGTTGTCTTTAAGGGAGAAACCGGCTTACTTTAGGATTTGACTTGGCAAGCATGCAGTTCTAAGCAATGATCACTTCTGTCTGTGAAGACTCCAGGCCCGTGTTTGTCTTGCACTTGTCAAAAATCCACCCAGCTGTTAACTGCTTTGCCCTCCTGAGTGAAGGGGGCATGCCTTTTAACCTTAGTACCGTATGAGGGCAAGGTCAATGTGGTCCACACACACAAAAAAAAAGCAAAAGCAAAAGCAAAAAACATGTGGTGTGAAGTTCATAACTCTGTGAGTGCCTATGGTAGCACACTGCCTTTCCATCAACCAACCAGAATTATTTCCAAAACCTATGGTGAGCTCAACCTTTACACCCAGCAATGTTAAAGCATTTTGAGGCCATGCCTTTGACGTTCATTCTTCTTATATGGAAAACCAAAATTTTATCTCACCGCTTTTATCTGGTTTCTGTTGGTAATGACTAAATTGTTCATTGGATTAAAGGGCAGTTTCTCGTTTTCTTGTTTGAATGAACATAGTAGGAAAGTAATAGAAATAAGACATGCTAATCTTACTGCACAGTTCTTTTTTAAAAAGTGTTTCACTTTCGTACTTACTTAGAGCCCAGGAATGCCAGAGTGACTCTAAACTGTAGTTTAACACATGGTAAATCTTATGGTTTCAAGAGTTCAGAATATACTCAGCGAGGTGTTCTGAAGCCACTTATTTCAAGTTTATTATCAGATTAGATGAGACTGTGTGTTTGAGATATAGTCTCCCTAATTATTCTATTTATGTTTTTACAATCATTTATTATTTCTTCATCTCATTCATTTTCAGTCATTTTAAAAATTTTTTCCAATTCGTGATTCTGAATATTGCTGTTAATTCTTGTGTCTCATCTTTTCATCTGTAATAGTTCTTATTTGTGATATAAAAAGTACTAGTGAGATGTTTTAATTTTATTTTAAAAGATAGGATCAAACAGATAACATTTCCTTTAAAAATATCTTTTGTTTTGATTTTCATCTATATATCTTATATACCCTTATCTAAAAGCAAGACTGTCAGGGTTTCTGCCTCTGAGACTTAAACTTCCTCTTCAATCATTTCAGCTCTGGAAAGGAAGCGAAATGGAAGTGAAAAAATTGAGCGTTTCCTGGCAGTTCTTGATAGTTCTGGTTCTGATCCTGCAAATTCTGTCTGCGTTGGATTTTGACCCATACAGAGTCCTAGGGGTCAGCCGAACAGCCAGTCAGGCTGACATTAAAAAGGCTTACAAGAAGCTGGCCCGGGAATGGTAGGTGAAAAAAGTGTAGAGGGTTAATATAAACAGCCAGCAGGGGGGTGGAGCCTAAATTATGACCTTTATCTGTCTGTTTCTGTGTTCAATATACATGTAGATCTGTCTAGAATATTTATGTACAGCTAATGTTTATGTTCTCTCATTTTTAATAAGATCCAAAGTCTGTGTTTACTTTAAACCCCGCCCCAGAATACTATGGCGTACAACATTACCTTAGATATTATTAGCATATTTAATGTTAAAATAACAAGTAGGTTTAAGTTTTAAAAGTGTAATTAAACTGAGCATGGTAGCCCACACTTATAATCCCAGAATTTGGGATGCAGAGGCAGGAGGATCACCCTAAGCTTGAGGCCACCCCGGTCTACATAGCAAGCTCCAGGCCTGCTCAAGCTATATGTTGACTAAATAAACAAAGTAATCACCACCTGAATAAACCTCCATTCTGGTGACATGTTATTTATAAAGTTTTTCTTTAGGAGTATAAATGCTATAGGGAACATTATACAGTTTTAATCTGTACATTATTAATTTTTAAGCTTTAAAAAAAGTATAGAATAAGTGCCTTTTACCTTTTTAAAAATCTTAGGGACTGGGGAGATGATTCAGCGGTTGAGTGAGTGCTGCTTGTCCAGAGGACCAAGTTCAGTTCTCAGCACCCACATCAGTGAACTAACTCTCCATCACCTGCAACCCCAATTCCAGGGGATCTGAAGCCTCTGGCCTCCAAGGGCACCTGCACACATATGCAAATACACACACCCACACACCCACGAATTAAAACTAATGTAATTTTTTTAAAAAATCAGATACCACAATTTTGTCAGTAGTTACCAGAATTGTAATTAATGTGAGCAGTAAGTGTTAAACATATTTTGGGAAAACACTAGTTTTCTCACAGCAGAATGTTAGCCAAGCCAAAGGAGCAGGATAGCCGAGTTAAGTAGCTTCAGGGAAAGGAAGGATGGAAGAGACAGAGCTGACTTGCAGCTGACTTAAACCAACCAAGAGCAGTGGAAAAAATAATTGTTGTGGGCTCCATCATTGAGCACCTACTCCATGCTAACCTCTGATTAGCTGTGAAAGAGTCTCTTGAACCTGTTTTACAAATGGGGAGATCAAAGCAGAATTGGTTAACCTGCGTTGATTAACCCACACCACTTATGGGTTCCATGGTTTGTTCTTATATACGAGCAATGTGTTTATATTGATTTTTTTTTTTTTTTAATTTTCAATCATATGCCCATCTGGGCATAAGCAAGGTTGAGTGGGTTAGTGCTTGGGGTGGAAAGGGGAAATAAGTTACAGCCCCAGAACTGCCCCAAGCAGATGCCTGTGCAGCCTGTGGGTAGCTGCAGCTGGCACCATTCTTCCTCAGTGAGCAGATACAACTTGGTTTTAAAGCTAGTTGCAATAAAGGTAAAAGGTCGTCTATAGTGTTATAATAAATGTTTTGGTCTGTAATTGTATCGTGAGAAATCCAGAACTGGATACTAAAAAGACAGTCTGCAATAATGCCTGACCTCTTTTCAGGGGCTCTGTGCCAAATTGGCTTTCAAGAACCTTTCAGACTCTTCACGTCTTTATGTTTAAAGCAAAATCTGCATTTAGTTCATAAAGTAACTACATATTTTTGGACAGGTATATTGCCCTTGGCAATAGTTTCAGAGCAGAATGATAACTGAAGGGTGTGGGACCTACTGAAATGTACAGCTTTGACCTTTCTGTCTTCCAGAGCTGAAAGGGGTGTTTTGATGTGGATTAAATGAATCATAGCCTCCGTTTCCTTCTAGATTTCTCTCCAGGAGTAATTCATACCCTTAGAAATGCAGTGTCCTCTGTGGAAGTTAACATTTCTGTCGGTGTTTCTGCTGTACTATCGCTCCTGCTGTTTGGGCTGGTGATGCTTTATCCAGGGCCATAGTTGATTCCACCTCATAATGGTTTGGTGTAAACACTGTAATAGCAGTATTTCTCGAGCGACTTCTCAGCATGAACTGTGGGAAGGGAGACCAGTTACGTTGGACTGTATTTTACCAGGTGTTTTCCTAGATGTTTCTTAGACTTCACCAAAATGGTCGCCTGCTTGGTGAAACCATTTGAAATGGCTTTTATCCTGTCAGGAAAACTATGTTTCACTCCCAGTAACTAAGTCTTATCAGAAGTACTTTTAGTTTGTTCGTGTTAGCAAAGCAGCTGCCTCCCACCCGGGAGAAGCAGGTTGCTATAGCAGGGCTCACTCAACTGAAGTTCATGGATCAGCTCATTCTTTGCTGAAATTACTTTTTTCTGCCTTCATTTTTATTCCTTGAAAGGTCACTCTAGACAGTAGATCTCATGCGCAGTGTTTTCTTCACTTTAAAATGGAACATTCACCTGCTGTGCGGCCGCTCACAAATTCTGTTCATCTTCCCTGAAAATAAGATTGGGCCGTACTTTCCTGGGGCTGAACGTAGCCTCCTCTAAGTGTGTTCGCCCCTGATCTTCCACCTCTGGGAAGCTCCTCCTCACCAGCTGAAACCACCCTGTGCTCTGCGCTTCCCTTGGTTGGCCTAGCTGCTGTGAGTCTCCTGCCCAGACTCCACCTCGGTCTCCTGAAAATCCCCGTCCTCCCTTCCTCCCCTTTACTGTTCTTTATGTTAAATCATTGTTTCTGTGATGGCATCTTTTTATCCACTTATCCTTGATATATATTGATATATATCCTTGATAATATTCAGAGTTTGAATATTAAAAACACTTTTTGGTCATTAGAAACTTGCTTTGGAGTCACCACCTCTCTTCCTTAATTCATTGTGCTTACCTGAGATTTTTTTTTTTTTTAGCCTCACTAATATTTATAGAAAGGATTTAGTGATTAAGGGCAGGATGATATCCAAATTCAAGGCAACCATTCGGAGTTCCCTTGTTTTAGAGCAGTTGGAATATGTGATAGAGTTCAGTCAGACACTTCTGCTCAAACGAGTTCATCAGCCTGTGGATGTGGTTTGCAATCTCAGTGCATTTTTGGTGCCTTCAGGGTTTAGCTACTTCCCTGTGAGTTGTTTTCTTTCCAGAACCATGGCGGAAAGAACTTTGGTAGAGATTAAGCAGGAGTGATTTCATAAAGAATAAATGTGGCCAGGCATGGTAGGACATGCATGTGATCCCATGCTGAGGCAGAGGGTTAGGGAACTTAAAGTCAGCCTGGGCTATGTAGCAAGATTCTGACTCACACAGTCTCTTAATTAAATGAACATAAGTCTGTACAAAACACCGATTTAGGTCTTAATGGATAGCAAGGGACAAAGCTAGCACCTACTCTCCGAGACCTAAAAATCCCCAACACTGCCCAGGTGAAGGTGGTACAGGCCTATAATCCCACACTTGCCAGGTAGAAGCAGGCAGACCAGGAGTTTAAAGTTAGCCTTGGGTTCAAAGCAAGTGTGAGCTTCATAACTTTTCTCATTAAAAAAAAATACATTTATACATATAATACAGTATATAAATGTTTTGTTTTTGTTTTTATCTCCAGAGCTAAAATTGATCTAAACATGAAAAGATGCAGAGTGTTGAATGACCTCAGGACAGAGACAGCAAACGATAACTGGTTCCGACACTAGTTGAAATAACTTTGCATGTACTATAGACTTTTTTTCACCGTTTAAAGATGTGACCTTGAAATCACTTATTTGTTGGTAAAAGTAGACAGTCACAGGTAGAATAGGATCAGCAGAGCAGGGGTGAACACAAGTGTTCTGATTTGAGAGGGAGCAGCAGGGTAAAGGGAACGCCATCGTTACAACTGCGCTCTGCCTCTGAACACCTACTTCCTGCACCCCTGCCTGAGCTGTCTAAAACACCTGCATCAAGGCCAAGTGGACACAGGGAGGGAACAGGGACAACACGAATACCTGATTTAACCTGGAGCCTGCTCGCCTGCTTGCACAATGCTTGGGATCAGAGTGAGGACATGCACATGTGCCAAAACGTCTCCTCAGTGGCACGCTGTGGTGTGATCTGGTACTTTGAGAATGTGCCCAGCTGAGGTGCTTTGGGAGGGAATTGCCTAGGTCAGAGATTCCTTTATTATAATATGTGAAGTAACTGATGATTCTCACCGTTTAGGCATCTGTCCTAACAAAACAACCTTCCATTTGCTTCTGACATAGTAAATTGTGTGTGTAAGGATATAAGGTGATTGTGCACCAAAAATTAAATCCCATCTCACTGGCTGTCTTCTGTGTTTCAGGCATCCTGACAAAAACAAAGATCCCGGAGCAGAAGACAAGTTCATTCAGATCAGCAAGGCTTATGAGGTACCGTGTCGTGGCTGTGACACCCCCATTAGCTCTTAGGAAATGGGCCATAGGGCTGGGGACATGGCTCATCACGCAGTCATGGGGAGATGGCTCATCACGCAGTCACGGGACTGGTGCTCAGTCCCCAGAGCCCACATAGACACCAGGTTGCATGGTGGCCCACCTGTAATTCCATCACTCAGAAGGCAGAAACTTGGGATCCATAGGACAAGACTGTCCCTACTGGAAAGCTCTGGGTTCTGTTAAGAGACCCTGCCTCAATGAATAAGGTGGAGAATCGTTAGGCAAGACTCCTGACATCAGCCTTGGTCTTTTACACATACCTGTACACGCATGTGGGTACATGCACACATACATGAATGCACACATTCAGACACAAATGCAAATATACATGCACAACATGTAAAAGAAAACAAAAGAAGGCCATGGGTGATCATTTCTATAATATCCCTTAGGCAGGACACATTCCTCACCCCCTGACCCAGTTTCAATGTATTGTTAGAGAAAATATCTTTGGTCATATCCAGCATGTTGAAGCAAGTTCATGAACAATCTCAGCTCCTGGAAAGCACTGGCTCATTGTAAAGGCTTTAAGTAGAATGCAAGATTACCAAGAACATATGTCTGTTACATTTTTAGAGACCTAGCATCAAAGAATCACACATCATTTTGCTTGGTTATACAAGCTTACAAATACCTTTATATCTTAAATTTGGTAGGTTGTTGCTAATTCTCCCAACTTGTCAGCTTAAGTAGACTGGACTTTATACATAACCAGTGAGTCCCTGGCGGCCTGATTTGTTAGAGTGATGCTCTTAGGCAGACTGTGCTTAGTACACGGATTCTCAGATTTCAGTCTTCAAAGTTAGAGTTCAGTAAAAGCTGGTGGAAAGAGAGAACTGACTCCTACAAGTTGTCAAGTTGTCCTCTGATCTCTACATGCTGTGACACTCATGTGCCAATGTGCATATGCACGTATACATACACACATGCACACTGGTACACACTTAAGTAAATAAATGTAAAAAAAAAAAAAAAACCCTCATCAAAGACAACTCACATATGAGACTCTGGACACTGTGGCTACTTTTCAAACTTACCCCGCCTTGGTCCAAATGACTCCAACCCCGGAAGTCCAGCCAGGTTTGTTTTTGTGATGGGACCTGGTGGCCGTTGCAGTGTTGGCTCCATTTACTACTTGTTCCATTTGTTCACTGAAGTACTTGACTGTGGTGGTTGATGCCTGAATATCTAAACAAGTGAGATATTTCAGTTTTTGATGTTTATGTTGTTTGGGTTTGGGGGGTGTTTATTGTGTGTACGTGCATGCATGCACATGCTTGTGTATGCACATGCCGTGAAATACATGTAGAAGTCAGAGGACAACTTGCAAGAGTCAGTTCTCTCTGTCGACCATGGGCTCTGGAGGTGGAATTCAGGCCATTGGGCTTGGTGTCAGGTACCTTTACCCGCCATCTCAACCAACCCATGATGTTTCTGTTGAGAGAAAGGTTTCTTAGTGTCCAGCAGCTGCATTTAGGGTAACTAGTCAGGTCCTACTCTTCCTTCTCACTCTCTCCTCCCCCTCTACTTCTCTCTCTTCCTTCTTTGCCCCTCCCCCCTCACTCCCTCCCTCTCTCTTTCCTCTCTCTCTCTCCTTCTCCCTTTCCCCTTCATTTGTCTTTCATGCTACTTACAGGAAAGTGAGCCGAGCGTGTGGCTCACTGGTAGAAAAGGTGCACCTGTCACGTGCAAAGCCAAGGCCGGGGTTCATTCCTCAGCACTGAAAACATAAAGCAATGAAAGAAAAGTCTTTCGGTGAACCACTTAGCTTCCTTCTTTTCCTTCTTTACAGATTCTTTCCAACGAGGAGAAGAGAACCAACTATGATCACTACGGCGATGCTGGGGAGAGCCAGGTCTACCAGAAGCAGCAGCAGCGAGAGTATCGCTTCCGCCACTTCCATGAAAACTTTTACTTCGATGAGTCTTTTTTCCACTTCCCTTTCAGTTCCGAGCGGCGAGACTCACTGGACGAGAAGTATTTACTGCACTTTTCACACTATGTGAACGAAGTGGTTCCAGATAGCTTCAAGAAACCCTACCTCATCAAGATCACGTCCGATTGGTGCTTTAGCTGTATCCATATTGAGCCTGTTTGGAAAGACGTGGTCCAGGAGCTGGAAGGCCTGGGTGAGTCATTTTTCATTAGGAAACATTCTTAAATTTGATAGAATGGTGGGAAAAGGAACAGTCAGTGTGCTCTTTTCCCAAGTCCATGTGATTGATACCTTCCAGAGACCTTTCCATAAGGGAATGGATAAGTCACTTTTTAAAAATATTTCTATTTGGTGTTTTTATTTTATGTGTATGAGTGTGCACCTACGTTTGTGTAAGTGCACCCGTGTTCTCCATGGGAGGTCAGAAGAAGGCATCGGATCCCCTGGAACTGGAGTTACAGACAGTTGTTAGCTGTCATGTGGGTGCTGGGAATTGACCCCCAATCCTCTGCAAGAATAACCAGTGCTCTTAACTGCTGAGCCATCTCTCCAGCCACCACATCCCTAGCCTTTAACTCAGATTTCTTTACCTCAAAAGCAGGAGTCTGGGCATAGTGGTGTACGCCTACAGGGAGACCCTGTCTCAAAAAAATAAATAAATAAAGCAGGAGCAATAAGGGCAAAGCGACAGTATTGTTATGAAGGGTCCATGAGGAAACACTCCATGCTCGGTGTTTATCTAAATGCGCCTTACAGAATGTGTAAAGTAAGTTTTAAGGCCATGTGAAATAATCTTTATCTTAAGGCGTTATTGTGTGTATGTGTCTGTATGTGTATGGGCCTGAGTGCCACAATGTGCCTGTGGGGATTAGAGGATGACTTACAGAAGTCAGTTCTCTTTCTACCGTGGGTCCCAGGGATTGAACCTAGTTCATCAGGCTTGGCAGTAAGTACCTTTTACCCACTGAGCCATCTCCTAAGCCCCAAAGTAAATTTTTTAATTTAATTTTCATTGAATACAATATATTTTGATTATATTTAGATCCCCTCCTATGTATGCACCTCCCTTAGTCCCCCATTAAATTTCCTGTACTCTAACGTATATATTAAGGCCTGTGGAATCAGGTTTGTGTTCCCTGGTGCTCTGTTGGGTGGATTCATTCATTGGAGCCTGGTCAACCTATACAGAGTCTCACCCTTAAACCAGACTGAATCTCCCTTCCCAGCAGCCGTCATTTGCCAATAGTTTCTCAGGTCCAAAGTTTATTTTTAAGTGCCTATTTTATAAACACTTTTGGAAAAACCTCCCTTAAGGGTTACAGCCCACTCTCTTCAATTTACCGACTACAAGGCATCACTTTTAACTAGTTCTGAGCAGAACCTTAAGAGGACTAGACATTGGCAGGCAGGAAAACCAGGGCTAGCCATCACAGGCCGAAGACAGAGTGGGCCCCAGACCGTCTGCAGCCAGGTAGCCGCGTGGGCGAGAGAAGAGGAAGCAGGAGAAGCCTGCCTGGGAAACAGGGGCCTTCAAGCCCAGGCCAGGGGAGCTGGGCTTTGTGCTAGAGTACGTAAGGAGACCAAGAAAAGTTATTCATGGAGAAGTGACCCAACATGTCCGCACTCCAAAAAGCTGCCTGGCAGTTCCTGATGGGGGAAGATTGAAGAGGGCAAGAATAGAGGCTTGGAGGGTGACCAGAGCAAGGTCGAGGGTGCAGGGCCTCTCAGGAGTCCTGCAGGGACCTAGCAGAGAAGACAGGTCCAGTGCAACTCTGCACTGAGCTGCTGAGTGGCAGGGAGTGTAGTGTCAAGAACCAAACTAAGGAGTAGTTTGAAATACCTACTTCCTTTTAGACATCCGGTGTAAAATGCAGGTGTAATTGTAGTGGTAGTTTAAGTTCTTTGAATTCACGGCCGAGTGCCATTAACAATGCTGCTGGTATTAAGCAGGGACTGTGGGGCAGGTAGACTGTTGATGTCCTTCTTCCAGGTAAATAGTTCTTTTTGGTGCCTTGTCCAAGGTCACAGTTGGTGTTTGACAGTTCTGGGATTCCAACCCAGGTGGTCTGGCTCTACAGTCAGTGTGGACCTGGTGCCACTCTGACTCTGGATGCCCTTAAAGCCTTGATGATTCAAAGATCTTACTGTTCTTTGAGGTTGCTATACTGATAAGTCCCTGGGACCCAAAACGGTAACTATGAAAGAAGCTAGAATTAGCATCTATAGAACTAACACTGTGCTTATCCATCCCCTAACCCTCTCCACAAATACCATGGAAGACAGGTCTTGACTGTGTATATTTAGTTAAATTTATAGGTGTCCTTTCCTTTGGGACATTGAGATTCTATTTGTTGCTGTTGAAACAATCTCAGTCTGTTGTCCAAGCTAGCTCCAAACTCCGGACTATCATAATCTTCCTGCCTTGACCTCCGGAGTAGCTGGGACTACAGGCACCTACGACCATGTGGCACTGGCAACTGAACCCAAGCCTCATGCATGCCAGGCAAGTCCTCTACCACTGAGCTTCCTGGTGATGATTCTTGACAGCTGGGTTCTACCTAGTTACAATTTGATAACATTGACATAAGATTAGGACAGAGTCCCTGGCTGTTTCTTGTCTGAGTGAAGTATCTCCAGACTTTTAAAGCAGTTACTCAAGGGACTGGAGAGATGGCTCAGTGGTTAAGTTTCCAGTTCCAAGGAAATCTGATGCTCTCTTCTGACTTCTGTGGGCACTGCATGACATGGGTGTACTTGCATACATGCAGGCAATACACCCACACCTAAAATAAAAAATAAAATATTTTAAAAAGCAAACAAAAATAGTTATTCAGCTCACCATTTTTTTGTTGGTTTGAGTTCTGATTTTTTTTTACCTTTATTATTTTTATGTTATGTGTAGGACTTGCATATGTGCAGGTCCTCCTGTGCTGTGCAATGCCCAAGGAGGTCGGAAGAGGGCATTAGGTCCCCTGGAACTAGAGTTAGGACAGTTATTGGCTGCCATGTGGGTGCTGGAAATCAAACCCAGGTCTTCTGCAAGAACAGCCAGTGCTCTTAACCACTGAGCCATCTCCCCAACCCCCTGATTTTTTTTTAACTGTGGTTCGCTTTTTGTTTGTTTGTTTTGTTTTGATTTTACTACAGGGTCCAAGCTGTCTTTACATTTGTTGTATAGCTGAGGATGGCCTTGAACTTCTGACCCTCCTACCTCTGCTTTTTAAGTGCCTGGCTTTAGCTCTGCGTTCGCTTCATCCTATTCCCCATCCTTTGGCATCTCTAGTTTGTCTATTAACAGATTCATTTTTATCAGAGTTGACTGTGGCGCCTTCCACTGCGCTGCCTGCCATCTCCTGAGTTTGTCAGAGGTGCAGAGAAAATGAATTGCATGTGAGTGAACCGAGGGTCGGAAGTGTTATGTGCTTGCAGCTGTACAGTGGAGCAAGTACCATTTGGCATGTCAGATCACAGGTTTGACAGAGGTATTTCTGTGCTGCTAGAAAAAGAACCGTTAGGGGTTCCTGTTAGGAGAAACAGGAACCATGTGTGGTGGTGCACGCCATTAGTCCCAGCACTCAGGAGGCATAGTGAGCCTTTGTGAGCTCAAGGCCAGCCTGGTCTACATAGTTACAGGCCAACCGGGGCTACATAGTGAGGCCCTGTCTCAAAAAAAAAAAAAAAGAAAAAGAAAAGAAACAGGTTGATGAGATGGCTGCCAAGCTTGATGATCTTGAGTTCAATCCCCAGGACCTTCGTGGCGGAAGGAAAGAACCAACTGTCAGATGTTGTCTTCTGACTCCACAAATGCCCCGTGATGTGTGTGTACATGCATGTGAAATAAATGCATGTACAGAAATAAAATGCTTTTTTAAATATAAAAAAGAAACCAGTATTGTTTAAAGCGTATGTCTGTTTGTCTATGTGAGTAAATGGGGGTGTGCCTACAGAGGCCAGGAGGTCACCAGATCCCCAGAGCTGGAGTTACAGGCAGTTTTAAGGCAGCTGACATGGATGCTTGGATCCAAACTGGGCCCTCTGGAAGAACAGAAAGCACTCTTAACCACTGAGCCGTCTCTCTAGCCCCAGCATTGTTTTGAAATTTATTACAATTATTTAGTTGGATGTGTGTGTCCTTCCACTGTGTGGGACCCAGGGATTGAGCTCAGGTTGTCAGACCAGACAGCACGTGCCTTTACCCACTGAGCCGTCTAGCCAGCGTGCGTGTATGATTGGCAGACTCATGCATGATGTAGTGTGCCTGTGGAGGTAGAGGAAAACTTCTAGGAGCCAATTCTCTTCTTTCATCTTAAACTCTGGGGTTGAAATTCAGGTTGTCAGACTTCCACATGGCACTGAGCCGTCTCGCCAGTTAAAAACTACAATGTTTTTAATTCATCAGAGTATGTAAATGCTAGAAACGTCAACCTATCGGGAAAATCAGGTAATGTTTTGAAAGAAGTCACATATGCTTGCCCTTTATTTATTTATTCAGTCATTCATGTATTTATTTTGGGACAGAGTCTAATGTATCCCAAGCTGACCTTGAGCCTCTGATCCTTCTGCTTCTGCCTCCCAAGGGCTAGGATTACCACTGTGTCCAGTTTATTGCTTTTCTTTTAGCTAGTGAATGACTGAGGTGTAGCTCAGCAGTAGATCATTTGCCTGTTTGTAGTCATTCCTGAGACACTGGGTTAGGTCCCAGCACCGAAAAACATTCTTCTTTTGCTCTTTGAATTCTTTTGAATTCTGGGCGTATCCATCTGTCATCTGGGTCCTGCTGTATCTGGACAAGAATGTGTGAGTGATTTTACTCACTTGCTTTAAGAACTCTGAACTTTGGGGTCTGAGTCACTAACCACAACAGTGGTTTGAGATGGGACTAGGGTGTGGCCCAACACTTACCTTCTAAAGCATGTAGCTGCTGGGCATTGGGTTGTCCTTAGTCCTGCCTTCTCTTCCCATCTGTGGGATCTGGAGGACGGGATGAGGTTGCCCAGTATGTGGGTGAGACGTAGAGGGTATGACCAGGACATAGCAAGGACTCTTCTCTGACCCCTTTCTGCTTGATCTACTCATAAGACTTTAGTGCTCAGGGTCAGCAGGTTGAGAGGTTAGGGTGGAGGGTGGGCTGAGGAATCCCTTTGTTCTCTGGGGGTCTTAGTTCCCCCAGCTATGAAATGAAATAAAATGAAACCATTGCGTGATGGCTTCTGATCTGGGTGGGAGCTGTGGCTTTCCTTCTAAGGAAAGTCCTGGGTCTTGGTCCGCTGGCCCTGATCCCCTTTGATTTTTTTCTGCAAATAAGCTAGAACTGTTCAGTTCAACCGGAGTCAGTGTATTCATATATTATCCAACCCTCCTCCTTCCTTCTAAAGATGTCTGTCTCTATTGGGTCCCTAGAGTAGAAGGCAAAGGCAGGAAGCAGTGTTTGTGTGGGTTCAAAACCAGAACCTGTTTTGTGCCTATTCTTATTTTAGGCCCTGGAGATTAAAAAAAAAAAAAAAAAAAAAAATCGTGAACTTTGGAGTGAGAATAGAGAATCTGAAGACAGTGGGAACTGTGTCACTCACTGTCACCCAGAGACCCCAGTCACCCTGGGTCATTGTGGCCACTTTCCCAGCTCGAGTGTTAGGAAGAGATACTGCTCCTTTCCCAGGGTCACCCTCTCTCCCCATCCCTAAGACAGCAGCACTCTCCCTGCAGGATGACTGTGAGTGTCCAGAGAGAGGGTATGTATAAAGTTCCGGGCATAGCACCCAACACAGAAGCACATGCTCCAGACCTACACTCTATGCCCATAAGACCTTCTTTCTGTCTTAGCATAAACCTGCTCCTTGGTGCACAGGCCTGCAGCCTTCTCGTTCTTTCTTCTGTTCATGTCATATTCGTGCACTTGCTGTTGTTGGCATTGCTTCATCACGTTTCATGCCTGCAGCATGTGTACCAGGCTTGGCTCTTGGACATCTTCTTTGGACTTGTGTTCTAGAACCCTTGAGTGAGCCTTAACCTCTCTGAACCTTTTTCTGCATGCATAGTGAAGGGAGTGGGCTCTGTGGGAGTGATGTTAGAGTGCCTCCTCTCCTACCCCCAGACCCTTCCAGGCTCACAGACGGCCTGCAGAGAAGATGGCTTAGTGGTCTCTGCCGGTTTATTCAGCAGTTTTAGGAACGAATTAGGAAATGATCTCACAGGTGTACAAAGGTGTGCACAAAGCTGACCAGGTACCTGTCACAGCGTCCTTATGGCTGAGGATAGAACTGAGCAGTAGAGTGCTTGCCCAACATTTTGGAGTCTGATTCCCAGCACCACAGAAAGTCGGAGTGGAATAGTGTTTTGTTATCATTGTTTCTCTTAGTATTGTTATTGTGTGTGTGTGTGATGGAGGGATGGGGGAGCATGCATACCATAATGCACTTGTGCAGATCAGAGGACAACTTTGTGGAAGAGTTCTCTCCTTCCACCTTTTTTGTGGGTCCCAGAGATCAAACTCCAGTCATCAGGCTTGTGCAGCAAGTACCTTATTTGCTGAGCCATCTGGCCAGCCCTGTTTTTGTTTTTGTTTGTAATATCTTTATTCTTTTGTTGTTGTTGTTTTGAGATTGGGTCTCAGTATGTGGCCTACGCTGGCCTCAAACTTGTGATCCCCCCTCAGCTCCCCCGTGCTGGCGCTCCAGGAGTGTACCACCGTGTTAGCTGATCCGTAGAAATCCTCGTATATTCTTTTCTTTTTTAACCCATTTTCCTCATTTATCTGAAATTATTCTTCTATTCTAACAGAGTGCTGCAAACATTAAAACTAAAGTATGATGGGTGTCATGGCAACATCTTTAATCCCAGCACTCAGGGAAGCAGAGGCTTGTAGATCTCTGTGAATTTGAAGCCAACCTGATCTACATATCGAGCTCTAGACCAAAGAAGGCTACACAGCGAGACCCTGTCTCAAACCAAACAAAACAAAAAGCCTAACAAAAACAGTTAATGAAAATAAGAAAATAATGAAAGCCAAAAGCAACTTTGTGTCTTGTCTATGCACATTGGGAAGCAAACCCAGGGCCAATGTGTAGAAAGCACATACTTTTCCTTTGTGAAGTAAGCATTTACTTTCCCATGTGTAGTAAGCAAGTACTTTTATCACTGAGCTGCGCCCCAAGTCAAAAGCAAATTCTGATACTATGATTTTTAATAAGAAACATGCAAGATGGGTATGATAGCACACACCTTTAATTCCATACATGGCTGGTAGAGGCAGAAGGATCAGGAGGCCAGCCTCAGTTACATAGCAAGTTTGAGACTATACAGGCTACATGAGAATCTATTTCAAAAAAATAAAAGAATGAAGAAATACTCATAAATTATGGTGTTCATTCCCAGTTCCTAAGCAGTTGGGGTACTGAGGAATCTTTTGTTCTACATTTGGTCTTTTTTTAAAGGTTTGTTTTATTTTATGTATAGGAGGGTTTAGCCTTCATGTATGTATGAATATTGCATGTGTGCCTAGGGTCTGAAGAGGCCAGAAGGGACGTTAGAACTCTTGAAACTGAAGCTACAATGTGGGCACTGGGAATTAAACTCAGGTCCCCTGCAAGAGCAGTCAGTGCTATTAACCACTGGGCCTTCTCTTTGGGCCCTGGTTTTCTTAGACCTGATTGTTGTCACAAAGCTTCTAATCTCTTAGAATTTCCAGAAGTAGGAGTGTCTTTCTTCTTTGGTGGGCTCCTAAATGGAGACTGGTCACAGCAAGTCCAGTCCATGATTAGAAGCAAGGGAGTTTCAGCCTGTCCTCACCTTCCAAGAGGGGAGAAAGGGAGGCTGATCGTGTCCACATAGTGAGGCTTTCGTACAAACCCCTGAGGATCTTATTTGAAAGTGTCTAAGTTGGGCTGAATCCTTTGTCGTCTCCTTTGAATAACTGGTGGACATAAGTAGTGTTTCCCTGGTCCTCCGAGTCACTCAACAAAGGAATCAAACCCAAGGCAGGTGTTACACCAACCTTGAATTATAGCCACTTGTCAGAGGCACAGTTCACAACCTGGGAGCAGCATTGTGAGGCTGAGCCCCTAACCCGTGGAAGGTGAAACCACCTCCACATGATAGTATCAGAATAAATCTGAATTCTAGGACACCAGGTAGTGTATCGTAGGCTGGGAAAATGGCTCGGTTGATGACATGTTTGTTGTGCAGGCCTGAGGACTGGTTCAGATCCTAGCACTGATGTAAAAGCCCAGGGCCGAGGTGCACATCTGTAAGCCCTGTGCTAGTGAGGGAGACAGGTGGGTCTTGGGGCCTAGGTGGCCAACCAGTCTAGCCAAAATGATGAGCTCAGATTCAGTGAAGCACCCTGCCTTAAAAAATAAGGTGAAAGATGAGCGGGATAGCTCAGTAAGTAAAGCAGTTCTACAAATCTGACAACCTGAGTTCCATCCCCAGGAACCCACCTAAAAAGTCTGATGTTCTGATACGAAACTGTAATCCCAGCATTCCTACTCCAAAATGGGAGCAGAGAGGGGAGACACACCCAGAAGTTAATCTAGGTTACCCAGCCTGGCAAAAAAGGCAAGAGATACCCTGCTTCAGCGAAGAAGCGACTCCAAAAGCTGTGCTTGTCTGTATTTGTGCTTTGGCAGTGCCTACTTTCACTCACACATAGTAATAGTAATCAAGAAATAGCCAGCAGCCAGGGAGGTGGTGCACACCTTTAATCCCAGCAAAGAGGCAGAGGCAGACAGATCTCTCTGAGATCAAGGCCAGCCTGGTTTATATAGTGAGTTCCAGACTAGCTAAGACTTTAGGGAGACCTTGTCTCAAAAAGATACCCCCCCTGAAAAAATAAGGTGGGAGAGCTATAAAGACATCCAGTATGTCAGCCTCTGGCCTCCACATTTATACACATGGGTGAGTGTGTGTGCATATAAGTGCACACATGCATACACAAAGCCAGATGTGATGTGTGCCGTGGAGTGGGATGCAGAGACAGGTGAATGCTTGAGGCTCAGTGGCCAGGCAGCCCACCGTAATCTACAGGTTCCAGGCCAAGAGAGAGACCCTGTCTCACAAAACAAGGTGACAGGCATGACATATGACATTGACCTCTGGCCTACAGACACACACATACACACACACACACACACACACACACACACACCCTGTTCATTATTGAGTATATGAGTGAGACTAGGAAAAGCAGTTTGGTTTTTCCTGTCTCTTGCACATTTTCATTATGTGACAAAGAACTGGCCAAGTAGACCAGCAGCCCCATTTCAGGGAACACTTACTGAGCACCAGCTCTTCTGATGCTGCAGACACACCAAGAAATGAAATAAGAGCCCTGCCTTCCTTGGAGCCTTCGTTCTAAAAGGGGAAAGCAGACCATAATAACCAGCAGAAAGGGTGATGTGAGGGCTGTGTTCAATGACAGTAAGCACACATTAAGACAGCTCAGTGGTGGAGCTCAAGCTTAGTGTGCTCAAAGCTCTGGATTGAGTTCCCTAGGACTACTATGGAAACAGTTTCGGGGTATTACGTGTGGGAAACACAGCTGTAATATGGCCAGTGTTAAGCCTCTTGGAAGACTTGAAGTCCTTGAAGGCATCAGTGTGCGAGGGCCAAAGTCACAAGACAGTCGTATCCTTACAGGTTCAAAGAACGCTGGGGGTTCAGGCAAGCTGGAGGAGAAGGAAAAGATGGGATCAGAGACCACATCACATGGTCCCATTGTCCTTTTTGTAGACCACTCATTTTATTCCAAGTAGAGTACATCTTTGCAGGGTCTGGGCAGGGGAACAGTCCAGTCTATGTGAAGAATAGGCTGTCGATGAGGAAGACCACTTAGGAGCCTCTGGGCAAGCAGGATGAGGAAGCCCTGTGTGGTGGGCACTCATCTGTAATCCCAGCATTTGGGAAACTGAAGATGAGGATCAGGATGTTCAGGGTCATCCTTGGCTACATAGCAAGGAGGGGTAGGGGAGAGGAAACAGGAGGAAGAGAAAGATTGTGAGAGAAATGGAAAGTGGTCCGTTTGGGCGTATTCTGAAGAGAGAGCCAGGCGGATTTGCTGGCAGATTGGATGTGGGTGTGAGGAACAAGAGGGTGGTTCCTCTGTTTGGGCTGCATGATGGGAAGAGTGCAGCTGTCATATGTGAAATGGCAGAGGCAGGCGTGGAGGAGACGGGCAGCCAGGAGCTCAGCTTTGGAGGCTTGAGAAGTCTACCAGATACCCAAGAAAAAATGTTTCTTTATTGGCTGTTAATCTTGTGTTCAGTAGAGTAACTGAGCCTCTAGACATGCTGGTTAAATGAAGGAACAAGAGAAATTAATTGGGTACTAAGTGAAATAGTATCAGATGTAAAAACAAGTGTCAGGTGACCCCACTTCATATGTATGCATGTACACATACAGAAAAGGAACAAGCCAGATAGGCACCAAGCTAACAGGTCATATGGGGTGTGGTAAAAGTTTTTTGGTTTGGGGTGTTTTTGTTTTTGTTTCTGTGTGTGTGTGTGAATGCTGTGTGGTGGTGGGGCATGCAAATGCCATTTGAATGTGTGGAACTCAGGACAAATTTTGCAAGTCAGTTCTTGCCCCCGACCTTGCTTTGGCACAGGGTCTTTCTCATTTATTCCTCTTGGCCTTGAACTCCAGGGTAGCTGACTCACAAGTTTCTGGGCAATTCTCCTGTCTCACTGTCTCACCATAGGCGTGCTGGGATTACAGCTGTGCACTACCACACCCAGCTTTGTATATGGCTTCTGGGAACCCAAACTCAGGTCACCAGGCTTTTATGGCAAGCACTTTTACCCCTCAGTCGTTTCCCTAGCCCCTTCGTGCACATTTTAAAGAATTCAGAACTTTTTAAAATGTAATACTGTGGGACGGGACACGTGCGGCAGCACACGTGGCGCTCACAGGCCGCCTTTGTGGAACTGGTCCTCTCCTTCTCCCTTTGCATGGACTCGAGGGATTAAACTTCGGTGGTCAGGCTTGGGTGGCAAGCACGTTTACCTGCTGAGCCATTTTGCCAGCCAAGAATTTGTATTTTTAGTATCTCAATAAAGTAATAGCTCTAAAAGAGAAGCATGGTCCCACGGGGGACAGTATTGTGACTTCTCTCCTATTGGTAAGTCATAGTGGTAATACTTTTACTATCATTGAGTTATTGGCCCCTTAGGCTGTTCCTAGATATATTCCTTAATATGTGCCTGTGTGTGCACTGGGCACATGTCACATATGGAGGTCATAGGGACAACACGAAGAGTCAGTTCCCTCCACTATGTGGGTCCTGAGGGTCAAACCCAAGTTGTCAGGCTTGTCAACAAGCACCTTTACCTGCTGAACCATCTTGCCAGACTCAGGTATTTGTTTATGAGTAGGAACATGGTGCACAGGGTGTTCTTTTTTCTTTTTCAGTATTTCCTTGTGAGCTACTCTTCACATTAGAAGTAAAGGGCTAAAAGATAGTGGTGCACACCTGTAATCCCAGCATTTGAAAGGCAGAGGCAGGTAGATCTCTGTGAGTTTGAGACCAGCCTGGTCTACATAGTGAATTCCAAGTCAGACAGAACTACATAATGAGACCCTATCTCAAAACAAACAAAAAAGATGTGAAGATGTGTAACTCTGTAACTCTTGTACCAATCTAGAATTCCAGCATTAAAAAAGATACTAACAGTCCATTAGGAAAAAATACTCTCCAGCTAGACTGGTTTCAATTTCACACCTTAGAGCAGCTTGTCGGCATCCCTTCTGCCTGCCGTCATGTCTCCGAAGGCTTCATGAAGCTCTTCCCTGCTTTTCAGGTGTGGGAATTGGTGTCGTCCACGCTGGGTACGAGAGACGCCTGGCCCATCACCTGGGGGCACACAGCACCCCCTCCATCCTTGGAATCATAAATGGGAAAGTCTCCTTCTTCCACAATGCAGTTGTCCGGGAGAACCTACGGCAGTTTGTGGAAAGTCTTCTTCCAGGAAACTTGGTGGAGAAGGTAAGTGTCTGTCGAGGACAACCTGGGCCACTGACAGCCCAGAACTTGGTGACCCTCTCAGGCCTGACTTCCTCTTTGAGCTGCCAAGATACATATCAACTAATTACTCACAGGAAATCATTTAAATGAAGCCTGTGGAGACTGAAGATTGAAGCAGGTGGACTACAGAGCCAGGGAGAATTCATTGCTATAAATAACCAGCGTGCAGACTCCACCCCGTCACAGGAATCTGAGCCTGAAGCCACTGACTTTTCTGAACAACAACAATTTAGATCACATGATAGGATTTCTGGCTCATGCATTCACTTGTGGGCATGTATTGTCTTACGGAAATATTCAGATCAGATTACATTGGAAAAACAAACAAATTGGGGTTGGAGAGATGCTTAAGAACACTGGCTGTTCTTGCAGAAGACCCAGTTTTGAATCCTGGCACCCACATGGTGGCTAAAACCATCTGTAATTCCAGTACCAGGGGATCCAAAACCTTCTGTCCTCCGCAGGCATTGGACAACAGGGTACACTTACATACATGCAAATAACAACACTCAAACACATAAAATAAAAATAAATTTCAAAAAGTTACATTTGACTTTACATTTAATGATCATATCTATTGAAAACAATAGCTTCACTAAACCAAATAATGTTTTTAAACCTTTAAAAGTTTAGTGAGGGTTCACATCATGACTCAGCAGGTAAATGTGTTTGTTGCCAAGCCTAACAGCCTGAGTTTGATCCCTGGAACCCACATGGTAGAAAGAGAGAACTGATTCTCGAAGATTGTCCCCTGACCTCCATATATATGTTCATGCACACACATATACACACCCCTCCCCACATATACACACAAAATAAATAAATGCAATTAGAAGAGTTTAGTAATACAGTAGTAGAGATGAGTTTCATGAAGAATGACTTAAGATGAAAAAGCCAGATGCAGAGTATGCACTATTTAGTTTTTTTAAGTTTTTAAGTTTAAGCCATAAGTTTTTTGTTTTTCAGTTATCTTAGGATGGGGATCAGAGTGAATGGGAAAGGTCTCTTAATTAGAGCTTTAAGTAATTCTATTAACAGCAGCAGAGAGGGGACATATAGGTTTTTCTACCATGTTTTACACATACTTGAGAGAGTCTATGCTATCGTGACCATCCTTTGTAGAAGAAATGTTGGCTGGGCTTAGCTTACCAGGCCAGAGGACATCGAAGGTGCTTAAAGTGGAGAGAGATTGTCGTGCTAGACACCCACACATTTAGAGATATCTGTTGTGCCAGGTGAAGTGTGCCTAAATGTTGAAGACACTTCAGGTAGCTCCCAGGCAAGTGTCAATAGACACCCTTTGTCCGGTATTTTGAAGTCTGTCCTTTGAACTGGGAAAGATTTCCGGCCAGTAGCAACTCCAGGACTGGGTTTGCCAGGCGAAAAGAGAAAAAGAAGGAGCAAAGAGCAGGCAGAGACTTGAGGACGGGAAGTGGCCTGCTTTGTAAAGAAGCGATTGTGAGCAGAGCAGGAAGAGGCTTGTTGGGAGACTGGGGTCTCACTGGAGCCCTTTAAGGAACTTGGGCTTTGCCTGCAGGCACTGGAAGCTCTGTAGGGGTCTGGGCAGAGGGGTGAAGCAGATTGGGTTTCCTGTGGACTATTCTGGGTGCAATATGGAATGATGGACTTTTTGAACCACTGTGAAAAATTTTAGCTAGAAACTTAATTCATGTTTTTATCTGTTCTCTGAGGAATATTTTATGATAAATGAAAAAGATTAACAATTTAAGTAGCAGTATATGAAATTATGTAATGTGTAACTGGAGGGGCCACCTTAAGATTTATTTTTATTTTATATGTATGAATGTTTGCCTGCATGTATGTAAGTGTACCACAGGTATGCAATGCCTGCAGAGGCCAGAAGAGGGTATTGGATCCCCTAGAATGGAGTTATAGACAACTACCTTGTCATGGATGCTTTGAACCAAACCTGGGTCCTCTGCAAAAGCAGCAAGTGCTCTTAACTTCCGAGCCATCTCTCCATCCCCATATTTAAGCCATTTTAAAAGGACAAATTCTGTGTGCCTTCTGCAGCTGTGTGCATGAAGTACGCTCTAAAGATCTGGGGGCAGAGCTCATGTTTGAGAGGCCTTGGTCCCAGCACTCAGAAGAACCAGGAGCACTCTACAGTGAGATAGGAACAAGGCAGGGGGCGACTTGGAGGCAGAGTGCTTGCCCAGCGTGCCTGACACTGTGGGGTCACTCCCCAGTGCTGCCAACAGAACCAGCTCCAGAAATAACTTTGGAAGATAGTCAACAGTTACTTTATATAGGATTATATTTTCAGTCCGTCTAGTTTAAACAAGATACTGGAGAGATGACTCAGCAGTTAAGAGCACTTGCTGTTCTTCAAGAGGACCCAAATTTAGTTCTCAGTGCCCACCCACATCAGCTCACAACTGCTCATAACTCCAGCTCCAGGGGATCTGGTCTCTGCAGATACCTGCAACTCACATGCACACACCCACACAGAGACACACATGCATGTAATTCAGAGTAAAAAGCATTTGTGTTTGTTTTGAGACAGGATCTCTCTGTAGCCCCAGCTGGGATTAAAGCATGTGTTACCACACCTGGCATAAAGCGAATCTTAGAAAAAAGAGTAGAAACATGAAACCTGCACTTCTCTTCTTCCAATAGCCTTATCGAATAAATACAAAAAATTATTTATTTACATTTTAAAAAATGGTGCCTGTATGTGTGTATATGCGTGTATGTGTGTGTGAATGCAATGCCTTCAGAGCCCAGAAGAGGATGTCAGATCCCTTGGAGCTGGAGTTACAGGCAGTTGTGGGCTGCCTGATGTCCGTACTGGGAAATGAACTAGTCCTCTGCAAGAGCAGCAAAAGGTCTTAACCGCTGAGCCATCTCTCCAACCCCATTTGTTCATTTGTGTTGTTGTTGTTCTTTTGTTTTGTTTCTTATAAGCAGTGTCTTCTACATGTTTGATTTGCTTACCTCTTGACAGTACTTAAGAATTAAATATTGAAGCTAACATTCTATTTCTGTTTCTGATTTAAGGTTACAAATAAGAACTATGTCCGATTCTTGTCTGGCTGGCAGCAGACAAACAAGCCACACATCCTCCTGTTTGACCAGGGGCCCGCTGTGCCACTGCTGTACAAGGTACCTTATAGGCTGGGAGGTTGTTCTCATGTTCTGGGTAGGAAGCAAGCAAGCTCTGAGTTGGGACTGGGAGCCTGGTTGTCTTTTGTGGAAATTGGGCAGTCCTAATTTAAAGAAGAATCCCAAATATGAGAACTTGAGCACCAACATGCCAGGTCACAGTCAAGACATAGGCACGCTAAAACATAAAATTGCCTTCACAGCTTGTGTAAGATGCATATGAAACATGAATATGTGTTTCAACTTGATTCTGTTCCCAAGAATATTTCATTATGTCTATGTTGATATTTCAAAATCTGAAACATTTCTGGTCCCAAGCATTTCATATAAGGACTGTTCAGCCAATGATAGTTTATTGAGAGGGAGGACAAAGGCTGTATCTGGCCCCTTTGTATCGAGTGCACCCGAATCCTGGTGCTGGCTACTGCCCTAGTTCGTCCTCATAAATGACATCCACACGTGATGTCATTTAACCCCTAGAAAAGCCGAATAAAGGGATACCATCTGCATTTCATTGATCAACACCCCGAGGCTCACTGTGGTGGGACAGCATGACCAGGGTCTCATGCAGCCTACTCAGTGTGTGACTCCATTGCAGCCAGCACGACCTGCTGCACACGACAAGCCAGTTTCAGTAGGAAACTTTTTCTAACACCCTCTCATCCTCACTGTGACGTGAGATGGAAGAAGAGTGTCTTGATCACAGGCACAGTCACTGTCATCTGACATAATTTGGTGGCAGATAATTCTCCAAACATTGTCTGCCTCTCACCAAAGCCAAATTTCAATATAATGATTATTTTGCTTTACCTCTGAGGAAAGTGGTTGTCTTCACCTTTTTGAGTTTAGTTTTTGTGTGTAGAATACCCTAGGGTTCCTGGAAGTGTGTGAGGGTAAGGAAGACCCTCAGGGCTGTGTAAGCTGTCTTTTCATCCCCAGCCATTGAGAGGAACAGGTCTCCCTTGCTTTGTACTAGAGCTGCCAAACTGACCTTCCTTTCCTCTCTCACTGTTATACCCTCACAGTTGACTGCTTTTGCATACAAAGATTATTTATCCTTTGGATATGTGTCTGTTGGTGTGAGAGGGGTGGAAGAGATAACCAGACAGTACAACATCAACGTCTATGTCCCTACCTTGCTGATCTTTAAAGAGCACATAAACAAACCAGCTGACTCCATCCAGGTATGTGCGACTCACCTTGTGTCAAGACCGCCTTCCTTTTACCTTAGCCTTCATGTAAATAAGCTGTGATCCCAGCACTGGGAAGTAGAGGCAGGAGGATCAGGAGTTCAAGGTCCTCTTTAACTATATAGTGAGTTTGAGATCAGCCTGGGCCACAGTAAGAGTTTGTCTTAATACCTGGTGAGGTGGTGCACACTTTTAGTTCCAGCATTTGGGAAGAGAGGCAGACAGATCTCTGTGAGTTCAAGGCCAGCCTGCTCTACACAGTGAACAGGGGCTACAGGGAGACTACGGGGAGACGTGTCTCAAAAAAGAAAAGGAGGAAGGAAGGGAGATGGCTCAGTGGGTGAAAGCACTTACCACCAAGCCTGGCCACCAGAGTCCTGTGGGGAGCCACATGGTGGAAGGAGAACACAGACTCCTGCAGATGATTCTTTGAACATGCATGTGAGTACACACACACACAAACAAGTAGATAATAAGTAAATGGAATGAAAGGGAAGGAGGGAGGGAGGGAGTTGAGCAAAGCAGCTAAGGGGAAGGAGAAGCTTCTTTGCCATTTTTTCCTGCTGATGCACAAAATTTCAAGTCAGGGCTTCTTGGGATTTTTTTATGACATGCTAGTTTTTGTTGGGTTAGTTTTGTGTTTGTTTTTGAGACAGTCTCCCTGTAGCCCCAGCTGGCCTGGAACTTACTATGTAAATCAGACTGGCCTCCATCTCAAAGACATTTGCCTGACATGTGTACCACCACGCCCAGATAGTGGCGTTTTGCTTAAAGAAATCTCTGGAAAGATGGCTCATGGGTTAAGAGCATGCACTTCTCTTCTAGAGGACCTGAATTCAGTTGCCTGCACCCATGTCAGGCAGCTCCTAGTTAACTGTAACCCCAGCTTCAGCGGGATCTACACCTCCTCGTCGCCTCAGGCAACTGCACACTTGTACATGTTCCCACATACAGATACACACCCAATTAAAAATTACATAAATATATAAATAAATATACTTTTAAATTTTGTTATTTTTCTTCTATATGCATAAATATATTGCCTGCATGTGTGTAAGTGCATCTGTGTTGTGCAGTGCCCACAGACCCTCTGGACTGGAGTTATGGACAGTTGTTAGCCAGAATCCAGCCTAGGTCCTCTACAAGAGTATTCAGTACTCTTAACCCCTGAGCCATCTTTCTAGCCCCTTAAGTAAATTTTTTTTCTTTTAAAGAAAAAAAAAGAAATCTCTGGGTATGGTAGCACATACTTGAGAGACTGAGACAGGAAAATTGTTATATACAAACATTTTTTAATTTAGAGTTAAGTGACTGGGATCATATTTATAAAAAATATAATATTGGGGCTGAGAAATGGCTTATTGGTTAAGTGCACTGGTTGTTCTTGCAGAGGCCCCAGGTTTGGTTCCCAGCACCACATGTCAGCTAATAACCATCAATAACTAATAACTCTTTCATTGTATCTCAGGCTCCATGTAGCTGTAACCACATGCAGGGGGATTTGACTGGCCTCCTTGGGCACCAGGCACACACATGGTGCACATATACATAGGCAAAACACTCATACACATAAAAAAAAAATGAGTAAATATTTTTTAATCTAATTTTTTTATCTTACGTGTATATATATACTACCTACATGTGTGTGAGTGTAACCATGTCATGCAGTGCCTGAAGAGGTCAGAAGAGGGTGTCGGATCCCCTGGAACTAGAGTTACAGATGGTTGTTAGCTGCCATGTGGGTGCTGAAAATTAAACCTGGGTCTTCTGCAAGGACAGCTGGTGCTCTTAACCAATGAGCCATCCCTCTAGCCCCCAAAATAAATAAGTCTTTTAAAAATGTGTATAATATTGATAGCTTCCGTTTCTAAAGATCTTCTAGTCAAACAGATTAACACAAATTTTTGAAAAGAGATTCAGATAACTAGTAAACATCAAATCAAATCTCCCTTTTGGGGTTTTGGGAATTGGGTTTTTGTTTTGTTTTTTGAGAAAGGGTATCATTATATAGCCCTATCTGGCCTGGAACTTGCTATATAAACCAGGCTAGCCTCAAATTCACAAAGATGTTTCTATCTCTGCCTCCCAAGTGCTGAAATTAAAGGCATGCACTACCATGCCATGCTGGGCTCTGTTTTCAGTTGAGACAAGGTCTTATTGGTAGCCCAGGCTAGCCTCAAGCTCCCTACATAATCCAGGAGGTCTCAAAGTCAAGATCCTCTTGTCTCAAGTTTGGCATAGTACTGCATACTTGTAATCCCAGCACTTGGGAGGGATGATCCTCAGGCAGGGGGATCATCATGAGTTTGACATTAGCCTGGGCAGCATATGAAAGAAACAAAATAGAAAAAGAAAAGAAAAAAGATCCTCTTGCCTGTCTGTTGGATTATAGACACAAGACATTATGCCCAGCCTAAAACACCAAATTAGTACAAATAGAAATTAAAAATTACCTGTCATAGTATGAAGTTTTTCAAAGTTCAGGTACCTTGTAGTGATGAGGGGCAGAGAAATAAGCACTGTTCTGCCATGCTGCAGGAGTAAGCTTTAGAAAGTACTTGGAATGTTGTACTAACTGCTTAGAGTAATCCCAAATGCCAGTTAAGAGCACTGTTGTGGGTTCTGGGGGCTGAGGAGTTACGCAGTGAGCAGAGTCAGCAGAGTTCCCCAGCCTGTGTCCTACCGGGGAGCCCAGTCAGCTACACCCACGGTTGTAGTGTGCTGCTCAGTGACGGGAGCTAAGGGGGAAGGTGAGACAGGAAGGAGTGGCGAGTGCTGGGGAGAAGGTTTCAGTTCTAGGGTAGAGGCAACAAGTATCAGTGAAGATGAGGTGTCGGGTACTGTTCATAAGAATGAAGATTGGGAGAAGTACTACGGGAACCCAGCAGTAATAGAATTATTACTGTGGCCCAAACAAAGAAGACTAGGTATCGAGTTGACATAACAGCTTCAAGGTACTGAGGATGGGGTCATGCTTATGTTACAGTATTTAAAGGCAAACAGGATGAAATTTGTTGACATGCTTTATAAGCCCTGTTGTCAATCATATGGCATGTGAATGCCTGTGTCTACATAAGAAAAACTGGAATGTCAAGCAATTAGTGGTTGCTCTCTCTTAGTGTGGTTTTTTTTTGGGGGGGGGGGGGTTTGGTGTAGTTTTTATTTGTTTGGTTGTTTTTGTTGTTGTTTTGAGAAAGGGTTCCCCATTGCCTTAGCTGGCCTGGAACTTGCTATGTAGACCAGGCTGACCTCAATCTGCCTGCCTCTGCCTCCCAATGCTGGGATAAAATGCATGCAGCACCATAGCTGGCCCTAGTTACTCTGTAGATGGTAACATTGCACATTGATTTCTAAAGTCCCCATGGTGGACATGCGCTATTTTCTATTTCAGTGGGTTGCTGTTTGCTTGCAGTGCATGCTTTAAAAGATCAGCAAGGCCACTTTGACTCTCCTAAGTGAAACTACAATAAGTTCTATAAAATGCTTTATTGGGGGGCTAGAAAAGCGACTCAGCCACTAAAGAGTGTGTACTGCTCTTCCAGAGGACATGAAATGTGATTCCCAACATCTGATTTGGGTGGCTCCTATCTGCTTAGAACTACAGCTCCAGGTGATCTGACGCCCTCTTCTGGACTGTGTAGACACCTGCACTTGCAGGCACATACCCATACCCACACATATGCACATAAGTAAAAATAATTTTTAAATGTTTTATTTGGGTCACTTAAACATTTTTGCCTACCTACTATGTCATGAGTACAGAGCAACCAACATCCAGCATCAGGCTTTGCCCTAAACTGTTCAGTCCAGGAAGGAGAGACCCAAAGACAGTCTCCACCCACTATGATAGACAACTTGCTCTGTGAATTTAGAAGGAGGCCTGCAACTGGAAATAAGGCCATGTGTGGGGCAGAACCAGATGGGGGACATGGCTAGTACGAAAGAAGGGCAGGTTTAGGAAGAGAATAAATTCAGCTCCAAATGTGCTGAAGCAGAGCTGCCTATATGCAGTGCACATAGAGCCCTTTAGGCAGCTGGGTAGAATGCTTTTAGAAAAAGCAGGTGGACACTGGACTGGGTGCACCCTGCCAATCTCAGCACTCGGAAAGCCGAGAAAATTGAGATTCAAAGCCAACTTAAGCTGTATGGTGAGAACTTGTCTTGAAAAATGGGGTGAGATAGGAATATAACTTGGTAGAATGCTTGTCTAGTATGCACAAAGCTCCTAGTTCGATTCCCAGCCCTGTATAAACCATATATAAACCAAGTATAGTTGTATAGCCCAATCCCAGCACTTGGGAGGTAGAGGCAGAAGGATCAGAAGTTCAAGGTCATCCTCAGCTAACATACCCTGTCTCAAAAACATTTTAAAGAGGCAAATTGGCAGGAGGTAGAAACAGGAAGGCTGTGGGTGGGTGGGGGCTAACGTCTTTGTGGAGTGACATTTCCCCACATGGTGTGTAAAGAAAAGAGAAAGGGGGCAAGAACAAAACTGGACAGCCACCAGCAGAGAAGAAGGGGTGTCTGAGGGGGACAGAAGGGGCAGAGAGATCCAGAGAAGACAGGCCAGTGCACAGCAGATGCTCTCAACCCAAGGTTAATCCATGAGGAGTTTCAAAATTGCCTTTTAGAAACCACATGTACTCTTTAGGACTGTTTATCCTCTGGGGAAAGTGTAAATCATGTCAATTTGCAAAATCACCAATACACTAGCTGCTTTACCAGCCTGCTTCTCGTACGCAGGATGACATGAGCCGAGTTGCTGGCAACAGCGGCTCTGTGGCCTCAGCAGCAGGCTTCCTACAGTCTCAGCAACATGGTTTCATGGCCTGACTGACTTAGGACTGCATTGTACCTTACTGATTCTTTTTTAAATGTGAGACAGTGTCTTGCTGTGTGGACCAGGCTAATCTCAAACTCATGGCAATCCTCCTGCCTCAGCCTCTCAAATGCCGAGATTCTAGGCATACACCACCATGCCCTAGTGATTAATTCTTCTCTCCATGGACCTGTGGTGGTCCCTCGGAGAAGTACTGCCTGAATGTCACCCTTACCGTCCTGCACCTGAGTGCTTGTGTTCTAGGACAGCAGTGGCCACAGTGGCTACTCACAGGGCTCCAGGCATTCTTAGAGACCCTCCAACAGGAAGTCTTGGCTGCAGTGAAAAGCTCACTGATGGAGCACAGGCTTAGCATAAGAGGCCCTGGGTTCCTTCCCATGCCACAAAGGTAAAAAGGAGGAAGTCTGTAAAATCAGAACTGTCTTCATGATTACACCCAGATGTAATTTGTCCATTTCCCATGAGCACACTTGCACTAATCGTACAGATGCAATGGCAGGCAAAGCTACCAGACCTGCACAGAGTCCAGGAAGGTGCCAGGCCCCTGTCCTCTCTGTGTCCCCCCCAACATCCCGCAACACAGCACGGACAGACACAGCACTGACTTCCTGTCCTTGATGAACAGTCAGAAGCATGGATTTTTATTAAATCCTGACCCCCAAGTTCACGTCTTTGCTGTTGTTCTTTTTGTTTGAGGTAGTCTCATTCTGTCGCCCAGGCTGACCCCAAATTCTTGAGCTCAAGTGATGCCCCTCCCCCATCCTCTCAAGTAGCCAGGACTCGAGATAGGGCCACTTTGGGGGATGAAACAGTTGGCAAAACTTGAATATGACGACACAGGAAGAGTGAGTGCAACCCGTCTGCCAGAGCACAGGGGTCTGAGGACAAGTGCTTCGCTCTGGACTCACCAGCTGCCTTGTAAGCCACAGTGCTTTCATTTGAAAGAGTAACTGATAACACTCTGGTCATTTAGCCTGGAGTGTTTCTCCCACAGACATTTTCAGAAAAGTGAATGACGTCAGCGGGGCTCTTCAGGAAAACAACCATGAGCCAAGAGTGGTGACCCCACACTTTTAATCCCAACAATCAGGAAACAAAGGCAGGCTGATCTGTGTGAGTTCAAGGCCAGCTAGGGCTGCAGAGAGAGATCCTATCTCGAAAGAAAGAAAGAAAGAAAGAAAGGAAGGAAGGAAGGAAGGAAGGAAGGAAGGAAGGAAGGAAGGAAGGAAGGAAGGAAGGAGAAAGAAAGAAAAGAAGGGAGGGAGGGAGGGAGGGAGGGAGGGAGGGAGGGAGGGAGGGAGGGAGGGAGGGAGGGAGGGAGCGAAAGAAAGAAAGGGGGAGGGGGAAGGGGAAGGGGAAGGGAGAAAAGAAAAGAAAGGAATTGGCTCATCAGTCTGATGTGGCTGGTTTTGGTATAGATGTCATGAACTTTGCCACCATTTGGAGCTCGGTGTAGCAGTGCTCCCAGTGAGCAGTGTGTGCTGTCAGAGTCATGCCATAGTGAAGTGAGTGGTGAAAAGCTCCGTTCAGTTTGGCATAGCAGAGCATCCCGGTAATCCAACACTCAGGAAGCTGAGGAGGAGGAACGGAAGTTTGAGGTCAGCCTGGGCCACAGAAAGAAACTCTCAAAAAAAATGACACAAAAAAAAGGTCCGATCTAAGTAAAGGGTGATTGATGGATTTAAACTTAAACTATTCAGATTTTATTAAATCCACAAGGCAACTGTCTCTTTAAAACTACCATCTGTTGAATGCTAGTATAGCAGATAAATGTCCAGTTATCTAGGAAAGCTAGGCGTGGTGGAATGTTAGGCCTGGTGGCTAACATTTGAAATTCTAGCACTTAAGAGACTGAGGCAGGAGGATTACTATGAATTCCAGGTAGACCAGGCTACAGAGTAAGATCCTATTTCAAAAGAAAACAAAAACAGCTCAGTTGGTAATGGTTTCCCTAGCAAGCACAAAGCCATAGGTCAATTCCCTGTACCCAAGAAGCTGGGCATCATGGCTCAGGTCTGTATTCCCAGTTTTCTGGAGGTGGAGGCAGGAGAGTCAGAAGTTCAAGGTCATCCTAAGCTGCATAGCAAGGCAAGCCTGGGTTACGTGAGACCCTGTCTCCAAAAATAATCTTTAAATATTTTATTTATCATTCTAATCTTATGTGTATGAATGTTTTGCCTGCATGTATGTAAATACATCCATGTCATGCAGTGCCCACAGAGGTTCGAAGAGGGCATTGGATTCCCTGGAATTGGAGTTACAAATGGTTGTTAGCCACCATATAGGTGCTGGAAATCAAACCCGGGTCCTCTGCAAGAGCAGCCAGTGCTCTTAACTGCTGAGCCAACTCTCCAGCCCCCAAAATAATTTTTTTAAACCAAAGAAAAAATCTGTATGAATTTTATTGGACTTATACTAAGGGTTTGGTTGGTTTTGGTTTTCTGAGACATGTACTCATAATATAGCCCTAAGATGGTCTAGAACTCACTTTGTAGATCAGACTGACCTTGAACTCGAGAGATCCACCTGCCTCTGCCTCCTGAGTACAAGGATTAAAGATGTGTGCTACCACACCTGACTGCTTCTGCTGGTTTTAAATCTGTTATGCATCTTTATACCTTTGAGGCTTGTAGCCTGTGGATGTGTTTTCTCTTCCATTTGTTTAGCTCATTCATAAGACATTTCTGTTGAGGCATCAGTTTCCTCTAGAAAAGTCACAATTATGGTGTAGCTCACTTCTTCAGTCCCAGGCAGATCTCCGTGAGTTCGAGGCCAGCCTGGTCTTTGGAGGAAGTTCCAGATTTTAGCCAGGACCACACAGTGGTCTCTGGAAAAACAAAGATCATAATTATTTTTGTTTCTTTGTATTATTTGTGTGTGTGCGCATGCTCCCATGTGGAAGTCAGAGGATAACTTGTTGGATTCAGGACTCTCCTTCCACCATGTGGGTTTGAGGGATCAAACTCAGATCATCAGGCTTAGTGGCAAGCACACTTGCCTGCCAAACCATCTCATGGGCCCAGGGTCGTATTTTTGTGAGCACATTTCTAGTACGTCCACTGACACTGTTGAAAGAGCATCTTTTATTGTACTTCCTATTTGCTGGTGTAAGTTATGCAGTTGGTTTTTAAATACTGACTTTAGATCACCCAGCAACCTTGCCAGACTTAGAAGTGTAATTTGCCTCTCTTCCCTTTTGGCTTTGCTGTGTACAGTCTTGTCGTGAGATCCTCGGCAGTTCTGTTTTTCTGCCCTTCGGTTGCTCTTGCCTTCCTGCTGAGCTCTGGTGCGCAGGGGAAGTGTAAGGACGCGGCGTCTTGGTACTCCAGCTGAGATAGGACAGAAGCTTCGGCGTTAAAGAGACTGCTTCTATTTCTCCCTATGAATGGACTGATTTTTACTAGGTGCTTTTTCCACGTGGATTTATTATCCATGGTTTTTATGATGTGCTAACTCACTTTTATTTTTCTGGTTAATCCTCACTTGCATTCATGAGCTAAATCTAACAGGGTCATCTTAGGTTTCATATACTGTTGGATTCAGTCTGATAACATTTTCTTTTAGCACTTTTGCCTTCGCTGAGATTGGAGTCTTCCTTAAAAGTTTGGTCCTTGTGCTGGCATACTCCTGTCAAAGCCCACCTGAGCTACATGAAACCTAGTCTCAAAAAGTTTAAAGCTGGACATGGTGGCTCATGCCTTTAACCCCAGCACTCAGGAGAGGCAGGTGGATTTCTGAGATTGAGGCCAGCCTGGTCTATGGAGTTCAAGGACCACTAGGGCTAGAGGAGACCCTGCCTAGGAAAAAAAAAAAAAAAAAAAAAAAAGAACCAAACATATCTGTAAAACTGACTAGACCTTGACTTGAGACTCTTGGGTTTTTGTTTTGTTGTTGTTTTTGTTTGAGACAGGGTCTCCTGTAGCCCCAGCTGGCCTAGAACTCAGCATATAGACCAGGCGGGCCTTGATCACCTAGAGATCCTCAGCCTCCCAGTGCTGGGATTAAAAGTATATACAACCATACCAGGTGTTTTTGCTTTTTGTTTTTGTTGTTGACTTTTGGGTTTTAAGGAAATATTTTTTACTACTGATTCTTAGAACTATTTTGGTTTTTTTATTTTCTGTTTCTTCAGATTATGCTTGTCTACAACCTCTCCCATTTCATCTAAATTTTCAGCTCTAAGGTGCTTTTCGTAGACTGCTGCAGTCAGGGGTGCTTTCTCTTTGTTTTCATCATTGGTTGTACAGGCAGGCTTGGTTTGGTTTGGCAGTTTCAGAAGCTTGTTCAAAGAACTTATTTTGGCTTTCTTTTTTTCATTATTTTATGAGTGCTCTGCCTAATATATGTAAGTACACATGTGTACAGTGCCTGTGGAGGCCAGAAGAGGGTGTCAGGACCCAGGACCTGGGAACTGAATCCAGGTCCTCTGCAAGAGCAGCCAGTGCTCTTAACTGCTGAACATCTCTGTAGCCCTTTAAAAAAATTTTTAGCTCCCCATTTATTTTTATCAAAATATATTATAACTGGACGTGGTAGTGCAGGCCTTTATTCCCAGCACTCAGGAGGCAGAGGCAGGTGGGTCTCTGTGAGTTCAAGGCCAGCATGACCCACATAGTGAGTTCCAGGCCAACTGGGGCTACAGGGAGACTCTTTCAAAAAGACCAAAATATATTATACAAAACTCACAAGAATTCAATTAAAAACTCATTTATTTTATGTGTATGAGTGGTCTCATTATGTAAGTACATTATATGTGTGCAGTGCCTGTGTGGTCCAGAAAAGGGTTCTGATACCCAGTAACTGGAGTTATGTGGATGCTGGGAACCAAACCTGGGTTCTCTACAAGAGCAACTAGTGCTCTTAACCACTGGGCCATCTCCCCAGCACCAATTTTGGCTTTCTTCTTATTCTTTTTCTCCCTCTCTCCCTCCCTCTGGTATCACTATGTAGTCCATATCTTGTTAATTCTTGTTTTGTTTCATAATTTCTAGTTTAATCAGTATTACTGGATGATCAGTCCATTACTTTCTTCTTATTAATTTTAATTGGTGTGTGTGTATGTATGTATGTGTATGTGTGTGTGTGTGTGTTGAGACAAGGTCTCCCTGTAGCCCCAGCTGGTCTGGAACGCTCTGTGTAAACTGAGCTGACTTCAGTCTCACCGAGGTCTGCCTGCCTCTGCCTTCTGAGTGCTGGGATCAAAATCATGCTCTACCATATCTGGTTTAATTGAAAATTTTTGTTCTTGTTTTTTTCTGTTGGATTTTGGGGGGTTGTTTGTTGTTAAGTCAGGATCTTATATAGCCTGGGCCACCTCTAATTCTCTGTGTAGCCAAGGCTGGCCTTGAACTCCTGACTCATCTACCCTCATCCCCAAGTGCTAGTATTAACAGGCGTGTATCACCGTGCCTGGCTTTATTTTGTTTCTTGAGATAGAGTATCACTGTGTTACATACACAAAGTTTTGGTCTTAAATGATCTTCTGGCTCAGTCTCAAGTATCTGTGACTATAGGTATGTGGCATCGTACCCTTAGATCAACAGCTTCAAGCATGTTTCCTAATGTCTAGAGAAATGCTTGCATTTCTGGTTATATTTCATATCTAGGTCTAGATTAATTATGTTGTGGTCAGAATACCTGCCCTGTTTGATTTCAGTCCTTTGAAATGTATGAAAGCAATAACAAATTAATCAGTATTCTACTCTGTAGCCTCTTTTTATTCTTAGTAGCATTGTTTGGTAAGGGGCTGGGATGTAGCTCAGAGTACTTTCCTAGCATGCATGAAGCCCTGCATTCAGACCCTAGCACTGCATAAACTAGATGTGGTGGCACATGCCTAAAATCCCAGCACTGGGGAGGTAGAGACAGAAGGATCATCAAATGTTCAAGGTTATCCTCAGTGTCATGGTAAGTTCTAGACCAGCCTGGGCAAAATGAGACCCATTTAAAAATGAGTAACATTATTTGGGTATTGTATCTTGTCTTTTTGAGGTACTGGCTGTTGAACGTAGGGCTTTGTATATGTTGGTCAAGCACTGTACCATTAAGCTACATTCCCATCCTGTGATTTATTTTGAATTGTTGAGTTTGCTACATATCCCAAATGGAGATATATTTGCCTAAAATCCAAAATGATACACTTTTTCAACTGTTACTGGAAGCCGGGTATAGTGGCATACACCTTTAATCCTGTGGAGGCAGAGGCAGGCAGATCTCTGTGAGATCGAGGCCAGCCTGGTCTACATAGTGAGTTCCAGGCCAGCTGGGGCTGCAGAGAGACCCTATCTCAAAAAAAACAAAAAACAAACAATCAAACTGTTACTGGAAAACAATATGCAGAGCTACGCAGTGGCAAGAGCCACTGGTTTTCCTTCGAACAAGCTCAGTGCATTATCGTGTCCCCTGCATCGACTAGTGTCACTCTCTTTTCCTTTTTTTTCTTAAAGATTTATTCTTATGTTAATGAGTGTTTTACCTGGACATATGTATATGCACCACATGTGTGCAGTACCAGGGAGACTTGAAAGGGTATCGAAACTCCTAGAGCTGGAGTTATAGGCAGTTGTGAGTGTCATGTAGGTGCTGGGAACTGAACCTGGCTCTTCTGCAAGAGCAACCAGTCCTTAACCACTGAGCCATCTCTCCAGCCACTACCACACCTTCTTCCTAGTGATACTGCTTCAGCCAGGGTCAGCCAGCCTTTCGCTCTGCTTGTCAATGAAGCCCCTTTGCAGTGTGAGAACTGGAAGAAAACCTTCTGTTCGTTGCCCTTTCTCCAGGCTCGGGGGTTGAGGAAACAAGTCATTGAGGACTTCATCGCTCAAAACAAGTATCTACTGGCGGCCCGGCTCACCAGCCAGAAGCTGTTCCATGAACTCTGCCCTGTGAAGCGGTCTCACCGACAGAGGAAGTAAGAACTCAAGGCTCCAGCTCTCACGGAAGGAGGAGACTGGACACTTAACCCTCCACCCTATGGTGATGGCTCAGTGTGTTAGTCCAGGGCCCCTTAGGACCACATGGTTGATTTGCTGGCCTGGCCTTGGAGTGACAGAGCCCAAATGTGCCCTTCAGCAGAGATGCAAGAGAGGAGGAGCTTGATGCCCCATCAGGAAACAGGTTCCTTCTGGGTCCTCTAGTTCCCCTCCTGAGCAAGCCCCTCTGGGCGAGTTTCTAGACATCTTGGATTAAATAGTAGGACGGAGAGAGCAGGGAGGAAATGGTAAGGTAGTTAGCTGGTGATTGGGAAAGCTAAGACACATATATTCTTTAACATACAGGGTTATAGAATCTAAAAAGTCTGGGCTGTTTATCTGTAAATGGTATGTGGGGAGTTTTGTTGTTTCTGTTTTATTTTTGTCTCCCCAACCCCTCTTTTATTGCTTAACTTTGTTCTTTGACAATTTCATACATGTATATAATACACTCTTACTACCCTGCCCCCACCCTCTCTTTCTCCCATCCCTGTCCCCTGCACCCCCTCCCCCGCACTCCCATACACACACAAACACACACATACCGCCTGACTCTTTCCCAGATTCTTGACTTTGGGGATTTTTTGTTTTGTTTTGTTTTGATCTTTTTTGACACAGGATCTCCCTGTAGTCCCAACCCGCCTGGAACTCACTATGTAGAACCCACAGAGATCCTCAGGCCTCTGCCTCCTGAGTATTGGGATTAAAGGCATGTGCCACCATGCCCAGCTTTAACCTAGAACTTTTGATCCTCCTGCCTTCATCTCCCCAACAACTGAGATTACAGATGTGTATCATTAAGTCTGGCTTGCAAATGGATAATATTGATCATGCAATTGGAAAATACAACCAAAATATTGCTTAAAAATAAGGAATTGGGCGACTCCCTTGAGGAACCCACATCCATGGTCTTGCATATGTCTGTCTATCTTCTGAGCACCTCTCTTTTTCTTGACCCTGTTGCTTCAGCCTATGTTAAAATATCCTGGATCTAGAGAGACAGCTTAGCAGTTAAGAGAAAGTTCAGTACTCTGCACCTGAGTTCAATTCCTAGCACCCACATTGGGCAGTTCACGACCGAGTGTAACTCTAGCTCCAGGGACTCTGACATTCTCTTCTGGCTGCTATGGACACCTGCAGTAACACACACATATCCACTCAGAGAAACTCACACATCCATGTAATTAAAGTAAATCTTAGCTGGGCATGGTAGTGCACACCTTTAATCCCAACACTCGGGAGGCAGGGGCAGGTGGATCTCTGTGAGTTCAAGGCCAGCCAGGTCTACAGTGTGTTCCAGGCCAACTGGAGCTACAGTGAGACCCTGTCTCAAAAAGACCAAAAAATAAATAAGAAATTAGCCTGTGTTTCCAGACTTCCAGATTAAGACAAAAAAAAAAAAAAGGCTTGAGGCTGAGAGATGGCTCAACATTTAAGTATGCTTGCCCACTCCTCTGCATCAGGAGGCTCCCAGCTGCCTGTGACTCCGTTTCCAGGGGATCTGACACCCTCTCTGACTTCTACAGGCACTGCACATATATGTGGTGCACATATAGACAAGCAGGCATATACACATATACATAAAAATCAACAATTTATTTAAAAAAGAAAAAGCACTTTAGATTTTAAAGGGAATATCTTGGATAATAAGGATTATTGTTTTTATTTGGGAATGACTGTTGTTTTAGGTTGTTTTCCCTGTTCTAAAGATTTTCTTATTTTTACTTTATACATATGAACATTTGCCTGCGTGTGTATATATATATATATATATATATGTGTGTGTGTGTGTGTGTGTGTGTGTGTGTGTGTGATATATATGTGAGATATATATATATATATGTGATATATATATCACAAATGTGTAGTGTCTACCAAGGCCAGAAGAGAGCATTGGATTCCCTGGAATTGGAGTTACAGGTGGCTGTGAGCCACTGTGTGGGTGTGGAGAACCAAACCGAGGTCCTCTGCAAGAGCAGCAAGTGCTCTTAACCACTGAGCCACCTCTCCAGCCCCAGATATTATTTATTTTTATTTTATGTGTATGTGTGAGAAAGAGAGACAGAGAGAGTACATTTGTGCTCCGGCACACTTGTGGGGGAGAGGACAACCTTGAGAGTCAGTCTCTGCCTGCTGCCTTATGTGAGATAGGGTCTCTTGTAACCTGCTGCACACACCAGGCTAGCGAGCCCCAGAGCTTCTGGGGATTCTGTCTTCACTTCCCACCTTGACATAGGGACCCTGGAATTACATGCACATGTGTCTGGATTTACGTGGGTTCTGCAATCTGAACTTAGGTCCTCAGCGCCTTACACGCTGAGCCGTCTTGCACTGAGCCCTTTTGTTCTTTTCAGACACACTCTTTCTGATAACCCAGGTGTCCTCAAACTTTAACCCATGTCAACCTTGAGTACTGAGATTACACATATGGCAGATTATTTTTATACCCCAAAAAATGTTTGAGGAGGTGGAATGGACTAGAGGGATGGCTCAGTGGTTAAAAGCAGAGGACCTGGATTTAATTCCCAATACCCATATGGCAACTCACAGTTGGCCATAGCTCCAGTTTCAGAGGATCTGGTGCTTTCTTCTGGGCATTACATAATACAGGTACGCTTGCATACATGCAGGCAAAACATTCATACACATAAAAATACAAATAAATCCAGGCTAGAGAGATGAATCAGTGGTTAAGAACACCGGCTACTCTCAACAGAGGGACCCAGGTTCAATTCCCAGGAACCACATGGCAGCTAACAACTGTCTGTAACTCCAGTTCCAGAGGATCCAATACCCTCTTCTGACCTTCATGGGCACTGTACAACATATGTGCACCAATATACATGCAGGCAATAAACTCATACACATAAAAAATAATAATAAATAATAAATAAGTAAAATAAAAATAAATTTTAAAAAAATTTAAATGTTTGGGGGGAACTGGAAAGATGACTCAATGATTAAGAGCAGTGCCTCTTGCAGAGGACCCAAGTCTGGTTCCTAGCACCCACATGGCAGCGACAACCATCCATATCCAGTGCCTTATTCTGGCCCCTGTGGTGCACTTACATACATGCACACAAAATACTCATACATATAAAATAAAAATAAATTGATTAACTAAAAAAAATATCTAGCTCTTTGTGGTGGCTCACACCTTTAGTCCAGCCCTGGGAGGCAGAGGCAGGCGAATCTCTGAGATCAAGGCCAGGCTAGTCTACATAGTGAGTTCCAGGCCAGCTGGGGCTGCAGAGACCCTGTCTCAAAGCAACAATCTGGAAGGGGCCAACAAGATGGTTCAGCAGGTAAAGACACCCCAAGCTTGGCAACCTGATCCTGGAACCACAGAGCCTCCACTCCCTGCCATCTGCTCTCCAGTCCGTTTCTCTATGCACCTGCCAGTGATTTTTACAGGCAGAACTGGATCACATCAGTCTCCCATTCCAGGTCTCCTGCTTAAATATCAGGTGCCATTTCTGTGACCACCCTGTCTGTCAAGGATGCCTTCATCCCACGGTCCCTTCCTTTTGTTTTCCCACACTTGTCATCACTGGTTGATCTGTTTATATATGCCTGCCTTCTCCATTGGAATGAGGGTAGGAATATTGTCAGTCTTACCTGACATGTAATAAAGTACTCAGTGAAGGTTTGGGAGAGTGAAGAATGAATGCTAGACCTCCACTACAAGCCTTGCAAAGGACATGAGGCTTCAGAACGAGGCTCAGTTGCCTCTGGTTTAAGACAGATTCCACCAGTCCTTGGTGATGGGAGTTGGGGTGAGGACCAGGACAGGGGCTCCTAAAAGGCCTCAAGGATCCAGTGACAGTTCCTAGTCTGGCATGGTTGTACACATGTGTAAAGCAGCTCTCAGGAGACTGAGGCAGAGAATGCCCAGTTCAAAGCTAGCCAGACTAGCTGATGAAACCCTGAGTCAATAATCATAATAATAATAATAACAATGCTGCGGAGGAGTTTGGTCCAGGGACACTATCACCAGTCTGGAAAGGGAGCAGGTCACTGATGACTTGGAATTATCCTCTCGAGAGAGACAGTGTTCCCACCATGCCTCGTGTGTTCACTCTACAGGGCAGTACCTCCTCTGCTTTCCTTCAGCAGCCAGTGCAGGCCCTGGCCTTGCCCCGGGCTTAGTTACAGAACCTCTCTTCCTTGTGTGCAGGTACTGTGTGGTCTTCCTGACTGCCGAGGTTAGCAAGTTGAGCAAACCCTTTGAGGCCTTCCTGTCCTTCGCCCTGGCAAACACACAAGACACAGTGAGGTTCGTGCATGTCTACAGCAGCCGGCAACCGGAGTTCACCAGCACCTTGGTACCAGACAGCGAGGCGTTCCAAGGGAAGTCAGCGGTGAGCCACAGCCCTCCCCTGACCCCAGCCCCTTGATTCCCATTCCTCCTGCCTTGGAGTGTTGAGTAGAGTCCACAGACATCTGGAAATCTGAGGCCTATTTGGAAGCTTAGCCAGCTGTCTCTCTTGGCCATTTTGCATCCCTGATGGAAGCCCTCTACCGTTCACCCCTCTGAGGGAAGGTTGAAGCCTACTGGCTTTTTTTTTTTTACCAGCTTTTTTGGGGACAGGTCCAGTTGTACAGAACCTAAGAGGCTAGATTTTCTGAATCTTGGGCCACTGCTAGACAATGTGCTTTGGAAACTTCTCTTCTGCCTGGTTCACATGGTCCTAATGAATGGCTCCTTCTTCTCCACCTGCGCGTCATCCCCTCCAGAAGCCTGACACTGTCCTGCCTTGGAGCTGGGACTACAGTGTGGTAATAGAGTATTTGCCCTGCATGCACATAGCCCTGGGTTTCATCCCCAACACACAGACACGTATGATCAGTCACCTCCGCTGACTTGAATGTTATTTAAATAATCATGGAAAGGCCCTCTGCAAGACAAAGGTTTCATTAGTTATAATAGTAAATTCTTAAGTCAGTGGCTATAAAACAAAGTCAGTTGAGAAAAAACTTGAATGTTTAACAGAAGCTTTGGAAAGTCACTATAAAAATCATTACTTTTGCTGGATATGGTGATATACACCTGTAATCCTCTCACTCAGGATGTGGAGGCAAGAGGATCAGTTTGAAGCCAGACTGGCTACATGAAACCCTGTATCAAAAACACCAAGCAAAAATTAATTAATTAATTATTTTGGGGAAGCTAAGGTGGAAGGATCTCTTGAGTCTAGGAATTTAAGGCCAACTTAGGCAACATAAGGAAACCCATCTTGCCAGGCATCGTGGCATACATCTTTAATCTCAGCATTCAGGAGGCAGAGGTAGGCAGAGTTCTGTGAGGTCGAGGCCAGCAGTCTGGTCTGCAGAGAGTTCCAGGCCACCAGGTGTACATAGTGAGATCCTGTCTCAGAAAGAAAAGGGAGAGGTCTGTCTCAAAATGTGATAATAACTCCTGGGCTAACCTATGGCTTAGTTGATAGAGTGCTTGTATAGCCTGACAAAGTCCCAGGTTCTGCCCTAGCACTGTATGAATCAGGTGTGCTGAGGGGAAGGCAAGTTCCGGGTCAGCCTCACAACTATGTACTATATTGGAGACCAGCCTGGGCTACATAGGAAGAAAGCAAATAATAATAGTAATAATTCTCTTTGTCAGAAAGATTTCAAAAATTCTTAACAGATACTATAGAAGCCCATGGAGAGCTTCCCTAAAAAAATGCAAATAACGTAGCTTACATTAAAAAACATATTTTTTATTGTTTTTATGTGTATGAGTGTACTGCCTGCACAAATGTAACTGCACCATGCTGTGCAGTGCCCACGTCAGTCAGAGGAGAGCATCGGATCCCCTAGAACTGGAATTACCAACAATTGTTAGCTGGGAACCAAACCGAGGTCCTCTGCAAGAGCACCCAGTGCTCTTAACCATTGCACCATCTCTCCAGCCCCTAGCTTACGTGTTTTACATTTTATTTTTATTTTTATGTGTATGTGTATGAGTGTTTTGCCTGCATGCATATATACACCTGTGCATGCAATGCTTGCAAAGACCAGAAGAGGGCATCAGATCCCCTGGAACTGAAGTTATAGACCAGGGTTATATGCCCTGTGGGTGCTGGGAGATGAATCCTGGCCCTCTGCAAAAGAAACCAGTGTTCTTAACCACTGACCACTGTTTAGCCCCTAGCTTACTTTTTTTTTTTTTTTTTTTTTTTGATACAAAGTCTAGTTATACAGGCAAGATTGGACTCAAACTCTTTTTAAAATTGTTTTTATGTATATGAGTATATTGCGTGCATGTATGTAAGTGCACCCATGTCATGCAGTGCCCATGGAAGTCAGAAGAGGGTGTCAGATCCTCTGGAACTGGAGTTACAGATCGTTAGCATCATATGGGTTTTTGAGTACTGAACCTGGATCCTCTGCAAGAGCAGCCAATGCTCTTAACTGCTGAGCCATCTCTCCAGGCCTTTCTTTTTTATTTTTGTGGGGTTTTTTGAGATAGGTCTCCATGTAGCCTGAGCTGGCCTTGATCTCAGAGATCCCACTGCCTCTGCCTCCTGAGTACTGGGATTGAAGGTGAGGCTCAAATTCTTGACCCTCCTGCCTCAGCCTCCTGAGTGACCTGTTGTTTTGAGACTCCTAATGCTTTTTTGCTTTTTCTCCCAGGTGTCTATCTTAGAAAGGCGCAACACGGCCGGGCGTGTGGTGTTTAAGACCCTGGGCGATCCCTGGACTGGCAGTGAGAGTGATAAATTTATTCTTTTGGGTTATCTCGACCAACTGCGAAAAGATCCAGCTTTTCTGTCTTCAGAAGCCGTGCTTCCCGAACTGACTGATGAACTTGCCCCTGTGAGCATCAGGGACGGGGGAGATGGGCCACCAGGAGGGCTTGGAGCTCACAGGGCTGGGGACCACAGGTCTGATTCCAGACGCAGACCAGGAACTCATACGAGCTTTCCCAGGGGGACCGTGGAGCCTCCATCTGGGGCTCAGTCCTGACTGTCACACATTTCCTCTTCCAATAGGTTTTTCTCCTCCGGTGGCTCTACTCGGCTTCTGACTACCTCACAGACTGCTGGGATAGTGTGTTTCACAGCAACTGGTAGGACTCCTGTCAAGATTTCTTTTCTCTGTTAATGTCAGCCGCACTTTGGATGCCAGTGTGTGCCTGATGCAGGCAATGGGAACCTGTTCACGCATGCCCAGTGATGATGTTTTTCTGTCTTTCATTTTTTTTATATTTGCTGACTAACTTCTTGCTGGTTAGGAAAGGATTATCCAGCTGGCCTTCCAGTCAGCAGAGCTGAGACTGTCCCCTTCTTTAAGATGTGTCTGGCGCTCAGCACAGGGCCTGACACACATGGAGTGCAGCGTGTACATACACAGATGTATCTGTGAATTAATCCAAGTAGGAATGCCCCATTCCCACCCCACCCCAAAAGACCCTCCTGACAAGCAGAGCCACATCCATTGGCATCTGTGACCCCTAGCACCCTGCATGGTACCTGAAAAATCTCAATGTTGATTTCGGGGGGACAATAGTGAACAAAATTCTAGAACACCAGGTGCAAATGGGTGGAGGTTTCTGATCATTTTGACCATAAAAGAATCAGTAAAATTTCAATAGTTCTACAGTCTGGCCACCAATACTCCAGTTCCTCCATTTTACAGCTTGAGTCCTGTATTAGACACAGCTTGCTGTACTGGGATACAAGACCAACCCTCCAGAATACAGTCTCTGTGAACTAGGACCCTGAGGAAACAACCCCCTCCAGAGACAGCCCGACTTTGTGATAGGGTTTATTGGTATGAAAGCCTGCTGGTTTAGGACTTTTCCTCTCTGGGATGAAGCAATACATCCGAGCAAAAGTGGCACTAACCCAGTTGTGTCTTTGGTTTCAGGCGGGAGATGATGCCCTTGCTGTCCCTGATCTTCTCTGCCCTCTTCATCCTCTTTGGCACTGTCATCATCCAGGCTTTCAGGTAAGTGCCAGGCCATCAAGGGGAGCCTCAGCCCTGCATGGCTGTTTGTGCCCTTTTTTGGTAAAACTTGTTTTCCTCCTCTAGCGATTCGAATGAGGAGGGAGAGTCGCGCCCTGCAGACAAAGAGGACGTTCCTGAGAAGACCGGAAAGACTGAGCCGAGTCTCACCAGAGAGAACAGCAGGTTTCTCTAACACACCACACGCCCTGGGTCCTTGACCCTCTGACTCTGCAGCCTCATAGAGCGCTGTGGCATGGCTAGCTTAGAGAGGACTTTCTCTCTTTGAGAATAAACCAAAGTGTGAAACTTTCTGACTGTCAACATGATGCCACACCTAAAAGGTCCCGTACCTGATAGGATGAGTCACAGCCACAGTTCAGGGGCACCAAGTAGGGGTGAGTCACCTTCAGCCTGAGGTGTAGGGACCGACATAAAGGCTTGTTTCAAGTTGGATCCTTGCCTAACTTGAGATATCTCATTACATGTTTACAGGTATTCTAACATGTGAAAAAACATCCCAGATCCAAAACACTTCTCTTCCCAAGCATTTTGAGATTTTTTTTATTACGAGTGTGCATGTGAATGTGGGTATGTGCACATGAATGCATGTGCCTGAGGCCAGAGCCACCTGGAGCTGAGGCTGCAGGCAGTTGTGAACTGACTGAAATGGGTGCTGGGAACTGAACTGAGCCCTCGGGAAGAGTTCATGCTCTTACCACAGAGCTGTCTCCAGCGCCTTCCAAGCATTTTGAATAAGGGGCACTCAGCCTGTTCGGGAAATCACTGCTGACTAGTGCTCACCGAGGTCCACACAGAGACAGGACCGACTCACCTATGGGCTGTGACGTCAGCTCCTCAGTCAGCGTCAGTGATGGAAGCAGGAAGAAGAAAACGCACAAGGGAGGAGGTCAAGAGCCAGAAGGAAGGGGGCATGTCCCCAACCGGAAACCGGAAACTGCCGATAATTCTAGAGCACAGGGCCACCAGCAAGGATAGGAGACCAAAAGTCAGACTGAGCAGCTGTGGCCACCTTCATGCTGACCTGGTTTTGCACCAGCTGAAAAGCAGGGTGGGAGGGCAGCTGCAGGCTGTGTCGCCCTGAGTCATGGGCTGCTGGTCCTGCCAGCTCTCAGAGTCAGTGTTAAGTTACAAATCCAAATGACCAGACACAGCATTTGTGCCACCAGTTTTGGGTTTTTTTGTTTGTTTCTTGTTGAAGTTTTTAGGGGAGTTTGAATGTTTGTTTTTAAGACAGGATCTTATAGTCCAGGCTAGCATCAAACAAACTCTATAGCTGAGGATTTCCTTAAACTTCTGATCCTCGTGCCTTTCATCTATTGGGATTACAGCATGGCCACCACACCTCGCTTTCACCAGATTCTTAAAGTAATGACATTCTTCCTGTTCTGGTAATGTCTTACCTCCATGTTCTCCACAGCAGGATTCCTAAAAAAGGCTTTGTAGAGGTAACTGAACTCACAGACGTGACATACACCAGCAACTTGGTACGCCTGAGACCAGGTCACATGAACGTGGTCCTCATCCTCTCCAACTCCACCAAGACCAGTCTGCTGCAGAAATTTGCTGTGGAAGTTTATACATTTACTGGGTAGGTGTATGTATGAACGCATTTAAGAAAAGGGGAGGGAATAGTCGGGTGTGGTGGCGCACGTCTTTGATCCCAGCACTCAGGAGGCAGAGGCAGAGGGATCGCTGTAAGTTCAAGGCCAGCCTGGCGTGCATAATGAGTTCCAGGCCAGCTAGAGACCCTGTCTCAAAAAGACAAAAAAAAAAGGAAAGGAGAAGGAGGGCTACAGAGATGTCTCCGCAGCGCGGTAACAGCTCCAGGGCAGTCTGACACTTCTATACTTTGAGGCAGAGCACTCAACTCATATACAGAAGTAAAAGTAATTTAAAAAATGTTTTTTAATTTTAAAAACAGGAGAGGGAGCCAGAGGCTGCACTTTGGGTGAAGGGACCTGGAAGCCTGTGGTACAGTTTCCTTTTGATGTGCAGGACTCTGTCCATGCAGTTTTGTGATGTCCCTGCTGCTCCCTGCCTAGATAGTTGTGCCATTATTGAAGATCTCTCTCTCTCAAACTTTAAATTTGTTTATTTTTATATGTATGAGTGTTCTGCCTACAGGTGTGTAATTGCAATGCCCTTGGAGGCCAGAAGAAAGCATTGGATCCCTTGGAACTGGAGTTACTTACAATTGTTAGCCTCCATCTGGGTATTAGAACCTAAACCTGGGTCCTCTGCAAGAGCAGCCAGTACTCTTAACCACTGAGCCATCTCTCCAGCCCCCTTCTTCTCTCCTGCCCTTGTTTTTGTTTATTTGGGGGAGGGGTGGGATGGTTGGTTGGTTTTTTTGAGATGAGATATTGCTATGTAGTCCTGGCTAATCTGGTACTTAACTGTAGAATCCAGTTCTCAGCCGCGGACTGAGAGGAATCCTGCCTCTGCCTCCAAGTACTAGCATTGCAGAATTGCACCTTCACCCCAGCCCACCCTTGACGTTCATGTCCTTTGGTTCTGAACAGGAGAGCTTGAGCTCAGTGTTAATGCTAATATTCCCTATCCTGGAGTACGTTGCAGAAGCCAGTCACTGGGCATAACAGGCTGGGAGTGGTTGAGTGAGGCCGTACTACTATAGCAAAGACCCACAAGCTCCCAGAATTCTGTCCCTTTTCTGAGTTTTCTGAGTTGTGGCCTCTGCCAAACAGGCTTTTCCAGTCTGGCTATGATATTTAAGTTCCCTGCCATTGACTGCCAGAACCACCCTGAACCCTCCATCTGTTCTTCCTGCAGAAGCAGCTGCCTCCACTTCTCCTTCCTGAGTCTGGACAAACACAGAGAGTGGCTGGAATACTTACTAGAATTTGCTCAAGACGCAGCCCCAATCCCCAATCAATACGACAAGCATTTCATGGAACGGGACTACACTGGTTACGTACTCGCTCTGAACGGTCACAAGAAATACTTCTGCCTTTTCAAGCCCCAAAAAACAGTAGAGGAGGAGGAGGCCATAGGGGCCTGTGGTGACCTCGATTCCTCCTTGCACATGGGTGAGTCTCGGGGGAAGTCTTCCTACGGCCTGGGACCCAAGCCCCTCAAAGGCAAGCTGAGCAAGCTGTCCTTGTGGATGGAGCGCCTGCTGGAAGGATCCTTACAGAGATTTTACATCCCATCCTGGCCTGAGCTAGACTGATGATTCCAAAGAGATATGAACTCTTCAGATTTTTAACACACCCCAGGAACAGGGATTTTCAGGACAGAGTATAGTTTTTAGATCTCTCTTCTAGAACCGTGGCTAGAAGATCTTTCCTTTGTCACCTAGGAGTGAAACACAACGCAGGTTTGAATTCCCTAGATGAAATATTTTCCTTTGGGTTTTTTTTTATCCCCGTATGAATGCCGCACTATTTAAAATAGACTACTCATCCCCTCTTCTTTGGCGTCCCTGTAACACGCTCACACCACCTGTCCTGTCCCTTCTGTTGGAGACACCCAGGGCTTGACCCTGAGCTGTGCCTGGACGAACCTCAGGAACCTCGTGAGCCTGTCGTGCAGGGCGGGTCACTCACCGTGCTCTGTTCCCTGCCTCAGGCTCCCCACCCGGACCCTGCTGTGCTTCATCGCCCACCACTCCCAGGCTGTCCCCTGGAAGGAGGCCTAATCCCCAGCAGTGTTGTGACTGCTCCTGGAGTGGCGCTGAGAAGTATATCTGGGGTCTCCCCCGCAACAGGTGGCCAGCCAGGCTTGGAAGGGTTCAAGTACAGGGTTCAACACAAACACTTGTTTTTCTTCCCAAGTGAAGAGAAGGAGGGAGGGCTGGGCACTGACTCGCGTGATGTGGCCTGTGATCCCTCATGAGATTCCCTGTCTCTTCGCCATGCCCCACCCAAACACCACAGCCAGGGCAGAGTCTGCCCAGCAAGAAGCACTGTAACGACTTGGAGCCGTTGACCTGTTTTCAGATGCCTTTCTGCCTCTGTCAGTTTTAGAGGATGGATATTAGGAGCCATAATTTGTGATCTTGTTCTCTGAACGTAGCTGCTATAAAGCCTGTAGATGTGAGACTGAAGACAGTGGCTCCTGCCGCCAGGAGCCACAGGGGAGGAACCCTTCCCTCCCATGCTGGCTTTCTAGGAAAATGCCAGGTATGTCTTCATAGCAAAGAACTTGACCTCTCTGACAATTGCATTTTGAACATTGTTGCCCCCAAAGTGCTGAGTCTTCAAGTCATTTCTTGTGACCATGAGCTGAGACTTGTTCTAGAGTCCTGTTCTGCAGACAACTAGCTTCCCACTTCTGGCTGCATTTGGTGTCTCAGCTTAATTGGTTCCTGCTTCCCTTGATGCTGCTTCGCTGCTGTGGGGGTCAGACCCGTCAGCTCCCTCTTGCCTTGCTCGCCAGATCACATCAGCCCACTAGAGGGCATACCCTTCGTCTTTAGATCCGAGCCGCCAGGAGAGTTTGGACAGTTTCCAAGTGTAATCTGTTCTACTACCAAGCCAGTGCCCTTTTGTGAAGTGAAGGGCAAAATTCAGGGACAGGACATTCACTAAGTTAGTATTTCTTTAATCATAATTGTTTTGAACTAAGCAACTTGGATCCTGAATAATTTAAACATTGAGCTCCAGCGGTAAGTGGTAAATTATCTGAGCCCAGGAATTTCTGTAGTTTTCATAGTCTATAGCTTTATTAAAAAATAAAGAATCACTGCCAGCTTCATTCTTCCCTTCCGCCAAGTGGAGGCCCGCTCACCACTGCTACTCAGCACCTGGACCAGCCAGAGATGGGGCCGGAGTCATCTGTCTCCTCTGTTCCCCAGTCCTCAAAATCCATGCTGAAGGCTGAGGATGCAACTCTGTGGGAGCCTTTCCTAGAGACACAAAGCCCCGAGTTCCCTCCCAGGCATCACACACACAAATGCTTCGTTTTCTTTCTGCCTGTTTGTATGGCCAGGTTGCTCTGATGAGGAGTGCTTTGATTCAGCGAGAGGTTTTTGTTTTTAAATTTCTGGAACTGATGAAATTTCATGACTTAATTTCTGAAAACCAAAAATTCCCTAGATATTTGTTGTTGTTGTTGTTGTTGTTATTGTTTTAATTTATGCCAACAAGATATAAAGCACCTTCAGGCTGCCACACTTTCTGTGTGCAGTAGAGGAAGACAGCGGCAATTGAATTAACCATATTCCTGGCAAATACTTCAGTCCAGAAACTGCAGATCTGTTTAGGGACTGGTAGACAGATCCATCAGGAAGACATTAGGGAGCTCTGATGGGCTGGTTGGTTGCTTTGAGACAGGGTCTCATTGTGTAGCCCAGGCTAGCCTCTAACTCAAGGTCCTCCTGCCTCTGTCTTCCAAGTAGTGGAATTACAGGCATCCGCAACAGCTTTACCTTTGATGGATGCAAGCCCTTTCTCCTGAATGATGTTTGCATGAATGGTTTTATTTTTGTGTCAAATGTGAGCTATCTTTATGCTCATCCAAATGCCAAGATTTCTCTTTCTGATGTGCGTCTGTAATCACAGGACCGGATTTCAGTTGAGATGCTGATGTTTGAGGAGGCGGGGTTTCTCCTCAAGACAACCTATGCATAGGTCGTGTTTAGGAGGTAGGGTGAAAACTAACCTAAAGTGAGTCTTTATAGACTACACGCCGGTTTCAGAGATAACTCTATCACTCAGGTATTAGCTGTAGTGTGTCTACTCAAGCTGACAGGCTCCTATTAAACTTTTCAGTAAGCAGGACTGCCTTGCCTCTAGATGCGTCACCACAACCCAGGAGAACTTGATTGTGCTTTTCCAATAGCTTGTCTCCTAATTCACAGCCTCTTCAGACATGCAGCCTTTACTCAGTGCTGATTGACTTGTGGCTGCCACTGTTGCCTACACGTTAAAAAACTATCTGGCCCATTTGCTTCCTTTGCCCTTGGAGTTTGAAGCAAGCACTGGATCTCTCTGTCTTTCATTTTTAAAGAAGAATTCCTGGCTGAGGCTGAGTCTAGCATGTGTGAGCCCCTGGGCTTGATCTCCAGCAATGAAGGAAAAATAGGTAGAATACCTTAAAAGCTGTTGCAGGGAGCCAGATGTGGTAGCACATGCCTGCAATCCCAGCACTCAGGAAGTAGAAGCAGGAGGATCAGCAGTTCAGGGTCACCCTCAGCATGGGCAAGTTTGAGGCCAGCTTAGGCCACGAGATACTGTCAGAAAATCAGAAAGTGCCGCAGAGACCAGGTGCTGAGCCCCGTGGTAGCACCTCCAGCACGTTTGAGGTCCCGAGTTCCAGAAAACAGGGAATAAGTAGCAGGTGCAGAAGATCTCCGCAGACGGAGTGTAGCGTATGTCCACACACCTGGCATCACCTGAGCGCAGTGTGGCAGTTGCTGACTCTGCATGTTCAGATCCGAGAGGAGGATGAATGAATATTTTGCACTTTTGATACTACTAGGAACAAATAACTTATTTGGCAAATTGTGTCCTTTTATGTTCTAGGTAGTTTTGTTTTGTTTTTGTCTTGGTTTTTTTTGTTGTTGTTGTTTTGTATTGTGAACAGACACTGAAGCTGATGTTATTTTAAGAATATTATGGACTGGAAACAAATAAACTATTTTAATGTGTGATGGCTATGGGGTACCTCTTACATTGTAAAAAAAAATGATTTGATCCCAGACACATTATCAACAGAACTCAGTGTCACTCAACACATGCTCACAATCACAGGACGTCTGGTGAGCCCAGTCTGTGTCATCCTGAAGTGCAGGTGAGCCTTAAAAGGAGAGGGTCAGAAGGTTCAGAAGGAGCCAGATGACCCACCAGTGAAGAACATGTTCCGCACAGCCTCTTTGTCTTGCTTGACGTAAAGTTCAGTGAAATCATCTTTCTCTGTACTCCAGGCTGGCCTCAAACTCAAATCAATTCCCCCGCCTCAGTTTCTCAAGTGCTGGGATCCCAGGTGGGCCCTACCATGTGCACCTAGAGGCTTACTTGACCTGCATGCTATTTCTTTTCTTTTTATGTATGTTCACCGTGGTCCTAAAACCAAGGTGCAGCCCTGAGCTCAGAGGGCTCGCCTCTGAGCTAAAGAAAGACACTGCAGGCCGTAGAGAGATGGCTCAGCAGTTAAGAGCACTTACTGTCCTTGTAGAGGACCCAGGTTCAATTCCCAACACCCACATGGCTGCTCACAACCACCTGTAACTCCCGCTTCCGGAGTTCTGATGACCTCATCTGGCCTCCATGGGCATTGCATGCAGGCAAAATACCTTTAACAAAAATCTTTTTTGTAAAGAAAAGAAACACTGTAGACATGGAATGTTTGTACAGTATTATCTCACAGGCTTTTCTATTTTATTACTTTGATTTTAGATCTCCTTGAATGTGTTCCCATCCCCTTCCCCGTTATCCTCGCCATCTTTCATCAAAGGGAAAAGTAACACACATGGGTTCTGGGGCTTGTTTTTATTTTGGCTTTCTGAGACAGGCGTGCAGTCTTGCTGAGTAGCCCTGATTAACCTCAAACTTGTGGCAATCCTCCTGCCTCAGCCTCCCAAGTGCTGGGATTGCAGGTGCTCGCCAGGGTGCATCACTGTACCTGGAGCTGCTGCTTTGAGGTCAGTGTCTCTCCTCAGAAACAGGAGCTGTGGGGTTATGGTTCTAAATGTCCTTTCTTCATAGCCACCAATGACAGCAGAAAGCTTTACTGGAAGAAATTCTTCAATACGCAAACTGCTTGCTCACAGATCCTTGAGATTCTGTTCTCGAAAAACACAGCCTCAGACAGTTGTCACTCTGGGGAGCGCACACAGCATCTCAAACAGTAGGTTAGCAGCTAGGAGGGCCGTGTTGCCTGGGGAAGAAGGAACAAAACACTTTGAGGACTTCACATGCCCCACTGTCCCCTGCCCTGCCTCCCAGGACTCCAGCCTCAGCCTGGCCCTGGCTTCTGAACTCTGAAGTGAGCCATCTACCTCTGAGCACACATTCGACTTCCACCCAGCATCATTTGGAGACAGTATGAGAAAATTCAAAGGCAAAATCTACAGTAATGGCAAGTGCCGTGTCACTGCCCGCTGAGGCCATGAGTCCTGTTGAGTTTTGTCTTTTCCCTAAGTTAGAATCACTGGGTTGGCATCTTTGCTGGGGGGTTGGCTCCTGCAGCTCCCTACTTCATACAAACGTGCAGGTGCTGTTCAATGAAAAGGCAAAAGGAGCCTGTAACTGAACCACCCTGCAGTGGACAGACAGCAGGCTGCTTTCTACCCGTTTTTAATAATAATAACCTGGCCACCTCCCAGGGGCTCAGTTCAGGTTCATTAGCTCATGCTTGTCAGGTGGGCTGCAACAGGCTTCTTCCCTGCTAGATGTCCTCAGCAGGGTCCCCAAGTCAAATAAGCAGACCTAGCCATTTTCTACCTACTAACTGGATGAATATACACTAGCAGCTGTCCATGGATCATAGCCTTCCTCTGTACTCACCAGAGAGATCATACGGCGGGGAAACTTCCACGAGATCACAGCCCACCACATTCAGGCCTTGACAGCCCCGGATAATCTCCAAAGCCTGTCCAAGGTGAAACTGACAGTCATTGACAAGGAAAGGCAAGCAACAGAGGCTTCGGTGGATTGTTCCCAGCAGATACCTACCCTAGACCTAGGCCTCTGCTGGCCGCAGCCACTCTGGTAGGCCTCCCATAGAAAAAACTAGTGCATAGTCCCTCTCCTGGGGCTCCGTAGTGTGATGGCAGAGTCAAGCACATCAGTCGGCATGATGTTGTGACTTTGAGACAAGCCCACAATAGTAAAAGCACAGGAAACAGCATGCACTCGTCGGGGAGGCTATCCCAGGTACAGACGGTACAGGGGACCAGCCCATCAGACACAGAGAAGAGCGTGCCAGACATAGAGTCTCAGACAAAGAGGCACTGTAACAAGGTAAGTACAAGCAGTTGGATGTGGCCCAAAGACAGGATGGTGGGATAGTAGAAAGACAGCTGCCTCGTCCACACAGGTTTCCATCCTGCAGCTGAAAAGCAAAGGGCCAAGGACTGTTTCCAGAAATCCCTCTGGTAAAATTGAGAAAGAGTGTGAGAGGATAATTACAACCATCCTTTCTTGGAAACTGACTAGGTTAAAACAGTCTTCATTTACCCTATCTTGGATTACCTACCATCTGTATACCATGTAGTGTCCTAGGCTCTAAGGACAAGGTAATGGACAGATGAAAGGCCCTGTCCTCCTGGATCTCAGCATAACTCATCAGAGCTTGACTCAAACTCTGGAGCCACCGCTGTGGGTAGTCGGTCCTCTTGCGTGTACTATGCACATTTCACCCTAAGCAGTTAAGTGTGTCTGGTTTTGGAGCTGGGAATGAAATAAACAAGAGGCAGAAAGAGAAAGAAAGGGTACTCATCCCAAAGAAATCAGAACCTTTGGGATGGTGACATTGCTCAGTTGGCAGAGCATGTGCTTATCTTGTGTGAGGTTTAATCTCTAGCACTGTAAACAAGTAGAAAAGCAACAGACGTGAACGCCCTGGCTTAAATCAGTCCCTCATCACTGAGAATCCAACCCTACTATGGTGAGTCCCAAGAACATACCCCTGCATATCCAGCCTTATGACAATGGTGTGAAATTATCGTCTACAGAGTTCACACTCAAAACCATTCAGCCAAGTTCTTAATAAAATTATCTTGACACTGAAAGTTAAGATAACGCACACACATGCTGTTCTTGCTGAGGACCTGAGTTCAGTTCCCAATACCCCTATCCGGTAGCCCACAACTGCCTGTAACTTCAGCTCCAGAGAACCTGCACTCACATGTGCATATTCACACAGTCAAAGATATAATTGTTAAAGATTATATATATTTTTTAATTTTATGTGTCTGAGTGTATTGCTTGCATGTAGGTGATGCACCCATGTCGTGCAATGCCCCTGGAGTCAGAAGAAGGCATCGGATCCCCTGGAACTGGAGTTAGAATGTTGTTAGCCACCGTGTAGGTGTTGGGAATCAAACCCAGGTCCACTGCAAGAGCGGTCAGTGCTCTTAACCACTGACTGAGCCATCTCTCCAGCCCCAAGATTTAAAAAAAATTTTATGCATATGTTTTGCCTGCATGTAAATAAATGCACCACACGCATGTCTGGGGGCTATAAGAGAAATTAGTACTCTTAAGAGCTGAGCCACCTTTCCAGCCTTTTTAGTTTTAAATTTTAAAAATTGGGGGTTGGAGCTGGAGGGATGCCTCAGTGGTTAAGAGCAGTGACTGCTCTTGCAGAGGACCTGAGTTGAATTCCCAACACCCACGTGGAAACTAACAACCATTTGTAACTCCAGTTCCAAGGGATCTGACATGCCTTCTTCTGACCACGAGCATTGCACAACGCAGGTGTATTTACACGCATGCAGACAATACACTCATGCACATAAAATTTTTTTAAAAAAGAAAAAATATTGGGGGTTAAGAGCTGCTTGCAGGTTGAGGTTCAGTTTCCAGCACCCACATGACAGCTAACAACCGTCTGTAACTCCCAGTTCCAAGGGATCCAATACCCTCTTCTGACCTCCACCAGCATTGCACAACATGGATGTACTTACATGCATGCAGACAATACACTCATGCATATAAAAATAAAATATAAAAAATAAAAATATTTTTAAAGTGTTGCTTTTTTAAAAATTCTAAAAAATTAAAATAAAAACACCTCTTAAGTAAGCTTATGGTTTTGTGTAGGCCTTCACCCATAGTGATCCTTCGCCAGATGGAGCAGGCAGCCTGCCAGCCAGTTTGAACACAGTTTCTCTGCCTTTAAAATCCTACCATGGCTCAGCAGTTAAAGAGCATGGCCCCAGAGGACCTGGATTCAGTTCCCAGCACCAGCATGGCAGCTAACAACCATTCATAACTCCAGTTCCTGGGGATCCGACACTCTATTCTGACCTCCGTGGGCATTGCACAACATTGGTGCACTGACACATGCAGGCAATTACACTCATACACATAGATAAAAATATTTTTAAATCCTATTCTGGTGGTGCCCATAATCCCAGCAGTCAGAAGGCAAGTTAGAGACCAGCCTAGGCTACATAATTCTAAGCAAGCCTGAACTACTACAGAATGAGACCCTGTGGGAGAAAAAGGGGACCCTGATTCCTGAACACTCTACAAAGGCCAGGAAACTATAATGTTAAGAATCTCCACCCCAGGAATCTACCGGGGAAACCTACTTACCTGACTAGGGGTGAGCCCAGCAATCTCGGGCGTCCCTGTTCCTGGAGCATAGGCAGGATCCAAGGCATCTATGCTAAAGCTGATGTAAAGCGGCTTGTCCCCCATCTGTTGCCTGACCTCCGCCATCAGAGGAACCAGTGACTTCATCCAGCAGTCTTCAGCCAGGACCACCCGGAAGCCCTGAGCAGTATCAAAGAGCAGTAGGTCAAAGTCCACCCGATGCTGAGCTCCTCACATACACCCCACATCTGACCCTCAACTTCCACGAGGGAGCCACAGTCCATACTACAGGTGAGATACAGAATCAGGTCAAAGTTGACTTGGGATCAGAAATCTTTGCTCAAAGCAAGAGTGAGAAACTTGGATCACGCATGCTTCTAGATGCGTCTGTCCAGAACATTGGCCTTGGCACACTCTAACAGCAAGGAACTGGGTCAGTAAGATGGTTCAGTGGCTAGGGCACTTGCCACTACACTTGATGATCTGAGTTTAATCCCTGGGACTCACACAGTGGAAGAGAGAAGCGACTCCACAAGTCCTCTAGGGACAAAAGAAAAACAAAAGCAAAAACTGAAGAATTCTCAGTTTTTGCCATTTGACTCGTAATTCAAACTCGGCATCTCATCTCCATTTACTTGCTTTTTAAGTGCTTACTACCATGCGGCTTTCTGGTTTTGTGTTTCTTTTCATTTTTAACTTTTATTTTGTGTGTGTGTACATGCATGTGTGCATGCGTGTGTGTGCTTCTGGGGAGATGGTGCATGCCATGGTGCACATATGGAGGTCAGAGGACAATCTTGGGAGCTGTTTCTCTCCTGCCATGTGGGTCCCAGGATCAGGAAAAGTGCCTTTACCCCGTGAGCTATTTTACCGCTGCCATTTTTGTTTCTTTGTTTTTGTTTTGAAACGGAGTCTCTGATAGCCCAAATTCAGCTACAGCTTAATCTGTGGCTGAGGATGACCCTGAATTCTTGATCCTCTAGGACTGGGATTACAGGCTTATGCTGCCACATCCAGCCCCAGACCCTGTTGAATTCTTCTTTGACACTGGGAAAGTAACAGAGAAGACACTTTCAGGGAGGGAGAGCTGCATTGTCTGTCACCTGGCTCCGGCTGTATCTGTAGGGATCCAAGGTCATGGAAGAGCCCCGGATGCCGATCTGCACCACGTGCTTACAATCCAGCAGTCCCTCATCCACACTCCGACGGAAGGGCATCTGGTGATGGACCGTCTCCCCCAGGGCCTTGGCTGTGTTCGTGTGGGCACCCACGTGCACTAGACCCACAGGGCCATGCCTGGTAACAACACAACAACTCAAGGTCAAGGTCCTAGCATCAGTCACCTGCCTCACATCTGGTTTCTGTGTTCAGTTCACTGAGCACCTCAGGGGAGCCTGGCAGAAGCAAGTGACTGGCCCCCCACCCGACACCTGGCACCCAGACTCACAGAGAGATTGACGATGAGGATGGTGGCTCAGAGCAGAACCCACTGAAGGCTAACCCAGTCGGAGCCACCCTTTCTCCAACTGAGGCACCAGCTCTGACCCTGCTCCATCTCCCCATCACCCCCGCAGGTCACCCCAAATCGGAGGCCAGCAAAGCTTGACGCAAGACCTGTCCCCGCCCACTTCCAACCAGGGCGTAAGCCAAGTGCCTTCCCACAATGAATTCTGGAGCACCGACCTACTGTTCCAGCCCCTCCTCCTCCCACTGAATCAGCTAAAGCTGGTCAGTCTGTGTGGTCTCCCAATGTCCAGACAGGGAAGAGCTTTCTGACAAAAAAACAGGGCCTTCTCCGCAAGCCCTTAAAAATGGTGCCTGTCAATATTTGCGTTTGGCCAGCGAAGCAAACTGAAGGCAGCTGGGGTTATGTATCTCAGAGTCTGAGCTTTCAAACCAGAGGCCAGCTGAAGATGCAGCATGCATTAGATCTGGGGCAGGGGAAAGGGCCTGAGGTGCGTGTTGTAATAACTTCTCTTGGCTTCCAGCTGGTGACTAACAGAGACACCTGGAGCCCAGCCTTAGTTTCAAGCCACAGAAACAGCTCACTGGGGAAATTCCTGTCACCCCTCAATAACCTGCGTCGAAGAGGTCACCCGATGCTAGTACTAGAGACCGGACCTCAGCTCCTGACTGTTGAAACCTTGCCTGGGCCGAGTCGGGTGGAACTTACTTTTTTGCCACCGCTTGCAATATGGGATACGTGATTGTGTGATCTCCACCTGTGAAGAGAAATATCTGGAATGTGAGCAAAACTGTCTCTTACGACATACCTAAAGTCAGCAGACTGCCACTCTTTCAGGTACACTATAGAACCCTATCGACAGCTGAACAGACATGGATGGCATTTTAAAAGGAAAATGCCTTTCTGTTATTTAAAAGAAAAAAATGACATATATCAAGGCTGATGAGCCAGTCCCCAGAACAGCTCTGTCCAATAGAACTCCTCACGTTGATTCGTTCACTTAAAGATTCACTTTTATTTTTGATTATATGTATTGCGGGTTTGTGCATTTGAGGACATCCCTGGAGCTAGAGTTACAGGCAGTTGTGAGCTGCCTAATGTGACCCACTGGCCTTACCTAGTCCAGTCCTTTATTTTTCTGAGACAGGGTCTCACTGTGTAGCCTAGACTAATGATCTTCCTCACTGGGCCTCGATGCTGAGACCCGCCTCCCCCCAAACGTTTAAATAGTCTCTGTCCTAGAATTAAAATAAGTGAATTAGAATGCTCCCTTTCCAGCCTTGTGCATCCTCACTGTGGGTCCCCCTAGAGTCAGTCAATGCGAAATAAACCCAGAATGCAGAAAGCTACACCAGCCCTTGAGGGAAGCCATTACCCAAGGTCAAAGGAATGCAGCCAGCTGCCACGATGTGCTGAAACGCCTCTCGAATTAGCCGGCAGCTGTCCTGGAGGTTATAAAGATCAACATTCACGTTGCCTAGGTCTGCAACCTTGAGTGCCTGGAAGGGGAGAACTCCTGTGCTGGGATTGACAGTCCGAAGGAGCACAGATTCTTCACGGATGCGGCAGGGTCCGAATCTAGAGAAGAGTCATCTGTTAGCAGCTGCAGAGGATCGTAGGCTCTCTGTGCCTAGACAGCTTCTCCATCTCAACTCTGTTAACATCTGGGGACAGGTACTTTGCTGTGTCATCACTGCCATCAACAGCACCTCTTTACCTACCCTGAATGCGCAAAATAGTGTCTAGATACTACCAGATGTCCATTGAGTATAAAACCAACCCCATTGGTCCATACATTGTTTCGGTTTGTTTGTTTGTTTGTTTGAAACAGAATCTCACTCTATAGCCCAGGCTGGCCTGGAATTTGTCATATAAACCAGACTGGCTTCAAACTAACAGAGATCCACCTGCCTTTGCCTTCGAAATGCTAGGATTAAAGGTACTTGGCGGGGGGGGGGGGGTGTCTGTTTGTTTGGTTTGGTTTATTTTTTGAGACAGGGCCTTACTATGTAGCCCAAGCTGCTCCAGAACTCACTATGTAGCCTAAGATGCCCCAAAACTCTCAATCCTCCTACCTTGACCTCCGAAGTGCTAGGATTACCAGCATGCATCACCACACCAGTTTAAGAGCCTTTTTTTTTTTTTTTTTTTTTTTTGCTTTTTGAGATAGGGTCTTCCTGAACCCCCAGCTGACCTGGAATTCATTATGTAGACCAGGTTGGCCTCAATCTCACAGAGTTCCGCCCACCTCTGCCTCTTCAGTGCTGGGATAAAAGGCATGCACCAACATATCCAGCCTTGCATTGTTTATCCTGGTCAGGTTATTAGTTTTCTATTACTGTAACCCAATACTTGAAGCTGAATTTTGTTTTTTTTTTTTAAGTATCAGGGCAGAGTCAATAAAGTGATTGTTTTGCAAGTACAGGAACCCTTGTAAAACCACATGAAATGTGGTAAGGAACACTGGCAATCACTGGAGGCTCCCTGGTCTGCCAGTCTGACCTAGCCTACTTGGTAAACTCCAGGCCTACAAGAGACACCATCTCAAACAAAATGGATATCGAAGATGACAGTGAAAGGCGTCCTCCAGCCTTCACCATATACATGCACATGAGCACACACATATGCATGCACACACATGTACACACTTGGATTAAAAACTTTAAAAAAGAGATTGGGTATGATGGCCCACAACTTTAATCCCAGCACTCAGGAGAGAGAGGTAGGCAAATTTCTGTGAATTCCAGGCCAGTCAGGGCTACAAAGAAAGACCTTTTCTCAAAATAAAAAAATAAATAAAAGCAGAAGTTGGGTATGGTGGTGCATGCCTTTAATCCCGGTACTCAGAGGCAGACAGATCTCTGTGAGATCAAGACCAACCTGGTCTACATAGTGGGTTCCAGGCCAGCTGGGGTTACAGGGAGATCCTGTATCAAAAAGTCAAAAAATAATAAGAATAAGAAGAATCATCATGTGATAGACACACTCCTTTTTTATGTGTGTGTTTTTTGTCTGTTTTCAAACTCAGGGCCTTGAATGCTAAGTAAAAGCTCTACCACTCAGCCACAGCCCCTCCCTAGACTATATATATATAGAAGAGATTCAAGCACCACACACCACCAATTTATTAAATGACATAGATTATTTCTTAATCTCTCTGAGTCTCAGTTTCCTAATCTTTAAAATAATGATGATAACAGTTACCTGACACTGCAGTTGTAAGAATTAAATGAGGTACTCTGTGCAAAGCACCTGGGGTTTATTGACATTTAATAAATGATTGTTTTAAAATTCAGACCAATATAGTCAGATGTAATAAGCTGAATCCAAAAGTGCTGCTGGCCAGTAATTAGGAAAATAGATTTTTACTTCTCTGACAGCTAGAGGGGAAGGGACAGTCAGTTCCTATTCTCAAATGTAGCGTCACCTACTGTAAAATGGAATGGGTCCAGTAGAGTGTGCACCCTGTCACTCCAACAAGGAGCGGGGCGCCGTGGGGGATTTCCAGAGATGTTTTTGGACTTGCTGTGCGGCCCAGTCTTTGAGAACTGCCTCTGCTTCCGGGCGTTACAGGGGTGCACAGAAACCCTTTTTGGTCACTGGGTGGCACTGGGATCTCAGGACTGGCCTTCCATTCTGGCAGTCTGGTGCCGAGTCCTTGAGGCAAGGGGGAAATCACTCTCTCAGGCCACAAGGGGCGTTTTAGAGCCGAGACCAGCTTCCAGCCTGACCCTGTGAGCAGAGGTGCCTGCCCCAGGTGCCCTCGGACCTCCCTTCTAACAGGCCCAGCCACGTGTCCCCAGGTGCCCTCCGACCTCCCTTCTAACAGGCCCAGCCACGTGTCCCCAGCCCGGAGCTCCCAGGCTTTACCTTGCCCCGGGCCGGTTGGAAGTCCCAATGTCCAGGGGCACACCGACGAAGGCGGCGTCCAGCCCCTCCGGGGAGGCCTGCAGGGGCAGGCGCATCATGGAGCAGACGCCCCCCGGCCCGGCCACCGCCTCGGGGCTGCCGGGCTGGCTCCGCGGGGTGTCGGAGGCCTGGCGGCTCTGGGGACGCCAAAGGCGGCGGAGCCCCACGAAGGAATGCGCGACCACGCGGGCCCCAGGGCCCGGGGCACAGCCGGATGCCAGCAGCCGCAGCATGCCTCCTGCTCCCGACCCCGCTGCAGCCCAGAGCCCGTGCACGTGAGCAGGCCCCCAGCCTCCAGGGTTCAAAGGGCGACCTGGGATCAAAGGTAGGAGGGGCCTAGGGCCCAGGCTCTCCTCCTGGCCCCTCCGACTCACTAGGCTAGGATTGTCTGGAATTCATTGTGTAGCCCAGGTTGGCCTTCAGCTCAGCCTCCTGAGTGCTAGGATTACAGGCCCTGCAAAAGCAGCATTCTTTCTATTTTTTTCCTAATTCTCTCTTTCTTTTTTCGATATTTTATTTATTATTTCTATATTTTATGTGTAGAGCGTATTGCCTGCACGCGAGTCCTTCCATGCTCTCAGAGGTCAGAAGAGGGCATTGGATCCCCTGGAACTGGAGTAGAACAGTTGTTAGCTGCCATGTGGGTGCTGAGAATGGAACCCAGGTCCTCTGCAAGAGCCATCTCTCCTGCCCTCTTTTCTTTCTTTTTTTAAGATAAGGTTTCATGTAATACAAGCTAGCCTTGAACTACATATGTAGTGGAGGACCTTAAACTCCTAAGCTTCCTGCCTCCACCTTTCTAAGTGCTGGGATTAAAGGTATTTCCACCATGCCCCAAGAGTAACATTCTCTTTTTAAAATCACACTTATTGCCAGGTATGGTGTTAGTTCCCTTTAATCCCAGCATTTAGGAAGCAGAGGCAGGAAGAAATCTGTGAGTCTGAGGCCAGCCTGGTCTACATAGTGAGTTCCAGGTCATCCAGAGCAACATAGGAAGATCTTGCCTTAAAACAAAACACTAACCCCCCAAAAAAAATTAATATTAATTACTTATTTATGTATGTGCATGTGTAGGGGTGTGCACATGCCATAGCAAACATGTGAAGGTCAGGGGACAACTTGCAGAAGTTGGTTCTGTCCTTCCACTATGTGAATCCAGGGGATGGAGCTCCGGTCCTCGGTACCAGCTGAGCCATCTCACCACCCGAGAGTAACATTCTTATTCATTTACGTTTACTTATTTTTACTTTATGTGTGCGTATTCTGCCTACATGTATGTATGTGCATCTCCAGTGTAGCTAAAGAGGCCAGAAGAGGGCGTTGGATCCCTCGGAACTGGACTTACAGCCAGCTGTGAGCTGCCATGTGTGTTGCTGAGTGCTTTGCAAGAAGAACAAGTGCTCTTAACTGCTGAGCCATCTCACCAACCCCAAGAATAACTTTCATTTTGTTTTGTTTTTTTGAGACAGGGTCTCCTTATAACTCCAGGTGACCTCTGCCTCCCAGATGCTGAGATTAAAGGCATGTGCAACCACACTTAGCAAGAATAACTTTCTTTTTTCAATTTCTAATTTTTATTTTATTTGTATTTTATGTGTATGAGTGTTTGCCTGCGTATAAATGCAGTTCCCATGGAGGTCTGAAGACGGCATCAGATTCCCTGGAACTGGAGTTATAGACAGTTGTTAGCTGCCATGTGGGTGCTGGGAACTGAGCCTAAGTCCTCTGTAAGAACAGCCAGTGTTCCTAATCAATGAGCCATTTCTCCAGCCCAAAGTATAACATTTTTTTTTTTAATGTATTTAAGTGTTTTACCTACATGCATGTAAGTACTCCATGTACATGGGGTTGCAGATGGCTGTTATGGGTTATGTTGGTGCTAGGAACCAAACCCAGATCCTCTGAAAGAGCAGCCAGTGCTCTTAACTGCTGAGCCATTCCTCCAGCCCTAATTTTATGTGTATGAGTGTTATGCCTGCATATGTGTAAGTGCACTGATGTCATGCAATGCCCAAAGAGGACAGAAGAGGGTGTTGGATCCCCTGGAACCAGAGTTATGGATGGTTGTTATCTGCCATATGGGTGCTGGGAAACTGGGTCTTCTACAAGAATAGCCAGTGCTCTTAACTGCTGAATTTCTCCAGTCCCTAAGAGTAACATTCTTAATGCCAGAAATTTGAAAAGAGAAGACCTTCTTTAAGGGAAAGAAATGGAATTTTAAATTTTTATTAATTTAGATTAGTTGAGACAGGGTCTCATGTATCCCAGGCTGGCCTCTCACTTGTTATGTAGCTAAGAATCACCTTGAACTCCTGATTCTCCTGCCTTTACCTCCCAAATCCTGGGATTTTAACTGTGAAACACTATACCTGGATTAAAAATACATTTAAAAATAATATTGGGGCTACAGAGATGACTCAGTGGTTAAGAGCACTGACTGTTCTTGCAGGGGTCCTGGGGATGGTTCCCAGCACCCACATGGCAGCTAACAACCATCCTTAACTCCAGTTCCAGAGAAACCTATGCCCTCTTCTGATCTCTTTGGGTATTACAGGACATAGGTGTACCTACCTACATTCAGGCGGTACACTCATACACATAAAATAAAATAAAGAGCACTGGCTGCTCTTGCTGGGGCAGGTTTGGTTCCTAGTACCCACATGGGGTGGCTCAAACTACCTGTAACTGCAGTTCCATCTCCACGGGACATCTTCCTTCCAGCTTCTATAGGTACTCACACATACATGTACATGAGAGAACAAGAGAGAAAGAGAAAGAGAGAGAAGAGGAGGAAGGGGAGGAGGAGCAGGGAGGGAGAAAAGGAGAGAAAGCAAGTGAGAAATGATATGTCTGGGATGGGATTCTCAGGAAGCAGAAAAGTCTTTAAATAACCTTTTTTTTTTTTTTTTTTTAAAGGAGAGCTGGGAGTAGAGTCCTTCTGTAGCATTTGTTTTGTGTGGGGTTTTTTGGTCTTTTTTTTTTTTTTTTTTTGAGACAGGGTCTCCCTGTAGCCCCAGCTGCCCTGGAACTCTCTATGTAGACCAGGCTGGCCTTGAACTCACAAAGATCTGCCTGCCTTTGCCTCCCAAGTGGTGGAACTAAAGGTGTAAGCCACCATGCCCACCATTTGTAAAGACCCTGGGTTGGACACCAAATAAGAAAAACAAAATAAAAATACATTGCAAAGAACTTGGTAGTGGACTGTAGAGAAGAGCTTGCCAGCAAGCCCACTAATGTGCTGTCCTCAGTATTTCTAAGGAGAAGAGCAAAAACCCTTCAGGAGTCCAGGAGGCAGCTCAGTGGGTAAAGGCACCTGCTGGCAAGCTGATGATCTGAGCTGAATCCCCGGAACCCACACCGTGTGAGGTGGCTCAGTGGGTAAAGACAACTGCTGGCAAGATCCCCGGGACCCACTGGGTGAAAGACGAGAACCAGCTCCTGCAAACTGTCCTCTCATCACCTTCACACGTGCCATCATACACACACACACACACACACACACACACACACACACACACACATGCACACACACTAATCAAATGTAAACAAAAATATCACTCAGAAAACTGAGGTGATATGTGAGTCATTTAATGAGCTGTTGTTTTTTCTCTTACAACTGAGATTGAATGAAAAAGGCCACAGTTTTCATGAATTCCTGACCTCTCTGCAAAGGCCACACATTAAACTCCACAGAACCCTAGGCTGCACTCCGGAGGACAGGGCAAGGGCTAGTGGTCAATAATGAGTGTTCATTGTGGGAAGAGTCCTCTCAGCACGCCTGGCCAATTCCAGAACAAAGGCAATAATCTGTTCCTCTCAACAACCAGATTCCATTGTCACTTGTTCTAGAAGATATCATTTTCTCACTTCATTCATCTCAGAACTATTTATGACATGCCCACTGTGTGCCAGGCACTCTATGCCTGGGATTGTGGCGTGCCCCCTCCTCCAGCTCCTCGGGAGCCTTTCCCACAGGCATCTCCTGGTCCCTCTGCTTCTCTCATGGCCATCTCTTTATAGCTAAGTGACAATTTTCTTCTGTAGACAGATAATTCATAACCCAGAGTTCCTCCGCAGATGGTACAGGCGAATCGGAGTCTGATGTCCTACCGTATGATCTCTGCAAGGAGGAACAAGGGTCGGCAACATTTGCTATTCCTGTGTCACCATCTGCTGTTACTTCAAAAGCCAGATGCAAATGCACTACCCGCCCATCGTGGATGGGAGCCCAGGGCCCTGCTGGAACAGTGGACTGGGACGACACAGGCAGAATGCACAGCTAAGGCAGATGCAGGTATTTGGGGCAAAGAGACTACTGGAATCTGGGGAGGGAGCTCTTTGGGTTAGAGCATCCCAGTCAGCTGATCCCGGTCCATGTTCATGGCATCGGATAGTTCTATTCTGGAGAGCCATTTTACCAGTTCTCAAGATAACTGTTCGCGAATGCTTCAATAATGCGTGAGCAGGATAATGTTACAAATATTTAATGTCTATGATGTACAGACGTTGGCCAGTCAGAACAAATATCAGCAGGTCAGGAACAGTGAATACCAGCACATACCAAGTGGCTATCAACCTGGAAGGAAACTGTCTTCAAATCAGGACTCCACCATTAAGTTCAAATGTTCCACATGAAAGAATTGGAATTCAGGGCTGGCAAGATGGCTCTGCGGGTAAAAGCTCTTTCTGCCAAGCATGGCCACTCAAGTTTAACCCCCAGGACCCAACGTGAAGGAAGAGAGAACCAACTTCTGCAAGCTGTTCTCTCACCTCCACGTGCAGTCTGTGGTCTGTGCCCTCCCTCACTAATCAAGCAAACAAATGTAAAAAAATTAAAGAAGGAATTTGGATTCAGAACTGGGAATGATGGAACACATCTGTAATCTCAGCACTGGGGAGATGGACGCAGGACGATCACTCCTAGTTTGAGGCCATCTTGGGATACTTCGAGTGTTCAAGGCCAGTCTGTGATATATAATGAAATCTTGTCTCAAAAAAAAGCTAGACATATGGTGCACACCTTTAATCCCAGCAATCGGCAGGTAGAGACAGGTGGGTCTCTGTGAAACTGAGGCCAGCCTGATCTACATAGTGAGTTCCAGGCCAGCTGGGACTATAAGGAGACCTTGTCTCAAAAGACAAGAATAAATTGGATTCAAAATCCATTAATATTATCACAGATGTTTCAAATGCAAATTTGCTAATGAAAGAAAAGAATTTCAACATTTGTTTTTTTAAGATTTATTTTATTTTTTCAAATTCTGTGTATGTGTGTGTCTATATGAGTGTATACCAGGTGTTGGGGGGGTTGCCCACAGAGGCCAGAAGAGGGTGTCAGACCCGGTTGGACTCACAGTGAACCTGCTTTTGCCTCCCCTTCCTAAGTGCTGAGATGAACAGGCAGGAGCCGCTGGGCCAGCTAAATTACAAAAATTAAAATCACTTTAGATCCTTTCTGCACTGGGAGCAGGGGTCCTGTCTTTGCCCCTCACCCATGAAAACGCTCTCTACCTGCTCCTTGATCAGGGCACCTCCCAGCTACTGAGTGCGCTGCTCCCTGCAGTGATGCTGAATTGACTAGAGTCCCAATGTCTCCAAACCAGCATCACTTCCAGGGACACCGACAGAACAGTCGAGTTCACGGGGCCGGGCCTGCCACAGTTAGGGTGGTTGGTTCTGGGGCTAGGATTGGAACTGTTTAGGGAAGCCTCATCAATGGTTAGGCAGGAACCCTTCCCTGAAGCAACAGCTCTTTATGTGTGATTGTGGGCTTTGCCCTCTGGGAAGCCTTGGGTGTTTTGCCTAAAGGTGGTGTCTTTGGTCCTCTTCGCCATGTGATGAAACAGGCATCTCCACCTTCATAGCTCTTTCTCCCTGTGTGTTCCTTTTATTGGTACCTCCCCAGGAAGTCTTGGGAAAGTGGTTAGCTCAGGGTTTCAGAGAGCGAAGACAAATACTGTATTAATATGAAAAATAAAATCTCTTTATTTTTATGAACTCACAAATTAAAAAACATCACACAGCTAGATAAAGGAAGCCACTCAGACAAACATTTGCCCAGTCGTAAACTCTATGCCTCTCAACAGACATGCCTGCATGGTTAGAAAGCCCTTTGCTTAGCATTGGACACCTTCATTATCTATTGTATTTTTATGCACTTATCCATCACAAAAAAAAAAACCTATGGAAGAAAAAAGAACAAAAGAACCAAAAAAAAGAAAAAATTATGACAGTAGTTTAACATGAATATTTTAACATTTAGAAAAGAGACCAAGAAAGGGTCACATTAGGAGATGAGGAAGGATGGAATGCAGGCAAAAGGGCACATCAGTCATGAAAAAGATATAAAGCTAATCATTTTTCTAGTTTAAAATTTTTTTTCTTAAGGCTCTATCTTTACATACATGAGTATTTGCCCACCTGCATGCCTGTATGTGCACCACCTGTGTGCAGTGCCCCCAGAGACCAGAAGAGGGCATCAGGTCAGATCCTCTGGAACTGGAGTTATAGATGGCTGTGAGCTGCCTTGTCGATGCTGGGAACTGATCCTGGGTTCTCTGTAAGAGCAGCAAGTGCCTTAACCACAGAGCCATCTCTCTAGCCCCTAATTTAAATTTTCTGTTGTTGGTGGTTTGGTTTGTTTTTGTTTTTTCTTTTTAACAAATATTTTATTATTTGTATTTTATGTGCATGAAATGTATTGTCTTCATGTATGTAAGTTCACCTGTGTTGTAAGGTCAGAAGAAGGAGTCAGATCCCCTAGAACTGGACTTACAGATTGTTGCTAGCCACTATGTGGGTTCTGGAAATCAAACCTGGGTCCTCTGCAAGAGTAGCCAGTGGTGCTCTTAACCACTGAGTCATCTCTTTAATCCCGTTTTGTTCTTTTTGTTAGTTTACATTTTTTGTTTGTTTGTTTTGAGACAGGGTCTCACTACGTAGCCGAAGCTGGGTGGGAATTCACTATGTAGACCATCCCAAGTTGGCCTCATAGAAATCAACCTGCCTCTGCCTCTGGAGTGTTGGGGTTAAAGGTATGTACCACCATGCCCAGGTCAGTTTTAAATTGTTTAATACTGAATTTAACTGGATATGTAGACAAGGCTGGCCTGAATTCAAAAAGAGCTACATACCTCTGCCTCCTGAGTGGTTTTTAAAACGATTTTATTTTTAATTGTGTGCACATTTGTGCACATGAGTGCAGGTGCTTGGGAGGCCAGTAGAGGGCACTGGATCCCCTGGAACTGGAGTTATAGTTGGCTGTAAACCACTTGATACAGCACACACTCTGAACCACTGAGCCATGCCTCCAGCCCCTGTTTTTGTTTTCTGAGACAGGCTCTCACTAACTCACTGAGCTTTTGAACTCACTATATCCCACAAATTCCTTGAATTCATGATCTTCACACCATATCCCACAAATAGCTAGGATTACAGGCCCGGCTTTTAAAATTTACTTTATCTATTTCCTGGGGGAGGGGCATGCTGCAAAGCAGGTGTGGAGGTCAGGGGTGACTTGTGGGAATCAGATCTCTCCTTTCACCATGAAGATCCCAGGAATGGAAGCCGGGTCTTCAGGCTTAGCCGCAATCTCACTCTCACAGGCCTAGTCTGGCTTTACTGTTAAATTTCTTCTTAAAGTTTTGTTGCCTACCTGAGTAATTTGTTCATGACTATCAAGAACTTGAAAAAAGGACTGGGGATGTGGCTCTGAGGTAAGGCACTTGCCTGTCATGTATGAGGCCTTTCATTCAATCCCTAGCAGGAGGTGGAGAAAAAAGTGAAAAGAACAGCTTGAAGAAAATCTTTAAAGTCACGGTCATGAGCAAGTTGTGGTGCTTTATGCCTGTAATCACAACATGCAGAAGGATGAGGCAGGAGGATGGCTACAAAGTGAAACCCTGTCTCCAAATAAATAGCTAAATAAATAAGCAAAATTTTAAAAGCCCCGGTCCCTATTATATAGAGTTGTTTTAAGCTTAAAACCTGATATATGAACAATTACATGCACAAAAGAAAGTTAACATTTTCAAAATATTTTTTATTTGAAAATTTTGTTAGTTAATAGTTAAGCAATAGTTAAAACTATCCCTAATACCTTGATTTTATTTCTCATAACATTATGCAATATGTAGGAAATGAATTAACTTTTTTTTTACAAATCCCATATGAATCCCTTCCACCACCCTCAAGTTTACTGCAATGAAACAAATTATTTTGTTTTGGCTTGTTTTTTTCCAACGGTGGGATGGAATGCAGGGTCTGTGCATAGTAGTCAAGCGCTCTACTAATGAGCTACATTTGGATCCCTGTATCATTTTTTTTTTAATGTGCCAGGACAGGAAAAAGGTGGGCGAGCACCATTCCAGTAAACTCTAAGTTCCAACATGGGCTTCACCCTTTGGGCCGGCCTTCAAAGGCTGTTCTGTATCTCAAAGGAAACATCTAATAAAAGGTCTGTGAGAAGGGAATGATCAAACAGATCTGGAATGGTGTGGAACAGCTCTGGGGTGATAACCACTTAAGAAAAATAACACCCATGAGAGCCAAAGAGCATGGGGACACACAGGGAGCGTTTCATACGCCCAGGAGGATCCTCTCTGACCTGTTGAACAAGACAGGGGTTCTGTAGGTGTCAGTACTTTGAACGTGTCTCTGCCTGTGGAAACTTAGAGATGACCCCAAGGTGATTCCAGGGATCTGTAGCTCAGAATGGTGATACTCTCCCTTTATTGTCATCAACATCTCTTTACCTTCGTTGTCTGCAGCCTAAATTGCTTTTGAGGCAGGTTTCACCATTTAGCCCAGGATAGTCTCCAACTCTCAAGCCTTCAGTATCAGTTTCTGCATTGTTTGGTTTACAGGTGTGTACTACCACACTAGGCTAACAACATTTTTTTTTAAAGATTTACTATTTTATTTTTTAATTGAGTGTATTTGTCTGTCTGTGTGTGGGTATGCTCACGTTAGTGGAGGTGACTACAGAAGCCAGAGGAAGATATTGGATCTCGTGGAACTGGAGTTACAGGTGGCTGTGAGCCACTTGGCAAGGGAAAGGATGTTGGGTCCTCTGCAAAAGCAGTTTGGGTTCTTAGCCCCTGAACCATCTCTCCAGCCCCAATAACATGTTTACAACATTTTAAAAATCATGCTTAGTGCATTAGTCTGTTTTCTGTTGCTAACATGTGGGAGCTGGGAATGGAACCTGGGTCCTCTGCAAGAACAGCCAGTGCTCTTAACCACTGAGCCATCTCTATAGCCCCTTGTCTAGTCTAAAATGAGCTGTCTAGACAACAGAAAGTGAGAAAGCAGGAACTGATCTATGGGGAAGACCCAGCCAGCGAAGGAGGGGGGTTTCATTGTTAAGCACTTTGGGAAGCAAATTGGGTGGGAACACCAAAGTTTCTTCATGGTCAACTAACAAAGAACGGAAAATGGAATCTAGGCAGTGGACAGGGCTATCCTTCATTCATTCAATCATACGACATGGTTTCTGAACTCGAACTCATTTCAAACGAGGGAGCTAGGGACATAGCTCAGTGGCAGAAGTGTTTGCCTGAGAAGCCCACGCCCTAGTTTCTACCTCCAGCACTGTAAAGCAACAAGGCAAAAACCTTCCTGTCAAAAAGCAACTGAGACTGTTTGTGAGATGACTTTTGGAAAGCCCCAACCAATGGGGGCTTTACAGTTGAGTCATTTGATTTCATCCTGATACTGTAACACTAGTGTGTGTGTGTGTGTGTGTGTGTGTGTGTGCGCGTGCACGCACATGTGCACAGGTGCATGTGTGTGTACACCTGCATATGGAGGCCTGAGGGCAACTTCAGGTGCCATCCACCTCTTTTTTTTCACTTGAGACAGGGCCTCTTATGGACCTAGAACTTGCCAAGTAGGCTAGGCTGGGTGGCCAGTGAGCCCCAGGGATCCTGAGGCATTAAAGCAGATATGGGGAAGCTGGAGAGGGGCAGGAGAACAAGAGAGTAACGGGAAAGGATGAAACATTGCATGTTTTTCTCTATAAATACCTGCTCTACCTGTATATGGTTTGTTTGCTTTTCCATTGTTGACCTTTTTGAGACAGGGTCTCCATGTAGCCCCAGCTAGCCTGGCACTCACAAGGTAGACCAGACTGGCCTCCAACTCACAGAAATCCACCTGCCTCTGCCTCCGCCTCCCAAATACTGGGACTAAAGGCGTGGGCCAACATACCTGTCTTCTTTTTCTTTTGATGCAATACTGCGGTTGAACGCGGCGTCCTGGCATGCTAGACCAAACCCGCACCACTGAGCGGTAGCCCCACTCTTCTTTTTTGCATTGAGATGAGGTCTCATTAAGTTGTCCAGGCTGGCTCTCGAACTCACTCTGTAGCCCAAGCTGGCCTCCAGCTTGTGATCCTCCCGTCGTAGCCTCTTGAGTGGCTGGGATTGCAGGCTTGAGCCAGCAGGCCTGGCTCTCTCTCAGTTTTTGTTGTTGTTCCTTTCCTTTCCCCCTTTAGATTATCTCCTTCCCTTCAGCAGGCTCCTTTCTCCTTCCCCGCAAGACCGACAAAGGTAGATGTGCAGACAGGCTGATTCTGCATATGAGAGAAAATGTAGTATTTGCTTTTCTGAGTCTGGTTAATTTTGCTTAATATGATGGTTTCCAGTTCTATCCAATTTCCTGCAAACAACTTTTCATTCTTTTTTACATTTGAATAAAACGCCATTATGCACATATGCCAAAGAAACAATCAAACCTGTGTCATACAATGATTCCTGTCCTCTGATAAGATCAACGGCGCAATGAGATGTTAGTTTTCTTTTACGGCTTGTTTTTACACTCCAATTTCTTCCTGAATTCAACATTTGACGTCTTTTATCACCTTTGTTTCTCCTTCCAGTCATCCTATACAATAATCTTCTATTTATATTTCATAAGATACTGAGGTGCCCGGCCAGTGATGTCACTGTACCAGGACAGTGACAGACAACTCCTTCCCCGGGACCCAGAAATTAGAGATGGTCTGACTTGTTTGGTTTGGGTCACAGTGATTGGTAAGAATTGGGCCTCATCACTTATTGGACAACTAAAAGGATAAACTTGAGCCACCATCTAAACTGTTTTACTCTGGTCGCTGAGGAAGAAGGTTCTCAAGTGCAAGGTCAGTCTGCACTACAAAGAGAGATCCCGTCTGAACACAACAGATGTTTTTTTGGAACACCATTTTTGTGTTTTTGTTGTTGTTGCTTTTATTTTGTTTGGGAGACAAGGCTTCGCATAGCCCGGGTTGGCCTCAGACTCTTTATATAGTTGAGAAAGACCTCAAATTCCTGATCCTCCTGCCTCCACCTCCCAAGCACTAAGATTACAGATATATGTCACCAGGACTGCTGTTCTCCCTCCCTTCCCACTGTCCCCTCCGGACCCCCGCCATGTATCACAGTCTCACTGTGTAGCTCTGGGATGTTCTAGAACTCACAACTCACTCTGTAGACCAGGCTGGCCTCCCACTCACAGAGATCCACCTGTCTCTGCCTCCTGCATGCTGGGATTACGAGCCTCTGTCACTGTGCTCTGCATTATTCTTCTTCTTTTTTTTTTTTTTGCCTGTGAAATTTAATTTAAAAATATGATACGCTTCATGAATTTGTCCCTTGCGCAGGGACAATGCTAATCTTCTCTGTGTTGTTCCAATTTTAGTATATGTGCTGCTGAAGTCAGCACTTTTCTTCTTTCTTTGAGATAGGGTCTTACCATGTAGCTCTGACTGACATGAAGCTTACTATGTAGACCAGGCTGTCCTCCAACTCTCAATGACCTATATCTGCCTGATGAGGGCTAGAATTATGTGTGTGCCATCATGCCCAGCCTTCTCTTTGGCATAGGAACTCCCTTCGTGGTTCACATTTATGTGGAATTCCAGGACTCAAGCAAACCTCTAGCTAATAGGAAGTCATTCTGTATGTCTTGTGGTGCTAGGGACCAAACCAAGGCCTTTGTGTATAACAAGCTAGCATCCTATCAGCTCTGCTCCTATCCCTTAAAGGGTGCCTTTCTGTGGATAATTACGAGACTCAGACATTTCCATTTTGCCTGGCTTACATTCACTACTGGCAGGCAAGAAGAAAGCTGCCCATCAGCAAATGTTGAATGAAAACACCATAAGCTGATCAACAACTGTTGGCTCAGAATAGTTTACTCATCTAGTTCAGCCTTTTCTGTCAGCCAAGAGCCAGGTGTTGACGAGGTCTGTCAGGAATGTGCAGCAGGGTCAATAGCTGTCTCTCCCTGGCAGCGATCGGCTGTGAGTTCAACAGTGTATCATTTAACTTAAAAGATTTAAGGGATTGGCGAGATGGCTCAGCAGTTAAGTGTCCCTACTGCTCTGTCAGAGGACCCACATTTGGTTCCCAGCACCCACATAGGGCAGTTTCTCACTGTCCATTACTCCAACTCTAAGAGATCCAGCAACCTCTTCTAGCCTCCAAGGACACTCACACACATGGCACTTGCTCACACAGACAGACATATATACAGAAATAAATAAATAATAAAAATAAAATAAAAGCAATAAAAACAAATCTTAGTGGGGTGTGAGGGTGAATGCCTTTGATCTCAGCATTTGGGAGGCAAAGGCAGGTGGATCTCTGTGAGTTGGAGGTCAGCCTGGTCTACAGAGATTTCTAGGTCAGCCAAGGTGCTACAGTGAGACCCTTATCAATCTTATAAAAAGAGTTTTAAAATTCAATCATGTGGCTGGAGAAATGGCTCAGTAGTTAAGAGTATCGGCTGCTATTGCAGAGAACCTGGGTTCAGTTCTCAACACCCCCAAGGAGGCTAAAAACTGTCTGTAACTCCAGCTCCAGGGGATCCAACACCCTCTTCTGACCTCCGTGGACATTGTACGACATGGCTACACTTACATACATGCAGGCAATACACTCATACACATAAAATAATAAAATATTAAATAAAATAAAACCAAATCATACAATGTGGTAAATATGTTCTAAATGGAGACTTAATTTACTGTTTGTTTGCCTAGCAAACCAAAACACTGACAAAACAAAACAAATCTGGTAATTTAAAGGGCATTAGGAAGAATACTTTTGAAGGTTTTGTCTCAAGTAAATAATAAGCCCAAGAGTTGGCATTCCTCTGGTCCTGCCTAAGAAATCTAAAAAGCAAGGCTCAAATTGTTGCCAAAAAACTTAACTACACCCAAGACCAAAGTTCAAAACGTTTCTAGCGATAATAGCTACTGTGGCCCAGCACCATGACTCATGTCAGAAATTCTAGTGTTCAAGAGACTGAGGCAGGAGCATTGGGTTTCAGATCAGTCAGTCTGGGCTTCAATGTAAGACCATCCTCTCCCACCTCCAAAAAAAGCCACACATCTAAAAGTTTTTGTAAGCTCAGGACAGGTGTGTGGCTCACTGATAGCACATATGTAAGACCTAGGGTTTAGTCCCAGCAACAAAATAAAACAAAACAAAAACCAGTGTGATGGCTTATACTGTCGGTTTGACAGAACCTATGAACACCAACGGAAGGCGCCTCGAGGCTCCCTCTAAGCATGCCTGTGAGGGGTTTTCTTGATTAGGTAATCGAGGTGGGAAGATCATCTTAACGGTGAGTGGCACCATTTTTATGGGCTGGTTCCTGCACTGGGCTGGGCACGGTGGTACACACCTTTAATCTCAGCACTGTGGAGGCGGAGGCAGGTGGATCTCTGTGAGTTGGAGGCCAGCCTGAACTACAAAGCCATAGGCCAGACAGGATTAAATAGTTGAGATACTGTCCTAAGTGGGAGAAGAGAGAGAGAACTGAGAAGCAACATTCATCTCCCTCTGCTTCCTGACAGTGGATACAGTGTGACCTGACTGTGGATACAGTGTGACAGTGTGGTCCTGCTAGCCAGACTTCCCCACCATGACGAGCTGCACCCTGGAGCAGTGAGCCAAAACAAACACTTCCTTGATGAGACTGTTTTTGTCAGGGTATTTTATCACAGCAGCAGAAAAACAACAAAGACAGTAAGTTTAGCTGGTGTGTGATTCCGTGGTAGAACACTTGCTTAGCATGTGGAGGCCCCAGGAATGACAAAACAAAGGAAAGGAAAAAGAAAAGCATTCATGGGTCAAATCGAGTGGCCTAACGTACAATTGAAGCTCTCAAAGAAGAGAGGCTCTCATTACAGAAAAGTGGTGGGAAAACTGTAAGAGCCAGAGGTGGTAGACGAATGCTGAGTTGTCTGGATACCACAGGACAGTTGTGCATGACAGTATGCACAAGACTGTGTAAACCCAAGTCAGACAGGGTCCCAGCATGGATAGAAGAGGTTGGCCAGAAGCCCCAGCTCTAGCTAAAGATTTTTATTGGCAATTGATAGTTGCTGTGAGAAGGAGAATCAATTTTCTTTACTGGTGTGATGCCTGATAGTTTGACCAGACTCCAAGGGATAGACCCACACCCAAGAGCATTTAGGAAACAGAGATTGGACTATATGGGTCTTTAAAAAAGACTAACAATAACAGAGGACATGAAATAGGAAGGTAATAAGGAGGGGTGGAGATGGGAGGTGGTCTGAATATGATCAAAATATATGGCGTGAAATTCTCAAATTAATAAAAAACTTTGTTTAAAAGAGGGAGGTAAAGAGAAGATAATGAAAGATTTTAACCCCACAGATCCAAGCAACTCAACGAACCCCAGTGTCATGAGTGCACTATTTTAGAGACATTGGCAAACACATTTATGTCTTTCTTCAATGTCAGAATTCATTGAATAACAGTAAATTCACAACGTTTAGTGGTTTCATTGACAGCAATTTGTCATTTAATCTGCCCGCTTTGGCAGCCTGGCCAAGGCAAATGCAGGTTCTTTAATTACAATCTTTTTTGTTTGTCTGTTTCTTTGTTTGTTTGAGACAGAGTCTCCCTGTAGCTCCAGCTAGCCTGGAACTCACTATGTACACCAGGCTGGTCTCTATCCCATAGAGATCCACCTGACTCTCCCTTGAGAGCGCTGGGATTAAAGGCATGCACCACTGTGCCCAGCATCCTTTATTCCAATTTTAATTGTAAAGTTAACTTTCATACCACATATTACACAGTAAATATATTTATAAATCTATATGCATATATATATGAGTTACACAGTTCAACAAGTTTTAGCAGTGTGTTGAGAAAGTCTGTATTGATAAGATAAAGAACCAGACCAGTGTGGGGAGGGAGCTGCTGTTGAAGCTGCTGGAGCCAGGTTTGAGAGAGAAGCTACAGAGTTAGCTGCTTGGTGACAGGCCAAATGGGTCTGGATCAAGAGACACGAGTCAGAAACAGGAAGTAGTGGCCAGGTTCAGGTCCAGACAGACTAACAGAAGTACAGGAAGGCATCGGAGTGGGCCTTGTCAACCGCAGGGGACTGACTTGAGGCAAAGTTCCAGAAACAGTTGGGGGAATCCCCAGTCCTTGACACACACACACCAGGTGTTAGATGATAGAGTGTGTGAAGTCACTTTCGGGGACACCAAGTGAGGGAGTCACACCTTTTCCTTAGTCTGGCGTGTCTGATAAGTTCTTGGACCTGGTTTCCCTGATATAGTTTTAATTACTCACGTGCTCCCATAGTTTCAATACACCCTGGTAAACTTATATAGAGTGGCTTCCTTTCTCCCAATATTAAGTCATTTGTCAGTCTGTGCTGAATGGGTGTACTTGATAGATGGAGCAGTTTCTGAGTCCACCAGGGGCTACAATCATCCTCCTTGCTCAAAATGGAATAAAAAGCTATGAATAAAATGGAGTCTTCTAGAGCAAGGCACAGCCTGAAAAACCACAGTACTAGACAGTATGGAGTAACTTACAGTACAGCACAGTCTGCTCTCGACACCTGACCACAAGAAACATGAAGAAAACTACAGTCCTATGTCTGAGCCTTGACATTGAAGTGTTTCCTTTCATAATGGGAATATAATAATGGTCATAACTCTCATATAAATAAAACCCCATTAGGACTATAAGTCATTGTGCTGGGTTCCTGGGTATCCAATTTCAATGCCCTCTTTTTAAAAAAAATCTATTTATTGTGTGTGTGTGTGTGTGTGTGTGTGTGTGTGTGTGTGTGTATTTTCCTGTAGTTGTGTCGGTTTATAGGTACCATAGCATCCGATCCTTTTGGAGCTGGAGCTATAGGCAGTTGTGAACTGCCTGATGTGGCTGCTGGGGACCTGAGCCCAGGTCCTCTGCAAGAGCAGTAAGTGCTCTTAACCACTGAGCCCATCTCTTCAGCCCCATCAATTTTCTTTTCTTTTTTTTTTTTTTTTTTTTTTGCATAGGGTCTTGCTATATAACTCTGATAACCCTGGCTGACTGCAACTAGCTGTGTAAACCAGGCTGACCTTGAACTTTCCAGGATCCACCTTATTTTGCCTCCCCAGGGGTAGTATTTCAGGTTTTTGTACCTGGCTGGCCCCTCCCTCTGATCTTTCCCTTCTTCTCTTCTCTTCTCTTCTCTCTCATAATACTGGAAATTGAAACTTCAGGCATGATTAGCAAATACTCTACCACTGAACCATAACCCCCAGCCACTTTTTTATTTTATTATTGAGACAGGATCTTCCTAAGTTGTCCAGACTGGCCTTGAACTCACTTTGTAGCCCAGGTAGACACTGAACTTTCAACCCTCCTTGCTTTCATTTCTCAAGGAGCTGGGATTACATGCTTGCACAGTTCTTCCTAGCCAATTTTTCTAACATCATTTGAAATCTCTTTTCTTGTAAATAGAAAACTGGCTAATGTTCAGTGCTCAGTCTTTGTGTTCATAAGTATAGGTTTGTCCTCATCTAATAAAGCTTTATTTTAACTTGGGGGGGGCATACCTGGGATAGAACCCAGAACCTTTGATGTGTTAAACAAGCACTCTAGCTAGTGCTGTCTAGGGTTCCAACCTCAGAGCATTATCCTCTGAGCATAAGTGCCACCATCTTCATCAGAGCATCTGTGACTACTGGCAAGAGACTCTGGAGATCAAACCTGATGAGAGTTGGCATTCTCTCATAGAAGTGAGTATGGTCCCCAGACTTTCAGCTGAGATTCCAGTCACTCCCTCTTGTACCTCCCAGTCTGTTAATGGAATTTTCCCTGTGATGGTTTAAATGAGAAGGTTCCCCACAAGCTCCAAGCATTTGGACAATTTGTTCCCAGTTGGTGGTGCCATTTGGGGGAGGCTTTGGGAGGTGTAGCCTCGCTGGAGGAGGTATGTCACTGGGGGCAGGCTTTCAGAGTTCTTAAGTCTCTGGATTTCCAATTGCGCTTTGCTTCCTGTGCCTGTGACAAGATGCAAACGCTCCACTTTCTTCTCTGACCACTTCTGCCGCCATGCTTTCCCACCACGATGGACTCTTTCCCTTTGGAACCATAAGCTAAACTCTTGCTTCTATAAGTTGCCTCGGTCGTTGTTTCTTATTACAGCAACAGAAAAGTAACTAATACATGCCCTAATTGCACATGGTCTCATGTTCTCAGCAAGTGATATACAGACTGTGGAGGGTCGACTGAAGTTTGGGACTTCATTAAAGCTGCTATAAGGGAGTCATCATCCATGTTGGGGTGAGACTTTCTCACGGTGCAGCTGCTTTGGGGGTCACACATGCTCTGCCAGGAGGTCCAATGAACTCTTGGTTTATCCAAGAAAAAAAAAAAAAACATTCAGAGTCTTGGGGTTTTACCCAAGTTTGACTTTGGTAGAATCCTACCTTGGATTGTTGTTCATGTCCTATCTGAAGTGGGAGACATTGGTTCAAGTCTTCCAGGGAAAAGGTTCCTGAAACAGCCCTTCTGATATGCAGAATCCTGAAGAAAAATTCTATGTGGACCATTTGTCTTTTCTTAAGTTGTAGAATATTGTCCTCTGAACACAGTAGCTGCCATCTTTATCAGATCAACCATGACGTCCATCACAGACTTGACTGTTGATACAACCTCATAGAGGGAAGGGTTCAGGAGGGTGACTGGACCTCACCTAAGGCCACTCCTGGCAGCCCCTTGAATGCAGTTTTGCCCTAACTTCACTGTGGTCTTGGGATCTCAAGAGATAATAGACTGTTTAGGTTAGGGGAGGTTAACTGAACGGAACTCCCTGCATACAGCTGTGGGAAAGCCATCATCCATGTTGGGTGGCTGCACTGGGGGAAACCCACACTCCTGCTGGAGACGCCTCACCAGTGCTCTATAAGTAAGCCCAGTAACTCATTTATTACCCAGGGTGAGTTTGGTGGAACTGTACTCTGGTTTGTCACTGGGACCTCACGAGGAGAGGGTTATCCTCTTTACATCTCTCCAGGAAAGGGATTCTTGCAACACCTGTAGACTCTCTCTTCATATGTAATTAAAAGTTCACAGGTATTAAATTACTGCCTTGGCATAAAATGTAGGAAAGAGGCAGATGTGCCATCAACAGTGTCATCCGGGGCTGTTGTTATCATAAGCATGTACCAGGTCAGCAGAGTCATCGGCATCTAGGATCTTACTAGAAATGCAGACAGTCTCAGGTTCTGCCCCAGACCTAATGAGCTATAACACGCATTAGAACAAGATCCCCAGATGCTGCTACATACTCTCAGCCTTAAAGAGCACTGACTTCTTTTTTGTTGTTTTGAGACAGGGTCTCCTGTAGCCCAGGCTGGCTTCAAACCTGACACATAGCTGAGACTGTCCTTGAACTTGTGATCCTCTTGTCTCTACCTCCTAAATACAGGGATTACAGGCATGTGCCATCATGCCTACACAGAAGCATTGATTTCTGCCAAAATATTCTTTCTTTACAAATGAAAACAAGGGCTAGAGAAACTTGCCCACATTTCCCACGGATTCATAATAAAAAATGAATGAATCCCAATCCAAATACAAGTCAGATACATGTGAAACATCAAGCACTAATGGACATCTGTATACAAGCCCAGACACAGGACAGCTATTCCTCAATTGAACTGTTCAACAGGGCTGGAGGTATGGTTCAAAGGTAAGAGTGCATGCAGGCCTGAAGCACTGACTTCCATAAAGAAAGAAAGGAATGATGAGCAATGAGAGAGACAGAGAGTGAGAAAAAGAGAGAGAGAAAGAGAGTGTTATTGTGAGCTACTGTTATTACATACCCCAAAGGCAAATTAGACTAGCCTCTTGGCATGCCTAGAGTATGTGTGACGATATAGCTCATTTGGTAGGGCACTTATAGCCCATGGCTCTACCTGCAGCTCTATAAAAGCTGGGCATGTGTAATTTTAACACTAGAGAAGTGGAGGCAAAAAGATCAAGTCCTAGGCCATCCTCATCAACAAAGAAAACTGGAGGCGCCTGAGGCACATGAGACCCTGGGAAGTCTTTTGTTGTTGCTGGGGGTCAAACCTGGGGCCCTGGAGCATACTAGGCAAACATACTATCACAGAGCTCCACTCGCAGCCCCTTCTTTCTTTACAACGAAATACTATCCTCCAATTATCTGTTAATCAACAACTATTCAAGATAAAAAGTGATCTGGAGAATAAGCTTAGCACGGAATCCCTCCCATTTCCTCTGGTCCAAAGCAACCAGGCCAGACCTAAGCCCCAAGGAAGCTGCGGGAAGCCACTTCTGGGACTCCCTTCTGGGCTTGCCACAACTTCTGCCCCATCCTTGCGGAACGGACGTGGAGTCTGGCACGCCCCATCTCCGTCCAGAGGTTCCAGAGCCTTCCAGACTGCGGCAGACCCAGGACGCCTGAGTTCCTAGAGCGTGGGTCGGGCTGAAGCTGGACCGCTACCTCCCCAGCATCCACAGAGCCTCAGCCCGCCGCGGTCACCTAGCAACCACAGCCACGCCTGCGGATGCTAGGCATTGGCCGGAGACCCTCACATGGGCAAGGCCGCACCTCCTGGTGGGAGCCGGCGCCGCAGGAGGTTCTGCTGCGCAGGCGAAGTTCCACCAGCTCTCGGGTGGTACCTAGTGCAGGCTGCTGGGAGTGAAAGGCCATGGGGAACTGGTGGAGAAAGTAGTTCTCCCTTTTGAATTGAGGGTTTTGTTTTGTTATTTTGAGGGGACAGGACCCAACCCGCCTTCAAACTCTGACTCCTCCTGCCTCGGCCTCCCTGAATGCTGGTGTGCGTCACCACACCCCGCATCCTTTAATAAGTTTAAGAGTCCCTCTTCTGGTTTATAACGATTCCAACCTGGCTGGCCATGAGTCAATTCAAGAAATATTAATATTCTGCAGACCAGCATGTGGGACGACTCCAAATGAAAGGGATTTGACAGTGCCTTCCTTTTAAAAATCCACCCACCTAGAGGATCACATAGCCCAGGTTGGCCTCAAACTCCTGATCCTCTAGCCTCAAGCTCCCAAATTCTAGGATTACAGGTTTGTGCCAAAGCACCAGGCCGAAACCATCCTTTCTAATACATTTTCTTGCAGCAAGTGGAGGCACTCCAAAATTTCGGGAATACCAGTACACATTTTGTATTATTATTATTATTTTTTTTTTTTTTGAGTTAGGTCTCACTATGTGGCAGTGGCTGGTCTAGAACTACTATGTAGACCAGATTGGCCTCGAACCCACAGATGTCCATCTGCCTTCTGAGTGCTGGGATTAATATCCAACCCCATTTTGTAGCATCCTTGATTCATCTTTCCTTTTACATCCCAAATTTAGTAAATTAGAAAAGCTTGGCCTTGCTTTCCAAGGTGTTCTGTATCTGACCACTCTTCACCAATGGCAGCCGATAGCCTAGATTCCCCGATCTATAGCTTGAGTTATTGTAATACCCTAACTAGTCCTACCAGCCTCAGTAAGCAAAGTGCTTTGGGGAGTGAGGTGGTGCCTCTCCCAGTAAAGCTAGTGCTGTCCCACAACCTCAGCAGAACTGAAGTGATTATGTGCGTGTGTGTGGTGTGTGTGTGTGTGTGTGTGTGTGTGTGTGTGTGGTGCTGAGGATGAACCCAGTGTCTTGTGCATGCTGAGCAAATGCCCTACCATTGAGCCACATCCCTAATCTTTGTATGTTTGTTGTTCTGTTTCGGACAGGGTCTCGTTGTAGTCCCAGCTGGCCTGGAACTCACCATATAAACCAGGTTGACTTTGATTTCATGGAGATTTGCCTGCCTCCCAAATATTAAAGGTGTCTGTCATTTGCCAACACACCTGGACCTATTTTTTTAATTTTATTTTATTATTTTATGTGTATGAGTATATTACCTGCACACATGTTAAGTGCACCTCTGTCATGCAGTGCCCATGGAAGACAGAAGATGGCATCAGATCTCCTGGAACTGGAGTTACTTATGGTTGTTAACAGCCATGTGGGTGCTGGGATTCAAACCTGGGTGTTCTGTAAGAGCAGCCAGTGCTCTTAACTGCTGAGCCGTCTCTCCAGCCCTTGGACTTCTTTTTAAAATTACATCTATTTATCGCAGCGCGGAAGGATGCTACAATGCACACATGGAGGTCAAAGGACAACTTTTGGGAGTTACTTCCCCTTCTACCACGTGGGGCATGGTGATTGAACTCACAGTGAATGAACACAAGTCATCAGGATCAGCGGCAAGCGTCTTTACCCACTGAGCCTGTTTGTCCCCTTGGTTGTTTTTGAGACAGACTTGCTGTGTAACCCACAATGGCCTGGAACTCAGAATCCTCTTGCCTCAGCCTCCTGAGTACTTGCTTTACAGGTAACTTCAAACAGAACCAGCTACAGTGATCTTTTTAAAACAAGCCACACTGTATCAGTTCTTTGTTCAAAACTCTCCAATAAATTCTGTGGTTATAGCTTAGTAGCACGCTTATTGTACAGGAGGTCCTGGGTTCCTTATTCAGCACTAATGAAAAACAGAAAACCAGATCTGGTGGTGCATACTATAATCCCATCACTTGAGCAGCCATTAATATATCAGGGTTAGTTCAGATCCTTTCCTGAGAGCACGTTTTGTAAAAGAAATTCAGGAAAGTGAGCACAGAGGACGAGGAAGAACAGATGAAGAGTCTAGGAGCAGAGAAGAGGGGCGTTAGGATGAGTTTGCTGCAGACCAACTTTGGCCTATTTTGTAGTTTGTTTTGTTTTGTTTGCCCAGGGCTGATTCTGGTGTTCAGGACATTGATCTCTAGTCTCAAACATATGAGTGAGGTAGGCAGATTATGCCACATGATAAAAGAGATAAGTCAAAGTCCATCATTACCTGAAATGTTTTGACAATCTAGAGTACAGGTAAACTGGACAGGGGTCACTCAGTGTGGTAGGTCTGAACTCTAACGAGGGAACAGGTGACGCCTTACACAAATGCACAAGATCTAGACCAAAGAAATAGGAAGCTGTTGTGTTAAAACCCATAAAATGAAGTTCTGCCTACTGTCATTTGACAGCTAGAAACAATAAGGTGGCTTGAGGAGCTGCTTTAAATACCTACCAGGGAACTCTGGGCACTACGGTGTGCTCCTTGGACCCCCCAGCTGCAAGGGGACACTTTAAAGAACAATATATAATCCACTAAACAAAAGCAACAGGATGTGAGAGCACTAAGGATGTGAAGGCAGATCTCTGTGAGATCAGTGTCAGCCTGGTCCATATAGAAAGTTCCAGGCCAGGTCAGGCTACAGGGAGACCCTGTCTCAAAAAAAAAAAAAAAAAAAGAAACACCCAAACAACAACTACACAAGAAAACAAAAGCAATCATTCAGAACTACCCAACCATCTATAACTACAGTTCCAGGGAATCTGATGACCTCTTAATACCTCCCCTGGCACTGCATGACACAAGTGTACTTAGATGCATGCAAACAATACACTCGCATACACAATTTTTAAATTTCTTCCAGTTTGAAGAATCTCCCAATCACTAGCTGTGTGACTTGGGGGAGATTAAGTAAAGTTCCCAGGCCTCAGTTTCCTTATCTGTGAACTGAAATGGAGGCTCTTTGAGGACATTTAGAATAATAAAGTCCTACATGTAGCATTTTCACAGAGTAGTTTAAAACTGTAGGCTTGCTGGGCCTGGTGAAGCAGACTGTAGTCTCAGCCAGGCATAATGTGGATGCCTCCAATTAGCACCCAGGCTGAACACTAAAAGCAAATGTAACAGCTTTATATCATATCACATATACAAATTCCACTATTCAATACATTTTTGTTGTCTCTTGAGACAGTCTTACGATGGATGCAGGCTGGACTTGAACTCACCATCCTCTTGCTTTAACCTCCCGAGTGCTGAGATTACAGGTGTGTATCACCACACCCAGCTCAATTCAAAGTAGTTATGTAATCTTAGCTACAATCAATTTTAGAACATTTTCATCATCCCTAAAGAAACTGATCCATCAGCTGAGATTCCCCAAGTACTGCCGCCCCCTCATTCACATCAGCCCCCAGAAACCAATAATACACTTTCTGTCTCTATGGCTTTGCATTTTCTGGATATTTCATGTACTTAGAATCATACCACACAACTCTCTTGTGATTGACTTCTTTCACTTAGTATAACATTTTGAAGGTCATCCATGTTGTAGCAAATAGCAATATATTTATATATTATATATTATATTATCATATAATAATATATAATATATTATATAAAAGCAAATAATATTCAGGTGTATGGGGCTGAGAGTAGAGGTAGAGTGTTTGCCCAACATGAATGAGGCCCTGGGTTTGATTTGTAACACTGTAAAAACAAGTCCATAGCATGAACCCACCACATTTTATTTATTCATTAATCAGATGACTTGGGTTATAAATGAGTTTGCTATGAACATTCCTGTATGAGTTTTTGTGTGGATGTATTTTCATTTCTCTTGGGTATAGACCAGTAGAATTTATGAATCATATGGTAAATGTGTGTTTTGTTTGTATGTGTGTGTGTGTGTGTGGTTCTGGGACTCTGTCTCAGTTCTCCCACATTCTAGTGGGTCTATTCTGAGCTACTCTGCCAACTCCTATGTTTAACTCTCTTAGAAGCTGCCAAAGTATTTTCCAAAGTGGCTGCACCAGTTTACATTCCCACCTGCAGTATATCAGAGTTGTGTATTAGTCAACTTTTGGATGCTGTGACCAAACACCTGAACAGACATCAGCATAAAGGAGGAATGGTTTATTTTGGCTCATGGTTTCAGAGGTGTTGGCCTAGGATCTACCTGTTCTCTACCATGGGCCTATGGTAAAGTAGAACACCATAGACACAGCCGTATGTGACAGAGAAAACTGTTTGTCTCTTGATAGCTGCGGGAGGAAAAAAGGGAGGGAGGGAGGGAGAGAAAGAGGGAGCAAGGAGGGAGAGAGGTCAACTGGGGAGAGATACACTCTTCAAAGGCTTGCTCTCACCAACCTACTACATCCAATCAGGCCCTACCTTCTACAGTTTCACCATCTTCCAATAGCTCATTTAATTTGTGAATCCATTGATGGATGAACCCACTGATTACATCAGCATCCTCACAATCCATTCCCATCCCTGATGCCCCCGCCACCAAACATGAGCCTTTAACACATGAACCATTTCAGAGGATACTTCATTTATACATTTTTCTGTGCCCTCATCAGCACTTGCTAGCATAACCACCCTAGTGGAAATGAGTGGTGTCTCACTGTGGTTTTAATTTCGCTTTCATTATGTTCACGGATTCTGTGAGTTAGACATTTAGACAAGAGTCTGGAGTTCAGAGGAAATGGCTCCAAGATGCCTGGAACTCAACCAGAGAGACTCCAAGTCAGGAGCTGACTCAGTGGCTAGGGCTAAGTTCATATGGAAGTATCTAAACTCATAAACTCAGGAGATGTTCAAGGTGATCAGCTTTGTCCTCTGCTGAACTGTTGCCTGGAATACCTACGTGTTTTCTCCATGGTAGTCTCACTGCATGAAATAATTTGGCTTCCTCACAAAACAGCCCCTGGGTTCCAAGAACAGATGGTCTGAGAACCAAGGCAAAGCTGTGTTGCCATTTAGACCTACGCTCTATGCTCAGAGGTTTCATCATGTCATTTATGCCAGAGTCAGTCTTCTATAATTCAAATGTAAGGACAGACCCACCTCCCCCACCTTTTTTGTTTTTCTGAGACAGGGACTCATGTAGCCCAAGCTGGCCTCAAACTCTATACTCTAGAAGCTGAGAATGGACTTGAACTTCTGATCCCCCTGCCTCCATCTCCTCAGTGCTGGGATCACAGGCAAGTGCTTCCTTGCTCAGTTGTACACAGTGCTGGAGACCAATGCTAGAGCTTCATGCACGTTAGGCAAACACTCTACCAACAGATCTTTATCTCCAGCAAGCCCCCATCCCCCAAGACACAGTGTCAATATGTGGCCAGGTGCCTGAAACTTAAAATCCTCCTACACAGGTCTCCCAAGTATTAGAATTCCAAGTATGCTCTGTCACATCCAGCTCACATGTTACTTCTCTTGTCTTGAAGATTTACTTATTTTATGGGGAGGTGCGTGCACCTACATGTATAGATGGCTACTACCTGCACAAGTGTCTGTGAACACCAGAAGAAGATAGTGTCAGATTTCCTGGAACTGGAGTCACAGGCAGTTGTGTGCTGCCTGGATATGGATGTTGGGAACCAAACTCAGGTCCTCTGGAAGAGCTGCAGGTGATCTTAACCACTTAGCCCTCTCTTCAGCCCTCACATGGCACTTTTGAATGGGAAGAATGTCAGCATACCGTATCAAGAACATACAGGATGGGAGATATTGTTATCACCATTTTAGGAAAATAAGGTCTGCCAGAGGCAGAAACCTAAGCCCACTAGGAAAAAAAAAAAATAGAAAAATAAGCCATTTATAACTCCAAGCTCAGTTGATTCCCCAATATCACCTGGAAATCCTATCATTTTCTGCTTAACTTTTTAAAACTTGCTATAGTTACTTCAAACCTCTGGCAGGCGTTTGTGGTTCTTAACCCCTTTTCCTGACAGTATCAAAGCTTGTTGAAAACGCTAAGCACTCACTTTTCTAGCTTCTTACATCTACTTGACACAGTAAGATGGCCAGTAAGAAGCAAGCAAAAAAAAAAAAATCTGCTGAGGGACTTCTGGAGAAGGTCCTGCCTTGAACGAGAAAATGATGCAGAGAGTGGAGGCAGCCAGCTGCACTGCAATCCTTGGGGAAAGGCCAAAAGAACTGTTGAATCCTTAGAGAAAGATAGAAGAAGGCCTGCCTCTGGTTCTCACTGGACCACTGAACCAGTGCAGCTGCCTGTCCAGGCTTCTTATGTTGTAAGAAAACAAACCCTTACCAGTTAAAGCCTCTGATGAAAACTATCAGTCCAAACTCAGAAAGTAAAAAGACTTTATTTGCAGTCGCAGGAATTCGGGCCACAACTCTGGAGAGCTTCACCAGAAAGAAAGCAGGGAAGCTCCGAGCTTCAATGGGCAAGCAGTACCCGGTGATAGCAAGTCCTTTTTGGAGGAATCCTATTGAAACTGAGAAAGAACAAGAGCTGTATGAAAGATACTTAGACTGACAGGAGATGCAAGAATGTATAAGTAACAATATGCATATAGGGAGAGTCCAGAAACATCTTGATGGCCATCAAGTGTCTGGGTGCGGATAACCTGTTGTAGATGACAGAAGGGGTGTAAGTGGAGCTCACATCCTCCTGGGAACCTGGAGCTCGGAGTAAGACCTTCTTAAGTTTCCTGACTCCATCTTGAGAAGCTCTTTACATGTTATTTTGATTATAATTTTTATTTGCACAATAGCCTAGGCTTTCTGTCAATTAATTCTTGATACCACCACTCTCCTGGATTCTCTGATGCTCCATTTTCTGACTTTGTAAGACTTAGAAGTTCCTTCCTTTCTGCCACCACACCTAAGTGCTCACCTGCATCCACAGCCACCCTGCCCCCTATTTCCTCTCTGTTATGCCAGAAGAGGCTCCCTACTCTGTGGAGTCAGGAGTGTGGATCAACCGAGAGATCTTTGAATTTCCAGTAATCTCCTGCCTCTGTGTCCTGAGTGCTGGGATTACAAACGCATACCACCTCACTGGGCCATTGAGGAGTTTTGGTTTCCTTATTCTTATTCTTAGCCTTTGCATCAGCTTATGAGCTATATGACTTTAAACAGGCCACTATGAGCCATAGCACCACCCATCTCATAAAGTTACCCAGGCAGGCCTTGAACTTTCCAGTGTTCTATTCACCCTCCCCAGTAGATGGCTGGTATTACAGCCTTGCACCAGCAGTCTCAGTATACTGAGTAGATTCTACACTGTGTCCCATAAAGGCCCGGTGATAGATGCTGGGGTTGCCAGAGCTGGGAAAGCATGCATTCTGAGAACTGGAAGGCCTTGAAAGAACTGTGCGCAGTGAAGCAGGGATGGGAACAGAGCAAAGTGGTTTCTATAGATTAGATCGAGTAATGATTAATTTCCGTCCAACGTTATCAAGATAGAAAGCGAATTAATATCACCGAATCACAATTTCCATCTCGAAAAATAAGTTTTAAGACGTTCTGCTGAGTTAACAGTCTCCACAACAGATGGAGAAATAAGGGGAAGGACTTGGCTCTTTCACCCATTTTTGCCGGCGCCGGGTGCTTATTGGATGAATAACGGATTGTGGAGTCCTCCAGAGTTCACACGGGAAGTCAACCAACAGCGGGCGGCCCTCGCAGCGCGTCTCTCCCCGGCAGCTCGGTCCCACGCCCCTTCCCACTCTCCGGCCCTCCCCGGCCCCGCCCGCCCCGCACGTCGCAAAGGCGGCCGGGCGTGCTTGACGGCAGCCGCGCTGCGGCGGGGCGGGGCGCCGGGCGGCCGGCGCGCTTGACGACAGTGGTGGGAGGCAGGCCGGCAGGCAGACGGCCTCGCAGGCGGGTGGCGGCGGCCGCGCTCGCTGGTGAGGGCGGGAGCGAGTGAGTCACTGAGCGCGTGTGAGGGAGGGAAGGAGCGAGCGAGCGAGCAGCCCGCGCCAGCCGCCCTCCCGCAGCTCCCGCCGCCGCCGCCTGCCCTCCGCCCCGCGCTCAGGCCGGGCCGAGCCGAGCGGGGTCGGGCCCGGGCCATGCTGCTCACCGTGTACTGTGTGCGGAGGGACCTCTCCGAGGTGACCTTTTCCCTCCAGGTCGACGCCGACTTCGAGCTGCACAACTTCCGCGCGCTGTGCGAGCTCGAGTCCGGCATCCCCGCCGCGGAGAGCCAGGTACGCGGGGCAGCGAGGGGCCTCGCGCCTTCCCGCCGCCGCGGACCGGGGGTGGGGGGCAGGGGTGACCCGGCATGCGGGGGTGGAGGCTGGGGGGCGGGAAGACGCACCCACCGCAGCGCGAGGGGAACGTGGACGGTGGGGAGCACCCCCATCCTCGGCTCCTTCCCCACCAACCCCCTAGTTTGGGAGTCGCGGTGTGCCCCAGCCGCAGCCTTGGGTCCTCAGCATACACATCCTACTTCTCCAACCAGAAATACCAGTCCGGATCCCTGGTAGAGAGACATGCATCTGTTTTTTTTGGACCGAGTTCCTGCTTCAGGATACGCAGTTTACCTCCAAACCTACAGATTGGCAGTTTGAGTAAGGCAGAAAGTTTGAGGCTCGCTCTACCTTTGATGTCTTTGGAAATGCTTGCCTCTACGGCACGCGTTTCTGGTTAATTATTGTTATTATTATTATTATCATTTTAAAGTCATGATTGGGTCAGTTCAGTTTGTTTCTCTCGGTTCTTCCCTCGCAGTAAGCCAAAAGTCCTCCTTTCGAGTCACAGTTCAGTCGGGTCAGTTCAAAGCTCAATGCTTCGTAAGGTTATTAGCTTGAAAATGGCCCACTGTTCTTAGACGTCAGTCAGACTTGGGTGGTTTCTTTGCAGTGACCTGCTGCTAGCTGGAAAGAAGCTCAGCTCCCCTTAGGTTTTAATAAGAAAAGTAATTTCTTCTCAGGATGCTTCGTGGCACTTAGTAGTGGTCTTCATCAAACAGAATAGGCGGTAACAACCCCTAGACTTCACAGTAAAGCACTCGGGAGTCTTCATGAAGTGGGCTAAGGTGCGGTCTAAACATTAGAAAATTAGAGAAGTCTTCTAAGGCCTAGAATGTAAATCTTGATTTTCTTGTGCAGTTATGAAATAATTCTAAAACCTATTGCCCAACCGCTGCTTGTTCTACCCTGACTTATGGTAAACACATGTGTCAATATTTTGTTCAGAAGTATGATTCCTTTACACAATATGAACTTTAGAACCTTGGCATAAAACCTTCTCAGGAAGAATATGTTTTAGAGTACAAGGTGTCACATGTGCAATCTGGCAGAAGGTAGGAGGAAAATTTTTACCCCAATTTTTGTAAGAAAATTAACCCACAAAAAACTAGGACCCAATTCCTGTTGGTGAATCTCATACTCATGGGGAGAATTAGTGGACAGCTTAAAGAGGGAAAAATCAGCCTCTCTGTTTTGTTTTTCTCCACTGTGTTGCTGAGACTGGCCTCCAACTCAACAGTAATCCTCTAGCCTCAGCTTGCCCTATGCTGGGGTTACAAGGGCACACCACCAAACCCATCTAAACTTGACAGTTTTTTCAGTTGCTGTTTTATGATAGCTGTTAGAGTATCCATTATACTTACCAGCTGTTTGGGGAAGTAAAAATTCTAAGTTGATTTTGTTATTAGGATTTGGAAATGAACAGAGATTGAGATTGTTTCTCTAAATACACCTTTTGAGGGGGGATACATGGGAATCATGCTACCACTGTCCTTTCCCCCAGCCTTCTGTACTCAGATGCCTGTTAAAAAAGTTTCAAGGAGGTAAACAGGTGTGGTGACACGCATCTGTAATTCCACCATTACAGGGAGACAGAGGCAGGAGGCTCTTGAGTTCTGGGTCAGCCTGGTCTACATAGTAAGTTCTAGGCCAGCCAGTGCTAAATAAGTAAGAACCTATCTCAAAATAATTTAAAAAAAATTTTTTTTTTCTCTCCAGTAAAGGGCATGTCAGGTTCAAAGGTAATTGTATCATTAAGACCAGCACTGTTTGCTGCCAGTTTGGAATTTTCGGGGTACTAGTTGAACAGTTAGGCTAAGTCCAAATTCTTCCTTGTTCATTATGTCCACATTTTGGCATTTGCTTTCTTAACAAGCTAAATTAGTCTTCAGAAACCTGGACTCCAACTAGTGTTAAGCCTGTATTAAATAGCTGTAAACAGCACCCTGTTTTTCAAGTTTGTTCTGCCTTTGTAACCCGACAACATAGTATCTATTTTAAGATGTCTGGTGGTCTGTCGCCTTTCACTGGCTTTTCCCCAGGCAGGAACAGGATCCACCCCAGACATTTGAGTCATTTCCTTTCATCAAATCATAAAAGTAAACAGCATTATAGTTTTTCCTCACAATCCTCTTATTTGAGCTCCCCAATCCCTATTTACCTCCAGGACTCTCCCTTCCTCTTGGATTCCTCTTAGTCTGTTTACCTCATTGGGTATTCGTTTTTTCCACTCTCTTCTCTTCAACTCCTGTTCTTTAAGGGCCTTTCTTAGGTTCCTGACTGTTCTTGCTTCCCTTCTGGGCTCATATCACTGGTCCCCGAACATTGTTATTCTCCTAAGCGTCATCCAGAGCCCTGACTGACTTCCAAGCCCCACTTGGCACTGAGATGGAGCATGTCCCACTTTAATCGCATGTGCATGTGAGGATGGTTTCTGTTCTAAGTTATTATTCTCACATTATAACTACTATAGCCCTATCAGAATGTCTCAGATCATGTTCATTATGCATATGTGATATGTAAATGACTGATTTTTATGTACTATGTATGTGTGTACATGTTTTGTTGTACATTGCGTGACAACTTGTAATTTATGTTATACATGTACACTGTACATGAGTAGTATATATGCTGGAAACATAAAATAGAACTCAAGAAGGAAAAACTAAAATAAACGGAAAGGAAAATTCTAGGACTTTCGTTTTCTTCCTATACTTGAAGAATTGTCTTGCGGACCCCACATTGGAAATCAGTGGTTTTAGAGCACCAGTTTTCATCTCAGCATCAATTGTGTATGAGCAGACACTGGAAAAGGTGTTAGTTTCAACAGCTCTAGTCCGATGATTGACTAGCAATAATGGGATGACAATAAATTTAGAAGAGGAACCATCTTCACATATGCTTGTGATTAACGCAGAACATGTTCTGTCTCAGTGCAAGTGTGGACTTGGAAGCCATTCAGGGCTCTGGATGAGGCTTTGATGCAGACTTGGCTGGGCAGATTTCAAACAATTATTAGCTTCACTTTAATATCTTGGTACTTTTGAAACATTATAGTTTACTTTTGTAGGTGGTGTGGAGTAAAAGCCTATACAGAATGGAAGGACCCTCAATGAAAATCATGCTTTTCTCTTTTTCTTTCTTTGTTTTCGGGGAGGGGTCTTTTTGACAGGGTCTCACTGTACCCTCAGCTGACCTGGAACTCTCTGTGTAGACCAGGCTGACCTCGAACTCACAGAGATCTGCCTGCCTCTGCTTCCCAAGTGCTGGGACTAAAGTTGTACGCCATCATGGCTGCCCAGACTGAAGATCATGTTTTAAGTGTCAAATAGTAGCAGTAACTGTGATCCTGGAAATGGGGCTTTGAAAACTACATGATGTGGAGCTTAAGAAATGACATTTTAACCCAGGGGAAACAGAAAGTTTCTGTTGTAGCCAGTTCTGATACGTTTATTTTGTTAAGTAATTTTCATATACTTTTTTCTGATAAATACTGCATAGTCATCATAGAAAGCTTACAACAGATAAAAGGATACAGGAAATATAATCACTTACTTATACCTTATAACTCAGAGATAACTGGAGTTTATTTTCTGATTTTGTGTTAGTGTTGCTGTTTTGACTCACTATGTAGCTCTGACTGGCCTGGAACTCACAGAACTCCATCTTCCTCTGCCCCCTGAGTGCTGAAATTAAAGGTTTGCACTATCATGCGTGGCACAGTTGAGGGTTTTGTTGTAAATTTTATGTGTATGAGTGTTTTGCCTGCAAGTATATAGATACACCAATGTTGTGCAGTATCCACAGAGGCCAGAAGAGGGTATCAGATCCCCTGGAACTGAAGTTACAGAAGATTGTTAGCCACTATGAGTACTGGGTGCTGAACCCATGTCTTCTGCAAGAACAACCGGTACTTATAACTGCTGAGCTATCTCTCCAGCCCCCATAGTAGTTGTTTTTTTTTTGTTTTTTTTTGTAATAGAATCTTCTTTCTTATAGTGCATAGAATAAATTAAGAAAATTGCTTTATTATAGGAATATTTTGATATAACATTTAAAATACTTCTTTTTAAAATTTATGTATAACTGTGTCTGACATGTGTGTTCAGGTGCCCTCAGAGGCCAGAAGAAGGCATTAGATCTTCTGTAGCTGGAGTTATAGGCTGTTTGCTATCTGACTTGGGTGCTGAGAACTGATTGTGGGTCCTCTAGAGGATGAACAAGCTCTTAACTGCTGAGCCATCTTCTCCAGCCCCTTAAGATACTTAACACACTTCCAGCTTTTTTGTTTGTTAAAATATTTAGGGAAAAAAAGTAATTATTTTTAAAAATGCTTTTCTTTGAGATAATAAACACTGTAATATGTCATATGGAGTGCTTCACAAACTGTCATCCTTGTGTAGGGGCTGGCTCTGTAGCATTCCATGTTTAGTATGTATGTTGCAGAAGGGAACACTGTTGGTTTTGTGTTTTGATACAGCCTTGCTATATAATTTAGGCTGGCTCCTACCTCAGAATTAATAGGTATGAGCCATCACATCCTACTAAAGTGTAAGCTTTTGTTTATTATATAATGCTTGGATTTCAACCCAGTGCCCTGTGTATGGTAGACAACTGTCCTACTATTCCATATCCCAGCAGGTTCACTTTTTAAAACGTTTAATGAATCACATGAAAATAAAATTTATTTGTTGGATGTGGTGGTGCATGCCTTTGATCCCAGCACTCAGGAGGCTGAGATCAAGTCCAGCCTGGTCTACTTAGCAAGTTTTATATATGTATTAATTTGTGCATGCGTGTGTGTGTGTGTGTGTGTATGCACATTCATGCACAGGCCTATGAAGGCCAAAGATCAGCACTGAGTGTCTTCCTCAGTTGTTCCTCCCCATATTGTTATTCTTTGAGACAGGGTCTTTCACTGAACTTGGAGCTCACCAGTTACCTACACTGACTAGCAAAAGCCCCTTGGATCTTCCTGTCTCTGCCTTCCTGGTGTGGGGTACTGCAGGTCTGAACTCAGGCTCCCATGTTTCCCTAACAAGCACATTGCACATTACCCAGTGAACCATCTCTTCGGCTCCAATTATTTTTATTTTTTTTAAGTTCAATGTACTGTAAAATGTTTTTCTAAGTTTTATTGCCTTGTGTATGACTCATGTATCTTTTAAACACAGGAGCTGAATAAAGTCTTTTCAATTTCACATTCTTTAAATTTAAATTTTGTTTTCATTCATTGAGATAGGACTGTCCCCAAACTAAGAAATCTCCAACCTCATCCTCCTGAGTATTGGGGTTAGGCTTGTGCCATCATGTCTGGCTCAAATTTTGTGTGTGTAACAGGATCTCATGTGGCTCAAGCTGTCCCTGTGGCTGGCCTTGACCTCTTGATGCTCCTGCCTCCACTTTTCAGGTGTCAGAGTTACAGGTGTGAGCCATCACACTTGCATTAAATTTAATTTTTAATGACTGTATAGTGTATTGTTGTGTAGGTATAGTACCATATATTTTACAGTTTCCCTTTGCCAGACATTTGAGTTGAGTAAAATTGGGAGCAGCTTTGAGTAACATTGCCCTAGATATCTGTATGCTTAAGAATTTGTCCCCCATTTCTGATTATTTTCTCCAGATAAATGTTAGATACAGAATTGTGAAGTCAAGAACGTTTACTCTGAAAGGCTTTGAATTCTGTTGCTTAAATTGTCTTGCTAACCAGTGGTAGAAGTTATTAGGTATTGTATGGAGCAGAACATGTAGATAACTTGGTACATAATGGGCGCTCAGTTACCAGTAATGTTACTGTGAAATTGATTGGATGTGATTCAAGGGTCTAGAGCCAGATTATGATCCTTGATATTGTTAAATTCTCTGTTGGGCTGGAGATCATTTTGATAGGGACCTCCCTGCTACACACTTGATCCACAGCACTACCAAAAGAGGGTGTGAGATCTGTTACTTGAAAGCTTATTCAAAAACCAGAAAACAGTTGATCTTACGCTGAAAGGTTTTGGAGTTGTATTAGTTTCTTGTTAGGTGTTGATTAAGATTAGAATTCAGTCTCTGGAGTGAGTTCTAGCAGTTGTGCCAATTCTGCATGTTTAGACTTGTATGTCAAGTTCAGTTTTGTGTTCTTTTGACTGGCAGGGCTTGAGTGTTCACCACTAGCTTTTGAGTTGAATGACAGCCCTTCAGTGCCATTGCCTGCATCCCCTTTGTTCTGACTGAGAGGCTTGAACCTTTGGTCCAGTGGATATGCATGTTAAGTTGGAAGATGATGTGGATGTTTGTTTGTTTGCTTTTGTAGACGAGTCTCAAGTATCCTAGACTGGCCCTGAATCAACCCTAAATGCTCGGATTACAGGCATTACGTACGGTGTCTGACCTACATAGATTGATTTACTTTAGGACTTAAGATGTGAAATAATGGGCTTTGAACTTTTTTGAGCTATCATCTCAGTAGCCTAGGCTGGCCTTAAACTCAGTCCTCCCTCCTCAGCCTCCCAAGTGCTGCTGACCCAACCATTCCCTGTTGACCTGCTGTTTTTGTCATTGTGGAGATTTGCTTTCCAGCCAGATGATTAATTTTGATTGTCAGCATAACTGAATTAAACGTTCTAGGGGATTAGTGGAACACATCTCTGGATGTGTCTATGGTGGCATTTTCAGAGTCAGTTGGGTCATGAAGACTCTGACCTGATCAGTGGGTTAGTCAGTCCTTGGGTAGATTTATAATATGGTGTTATTATGAGGTAGTGAAGGGGGTGGAGCCTAGTTGCAGGAGGGTCGTTGGGAGCTCATCTTTGGCTATATTCCTATGTTCCCTTCTTTTCTGCTTTCTGGCTTAGCATGATGTGAACTGCTCTCCTGTGGTACCCCCTCCTCACCATGGGTGACTCACGGAATCCTCTGAAACCCGAAGCCATGTAAACCCTTTATGCTGTTATGTCAGGTATTTTGTCACATCAGAGTGAAATAACTAATGCACCTAGTTCTAGGAAATAGTGGCAGATAACAATATTCTGTAAGTTTGGGTGAATGCTGGCTGTCAGTGACTATCTGGAGCTTACAGTTTATTCTTAATCACGCTGCTATCCTTTTAAAAAATGATACTGCCTGCTCAGAGGACCCAAGAAGACCCAGGAATTGCCAGTGCTCCTTCTTTGCCCCTCCCCTTCCTTCCCAGCACTGTGGTGTGCATGCCAGGCAAGTACTTTGCTACCTGAGATATGCCTCCAGCTCAAGGATACTATTGATCCTCCTGGTGTGGGGTATAGATCCCTAGTGGTGATGAATGACTTAGCCCCTGTAGTCATCAGAGTCATGTGGCTGACTCACAAGGCTTCTTTGGGGTGCTAGGAAGAGTATGTTTTTAAGGTCAAGCAGATAGGGCTCTAGTTGTAGTTCTCATCATAGTTTCCTATAGCCTCTGTCTGTTTCCTGGTCCCATAAAATCAAATAGTACCTGTTTCATAAAATGGTTGTAGCTCAGTGAGTCATAGGATAAATAGGAGACTGAGGACTTGGAGTGGTGCTAGCCTGGTAGCATCTCAGTGGTGGCTGGCTGCTCTTTTAATTTGCCTTTCCACATATGTCCCACTGAGAGAATTCAGGGTCTTGTGCTGGACTCTTCTTGGCCACTACTCTTATTTGGCCATATCCTCATAACCAGGATTGTCTCATCCTACTGAGCTTGATTCCCATGTGATTATATTTTCGTAAGAGTATATAGAGTGTTTCTGTCTCCAGAGACTAATCCCATGGTTTTAAACATACTGACAGTTGACTTTCTGAACCTGAGACTAATGTGGGCCGTAGGCTGTTGGTGACCTCATTACAGTGACTTCATGATGTTGATGCCACCCGATATACCTTAGCCTATCCTCCTTTTACAATGAGATACGTACTTCGGAAGGGTTATGAAGAGATGGCCAGTGGTAGGTGCTGTCCTTGAGCTCTGCAGACTGACATGAGAACTTAGAATAATAAATACTTCCTAGTTATCTGTTTTGGGAGGGTGAGTTGTTTTGTCCTGTCAATACAGATTTCAAAGACAGAATGACAGGAACACCCACTTTTTTCTTTCACTGTCTTCTGTTTCTAAGCCCAGGTAACCTTGCCAAGAGAACTTAGAGGGCAGATGAGAAGGCTGGTATTGTAGCCCAGTGGTAGAGGTCTTACCCATCTTGCAAGGCAATGGACTCAACCCCCAGCTTGGAAAAAGAATGAGCTGGAAGGGACATTTGTAATGATTAGCCCCAATTGCTTCTTGATGAATGAGAAATGTGAGGCTGCTGGGCCAGCCGAGTGACCCCCTCCCAGTGAGTTACTGGCTGACCCAGTACACAACTCGGGTTACTCAGGTGGCTCAGTTTGCATGTGGCCTAGTGCAGAGTGAATCCTTAGGGAGAAAGCTTTTCAAGGCCGTTTGTTCTATGCAGCCTGTCATAATGTAGGGAGGATTTTCTACCCTGTCTGGTAAAGTCATAGTGTGCTTTTGTGCCTGTTCTTTCCTTCACAGAATTTTGTATTCTTAGGTTTTGTTTGGTATTTGACATACCACCAAAAGTTATTTTTATTGGGGTTGGAGAAACAGCTCAGCAGTTAGGAGCACTTAACTGATCTTCCAGCACCCACATGATGGCTAACCCCAATTCTTAACTCCAGTTCCAGGGCATCTGACATCTTCTGGTTTCTGGGTACCAGATACCCATATGGTGCTTTTACATACTTGCAGACAAAACACTCATACACATAACATAAAAATAAGCTGGGTGGCGGGCAGATGCCTTTAATCCTAGCACTCAGGAGGCAGAGGCATGGACTCTGAGATTGAGGCCAGCTGGGGCTTCAGGGAGACCCTGCCTCAAAAACCCTAAATAAATAAATAAGTAAATAAATAAATAGATGAAATCTTTTTTTAAAGTGTTTCTATTAATAGAACATCTTGTAACCTTTTTTTCACCCATATTTAATTTTTTTTCCCAGAATTTCTTTCTCTTTGTTTTTCTCGTAAACATAAGAGTGAAAAAACTTTGGGGCTCTTAAAAGAGAAAGTAGGATCTCAGGTGATATTTAGACATGCTAGTGTGCAAGCTCACTTAAAAGTATGTATATTTTAATTAATTACCTTAGTTTGAGGGTTTTACTTTCAGAGTTTAAACAAAATGTTGTTTTATTTGATTCTGAATTTCTTTTTAAAATGTTTTGTTTTTTTATTTTATGTGTATCTAAGAGCACCCATGTCGTACAATGCCCATGGAAGTCAGACAAACTTGGATTTTCTGCAAGAGCAGCCAGTTCTCTTAACTGCTAAGCAGTTTCTCCAACCCCACCTTTTCAATGTTTTGTTCACTTTTAATGATTATTTTTTAACGATTCTTTCATTATTTGAGAACTATGAGTACCATGTTTACATCACTTCCACCCTCTCTTTCTCTTTCCCTTCAACTCTTCCTTGCCCCTTTCCCTCTGAGATTCATGGCCACTATCTTCTGTAATTATTTTATTTATATATTGGAATAGCATCTCACTGTAGCCCTGGCTGGCTTGGTACCCAAGGAAGTCCTCCTGCCTCATTCCCCATGTGTTGGAGTTGTGGACATGCCCCACATGCCTAACTAGAAGTGCACATTATTAGCTCTGTGGCAGACAGGTGCAGAATGTGTCATTGCCACTTACTGCTCAGAATTAAAACCAAGATTTCCCACTTCATAAGTCCGTTCAACCTGAGCGTTTGTGGTAGAGTAACTGAAACAGTCCTTGCAAGTGGCTCGTGTTTCAGCTAAGCAGAAGTACTGAACGAGCAGATTCATTATAGCAGGTTAGGTGAGGAAAATACATTTAACTTAAAAATTGTGTGTATTGTTAGGGATGGAACTAGGGCCTCTCAGGTGTAAAGCAGGTGATTTGCCATTGAGCGACACCTACAGCCCATGATGAAGGTACACTTCAGGTAGGACTTTAGGGACAGCCCCAAAGAGGTTATAATAATTATGAGACACCTGAACAGGGTGACAGGAGAAAGAACAGTCCTCAGGTAGAAGAGAGAACAGGTGAAACAGCCTGAGAGGAAGTGGATGTGTGTTACTGAGGAACAGCAGTCCTGAAAGGCTGGTTGGTGACAGGTGGGTCCGTGGATTTCCTTCTAGGTATGATGGGAATCCTCTGGAGGGTCTCGAACAGGGAGTGACATAATGAGGATGGAACTGCCTCCATTTTGTGCCATATTGCTTCCTGGTATGTTATTCTGCTGTGTCTTTTCCTCACAGATTGTCTATGCTGAAAGACCTCTCACAGACAACCACAGATCACTGGCTTCTTACGGCTTGAAAGATGGGGACGTTGTGATTTTAAGACAGAAGGAGAATGCAGACCCTCGACCTCCAGTGCAGTTCTCAAGTAAGACATCAGCTGTTCACCATCTTCTAACAGAAGTGTCAACAGGTGGCAGAGCAGTGTGATTCTGAGTTTCAGATTTGTTTTGGAATTGTACTATCAGGATATAGACCTGACTGCCTGCTCTGTTACTCTGGGAAGGTCATTTGACTTCTCCAAATCACTTTCTTCTGTAAGACAGGTGCCATAATTAACCCCAGCTCCCAGAGCTGACATGAAAATAATGCATGTGAAACCTTTGACACTTAACAAGCCCTCAGTAAAGCTTAGCTTCTGCTGTCAGTGACACATACACGGTAGCTTTTATTCTCTACAAGTACTTAAGAGACTGACTATAAGCCTGTGATTCCTGGTGGACTTTTTGCTGCTGAATATCTAGCCTCTGGCACTTGGACCCACATTTCACTGATTTCCCTCACTGGTTGTGAGGGAAGAGATCCCTCTCCTCATTAATAGTTGAAGCTCAGATTTTAAATGATGTTGTGGGGCTGGAGTTAGCAGTTAAGAGCACTGCTGCTGTACAGGGGACCTTGGTTTGATTCCCAGCACCCATATGGCAGCTAACATTTGTCAGTAACTCTAGTTCCAGGGGATCTTCTGACTGACATCTGGGCATTACATAACATGAGTGCACTTATATACATGCAGGTGTACACTCAAAATAAAAATAGTACGTAAGATATTTTAAATGATGTCATTGGATTTGCACCGCTAATAAGTAAAAACACAGTAATTAAACAGTGCCTTTTCTGTTATTCGAAGCTTGGTAAAGTTTAAGCATCTAGAGCACCAACTTCTGGTTCTTCCATAACTGTGCTGTTATTCATGGAAGAAGAAGCACTTGTGTATCTTGGATGATCCATCCAGAATAGAAGTTAATTCTTTTTTTTTTTTTTTTTTTTTTTTTTTTAATTTGAAGACTGGGTTTCGAGGCCTGCAACTTAATATAGCTCAAGCGGGCTTCCACCCTGATCTTCTCAAGGGCCAGAGTTATAGGCACATACTGCCACACCCAAGCAGAATCGATGTTTGTAGTTTGTAGTCTACATTTAGATTCAGGAGGTCTCTGTGTCCCAGAAATATGCAGAATTGTGTGGGAGCAGGTGCATCTGTGCATCTGGGGGTGAGAGGATCCATAGTTTGCTTTAGATACTCAAAGGGGCTCATGACTCAGAGTTTCTAAGTCTTGGTAGGGAACTGTTTGCCGAATTGGGTTAGTTTTTCTGCTGCTTGTTGTATTTTGGTAAAGTTCTTCAGTGTTTAACCTCTAGGTCACCTGGTTTTAGGTTTATGATATTAGGTGACAGGTGTCTTGGGTGATGACAGATCTCAGCTTGGAGCACAGTGCTTCCATTCAATCTGAAACAAGCTGTGCAAGACCATCAGTCCCTGGCTCTATCAGATCTGGATTACAGTTAGTCCCTTGGGCAGCTTTAGGAAGAATGATGAATAGAAGAGTAGCTAGTCAGTAAAAACCAAGCCTTCGTAAAGAGCTGCTGTATTTTTTTTTGTTTTTCAAAAACTGTGCTCTTTTCATATGGACAGCACAGCCAGTAAGTCCTGGTTGTTGCGTGATGAATATGTGTGAAAGTCTGGTTTATAAAGTACACAAGTTTTTCATAATTATTCTGAAATGAATGTACTCTTAAGATATTGTTTACCAGGTAGAGGTAAGAATTTCTCCACCTACAAAGAAGGCCCACCCATGCATTCTGGGGCTGGTATAGATTTATAACTTTACAGAGATCTTGACCATTCACCTTTTCATTGGTTGAGTGTTTTTGTTTTTCCCCACTGTCCCATTGCCCCTCCTCCTCTCTTCCTCTCAACACATACACTGGCTGCCAGCTGGTTCTAAGACAGTGACTAGTTGAAACCACACTGTGAGGTTGAAACTGTATACATGAGTTTAAGTATTCCCATTTTGTAGTTGAGATACAAAAGGCTTCAGCTTCAGTATAGTCCCAGAGTTGAGATAAGGTTGGTTATTAAATATATTTGGGGTTGGTGGGAAATGTATTTATTTAGGCCTGCCCTCCCATTCTGCCTCTAGTTGTTTGTTTTACTTAAAAAACAGGCTTATCTTAAACTCCCAATCCCCTTTTCTCAGCCCCAGGAGAGCTAGGCTTATAGGCACAAGCCACCACACTCAGCATCTTTTTTTTTTTTTTTTTAACTTAATAAACTGCATTGGAAAAGAAAAAAGAATAACTGCATTCAGCCAAATGCCCATACCATACAATTCACCCACTAAAGGTGAAATTCAGTTGGTTGTTGGTGTATTTGCAGAGCTTTGCAGCTGTCATCACTCTTGAGTTCAGAGGTACCCACTACCACTCATTTAACATTTTCCCTTTTGCTTTGCAAGTCTGCTTTCTGTCTTTATTTCCTGTTCTGATGTTGCATGGACTCATGCACTGTGTGGGATCTTTGTGTAGACGGAAGCTCCAGTACGATCCTTTCATTGTAATAGGTCGGCTTGGCTTGTCATATGGAACCTAAGAGCTACAGCTGGCACCCTGTAACAGTCCTCTGTGGACTCAGGAAAAAGCTTGTGCAAGTTTTTTTTCTTCAGTTTTTCTTCCTATAAAATGACACGTCCACTAACTCCCTGGGACCCTGAGAAGACTTATCAGTGATGCACAGATGAAATTGTAAATTTAGAGAGCTGTAAAGAACTTCCCCAGACTAGTGAGTTCAAGAGAATGCAGCATTCGGCATATGTGCTGCACACCTGATGTGTATATATATTCTTTACCCCATTGTCAGGGCCTTTTAAAGCGTCTCTCAAGCCAGTCTTAGGGTATCTCTTTTAAAAATATACTTTATTTTATGAGTATTAGTGTATATTTGCATGTATGTAAGTGCACCCATGTCATACAGTGCCCTCAGAGGTCATCTGACTCCCTGGAACTGGAGTTACTGGTGGTGGTTAGCCACTGTGTGGGTACTAGAAACCAAACCTGGGTCCTCTTCGAGAGCAGCCAGTGCTCTAAGCTGCTGAGACATCTCTCTGGCCCTAAATGTATCTTTTAAGAACTGTAAGTGGAGGACTGGAGAGATGACTCAGCGTTTAAGAGCACTGGCTGCTCTTGCAGAAGACCTGGGTTTGAATCCCATCACCTTCGTGGAAGCTAACAACTGTCCTAACTCCAGTTCTGGGGATCTGGCTCCCTCTTTTGCCCTCTCCAGGAATTGCATGACATTGATGCATTTACATGCATGCAGGCAATACACTCATACACATAAAATAAATAATAAAAATTCAAAACCATATGTGGTGGGACAGGTTAGATGGTTCCATGGATAAAAGGTGCTTACTATGCAAGCCTGATGGTGGTTTTTTGTTTGTTTGAAACCGTGCCTCGTGTATCCCAGGTGGATAAAAACTCACTATGTAGCTGAGAATGACCTTGAGTTTATGATCCTCCTGCCTCTACCCCTGAGTACACCACCACACATAGTTTATGTGTGCCTGCTACAAAACTACTCTGCCTACTGAGCCACATCTTAAGCTCTTAGATTTAATTAAGAAAATTTTTTTTTTAATTTTTCCTTTATGTATATGAGTGTATTACTCACATGTTTGTAAGTGCACCCATGTCATGCAGTGCCTGAGGAGGTCAGAAAAGGGTGTTGGATCTGCTGGAACTGTAGTTAGAGATGATTGTTAACCACCATGTGGGTGCTGGGGATCGAACCTGAGCCTCTGCAAGAGCAGCCAATGCTCTTAACTTCTGAGCTGTCTCTGATTCTTTTTTTTTTTTAACATTAGATAAGGAGCCCGAAAGATGGCTCAGTGGGTAAAGGTACTTGCTGCCAAGCCTGACAACTTGATTTTAATCCCCAGGGTCCACCTGGAAGGAGAGAACTGACTCTCACAAGTTGTCCTCTGACTTCACACCCCCCTCTACTCCTTCCTCATACTAAATAAGTAAATGTATCTAGAAGCTTTTTAAATAAAAACTTAACTCTGGAACATTTTGTGACCTCCAGATTTGGCAATATTATCATTGCCTGGTGCCTTATTCTGTTCTTTCCTATCAGTTCGCTCTCAGACCACAGTGTTCATATTCAGAGACTGTGAGGAAGAACAAGGGAATAGTTACTGTGGCTGCTGTTATGGACTGCGTGTGAGCAAGTGTTGGGGTCTTCCCTTCAGCACTTGTTTCTCTAGAGTCATTCTGAGTGAGTTGATTGATCTTCCCAACAGACTTACCCCGGATAGACTTCAGTAGCATAGCTGTGCCTGGCACATCAAGCCCCCGACAGCGCCAGCTGCCAGGAGCACAGCAGACACTCTCATCTCCTGGAGAAATAGCATCATCTCCTCAAGGCCTGGACAACCCAGCCCTGCTCCGAGACATGCTGCTGGCCAACCCACACGAGCTGTCCTTGCTGAAGGAGCGCAATCCACCCCTGGCCGAAGCTCTGCTCAGTGGAGATCTCGGTACGTTTATCCATTTACACGCATGTAGACTGACCTGATGGGAAGTCGTCATGCCAGAGCAAGTGTGAAAAGACTTAACTGCCACATCGATTGTTCATGAGCAGTGAATTAATTCCTTTCTGATAGGCTAGGCTAATTGACAATAGTGATGGATTTAATTGAAGTCATCTGCCCCTCCCCCATTGTTTTTAGCAGCACATGATAAGTCAGGTGCCTATATTTTGACCTGAGGAATTAAAGATCCCAACTGAGATGCTGTTAATTCAGGACACTGTTTCAGTGCTACAGTTTCTGTGGCAAAATGGACACCCTGTCTCCTTCCACTGCCTAAATGCTGTGGCAAGCTTGTTTCTAGTTGTTTATCTGGAGCGGTTTGGGTCATGCTTTTGTTAAGTAGAACATTTATTTCTGGTCTTTTTGATTGTTGTTTTGATATTGTGTCTTGCTGTGTAGCCCCAGCTTGCCTTTTCACAATCCTGCCTTTTTTTCCTGAGTGCTGGAATTATAGGCATGTGCCTCCACACCCAACACTTTCATAAGTGGTGGGGTTTTCTCTTATTAGCCAATCATGGTGACACACCTGTAATCCAGCAGTTAGGGGGAAAAGACTGGGCCATAGCTCAGTTGGCAGAGGGTTTCCCTAGCTTGCACAGACACTGGATTCAATCCCCAGTGATGTATAAACCACACATGACAGCACATGCTGAAATCCCAGCAATGGGGAAGTGAGAGCAAGAGAAGCAGGAGGTCAGGGTCATTCTTGGCTATATAACATTCAAGAACAGCGTGAGATACATGCCACACTGTGTGAAAAAATCTTTTCCTCCCATTTTACTCTTGTGTTTATAAAGCTGCACTGTGTAAGGTTGAAACCCTAACAGATCCATCTTGACCCCTTCCTCAATTGACTTTGTTTCATGTGTGCATGTGGCAGCCAGAGGTCAGCTTCCATGATCTTCAGGATACCCACCACCTTTTGTTTTGTTTGAACTTTTAAATTTCATGTGTGCATATATACATGGTACATGTATGAAGGTCAGAGGACAGCCTTGGGTGTGTTCCTTACCCTCCATGTTGTTTTTTTGAGGTTGTTTGCCATTTCATTGCATAAACTAGACCAGCTGGTCTGTTAGCATCTGGGAATTCTGTCTCAGTCTGCCGTCTCACCATAACAGATGTGTTACTCCTGCACTCAACTTTTACATAGATTCAGGGGATTTGAACTCAGGCCCTTTACCCCCTGAGCGTTCTCACTAGCCCAACTTTACTTTTTTTAAAAACATGATCTCACCAGAACATGAGGCTAACTGACTAGGCTAACTGGCCAACAAACCTTAGGAATCTTCCTAGCTCCGACTTTGCAGTGCTGGCATTATAATTAGAGCGAACCAACCAGCTCGCTAGGCATACACCTTAGTCCCAGCACTTGGTAGGCAGAGGCAGGCAGATCTCTGTGAGATCTAGGCCATGCTGGTTGTCCTAGTTAGTTACAGGCTAGCTGGAGCTACAGTGAACTTGACACAAAGAACTATGTACTCCATGGTTCCAAATACACAAAGCTGAACTATAGGCACTGTGAATCAGTGGTTTGTCAAGACAGTGCTAGCTTAGGAAGGAGGAGATAGACTGCAAGAACACATTGGAAATTTTGGGGGCTGGAAAGTTCAGTCAGTAAATGTACTTGACTTATAACCATGAGGACCTGAGTTTGGCTCTGAAAAAAAGAAATCACACCACCACCATCCCTTGTTAGGACATTTTGGAGGAGCTTTGAGATGGGGTCTCACTGTCTATCTCAGAGTGTCCTTGAACAATCTCACTAGTTTCCAAATACCCAACTGTTAAGTGTTTAATTTGTTGAGTTTTAGCAAACTCATTTATTTTTACATGAGTGTTTTGCTTGCTTGTGTGTAAGTGCACCATGTGCATGCAATGCCCACAGAGGCCAGAAGAGGGTGTCGTGTCTCCTGGAACTGAAGTTATAGACAGTTAGCTGCCAGGTGGGTCCTGGGAATCAAACTTGGGTCCCATGGAAGAATTGCAAGTGTTCTTAAGTGCTCAGCCAGCTCTCTAGCCCCTCAGCAGACGCATTTAGCTTCAGCCATGCTACAGAGCACTTCCCTCACCCTAGAAAGTCCTGTTGTGGTGTTGGCTGCCCCTACAAGTTTTAAATGTTTGAATGCATATGTGTTCACCACAGAGCAATTGTGAAATGAGAAGGTAACTAACTATCAGAGGAATCAGTTCTTTCCTACTGTCTTGTGGCAACTAGGAATTAACTCAGGTCATTAGGCCTGTGTACAAGTGCCTCTAGCCACAGGGTCATCTCACTGATCTGATTTTGAAGCTATTTTTTGTTTGTTTGTTTTTTTGAGACAGGATCTCACTGTGTAGCCTTGACTGGCCTGGAACTGTGTAAACCAGGTTGGGCTTGATCTCACAGAGATCTCCTTGCTTCTGCCTTCCCAGTGCTAGGATTAAAGGTGTGGGGCTACCACACCTATGTGTGTGTGTGTGTATATACACATATGTGTGGAGGTGTAGGGAGGTAGAGTTGTTGCCTATGGAGTCTGTGGGACAACCTCAGATGTCACTCCCATGAATGTCAGTTCCCTCCTGTGAGATGGGGCCTGTCTCTGGCCTGGAGTTAGACCAGGTTGGCGGCCTGCAAGTCTCAAAGGCCTTCCCATCTCCATTTCTAGGCATTGGAATACAAGTGCACACCACTGTTTCTAGCATTTTCACATGGATTCTAGGGTTCAGACTCAAGTCCTCATGTTTTATAAGTTCAGTACTTTTACTGACTGAGCCATCTCTCCAGCCAGCCCAGAAAGTTCAAGTATGTTCCTGTCAGTTTCCTCTTTTCCTAGACTAGCACAGTCCTTATACTGTTAATTCATTTTGCTATTTTTGAGATTTGTGTACTTGGAATCATGGAATACATGCTTCTGTCAAGCTCCTTAGACCCACAGTTTGGATCCCTTGTTTTGGGGTCTTTGGTATCCACATAACCATTGCCTGTCTGGGTTCCTTAATTTCTCATGTCAGCATAGCTAATTGCCGGAGCCTGGAGTAAGGGCACATGCACATTTGCATATTTAAGTGCATCACCAGGTAAGAAGAGCAAAGTAAAGTTTTGTTGAGTGAGACATATCTTATAATAGCAAGCAGTGGTTTCTCTTAGCTAATTTTCCATCAAGACATGAATATTGATAGACTTCACACTGATTTGTACTTCATTTATCTGACTTAAAGGCAAACCATGTTATAGAAGAAGCGAGGCTAGATGGGGAAGGAGAGTATAGTCCCGTTTTGTTCCTAGGTACTGAGGTAACGGGGAGGGGATAAGGGGAGGCATTCATCCTCCTACAGACAGTCATTTCCAAGACACTCTGAGTCTTCCAAAGCTGTGACCTGAGTAGAAAGAATGACAGGAAACTTGTAAGCAGAAGAGATTTTTGCATATATGCTCATGCCGAATTTAAATGAAGAAGCAGTCCTTCCCCAGAACAGAAGGTCAGTGCTCAGTTTAAATATTTTTTAGGCATTCTTTCTACATACGTGGTTAAATTTTGAGAATTGGATTGTGGAAACTTGCTAATAAAAAGGAAAATACAGGGCCAGTGAGATGACTCAGTGAGTGAGGACTGGGGAGGGTGCTTGTTATCAAGCCTGACAACCTTAGTGCAATCCCTGGGACCCACATCATGGAGAGATTGATTTCCCAGGTCAACTCTCTTCTGACCACTCATGGGCTGTGGCATGCACACCCATACACATACACATGGTCACATACATACAAAATAAGTAAATGTTTAGAAAAAGAAAAATACACATCATTGGTTCTAGCACTCAGGAAGCTGGAGCCCCAGGGTCAAGAGTTTGTGATCAGAACAGTATTAAGTGATAAAAGTAATGTGTTCTTGTCTTGCTTCTGGCTTTCAAGCTAAGATTTGCAGGGTTTGTGATTGAAAATTACCCTTGTGTATACATTTGAAGTAAGTAAGAGCATTTTTTAAATTACAGATTTTTTTTTTAAAGACTAAAAATAGAGTGGAGCTGAAGATGTCCCTCCCTTATTTTTGTAGAGAAATTTTCTAGGGTCCTGGTGGAGCAGCAGCAGGACCGAGCCCGGAGAGAACAAGAAAGGATTCGTCTCTTTTCTGCTGACCCCTTTGATCTCGAAGCTCAGGCAAAGATAGAAGAGGACATAAGGTAATGACCAGTTCATGTATGAGAGCTTCACACATCCAAGTTTTCCAGGCTCTAGGTGGTCAGGCATTAGTTGGACATCTGCCGGAGGCAGCAGACAAGATCAATCTTACCAGATAATTCTCTCCTTCATTTTCTTCACATGTTGATTTAGCATTACAGAGATACTTAATGACTTCCTATTTTAAATTTTCTGAAGATTGCCTCACGTGCACGCAAAACAGCATCATTGGAGCCAAGGTTGATGACCCCAGGACAGACGTAGGAGCCCCATCTGGCAAGTGTGATAGACTGGTCTCAGAGGCTGATTTGAATCTCTCTCTTTAGACAAGTTGTCCTGTTTAAATCCAGAGCTTGAAGATGATTGGATTAGAGAGCTCTGCAAAGTGGAAGCTTGTAGTCTTTAAGTCTGTCTTCTGTCTGTTCTTTACTGGCCTTGGTGGATAAGCTCTCTGCCTGACATATTTACAACTCTAGTTTCTCTAATGCAGTGGTTCTCCTCTGGGGTGCATTAAAAGCATGCAGTAAGCTTTTAAAACTGCAGATGTGTGGGCCGTCTCCCCAGTGTGATGAGTCAGGTTCTTCAGGAAGGGAGCCCAGGCAATTACCATAGAAAGATGCTGTCTGAGTAAGATGGACAGCTTCTCCCTCACCCCCAATTCTGTTTTTGTTGCTGATTATGAAAGTTTTACTGTAACTGGAGGAACATAACTAATGATATTCCTAATTTGGTTGTTTTATTATACTTGACAGGCTCCTCCTGCCCCTCCTGCTTTGCCATACTGGGGGTGAACCCAGGTCTCGTGCATACAGCTAGGCTAAACTAGTCCTCTTTTCACTAGGCTAGTCCTCCAACCCTCTGACCACATTTAAAATAGGAGAAATGAAAATTTTATGTTAGAGTTAATTGAAAGTCCTAAGTTATACACTACTGGTCTGTTGACTCAGTGTTTTCATTAATTGTAACAAATATTGGTTGTTTCTCCTCACTTGTGCCAAGAGTCACAGCCATCTTCAGCCCTCTTTTTACTTTGATTTTGAGAGAGATTCTAAGTTGTCCAGACTGACCTTGAACTTGAGATTGTCCTGCCTTAGCTTTTCTAATATCTGAGACTACAAGCCTGTTCCACCAAGCCCAGCTTCTGTCAGATATTAATGAAGATCTTTGAGATTCATCTTAACTACTTGAATCTACCCAGAGAAATAAGAAGCTACCTGTGTCCTTCCTACTAGACCGTGTTGCAGCGTTGGGGAGACTGGGCGTGGTTTCAAGCATAGCTGCTTTCCTGGGGTTAGAAAAGCTTCAGTAGTAGTCTTTGGAAGTGAAACGGAGCATATCCATATAGGTCATTTCTTACAGGGTTGGGGAAAAGAAAACAGGGTGGTGTGTCCTTTTTTTTTTTTGAGACAAGGTTTCAGATAAGCCCAAGCTGGCTTCAAACTTGCTATGTAGGTGGGCAGAGCATTCATACACATAAAAAATACATCAAAAACTTTAAAATAAATAAAGATAAATTATTTTGTTATTGTGTGTGAGTGCAGGCTCATGTATACCACAGTACATGTGTAGAAGTCAGGGCAACTTTCAGGAGTTAGTTCTCTCCTTCCACCATAGGTTCTGGGAAGCAAACTCAGGCTGTCAGTCTTGGCAACAAGCATCTTACTTACTGAGCCAGCTTGCTGGATCTGCTCCATTCCTTAAAAAAGGAAAGCTTCATGCTTCTGAAGCCATTGTCTGTACAGATGTGCACAGCTGTAGTAACTGATGCTGTCTCAGAGGTGTATGTGTGTTTGAGAGTGTGAGCACACTGAGGCTGACATCTGGTATTGTCCTCAGTTGCTCTGCACCTTATTTTTTCTCTTGCTGAACCCGAAGCCCACCAATCTGGCTAAGCTTGTTGGCTAGCCAGTAAGATTCTGGGATCCTCCTATTTCTGTCTCCCCAACCCTGGAATTACAGATTATACTGCCAAACCCAGCTAGGGATCTAAACTCAAGTCCTCATGCTTGAATGGTGAGTACTTTACCACCTGAGCTGCCTAGCCCCCAGTTTTTCTTCTTCTTTCTTTCTTTCTTTTTATTCCCTCCTGAAACTTACTTGATTTATAGCCCCAATGTAAGATCAGGATGCATATTAATTTTATGTGATTTCTAAATTTTGTAATACAGGTTTTACTTGGCTTGTGACACCATTGTTCATAGAGCACTTATCTATTGAAATAGCTTTCATATTTGCTAGCTGAGTTGAGCACAAGGATGCTTTGACTTTCTGGGTTTAATGTTTTATTGTAGGACTGATCCATTAGTTAGTAAACTAGAGTGTTACAGAAAGCATAGGCATTGTGGTTCAGAGCAAGTGTTAAGTTTTGTCTGTAAGGCTAAGCTGTATTTAGGCTCCTGACCGTGCAGTCTTGTTTCCCATGTACAGCTCTGCTTCTGCCATGTGAACACAGCCGTAGACAGTAGGACAGTGTGTTAGTTGCTTGACAAGAAGCACTTGAGGGAGGAAGGATCCTGACTCACAGTTTGAGGGTACAGTCCATTAGGGTAGGGAAGGGCAGCTATCTCCTTTCTGTTCATTCTTGGGCTCAGCCTGTGAAACAGTGGCACCCATATTCAGGATGAGTCTTCTCCAGTTAACCCTGAGATGTGTGTATCCATGGTAATTCTAATTCTAGTCAAACTGACAATCAGGATTAATCAGTGCAGAGAGTATGTAATATGTGGTGTCTCGTTTTCTATAAAATTTGTTGTGTTGAGATGTAGTTTAACAACCCTTAGTTTGCAGTGTAATTTACCCCAAATTTTGGCCTCTGTTCTGACCCTCCCTGTCTAAAGTAAGATGCTTAACTGCTGACCTGTTGTTTTTTTGCATTTGTTTGGAGACCAAGGGTGACTGAAGTTCTAATCTTCTGCCTTCACCTTCCATGGACTGCCATGACCAGTTTATTTGATACTGGGGATCCAGGCCATTTATACATGGTAAACATGCACCCTACCAGCTGAGCTACAGCCCAGTGATGGGTGCAGTTTATGAGGCTCTACCTTGTCTTCGCACCATAAACTCGATATTTTGGATCTCATCAGTCCTGTGATGGGAAGGAATTAATTTCTTCATTTTACAGATTAGAAAACCCAGTCCTGGAGGTGAAGCACAGACAGGTGAAATGCCCATGTATTCTGCTTGCAGACTTTTTAGTGTACTGAGCATAGGAAAGGTATTCAGGCACCCTGAAAAATAGAAGCATGCTTGCATATACCTATAATCTCCCCCACATTGGAGACTGAGGTGAGAGGATCACAAGTTCAAATCCAGCTTGGGCTACATAGTGAGACCCTGTCTCAGAAGTATTATTCATGAGGTCCTAATGTTCTGTAAGATGCAGAGGGTTGTGGCCATATTCTCAACAAGTTTATTTTTCTGTTTCTGAGCTTATAAAGAGCATAATTGTTTTACATGAGAATAATTTTCACCCTTATCTTAGATCTGCCGGCTTTGTATCTCATCGCCTTCTACTGACTCACCTGTTGGGCACAGAGCCCATCTCCACTCTATAGCTTAGCTACTCTAATTAAGGCCAAAAAAAATCTATAAACCTGTTTTTGATGTTGTGACTTTGTAACATTTCTCTTCCTGGAAATAGCACTTTTAGTGTGCCTGGTTTGGGTCTGTTTCAGGCAACAGAACATTGAGGAAAACATGACGATAGCTATGGAGGAGGCTCCGGAAAGCTTCGGCCAAGTAGTGATGCTTTACATCAACTGCAAAGTGAATGGACATCCTGTGAAGGCCTTTGTTGACTCAGGTAATGCTTTATCAGAAATAAAGAGAGTACAAATTAGAGAGGCTAAGACTAGCAGTGGTTCTCATGATGAGTACTCACCGGCTCTGTTGTTCTGATCTTCCTTTATGAGGTTCGAGAGAAGGAGGGGCTAGTTACTTAGGGGCTTAGTTTGGGTGGTTCTGTATTTTGATAGATGGGGTCTGGTATTAATTTTTCCTGCTGCACATGTCTTTTTCCATAATGCATCTGAGTTTAACCATATGTATGCCTAATTTTATATAGGCATAGGATAGTAAATAAAGGATTCTCCATAAAAGATTTGTTCTAGATGATACAGTTTTGCCTTATTATACATGAACCCCAAACCACTTCAGACCAGATATTCCCTTGTATGCTTCATATTCAGATCCATTGGGAATATACCAAGGATGGTGAAAACATAGCATTGTTCAGAGATGGAATGTATGTAGCCCGATGCAGGTAGGAGTTGGGGTTCTGAGGTTGTCAGGTACAGTTTTGGGAGAGTGTGTATCTAGTTCATGCAGGTAAAGGAGCAAGGCTGCATTATTATTATTCCTGAGTGCTGGAATTAAAGGTGTGCTACTATACCTGGTCCTGTATTTATTTTTCTTAAGTTCTGTGACAAAATACCCCGACAGTGAAAGAAGTAAGGGTTTATTTTGGCACATGGTTTCTGAGGATTCCATTGGTGGGAACATTTGGGGGAACAGACATACTCACCTTACAGGCAAGAGGAGAGAATGTAGGTACTCTGTATCTTCCTCCTGTTGTCTTTCTCTTCAGCCTGGGAAGCTTCCAGCCCTTGGGGATAGTGCTACCCTCATTCAGGGTGTATTTTCCTCTCAGTTAATTCAGTCTAGAAATGCTTTCACAGGCACCAAGAATGCCTCTTCAGTCCCTGGGGTATTTCTAAATCCAGTCAAACAGTGGAGGTGAATAGGTGCAAATTCTACCTGGATTTTGTGCAACACTTTGCTAGGTGCCATGAGGTGTGCAAGGCTGTGTAAGGGATTTGGTTCCTGCTCTTTAGACAAGAGACTGGGAGTTTGCCATTTGAGCTTTAGGTGATCCATGCACAAACTGTCACCTGTTTCCCAATTACTAGCTCTGCTTTTTATTATGAGTCCACTGTGAATGCCCAAAAGGAATGTGACAGAGTGGTCAGAGCTTTATTCTGGGCATCTTCCTATATGCTAAGGTAGCATGAGTTTCTGGAGTAGAAAAAGCCATCACTCAGGCAGTGTCTTCCTCTGTTAACCCATCTGCACATTCTTGAGCACATCTTCAAATATTGTATGTTTGTATCTTGAGATGCTGCATTCCTAGTAAATCTGCTGATAGGTTAGTTTAAAAGATGCCTGAAGAGATAGCTCAGCAGTTAGGAGCACTTGCTGAGTGTCGATACCAGAGTTCAGTTCCCAACATCTGTGTTGGTTGGCTTAGAACCACCTGTAATTCTGGTCCAAGGGTATCTTACGCCCTCTTTTGTCTTCCGCGGGCACCCACCCACAGGAATGTGGTGTTCACACACTCCCATAAAGAAGATTTTGTAAGGAGGGGGGGTCTCTTTTTTTGAGACAGAGTCCCCTTGTAGCCCCAGCTAGCCTGGAACTCCTTATGTACACCAGGCTGGCCTGGAACTCCAAGAGATCTGCCTGCCTCTGTCTCCGTCTCCCAAGTGCTGAGATTAAAAGTGTGCACCTCTGGCTTAAGAATAATTTTTTTAGCTGGGTATGGTGGTACTGACCTTTCATCCCAGCCCTCAGGAGGTAGAGGCAAGTAGATGTCTGAAATCAAGGCCAGCCTGGTCTGCATAATAAATTTTAGTCCAGCTAGGGCTACAGGGAGACCCTGTCTCACAAAAACCGAAAACAAACAAAACAGTGTTTTGTTTTTTTAAAGAAAAAGACATCTATTAAGTGCTGCATGCAATGTCTTGGGCTGAGTGCTTAGTGGTAAAGCTTTGTGAGCAAGAGACAAATTAGTGAGACCCCACTACAACATTTAGTCCTTACCGTGTGCCATGCACTATGTGAGGTGCTTAATGTATATCATTGTAGTAAATTGTATTTCAACCTCCGGCCATCCCTATGAGCCATGGTCTGCTGTTCCTGTTTTACCGATAGGAATACTTAAGCATAGAGAAGTCAGGCCCCTCTCCCAGTGTAGGATTTTGAGTGGTGCGCTTTGGATTTAGCCTCAGGTGTGTTTGATGCTCAAATAGCCAAACACAGATGAGCATTGGGTGGGTATGATGGTTAGAGACCACTTCCTCTATGATTCCACAGGAGGATATTCTCAGAAGCGAGTATTTGAACTGAGTGTTGAACTTCCTCAACCTGCAGAAGATTTAGAGCTTTGAACTAAGTCATCCTTTCCGTTTGTAACTAGCTAACAGTGAGGAGATGGGGACGTGAGGATTACCTTCCCAAATTTTCTTGACTTTCTGGGCTTTTTTTCATACGAGTATAGACTTTTGTTTTGTTTTGACAGTGGTGAGGATTGAAGCCAAGGCCTTGCACATGCTAGACAAGCTCCTCTACCACTGAGTGCTATCCCAGCCCTTCGCTCTTACCTTCCTCAAATGCCCAAGAGCATCCAGTGCCCAGAAAGTAGAGGGAACATGCCAGGCATGGGACTGCACACTCTTAATTCCAGCACTGGCGAGGCAGAGACAGGCCAGTCTCCTTAAACTCAAGACCGGCCTTTGTCTACATTGGGAGGACCAGGCCAGCCCGAGTTACATAGTGAGATGTTGTCTCAAAACAAACAAGCAAACAAAACCCAAAAATGTATAGGGTGCTTAGTGCACAAAATGAACAGGCTGTGCTGGAGTCACTGAATGAGGGGTGAGACCACATACTTGGTGGGTGAGTCTTGAGATGCACCTAAGTCAGCACAGGTGAAACTCACAGAAAGTGAGAGCAGGAAACCAGAATAAGAATCAGCTAGTGAAATGAGATTATAAGGTTAGAGACTAAAATGCTGGTAGAGTGCTTGCTTGGAATATGTGAGGCCCTGGGTTTGATCACTGGGGCTGTATAAATGGAACATGGTGGCAGAGGTCTATAAGCCTAGCAGCCGAGAGATAGAGGCAGGAAAATCATAAATTTAATTCCATGCTTGGCAGTATAGTGAGTTTGAAGCTAGCCTGGACTCCATGAGACCCTATCTTAAAAAAGAATGCAAGCCAGGCGTGGTGGTGCACACCTTTAATCCAGCCCCTGGGAGGCAGAGGCAAGTGGATCTTTGTGAGGTCAAGGCCTGATCTACGTAGTGAATTCCAGGTCATCTGGGCTACAGGGAGGTTCTGTCTCAAAAAGACCAAAAAAATAAATAAAAATTTTAAAAAGAGTGTAAAGTTGGAGATGAACAGCAGAGGATCAGCTATCCGTGTGGCTTAAAACAATCTTTTAAAAGTGGAAACTATAGACCAAGCAGAGTGTTATACATCTTCAGCTTCAGCACTCCTGGAAGCAGAGGCAGGTGGATCTCTGTAAAATCGAGGCTAGCCTGGTCTACATAACAAGTTCCAGGTCAGTTGGGCTACAGAGAGATCCTATCTCCAAAAGACCAAACAACCAACAAAAAGTAGAAACCATTGAGGATTGTTGAACAGAGGAAGTGAGTGATTTTTTAGGGTAACTGAACGCAGAGACAGATCTGTAGAATTCTATAGTCCTAAGGGTCAAACCTGCTTAAAATGACATATGCATGGCAGCTTCAGATTGAGAGAAGTGTCCACCTGGGAGGGGGGAGGGCCCACAGCTGTGGTCAGAAGGAAGAAGGTCAGAAATCATAAGCATTGATTGCATAGGCCTTACTTAGTTTGAGAGCAGAGCAAAGGTAGGAGGAGTCAACATTGAGCTGTGACAAGGTTTTAAGATGGTGAGAACATAGTTCTGTTGGCGAAGATGGAGAATCCCAATGTGAGAACTGTTTGGAAGGAGTTTTACAGCCATTGGCTCTAAGAAGAAATGTCGAGTTATATACAGGTGTGGAGCTAAGCATTGCAGGAAGAGATTAACCCTGACCAAAACAAGAGACGTATCTGTCTGCTACAGAGACTCACCTTAGCTGAATACATATAGAAGAAAGATGATAGATACATAGATAGATAGATGATAGATACATAGATAGATAGATAGATAGATAGATAGATAGATAGATAGATGGATGGATGGATGATATAGAGATAGAAAATGCTCCAAATGAGGTTTGGGGGTGTAACCCAGTTGGTAGAGTTGCTTGCCTAGTATACATGAAGCCTGGGGTTTGATAGCACCACATAAAACTGTAGTAGTGGCATAGTGGTACATGTCTGTAAAGCCAACCCTTGTTAAGTAGAAAGCCTGAGGAGTCTCCACTACCTAGTACATTCTAGGCCAGCCTGATCTGCCTCAAAAACAAAGAGAAAAAAACAGAACTACCCTAAATGCCCTCAGATTTCCAGGGAAGAGGCCTGGCGTTTGGTGCATAGTATGGGGTTCACTTTTACATTTCTGATTCCTTTGAAAATTACAGGATTTTTATTAATTTTTAGGGTGTGTGTCAAACCCAGGTCCTTATCCATGCTGGGCAAGTTCCCTACCGCTGAGGCAGTCCTAGGCTGTTTTTCTCTCTTTTTTTTTTAACTTGAGAGATGTAGTGTCCCAATGTTTGAAATAAACACAACTTGAATCTTTATATTTAAGTTACAGAGACTGGGTCAGAAGGATTGCATGTTCAAGGCTAGTCTGGGCTGCATAATGAGTGAGACCTAGTCTGAAAACAGTCAGCCAATCTAAAACCTTGTAAAATGTTTTGAGTGTGAAGATGTGAAGCACTGCTTAATTTAGCATTGCTGTCTGTGGATGTAGTAGTCATTTGAATTTTAGGAGGTCCCTTCCAGGTCAGCTTGTGGTAGCAAAGTATCTTTAGGTATTGCTTTGACAAAGTATTCTTTCCCTAAAAGTTATCTCCACACCACATTTCAGACTCCGCTGTGGAAGTGAAATTGAAGCAGGTGGGGAGCAGGCCGCAGATCCATCCCTAGAGCTGGGAGACAGAAGAGGGAACTGAGGGCTCAGAGCGAACCTCAGGGCAGGATGGGTGCTGCAGAGACAGTAGCCTGCAAACGTGGGCTGTGTTTTTATCCTAACGATAATTTCTCTTCCCTCCAGGTGCCCAGATGACTATTATGAGCCAAGCTTGTGCAGAAAGGTGTAACATAATGAGACTGGTGGACCGTCGGTGGGCTGGGATTGCCAAAGGAGTAGGCACACAGAAGATTATTGGAAGGGTACATCTAGGTGAGTGAAGGACTCTAGGGCTGCTGTCTTGTTATGAGTATTGGTAGGGTGCTAAGTTCCAAAGTTTTGGATTTCTTTTTCTTTTGCACAAGTACACTTCTAGAAGTTTTGGGTTTTGTTTGTTTGGTTGGTTTTGGGGTTTGGGTTTGGATTTGGGGTTTTTGTTTGTTTACTTGGTCTTTTTGAGACAGGGTCTCCCTGTAGCCCCAGGTGGCCTGGAACTCACTATGTAGACTTGGCCTTGATCTCAGAGATTCACCTGCTTCTGCCTCCCGAGTGCTGGGATTAAACGGGTCTGCCAGCACGCCCGATAGTTTATTGTTATATTTTTATTTTATGTGTGTTTTGCCTGTGTGTAATTAAGTGCTCCCATGCATGCAATGCCCTTATATACCAGAAGAGGATGTGAGATCCCCTGGAACTAGCCTTAAAGATGATTGTTAGCCCACAGGTGGATGCCTGGAACTGGTCTTCTGGAAGAATAACTAATCAGTGCCCTTAATCGCTGAGCCATCTCTCTAGCCCCATGGCTTTGTTCTAAGTTCTTATTTTCTTACACCTAGTCTGTGGCTATTGTACAGTTGTTAGAGCACTATTTTTTTTTTTTTTAATACATTCATTTCTGTGTGTGTGTGTGTGTCTGTACCCATGAGGGTCAGAAGACAGCTTTGTGGAGTCAAGCCAGCCTGGACTATATGAGACTTTACCTCAAAACAAAACTAACCTCCATGTCCTCAACTTTCAAGTGAAAAGGGTGTGATATTTGGTGCGTAGCATGGAGTTCTTTACTAATTCCTTTGAAAATTACTGGATTTTAATTGATTTTTTTTTTTTTAAGGTTTTTCTGGGGCTTAAACCTTCTACCTTTACATGAGTCCCAGGAATGCAACTTGCATTGATAGGTTTTGTGGCAAATGTCCTAGGGCAAAAAGCCCTAGTGCATGACTTCTTTCCCTCTCTTGTGCTAGCCTGACTGACTGAGCAGGTGTTTCTGTCATGGTGCTGAGCACTGCATGTTAAGACCCCAGGTGTCTGCATTGCTGGAGAGCAGCAGGCTTTTGTTTGGATATAGGCCCTCTTCCTCTTTCTACTTGCAACACTTCCCTTTGACCTGCTGTTTCCATGTAATTGGAGGTGGCTGCCTGATTTCCAGCACTGAGTCTTTGGTGGCTTTTTCAATGTGGAATGAGTCCTTCAGTTCTAGGACAGAACTCAGAGCTTTGGGCATGCTCCACCACTGAGCTGTCTTCCAGTCCCTTGAGTTACCCTCACGGGCTCTCTTCCCCTGTGGATGTGTGCTGCTCAGTAGAGCTAGTCTCCTCTGCAGGACTGTCCTCCGAGTTGTTGGGGTTTTTGTTGTTGTTTTGAGGTGGCTTGATTCTGGATTAACTACCAGACCTTTTATTGGAAGAGCAAGCAAGACACTCTGATATTTCCAATCTAGAGACTAAGGTAGCTATGACTACAACCCAACTCAAAATCACAAACATACTTAAGATGGGAGGCTTTTGTGTGTGAGATTGGTTGGTTTGGAGTTGATTTTTTTTTTTTTTTATAACTGTGCAGCTCTTGAATGGACTTTGTAGAGGAAGTGTCAAGAGGTTGAACATCACGTAGTAAACACTAAATTGCCATCCCTTTCTAAATATTATCACCAAAGGACTATCTAGATTGTAGAGGTATCAACAAAAAATAGATCCATGCTTATTTGAACTTTGAATTTATTTGAACCAAGAATAGAAATCTTAGAGCAAAGAGAAGTTTGAGATGCTGGGACAGCTGAGCATCCATGTGGAGAGAGGAACTGGAAAAGAAACCAAGCTTCTCACTGTATACTTGAGTGTTCCAAGTGGGGTAAAGACCCAAATGCAGCCTGAGGTGATAGTTCAGTGGATTCCCCCGGCAGCCATGTAAAAGCCAGATGCTGTCTGTAACCTCAGTGCCGTGAGAAGAGACAGACAGGTCCTGGGGGCTTCAGAGACAACCGGCCTCACAAATGGTGAGCCTTGGCTTCAAGGAGAGTTCCGCCTTCACAGAAGAAGGTGGAACATAATAGAGGAAGGCACTTGGCATCAACCTCTGGCCTCCATGTGTGTGCATGGACACATACATCTGTGTATCCCCTTGTACCCTTGAGAGAGGCAGTGTTTCACCTGGGCATGGGGTAGCACTCTTGAAGTCCCAGCACTTGGCAAGTGGAGACAGGACAGTTCAGAGTTCAAAGCCAGCCTGGACTACATGAGACCTGAGTCAAAAAACTAAAAAGTGATAGCCTCATCCTGTCCACTGTATGAGCGCAGGCCTTCATTGACAGCTCTATTAGATGGGGTCATCTGCATGGCTTGCCTGGGACTTGTGAAGCCAACATCAGTAAGTAATCTCTCCTTCTCGTGTGCTTTAGCTCAGGTTCAGATTGAAGGAGATTTCCTTGCGTGTTCCTTCTCTATACTTGAAGAGCAGCCTATGGACATGCTTCTGGGACTGGACATGCTTAAACGACATCAGGTAATTAGCGTGTGTGTGTGTGTGTGTGTGTGTGTGTACGTACGTACGTACATGTATACATGCATCTGTGCATAGAGGCCAGAGGTTGACAACAGGTGTCTTCCCCAGTCTTCTTCACCTTATGGTTTTGAGGTAGGTCTCTCACTGGGTGAACCCAGAATTCACTGATTTGGCTAGAGTGGCTGGCCAGCAACCTCCAGAGATCCTCCCATCTCTGCCTCCCCACTCCTGGGGTTACACCAGGCTTTTTACATGAATATTGGGGATTCGAACTTGGATTTATGTTTACGTAGCAAACATTTTACCAACAAGCCACGTACCATACCCAGGACTCTGAATGAAGCTTTTGTTCTATGGCCCTGGCAGGCCTGGAACTCACACAAGCTTTCCTCAAACCTGCACTGATCTCTCTGTCCTGATGCAGGAATTACAAGTGTGCACTGTTGTCATTTCTGTTGGGTAGCTATTGGCAATCCAGGAACCATGATTTTTCAGACCTGGAAGTGTCCGTAGTTGATCCTGTTGTCATACAAAGGGGACATGATGGGTTGTCAGAGATGGAATCTCCCATTGTAAAGTCTAAGGAGCTGTTCTTTTATCTATTTTGACATTATAATGAGCATTTTGATTCCGTTGTGTAATTTTAAGGTTCTGATATGAAGCCAAATAGGTTTTTGATGGTTTACCATAAAGATTTCAGTAAATCTTTATTCTTAGATGCTGATTAGACAGGACTTGAAAGGAGCTTTGATAGTAAAGGATGTGGGGAATGAAAATGCTTTCTTTGGACAGGGAAAATACCTTGAAGGTAAATTAATCTGTGATGATGCTTTTATTATTTTTTTCTATATATTAAGATATACCATAGTAAGTTTTTATGCAGTCAGTATTTTTATGTCCATCTTAATTTTGAACTTCTAACTATTCCATCCAAGTATTCATTAATGTAGTGGATGAAAACTCTGGGTTCAGAGACCTGTAAACAAAAAAAAAACAAAAAAAGCCTTGAAAAAGTATGCAGTGGTGCTATATAGTGAGATCCTATTCCCCCCAAAATTAATATGCCAGCTGTGGTGGAATTTACCCTTAATCCCAGCTCTCGGAAGGCAGAGGCAGGTGGATCTTTTGCGTTCATGGCCAGTCCAGACCTTAAACACTATCTCAGCGGATAAAAGCACTAGCAACATAAGTCTGATGACCCAAACTCAATGTCCTGAACCCGTGATGGATGCAGTGGCTGGAACCTGCAGTCCCAGCACTCCTACTCCAGTATAGAAGGTGAAGACAATTGCCCAAAAGCTCATGGGTCGGCTAGCCTGGAGTATACAGCACAGTAGCAGAAATATCAGCAGACCATGCCTTAGCAAGATGGAAGGTAAGACCAAAGCCCAGAAGTTCTCCTCAGACTCCTAGTTGTGTGTTGGTATAAGCACACCTGCACTCAGCAGGCCACAAGTAAATGACTTAACTAAGTATTTTATACCTATTGCTAAACTGTCCTATAAAGATTATTTTGCTTTAAAGCCTTGAATATGCCAGGCATGGTGGCACACACTTTTAATCCCAGAACTGAGGAGGCAGAGGCAGGCAGATCTCCATAAATTCAAGGCCAGACTGTGTCTCAAAAAAGACAAAAAAAAGCAAAGCCTTGAATATTAAAAAAAAAAAAAAAGTTCCAGAGGCTTGGAGAGATGACTTAGAGGTTAAGAGCATTGGCTGTTCTTAAAGAGGACCCAGGTTCTATCCCCAGTACTCATCACATGGAGTTAAGAACCATCTGTAACTCCAGTTCCAGGGTATCTGGCCTCCACAGACATTGCACACACAAGTGCACTTAGATACATGCTGGCAAAATATGCATGCACATAAAAATGTTTGTTTTAAAATCAATTAAATTTTAAATAAAAACTGGATGTGGTTATTGTGGAGATCCATCTTTAATCCCTTCATTTAAGAAGAAGAGACAGGGTTGGGAGTTTAAGACTGGCTTCAGCCTTAGCTGCATAGTCAGCTGGAGGCCATGTCTCAGGAAATTGAAGTGGGGGGCGGGGGGCAGGCACCAGAGGCCAGATGTGATGGCGCACACCTCTAGTCCCTGTGCAGGAGCAGGAGAAGGATGAGTTGAACGCCTTCTGAGCTACATGGTGAGTCCTGGGCATTCTGGGGACATGGAGAAACTTGGCTTCAAGAACCAGAAGAGAAAAATTAATGCTTTCAGATAAAGTAAGATGTTGTTGCTTCTTTTTATTTTTAAACCACCTCTTCCTGTTAATGTTCTTTGTGGAGAATTAAACCAGCACCATGATCTTTCTCTTTTATCTGCTATCATCATTTGTTTTCTTTCTCTCAGTGTTCTATTGACTTGAAGAAAAATGTACTGGTGATTGGAACCACAGGCTCACAGACCACCTTCCTTCCCGAGGGAGAGCTACCAGAGTGTGCCCGGTTGGCATATGGAACTGGGCGAGAAGACATTCGACCAGAAGAGATTGCAGACCAAGAATTAGCAGAAGCCATTCAAAAATCAGCAGAGGATGCAGGTATTTGGACTGGCCACGCTCTTGACTAATACTTAGGTTATTAGTGGGGTAAACTCCTTTCTAGTGTATAGTGAGATTCATCATGCAGTAGTAGGCTCTTCATTGTCTTTTTACCTCCTCTTTCCATCTCTGAATTCAGTGAAGAAAAATGCATGGGTCTGGAGATGTAGCTTAGTTGGTAGACGTGCTGGTAGAAACACTCACAAAGCCCTAGGTTTGATTCCCAGCACCAAATAGACTAGGGGTGGTGATGCACACCTATAATCCCAGCACTCAAGAGGTAAAGACAAGATCAGAATTCAAGACCATCCTGGAATACATGAGATCCTGTCTCTAAAAGGGGGTTGGGGAGAAGCCTGAGGTATGTGGTGAGATGGCTCAGCAGGTAAAGCCACTTGCCATACAAGTCTATAACCAGAGTTTGATTCCTGGAACCCATGTAAAGTGTAAGGAGAGAACCAACACCACGAAGTTGTCCTCTGACCTCCATACATACATAATATTAAGGTCTTTTCTTTAACTTATATTTAAATAGATCAAGAAACAGTTATCCACGTGTGGTGACATCTGTCTATAACCCCAACAGTCAGAGACTGAGGCAGGAGAATTATAAGCTCAGGCTCATCTGGACTGTGCAGTCTCAAAAAACAAGAGGAACCAGGATTGGTGGCACACACCTTTAATCTTAGCACTCTAGAAGCAGAGCAGGCAGATCAGAGTTTGAGACAAGCCTGGTCTACATGGTGTGACCCTGTCTTAAAAAACAAGAATCCATTGATTGCTGTGTTCAAGATTAGGTAGTTATTTGCTTGGACACGTCTCCTTAAAGGAAATTCTAGCAGTAAGGAGACACGTTTGAGTTCAGCAGTATTTCTTTGAAACTGCCTTGCTTTCCTGGCCCATTCATTGGTTTTGAAGAAAGACACTGACACTGTAACCAAAGCATTCTGAACTTTAAAAATATTTACAGAAAGTGCTGCCACCAAAGAGAAGAGTGCCACTATCGAACATAACTGAGCATTATCAATGTAGTGTTTTGCATTCTTGCTGAGATCCCAGGGTCGTCAGGTCAGAACTCTGTATGGAAATCAGGTTCTCTAGCGCCTTCTCAGTTGAAAGACAACCAAGTTTCCTGAGTAAAATGCAAGGCAGTTTGGCTGAAATCCTCCATCTGTTACAGAACAATAACTCTGGGATGCTTCTCTAGAAGCTGAAAAGAATTAACTTTGTGTTTTAAGTGAGTTATTTTGAGTCCTGGGCCAGGATTATTCATCAGTATGATAATCTTACACATTGCTTTTTTAGTAGTCAAGTGTATTAGAGCTACAATTTCATGGAGTAGTTTTTTCCTAAAAAAACTAAAATTAACGAACCATAAAATCGAGCTTTTTGCCACATTTTCCTGGAGAACCTTGGGTGTGTAGCCTTGAGCCTTTGGTCAGGCATAGTGATACAACTGTCCATGGATCAGCCTTATTCGGTCTACTCCGTCACCTTGTGGCCCAGCTTCACTATTTGTAAACTGGAGTTTAGGTTGTAACTTAGGTATTTTGAAGGAAGGAAAGCATTTTTAACTACCAACAATGATTTTTATCTTTAATCAAGGTAAGCTTGAGTGAGTTGTTTGCCTCCTTACCCTTTTGTACAGTAATTTGGGAGCTCAGTGTCTGTGTGTATGAAGATGTGTTAACGTTTTCAGTTATGTTTATCTCCACAGTGTGGTGCTATTATCAGAGAAGCATGAGTCTATGGTAGCAGTGTTTTCATCCTAGTAACAATGATCCTTATGTTAATGTTTAGGAGATTAAAATAGATAACATGTTTTCAGGCTCAACAAAGGGACTGGCCAGTTTTAAAGGGTTAAAAGAGTCCACCTTTTTATCCACGAAACTTGTATGACTTGTACTAATTTTTTCATGTTTAAATAACATACTAATTCTGTAACAGATCTTACTACTTTGGAGAACCAACTGCTCACAATCTTTAAAGTCAGAATTCTGAACATAATATGTCAAAGTATTTTCAGAAAACTAGTTCTTTAGTTAATATGTCAAATATGTTTACATTTTGTACTAGTCTAAAATAAGAGTAGGCACTTATCTAATCTGTTTTCTATAAACTGAATGTAAAGAATTTAAATCAGGGAGGAACTTAGACTTGGTTTGCTTTCTTCTGAATTCTTGAGCGAGAAGTGATGGGACATGTTTATAATCCCAGCATTCATGAGGATTTTGAGTTCTAGGCCAGCCTGGGATACATAGCAAGACCCTCTCTCAAAACAACAAATAAAAACAAGAATCTCCATTGAGAAACTCGGGGAGTCATTGCTACACGTGTTCAGTACCTTCAGAAGTCTTCTCATCATGCAGTTCCATTTGATGGGTTGAATTTTTTTTTAACCTGTCTTAACATTTGCCCATAAAATCTGTGCAGAGCTATGAAATTAATTTCTTTCCAAGTACAGTTAAAAATCTGTTGGAAGTTGCTGGGTGTGGTGGCACACACCTTTAGTCCACGGACTCAGGAGGCAGAGGCAGGAGGATCTCTGAGTTCCAGGCCAGCTTGGTCTACACAGTGAGTTCCAGGCTAGCCAGGGCTACCTATCAAGACCCTGTCTCAAACAACAAAAGAAAAAAAAATCTGTTGAAGCTGACACCATGTTGTATGTATTTTGAGAGAACTGAAGCAACCAGCAAACCTTAGGGATGCCCGACTGCAGAAGCACCCCAACTTTGATTCTCCTGACTCCCAATTTTAAGGACAGCAACGGAGTGAAGACTGCACGCTATGCCTGCACGCTGTGTGGTTTGCGTCGTTAACCCACGTTTGCTTGTCTGTTTCCTAACCCAAACAGAGCGTCCGAGGCCATGATGCATGTAGTGTGTGTGCTGCAGCTGGAGTGGGCCCCAGACCAGGTATTTATAGACTCAGCATTAAGCCTTCCATCCAGTTGTCATCTGTGCTGTGAAGTCTCTCTATCTGGAACCATTTGGGGAGTTCGCTTCTTTATTCTCCATCCCTCCTTATTCAATCTGGTTACAACTAGCCTATATCTACATTTATGTATATGTTGTACAAAACTTATGCAAGCATAAATTCCTATTTCAAGTGTTACCAACAATTAGAACAGTCCAAGCGAGGAAGTCTGACAGCTGCGAAGATCATAACAAGAACATTAGCGTGGCCAGGCACAATGGTGCGCTCCTTTAGTCCCAGCACTGGGTGACAGAAGCAGGCGGATCTCTGTGAGCTGGAGGCCAACCAGGAGCACGTAGTAAGACCCCATCTCTAGAAGTAAATGTAAAAGAATATTAGCATCATAGCACTTTGTTGTTGGGAGATAACTGTGCCTTTAGGAATATCTTCATCCTCCTCTGAAAAGATGAAAGCCCCCTGTATCGTACACAGCTAATTGGGGTTTATAGAAGGGCAGAAATTTCATCTTATTCAAGAAGAAATGGAAACTTGAGCCAAATGACTTGTCCAGGCTCATAGTCAGTTACAGGCAGGCTGGCATGGTGATGCCCTCCTGTCATCCTGCTCACTTGGGAAACTGAGGCAAGAAGGAAGGTCCAGGACTTGAGACCACCCTGGACTACACAGTGAAACTCAGTAAGAGCTGAGACTTTGACTTTTCTTCTGTTCTTAGCCTGACAGATAGGAGACAGTTTGCAGCTTCCCCGGGATGGAAGTCAGGTCCGTACCAGCCTGAGTATTTTGGCTGGATTTGTACGAAGAGGAGGAAAAGTTGTCTTTGAATCAACTGAGTACTTGATAAGGGTTTGGAGGCTGGTTGTAAATAGATTCATGGTATTGCTGTCTCTCCTCCCTCCTTCTCTCTCCCCTCTCTGATGTTAGGCTAATGTCCATTTGCCTGTCTTATCCCTCATAGGACCTCAGAAGGACTGTATGATAACTCTGATTCGCTATCACAGAGTCCACTGAGCTTGCCTTCCTCACCTGCCCAGAGCCAGGATGTGCTAGATGGAAGGCCTACCACTGAGCCCCGTCCCCAGCTCACCTGCAGCTCATGACTGACGCACCAGTGCCTACTGCCCGTGGTGCTGATGTGGATATTTTGTTAACTTGGTATTTTCTTCTGTAAGAATTAATCCAAAACTGAACAACTTCCAGAGTTTGCTGTATTGATTAAATTGATAAAAACTAGTAACTTTCTAGATTTAATGGATACAATTTCAAGCACTACAAAGCTGTTTGCTGCTTAACTATAAGGGAAGATTGTTATATGAAGTCAATGACTGAGCTGTGATCATGCCTGTGATTCTAACACTTAAAAGGTGGTGGCAGCAGAAGCAGGACCTCAGGGCCAACCTAGGCTACATGAGACCCTATCTTAACACCCTCTCACCAAAAATAAATCAGTAACATCCCAGCACAGTGCTTCATCTTCTCATGCTGCCTACCAGCATTTGATTCGAATTTCAAGCCATGTGAATCAGAATGGCATTGCTGAATGATTTAAGTGAAGATCAAACCTCCCATGCTGGGTGTTAATGTCCAGCATAAAGCAATTGAGTTTAATTTAACCCTGTATTACGTTTCCAGCCTTAATGGCACCCCTTTTTAATTAAAGGTATTATGAGTGTTCGGAGGCCATTTTAACAGTGCCAGAAGGAGGGTCGGGCCTGTTTAGTGGTGTCAGTACTGGACCTGTGCTGACGCTGTGTTTAAGCATGCCATCTCACTGAGCTAAGTAACTGCTGTCTGTTGAAGAACTCTTACACTGTCCCTCCACCTTCTCTCCTTGTCTTTAATAAAGCACTTAAATGATCTTGGTTTTATGTGCTTTACTGAAGTTGCAGTATTTGAAAACTGGCTGTGGTAGTATATGTTGTAGTCCCAGCACTCACCCTGAGGCAGAAGGATTGTCACAAGTTTCAGACCATCTAAGACAAAACAAATTTTAAAAAGGCTGTAGCTGGATTAGTAGAGTGCTTGCCTAGCATGCATGAAAGCTTAGTCCCCAGCATATAAACTGGGAATGGTGGGACACACCCAAAACTCCAGCATTTGGAGACTGAAACAGGAGAATCAGAGGGTTGAGGTTGTTCTTACCTATTGAGTTAGAGGCCAGCCTGGGATACATGAAACCCTGTCAAAAGTAATAAAATAGTTGCAGTATTCAGTCAGATAAGTAAGATTTAGTGTTTCATCTTTAGCTTTATTTTTGTTCTTTGAGCCAGGTGCTCAGTTTTACCATGATTTAAGGGAAGCTCAGCTAGAAACAAAATACAGTCTATACTTCTCTGCCTTCTGGAAGTCTCCAGACAATCTCATAGTTACTCCTGTCCTGTCCCAAGAACACTTGCTTTTGGACTTTAACCTGTGCCCACATTTGAAACATGAAACTGTGCATTGGAGTCTTCAATGGTGACTCATGCCTTGTAATCCCAGCACTAAGAGGCTGAAGTGCAAGGATCTCTGCTAGTTCAAAACTAGCCTGGGCTACAGAGTGAGAACCTGTTGAAACAGGAAAACAAAGTGCCTTGGCAGCAGAATCAAACCTCACAGACTCAGCAGGAGTAAAGATGCATAACTGTTCAGCATGGTGATGCTCTCTTCTAATCCCAGCGTTCTGGAAGTTGTGTCAGGAATAGCTCAAGGTTAAGGTTAAGGCCGTCTTAGACCATGTAGTGAAAAACCCTCTGTGAAGAGGGAAAAAAAAACATATCAGGAGGCCAAAGCAGGCAAATCTCTATGAGATTGAGGCCAGCCTGGTCTACATAGCAAGTCTCAGGCCAGCTAGGGTTACAGGGAGAGCCTGTCTCATAAAAAGACCAAATCAATAATAATAATAATAGAGCATAGGAGATACGCATTGACAGTGTTTAAATATAATCATTAAATTCTACTCTGTTTATTAAGAACATAACTCCTTCAGATTTCGTGTGTTTATTTGTCTACCACAATGAGAAAGATTCTTGTATTTTTTTTTTTTTTTAACCTCATGTCTGTAAGAGAAATCTAAATATAAAGGCTTTTTTTATTCCATCCTGTTCGGTCTTGTTCACTGACAGTTCAGTGGTCTGTGAACTGATCTTTTTCTTTCCTTCCTATTGCAGAGAAAAGCAGTAAAGAATCTACCTCACTGGGAAGGTCGTCACCACCGACTTCAGATGAATCTAACCACCCAGCCCATTCTTCAGGGCACGGTTCTGAGATCGGCGGTCCTGAGAGTCTCGCTCGCTCTGTCTCTGCTTCAGTCTGCCCCATCAAGCCCAGTGACACAGACAGCATCGAACCCACAGCTGTGGAGGCCACGAAGGCTGCAGCTGAATTCCAGATAAGCTCTGAGAAAGAAGAGCACCCTCTGCAGGATCCTTCCGCTCTTGCTTCCTCTGCATACCAGAGTCCAGCCATGCCTTTACATAATCCATCCGAAGAAGCATTCACTGCAGATAATCTAGAGAAGTCTACTGAAAGAGGCACCAGGGATCTTGAGTTTCATCTCCACATGAGACAGGAAGCTGGTGTGTCTGTCACAACTGTTAGGATGCATGAACGGGTGCTTGTGGGTAAAAAGGACTGGCTTCCAGAAAATCATAGCCCAAGTCAAGTGAACAGCCTTGAGCAGCACATACAGCCAGGGAATGAACAACCTGAGGCTGGACAGCAGAGTGTTCCACATGACCAAGAATCTCCATGTGACGTGGGGGACCTTGAACTTCATGGGGAAGGTCAACCAGACCTAGAAGAAATTGTCAGTTTGGAAGTTACTGTGAAAGGAGATGAGCTGCAGGTGAATGCTCGTCTTCCACATCCAGAGAAAAATTCTCCGTCTTCAGGATGCTTCAGCTGTTCAAGTACAGAAACACTGATGGAAATAGATACAGTGGAGCCATCCCTGGTTGCTTTGCATAATTCAGCAGGCAGTCAGAAGGCCCCTGTCCACAGCAGCAGTGCATCAAATCTCACTTCAGATAATCCTTTAATGGAAGTAGAAACATCAACATGTAACCCCTCATTTGAACATTTAAATAATTCCATCTCTACTCAGGATTTGCAGCCCCCAGAAAATAATGTTGAAATGTCTGGAACAAATAAAGACGATGGCAGTTCCTCTCCCTCTGTAAGTGTCTCTGGCAGTGGTCAGCCCTCTTTGGAGTCAGCAGAAGAATCTCATTCATCTATAACAACAGCCTTGAAAGAACTTCATGAACTTTTGGTCATTAGTTGTAAGCCGGCTTCAGAAAGTACATCTGAATCCATTACCTGTCAATCAGAAACAGCTACCAAGAGCCAAGCAGGTGTTCTAGACCTTTCAGGAAGGTGGACCCGAAGTGAACAGACCCACGCTGACCAGTGTCTACAAGTCTCCTATCACCAGGCCTCATGTGAATCCGTGCAGACAGAGCCTGCAGGCCCTGCATCGTGTGCCAGTGTAGAAGACAGAGAGTGTACGAGCATCGGAGGTCCGGGTGGCGATCTGTCAACTGGCAAAGGTGTCCTCAGATCCAGAGAGTCAGTCAGCAAGAGCTGTTCTGTTGCCATAACCTCAACTAAATCATCTAATCGGTCAGAGTACACCTTAGGTGTAGAAATTTCACCCATACTTGTAGAGAGTGAGGAGGATGCGGGCAGTCAGACTTCCGAGCAAACCAAATCTTTGCCATCCGGTTCTGTACTGCTTAAAGACTTGGGTCAGGGTGAACAGAATCCAGTTACAGATGGGCCTGAAACCCGAGGCAGCATCTGTCCTGAATCTGCAAAGCCATCTCTTGAATTGGAGCCGCCTGCCACACAGCCACCATCAAGCCCCTCCATTATTCCACCGTTCATTTTTCCTGCCACAGATATTGACCGAATTCTCCGCGCTGGCTTCACTTTGCAAGAAGCTCTGGGGGCTCTGCATCGCGTTGGTGGGAATGCAGACCTTGCACTCCTTGTTTTACTAGCAAAGAACATTGTAGTTCCTACGTAATTGTGGGGGTTTGGGATAGACTGCTCCATTCCCTTTAAAGAAGCTCTCAGTCCGCACGAGCACATCATCACATACACAGTATACATAGAAGCCTGCAGGCAGAATGTTGAGCCAGATTTTTTTTTAAGATTTTTTTTTTCGGCCAAAGTAATTTATGATCTCTTGTCTGATGAATTTGTCTATTCTACTTGTTAAAATTGGGCCTTTTTAAAATGTATTGGCAGTATGTGCATACAAAAGCTTTTTATTCTCATTGAGATGATGTATTCTGGAATAAAATGGATGGTTTTGTGTATAGCATACCATTTTAGAATGAGTGAGTGCTTTGAAAAGCAGAAGCCATGAGGAACCCTCCACCTGTGCAGCTAGAAAAGACCAGCTGCCCACTGGGGCTGTGTCTTGCTGTGGGCAGGATATGGCTTGTCACAGGAGAACGAAGATTAATCCAGTAACTCCTAGAGTTTTCATTTGTGTGCTCAGGGTTTGACATTTTATTGTGGGGGGTTTAAAACTTGGGCTAACTTGTGCATCATAGGCTGCGGCGTAGATTGATAGCCAGATACGTTTATGACATCAGGTGGGATATTGTGGGGGATTCACACTGAGTGAAACGTGGTGCTACCCAGACTTAAAAGGAAAGAAAAGACCCCAGTCATAATTCCATTTGCAAGTATGCAGGACTGTAAGTGAGAAGCAGGTTTAGACAGACGAGTGGAGCGTGCTGGAGAGTGGGTGTGAGCAGTCCTGAGAACACCTCTACCCTTCATGACAGCATCAGTCCTGGCTTGACTTGCCAGCAGTGTGTCTCCTTTCTACACTCATCTAGGTAGTTCCTCAGAATCTCGGTCTGGGCTGAGCACTGTGGAGTGTCATGACCGTTGCCTTGTTCAGCCCGGTGCTTGGTCTGTGAGTATCCTTCACGGCAGTGAAAATAGTGACTGAAATTTCTGACTCAAGTGACCTTGGTACAGTTTCCATCTCTTTCCTCAGGAGTTTCTTTTTTAAGCAAGAGTCATACTTGTGTTTACCACGTCAAGCAAGGAAGAGGCATAATATGTAGATGTACTTACATGGCCTTTTTGTTAGGAGGCTCAGCCTTGAAAGTCATTGTCCTGTGGGCCCCACTGTGCAATAATCCTACTGGATAGGTTTTAAATCACTTCCCTGGAAAATAAACTGTTAGGCCCCTGGCAGGAATCTGGCATCCTGATTTTCCTGAAAAGAATTTTGAGAATAATTCCTGATTCCAAGTGATAGCTTGCAATGTATTGAAATGGAAGCTTTGGAAGAGCAATCTGAACTTAGCATAAAGTGGTTTTATCTGAAGTCTTGTTCTTTCCATCAGAACAGGCAGGGCCCTCGGAGACATGCCATGTTTGTGTGTGTTCTGAGACTCGCTTCAGTGACCCATGTGAGTCACAGCATCTTGGTCCTTCCTGAAATGAGGAAGTACTTGATGGAGTAGTTTACTGCTTTTCGGAGGGTGTTAGAACAGCAGCTTGGCCAGGCTGTCTCTAGAGTGTGCTTTCATTCAGACAGCTGTTTGTTGACCCTTTTACCTGCCCTACACCAAAGATGTATGATGCACTAGGAAACTGCCTATAGATTTATGTCAGCTGACTTAGAGCTGCGATTATAGATAAGTAGTCGGTGTTGGTGATGCGAGGGAATCAAGTAGCCATGCAGTGAGGCCTGGTACTGGTTTTATGGCTGGTGGTTTGGGAGTTACAGGTCTTTGGAGTCGGGGTGGGATGGTTAGAGGAATGAACTAATTACAGTAGACTCTTCCCAGGCCTTCTGGGCAGAGGTGATCCTCCCAAATTTCTGTGAGCAAAGACAGCCCAGTGTCATGACAGCTGATTTGACAGTGTGGACACTGGGGAGACAGTGCTAAGTGGAGTATATAATACCAGTCTGGAAAACACTTTCAGTACATTAGCTTCTCATGCATATGTATGTATATTTATTTTTGGAAAATTGAGTAGGCCTCTACCTGTACAGGTCTCGTTAGGGATACTCTTGAGCTTAACTTACTTGCTAAATAGCTTATCTCATTTTTTTTTTTCAACATGCAGTTGCTTTTGATTTTTTTCAATCTTCTGTCCAACATTTGCATAAAAGTGGGGTTAAGAATTTGTTAGGAATTAGTTGGCTTAAATTGGGTAGTTCTAGGACAGAGGACATTAAAAACATCACATTAGTGAACCTTGTCAGTTTTCATTTCGTGGTTGACACTTTAAAAACTCCACAAAGAGCAGAAATTATAGCTAACTACCCAGAGTAAGATCACGTCATTGTGAGCCGCTCGTGTCAACAGAACAAATCACAGCCATAACCAGCAAGGGACAGCTGTACTGGATATGTCCTTTACCAAACCATATTGGGCGGTTCTGTGGTCAGCACTCTATCCAGTGGCGGTCTCTTTGTACACCAAAGAGGATTTTCCTATAAAACTTGTGCCATTTCCCAAAGTCAGTTCCTGTGTGAAAAGATGCTTGGCAGCCGGACAGTTTAGCCTCAGCTGGGGTTTGCCCTTCGATTCTCTTAACGGTGGTTTCTAGTTTGGCCAGTTTGATCCTCCAGACAGCCAGAAGCCTTCATCCCAAAGTTTGGGCTTTAGATGTTAACAAATGAAGACCGGTTGCTTGGCCTAGGAATCCTTGTAGATGGTGGGATGGGTGTGTGTGAACACTTCTGGCCTTGCAGCCTGCAGGCTGGAATTTCCATCTCTGGATACTAAAGGGAGACACGGCTTGGGTTGATTTCCTGTGAAGAGGCTGTCGAGGTGTGGAACAGGGGACCTGGTGTCACTGACTTTATGACCAGCGCATGTACAGTCTGCCTGTTCTTCCCCTCTACAGCTTTCTATCTATCAGAAGCCATAAAATTTGTTTAGACTGTTCAGCTTGTGTATAAATAAATGTATAAGCTATCACATAATAGATGGTGACTGGCAAATGTCTTATGATTTTACATAGGTCGAAAAGCAGGTAACTTTTCCATCTACAGACCTTGTCCATGGCCGGTGGCTTTTATCCCCCCCACATATATAATAAACCTTTGCAAATAGCTGTCCAGGAGAGGTACAGTGTGCTTTGTTTTTGAGACCTCACACTGTAGCCCAGGCTGGCCCAAAATTCACAGCACTTGTGCCTCAGCCTCCAGAGCGATGCGACTACAGGCGCTCGCCATTATGCCCAGTGTGCTCGGTGCATTCTGACTGCCTTTCTGTACCTGTTGCCATCTGTGGGGAAGGTGAGTGTTTTGGTTTAATGACTCAATGACAATGCATCATAAGCTCGACCAGGCCTAAGCTGTAGTTCACTGGTAGAGCACATGCTTATCGTGAGGCCCTGGGTTTGAGCCCACACAATGCGTGTGTGTGTGCGCACACACTCAATTACTACATTCTCTAGTACAAAAAAATAAGGCCTGAACTTGGTGACTTTGTAGTCTATGGCTGATAAGAAGGAAAAGCATGCATTTCCCCTTGTTGAAGATGAAGGTTCATCTCAGGAGTTGCATAAAAGTTTTATTTCCTGAGGACACCAATTCTTTACAGCAAAGTCAGCTCAAAGCCCATCCTTGAGGCCTAGAAATGTGAGCTCCAGGCTTTTGTTACAGATGGTGGTGGGGCTTCTGTGTTCTTCTAGGAGTTCACTGAATAAAGGACTTTGGGGTGATGTGCTTGCTTTTCTTTTGTGCCTTAGTTTCTTATCTTAATATCAGGCATCATATTTGGAGGTGTATCAGGGAAAAGGCTAGGGGAGCCCTCCTGGAGACAGATGGCCACAGGACATGGTCCTCGGGGTCATTGCTGTCTTGTGTCATGCATTAGGTTTCACTAAATAGGTATTTCTGCATCCTGTATACCAGGGTAGTTTCCAGATGTTTATGTTTTCTGTTGTACTGTTAGTGCTGTGATAGTGAGAGATGAGATCTTAATGAATGTTTTTTATAGGGACTCAGCCACTCCCTTCAAGACTATGCAGTATTAGCAAGAATCAGTTGATTCGTTCATTCATCAAACATTGAGAACCTGCGAACTCGATGGGCTCAACAGTGACTGAAACAGAATGGGACCCTCCCTTCGGAGCTTTCCATCTAGGAGGGAGACATGAAACAAGTTCTAACTAAGATTTGTTTTTACATATATTACATGTTTTGTGTTTTGAGATGAGGTCTCATGTAGCCCAGATTGGCCTTGAACCTAGCAGTCCTCAAGTAGTTGGGGTTATAGGGATATTCCATAATGAATGGCTCATGTGCTTTTATTTTTCAGTTTACCCTACTGATTATATTTTAGAGCCGCCTGGGAAAAGTAAAACTCACAATGGAATCAGATGAAGTAAACCCAAAGTTATATTTTACTTTAGTTTCTTGAAAGCACAATTAGTGATGCAAAAGACTAGAGTGCTTGACTGGCATGCGTGAGCCCTCTCCTCAGTCTCCACAGTCCAGGCGTAGTACATGCATGTAATCCAGCATTGGGAAGGTAGAGTCAGGAAAATAGGTTCACGGTCATTGTTGGCTACATAGTTTGAGGCCAGCTTGGGATTCATGAGACCCTGTCCCCCCAAAAGGCAGAAGGTTGGGAGGTGTAACTCAGTGGTAAAGTGCCTCGCATGTTCAAGGCCCCAGGTTTGACCCCTAGCAATGGGGCAGGGGGGAAAAAGTAGATATAACTGCAAAGATGCTGGAGAATCAGTTTGTAATGCTGTTTACCAGAAGAGAGCAAACAGGATAGAAAAGCAGGTGAATGCAAAATAATACATCGATGTCCTTCCTCCGGGCCTAAGCTGCACAAAGATGGTACCACAGCATCCTCCCACCCTCTGGTGAGCACAGCTGCTCTGAATACCCTCCGGCTGTGCTGCCGGAGCCTGGCAGGCTCTTGTAGGCTGTGCTCTTTTAAAGCAGCTGACCGCAGTGTATGAAAAGCCAGGGCAGAAAAAGTAAGTGATGAATTGATGGTGGGCAGGATCGGTTTACCAGACTGCCATCTCTACAGGACATCAAGAGGTAGACTTCCGCCCACCACTTAAGACCCTCAACCTAAGCTTTCCAGAAGCAGACAAAATAAATTATTGCTGAGCTTCACAGTCCTCAGAGGTTTATCCATTACATAGAAGTGGTTGGTAATTAGACCCTGGAGGGAGAGGGGCTTGGAGACTGCTAAGTTACCAAGAAAATGGCTCAAGAATGTAGGAGTGATTTTCTTTTACCTACAGATTGAACTATAGAAAATCAGCCAGTAGCATGGAATGCAGGATGAAGTACTTCTTGGAGAATTCTTTAAGCACCATGAGGTTTTCTCCAGCTGATTTGGGGAAGGGTCATGCTGAGGCTTTTTCCTTGGGCAAATTCCTAGGGGAGAAATGACTGTTTGCAAGTTTGATTGCCTGCAACCTTGAACGAATGTACCTGTGACCTGCAGACAGACAGAACTGTTCTCACCAGAACAGTCGGAGCTGCATGTTTGCAGGTTTCCTTTCTTGCGGCCCTGCCGATTTCTGGGTTCACACCTTTCCACCCGAATGCCTCACTTCATTCTCTTGGCCCTGGTCATCCTGGTGACATATCAGAGTGATTCACTGAACTGGCTCTTTTCATCATGGAGTGATCATGAGAAATGATGTGTGAGCTTGTACTCCAAGTCTCATCTTCCTGGCAACTTGGGCTAATAGCCTCTGCGCCTGAGAAAAGATTTGTTTACCAGTTTTGTAGCCGTGTTTGTCGGGTCCTAAACAGGACCCCACCTTGCTTATTTGTTCTTGCAGTTGCTGTGTGTTTTGAAGGTTTTTATGACTTTTTAAGCTTTGAAATTGCATCTTATGAGAACTGGGCTGGTTGGTAAAATAGGCTTGCCAATGGCTTGGTCACTCCCAGATGCTTTGAGAGTTAGGAAAACTCGGAGAACTTAAGGGAACCAAACTCAGGAATCCCAAGGTTAGATGCATTGTGCCATTTGGCTTAGGACCTGTCTACAGCTAGATGATAGATGCCTTTGAGTTTGATTTTTTTCTTTCTTTCTTTTTTGGTCACATTGAAATGTAAGTCAACCCTAAATAATCAAAACACTTTATCTTATTTTTCTTTAATAGGAACTTTCTGAAGAAAAGGTGGTGTGTAAAACCTTTGATATTTAAGACAATAAAGTTTTTATCATAAGACTTTAATTTGAGATGAGTCTTTTTTAATGTATGTGGGTGTTTTGCCTGCACGCGTGTGAGTGTACTGTGTGTGTATGTGCACCCAGGCGTACTCTGTGTGCCCACAGAAACCAGAAGGGAGCACTGGATCATCAAGAACTGAAGTTCAGACAATTGTGAACTGCCGTGTAGATGCTCGGAACTGAACCCAGGTCCTCTGCAAGAGCAGTATGCACTCTTAACTGCTGAGCCATCTCTCCAGCCCCTTGATCAGTTTTTTAAGTTGGAATGGTTACTTCACATTAGGCCTTGTCTCTGTCTCCCTGGCCCTTTACCTTACTTCTGCCACTGTGACTGTGATGGTCTCTGTGTCTAAACCCAGAAGGAATGAGCAGCCCCCAAACTGGCTTCTAGGTTGCTGGAGAATAGCTCCCTGCAGATCAGCGACATTTTGTATGCAGTTGGTGCACAATAACAGAAACAACATGGACAGTGGAGTACAGTGATTGAGACTAGTCTCTAGAGCCAGACTGCTTGGGGCCAGTCAAGCTTTGCCACTTAGCAGACTAGCATGTAATAGATATGTAAAATGAGAGATATTAAGGGGCTAGGAAGATGATTCAATCTGTAAAGTGCCGGCTGCACAACCACAAGGACCTGAGTTAAGGTCCTCAGCATGCACACGAAAAATACAGGGCTGGTAGCAGAGCAGGCCTCTGTAACACTGGGGTGCCGGGCGGGGCAGAGACGGGAGGATCCCCAGAGCACTCTGCCTCGCCACACTAGCCACCCAGTGAGTGCTGGGTTCAATGAGAGACCCTATCTCCAAAGACCAGGTGGAGAGTGATGAAGGAAGACTCCCAGCGTGGACCTCCGGCCTGCACGTACAGCATTCAGACGCACGCACACACAGGCACGGGATGCGAAATGTTAAGAATGAAAGTAGGGATTAAACAGGTTACTGTGTGTAGTGTTTAATACCTGGCAAACACACATGCTCATTAAAGGCAAGGTCAGTGTCACCTTAGGAATGTGAGAAGCTAGGTCAGGTGTTCCAGAACCGGGCAACACCTCACAGACCGCCGCAGTCGTTCCAAGTCCCGGGTTCCCAGAATCTGCCCTCCTCACTGCGTGGCTGCCAGGATTGACTCTGACATCAGCACCGCACCCGCATTCGGGGAAGGAGAGAGAGCAGGTCCTCCCGGGGTACTTAGGTCACCAGGCCCAGAAGTGGTGTGTCACTTCTGAACACCCGTATCACACGCTGGAACTGTCACGTGGCCACACCAGACTGCAACAAGGGCTACGAAGGGTAATCTTTTGTATGCAGTTTTACTATCTTTTAAGACTACATGTATTGGGGGTGGGAGAGATGCAGTCAAGAGCACTGGCTGCTCTTGCAGAGGACCTGAGTTCAGTTCCCAGCAGCCCTATGACTGCTAACTCCAGTACCAGGGCCTCCAAAACCCTCTTCTGCCCTCTGAGGGCATTTCACAACATGGGGACACTTAAATACACACAGGCAATAGATTCCTACACATGAAATTAAAAAGAGTATTACATGCCAGGCATGGTGGCACATGCCTTTAATCCCAGCACTCAGAAGGCAGAGGCAGGCGATCTCTGAGTTCAAGGTCAGCTGGGGGCTACAGAGAGTCCCTGTCTCAGAAAGACCCCCCCCAAAAAAAAGAATATTACATTACTTTGTGGTGTATGTGTGTGTGTGTGTAATAAGGTGTCCAGGTGGAAGTCAGAGGACAAATTGTGGAAGTCAGTTCTCTTCCTTACCGTGTTGGTCCCAGGGATAGAACTCAGGTCGTCAGGCTCGATGGCAAGCACTGTTACCCACTGAGCCATCCTGATGGGCCCCTTGTTTGTTTTTGACTCAAGCATGAGTACCACAGACTGGCCTCAAACTGGATCCTCCTGCTTCCTGACTGTTGAGATTATAGGCACGTGACACCATGCCCAACTAGGAAATTGAGTTTTTAAGACCCTTCAAAGACCCATTGTCTTGCCTCTGTTCCTTTTTTCTATCCTGCCAATTCTCTCCCGAGCTTAGGTCTTTCTAGAAATACTGATAACGAGGTCAGCACACTGACGGGGCCTCTCACCCCGGTTCAGTTTTCTCGTGGGTTTTGCGCTCTCAACATGTCTCCATTTCCTTCTCGGCCGTCAAACCAGTATCATATATTTTTTTAATTTTTTATTTATTTTTATTTCATGCGTATGTGTTATGCTTGCGTGTGTGTAAGTGCACCTGTCGTTGTGCAGTGCCTTCAGAGGACAGAAAAGGACATCAGATCCCTGGAACTAGAGTTATGGGTGGTTGTCACCCACCATGTGGGTTCTGGGATTCAAACTTAGGTTCTTCTTCAAGAGCAACCAATGCTCTTAACTGCTGAGCCATCTCTCCAGCCCCCAGGATCATATTTTAGATTTTTTGTGACACACCAGATTCCATCTCAGTAACAAATTCTGTGTTAACCTAGGCTAACTGCTGCAGCAATGTAGCCAAGCCTTATTTCCTCAGTCTGGATCTAGTGTGGGTCCAGGTCAGGGAGGGACGGGAAGGAGGGCTCCTCTGTGCTGTCACCCAGGTGCCAGGTGTCCGGCAGCAAGGCCATTTTCATGAGGTTCCTGGGTTTTCCTTGCCTTCACTCAGCTGGAGATAGTGGAGGAGAGGAAGGCCAGCTAGAGGAGTTACGGATCAGATACTTGTCACAACCGGCAGAAACAGTCAGGTGACCACACAGAGAAGCAAAGACATGTGGACTAGCTCGTGCCTGATGGAGTGTGGCTGGCCAGGCATGGTGCTTCATACCTGTAAGCCTAGCATTTGGGAAGAAAAGACAAGAGGGTTGCTCTGAGTTTGAGGCCAGCCTGTGTAATGAGTTCCAGCCACGGTGGGCTACAGAGAAAGTCTCCGAGAGACAGAGACAGAGAACCTACCACCATTTCTGTCTCAGAATACCAATTCTCTAATGTCTGATCTGGGAGTAGCACACGTAAATCTTGACTCTCAACTATATACACACAAATTGAGACTCATAATTTGGACCTGCTTTGTTTTTGTTTTGTTTTTTGAGGGGGACAGCATGGGTTGAGACAGGGTCTCCCTGTAGCCCCAAGTGGCCTGGAGTTTACTATGTAGACCAGGCTGGCCTGATCTCACAGAGACCCCCATCTGCATCTGCCTCCTAAATGCTGGGATTAAAGGTGTGTTCCATTAAACCTGGCTCCTAAACTCGTTTGGTTCTTGAGACAGTTTTATTACCCTAGGGTGACCTAGAAATGGAAATGTAGCAGAGGATGACCTTGAGCTTTTGATCCTCCTGCCTCCACCTAAGGAGTTCTGGAATTTCAAGTGTGCACCGCCATACTCAGTTTATGTGGTGCTGGGGATGGAGCCCAGGGCCTCGTGCATGCTAGGCAAGTACTTTACCAACTGAACTACAATCTCCAGCTTCTGCATTCTTTTTTTTAAGTAGTGCTGGGGTTGTAGCACGGTGGTCGAGTGCCTAGGATAAAGTATCCAGCACTCGATTTGGAGAGATGGTTCAGTGGTTAAGAGGACCTGGGTTCAGTTTCCAGCACTCACATGACAGCTCACAACCATGTGTAATTTCAGTTACAGGGGACGTGGTACCCTCCTCTGGCCTCCATGAGCACTACATATATGTGATGCACTTAACATACGTGCAGACAAAACAGTCATACACATAAAAAGAAATAAATCTCGGTCCAGGTGTGGTAGCACAGACCTTTAATCCCAGCACTCAGGAGGCAGAGGCAGGTAGATCTCTGTGAGTTTGAGGCCAGCCTGGTCTATATAATGAATTCTAGGCCAACCAAGCTATGTAATGAGACCCTGTCTCAAATAAATAAATAAATAAATAAATAAATAAATAAATGCATACATACATATATCATACATAAACACATAAATAAACAAAGAAATCTTTTAAAAAATTAAAAGGGCTGGAGAGATGGCTCGGTGGTTGAGAGCACTGGCTGCTCTTGGCAGAGGACCTGGGTTCAATTTCTATCATCCACGTGGTGGTTAGCAACCATCTGAATTTCCAGTTTCAAGCGATCCAGTGCCTTCTGCTGGCCTCCACCGGCCTTCCAAGCACATGGTTCACTTATGTATACATGGAGGCAAAGCCCTAATGCACATAAGATAAAAATAAGTAAATAAGTAAAAAAAAAAATAAGTAAACAAAAACAAGTAAAAAAAAATAGCACTAAAAAAAAATAGAAATACAGTCTGAAAGTGTCAGGAGAGTGTGTTAGCAGTTTATGCCAGAAGTCTCTGCATCTGATTGGCCAGAGGAAATCTTAGGACAGGGCGGGATATTCATTTAAGATTAGAAATATAAGGAAATGGGTTTTTTGGTTTTTTGTTTGTTTTTTGGTCTTTCTGAGACAGGGAGCCCCAGCTGTACTGGAACCACCTATGTAGACCTGGCTGCTCTTGAACTTTTACAGAGATCTGCCTGCCTCTGCCTCCTGAGTGCTGCAATGAAAGGCATGTACCACCACACCCAGCACAAACCCTAACTTAAAAAAATATATGTTTATTTTTATTTCACATGTAGGAGTATTTTACCTGCATGTATGTAAGTGCAGCACATGTACAATGCCCACAGAGGAAACAGATTTTTAAAAAATATTTTCTCATTTTTGGCTACATGTATATGCATACATAATATTTTTTATTATTTTTTATGTGTATGAATGTATTGCCTACATGTGTCTAAGTGCAATGTCGGAGGAGGTCAGAAGAGGATGTTGGATCCCCTGGACCTGGAGTTATGGGTGGTTGTGAGCCACCATGTGGGTGCTGGGAATCGAACCCAGGTCCTCGCATGAGCAGCCAGTGCTCTTACCTGCTGAGCCATCTCTCCATGCCTTGGAAATACTTTTTTTTTTTTAATGTTCAAGAAATTAAAAAATGAAAAAAGAAAGAAAAAGAAAATGTCTAAATCTCAAAATGTGGGCTGAGGGTATAGCTCAGTTGATCCGGTGCCTATCTAATATGCATGAGGCCCCGAGTTCAATCCCCAGCACTACATAAAACCGGGTGTTCTGGGGCACAGCTGCCATCCCTGCACTAGAGAAGTGGAGGCAGGAGAATCAGAAGTTCAAAGTCATCTTCCAGTACGAGGCAAGTTTGAAGTTAACTGGGCTACACAAGACCCTATTCAAAAAAACTGAAAAGTTTACAGTGTGTTTCAAGCAGAAGATATGGCCGCCTTATGTAAAAGGACTAAACTCTCTCCAGATGTAGCTTTTGTTCAAAGGTTTTCGAGAACTAATGCGATTAACCAGCCCATCTGTGGAGTTTGTCGGAGAAATACAGAGCTATTGCAGCTTGGTTCCTCCTAGGAAGTTAAAGGCCGACCTCTTCCGGGTTCAACCCGGTAAGGAACTCTGAGCCGGAAGTACTTCATTTCCCCTTACCTGTTCCAGCTCTGTCTCCCTGCGCACAGGAGTGGGCAAGGCCTCTCCAGGCATTCCGGTACCTGGACTCCTCTCTTTCACAGTGTACATCCAGCTCATCAGAAACAATGGGCTCCACTTCAAAGCATAATAGAAATCTGGTCATTTCTCAAAGGCTGGTCCCAGCACCATCCCGCCTGGCCTGGATCACTGCAGCAGGTCTTCCTCCCCACCTGCCTGTATTCTCTCTACGAGCTTGCAGGGGCTTCCTCCACACCTCCAGTGGGTCCCTCTATCAGAGTACAGGCCAGAGCTTTGTGCTGTCTCCACCAGCCCATTCACACACACCCCCTTCACCTTGGCTTCCATGTTCCTGAGAACTCTTGCTGACTCCCACCCCAGGGCCTTTGCACTTGCCATTTCTTAGCATGGAATGCTCTTTTCCTACATACTTTTCTGGCTTTGTCTCCTCTCAGGTCTTTATAACCTGTCACCCTTGTAGGGCATTTTGTGGCTACTGGGCATAGTGTCTCCTTTCCTATGTCACTTTCTTTTTTCTTCTTAGCCTTGACCACCCCTGGTGTCCTCTGTGGTTCACCACTGTATCCTGCTTATGATCTTTTCTTTTTTCTTCTTTAGTAGTTTGGTTTGGTTCCTTTGCAGGTCTACAGATTAGCCCTGGGAGACTGCTGTCTTTGAATTCAGGAAGTTAAGACAGATGACATTTTTGAGCTTAGTAAGTCTACAGGCTTCTGTATAACTCATTCCCACATACAGGACTAAGTTAGGACAGCAGCAAACAGTACCTCTCTATTCAAGTTGCATACACTTCGATGGTAGTTCCTTATTCATTGTTTTCCTAGGATGAAAAGATCCGAATCAGGTGTGAGGAGACACAGCTTTACAGTCGTTCTTAGTTCTCTAAATTTTACGCCCATGGCCAGCGAAAATCTATATGTATCTTAGTGGAATTAAAAACTCTGGAGAGATGGGCTAGAGGGATGGATCAGTGGTTAAGAGCACTGGCTGCTCTTGCAGAGGACCTAGGTTTGATCCCTAGTATCCACATGGTGGCTAACAACCATCCATAATTCCAGTTCCAGGGGATCCTATGCCAATGCCCTCTTCTGAGCTCCACAGGCACTGCATGCCACGGGTTCACTTACACACATGCAGGCAATACACTCATACACATAAAGTAAAAAATGTAATAAATATTTTAAAAATAAAAAGAGACCCCCCCACACACAGAAAGAACTCAAATGCTATGTCAAGAAGATGCTGAAGGCTTCTAAGCTACAAGACTGAACACTCTACCAAACGCAACCCACACATTCCGTTTTACCGACTAGAGCATACTAAGGAGATGCAGCATTTAACCCTCGACAGTCAAACCTGTTCAAGCTGCCTTGCTGTGGTTTGCCCAGTCGGTTGGCTTCTGGAGGATAAAGTGTGGGATGAGGATTCAGCTTCCTGCAATCCTGTAGCACCAGCCCCACCTCCATCTTCCCTTCTCCCGTGGGGATCACACAGCCTCACAAGCCTGCCAGCCGAGGAAATATTTGCTCTACACACAAATGCATTCGTCTTGAGTTCAGTGAAAGGGAGGAACTAGTCTCTTAAACTATACTATTTTTTTTTTTTTTGAGAAAGGGTCTCAGGTATCCCAAGCCAGCCTCAAACTTGCTAAGGAAGAACCTGAACTCCAGATCCTCCTGCCTCTACTTCCCAAGTGCTGGAATTAGAGCAAAGGACCCCCATGCCTGGCTTTGAAATCCTTGTTTTTTTTCTGTGACTGATTTGGAAATTAAGGCAAGTGACTAGCCTGAGGCCTTGGTATGAATCATCAGAGGCTTTTAGTTTTTGATGCCTTTTGACTCAGAGTCCCATGCACTGACATGTGATCAAGGAAGTCTTGTGCAATCAAGGAATAGGTTTCAATTTCCAGTTTAAATGAGTCCTAACAACAGGACTCGTAGGCCTACTGTGGTTCTCCGTCACCCTGTTTTGGACAGTCGGAATGGATTCTGTGTTTAAACTCTGGGCATGAAACAATTACCTGCACACATTTAGCCTCTCCGACAAGAAGTCTTCGCAGACTAAACATAGCTCTCTCCTCTTAGAAATCTCCTTAGAAATCTGCCAGGCAGTGCAGAGCGTTCCTCCGATGCCATAAAAAGCTGAGTGGGACCATTAACCCGAACAGGTACAGAGGAAATATGGCAGAAATGTTGCCCTCTTCCCACAGACCAGATGGGCACCCCGGCATATAGCCAAGGACCAAAAATACCCAAGGAGAGCAATGGATATGGCTCAGTTGGTGGAGTGTTTGCCTGACCTGCACAAAGCCCTGACATTTTCTTTTTTGTCTTTTTGAGACAGGGTCTCCCTGTAACCCTAGCTGGCCTGGAACTCACTATGTAGACCAGGCTGGCCTTGAACTTACAGAGATCCACTGCCTCTGCCTTCTGAGTGCTGGGATCAAAGGTGTGTACCCCCACACCCAGCACAAAGCCCTAACTTAAAAATTTTTTATTTCATGTGTATGAGTATTTTGCCTGCATGTATGTAAGTGCACCATATGTGCAGTGCCCACAGAGGACAGGGAGAGTGCTGGATCCCCCAGAACTGGAGTTATTGATGGTTGTAGGCCACCACCTGGGTGTTGAAATCCGAACATGGGTCCTCAGAGTGGCCTGTGCTCTTGATGCCTGAGTTATCTCTCCAGTCCCAACTTTCTTTTTTATTTTATTAATTTTTTATGTGTGTGAGCACATTGTCTCCATATATGTAAGTGAACCTGTGTCATGCAATGCCTTCAGAGGTCAGAAGAGGGCGTCAGATCCCCTGGAAATGGAGTTATACACAGTTGTAGTGTCATGTGGGTGCTGGGAACGAAACCCAGGTCCTCTGCAAGAACAGTCAGTGTTCTTCACCACTGAGCCATCTCTCCAGGCCCAACTTTCTTTTTTAAAAGATTTTTTTAATTTTTCATTTTTTGTATATGGAGGCCAGGATGTGCCAGTGAATATAGATACCTGTGGAGGCCAGAGAGGATATCAGATCTAGAGCTGGAATTATATGGTGTTGTGAGCCGCCCACCTGGATGCTGGGTTCTCTAGACGAGCAGCCCGCACTCTTAACTGCTGAGCCATCTCTCCAGCCCAAAGCCCTGTAGAATCACACACATTAGTTTTGGTGACACACGCCTGTAATTCCCCACTTTAGAGGATCAGAAGTTCAAGGTATTCCTTGGCTACATAGGGAGTTCGAGCCTGGATTTAATGAGTCTCTGTCTCAAAAAAGGGGGTTGGGGGCTAGGGAAGGCTAGCTCAGTCAGTAAAGGCAAGTGCAAGGCCCTGAGTTCCAGGAATGGTGGTACACGCTTCTCATCCCAGTGCTGGAGGGCTGAGACAATTTAGTGTAACTGGTGAGCGGCAGGCCAGTGAAAGACCCTGTTGCAGCGGTGGATAGTGTTCCTGAGCATGACACCCCGTTGTCCTGTGGCCTCCACATACACACGCACACACATACACATGTATTTTTGAAACTACTTTTTTTATTTTATGTTTATGAGTGCATTGCCTGCATGTGTGTAAATGCACCCACGTCATGCAGTACCCTCAGACGTCAGAAGAGGGCATCAGATTTCCTGGAACTGGAGTTAAAGGATAGTTGTTAGCCACGATGTGGGTGCAGGGAACCAAACCCAGGTCCTCTGCAAGAGCAGAACGTGCTCTTAACCACTGAGCCATCTCTCCACCTCCTACACACATATTTTTGAAAGTTGAAATTGTCCTATGTCCAAGCCTTGAAGAGTCATTTGTTGGAAGATAATGCCTCACAGGTAGCTTGCTATCCAACAGTAGAGAATTAAACACAAAGCAGAAAGCATGTCGGTTCAGTGTTTGGCCTGTGTGGTTCTCATGAGCCAGGGCTGTGTCTGACAAGCCGGGGCCTGTAGGCACATTAGCTAAGAGGAAGTGGGCAGACTCATTCATTCCGGCTGGCCTTCCTCCTCGATACAAACACCTTTGGGCACATGTCTGTCTCTGTTTTCATTCACTGTAATGTGCCCTCTGCCCTCAGTCTTTACTTAGGCAACAACTGCAACCTTGATCCCCAACTACCTTTTTCTCCTCTCTGTCCAGCTCCATGGAGACTTGATTTTCTGAACTCGCTATAAACAAGAAAATGCCCTGGGTTGTTTTCTCCAAAGGTTAGACCAACCCCAAAATGTAAAATGGGTTCTAGGTTCAGAAAAACATACAAATGATTCCTGGAGTCATATTTTAGACTCCAAAACTTTTTGTATGACTTTAGGCAAATAACCTAACTCCTGTCCCTCAATTTCTTTATCTCTGTAAGAATTGATGGATGAGCCCACAAGAGGTAAGTATACTTAAAACACTTGGTTCAAGCCCAGCCAGGTAGTTCACATTAGTAATCATAGTACTAGGACTGTGAGGCAGAAGGATTGCCTCAAGTTCCAGGTTAGCCATGAGGGCTACAGAGTGAGACCCTGTCTCAGAAAAAGCAAAAACAAAAACAAAACACTTGTTTTAACACATGGCACACAGTTACTTCTAGGCACCTTCCTCCCCTTTTAAATATTTCTTTTATTTTGAAAGGGGAGTACATGTACATGCATGTGGAGCTCACAGGACAGTTTCTGAGGGTTGAGTCTCTTCTTCCACCATGTGAGTCCCGGGGATCAAACTGCTCAGGCTCATCAGCAAATGCCTTTACTCACTGAGCTATCTTGCCTACTCTCAACACTTCTTTTTCTCCCTCCCTCCCTCCCTTCCTTCTTTTTTTCCTCCCTCTTCTCTTCTTCCTCCCCCACCCCCATGAGAAACAAGATCCTCATTTTGTAATAACAAATTTAAGAGACTAGCAAACCAAGACAGCTTCATTTTACATTCCAGCACAACAGGGAGTCAGCCCCAAACAAAACACAAAAATGGCTGATGTAATGATTGGCTCAAAACTATTTTTTTTAATGTGTGAGTATATTGTCTGCATGTATGTAAGTACACCTGTGTCATGCAATGCCTTTGGAGGACAGAAGAGGGCATCGGATCCTCAGGAACTGGAGTTATGGTTGGCTGCTGACATGTGAGTGCTGGGATTCAAACCTGAGTCTGTAAGAGCAGCCAGTGCTCTTAACTGCTGAACCATCTCTCCAGCCCCTCTACTTGTTCTTTTGAGAGTCTCATGTATCCCAGGCTGGCCTCAAACTCTCTACATAGCCAAGAATAACCTTGAAGTTCTGATCCTCCTGCTCTCACTTCCTGAGTGCTAGGGTTACTGACATGGGCCATCATACCCAGCTTATTGCATGTCTGCTAGGCAAACTCTACAACTGAGCAACATTTTAACCCTCTTTTTATTTTGTTTTGTTTTGTTTAATCTTTTTGAGACAAGGACTCCTTGTAGCCCCAACTGGCCTAGAACTTGCTGTAGAGACCAGGCTGACCTGGATCTCACAGAGATCTGTCTGCCTCCGCCTCCCAAGTGCTAGGATTAAAGGTGTGTGTCATCACGCCCAGATGTTTTGTTTTCCCGATAGGGTCTTGATCTATAGCCCAGGACTGAACTGGTACTTGAAATGTAGCCTGGTCTGGCCTTAAACTCTTGGTAATCTCCTCTGCTGGAAGCGTAGATGTGTGCCTGGTAGCTGGCTTAACAAGTTTTTCCCTTTTTTTTTTTTTTAAAGACATTTTAAAAATATCTTATTTGTTGTCTTAGGAATATGAATGTACTGTCTGTATGTATGTAAGTGCAGTCATACTGTCTGTATGTATGCAACTGCAGTCATGTTTTGCAAATGTCCTCAGAGATCAGAAGAGGGCATCGGATCCGCTGGAACTGCAGTTACAGATGGTTGTTAGCTGCCATGTGGGTGCTGGATATTGAACCCAGGTCTTCTGAAAGAGCAGTCAGTGCTCTTAACCACTAAGCCATCTCTCTAGCCCACTCCCATTTTTGTTTTTTGAGACAAGGTCTCGTGTATCCCAGGATGACCTCCACCTCACTATACAGCTGATGATAACCCTAAACTCCGGATCCTCCTGTCCCAAACTTCTGAGTGTCGCAATGACAGGTGTGCACTGCCATGCCTGGGTAACACTTATTTTGGACGTACATCATTAGTGGGAGGACCTCCCACCCAATGCTGTTGTGAATGCAGACATCCCAGGTTCTCTTCCCTGTTCCTGAATTGTGTCCCCTTATCTAGTCACAGAGAAATAAAAATTAAAAGCCGTCACCATCTTGGGCTCTTTGGGAAGCAGGGAGGGGCCAGGTCCTTATTCGGCCAGCTGTGTGTGTTTCTAAGTGATACTGGAATGACTTGGGGGATGAAGTAGCCTGAGAGGACACTAGAGAAGACTGGCTGACCAGAGTTGAGAACTGAGGTGTCTAAAAATGAAAAGAATCCATTATGAAGATGTACTTATTTGGGGATCAAATTAGAGAAGAGACTCAGGTAGGAGACTGATAACTCAAGTGTAGAGTTATTGAGTTTTGTGGGGAAGGGTTGAGTTGTTCTGTGGGTCTTAGCCCCTGAGGGAATGAAGGTCTCTGTGGGATAAGGAGTAGGAAGGACATTAGGACTAAGGCAAAGAGGATGTGGAGGTGGGAAGAGCTACCTGGCCTGACCTTGAGAAGGAGGCATTGAGAAAGATGGGTTGGAGTGCGAGGGAGGATGGAGGAATCAGGACCAAGTCTGGGTGCTGGGGTCTAGGCTGCCAACTCCCCCATTGCCTGGAATGTGCATGCAGCTGTCTGTAAGGTCCTCAGTCTGTGAGGTCTGGGAGTTTGTGAGGCCTAGGGGTCTCTGAGAAGGGTGGCTATCAGTTTCTGAGGTCCATGAGTCTCTGAAGCCTGGGAGTTCTGAGGTCCTGAGATCTCTGAGGCCCAGGTGTCTCTGAGGTCCTGGGATCTTTGAGGACCTGAGATCTCTGAGGTCTCAGGGTCTGTAGTGTCTCCCAGATCCGGCTCTCCAAGGTCTGGTCTCTGATGTCCAGGTCTTTGGGGTCCCTGGTCTCTGAGGTCCATGGTCTCTGATGTCTGTGTCTCTGAGGTTCATGGTCTCTGAGGGTCATGGTCTCTGAGGTCCATGGTCTCTGAGGTCCAGTGGCTGAGGTTCATGGTCTCTGAGGTTCATGGTCTGAGATCCATCTCTCTGAGGTCCATGGTCTCTGAGGTCCAGTCGCTGAGGTTCATGGTCTCTGATGTCCGTGTTTCTGAGGTCCACGCTCTCTGAGGTCCACGGTCTCTTAGGTCCATGGTCTCTGAGGTCCATGGTCTCTGAGGTCCATGGTCTCTGAGGTTCATGGTCTGAGGTCCATGGTCTCTGAGGTCCATGGTCTCTGAGGTTCATGGTCTGAGGTCCGTCTCTCTGATGTCCGTGTCTCTGAAGTCCGGGTCTCTGAGGTCCGTATCTCTGATGTCCGTGTCTCTGAGGTCCACGCTCTCTGAGGTCCACGGTCTCTGATGTCCGTGTCTCTGATGTCCGTGTCTCTGAGGTCCGTGTCTCTGATGTCCGTGTCTCTGAGGTCCACGCTCTCTGAGGTCCGGGTCTCTGATGTCCGTGTCTCTGATGTCCGGGTCTCTGAGGTTCACGCTCTCTGAGGTCCACGCTCTCTGAGGTCCACGCTCTCTGAGGTCCGGGTCTCTGAGGTCCGTGTCTCTGAGGTCCGGGTCTCTGAGGTCCGTGTCTCTGATGTCCGTGTCTCTGAGGTCCGGGTCTCTGAGGTCCGGCTCTCCCACGTCCCGCTCTCCAGGTCCGGGTCCCGCGGAGGCGGGTCCCTCCGTGCTCGCCCGCCGCGGCGCAGCCGTGCTCCCGGGCCGCGGTGCAGGCGCCGCCCCGCCTGACATCAGTTCCTGCGCCGCCGCGCACAGCCTCCTTCCCGGCCGGCAGCGCTCGGGAGGCGCCGGGCCGCGGCGGAGCGAGGGCCCGGGCGAGGCGAGGGCCGGGCGGCGGGCGCCGGGCCCCGCGGCCGGCACGACGGAGCCCCCGCACGGCCGGCGGCAGCGGTTGGCGGCGGCCCCGGGCCCCAGGCGCGGGAAGCGGCGGCGGGGCGGCGGCGGCGGCGCCATGGAGCCGCGGGAGGTGAAGGACCGGATCCTGGAGAACATCTCGCTGTCGGTGAAGAAGGTGAGGGCGGCCTCCGGGTCCCGGCCCGTCGCGGCGGGGGCCCGTCGGTCCTCGCTGTGCCCCATGCCCTCCCTCCCCGCGACCCCGGGGCCTCACCCCGGCGCGGCCTCCGAGCTATTTTTAAAGAACAAAGTTGAGGTCAGCATCCTCAGAGCTCCCCGGGCCCGACCCGGGTCCTGCCCGCCGCAGGGGGCGGGCGACACCCGGCGATCCCCGAGGAGGACCGAGTCCAGCATCCCCGAGGAATCCACTGCATCCTCCATCCTCCTGCAGGGCGAAGGGCAAGGCTGAGCAACTTGTAGTTCCCTCTGCCGAGTCCCGGAGACGTTGCCCCGGGTCCCGGGAGTCCCTAAGCATTCCTACTCAAGGGTGGCAGTTTAGAAAAGGCGAATTGCAGAGTTTGATTGAGGACCTAAAGTACTTAGGGATTGTATTTTGGAGGCTGAGTCTTGCGACTGGGTCCCACCTTGCGTTGGGGCTTGCTGGTAGGGATCATTGTCCCATTTCCAGGTAGACATGACTACCTGTCAAGGACATGCAGTTTGCCGGGGCGTGGTGGGCATGCCTGTCATCCCAGCACTCCGGAGGCCAAGGCAGAAGAATCCTGAGTTTCAGGCTAGCCTGGACTACACAGTGAGACTCTGTCTCAAAAACAAAAAGTGAGAGTGGGAGGGTGTTGTGACTAAAGTCACAAACCAAAACGGATCCCAAGTCAGATGTTCCCTGAAAACCTTACATGGTCAATCAGAAAAGAGTTTTTAAAAATTATTTGAATGTCTAGCTCACCTGATTTGAAAAGATTTATTAGCCTTCTTTTCCTTTTTCTTCCTTTTTTTAAATTTAATTTTTGGATTTTGTTTGTTTTTCTAAGACAGGCTCTCACAGTATAACCCTGACTGGCCTGGAACTTGCTATGTGGACCAGGCTGGCCTCTAACAGAGATCTGCCTGCCTCTGCCTCTTGAGTGCTGGAATTACAGGCCTACATCACTACACCTGGCTTCTTTAATTTTTAATCTTTTAACTTTTATTTCATTTTATTTACTTACTGTGTGTTTCTGTATGTGGGTGAGGGGGTACATGTCCAGGTGGGAGGCTAGAGGTCAAAGGGCAATTTACAGGCCTTGGCTCTTTCCTTCTCCCATGAGGGTTCCAGAGACTGAACTCAGATTGTCATTCTTGGTGCCTTTACCCACTCAGCCAGCATCTTGCTGGCCCTCTTCTGTAGTTTTCTGAGATAGCATCTCACTGTATAGCCAAGGTTGGCCTCAAGCTCATGATCCTCCTGCCTCCAGCTCCAAGTGCTAGGATACCAGGTGTTGGCATTCCAGGTGCTTAACACCATTGTTGCTTACTGGCTTCCACTTAGAGGAACCAAAACAAGGAAACTGGTTAAATCACCATCTGTACATAAGTAATTGTGTTCTCCCTACTTAAATTCCTCAAAATTAACACAGGCAAGCAATTCAATTTTACCTTTCATAAAGATAATTTTTGTCTTAACAAGAAAAGTAGATCCAAAATAATCTTACTAAAATGTTCCTCTAAAGACTAAAAATGACGTGCAGAGGTCTAACAAAAGTTGTGTGTTGTTTTCCTGACCTCTGTTAATGCAGTGGGCATAGTTTTTGCCTATTCCAGAAGTGCAAAATGAGCAACTATTTTGTTAAAAATGTGCCTCTTTCTTAATGGAAGAGAAAAGACTGCTGACCTTTCTGATCTAACCTGGGCTGATGATGGCTCTGGGTAAACCAATGATTTTGTCTTTGGATTTCAAACAAGTAATCGGGAAGACTCCCATGCATAAATGGTGTAAGCATGAGTTGTTTGAAGGTAGAGATTCACTTTATAAATCAGACTGTCCTTTATAAAAGAGTTGGGTGTGTTTGTAAAGCTTATAGTTTGTACTTTGGGCAGCACATTTTATTAAACTGTAATGAACCCCAGTGTTGGGGGTCCCTGTGCTCGGTGCCAGCCCAAGTTCTCCGCTGTGGGGGAGGGGAGAGAGTAGGCGCAGAGTTAAGACACAAACTCTGGGAGCTGAGTGAGAAGCACAAGGATAGCACTGCAAGCTCATTTATTCGAGGACGTGCAAAGGGTCTTATAGGTCTGATTAGCCAATGGCCTTATGGAGTGGGGTCCTGAATGCAGCCAATGGTAGTCTGTCCCCAGGTAGATCGTCTCAGTGCAGGTTCTTTCCAGATGCTGGGCAGAAGCTGGCCTCATGACTAGCCAGAGTAGAGCGGGAGCCATTCCTTTATTCCTCTTAGCAGGTGACCTGGCTAAGGCCCATCCTGCATTGTGCCCTACATATCCTCCTTTTTGTTTTTATTAATTGAGTGACCCTGGGAGGCATGATTCTTTGCCATGCCATTGTTGGCCCCAGGCCCTTAGGGATCACCTTAGGCCTGCATTGTGCCCTACACCCCAGAATACATAAGAATATATATAAGTGTGTGTGTGAAACCATCCCTGCATACATCCCAACTAAATACATGATTAGCATCATGGTTGAGAATATGGATTCTAGAGTTCAGCTGCCAGGGCTGAACTATTAATAATCCTCCCTATTAATAATCCCATTACCTGGGACAGAAGCATTAATCTCTCCGAGCCTTAATTTCTTCATTGTAAAGCAAGGATAAAGTTAGGATTGTCGTAAAGATTTGACGAAAGTATCATGGTGCCTGATCCAGTCTAAAGCGATAACATTTTTTGGTTTATGGAAGAGCCAACTCTTAAATTTTATTTTATTTTATGTGTATGAGTGTATTGCCCAAATGTATATAGCTGCACCTGTGTCATACAGTGCCCACAGAGGTTAGAAGAGGGTGTCGGATCCCCTGGAACTGGAGTTACAGCCAGTTGTTAGCTGCTATGTGGGTGCTGGGATTCGAACTCTGGTCTTCTGCAAGAACAGCCAATGTTCTTAACCATTGAGCTATCTCTCCAGACCTCCCCCCCTTTTTTGGGTCTTTTTGAAACAGGGTCTCTTATAGCCCCAGCTGACTTGGAACTCTCTGTGTAGACCACTCTAGGCTTGAACTCACAGAGACCTGCCTCTTCCTGAATGCTGGACGCTCAAGCAGATTTTTTTTTCTTTTTTTTTTGAGAATGACCTTAACCTCTGATCCTTCTGCCTCAGCCACTACGGCAGTGCCCAGTACACAGTGCCCAGTTTATGTGACTGGTGCTAGGCAAGCATTCTACTAACTGAGCTGCATCTCCAGCCTGACTTGTTGCTTTCATAGAATCTGAGGATGGCACTCACTACTTAGAGGGTGTTCTGAGACACTGTTTATATTGACATCATTTGTACTTTTTGGCCACTTCCTTTGTCTCTTTGTTTCAGACAACTTCCATATGAATCTTGTGTCATAATGTACATCCTCCTAATAAGAATTAACCTGAAGCGGAAGGCCAGCCAGGGCTACATAATTTGAGGCCAGCTGGGGCTGTGTAGTGATGCTCTGTCTCAGCAACAACAACAAAATTCAGCTATGACGTGGAAGACATTGAGGCTGGCAGTCTTGGGGTCATCTTTGTCTGAAAGCCAGTCTCAACCAGTGCTGGAAAAAGCAGCCATGGCCCTTCAACTGTCTGTGTGTTGGTTGGGGGCAGAAATTTAAAAACGTAACGGGGTGGGGGGGGGCTGACCTGGAGAGATGGTTCAATGGTTAAGAGCACTGGCTGCTCTTGCAGAGTTCCCAGGTTCAATTCCCAGCATCCATATATGTTGCTAATAATGGTCCATAATTCTAGTTCAGGGGATCTGATGCCCTTTTCTGGCCTCCACAGCCTTTGGACAGCATGGGTGCCCTTGCTACATAAAATAAAAATAGATAAGTTATTAGAAAAATAAAATAAAAAACTAGGGCAAGGAGAAGCCCCCAGAGGTGGAAAGCTTGGCCAGGTTCTTGACAAATTGATAGAAATTACAGAGAAAAGCAGGCTTTTAGGCCGTCTTCTGAAGATGGCGAGGGAACAGGCCTGTCTCAAATGTACCTTGGGTTCTGCTAGATATGGCTGGAAAGTGCTCCCTGGACACACTGTATAGCCAAGCAAAACAGACTCCAGAGGTCCACAGGTTTGAATTCTGGGTTTGTCCTTGGCCATGCTGATTCTAGCAAACACTTGGACCTCTGTTGACTTCAGCAGTCAGACCCTGCTCGTCTTATAATAAACCATGAGATAATACACCTGCAGTGTTGAACACAATGCCTAGCACACAGTTAGGCCTAAATACTGTCTTAGCTGCCATTTTGACTTGCATGTCATTTTCTTGTTTTTTTTTTTTTTTTCTTCCTGTGCTGGGAGATGGAACACAGGATGTTCTGTATGCATGCTCTGTGAACACTCTACCAACGATATATAGCCCTAGCTGGCCTGGAACTTCCTGTGTAGACCAGGCTGGCCTCAAACTTACAGAGACTCCCCTGCCTCCACGTCTTATGTTCTAGTAGTACAGATATACATCGCCACCATACCTGGCTTTTAGGCATTTCTGGCAGTTGAACCCAGGGCCTCATGCATGCTAGGCAAGTCTAAGCTACATCCTGAGGATGTATTCTTTTGAATTCTTTCTGGAGACAGAGTCTAACTACATTGCCCAGAGGAGTTACAATTATAAACCTGAGCCACCTGTCCTACTCCCTATAAACTTTTTCTTAAAGGACCAGATGACAAATATTTTCAGGACATACAGTCTTTGTTGGAACTCTTCAATTCTGTTTTTGTAATTCAAGAGTAACCACACATTTATGGGTGAGGCTATATTCCAGTAAACCTTCACAAAAATAGATAGTGGGTGGGCTATATTTGGCCCACAGGCAGTAGTTTATATATGGACATGTGGGTGTACCCAAAAAAGTCCCTGTCAGGTGGGCTTGGGAGCACATGCAGAGAAATCAGTGTGTCTAGACTATGGTCAGCCAGTCTGCATCACAGCTGTGTCTTCACTTGTTACGTCAGGTTTGCAGAGTCTATGTGGACACTGAGTCCACCTTTTCAGGACTGAGGACCTTCCCTAGGTCCTTACTGTTCTAGGCCCTATGGAGATTACAGTGAATCAGCAGATAAGGTCTCTGTCCTCAGTGACATTCTGGTAACAGATAAGGGATGATGTGGTAGATAAACCCTCGGCCCACTTCAGCTCCTGGCCAGTGCAGTATAGGCAGAGCATGTGATGAGAGACTCAGCAAGGTTAGCTTTGGGAAGATGACCATGAAGACTTCTGTAGAGCAGTGACATTGCAGTCAGCCAGGATCCCTGACTAGAGGAGAGAAGTAAAAATTATTCTAAGAAAACAAGTCCTTTCTTGGGTTGGGGGAGAGAGGTAGACTAGGCTGGCCTCAAACTTGAGGCAATCCTCTTACCACAGTGCTTCCCAAGTACTGGTATTACAGGCCTGTGCCACCATGTTAAGCAATAAGTTCTTAAAAAAAAAAATAGGGGCCAGTGAGATGGCTTAGTAGATAAAGGCACTTGCCCCTAAGCCTCACAACCTGAGTTCAATCCCTGGGACCCACATGTGGAAAGAGAGAACTGACTCTTGCAAATTGTTTTCTGTCTGACCTCTACCTGTGTGCTGTAGTATGTGATCTGCCCCCACACACATGCACACTAAATAAATAAGCAATAAAGCACACACACAAATAGGAGCTGGGAGTATGACTCCTTAGGTAGAATGCTTGCTTTAACATGCACGAAGCCCTTGGATTGATTCCCCAAACGCTGCGTAGTGGCACAGACCTGTCATCCAAGCACTCAGGAGGTAAAGTTAGGAGGATCCAAAGTTCAAGGTCACCCTCTGCTACATAGAGAGTTTGAGGACAACCTGGGCTACAAGAAATTCTGTCTCAAAAACAATGCCCAGGCACTTGCCTTTAATCCCAGCCCTCAGGAGGCAGAGGCAGGTGGATCTCTGAGAGATCTAGACCAGGCTGGTCTGCATAGTGACTTCCAGGCAGGCTGGGATTAGGGAGACTCTGTCAAAGAAACAAATAAATGAACAAAAACACAAAACTATCCAGTACTCAGGAGGCTGGCAGAAGGATTGCCATGATATTGAGGCCAACCCGGGATACCTTGCCAGACCTGTCTCCAGAAAACTTAACCATAATAAAAATTATTATTTTTAATAAAGCCACAAATAGAGACTGGAGAGATGGCTCAGTGGTTAACTGGTTGCTCTTACAGAGGACCCGGGTTCAGTTCCCAGCACCCACATGGTGGCTAACAACCATCCATAATTCCAGTTCCAGGGGATCTGATGCATTCTTCTGGCCTCCATGGGCACTGTATGCACATGGTACACTTACATACATGCAAATAAACCACGCATACACATAAAATAAAAATAAATAAGAATAAAAAAAGAAAAGGCTTCACTAGATAAAACACCTTTAAAAAGGTGAATTAAAAAAACAAAAATACAAATAGCTCAGAAGTACACAGAATGAAGGGTTAGCTGTCACCTCTCTCCATCTCCTCAGGCACAACAAGAAAATTCATAAGAAAATGGCAGTGGTACAGTGACTACCCTGGTGGGGAGCCACGGCCTTCTCGGCCTTCTTTCTCCACCTACGTGGTTGGGATAGACACTACCGTGTGCTCATTTAGGCTCAGAGAAGTCCTGTTTCCAGAAAATATTTCCCACCTTCAGCGGGAGGGTTCCTACTGTGTCTGGATCCAGGGACTCCAGTAACCAGCCCGCAGCTGTCCCCAGCCCGGCTGGTCACTGTCTCTGCAGAGGCTGCCCAGACAGGGGGCTTTTCCCAACTCTCAGCTCCTTCACTGTATTGTTAGGACAGTAAAAACGCAGAGAAAATTCCTCTCATTCCTGGAGAAGGCTTGGTAAGTAGGTATTGTGAGAATTATATTGACCCTTTAGTTTAAATCAATAGTTTTGTTCTCTCTGGCTTCAGGGAAAATGTTCTGAAAACCCAAAGGTCTTAGTCACCAGGGTAGAGATCTAAATAAAATAATACATACATTTTATACAATATATAAATATAATATATACACACACTTCTTCCCCTGGGTCTTGACTTTGGCCATGGATATCTCTTTTGCTTTTGTTACAGAAGAGACTGTGAGGGACTCAAGGGCCCCCAGCCAAGAATCACATAGTGTGCACAGCAGGCTTTGATTCCGTAGGCTTTGACCCGACCCAGACCCAAGAACAGATGTTGGAGAAGGGACGGCTTTTGAGCTCTGCCCATTTGGTTTACAATATGGTTCACTTTTTACATGATACTTCTCTGACATTAGGTTTCTGTTTGAAGCCTTGTGACACTGTGGTCTTTCCCACCACACAACAGAACATTCCAGGCCTTGTCTTTTCAGGACTTGGCCCTAGCTTAGAGCCATTCATATTGAAAGGCTCTTTATGATGGTTTGAGGCCAGGCAGAAATTCACCTGTTCCCGGGCTTAGAGAAATAGCCACCTGCTGGCAATGGCAGGTTCCCTATTCTAATGAGGACTGAGACTGACTCTCTCTGGTCACTCAGCAGCCTCAGCACACATTCAGGAGTTAGATGGAACAGTGGGGTTCTATGGCCTCCCTCAAAACTCATCTAGCTGGAGCCTACTATGAAAAGAAGTTTATGGAAAAATTGAAAATCTGCTGCCAACTGGCAGAAGCATTAGTTGTAGAAGCATGTTGCCTGAGGGTGGAGTGGTCGAGAGACTGGGCCGGGGAAGCTGGAACGAGTGGGAAGGTTGTGGGAAGGGAAAGGCCGGCATTTCTAGGTACCTCACACCCCCCACCTCCTTTCTGGAGACTGTGGACTTCAGTGCTTATCTTAGCCTTGGGACTCACCACCACAGCCAAAGCATGTGGCTGCCTGAGCTGGCAAGCCCTCATGTCCATGGGGAGAGTGGGGCTCACCCTCCTCCCACTGGAAAGCTCTCTGCGGTGACCTCTCTGATAGCAAAGCGCGGCAGTGTGGATCGAGCAGCCCTTGCCCAGAGCTGGCCTCCCGGAGCATCCAACCCAGGCAGCTCCAGGCTCCCTTCTCTGGCGGGGAGGAAGGGACACATCCCACACTGGAGACACTGAAGTGGGGACGTAAGGGTGTCCATTCACAGGGAATCCCAGCGCAGTGGTCGTAGTGATTGGTTGTCTGGCATACCAATGAGTTAACAGTAATTTCCAGTTGGCTTTGATGCTGGCACTTGGATTGTGTTTATTGTGAGCACTAAAACATTCTTTTGTTGGGCTTTTGTATGAATTTGAGGAGCTATGCAAATTGCTAATGGCGAATAAAGATTAAAGGTGGACCGTGGGAATGAAAGGGCAAGAGCAGGCCTCCATCAGCTCCTACTACAGGAGCGGAAATGAAGGAGGCGGTCAGTGGGGGCGAATGCTCCTTTCTGGCCTCTCCTCCTCCTGGCTGCCTCCTCAGGTGTGAGCAGCCTGGAACTCACACACGGGGCAGGAGAATGGGGATGTTTTCTGGAGCTCCTTTTGGCTGGGACTGGAAACTCAGACCACTGGACTTGGTTAGCATAACCACTTGGGGTCCTGGGTCCCAAGCATCGCCTGTCCTCTCTCCAGGTGGCCCCGAAATTGTCTTCTCCATATTGTACACTTGCGATTTATGTGTTAGCAAACATTACAGAAATACAGAAGGAAGCTTTCAGTGGTCTGTAATCCCTCCTCCTCCCCCAGATGGTTGTTTAAAATGGGAACTAACAGACTCTAAGAAGCCCAATGGCATGTGAGAACAGGGAAGGGACCAACATAAGTCACACAACTTAGTTTTAGGGAGTCAGTAGTTCACCATTCAGGCTTGTGCACATCTTTAAAAACGTTATTTTTTTCTATTACTTTATTTTTAATTTAAAAAATGTATTTATGTGTATGAGTGTTTTGCCTCATGTCTGTAAGTGCACCTGTGTCATGCTGAAGATGCCAGAAGAGAGTGTCAGATCCCCTGGAACGGATGGTCGTTAGCCACCATGTGGGTGCTAGGAACTGAACCCAGGTCCTCTGCAAGAGCAGCCAGTGCTCTTAACCGCTGAGTCATCTTTCCAGCCCCTATTGTTTTTCAGAGAGGGTCTCCCTGTAGTTTCAACTGTCCTGGAACTCACTATGTACATGAGGCTGGCTTCAGCCTCACAGAAATTCACTGGCTTCGGCCTCCCCAAGTACTGAGATTAAAGGCTTGCACCACCATGCCTCACCATGCCTGGCTATTTACTTTTTAAATTTTTTTGTGTGTATGAATGTTTTGCCTGCATGTATGTAAGTGCATCTGTGCATGCAATGCCCATAGAGACCAGAAAAAAAAAAAAAACACTGGATCCTTTGGAGTTGTGGTGATTAAACAGTATGTGGGTGCTATGAACTGAACCCAGGTCCCCTGGAAGAACAGCCAGGGCTCTTAACCGCTGAGCCATCTCTCCAGCAGCCCCACCTCCCTTTTTTAAAGATGATCTCTCATGTCCCGTTTGGCCTTGAACTTGCTATGATCTTGAACTTCTGTCTCTCCTCCTTCATGTACGCTATTACGCAGTTTTATGTGTTTCTGTGGATGGAGCTTGCCAGGCAAGCATTCTATCAACTGAGCCACATCCCAGGCTCACACAAGTTTGGGGACGTTCTCGGGCTGCAGCTGTGGAGGTAGCATGAAGCATTGAAACCCAGTGAGGAAGGGCTAATAACACAACTGGCATCCTTACCTTCCACTGACTCAGCATCTGCGCCAGCTGGATCTTCTACATACCTTTCCCGGTCAGCAACGCAACAAGCTTGCAGGACAGCCCGTGCTGCCTGCTTAACACAAGAAATAAGGTGTGGGGAGGCAGCTTGTTTGAAGTCGTTAACTCTGAAGGAGCAGGGCTGACCTTCAAATACTTTTTCTGGCTCTTGCCCTTTCTATTTCTCCATGAGGTCTGTCTTAAAATGGTAACAGATCCTGTTTCTCCATAGGCCAGGTTTTCTTACTGGGTTTTCGTACTGGGTTTTATTATGACAGATTCCGGAGTGTGCCTCGTTAGTCTGCTCCTTTTGCTCTCCTTGATGCCCCTCCCCCTGGGTCAGCCTTGTGAGCTGATCCTCCATAAACGATCCATGCATTTTACATATTTGCTGAGTGACTATCATGTGCTGAATGCTCTTTCAGTCACTAGGAATTGGCAATGGGCAAATCCTGGGAAGCCCCTCCCCTAGGGCTGGAGAAGGTTCATTCTGGGGAGACAAACAAGCCGACTGCAGTGGAGGACTTGGTGATGGCTCAGTCAGTAAAGCACTTACTGAGCAAGTATGAAGACCTGAGTCCAGAACCCACTTAAACAGCCAGGCACAGGGCTGGGAAGGTGACTCAGCGTTTAAGAGCACGGGTTGATCTTGCAGAGGACCCAGGTTCAAGTCCCAATACCCACATAGTGGCTAACATGGGTGCACTTACACACATGCAGGCAATACACTCATACACATAAGACTAATAAATAGAAGTTGGGCATAGTAGAGCACACCTTTGATCCCCGCACTTGGGAGGCAAAGGCAGGTGGATCTCTGTGAGTTTAAGGTCAGCCTGGTCTACATAGCAAGTTCCAGGCCAGTTGGGGCTACAGGGAGACCCTGTCTCAACAAGACAAAATAATAATAATAATAATAATATATTTTTTTAAAAACCCAAGGTGGACAATGTTCCTAAAGAAGTGACCAAAGTTGTCCTCTGAACTCCACGTGCATCACACATACAAAAACATATACCAAAAAAAAACTGCATACAGAAAACTGTGGATGAATGTATACCTCAAGCCTGCCCTGGTGTCCTAAGTCACCATGATTTGTAATCCAGGAAGTTCCTGTCGGGCATGTTTGTCTTATAGCCTATTAAGTACCTGACAGCCCTATGGTCCTGAAAAGGCCTTGGGCAGGAGGCAAGGGTCCTCCCCGTGCTCTCCCAATTAACACTGTATTTAGCCTGTGACTTGTGACCATCTTCCTTTAAGTGACACACCAGTTGGGTCATGTTCTAGGCACAGCAGACAGGAAAGAGGAAGTGAAGGCAGAGGCAGCCAAGGCGCAGGCACAGCTTTGGGAGCCTGGTCTAAATGAGGCTTTGAGAACCCTCCACCCCCATGTGAGTGTGAGAAAACAGACAGGGTTTCTGCCAGCTGGCCTAGCACAGAGCTACAAGAACGGAATGGAATCGTGTGCAGAGTGTTCTTTCAGGCCACTGGCTGGCTTCTAGGCCTCTGGTGTCTGCCCAGGACTCCTGGCAGAGCCATTTTCCTCCTGACTCTGAAAGGCATTCTTGGTTCCTCCGAAAGGGTCAAGCCCTAGTCCCGAAGTAGAGTACTTTGAGGCTAGGCTGCTATCCTTCCTGGAAGTAGGAACATTTACTGAAAATCCGTTCTTATATATATTTACTGGGGTTGGGGGCACGCCGGCCACTGTCTGCATGTGGAGGTCAGAGGACAACTTTCTAGAGTCAGTTTTCTCCTACCACAGGGGACCCAGGGATGGAACTCAGGTCATCAGGCTTGACAGCAAGCACCTTTACCATATACCTCACCTGCCCTTAACTACACTTTTTATTTATTTATTTATAGACAGGATCGCACTGTGTAGCCCTGGATGGCCTAGAACTCACTGTGTGGAACAAGCAGTCCTCCAACTCACAAAGACCTGCCTTTCTGCCTGTGCCTCCCAAGTGCAATTTTTAAAATTTAAATTTAATTCTTCTAGATTGTATTTATCATTTTAATTTTATGTGCATGAGTACTTTGCCTGCATATGTATAGATGCACCACATTCACGCAGTGTCCACAGAGACCAGCAGAGGGCATAGGATCCCCCAGAACCAAGCCCAGGTCCTCTGCAACAGCCCTCTCTCCAGCCCCAATGTTTTTGTTTTTTTGTTTTTTTGTTTTTTTAATAAAACAAGGTCTCATGTAGCACAGGCTGGCCGCAGACGCCCTAAGGTGCTGAGAATGATTTTGAATTAATGACCTCCTGCCTCTGCCTCCTGCATGCTGTGATTACAGGCCTGTGCTACCTTCTCTGATTTATGTGGCACTCAGAAAGAACCCAGGTCTTTGTATATGCAACAGAGGCACTCCACAAACTGAGCTACATCCTAGCCCATGCTTTTAAAAACCGTATTTTGTCACATTGCCCAAAAGATAGGCCCTCTTCAACCATCATTAACCCTGTGCCCCAAAGGTTCCCCCTCAAATGAATGAACCATCTGTGGATGGTTTCAGTACCTGCTTTCATTCCTGCATGACCCGCTGAGTCAGATGCCCATCTACTGCTCAGTATGTCTGCCCCTGAACAGCCCAAGCCCACGAGCTTCCCCTACCAGGCAGGGAGAGCAAGCTGTGGCACTGGCTGTTGTGTTCAGTGTTCCAGACATCTTACTTGTACCAAACTTGTTTCAAGAATAGTGAAGGCCAGGGCAAACAGACTCTTGGAGACAATTTTGGGGGGTTGGGAATGCGGCTGCCCCACAGAGCCCATCCGAGCTTCTGATGCCCATGTGGAAAATGGGGCCAGCCATGCCTGACTCGGGATCTCTCACTGGCTCTCATGCTGGGTCATTTCTGTGTTCTCTGGATATGGGCCACTAGAACTGGATGTCTCCAAGAATGTGTCCCGGGCTGAGGTGGAGTGGGATGTCAGGTTAGGCGCTTTAAACTGGAAGACTAAGTCAAAAGCACTGTAGAGGCTGAACGGAGCCACAGCCACCCAGCACCTGGAAGCTGCTGCTGCTGCCCTTGTGCGGAATGGAAGGAAGCAACTAGAACATTCCAGAGGCTGTGCCCCAACTCCTAACGAGCCCCACTGAAGCCCTGGGATGGCCTGAGGCCTGCTGCCTTTCCTCTGTGTGGATTCCTGAGCCTGAGGATTGCAGCAGGTGTTCCTGCAAACCAGGCTTTCTCCCAGGTGGGAGGGACAGGCCCCACTCCCTGGTCAGAGGTTCTGGAAGTTCCTTCACCTCCCTGCACCTCCCTGCCCACAAAAGCAGAGTTCAGGCCAAGCGGTTATTTTTCTGATTTTGCAGTGTTCAGAGGGCGGTTCCGCCCCCTGCTACACGCTGCCCTTCCTCTCTGGGCCGCTCTCCTTCGCCCGCCCTCCTGCAGGGGCATCCTTACTGAGGCTGTGGGAAATAGCTTCGTAGCCAGGTGGTTTCTAAGGGCTGTCTGCACTTAGAGGCTGGCGCTGTTCAGCCCTAGCCAGGCCGGCATCCGGCCTTGCCATCCACTTGCAGGAGATTCTCTCCAGAAACACACGACACGAGAGTTGTTGTTAAGGAGCTTCGCAGGGAGTGGCCCAGGTGGTAGAGTACCTCCCTGACATACACAGAGCTCTGGGTTTCATCCCAGAACCACATAAAACCAGATATGCTGGCTGTACATGTGTCTCCCTAGCAATTGGAAGGAGGATCAGAGGTTCAAGGTCGTCTTCAGCTATGTAGCCAGCCTGGAGGACAGAACACTGTCTCAACACTCCCACCCACCAAAAGAAGCTTTGTTAAAGGAGTCTAGGCTAGCTGTATTGTTTTGCAGTGTTTGTTTCCTTGTTTGTTTATTTATATTTATTCTGGGGAGGGCACACGCATGCCACAGTACATGTGTGGAGGTCAGAGGATGGTCTGGTTTGCTCTCTGTTGCTGTGACAAACACCATAACCAAAAGCAACTTGGGGAATAGAGAGGCTCTTTAGCTTACGCCTCCAGGTCGGTCCACCAGTGAGGGAGTCAGAGCAGGACTCAAGGCCGCACTTGGAGGCAGGAACGCAGCTTGCCGCCCGACTCCGGCTCCTTCACTTTCAGACTTGGTGCTCCGCCAGCTTTCTCATACAGCTCGGGACCACCTGCCCAGGCCTGGGGCCACCTGCACGGCGGTGGCCATCCTGCATCAATGAATAGTCGTATAATCCAGTCTGATCTCCGAAGTCTCTCAATCCAGGCTTTCCTCTCACATGACTCTAGGCTGTGTCAAGGTGACAGTTAAGTCTAAACGCAGAGCACAGCTGGCAGGAGTTAGTTCTCGCTTTCAACCATGTGGGTCAGAGGTTATCAGGCTTGGCAACAGACCGACAGTTGCCTGTACCTGCAGAGCCATCTCAGAGGCCCTGATTGCTTTTGAGGGATAGCTCTTCCCTTTGAGTCTGTTGACATCTGCCTGAAGATGGCACAAGTCACTGATGCAATTAATCAGTGTAGAGTTGGGCCTGGTTGCAAAAGCCTGTAAGCCTAGTACTTTGGAAGGCTGAGGCAGGAGGATCTCAAGTTCAAGGCCTTGGGTGGGCTGCAGAGCCAGTTCAAGGCCAGCCTGGGTAACTTAGGGAAACCTTGACCCAATATGGAAAGTTTCAAAAGGGCTGGAGATGTAGCTCAGTGGTTAAAACAAAGATGAGGCTGGGCACGGGGTTCTATTGCCTTCTGAAGATAATAACCACAGCAGCTCTTCTCTATCAGGGATTGGATGAGTCCTCTTAAGGTCCTTCTCTGAGGGATTTAGGCACCAAAATTTGAACACATCATGTGGTTTGAGCTCTGCCTTTCCTCTGAGAATCTACCTCCAAAAGAAAGGAGGTCTGTGAAGACCAGAGAGGTCGCCTGGCATGGTGGCACATGCCTATGATCCCAGCACTTGGGAGGCTGAGGCAGGACGATCGTGATTTTGAGGCCAGCCTGGGCTGCATAATGAGACCTTGTCTCAAAGTAAAACTCAACAAACAAAAAATCCAGCAGTTTGCCCAGTCAGTGGCTGTGCCGGGAACAGAACTCCGAAGCAGAAGGCAGACATTGCCTTGTCACTTCTCCCAAGACACAGCTTGTTTCCAGTGTCCCTCCGGTAGCATCAAGTGAGAGGCCGGGTCACACCTAGATCGAGTGACCTGAGGGGTTGCTGTGCTCAGTCTGGCGCCATCCCGGAGGCCAATGGGGAGGCTACTGTTGCCAGGTAACCTCCTCCCCAGCCAACAAAAGAGAGCCGCGTCTCATGTGCTGCCAGGCTGTTGCTTTATATCCATGGGTCTGTGCTCTCTCTAAGTGAGCGAGGATGAGACCATCACAAGGTCTAGCCCACTTCAGGGACCAGGCAGGTGTACAGATGTGGGAGGTGAAGGGACCAGTCTGTCCTGTGACTGGAAGGTGTGGGAATAAGCCGGTGCTGCTGTGGAGCCGCCCAGCAGCCAGGCCCATAAAGCAGCCGTGTGTACAGCTCCGGTCGACCCAACATGGCAGACCTTCCTGATGTTGTTGAAGCAGGAGTTTATCCTGCTCTGTGAAGTTAGAAGTGTGACCCACGTATTTCCCCAGGACAGCCTGAGTTAATGGCAGAGTTGGAATCCAGATCTCTGGTCTGTTGGTTGGGGCAGGATTGATTGAAGTCTCTTTTAGTCTTGACTGGCCAGAAGGAGAGAAAGGAGGTTACCCGTCCCCGTCCGCTCATTTGACCATCTGTAATCTTTCACAGCTACCTTTAAGTTATGAATTAGGGACCAACCTGGGCGGAGTGCTGGACATCAGCCGTGGTACTAGATACTGATTGAGCTTCGTAGGAGAGACAAGACTGGCTTTGGTGTCTCAGAGCGGAGACTGGGACCAGCCCTACTTCTGAGGCAGCATGCGTTTCTTGGCTCATGGAGTGTACCACCCACATTTCCCTGAAGTCACAGGATCTGGTGCAGTCATGTGACGGCCAGTCTCCCCAGGGCACTCGAGGAGTGTGTTATGGTTTTAAGGGAGTCCGGCTCTTCCTAAGCTTGGTTCCTGAGTGCACCCTAAAAACAAAGAACAGAATATCAGCTGAGCCAGTCCAGGGTGTGCTCCGGACACATAGAACCTTAGGGAAACAACAAACAACAGCTTAAAAAAAAATAAAGCCCTTTCTTTACTCCAGCTGACCTAGTTTTTGTTACTGTTTTAATTTATTTATGTATATGCACGTGTTCATATGAATATGTGTTGAGTGTGTGAAGATGCCTGCGGAAGCCAGAATGGGGGTCTTTTGAAGCTGGAATTACAGGCGGTTCTGAGTCACGTGATGTGGGTGCTGAGATTAGAACCTGGGTCCTCTGCCAGAGCAGCAAGCTCTCTTAAGTGCTGAGCCATTTCTCCAAAAGCCTTCTGACCTTGATGTTTCAAAATTTCTTCCAATGGGGACTTTTTCGCCATCCCACAATCAGTGCCCCGCCCCTACCCGCGCCTGCGCTCTCATCCGTGGTCACCCCACACTCCTGGGACATTGGCACTGTCCTTGCTCAAGAGCTTTACCTCTCGCCCCACCTATTTCCAGACGCCCTTTTAGCAAAACTGGGCAAAGGAGGTTTTGGTATTTTTTCTCCTGACCATTTTCTCCCTCCTCCTCTTCCTCTGTCTTTCTTCCTGGGCTGTCTTATGTCAGTTGTGCCCAGTCTATTTTTTGAAGCAGATTCTGGTCCCCCATATCTACTTCATTGTTTTTTGCTTAAAGATGAGGATTCTTTCCCACATGACTTGATGTTGTCATTACAGCCTTTAAAAATTAGTCATAATTTTCCCTTCATATCGTCAGGGCTGGGTGTGTTGCTCAGTTGGCAGGCTGCTGGCCTAGCACACAGGCCCTGGACTGGATCCCCAGCACTGCATCGACCAGGCACAGTGAGGCACTCTTGCAATTGAGGATTAAAGGCAGGAGGATCAGAAGTTCAAGGTCATCCTTGGGTATGCAGCAAGGCCAACCTGGGCTACATGAGACCCTGGCTCAAAAAGACAACAAAATCAAACAAGTATCTGCTAAGTTTTAAGTTCCAATTACTCCCATTGTGTCATTTTGTTTGTTTCCTTTTAAAAATATTTTATTATCTTTATTTTATGTGTATGTTGACTGTATGTGTTATTCAGTGCATGCCTGCAGAGGTCAGAAGGAGGTGTTAGATCCCCTGGAACTAGAATTAAGGACATCTGTTAACGGCCATGTGGGTGCTGGGAACCGAACCCAGGTCCTCGTCGAGCAGCCAGTGCTCTTAGCCACTGAGCCATCTTCCCAGCCCCTTGTTTGTTTTCTTTGAGATGGGGTCCTCTTGTAGCACCAGCTGGCTTGAAACTATGTAAGCCAGGCTGGCCTGGACCTCACAGAGATGCGCCTGCTTCTGCCTCCCTTGTGTGGGGATTAAAGGCATGTGCCACCTCACCAACTCCAATCAGGTCATTTTTTAAAATGCCTTGTTAGTTCAAAACATGCTCCACATGAAGCTTCCGAGCCCTGTGGACTCCATTAGCTGCTGTCCCTGCCCCTCACCCCAGGGACCTTCATCAAGATTCCTGTCGCATCTTTGTAGATCCATGGGCACTGAGTCTCCCTAGAAATTTCCTCGCTTGGCTTCTGGAGGATGTTCTGAGCCCACCTTGGCTGTCTACACATGATATGGCCTGACTTCGTGTCTACAACTCACACCCTCCATCCCTGATCTCCAGCCACGTGGCACTGCCCACCGTTTTCCTTGCCTAAGGGCCTTTGCATTCACTGTTCCTCCAGCACTGGCCTAGCTTAGAATTATCTGGGAGTGATAGAGGAAATGCTGGTGTCTGGCCCACCTTCAGGGTTTCCTCTGCGGGCCTGAGAAGGGGCCTGGACATCATTATTTTTCTCAAGTCCCCGAAGTGGTTCTGTGGCATCATTTGGGTGAGGACCTCTGGTCTAAGGGTGTGGGTGTGAACCACTCAGATCTTCCTCTTTTGCTCTCCCGAGATGACCTCGGCATCTGCCATGGCCTTCTATGCCGACAGCACCCACCTCTCCCCAAGGTCCAGCCCATTTCTACACCCCTCTGGACATCTCCACTTTCAAAGGTATTTGAACCTCTCATGGCAGAGTGCCTCTGACCTAGGCATTGCGTTCAGTGGCTGGGACCAGGACCCCTAGAGTTGTCGGCCCCTCCTTTTTTCTCTATCCGGCATCTCATCCATTGATAACGCTTGGGGTACCTCCCTGGATCCTGAATCTGGCCCCTTCTTCCTCCTCCACCCCAGCCAGCCTGGTGCCGTTTCTCCACCCGAACAGGTGGGGCCTCCCAGTCAAACTCCCCACTTCCAACCTGCTTCTGCAGTCTGGACCTGCCGTAGAGCCATACCAGCCTGTGACACGATCTGAGTGTGTTAACTCCCAGCTTTCAACCCTCTGGTGGCTTCCCATTAAACTGGTAATGAAGTCTTACTGCTGCTTGCATATGATTTGATACTCGGTTGCCTTTGTGATTTCATCTGACCCCGGTCACATCCTTACTTCCTGAGCTCCAGTTCTGTGGGACTGCCCCATCTTGTTCTGCTTCCTCTGTTCTTCCTGCCTCAGGACCTTTGCATCTATTCTTAACAGGAACTTCCTCTAGAAATTTCAACAGTCATTTCTGAAACAGAGAGAACTTCTCTGGCCCAGAATTTATAAGAGGCCCCACATCTCTTTTTGTTTTTAAATAACACCACTTACACTGATGTCTATCATATACTTGCATATAGTGTGTATCTCTACCACCAGAATGTAAGTTTTACAAGGCCAGGGAGTTTATAGATTTCTTTATAAGAAAGATATCTGAGGCTAGGGGTGTTTGTTCTGTGTAGAGTGGTTGTCTGACATGTGAAAGGCCCTGGGTTTGAGCCCCAGCACTGCCAGGGTCAGAGGGAGGGAGAGAGAGAGGATAGTTTCAGTTCTCTACATACTAGACACCCTCAGCGATATGTATTAAGCCACATGATTCTACAAGGCTTGAGCCCCTTCTGGCCCCTGCTGAGCTGACCTTAGAAGACAGGGCTCCCAGCCCAGCAGTCACTGTGTGTGTGCTGTTTTCTGTCTTTGCTCAAGACCCTAGGTCACGGGTCACCATCTCCTTTCTATACAGTACTAGATAGTAAAGACTTTAGACCCCGCAGGCTACATAGGCTGTTATAGCTCCTCAGTTCTGTCATCTGACCACAACAGCAACCTGAATAACAGAGATCAGATGGATATGTGCCAATAAAGCTTTATTTGTGAAAACAAGAGGCAACCCTGTTCATAGCTTGCTAACCCCTGTACCAGACTCTTGCTTGAATAGAAAGGATGTCCTCTAAGCAGGAGGGTAAATTTCTTCTTCCCAGAAGCAGGGAGTCCCTCTTGGAGCTGCTGTGCCTTGTTTAAACACACTGTGTGAATTCAAGAGAGACACAGGAGAGAGAGTCACAGGCCAGCATTTGACACTGCTCTGACCCTCACCCAAGAAGCAGAGCCAGAGCAGATGCCAGCTCCAATCTACCATGGGCTTTAAATTCTGATTTGGATAGCACTTTTCTTTCTTGGATTTTCTTAAAACATATTAGAAAATAATTTAAACAGAGTCTAACTTTTATTTGTTTGGGGTTTTGTTTTTGTTTTTTGAGACAAAGTCTGGCTACATAGCCTAGGCTAGCTTCAAAGTTTCAATCCTCCTGCCTCAACCTTCTGAATGCTTGTGTTATAGGCCTGTTCCACCACTCAAGTAACTGAGATTTTATATACATATTCATTCAGGGATCTTGAACCCAGGTTTGATTAAAATACTTGTGTTTAAAACCTGGCTTGGACCTGGACAGATGGCTCAGAGGTTAAGAGCACTGGCTGCTCTTACAGATGACCTGGGTTTGAGTCCCAGCACCCAAATGGTGGCTAACAACCTCCTGTAACTCCAGTTCCAGGGGATCCAACTCCCTCTTCTGACCTCCAGTGGCATTGTACAATATGAGTACACTTAAACACATGCAGGCAACACACTCATACGTGTAAAATAACAAAAAAAATAAAATATTTTAAGAACTGGCTCCACTGTTTACTAGCCATATGACCAAGGTGACAGGGTGATGATTAAATATTGTGACTGAGATGCATTGCTGTCAGCAGCAGCATCAGAGCTACTCACTCTTGTTAAATGTTTACAAGGTATCATGACCTTTGATGAAGATGGTGTTATTCTTACCTGAAGCCTTGTGACAGCCTTTAGGAAACAGTGTGGAGCGGCCGAGTGGCTTGCATGTGGTCACACAGTGAGCCGCAGAGCCAGCCTTCGGCCCACGTCTGATCACAGTACGCTGCTGCCTTCCATATTCAGATTACTTGCGCTCAGTGAACGTTGGTTCTGCGGGACTGGAGAGAAGGTTCAGTGGTTAAGAGCACTGGCTGTTCTTGCTAAAGACCCTTGTTCGAATCTCAGCACCTACATGGCAGCTAATAGCTCTCTGTAACTCCAGTTCCAGGGGATCCAACTCCCTCTTCTGTCCTCTGTGGGCACTGCACAACATCGGCGCACTAACACGTATGCAGGCATAACACTCATACACAGAAAACTAAACTTTTAAAAATTAAATAAATAAACGCTGACTCTGATTATAGCTGGTATTAGCATCACTGGCAGATACTGAATGCAACCAGGAAGAGTTTGGCATAGAAGAGCCTAATTGTGCTTCCAGGCTCGGTGTGTTCATTATACCTCATCCTCCAGCTCTGCCACATTAGAGCCCGGTCTAGCCGTCCGCACTCCCAGCACTCCTGGTCCTGCTGCTGTGGAAGGTGGTTCCGGACTGGCCTCAGTGGCTCCGAGAGAGTTCCTCTGTTGTTTGTTTACCGTCGTGTCATGCTGTGCTGACCAGCTCCCAAAACCTGAGCCGCAGCTGTTGATGTTGATGCGGCTTCTCGCATCATCGACTCGTGGAGGCGCGGTCCTGCTCCTTTCGGGATCTGCGCTGCGGGGTAGCACTGGCTTCAGATTTTCTCCCCGTCAGAGGTGGAATTCGTTACCACACAGTTTGTTATAAAAGAAGACTAAAGCGTTTTGGGAGATGGCTCACATGGTAAAGCACTCACCATGAGAGCATGGTACCCGAGCTCTGATCCTCAGTGCCCACTTAGAAGCAGGGTGTGGCACATCTGTAACCCCAGTGCTACTGGAGCAGAGATGGACTGGTCTCTGGAACTTAGTGGCCAGCTAGCTCAGCCAGTTGGTGCAAGACCTTGTCTCAAAAAAATGAGGTGGACCTGGGCATGGTGGCACATGCCCTGCAGAGGCAGGTGGGTCTCTGTGAGACTGGGGCCAGCCTGGTCTCCGTAGTGAGTTCCAGGCCAGCTGGGGCTACAGGGAGACCCTGTCTCAAAAACATAAAAATTAAAATTAAGGTGGAAAAGCAATTGAGGAAGACACCTAATGTCAGTCTCTGTCCACCCACGCACACACATGCATATACATAAACGTATACACATACGCCACACAAATGCTATGATAGTTTTAATTGTCAACACAATTTAGAATGATCTAGAAAGAGTCTCAACGAGGGATTTTCTGAGTTAGGTTGGTCTGTGGGAGCTTGTCTTGATGATGTTCATTGATCTGGGACGACACAGTGCACTGTGGGGAGTGCCATTCCCTAGGCGGGGATCCTGGACTGTAGAAGTGAGGAGAGGAGGCTGAGCCCAATAAACATGCGTGCGTTCGTTTCTCTCTGTTCCCAATTGTGGACGTGATATGGCTCGCTATTTCAAGTCCCTACTGCCTTGGTTTTCCCCACAGTAGAGGGCTGACTGTAGCCTGGACCACTTGTGAGCAAAAATAAACCATTTCTCCACAAGTTGCTTTTTGTTGCAGCAACAGAAATGAAACTAGGACATGGGGTGGGGGGGGAGGTGAGGAGGGAGGGAAGGAGGGAGGGAGGGAGGGAGGAAACATCAAGCCTGCCGGTCTAAAGAGTGGGTACCACTGCTAGTGTAGAGAGTAATAGTCCTGAGAGCTGAGTCCATCACGGAGCCTTTGCATTGATTCCTGCGTTTAACCGATGCTGTGCCCTTGGTGTGACTGAGAACGTGGCCTCGTTGCTGTCAATCATCTCTGCTAACATTCGGCCCTTGCTGCTCTCCAGCTCTCTGCCAAGCCCCTTGCTTCATTGCCACATCCCCTAAAGCAGCCTGTGTCTCCTGCTTCCTGCACCATGCTACACTTTTTTACAAAAATGATTTATCATTTATCCTGTGCCTGTATGGGGGTGAGTTGTACACATACTATGGTGCATGTGTGGTGTTCAGGTGACAGCTGTGAGAGTCAGTTCTCTCCTTCCACCATGTGGGTCCCAGGGATCAAGTCGATAAAGTCATCAAGTTGATAGCAAGCACCTTCGCCTGCTGAGCCATCTCACTGGACATGGTGTGCCTGTTTACGGTTTCATAATTGTACATTGCTCTCTGAGTCATTATGTCATAAGTAGGTTGCAACTCACCTTGACGTGAATGTGCAAGGCATATCTAAAGAAAGTGCAAAGACTATAGAGAAAGACTGAATAAGGGGGGTGCAGGGGAGTGATGTCTGTATTCCTAGATAGAAAGACTCAATATTGCAAGAGATACCATTTCTTCACACAAATGATCTCTGGATTCAGCACAATTCTATTATGACTCCAAAATGAAATTGTAATGAAATTTTATCATAGAAGAATAGACTGAGGCCAACGAAATGGCTTAGCAGGTAGAGGTACTTGCTGCCAAGCCTGATGATCTGAGTTCAAGTCCCATGACCCATACTCTGAAAGGAGAGAACCAACTCCTGCAAGTTGTCCTATGACCTTCATATATACAACATGGCATGCCCACAGCTAAAATAGATAAATAAAATGTAAAAAAAAATGGACTGGAATAATCACAGTTTTGAAAAAGAATAGTTGGGGTTGCAGAGTTGGCTCAGTGGTTAAGAGCACTGGCTGCTTTTGCAGAGGACCCAGGTTTGGTTCCCAGCACCCATGTGGTAGCTAACAACCATTGTAACTCCAGTTCCAGGAGACTTGACACCCTGTTCTGATCTCCACAGACACTACATGACACAGATGCACTTACACACATGCAGGCAGGCAACACACTCATACACATAAAGTAAAAATGATAAAAGTGAAATATTTAAAAAAATAGCTGAGTGGGGCAGGGGCGAACTTGTTCTGCCCATTTGCAGGTGCACAGTGATGGGTTAGTAGTTAAAATGCAGACCGAGGAGTAGACAGGGGACCAACAATGGGAAGTAGTCTAGAAAGGGCGGATTGAATTGCATAGCCTGGCCATGAATACCTATGAGAAAGTGGGTTATCCATACAGAAACTAATACAGCTGGATCCCTAACTTCATGCTGTATGCAAAGATCTAAACAAAGATGCAGGGTTGGCAGAGTGAGGGGGTGGCTCATGACGGAGCTGACCTAGCATGTCTTGGCTAGCGTGCACAAGGCCTGCATTCAGTTCTCAGCACCTTGAACTAAGAGCAAGTAAAACAAGGGCTGTAGAGATGGCTCATTGGTTGAAAGCACTTGCAGAACAGCATTAAGACCTAGGTCCAGATCCTAGCACCCACATAATTAGCCGGGTGTGGTCTCCATCTGCCTGTAACCCCAGTGCTCTGGGGAGCGGAGACAGGAGGATTGCTGGGGCTTGCTGGCCGCCAGCCTAGTCTAAATACAGGAGCTACAGGTTCAGGGAAAGACCCTGCCTCAAAGAAATAAGGCAGAGAGGGACAGGAGGATGACCAGTGCTCTTCTCTGGCCTCCACACAAGAGCACAGGCACATTCATCAAGCACACATAACACCAGCTGTGTACACACACCATATATTACACAGACATATGTGACACATAAGTAAAACGTCCTAAATGTATAAAAGAATAAAGATACTCTTATCATAGGGTAAGGAAAACAAGCGTCTTTAAAAGAAACTATTAATAGATCTGACTATGCAAAAATGAAAGTTTTCTTAATGGGAAAAATAGACAACCCAAGAAAAGCTTAAACAGTGGGCACTGGGGAGATAGCAGATAGCAACAAAGAACTACAAGAAATCAGTTTTTTTAAAAAGAGCAGAGCAGGGGTGCTGGTATATGTCTAATCACCGCACTTGGGAAGCTGAGAGAGAAGAATCACGAGTTTGAGCCAGCCTGAGCTATAGAGTGAAAACCTTGTCAGAGTCTCAGGAGGCAGAGGCAAGCAGATCTCTGTAAGATCAAGGCCAGAGCTTCATCATGAGAACCCTGTGTTGAAAAACAATTAAGAAATAAGAGGGTGGGGTACAGAGTTGGGTCAGTGGTTAAGAGCACTGGTTGCTCTTGCAGAGGACTCAGGTTCGATTTCCAGCACCCACATGGCAACTAACAACAGTCCTAACTCCAGTTTCAGGGGATCTGATTCCCTCTTCTGATCTCCGTGGGCACTGCATGACACGGTTACATGTCATGCAGTTACATGCAGGCAATACACTTATACACATAATAAAATTTAAAAAATATATATTTAAAAAGAGTGTCTTCAGCCATTGCCAGGAGCAGTTAGTTGTTCCACGTAGTGTCTGGCTAGCTCTTCTGGAAGCCATTCCCCACAGTGCCCCAGTTCGCCCGCATGAGAGGTGGGCAGACTCTGCAGCACGGAGTTCTGTCCTCAGCCATCAGGGCGCTGGGCTTGCTCCGGGTCGTGGAGAAGAGAGGCTGTTTTTGTTGGAGCTGAATGGTTGGCCTGCCGCCAGGACACATGCTCACTGGCGTGGTTGATCTCTTTTGCCTGCTACAGACATCGCTACCTCTGCTTCCAGAGCACACGTGAGGACACAGCTGTCCCCAGAGCTCCAGCCCTGCTCCAGTATTTGGGGATTGGTGCTGCCTTCTTGCTTCCCTTCCTGGTCATTGGGACAACAGCTAGGCAGGATGTGGGGGTTTTGCTTGAAAGGGGCCTCCCTCTGTCACTGCAGTTGCGTAGAATTTGGCTTGAGAATCCAATCTTTCAGGACCTGACTAGGCTAAGCTGCCGCTGCCTTCATCAGCCTAGTGGACTTGTGGTACTACAGGCTACCCTCGCTCCCTCCCTCCTTCCCTCCCTCCATCCCTCCCTCTCTCTGTCTCTCCTCACTCTCCTTCTCTACAGCTCAAGAATGTTGTGTGCTCTTGGTGTAGGCCTTGGCATGAACCTGGCACACACCTAGATCTGGCCAGGTTCCTCAGGCAAATCCAGTGCCCATGTCAGCCTCAGGCAAGAAGGCCAATCAGAGCAGGTGACACAGTCTATCAGCCTTTAGTGTATACAAGGCCACTGTGATGTGCAGCTGTGTGTGTGTGTGTGTGTGTGTGAGAGAGAGAGAGAGAGAGAGAGAGGGACTTACAGGGGCAGAGTTGGGTCAGTGGTTAAGAGCACTGGTTGCCCAGTGGACTGCAGCACATGCCCTGACCCAAAGCTTTAGTGCCACCCAACACCCTGTGAACTGGGTCTCCTCCCTCATTGTCATTACGCAAAGCCCCTTCTTAGAGCCCTCACCCTCTAGAGCCACCTGGGCAGCATCAGCGCTTGGCAGGGAAGTTGAAGCAGACTCTGCTGGTCATCATGAACATCATCTGCCTGTAGCTGTCTTCTTGTTTGGTGGGGTGGGGGGTGGGAAAAGGTCTTCCTGTAGTCCTAGCTGGCCTGGAACACCTATGTAGACCAGGCTGCCCTTGATCTCATAGAGATCTACTTACCTCTGCCTCCCAAGGTCTGGGATTAAAGGCGTCTTCCGCCATGCCTGGCTCTCTGCTCCATCTATGCTTTATTTTTTTTCTTTCAGCTGCAGAGCTACTTTGCCGCATGTGAGGATGAGACCCCAGCCATCCGGAACCATGACAAGGTCCTGCAACGCCTGTGTGAGCACCTGGACCACGCACTGCTGTATGGGTAAGCGCAAGGTGTCCTACAGGCTGGCATGGTGGGCCAAGGTGCCCCACAGAGAGATTCCTGTCCTTGTCTGCCTCACGTCCTTTGTCCCCTCATCAGAGCAGACCTGTCTAAGCAGGCTGCAGGCCCCTGTACTCTGGCCCAGTTTTAAAGCACCCGGGATGGGATGAAGTGAAAGCTGTGGTCGCCTGTGACAGCCGCACCCAGGCCCAGCACTGTTGTCCCGTCCTCACAGATTGCAAGACCTCTCGTCAGGCTACTGGGTGCTTGTGGTACATTTCACGCGCAGAGAAGCCATCAAACAGATCGAGGTGCTGCAGCACGTGGCCACCAACTTGGGGCGCAGTGAGTAGGCCAGGCACACAGGGCAGGGCCAGCTGTGCTCTCCCTGTGGGGAGCTTGGGACTGAGGTCCAGACTGGGGAGGCTGTCTGCTTTGGAGTATCCAGCAACAGTGGGCGTTAAAATGCAGCACCCTCTACAAAGCCTCTTTTTCTCCCTGCATGTGACAGTTTGTGGGTGTGGTGGAGTGAAGGCAGGCAGGATACGTAGGAAAACTGGATTCCTCAGCAGTCACAGGCCACGTGCACGAGGACTGTTCGTTTTCTTCCTGAGCGAGACTCTGGGTTAGCTTGCAGCATCAGGGTAGGGTCCTTGTGTATTTTGGGGTTTTTTGTTTTGTTTTTTAGTCTTTTTGAGACATAGTCTCTCTGTATCCCCAAATGGCCTAGAACTTGCTATGTAGACCAGGCTGGCCTCAAACTCACAGAGAGCTGCCTACCTCTGCCTCCTGAGTGCTGGATTAAAAGCATGTGCCACCACACACCTCGTGCATCTTAGAAACTCATCTGAAGCCTGCCTCCTGTGCTCTGTATCAGACTCGTGGCAGCACAGGCCAGCACAGGGTCTAAAGGCTGTTGGGTTATCTTGTTCCCCATCTGCCTTTGTTTGGCTCATGAAAAGCTACACCATGGCTGAGCTTCCTCTGAGTTACTCCTGCTTTATCTGCAGGCCGGGCCTGGCTGTACCTGGCCCTCAATGAGAATTCTTTGGAGAGCTACCTGCGGCTGTTCCAGGAGAATGTGGGTCTGTTGCAGAAGTACTATGTCAGGTGAGAGTCTAGAACACCATGTCTCGCCTGGCCTTCAGCTCCCCGAGCCTTGACCCAGAGCCTCCTGTCACATGCAGACACTAAACAGCATGCCATTTCAGAGGCCTAGCTTGGTATCACATGCCGAGGACCTGGCAGTGGTAGAGAACCCTTGGAACCTTGCTGGTAGTCTGGTGGCTTCCTCAGGAGCACTGGAGTCCCACCTGGGCTCCTGTGAACAGTCTGGTGTCTAACCCAGCCTCAGACCGACCAAATGCCTAACCTTTGTCTTCTCCTTTACTGGGGTTCCTGTAGGGACAGAATATTTATAGCAGCCACCGAGAGCCTGATAAGCCTTATGCTACAGGCCCATTTCTGGGGACGCTGGCAAGCAAGTGTAGTGTGGCTCCGCAGCCAATAGGAGAGAAGCTGGAGGAAAGGAGTGGGACGTGGCTGAACTGTGTCCAGTGCCATCCAGTGGTGGGCTGTCATGGGTCCAGTTTCAACACTGTTGGTTTGCTTGTGAGGTTGAGCCAAGCTGGTAACCAGACCCAGAAGCCCCACATTGCTTCTCCTGTCTCACAGGAACGCCCTGGTCTGCAGCCACGATCACCTGACTCTCTTCCTGACCTTGGTGTCTGGGCTGGAGTTCATTCGATTTGACCTGGATCTGGTGAGATGCCGTGGCTTCCGCTGCTGGAGGGGGGCAAGGGAGGGGCATCCCGGAGGCTCCGCTTCATTTTTCAATCCACTGGAATGAGTTGGGTAGGGCTGAGCCTGGCAGTGTCTTTGTTCAGACGAGGGTTACCTTCAGGGTCAGTGGGATTGAGTGGAAGTGGAGCTCTTTCCCGTGGCTTACTTGTAGGGAGGACCCTGGTTCAGGCACCTCCTTCCTGTCTCTCTACCCACCTGGGGAAAAGGACAGCTGCCTGACGTGTCCTAGCCCAGGACTCGCCTTTGTGTTTAGAACACAAGTGGCTAGGAGGGACAAGACAAGTTCTTGTTTCCTTGGATCCTGGCAAGTTCCCTGCCTGGCACTCTTGGCATCCTTCAGGTTCTCAGGTTCCCTTGACAGCCATGCACTGTAGTATAGCCTCCCTGTGGACACGGGCGCGCCTTCTCCCTGTGGACACGGGCGCACATTCTCCCTGTGGACACTGGCGCACCTCCTCCCTGTGGACACGGGCGTACCTTCTAAGACCACCCACAGATGCCTAAAAAATGGTACCAAACCTTACACATGCTATGGTTTACCTATGTATATACACCTGTGATAAGATTTAATTTATAAATTTGGCACAGAGGCTGGAGAGATGGCTCAGTGGTTGAGAGCACTGGCTGCTCTTGGCAAAGGACCTGGATTCAGTTCCCAGCATCCACACAGCATCTGACAATCCTCTGTAACTCCAGTTCCAGGGAATCCGACAGCCCCTTCTGGCCTCTGTACTTACACACATACAGGCAAAGCACTCACACACATAAAGTTTTTAAAAAGAAGCTTAACATAATAGTAAAGCAGAACAATTAGAACAATATACTGTAATAAAAGTTACTTATAATTTATGAATTATATAACCTGGGAGAAAGAGGCAGGAGGATCAGAGGTTCAAAGTCATCCTCAGCTGCATAGCAAGTTCAAGACCAGCCTTCAGTGCATGCAATCCTATTACAAAAGGACAAAATAAACAACAACAACAACAAACTGAGATGGCTCAGCAGGTAAAGGTACTTGCCGGGTAAGCCTGGCCACCCGAGCACAGTCCTCAGAATCTATGTAAAAGGAGAGGACCAGTTTCATAAAACTGTCCCGGACCTCCACACAGGCTCTGCGGCATGCATGCCCCCACCCCACATCATGCACTCACAATAACAATAAATAAAAATGTTTTAAACTTACACATTGTTGATTTCTGGAAGTTTCCATTTAATATTTTTTAGACTATAATAACAGACCTCAGAAAGCAAAACTGTGGACAGGAGGAGATGACCTGTACAAGACAAGACTGACCCAAAAGAGGCCAGAGCACCGCTCAGACCTGGGTTTGTCAAGACGAGCTGCCCTATCCTAACCAAACCCTTCCCAGGTCCCCACCCCAGCAGGCTGAAACAGGAACCTGGTGATGCTAGAAGTGAGAGCTTCTAATACCAAAAGAAAGCATGGAAGTCTCCCAGGGTGTGGGTGGGTTCTGAAAGCACCTTTCTATTCTTTTCTTTCTTTGTGGTGCTGATGATAGAACCCAGGGCCTGACATACCCCCAAGCCTTGAACCAACACCTTTCCTCTCTGTCAGCCCCAAACCCTGCACTTTAGGACTGTTCACCTTATTCTTCTGAGCAGTTATTTCCTAATTAACTTCTTTAAAGACATTGATTTCCCTGGTTGGAGAGATGGTTCAGTGGTTAAGAGAACTGGCTGCTCTTGCAGAGGACCTAGACTCAGTTCCCAGCACCATATGGCAGCTAACAGCTCTCCCTAACTCGAGTTCCAGGGGGTCTGACACCCTCTTCTGGCCTCCTTGGGCATTGTGGGACGTGGGTGCACTTACATGCAGGAAAATTGATATCCCTAATAAAAGAAACAATGGGGTGACAAGGTGTGTGTGACAGATCCTGTCTTCCAGTCCTGATTCTGATGTCCTCAGAGCCTTATCTTCAGCCACACTGAGGCCTCCCACCCAACCTCTCTCCCTCTGCTCTCTCCCCAGGATGCCCCTTACTTAGACCTGGCCCCCTACATGCCCGACTATTATAAACCTCAGTACCTGCTCGACTTTGAAGACCGCCTTCCCAGCTCTGTCCATGGCTCAGACAGCCTGTCCCTCAACTCCTTCAACTCTGTCACCTCCACCAACCTGGAATGGGATGACAGCGCAATTGCCCCATCTAGTGAGGGTGAGTGGCCCCACAGCAAATGGGGCTACGCCCCTGCCCTACCGTGGACTCTGAGGCCTCCTGAGCCTGCACGGCTCACGGCTGTCTTGACTAGTTTTGATCTGGTGGTTGAACAGAGTTGGCCTTTTTCCAGAGTCCCTATGGTTGCTAAAGAAATGGATTCCAGGCACAAAAAAGCAAAGTTTTATGAGACTTACTGTGCTTTTCCAGAAAGCTCCAGTCACGGGCCCAGGGGCAGTTTTCTGAGCAAGAAAGAATTAGTAGCAATGTGTCTGGAAACTCTTGCCTGAGTTGAAGGGCTGAATGTCTGCTGCTTTACGAAGGAAGGTTGTCCTACAGGTTCTAGAGAGGCTGCCCAGGAGACAGAGGCAGGCAGGAACAAAGGGGAGGGACCCTCACAGTTTCTCAAGCAGCCCTCAAGAACACTTGCTGGTGAGGCAAGAATTGTTGTACCTGTTCCTCCCTTTGTTACCTAAGTTCAGCAACTTGTCAGAACACCATCTTTTTTCCCAAACCTTAGGCCTTGTTCCCACTTCACGTCCTGTGGGGTGCTGATCTGATTCACTTAACCCCTCCAAGGAAGGGGGATCCAAGTGCACACATTCAGCTCCTCTAGAATTACCCCACCATGAGACCTGGACCTTCCTCATTCTTCTCCTTCTGCAGCCCACTGTCACACTTGCTGTCAGCAAGATTTGCATTGCAGGAGCTAGTAATGTAGCTCAGTCAGTAGCGAGCTTGTCTAACATGCAGGACGCCCTGAGTTCAGTCCCCAGCTCTGCATACACCCAGGCACGGGGCCAGCAAGATGGTTTAGTGGATAAAATTGCTCACCACACAAACCTGACAACTTGAGTTCAAGCTCTAGAACCCACAGTGGAAGGAGATAATTCACCCTTGAGAGTTATCCTCTGTTCTACACACATATAGCATAACACATGCGAGTCTGTACTTACACAGACATGCGCACACATGCACGCACATAAATAATTTTTTTTTTTTTAAAAAACAGTCATGATGGTGTGCACTTGTAATCCCAGCACTTGGGAGGTAGAGTCAGGAGGATCAGAAGTTCAAAGTCATCCTTTGTTATAGCAAGTTCAGGGCCAGCCTAGGCTACATGAAAATCTGTCTCAAAAAACAAAAACAGATTTGCATTGTTTATTGTACAAGTGAAAACTGACTACTTGGCCTCCTTGGTCAGGGGGACAGACCTTGAAGCAGCAGCCAGGCCGTCCATAAATGGAGGTGTCCCCCTAAGCCCAGCAGTTTATAGTGTGTAACTCAAGCCGCAAGGGCAAGAACTCTTACCCTGTCGGGCACTGGGGGAAGGAAGGCAAGGGTTCTCCTCCACCAGACAAGCCCTGGGGTTGGAAGGAGTGGCCCCAGAGCTTTATCTTGCCCTGTAGGCCACTGCTGAGCTGAGCAGGCAAGCTTGTAGTTAGAGGAGATGTAGAAAGCTCGCCCCCCTCTCGTTTTCCTCCCATATTTCCTGCCCACTGCCCCTCCCTCCTTCCGCCGCCCCGCCCTCCTCCCACCGCCCCGCCCTCCTCCCACCGCCCCGCCCTCCTTCACTGCCTGTGTTTCTAATCTTCAGTTTTGTCCCTCGTTTTTATAGATTATGATTTTGGAGATGTGTTTCCAGCAGTGCCGTCTGTACCCAGCACAGACTGGGAAGGTGGGACAGAGTCCTCTGTGACCCTCTTTTCCTGTTTTGCGACGTTTCCATGCCAAGCTTGCTGCATGTTTCAAAATCAGCTCCTGTTACTTATAATAATGTCCATGATCATAATGAAGCCAAGTCTGGTGTTCTAATAGATGGAATTCTGCAGTAGGAGAACTTGGCCTTCAGCCCTAGGTGGATCCCGTCTCCCAGTGGGCGCTCCTGCCTTTGTACAGAAGCCTAGGGAGTTAAGTGACTGCTGCAGGGACACCAGGTCACCCTTCCTGATTCTAGTCCCAGTCGATACACTAAACGCGTACAGGGAACTGCAGACTGGTGGGCATGAATGATCTGACTCAGTGGAGCTCAGACTCATTCTGGAAAGCCATGCCTTAAAGCACAGGGGTCGTAGGTTCCATCAGCCCAGGTGAACATCCAGGAGGAAGACAGAGACGCGACCCTTTCAGGCCATCCCTAACAGCCAGCTCTACTTTTGGAGGAGACTGAGGTCCAAGTGAGGACACATCCTAGATGTAACTAAAGCTTCCTATAGGGAGGGGCTGGCAAGATGGCTCAGCAGATAAAGGTGCTTGCCACCAAACCTGAAAACCTGAGTTCCATCCCCAGAAGCCCTAGAGAACCAACTCACATACGTTGTCCTCTGACCTCCACACACGGGCTGTGGCACATGCACACACCCCACTCCTGTCCTCTGATCTCCACACACGGGCTGTGGCACGTGCACACACCCCACTCCTACAGTAAATAAACAAATTCAGCATCTCCGTACAGGGAAATTTTCAGGCAGACTAACCTCCCACACTGTCTACTGGCAGTAGCAGGGAGGGCAAGGTTGGGACATTTTCTGCCTATTACTCAAAGTAAGGCTGTGTTTGAAAAGGTAAATGTTTCCTCCTTAAATCTGAGGCTGTCCTAGACCCCTTTCCTAAAGAACTCCTACCCTGGGGACCCTTTTTTGCCTAGGGAGTTCCTCCAGAGGATGGTAGTAGCGGGTGGTCCCCAGCATCATTAGCGACATGACCTCTGAGCAGTGAATAAGAACTAATTTTTTCCAAGTGATGTGAGCATGAACCAGCTTAACTTTTGAAAGTCGGAAGGTCCAGCATTTAGAGACGTCAGTTAAGTCACTCGGCCAAGTGAGTAGCATTAAACAGGATCGTTGTTTTGGTCAAGGAGCTTGGAGCCCAGAATTCCATCCTAACATCTCTCAGCCTTTCCTGCAGCACAATGTTGGGTGTTGGTTTTTCCCCTCTGATTCTAACCACTAACCCTTGCTGACTTGCCTGTGACAACAGTCATTTGACCAGCAGGGCCTGACCTTCCTCTGTAGTCCTGCAGAGCTCCCTGTAGTCTGACAACTAATTGTCCATCTTGTTCAGGCTGGCTGGGCCCCAGACTTGGTGAGATTCACCGCAGCCATGACCACCTGCCTTGTCAGGTTCCTTGAGCACTAAAGAATGTTCTGACCCACTGTGGCAGCTCATCCAGAGGAGGCTCCGTCTTTACCTTAGGCCTGGAGGAAAGCAAGACTCGGGGATAGCTCCAAACTTGCCTAGGCATGGCTGGGTAGAACTGTTGTACGGTCTTAGGCTTCCTCATGGAACAGGTGGGCATCCAGCCTTGACACCTACCACACCGTGGGATCTGCTTGGGACCCCGCCACAAACAACTACAATTTGCCACAGGAAAAAATGGCCCATGTACTTGCCACGATGGTGCTCCCTGCCTGCTCCAGTGAGTCGGGATACAGGAGGCTAGAGGAGGCCAGCTGGATCAGTTCCTCGCTGGAGGGAAGCCGCCTCCCTGACCTGCCGCAGGTGGAGCTGTGGATAAGGGCGAGACCCAGAGGGTGCTGATGTTTAATGAAAAGTTTTGAGCTTGACCCTAAAAGGGCTGCCTGGCTCTGTTCTCCAGGACTGCTGGTTGATGTGGGGGAGAAAAGCCAACATTGGGGATGGAGAGATGCCTCAGTGAGTAAGAGCACTGGCTGTTCTTGCAGAGGGCCTGGGTTTGATTCCCAGGACCTACAGGGTGGCTAACAACCATCTGTAATTCCAGTTCCAAGAGATCCGCCGTCCTCTTCTGACCTCCTCGAGCATTGTACAACACAAGTGCACCTACCTACATGCAGGCAACACACTCCATACATAAATAGTAAAAAATTTAAAAATACTTTCTAAAAAGCCAGCATCCTCTGAGGAGCCTGTAAGGTGTCTGGGTCGGCTCCCTGTGCCCCTTTCCCTCTACATCTCGTCTCGTTGTCGCCGCTGTGCTGGGTCCTGTCTCCCACCCCACCCCGGGCTTCCTTCCCCGTGACCCTCTCCGGCCCCTCAGTTTCTCCATCCTGTTCTTGCTTCCTTGTCCCCTGTTGTCTGCAGGGCCCTGTGGAGGACTTTGGGTATCACTTAGCACAGAGGTTGGTATTGAGGGCTGCCGGGACCCCCGTCCTTGACAGGAGAGGGCTCTGAGGTTATCCTAAGAGATATGCAGCCTATCTTGTTCCCTGGGGCTCCTAACCACCCTGGGAGGCATCAGAGCACCCTGCCTCAGGGCTTAGATCTGGAAGCTGTTTCACTTGAGGGACCCTTGACCTGAACTTCACCGGATTGTGAGCTCTAAGGGCTCCCTATCAAGAGGCTCCTAAGGTGCCCATTCTGAGTCCTGCAGGTCCGGGCTCTGCTCTTGAAAGAGGGCCATCCTTGTCAGGCTTCCCCAGGAGGAGCTCCCCTGCCACCCCCAAGATAAGGCACCTTAGGGTCCAGCTGGTGGCTGATGGGCTGTCTGTGTCTTGTCTCCTTTTATTCCAGATGGCGACCTCACAGATACCGTCAGTGGTCCTCGGTCCACTGCCTCAGACCTGACCAGCAGCAAAGCGTCCACCAAGAGCCCCACCCAGCGCCATAACCCCTTCAATGAGGAGCAGGCTGAGACCGTGTCATCATCTGACACCACCCCTGTGCACACTACCTCTCAGGAGAAGGATCGGGCCCAGGCCCTGGACCAGCCAGATGCCTGCACAGAGCTGGAAGTTATCAGGTCGGCGAGGAGAGGCTGGGAACGGCGGTCTCACCCGCTGAGCCTGGGCTCTCAGTTTTGCAACTGGGTTCCTCCTCTTGCTGCTGAGGGAGGCGAGTGTGGTGTCTGATGAATCCTACACCGCCCAGAGTCTGGCCTCAGTGTAGTCCAATGCAACAGGGCCTTCCCCAAGAACAGGGGAGCATCTTTTCTGAGACTAAGAAGTAGCCCTTCCCCACCTTAGGCAGTTCTTTGAGTCAGGGTTGGGAGACTGGGGGCTGGAGGGTGTAAGGTCTTGCTATGTAGCCCTGGTTGGCCTAGAGCTCAATATGTAAGCCAGGCTGATCTGGACCTTACAACAGTCTTCCTGCCTTTTCCTCCCAAGTGTTAGGACTATAGGCTTGTGCCAACAAGCCTGGCTTAGCTTAGGTTTTGTCTCTTTTTGTTTTTGAGATGGGGGTCTGGGTGTGTGGCCCAGGCTACCTCCTTCTCACAATCTTCTTGCTTCAGTCTCCTGAATGCTGGGATTATAGGCGTGTACCACCAGGCCTGGCTGCTGCCTTAGTTTTGTCAGCTGAGATCTGTAGGCCTGCTCGGGGTCGTGCATGCCTCTTTCACGTTGTCGCCAGCTCGTCCTTCCTACCTCACGCCATCTCTGCTGGCACCCAGGGATACCGGGCCTGATCTCTTACCTCAAACTGCCGGGACCTACAGAGGCTCTGGCTGTGCCCGAGGGGGTCATACACTCAGGAGCACCTCTCTGACCTAGCCTGATGTCCCTCGGCAGGATATGCAAGTGTTAACTCCCGGTCACTGCCATTGCAGGGTCACCAAGAAGAAGAAAATTGGCAAGAAAAAGAAAACCAAACTGGATGAGGAAGCTGTGCCGCATACAACCTCCAGCCATCAGAAATGTGCCAGGCAGGGAGATGGGGACAGGCTTGTGGACAACCCAGGCCTCAGGCAGGACTCATCTGACACCACGCTCACCTCTCCCCTGGAGCAAGGGGAGGGGCCCAGCAGCACAACTGAGAGCAGCGAGCACTCAGAGCTCTGCCAGATGGGCTTGCTTATCCCCGAGATGAAGGACACCTCCATGGAGCGTCTAGGACAGCCTCTGAGCAAGGTCATTGACCAGCTCAATGGGCAGCTGGACCCCAGCACCTGGTCTTCCCACATCGAGCCCCCAGACCAGTCCTTTCGGATTGGCTCTCCCGGGGAGGCCCCGGAAAAACCACCATTTCGCAACTTTAGTGAGGGGCTTCCAGCCCCGATGGACTTCTACCGCTTTACCATCGAGAGTCCAAGCACTGTTGCATCAGGTGGCTGCCACCATGACCCTGCAGGGCCTGGCCAACCGCTGCATGTTCCTGGTAGCCCTGAGGCTGCTGGCCAAGAAGAAGAGGGAGGAAGAGGAGAGGGACAGACGCCTGGGCCCTTAGAGGATATGCAGGGGGAGGCTCAGGAGCTAGAGTCTCAGGAACCAGACACTCAGTTGCCACTGGTCATCCAGGAGCCTGTGACCGAGCCTGTGCCGCAGCCTGAACCTGGGACTCAGGAGGCACTTAGCCAGCGAAAACAAGACCAGTCTAGTCCATGTCTGAGCAGCGCGGAGGACTCTGGGGTGGAGGAGGGCCAGGGGAGCCCTTTGGAGATGATGCACCCCTCGGAATTCAGGTGAGTGCCATCTGCCCCGGCGCAGGATCTGCCAGTCTAGCAGGACACAAAGACCTGACCTCCCAGTAAATGAAATACAGAGTCTAGAAGGTGTATGAGAGGCGGGAAGGGGTGTGATTGCTGGCCTGACCCGTGGCCTCCCCTCCCTTATCCCTGTCACAGAGTAGACAACAATCACTTACTCCTGCTGATGATCCACGTCTTCCGAGAAAATGAAGAGCAGTTATTTAAAGTAAGTCCCGGAATTCAGGAACCTTGAAGGGAGAAACAGCAAAGGCCAGGCCGGGTGGGCCAGGAGTGCCGTCAGCACGCCTCGGGCAGGACGCAGCCTGCTCACTCCCCTTTGCTTGGGCCCTTAGATGATCCGGATGAGCACGGGCCACATGGAGGGCAACCTGCAGCTGCTGTACGTGCTGCTCACAGACTGTTACGTCTACCTGCTCCGGAAAGGTGCCTGCCGCCCCAGGCCAGAGCGGGTGGGGTTGAGCTCCCTTCTCCCTACCCCAGCCCCTCTCCTGCCTCCACCTAGTAACAAGATGTCCCAAGGAAGATGTTGCTAGCCGGGCCTGAAGCCTGCCCCTGTGAACCCCCTTAAGCCCCCATGTCTTTCTGCCACTCTGTCATATCACACTGCAGGGCAAGGAGGGGTCTTCAAGGGGGCTGGGAATGAGAAGATGGGGCCAGGGGAGGGAAGAAGGTCAGCCAGGGTAATAGGCATTGCGGTCTCCTCTCTCAGGGGCCACAGAGAAGCCATACCTGGTGGAGGAAGCCGTTTCTTACAATGAACTTGACTATGTGTCGGTGAGTGCATGCTCTGCAGTTGGTGTGCCTGCCTAGGTACGGGACTTCAGGCCACCCACACGTAGAGCTGCAGAGCAAGGCCCACTTGGGGATGGGCGCCAACGTAATCCACCCAGGCTTCTATACATGTCTGGGGACAAGAGCCAAGGATGAGAACGCCCCTTCCTGCACCAGATTTCTGCCCATCTCCCCTGACTCATGTCAGGCCCCAGACCTTGGTCAGGAGCCTTCCTGGTAGTGACCCCTCCCCCCAGTGTGTGGTTTCTCCTTCCCCAGTCCCAGCCAATCCTCAGTCTGGCCACACTACCTCTTTGCCGGGCAGTGGCCAAGCTCTATGTGGTTTCTGGCAGGTTGGCCTTGATCAACAGACTGTCAGGCTGGTGTGCACCAACCGCAGGAAGCAGTTTCTTTTGGACACAGCTGATGTGGCCCTGGCTGAGTGAGTGCCAACCCCACCCCTCAGTAGGATGGGAGGATCAGTATGTGCCATCGGCATGACCCTAGCTGGGGGTGGAGGCTGTAGGGAAAGAGACCCAAATCTGTTCCCTTCAAACCCTGCAGTCTGCTCAGAGGCAGGAAAGAGGACAGTCACCGATCGGCTGACTCACATCAGCCCAGGTGACCTCAGCCTCTCAGGACCTAGGGAGAGGGAGGGGGCTGGACTGAGGTGTCTGATAGAAGGAAGACACAGAACCCTGCTGCTGCTTGGGGCTTGCCCTGAAGCACGTACATGAGAGTTACATGTGATGAGGTCCTATCTATACCAACGGGTGACCAAGTCCTGGCCAGCACCCTGTCCAGTCTTCCGTCACCGTCAGGATCTCATGCCCCTTGGGCCCTGGGAATGGGCCCATCTGATGACTGAGGACTCTGACCCATCATCAGTCCACCTCTGCTGTATGTCTAGTGTCTCCAGCCCCCAGTGTCTGTGACCTCTCCAGGCCAGGGATTCTCAGCACAAAGCTCTGTCCATTTCGCACCTGTTCCCCAAGCCTCACTCCAGAAACTGCAAACCCTGTACAGGTTCTTCTTGGCTTCTCTGAAGTCAGCCATGATCAAAGGCTGCCGGGAACCACCCTACCCAAGCATCCTGACTGATGCCACCATGGAGAAACTGGCACTGGCCAAATTTGTGGCCCAGGAATCCAAATGTGAGGTAAGCGGTTAGGGAGGAAATCGGAACGGAGTCCCTGCGTGGCCTGCTTGAAGGCGGAGCGGTGCGAACCGTGCTGTTGGGAAGGGCTTTCCTCCTCCTCCCTGTCCTCTTGCCTATGGGGTATGTCCGAGGTTGAAATACCCGATTCTCTGGTTCTGTGCTGTGAGAGCCAACTCTTGCTCGGCTCCCTGCTCAGCCAAGGCCTTACCTCCTTTGCCCACCATCCCACCCCCAGGCATCCACTGTGACTGTGTACTTCTATGGGCTCGTGCATTGGGAGGACCCCATGGACGAGGCCATGGGCCCCATTCCCTGCCACTGCTCACCCCCCGAGGGCACCATCACTAAAGAAGGCATGCTGCACTACAAGGCGGGCACCTCCTACCTGGGCAAAGAGCACTGGAAGACCTGCTTCGTGGTGCTCAGGTGGGAGCCCCAAAGCTCTGGACCCTGGGATATGTCAGGTCCCTAGCAGGAGAAGCCCAAGAGAGGATGCCTCCCTTCTCCACAAAGCTGTGGGGTCACCCAGGGGTAGAGTTTTCCCATAGGCCAGACAGCCGCCTCTGAGCCCAGGATTCCCAGTGCCTGGGGTGAAGACCTGAGCCAGCCCCATGAAGGTCTTTGAGCTGTGCCTACCTAGGACTGCCAGAGGCAGTGCTCTCTGCTGCCCCTCCCAGATTCCTTCCTCTTCCTCCCTACCTTAGAGAGCAGGCCCCTGGCTTCCATTGCTTCTGGGGTTCCCTGTCAGTTCGTGGGGGATCCCTGGGGTCTTCCTCGCTAGGCCTCACCTCACTGTATTGTGTCCCTGTAGCAATGGGATCCTCTACCAGTATCCGGACCGCACCGACGTCATCCCCCTGCTCTCAGTGAACATGGGGTGAGTGTCCCTGGAGAAGGGTGCTGGGCAGGTATCAGGGCTGGGTGTCCTGCCTGGAGGTCAGCTCTGGCTGAATCTGAGGCTCAGAGCTAGTTCAGCCTCTGTCCCTTATCCCACCTTATCCAGCAACCCTGACTGGTGGTGCCTTGGGGTTCGCAAGTTCTGAGGGCCATGGAGGAGCAAGGAAGGCAGGATAGACGAGGAGAGGCACCCCTTGCCTGCAGACAGCCTTCTGATGAGAGAGGTAGCTCCTTGCCCGCAGACAGCCCTCTGATGAGGGAGGTAGCTCCTTGCCTGCAGACAGCCCTCTGATGAGGGAGGTAGCCTCTTCCAGTGGGAGACAGCCACAGGAGGAAGTGTATGAGTAGGCGCTGGCTCTCAGCAGGCTGAATGATCTGCAGCTTCTCACCCGGGCCATGTTTAGGTATCTTGACAATGCTGGAATAGAGGCTGTGGACACGACCAGGCATGGTGGTATAGTCCTCTAATCTCAGCACTGGGAGGCAGGGGCAGGAGGGCCGAAAGTTCATTTTCTGCTCTATAGCAAGTTCAGGCCAGCCTGGACTACATGAGAGCCCGTCTTTAAAAAAAAATAATGTCACACAGAGGTTAGGGCTGCCGAGCGTCTGCAAACATCCTAAGAGCTAGAAGGGTCTGGAAGGCGTCCAGTGTCCGGGACTGTAGGACAGGTCCAGTGTCCTCACACCATACCTCAGCCAATACCAGGGGCTCCACACCAGCCACCCCTGGCTCTTCTCTCCCATTTCACCCTCCTCCTCTGGCCCAGGGGGGAGCAGTGCGGTGGCTGCCGGAGATCCAACACCACGGATCGGCCCCACGCCTTCCAGGTCATTCTGGCTGACCGGCCCTGCTTAGAGCTGAGTGCAGACAGCGAGGCCGAGATGGCTGACTGGATGCAGCACCTCTGCCAGGCTGTGTCCAAAGGGGTGAGTACCTCTGTCTCCACCACCACCTATCCTGCCCCACCCAGGTATGGACACTGGTGCTCAGAGCAGCCTGGGCGGCTCTCTTCTCCCCTTTACCCACACGGCTGATGTAGGCCAAGGCTGCAGGGGAGTCCTGGTATAGGTTACCCTAGACAAACAGCCTCCTCCCCAACCCTCTGCCCATGTCCAGGTCATCCCCCAGGGGGTGGCTCCCAGCCCCTGCATCCCCTGCTGCCTGGTAATCACCGAGGACCGCCTCTTCACATGCCATGAGGATTGCCAAACCAGCTTCTTTCGTTCCCTGGGCACAGCCAAGCTGGCTGACATCAGCGCTGTCTCCACGGAGCTGGGCAAAGAGTACTGTGTCCTGGTAAGCTGGGTGGGAGTGAGGTCGCAGTCTGTGTTGAAGGAGAGCTCTGCAATACATGCTCACCTGGGGTCCGCTGTTTCTAGGAGTTCTCCCCGGACATCCCACAGTTGCCCCAACCATGGGTCATCTACCTGAGCTGTGCTTCCGAACTAGACCGGTTCCTGACTGCCCTGAGCTCCGGGTGGAAAGCCATCTACCAGGTACCTATCTGCTCTTGGGACGTGGCCTGGTCTCCAGGGTTCTGGGGATAGCAGCATGCCAACCACTCTGGGTCAGACAAAGAAGCTTAGGGCCAGAGGCCCAAGCCTTCACTGAGTCTGTGTCATAGTTGACAGTGCACCGGGAGCTGTCATTCCTGACCTCAGCTCCAGTTACAGCAGGGCTTGTGGTGGCCCTGGTAGTACAGACAGGCCTCTTTCTTCACCCCTGACCTGGAGGGCCCCTTCCCACTGGAGACGTAGGTTTTGAGGATATGAGCCCTGTGCCTTGTAGTCCCTGAGGAAGCTCCAGGTTAGCCCAAGGCAGAGAACAGTCGAGGGCAGATGCTCTCACCCCATGAACTCTGGGTAGACCTGAGAGAGGCCTTAGGCACCAGGGGTCAGTGTGCAGAGCATGGGGGTTCTGGTGGCACGGAAGATGTTCCCAGAGGGAAGGGTGGAGGGACTCATGGGAGGGGCCGGAAGGGGTCTTCCATGGCCCCGGGAATAGATCACGGAGCCCTATGCTCCCTGCTTATCCCAACACAGGTAGACCTCCCCCACAAGGCGATCCAAGAAGCTTCCATCAAGCAGAAGTTTGAAGATGCCCTGAGCCTCATCCACAGTGCCTGGCAGCGGAGCGATAGCCTCTGCCGGGGCAGAGCCTCCCGGGACCCCTGGTGCTGAGACGTGGCTGGGTCAGGAAGAAGCGACCAGTAGGCACACTGTCGTGGATCACTGTGCTGTTTAGGAGCTAGGCATCCACACGCCTTCTGCAGTTCATGCCTGCCCTGGGTGGCAGAATCACTAGTGTGGCTTGAGACAGAGTCTCTCCATCCGGGGATCTAGAGCGGGTACCCAGCACCCCTGCTCATCCTGCCTGAATGGTAGTGACTGGAGGTCACTAAAGACAGAAGGTCTGAGCCCTGTGGGCTCTACAGACACACCTTGTCCTCCTGGGCCACCACCTCAGTTCTCACCATCTGCTCAGAGTGGCCATGAAAATAACATCCATCTAAGGGGGAGCCAAGGGACCAGGAGGGTGGACACCTCCTCTTCCCCTCCTGGGTCAGGTGCCTGGGCAGAGACTCAGGACCCCCCGGGGGTCCTGAGTGCCCGGCCATCCTTGTTCGTTTTTGAACACTCCGCACTCGCTGCACAGGGAAGCAGGAACACTAGGTGTCTGAGCGTGCTTCCTCCTCACACATCCACCCTCTGCACAGCGGCCAGCCAGCCTTGCACAGCCTGGGCATGGCCTGTGGTCCTCCGTGGCTGCCCCGAGGCCTTGCATGTCCACGGCCCTGCCGCTCACCCAAACCCAGCAGAGCTTATAGGACCCAGGGATCAGTTGGCTCCTCTTGCCTGGGGCAAAGGAGAAGGGTTGGGTGAGGGGCAGAGCCCACAAACCTAGTGGCCACTGACATCTCCTGACTGACCCCTGCTTGGCTGGAGCTGGCCCTACCTGAGGTCTTTGTCACAGCCCTCAGGGGAAGGGGTCAGGTAGTTTGGATTTTGTTTTTTAAAATAAAATAGATATGTTATATTGCCAAGATTCGTCACTGGCTCTTTTTGAATAGGCGAGGGTAGGGAGGTCTGTACATGCTCCGCCCACTGCAAACATCTCCATTGTCTGGTCTGTGCCTGACACTCTGACAGCAGAATCACAACTGGGTCAGCCTTGACTGCCTCCGTAGCTGCTCCCTTGTCTGGAGGCCACCGTAACATCCACAAGAGAGAAAGCTAGAAGCAGAAGCCTGCTTTTTATGCAGTGGCCCCAATCTTGCCATTCCGTCCAAATTAGGGACCCTGCAGTTTTGGAATAGGCAAGATGGGGCCATGGCAGTTGGGAGTCAGGGACAGTGGGGGATGTGGACCACTGGGTAGACCACTGTGCTAGGCATATTTTCAACCTTCCAAAGGCCCTTCGGAAGTCAGGCAGTCTGAAGAATACCCTTATTTGCAGCAGAATCTTCCAGAGTTCAGTGCCTGAGGTCAACAGTAGTTTGAAAATATGAAATGAAAAATTAGAGAAATAGGAAAGGGAAATAAAAGAAAGAAACAGTCCTTTTTTTTTGAGACAGGGTCTCCTCATAGCCCCAGCTGGCCTAGAACTCTGGAACTCCTTGTGCAGATCAGTCTTAATCTCACAGAGATCCTGCTGCCTCTGTCTCCTGGTGAAATGCATCACCACACCACACCTGGCCTAACATGCTGTCCAGTATGTCTGTTGCATAGACTGCCAGTCACCCGTGTGCCATCTTGCTTTTCAGGATTATTGGTTGTGTAGCAGAATTTGTGTTGAAGTAAGCCTTATTTTAATAATGGCTTCCAAGCAAAAGAGTAATGAGGCTGAAAATTCAGACATGCCAAGAAAAGCTGCGCATGCTCCCTTTACATGAAAAGAGGAGGCTGGGTGCAGGGGCTCGACCTTTAGTTCCATCACTTCAGAGGTGGAGGCAGGTGATCTCTGTGAGATCAAGGCTAGCTTGGTCTACATAGCAAGTTCCAGGCCAGCTGGGGCTATAGGGGACCCTGTCTGAAAAACAAAAGTGGGGAGGTGTTGGAGAGATAGCTCAGCAGTTACGAGCACTGGCTTTTCTTGCAGAGGACCTGAGTTCGAACCCCAGCACCCACTTGGTGGCTAACAAAACTGTCCATAACTCCAGTTCAAAGGGATCCAAGTGCCCACTTCTCTCCTCCACTGCATGACCTGGGTGCATTTACACACGGGCAGGTATAAGACTCATACACATAGAATAAAAATTAATTTAAAAAAAGTTTTCAAAGATAAGGGGTTAGAGAAATGACTCAAGTAGTTAAGAGCAATTGCTCTTGCGGAAGGCCTAGGTTTGGTTCCCAGCACTCCACATGGCAGCTCAGAACTATAACTCCTTTCCAGGGGGTCCAACCTTCTCTTCTGGTCTCTGCAGGTACCAGGCACACATGGAGTACGCATTCATAAATGCAGAAAAAAAATTCATATACATAAAAGTTTTTGAAAGTTAAAAGATGAAAATTCTGTATTTAAAAATAAATCATCGTTCCAGGGGATCTGAAGCCCTCCTCTGTTTTCCACAGGCCCTGCATGACATGCACGACACAGGTGCACTTACACACATGCAGGCAGAACTCATACACATAAAAGTAAGTGCACCTGTGTCGTGCAGTGCCCACAGAGGAAGACAAGGGTGTTGGATCCTTTGGAAGTGGAGTTACAGATGGTTGTTAGCCTCCATATGGGTGTTGAGATTCGAACCCGGTCTTCTGCAAGAGTAGCCAGTGCTCTTAACTGATGACCCATTTTTCTAGCTGCTCCCATTTGTTCTTATATCACAGAAGTGAACAACCCCAGCACAATTTTTAAATTTTTTTAAAATTTATCTTTATGTGTCTGAGTACATTGCCTGCATGTATATAAGTGCACTTACATACACGCAGGCATGACACCATAGAAATAAAAATAAATTAAAACGTTTAAAAAACACTGGCTGTTCTTACAGAGGACCTCAGTTTGGTTCCTAGCACCCACGTGGTAGCTCACAATTGTCTGTGACTGCAGTTCCAGGGGACCCAGCACCCTCTTTTGGCCCCTGAAATCATTGAAAGGCATGGGTGCGTTTAAATATGTGCAGACAAAACACTCAAAATAGAAACCATTTTTTAAAAAAGGACAAATGGGAGAAAAACATAGCACATGGAAGAGTTGGTTCTAGTCTGTTTCCGGCAGCCACTGGGGATCGCTGGGCATGTCCTCTGCACTTAAGGGGCCTACGGGATGTCCACTGTACAAATGATAAATGGGGCCAAAGCTCAAAGTGGAAGGGATTTGCCAAAGGTCATGCATGTTAGCACTTGGGATTCAGGTCTGCGGAGCGAGGGTGTAACTCAGTGGCAGAGGTCTTGCCTGGCGCACTCCAAGGCCTGAGTTCCATCCCTAATTCCACACAAAAAAAAAACAGGACAAAGAGCTGGGATGTGGTGCAAGGGATAGAATGCCTGCCTGCCACACATGAGTCCCTGGGTTTGAGCCCCGGCACAGCATAAAACTGGGTGTGGTGGTGTACACCTGTTATTCCAACACTGAGAAGGGAGACAAGACCAGGAAGATCAAAAGTTCAAGGTCATCCTCAGCTACTTAAGTGGAGGCCAATCTGGGCTATATGAGAAAAGAAAAAGACAGACATAAAAGTAACCAGAGACAAGTAAGGCAGGGGACTAAGTCTACATGCATGCATAGATACAATGAAATCTGTTAAAATTTTATTCACACTTACCTAGTATGTTTATGTGTGTGTGTGCCTACGTGTGCATGTGCATGTGTGTACATGCCACAGATGTGTGTGCTGGTCAGAGGACAACTTTCAGGAGTCAGTTCTCTCATTTTACCATATGGATCCCTGGGATCGAACTCACGTCCTCAGGCGAGGCAGTATGCACCTCTAAACCATCTTACTATGACAGAGTCTCCCTATAGCTCCAGCTTGTCTGGAACTTGCTATGAAGACCCAGCTGGCCCTGATCTCACAAAGATTCTCCCAGTCTCTACCTCCAGGGTGCTCGGATTAAAGGCATGTCCCTGCTATCTGAAATTCATTTTTCTGTACTACCAAACACTAGGCATGGAGGTGTATGCCTGTAAGGCCAGCACCTGAGAGACTGAGGCATGTAGGGATTGCCATGAATTTGAGGCTAACCTAGGCTGCATAGTGAGTTCTAAGGAAGCCACAGCTGCAGTGTGAGACACTGTCTCAAACAAAACAAAACAAAACAAAACAAAACAAAGCAAGAACAACCAAGCCAATAGTTCTGCAGGACTCCAGAGCCCGTCTGTACACTCGCTCTGGTTGAAAATGGGACCACAGTCTGTGGGAACCAGGTCAGAAGACTGAGGCCTGGACAGGGAAAGTCACACAGAGGTAGAAATGGGACAGTCACTGAACTGCCTGTGTAACCCATATCTATGTCTTCCCAAGACACTTGCCACATACCCAGGGTTCTGCTGGAACCAGGCAGGGACTAGAGAGAGGACATCCAAGCGAGAGGAGCCCCCTCCCCCACTCTTAACTTCTTCCTAACCCAGCTTCCCAGTCCCAAGTGACCTTTCCCTCAGATCCCAGGGTCCAGGCCCGCCCTGGCCAGAGGCAGCTGGGATTGGTCAGAGCTGAAGAAGGCGTGTCCAGATTCCCATGGACCCGGTCTGCTGAACAGAGCAGGTGGATTTCCGAGTTAAACCAAGGGCAGCCAGTAAGCAGCAGTAGTCTATTGCTGACCTGGACCTCTGTTCTCTAGACATGGTCCTGGGCCCCCTTGATTCCCAGCCCTGCGGCTGAGCAGGGGTGCAGACAGCCTAGACACTGCCACCTACAGCGGGTACCATGGCCCCGAGCCAGGCACAGCCAGCTCTTAGAAAAGAGGCAGTAGAGATGGTACCTCCGGCCGTGGACCTGGTGCTGGGTGCCTCAGCCTGCTGCCTGGCCTGTGTACTCACCAACCCCCTGGAAGTGGTGAAGACTCGGCTGCAATTACAGGGGGAGCTACAGGCCCCAGGCAGCTACCCACGGCCCTACCGTGGCTTTGTGTCCTCGGTAGCAGCTGTGGTCCGGGCAGATGGGCTGCGGGGCCTGCAGAAGGGACTGGCGGCTGGCCTTCTCTACCAGGGCCTCATGAATGGTGTCCGTTTCTACTGCTACAGCCTGACATGCCAGGCTGGCCTCACCCAACAGCCAGGTGGCACCGTGATTGCAGGCGCTGTGGCTGGGGCCCTGGGAGCCTTCGTGGGGAGTCCTGCTTACCTGGTGAGTGCCTTCTTCCTGCACCACTCCATGACCCAGCACTAGTGGGGCTCCTTAGCCACAAGACTCTGTGTCCCTGGGTGAGGCAGGGCAGGTTGGGAGGGAACAGTTTCCTGGGATTATCTGGCTCAGACCTGGAATCTGCCCTAGTCCTGACCCTTGCTCCTTGAGGCTCCTGCCGGCCTGTTCTAGCCAAAGGAAGGAGCCGAGTGTCTGTCAAGTATTCAACTGACTCAAGTCCTTCCTTTTGGCCATGCCTTCTCCTGTGTGACCCAGTATACAAAAAGAATTAAGGCTGCCCTAAGCAAGAGCTCTACACAGCCATTTCCTTGAAGAGTGAAGCGACTAAGGCCCAAAGATCTGGTTAAAGAACTGGATTCCGTAGGTGCAGAGAGCTGGGGATGGGGCTCAGTGGATAATGTGCTTGCCTAGCATGCACAAGCCCTGGGTTTGCTCTCAAGCACCCCATAAACTAGGCTGGTGGTGCACACTTACAATCCCAGCACTCCACACATTGAGGCAGGAGAATCAGGAGTAAGATCATCCTCGGCTGCATAACAAACTTGAAGCCAGACTGGGCTACATTCCCATCTAGCCTCGGCTTCAGGTTTTGGGTCAAGGACACCATTCAGGGGAAGGGCTCAGACATGCCCAGTTTATCACCCAGTCTCCATCTAAGACCGCGCCCCATTTCCTCTGTACTCCGAGGTCAAGACACAGCTACAGGCCCAGACAGTGGCTGCAAGGGCTGTGGGGCACCAGCATCAGCATCAGGTGAGCAACTCCCTCCTCAGAACCCCTGGGCTGTGTGGCTGGATGGCCTCCAGGCTGGGCAGGGGCTGGGACTGTCCAGTGACCCGTATCCTCTCCTACCTGCAGAGCGTCCTGGGTGCCTTGGAGACCATCTGGCGGCAGCAGGGCCTACTGGGGCTATGGCGGGGTGTGGGTGGGGCTGTGCCCCGAGTCATGGTGGGCTCAGCTGCCCAGCTGTCCACGTTCACCTCTGCCAAGGCTTGGGTACAAGATAAACAGGTGAGGGCTGGGGACACCCTCACAGACATCGTGTGGGAGGGCCACCTGCTTCTTTCACACAGGGGTGATGACAAATGGGGTCCAATACAAAAGCTAGTCTTTCTGGGCATGGTGGTACACACCAGCCCTTGGAATGTTGAGGCAGGAGGATCAGAAACTTAATGGGGATGGCTGTCCTCAGCCACATAGTTTGAGGTCAGCCAGGAGTACAGAGAAAGAGAGGGACGGAGGGAGGCAGCAAGTTAGTTAGTTGCAGCTGAGGCTGGTGGGTCTTGGCTGTCATCTCAGTACTTGAAAGGTGGAGGCAGGAGCATCACAAGTCTGAGAGCAGCCTGCTGCGTAGCAAGACCCTGTCTCACAACAACAAGGAAGAGAGGGACGGAGACAGGAGGGAGGGAGGGAGCCTGCAGGCTCTGCCATCATAGCTGTGACCCAGCTCTAGTCCCCAGCAGGAGGGGGTTCTTCAGGGAGTGCCAGACAATGAAGAAGCTCAGGGTGATGGAGCGGAGTGGGGAATGGGCTACAGAGGTCTGATTTGAACCCTGGTCCCAGTCCTCCCAGCTCTCATGAGGCAGAACGGCCACCCTGTGGGCGGGTGGAGGGCAGCGGACGGGGTCAGCAACCTGTGTCATCCCCACAGTGGCTCCCGGAGGACAGCTGGCTGGCAGCCCTGGCTGGAGGCATGATCAGCAGTGTAGCCGTGGCTGCCGTCATGACCCCCTTTGATGTGGTCAGCACACGGCTGTACAATCAGCCTGTGGACAGAGATGGCAGGGTGAGCAGGGTACGGAGGAGTGGAGGATGTAGGGAGCTGGGAGAGCCCCCAACACACACACACACACACACACACACACATGTGCGCGCAGAACTGGAGTTCCATAGACACTCATAATACTCACAACACATAAGGAGGCATATATACCCAGGCCCTTGGACACCTTGATTTTATTCTCTTCCTTGACAAGCAAATTAAGGCTTAGAGAGAGCAAGTGACTTATCTAAGGTCACCCACCTGTAAGTAGAGGAGCCAGGATTAGCATCATGGCTCACGTGGTATTGCCAACTTCAAAGATGTGCCAGTGATAAGGTGTCCCTATGCCACTAGCAAAGCTGCGCTGCTGGTAGGAGCTGTCTGCCTGAAGGAAGAGGCCCCTCCCTTTTTTGTACTAACGTCAAAGCTCAGAGGGTCACCTTTCTGGGATCCTTCCAGCCAGGGACAGACAAGAGCCCCTTCTGACATGCTAGCAGAAAGAAGCCTGTACACAGAAACTTGCTTGTGCCACCTGGGACCTCAGAGCCCTCAAGGTGACCCTCCACCCCATGTCTGTCCCCAGGGCCAGCTGTACAGGGGCCTTGCCGACTGCCTGGTGAAGATCTATCAGCAGGAGGGACCCGTGGCACTCTACAAGGGCCTGGGACCGGCCTATCTGCGCCTGGGCCCCCACACCATCCTCAGCATGTTCTTCTGGGATGAACTGCGGAAACTGGCAGGAAAGACCCAACCCCAGGGCACCTAGCTTCACCCTTCATCCCACATCCTCACACAGCCTGGCACTCGGTGAAGAGCTAGCCTGCTCAGCAAGGACTGGCTGCCAGGAGCCAACCTGAGTCAGGCCCTGCCACAGGTCGTGAGGACTGTGGACTGCTCTCATGAACCCACATGCAGAGCCAGATTTCCTCATGAGCATCCCTCTGCTTCCCTCTCTGTCCTGGGTTACCATGCCCTAGAACCATGCCCACTGTCACAGAAACCCATGCACAGAGAGGCTCCGCTGTACTGACTCCTCAGTTCTCCACCCACAGGGTGACCCTGAACTCCCAATCTTCTCTCACCTCAAGGAAGCAGAGACTGGGAGGAGCCAGCTCTAGTCAGAGTCCCACAGCTCTGCAGTGACAGAGCCGGGCCTGGAACTCAGTTCTGCCCACCCCAGTTCTGTGCTCTTGACAGGGCACTACTATGCCAGGACTATGGGGCAGCATATCCCTAAGAAGTCACTGCACGTGTGAGGAAACCCATGGGCAGATCTCAAGGCCCTGGGGTCCCCCAGTGTTTGTTTTACCAAGGCTACCCTGACACAGTTCTAAAGCCTCCGCGGCCAGAACAACAAAAACTTATTTTCTTGTTTTTTGAAGCCTGGAAGCCCATGATCAAGGTATTAGAAGGATCAGCCTCTGTCTTAAAGTTTATTTCATTCTTTGTGTTGTTCAGGTAGAACCAGATCCTGGGACATGTTAGCAACATGCTCTCCCAGTAATCCATCCTCCTGAAGCCCAGGACTGGCTTTTTTTGAGTCCTCTCCTCTCAGTTTATAAGGAGCCGCCTTTTCCTTGTGTCCTCACACAGTCATCTCTGTGATTCTAAGTCTAATCACCTTTTTAAAAAAGTTATTTATTTTTATTTTATGTTTATGTTTCGCCTACATGTGTGTAGGGGCACCCGTGTCATGCAATACCCACAGAGGCCAGAAGAAGGCATCAGATTCCCTGGAAGTGGAGTTATGGACAGTTGTCAGCCACCATGTGGGTGCTGGGATTCAAATTCTGGTCCTCTGCAAGAACAGCCAGCGCTCTTAACAGCTGAATCTTCTCTCTGGCCCCCTTTTACAAGGACCCCCGTCAGGCTGAGGATTTAGCACAGTTGATAGAGTGCTGGCCTAGCATGCATGAAGTCCTAGGTTTTCATCCCCAGCAGTGCAGAGACTGGACATAGTGGTGCATAGTGAGTTTGAGGCCAGCCTGGGCTATGTGAGACTAAGTGAGAAGAGAGAGAAGGGGGCGGGGGACAAGAAGAGGGAGAGGGAGAAGGAAAGGAAAGAGAGGAGAGAAAGCTAGTCATGTTGGACGGGGCACACTGCAGGGCCCCATGTTGTTACTCGTCACCTCCTGAGGGACCCGAGTTAGAACTTCAGCATGTAAATCTGGACGCATCGTTGAATTCAGAATCACTCAAGGGCGTTTATGGAAGGCTCCCCGTTTGTAGGCATACAGGAGATTCACAGGCAGAGCCACGGCAGGGCCAGTGGCAGACCACAGCCTCACTCCACCAGAGGGGTGCTGTTAGGCATTATGAAAGCGGACACCAGCTCCTAAGACCAGACAGGACAGGCAGCCCCAGCCATCTTCCCTACCATACCCCAAGTAGGAAATCTGCTCGCCAGGAACAGCCCTTGCTGCACACTCCAATAAAGTTTTCTATTTTGTTTACGACGGTGACTCCCCTCTGTCCTTGGCAGCCTGTGCCTCCCGCTTCTGAACCTCAAACCCTCAGCTCTCAGCTCTACTTAGGAAGGACACAGCAGGGCCAGCCTGGCCAAGTGAGGCCTGCCACCTAGTGGACCCCAGAGGAACGAACCACTCCCTGGGAGCCAAGCTGCACCCAACCTGTGGCCTAAGGAGAGTCTAGACCCCATCTGGGGACTCCAGACCTCTCCTAGAAACAGCACAGCCGAGACTGAGGCCTGGGAAGCTGGATTACCAGATTTTAGAAAGAATGGCAGAGCCTGAAGTGATCTAAAGCTGTCGGGGTTCCAGACCTCAGGCTGAGAGGACTAGCCTCGGGCTGTGCCGGGACCCCTACCCTGACCTGAAAGAGCACTCAGGCTCAGGTTGAGGGTGGACCACACCCCAGACCGGGAAGGACAGGTGGACAGGCAGAGAGGGGACTTCCAGAAAGAATGGTGGGCTTGAAGTCTGTCTCATAGACGTGAGACAAGTGCCCGAGATAACCGCTTTATCCTTGATGCATAAATGGGGGCCCCCCTCTCCTCAGCAGCAACCTGCTGACTGCGCCCCTGGGCCCTGCTACTGGCCCTTGAGTTTCCTAGGCAACCTGGAAGCGCCAAGGCCTCTAACTTTACCTCCCCCGCCCCCAGGCCTTCGATCCCACTTAGTCCCGCCCCTGCCCTCTACTGTCACCTTTGACCGGTGATGTCATTGGGTCTGTCCCAACCTAGACGGGCTAGAGGCTGGGGCTGGATCCCCGAGGCTGCCATGTTCTCCCTGCCTTCCCTGCCCTCCTGGCTTCCCGGCCTCCCGTCTCTGGAGTGGGGCTCTGGCCTCTTTAACAGCCTCCTGCAAGGTGAGTGCCTCCTGCAAGCCCGCCTGGGCCCCGCCCCTCCCTCAGGTGGGCGGGGTGCAAGGGGGCCCCACCCACGTGGGGCCTCAGCCCCTGCCCCACTGGCACCCTCACACCCTCCCCAGCCACCGCACCTGCGCGCTCCTAACGCCCCCTCTTACCCTCCCCTTCGTCCTGCTCAGGCCTGATCGGGGCCCTTGGAGTCTCTGTTCTCAACAGCCTCCTGAAAGTTTACTTCTTCGTGGCCTGTGTCAAGTGAGTGTCCACGCAGGTGCAACCCAGCCCTACCCAGGCCAGGCAGCTGGGCCCTGCACGGACTCTGGCCCCTCTGGAGAGGCTGGGAGTGGGGCTGGGGCCTCCGGACCTTCCCTCCACTTTCCCGCCCAGGGGCCAGGCTGTGGACCTGTTCCTCTGCCCCCTCCCACTCTGCCCCCACAGTGACCCCCAGCGACAGCCTCAGAAGCAGCGGCTGCGAACTCAATGGGCCTCGCTGGAGATCCTGCACCTGGCGGGGCTGGCGCTGTTCCTGATTGTGGTGGGACCCCGGGTAGCCGCCCTTGTGGTGCTCGAGTTCTCCCTCCGAGCTGTGTCCACACTGCTTTCCCTGGGCAAGGTAAGATTGCAGGAAAGAGGCTAGGGGCCATTCACCCCCTGTAAAGAGAAGAGGGGCCTACTGGGGACCTCTTTCCCTCAGATGGAGAGCAGGGGTTGCAATTTGCTCCCGGAAGTTTTGATTGCTAAAGTCTGGTCCCCATGACAGCATAGATGCACCCTCCAGTTCCAAGAAAATGATGTGGGCTGGGGATGTGGTTCAGTTGGTAGAACACTTGCATGCAGGAGCCCTGAGGTTTGGTCCTCAGCACTGAGTAAGGAGGCCTGGTGGTACATGCCTATAATCCCAGCTCTCAAAAGGCAGAGTCACAGCCAGAGACAGCAGCTCAACCTCTAATCTCAGCACTTGAGAGGTGAAGGCAGATAGGTCTCTGTGAGGTCAAGGCCAGCTTGATCTACATAGCGGGTATGTAGCTAGGCTAGCCAGGGCTACATAGTGAGACCTTATCTCAAAAAAAAAAAAAAAAAAAATCTGCTACCTATCAGATCAGTTTGGGATATATTAGACCTTGTTTTAAAAACAGCATTAAAGAACTGGAGAGATGACTCAGCCATTAAGAGCACTGGCTACTCTTGCAGAGGACCTGGGTTCAAATCCCAGCATATGATGACTAACAACTGTCCGTAACTCCAGTTCCAAGGGATCTGACGCCCTCTTCTGGCCTCCACAGGCATTGCACTTTACATACATACAGGCATAATACTCATTAAAAAACAAACAATCCAACATTAGGCGGGTAGAGAGATGACTCAGTGCTTAGGAGTACTGGCAACTCTTGTACAGGACCTGGGTTCAGTTCCCAGCACCCACGTGGCAGCTAACAACCACCTGTGATTCCAGTTCTAGGGGATCTGACATCTTCCGACTTCCATGGGCACTGTATGACATGGGTGCACTTACATGCAGACAATACACTCATACACGTAAAAATTAAAATAAATAAATAATAAAAAAGTACCTCAGCTCGTTCCAAGGAGCACGTGGCTTGTCTGTGGCCTAGTTAGCAAGTGGGGAGTTGGGTGTGAAGCCAGTTCTTCAAGACTCTGAACCACTAGCTATCAGATGGCTAAGGAAAAGCACCCACTATGGCCCAACCCAAGCCTATGCTCTCTCTGGGAAGGATTTCCAGGGTTCCTCAGGGCACCTGTCTCCTACAGTGCTACCTCCCCTGCAGGGCTCTGGGGACAAGGAGAAGCTACGGCTCTACCTGCTGTGCCAGTTCTCCCTGGGCTGTGGCCTGAGCTGCGGCCTGAGCTTCCTACAGGAAGGCTCTCCACACGGCACCCTGAACCTGCTGCTGAGCCTGGGGCTGGCCGCACTGCTTGCCTTGGGTGCCTGGCGCCTCCGCCGCCACATCTGCAGCCTCTACGAGCTGCATAGCAGCCAGCGCTCCTGTGGGGTCTGCCTGGGTCTGCTGGCTGGCCAACACGGCCTGCCAAGGCTCCTGGGCCGCACTCTGGCAGTGGCTTTTGCTGTGAGTGACCTGGCAGCTGTGGCCCTCATCAACCAGGACTTCCTGAGCACGTCAGAGGCCATGCGCTTCTGGATGCCGCTCACCATCTGCTACACATTGCTGGTCATCTACATGCAGGGTAAGAACCACAGGGTGGGTCCTCCATCAGCAGTCACTCCACTGGCTTCCCAGGGCACCCACCCCACCCAGCATAGGGGCCCAGCAGCTGTACTGTGGGCACAACTGTAGACAGCTCAGAGCAACATTCTATCTGGTAAGAAGCTGATACCTGGGTTGGTCTTGAGGATTAGACCTGGAGAGGTGAAGGGATCAAGGGTGGAAGAGCCACATTTGTCAGAGCCTGGAGTAAGAGAGGCCGCACAGAACCACGGACAGATGTCCAAGGTGGTCATCCCAAGGGCAAGGTGGTTGAGTGAACCTAGCTGGGTTCATAAGCACCTGGTCGAGAGCCATGGTCAGCTAAGCAGGAGAGAGTGGGCTGGTTAGATCTGCCTCTAGGGAGAGCCTTCTGGCTACAGACTGGGACTAGGTCAGAGGTGACAGGACAAGGAAGTGGTCCAGGCAGTAGGAGCAGCGAGTGCCCTGAGGTGGGAATAAGCTGGGCCTGTTCAGAGAGCAAAACAGGAAGTCAGAATGACTGGCAGTGAGCAAGGGGAACTGAGTCAGGGACAAGGTAAAATTGTGAGTGGGCTTGGGCCAAATCAAGCAGTACCTTGCAAGTCAAGGTATGGATTCAGATTCTGCCCTAGAAGCTGTAGGAAGTCCTGGAAGTGTTGTAAGCAGAGGAATGACTTCATTGTGATGACACATTTAGAAGGTCACTTTAGCTGGTCAGTAGAGCCTGGTCAGGAGCTGAAGCCAGGAGCCCTGGGGAAGGTAGCTGGGACTGGGGTGGGGCATGCATGGTGGCTCAGACCAGCCGGCAGAAAGGGAAGACGGAAGACCGACAGGGCTCTGTCCTTGGCTGGAGGATACTTGAGGGTACTCAAGAGAGAGGAGCTGGGGATGCAGGGGGCTAAGGAAGGGGATGCGGTCCCAGGGGAAGGCAGATGGGAGGTGGAGAGACCGTGACAGCTGCCTCCCGCAGAGGAACAGCGGCAGAGGGCATTCAGTCTGCAGAGCCAGGTCCAGACGGTACTGATGCGAATGGGTGGCCTCTTCGTTCTGCTGCTGACTGTGGGCCGCTGGCTGGACCTCCTGGGTATCTTTGTCTCCCTGCTGGGTGAGCTCTGGTGCCTGGCAGGCGTCCGCATCCTAATCGACCTCTGCCAGATACAGGTAGGCACCTCCATGTAACCCCAGGCCTCACCCTGCTCCCACAGTTCTTGGAACCTCCGGAGACCCATGTTTGACAAGGGTTAGGGTGACTTCTTGGACAAGGAAAAAGGAGGTGGAAGGCTCTTTCCTGCTTTGGTAGCCAGGCCCAACTGTCTTCTAGGTTACAAGAAGTGGGAGATGAATGCCACCCAACCTTGCCCACAGCCCACTCCACCCTGCACCCCAGGGTCCCTATAGGGTTGGAAGGTCCTGATGATCATGTGCCTCGGGCTAATGGGGATGGGCAGTGAGTGGATCTGCATCCTTTCCTCCTGACCCTCCCCCAGGGCTTTCCGTCCCCAAGGCCTACAGCAGCAGCAGCAGCATCACCAACAGAGGCACCAACAGCGACAGCTCCATGCAGGCCCCGGTCTTCTACACCTGCCCGTCCCGAAGCACGGCCCCCTCCTGACCTGCCTCCAAGGGAGACTTGAAGTCTGTCTCAGGCCTACACAGGCTAACTGGCAAGGCCTTGAACTCAGGATGTAGTCTGGAGACTGAGTAACAGGGCTGGGCCCCACCTAGAGTTTGGGATGGGCCCAGGGACCCAGGAAGAAAGGGAAGGGCTAGGGCTGGGGACCGGGGAGGATGGGGCCATGGAGGGCCCTGGGTAAATCCCTCTCTCTTCTGGGTAGGCAGTGTATACATCTCCTTCAGACCCGCCTTTCTGGGCAGGGTTGGAGGTGGCGGACTGTGACCTCAGAATGGCTCCCCGTCCTCTTGCCACCCCTCCCCCACCTCTCCCTCCCCACAAACAATAAAGATAATTTTTCTCAATCCATGTAGAGAATCACAAAGACATAGAAAAAGATGCTTTCTGAGGCCCGCAGCTCTTCTAACAGGGTCCTGGAATGTGAGCCTCAAGGCCTGGCCTGGGTGGGTCTCCCTGGGGGCCCCGGAGAGCCTCCTGAAGGTTCCAGGTTCTTGTGTCCCAGAACAAAGAATGGCACTGGGGATACATGTTTAGCCACAAAGATACAGAGATGCTATTAAGAAAGAGCACTTTGAGAATGGGAGTGAGCTTCAAAAAGCAGTCAGAAGTGCCAGGCCACAGGGGTGGAGAGACGGCTCAGAAGTTAAGAACACTGGCTGCTCTTGCAGAAGACCCAGGTTCAATTCCCAGCACCCACGTGGCAGCTAACAACCATTCATGGCTTCAGCTCTAGGAGATCTGATGTCCTCCTCTGACTTCCGTGGCATTGCACAACACAGGTACACTTACATACATGCAGGCAATACACTCATATGCATAAAAAATAGTAATAATAAAGTATTTCTTGAAAGTTCTGGGCTAGCTCATGACCCTTGATAGCTCATTTTCATAGCCCTGGCCGCTCTTGCTTTCCTTGAACATGCCTTGTTGGATACATTCGTCCGAGTTGGGGAGGATTCTTCCCTCTTGTGTCCGCTGGCTTCTTCTGTAGGTTAATCTGCTGCTTTGCTCTACCACAGGAGTCCTTACAGAGGGAGGGAGCTCAGGGATGGGGTGCAGAGAGGAACAGTATTGAGATGACCACGGGGTGAGAGGTGGCGATCTAGAACCCCCTGTATCTCAGGAGGATTGCACTCATCCTGTCCTGTTCTGAGCTGAAGCTGCTCCCGGTCCCCAGCCCTTGGCCCTGACTTGTCCAGGGTTATGTGTGTTCTTCCCATCTTAGCCCCATTCAGGGCCAAGATCGGGGTCATCAAAGGGCTGGATGCTTACTCCTCCACCTGTCCTCAGTGTGATTGTGGGCAAGCTACTGCCCCTGTCTGAGCCGGTCTGGAGAATTATTACCATGTGTTAAGTGCTTACCCAGTACCGGACACTTAGTAACCTATTTCAACCCTCCCTCTCTTTCTTTCTTCTGCTTTTGGAACAGGGTCTGAATATATAGCCCACGCTGGCCTTGAACTCATTATCCTCTTGCCTCAGTCTCCCAGGTGCTGAGATTAGAGGTGTGGATCCTCTTCTGGAGATTAATTAAGTCCTTTACTTGAGGGTACATAAATTTGAAGGCTTTATTTTATTTATTTATTTATGTATGTATGTATGTATGTGAGTGTGTCTGTGTATCTTTATTTGTATCTGTACAGTTCGAGCAGTGCCCACAGAGACCAGAGAGGGCATCAGATCCACTGGAGCTGGAGTTACAGGCATCTGTGAACCACCCAACATGGGTGCTGGGAACTGAACTCCAGTCCTCGGCAAAAACAGCAAATGTTTTTAACCACTGAGCCATCTTTCCGGCGCAGGTACATAGGATTTGAACACAGCCATCCTCCACCCCCCAGAGTTCACATTTTGCATGTTCCCCGCTCCCCACTTCTGACTGATGGTTTGGAGCCAGAGGACTAACAGGGCTGGGTATGAGAAAAAGGCAGATCCATCCCCGGTGGCTCTGGAATGTGGTTCTGGCCGGCTTCTGTCCCAGGCAGCCTGGATCCCAGCCCCATCAAGCTTGTTCTCCTGGGCCCAGCATCTACCCTCTGGCAGTTTGGTTCTATGTAGACCTCACCAGAGAGGAGGCCCCCTCTGGGTCCCAAGAGCGGGACTGTGTGGTAGTGGCAGAGAAGAGATGAGGCCTGGACACCTTGAGGACTCCAGGCCCCGCTGAGGTCATTCCTATCTGCCGAGACCTCCACAGTCTGGATGTGGTGGAGATATAGCCCAGCTGGTATAGAGTGCTTGTCCAGCATTCATGAAGCCTTGGGTTCTATCCCAAGCACTGCCTAAAACAGGTATGATGGTATACATCTGTAATCTTAGCTCCTGGGAAGTAGAGGCAAGAAGATCAGGGCATCAGAGTCATTCTCTGCTATATAACAAATTTGTGGCCAGCCTGGGCTACATGAGACTCTGTCTCAAAAACAGAAAAAGACCACCATGGCCACCCAAGGGTCACTGCTCAGGAGCAGGCAGGGGCTGGCTGGTGCTCCACCTCCTACCCAAAGCGGTCCTGGTGTTGGGGCAGATGGAATCTAAGGCTGGCCTGGTGGGTGTCAGGTACAGCCCAAGCACAATGGGTACCCTGCTCAATACAATACTAGTGCCCCTGCTGGGTGTGCTGGCTTCCATCCTGGAACTTGCCCTGTCTGGAGGAAACAGCTCAGCTGGGTGGGCACAAGGCCAGTATCTGCAAGACCCAGACAGGCTCTAGGTTCCAGCAGGCCCCACTGTTTGTGCTGGAAGACAGACACCCCAGCCTTGGCCCGCAGCACAGTCATGAATGCCCTGGGGATAGGCTGGGAAAGAGCTGGACTCAGCTGTCCCTTCCTTTTTATGGGCACAGGGACCATTTTCTAAACAAAAATTGGGACATGTGGGATGAGATAGAATTCTTTTCTTATCAAAATTATATTGTGTCTGACAAGTGTATAAATATTAGATCACTGGGCTGGGTGTGTAACTCAGTGGTATGGTGCTTGCCTACAATGCATGAGGTCCTAGGTTCCACCTTCAGTAAGGAGATGGGGCTAGAGACGTAGCTCAGTTGTAGAGGACTTGCCTGGCATACATTAGGTCCTGGGTCCTACTCCCAGCTTTACAACAACAATAAGAAATAAAAAACAACAAAGACCAAGGTCCGCAGCTCTTGTTTAGAGCAGGGGCAGCAGGGACTAGAGCGCAAACACCTTCCCTGGTTTTTCTGAGCTATGACACTGTCCCTCCAGGTTCCCTGTACCTGTCCATTCAACCAGTAAGTCAGCTCCAAGTGTCTGCAGAGGGCCAGGCCCTGCTCATACTGAGAGGAGCTTTGATGAATGCAAGATTCTCACCTCAGGGAGGTCAACCTCAAGGGAGAGAGACGAGCTGGTATACTATCAAGTGATGGTGCTGCTAAGAAATCTCAAGGCCAGGGAAGGTGTATCTGTCAGCTACGGCTGCATAACAAACCCCCCCTCCAGAAGAAAATTGAACATCTTAAAACCACATCTTCCATGGGTCAGGCATCCAGTGCAGCTCAACTGTGTACTACAGTTCATGGGATCTATAGTCAAGGGATCAGCTGGGGCTCAGGGGCCTCCCAAGACAGGGTGGAGGGGTGTGGGGGAGCTCCCTCAAACTCTTGCTGCATGGGCTTCTTTCTACAACACAGCAGCTTATTCCTCTCAGAACAAGGGACAGAGAGGGAGGAGACATTGAAGGCTAACCAAGACTGAAAGTGGCATTGCACAACTTTTGCCACATTCCATCAGAAGCAAGTCACAGGGGCTCACACCCTGCAGAGGGAATCACTCTAGGAGGTGGGGAGCCCTGGAAGAGCTAAGATCTGCCTTCCACATACAGCGGGGGACATGAGGGTATAAGTTAAGTCAAAGGAAGACTATTCCAAGTCAAGAAGGCACGGGCAAAGGCCTGAGGTGCGCAGTGAGCCAGGAGAGATTCAAGAGACTCAGATCATAGAGCTGCAGGAAGACAGCCATTGAGGACATGACCCTGACACTCAGGAACAAGGCAAAGGTCAGGATTTTATTCCTTGGATGGGAGCCAGTGGATGGGGGGATTTGCAGAGGCGAGTAACAGAATCGGATGTTCACGGTCAAAGGAGTCTTCTTTCTGTTTTTGTGCACGCTGGTTTTGGAGCATTTGGATTAGCAGCCCACCTCAGAACATGGACTCCCAGGCCAAGGGTGGATGGAAGTCAGGAGGCCCACCTGAAGGGTACGGGAGGGTCTGAGTGGCTGTCTTAGAGGTGAGCTGGGTCTGGGTCCACAGGATCCTATGAGGGACTGGAGAGCCACAGAAGACTGTTGTGCACAGAGAAGATGGTCAGAGGCTGGCAGCGTCAGCAAGGTGGACAGGATGGAGAGTGGCTTGTCCAGTAGGAGCTGAGTGAGTAAAATTTAAAGAACCCTTAAATGGAGTGGGGAGAAAACACCAAGGATCACAGCATACACTTGTTATCCCAGCGCTGGGAAGGCTGAGACAGGAGGATCTCTGCTCACTAGCCAGCTTGAGTAGTCTATCTGGTGAGCTCTAGGCCAATGGGATGCCCTGTCTCAAAATTTTAAAACGTGAGTTGGGGGAGCTGGAGAGATGGCTCAGTGGTTAAGAGTGCACACTCTTCTTGCAGAGGACCCAAGTTCAATTCCCAGCACCATGGCTCACAACTGCCTGTAACTCCAGCTTCAGGAGTCTGACACCCTCTGCTGGCCTCTGTGAGCAATTGCACTCACGTATGCATAGCCCCACACAGATACACATAATTAAAAAGTACACGTAATTAAAGATTAAAAATAGAGACTGGAGAGGTGGCTTATCGGTTAAGAGCACAGACTGCTCTTGCAGACCTGGGTTCGGCCCCCAGCACCACATCCATAACCACTTCCAGCTAACAACCATCCATAACTACAGCTCCAGGGGATCTCATGCCCTCTTCTGGCCTCCATAGGCATTGCAGGCACTTTACATATATGCAGGCAAGACATCCACATAAAATAAAATAAATTTAAAAAAAATCTTAGCATGGTTGTGCACACCTTTTATCCCATACTTGGGAGGCAGAGGCAGGAAGATCTCTGTGACATCAAGGCCAGCCTGGTCTAAATAGCAAGGCCAGCCAGGGCTACAGGAGATCCTGTCTCAAAAAGACCAAAAAAATAATATTTTTATGAAGTAAAAAAAAAAAAATGAGGTAAATGATGCCTAAGGAACGGCTCCTGATCACTAGCCTCCACGTATGTGCCCACACACACGCACACATGCATATCCACGCATGTACATGCACACACAAACCCCTTTAGGAAAAAGAACATAAACTTCTTACGAAAGGGACAATTTATTTAGAGACAGAGAAACATGATTAATCACTGGAGACATGGAGATGGGGTTCATTCCTCTGACATCTTTCTGGGCAGTCTGCCAAGAATGCTTACTGGAAACACTTCCTGCGTGTAACCTGCCCACCCCCACCCTGTCTACAACCCTCCATGACTCCCGGGGTGTCCCTGGGAGAGTCAGCTAAGTTTCCCTCCCACTGGGCTTCCCTGGGGCCATGTGGGGTACAGACTACATTGCACTTTAGGAAGAAGAGCCCTTGAAGATTGGGGGTGCTGGGGTTGGTCTGCTGGTGGGAATGGCTAATTCCCAATAGGAGAGGGCAGTTGTGAAAGGCAGGCCTCAGCCTAGGTAACAGCTGAGGACTTAGGGCAGGTTCAGGGACCCTCTCGAGAGAATGAGACCAGGATTGCCCCCTGGTACCCCAACCTTTACTGTGGGCAAAGCGGTTCTGACTGGCAAGGCCCAGGGCCAGGAGAGGTCTTCCAGCATGCTTGAGGCTCCATCCCTCCTGGTCCATCCCCCACTTCTCACCCTTAGTCTAGAGCCTTACTCAGGCTCTGGAACTGGCAGGCTTGGCCAGAGCCACTGGGTGGGGGGCTCTCAAACCAGGGGAGTAACACCCAGACTTCATTGTCACAGCCAGGGCACAGGAAGCTGGGTCTTCCTGCTACTGAGGCAGATGGACATAGGCTTATAGACTGACAGAGAGACTTACTGACTGGGCTAGCTCTCCCTCCCTTTCCTTCCTTCACTGTCCTCCTTTCCTCTGTTTCATTTTCTGATTTTTGTTTGGTTTTTGAGACAGAGTCTCCCTATGTAGCCCTGGCTGGCCTGGAATTTGCTGTGTAGACCAGACTGGTCTTGAACTTACAAAGATTCACCTACCTCTGCCTCCCAAGTGGGCCACACCTAGTTTTTTTTTTTTTTCTAGTTTTAAGACAATCTTGTATAATCCATGTTGGTCTCAAACTCCTATGTAGCTGAGGCTGGCCTTAAACTCGGGACACTCCTGCCTCCAGCTCCCAAGTGCTGGGATCACAGGCCTGAATCACCACACTCAATTTAGTTTCTCTATTTGCTTCAGACAGGGTCTTACTCTATAATTCAGGAGGGCTGGAAACTTGCTACATAACTGTGTAGCCCAGGCTGGCCTTGAAATCAGGGCAATCCTCCTGCTTTAGCCTCTCCAAGCCATGTGTTACTGAGCCTGGCTTCTCTATTCTATCTTTTCTTCCTCCTCTTCCTCCTCTTCTTTTTCCTTTTCTTTTTCTTTTAATTTTAAATATAGACCAAGCTGGCCTCGAACTCACAGAGATCTGCCTGCCTCTGCTTCTGTTGGGATCAAAGGTGTGTGCCATTATGCCAGCCTTCTTTTCTCCTCTTCTTCCTCCTCTTCCCCCTCCTCCTCCTCCTCCTCCTCCTTCCTCTCTCTTTTCTGATCACTGAACCTATGTCATTGTGCACACTAGGCAAGTGCTCTACCACTGAGCTACATTACGAATTACCAGGCTCAGTTTTGGGTTTTTAACCTTTTGATTTTTTTATTTTGAAGCAGTTTCGCACTAAGTTGCCCAAGCCAGCCTAGGATTTTATTTCTAGAAAGTCAAGTTTGTAGAATCTATTCAAGAGCCAGGGGCACTCAACCCCTTGCACAGGGCTGTGTGTCTCTAATCCCAGGACTCAGGAGACTGAGGCAGAAGATCCTGAGTTCCAGGCCAGCCTGGGCACCATGATGCAAAACTAAAACAAGCCTGGTAGTGCGATCCCAACTACTTGGAAGAATGAGGCATAAAAATTTTATGCTCTTTTCTGGGCTCTGGAGAGACGGCTCAGCAGCTGAGAGTACATACTGCCCTTGCAGGGGACTGGAGTTCCCAGCACCACCCTAGCTCACAGCCACCTATAACTCCAAATCCAAGGGAGCCATGACTTCTCCTGGCCTCCAAGGGCACCTGCTCATGTGCACATCACCACACATAGACACATGCAAATACTGTAATGTAAAATACAATCCTTTTTTTTTTTTTTGTCTTTTTGAGACAGGGTCTCCCTGTAGCCCCAGCTGGCTGGAACTCCCTGTGTAGACCAGGCTGGTGTCTAACTCGAAGAGGTCTGTCTCTGCCTCTGAAGTAGTAAGATTCAAGGCACGCTCCACCACACTGGCTACCAGCACATTCAATGGTCAGTTTAAATCTATGCTATCTCTGGGGCCATTTGCAGGATGACTGAGTCAAATGATTCTGTTCTCTGATTGGCTAAGGCTGACAGCATCGTTTTAAAGAACTGCTGGCCAGAGGAAACTGGGGAATTTTTGTCATAAATAAACAGTGAGTAACAAGGAAAGGAGGAGGAGGTGGGGAAGTTGAAGGAGGAAGGGAGGGAGGAAGAGAAGGAGGAGGAGGCGAGGGCAGGGGAAGAATTCATTGGCACAGGTAGGATTTCAGGCATGGCTGGATCCAGCTTATTAAGTGATGATATCAGTCTCTGTTCTGCTACCCTCTGCACTGGTCCAAGATATGGTAAAAGTGTTACCAGGCTTACATTCTGCCAGCCAACAAGCCCTGTACGGAATTATTCACTACCTCCTTCTGGATAGGCACAGGGCGAGTGCTAAGTTGGATACTCATTTTGGAACTAATAGCCACCATGAGTGTCCAGACTTGGTCATGTGTACATCCCCAGAGCCAAGGCAGAACCCAGGCACTGAGATAAAAGGGAGGGCCCCTCCAAAAGAGGCTGCGTGCTATGATTAACACTAGGAGAGACGATACTGGGCTAACCACTGGGGTCTCTTGCGGGACCTTCCTTCATCACTTTTCCCGTCTCACAGTTTCCCCAGATATCTGTCCTGTGCATGAGTAGGGCACAGTTGAATACCTCCTCTTTTGTAAAAATTTAAAAAATATTTTGTTATTTTCATTTTATGTGTATGATGCATTGCCTGCATGTATGTTAAGTGCACTGTATCGTGCAATGCCCACAGAGGTCAGAAGAGGGCGTCGGAGTCCCATGGAACTGGAGTTAGGAACAGTTGTTAGCCACCATGTGGGTGGGAATCGAACCCAGGTCCTCTGCAAGAGCAGCCAGTGCTCTTAGCTGCTGAGCCATCTCTCTGGCTCACACCAAGCATTTCTTTTTACGCTAGTAGCATCATCTAAGTGCAGGCATGGCCACCCACCCCTAGCTGCAGGAGAGCAATGTGGTGTCCAGAGAAGCTCTTGCTCAAGGTTACAGGCTGGCAGAGAGAAGAGCTGGGGTCGCTCACAAACACTGATGATACAGCTGTGCCTCAGCCCTCTGCTGCCACTATATGAGAGCCCTTCAAGGCCCCACACTACTACAGCCTGACCCAAACCCAAGCCCTGCACCACAGGGCACCATATGAAGCTGTGCTCTGGAAATCCAAGCTGGGAGATGAATGAAGGACTGAGGAGGCCAGCACCATCCTGAAACCATTTGCCAAGGTCTGGAACCCCGTGCTTCATGCAGATGCACATCTGGGCAACCCCAACCTGGTGCTGAGCAGTTGGTTCTGGCCTGCCCGAGACAGCCCACCAAGCAGAGGTCGTTAAAAAGGCACTTCCCTCCAAGGTTTCCAGCCCCAGAGTGGATGCCATGGCTCAGGAAATCTGGGAGGAACATGACCAGATCCCTGCAGAGGAGGACACTTTCTCCTCCCCGGTCCTCAAGTTGGTCCCAGTTCTTAGATCTTGCTGGACTGTGGGTGATGTGGGCAGAATGTTCTAGAAACCAAGCCAGGGTGACGAGGGTATCACATATGTGATTTCTATATATGGGTGCCAGTGTGGAGTGGGCCTTCAGTGTGCGCTTTTTGTACCTGTGGCCCTGACACTCCTACTGAGGGAGGTCTGCTCCTCCCCTGTTGGACGTGTTGGACGCTCAGCCCATGGTACAAGGAGGAAACGGGCTTGGAGAAGGGAAGTAGCTTGTCCAAGGTCAGCCAGCAACAGACAGCTGTGAGTATGCCTGTCACTTATCTGAACTTGACTATCACCTAGGAGAGGCCTTTCCTTTCTGTCTCTAACCCTTGGTCCTTCCTCCCTAGCCCATCCCCTCTTGCGCTTACATTAACTTGCTTATGTCTCCACTGTACACCCTTCCCTGTCTCAGCCCCTTCTTATCACACCCCCTTGATAATTTCTGCTAATCACTTTCACATCTAGGGGTGAGAATTGATGGCCTGACTTGATTCCTATTGGCTCCTGACTCTTGCCTACCAGGTAACAAGTGCCCAGCCCATGTTTATGGGTCCCAAGCCCTCCACAGTGGATATCAGGGACCCAACAGATTAGATTGTACAGCAGCTAATGTCCCCAATTGTTCCGGATTTTGTTCCTAAGCTCCTCTTTTTCTGCCCCCTGGGACTTAGCCACCCTAACCCTAGTAGAAGTGTCCCCTGGCCTGTTAGGTGCATCTGAGAGGGGAAAAAAAGCTGGTCTGAGCCTGGCAGAGAGGAGGAGGAGTGCAGGGCCTCTGAGCTGGCAGACAAAGGGCGTGTGTTCTCAGCCAGTGCACTTCCTGGGTTTCCATTGCAGGAAGTCTGGCACCTGCCTATTGGTGACGCTGATACCCACGCTCGTACAGGAGACTCTTAGCCAGGACTGTCCCCTCCATTCGGAGCAGCAGCAGGAGGTGGAACAGAGGCCAGGAGTACTGGGGTGGCCGGTGAGTGGTGGCAGCTGGACCCCCACAGTGCCCTCAGATTGTCCCAGGCACAGAGCGGATATGTGGGGGGCTGGGTCCCAGACTGAGCCGCTGTGACCTTGGGCAAGGCCCCAAGTCAGTCTTTTGGGCCTCATTGTCCTACTGGGCAGAGCATCGGGTTAGACTGGGGAATGGCGTGAAGATGCAGGATAGGGACTGACTTCATTTTGACTTAATGTTCTGGGTTCTGTAGTTGAAAGGGCCCCATCTTTGCCTTAGTGACTCCCTCCCCAGCAGACCGGTCCATCCTGCTGCAGATGGGAAGCCCCATTGCCAGGCTAGGGATGCACCTGGGCATGCAAAGTGGAGCTCACATGGCTCAGCCCCTGTCTGGGAAGGGTGGCAGTTCTGTCTCTGGGACCAAAGGGTCCATGTGCCTTTGGGACACTCTCTGGTCTGGCTTGAACCTAGCCCCTTGTCCTTTGCGTTGGCCTTGATCCTCTCCAGGCTCAGTGTCTGGTGTGTGAAGCAGGACCTCTCAGCCCTGGAGTGCAGGGTCTGGGAGAGTTAAATGAAAGGTTTGACAGGGACATGGAGGGCGGGGGATGGAGGGCAGAGGGGAGGGCAGAGGGGAAGCCTCTTGAAATGGCAGCTACTGCACTGCCTGTAACTCCACACTGGCCGTGGGAATTAAACAGAAAAAAAAAAATTTTAAAAAATGAGCAGAGTGAGGAAGGGAAGGGAGGTGATCATGGGTGAGGGATTTAGTGGGGAGAGAAGGATGGGGTTGAGCACCCAGGTCCCCCTTCTGACCTCTTCGCTGTGCTGTACCATTCAGTGACTGTCCCAAGACCACCCTTAGGAGTAAGTGGCTGTTGGCTGCAGAAGGTGCTGGAACCTGCCTAGCTGCCCCACCCCCACCTCCCAGTGCTGGGTCCAGCGCTCCCCCAGGCCCCCACCATTGTGGCTTTCATCAAAAGAACAATCTGTTTGCCTCCGAATCAGACCCAGATTCCTCTTCCCAGCAATGCGCTGAGGCCTCCCGGGACCTGGACGGCCCATCCCAGCCCCAACCCAGGCCCCAGGGCCCCAGGCTATGCTGCACCCGCCCCTCCCCTCCCAAACTGTGCCTACTCTAGTTTGGAGAGGGCGCACGGGAGGTGGAGGCAGGCAGCCCCCACTGGGGCCAGGCAGCAGACAGGTGACCTGATTGTCTACCCCAGGCCTCCTATGGGGGCCTCCTCCCACCACAGGAGGCCGGGACCCACTTGCGGAGGAATTAGCGGGCCCAGACGGTGACAGACAGCTCATGACAGCAGATTCAGGGGACTGGCTCCCCTGGGGTCTCTGAGGACCCCTACCCAAGGTACCAACCCCAGTCTATGTTGACCTTGGACTTTCTTAGCTTTATGGCTCCAAGTCCAGGTCAGGCTGCAGAGGTGGCCAGTGGCGATCCGATCCGTTTAGGGATGAAAGTCCCTGAGGCTCAGGGAGATGGAGGTCACTGCCCCAGGGCTTGCATATATGTAGCCAATGGTCAGAGAAAGCAGATCGGCCCACCCCAGGACCCCGGAAGGTCCCAGGGCCAACCTGGGGTAACCACCCCCTTCACCGGGCGGTCAGCCGGCCTAGGCGACCTAAGGGAGGGTGGCTCAGGGTCGGACAGGGTGCTCAAAGGCGAGGGGGGGCGCAGCGGAGGGGGAGGCAGCCGGGAGGGGAGGGCTGGAGGGAACAAAGGGAGGAGGAGGGGGCGCGGCCGCAGGTCGGGGGGCAGGTAGGGCTGCGTCCCCGAGCCCGCGCCCCCTCCCCGAGCGTCACCTTTTATGGTAAGGCGCGCGGGGCGGCGGGGCGGAGGGAGCGAGGGGCGGGAGCGAGGGCGGAGGCGGCTGCTCGCGGGCGCGGGGCCGAGGCCGCGGGGCGCGCCGCAGGTAAGCGGGTGCGGCGGCGGGGCGCGGGTCCCCGTGGGGGGTCCCGGTGGGGGGTCCCCGGGCCCCGGCCGACCCCGGCCCCGCGCCGCTGGGGAGCCGGCGGGGAGGCGCCGTCCGGGTGTCCCGCGTCCCCGCGTCCTGGACCCGCCGTCCCCGAGGCGCGGTGCGGAGACGACGGGGGCCGTGCGCTGCTCCGGAGCCGGGCGTCCGGGACCCGGCGAGCAGGGCGGGAGCTCCCGCACAAAGAGGACAGCGTCCCGCACGTGGATCGAATGAAAGCCCGGCAGGGACCCGGCCAGCTGCCGCGCTCGGCTTTCCGCGCCGGGGCGCCGGGTCTCTCGAGCTCCTGGGGATCCCCGCTCCGGGCAGGGGAGGGGACAGGGCCCTGGGGTCCCCTTCGCCTGGCCTAGCGGAGTGTGGGCGTGGGCGGTGCCCCTGCGGTCCGGACCTGAGGTCCCGGGGAGGGGAGAGGCTGGGCAGCCCCAGGGCTCCGCCTGCCCCTCGGGGGCTGAACGTCCAGCTGTCCCCTGTGCCATTACCAAGTGCTAAGCTCTTGAGCACCTTCTCTCAAGCGCGCTATTCTAAGCCACGGTCCAGGTCAGAGTCCAACTCCTTTGGTGAATAAAACCAGGCCCAGAGAGGGTAGGCGACCTCTTTAGGCTCACCCAGTAGGAAAGAGGTGTGGCCCGGTGAGAACCAGCTCTGTGCCTCTTTCTCTTCCTAAGGTAGGAGAGAGGACGGGACTGCCGCTACACACTTTGAGACTGCAAAGTGCCCTGAGGGGGCAGGGTGGAGGGGTTCATAAATTCTCCCACCTCCAGCTAAGTTTCATTCTGGCCCCAAACTCAGATTGCTTTGTGGGGTGGTGTGAAAGAACAAATCTTAAACCACTCCAGAGGTGGTTTTTGGAGGTAGGGGCGAAGAGTTAGGGACAGGGGCTCCTCCCAGCAGCCAGAACATCCCCTCCCCTGGGCTGCGTCCTAAAGCCGGCCCTGGGTGACTGGCTGGCCGGCTCTCGGCCTCCTTCCTTCCTCTTGACAGGAAATGACTTTCCTTCCCTTTGTTCCCACTTTCTCCGCTTACCGGCTGGTTCTGGATTTCTGATTTGCCCTGGGGAAGGAAGGATGAGGGTGGAGGGTCTGCTGGAAAAGTTGTCACACAGCTCCCCCGCTCCTCCAGGGTGAACTCGGGGCAGTGGGATCATCGGGGCAGGCTGCCTTCTAGGGGTGGACTTTGAAAATCCCCAGCTCCTTCACCAGGGCCCTGCAGCTTGGCAGGGATAGGGGTGGCCATGGCTGCCCAGCTGTGAACATCTGGCCTCCATGCTGGACTTGTCTGAGGAAGCAGGCAGATCCTTTCCCGGAGGAGTGGAGTAGGGGGTCAGAGCTCGTGGGAGGGAGGTGGAAGAGGAATCCTAAGAACTACAGCATGTCACAGGAGACTGGCCTAGATATGTGGACCACAGGAAGCTGGTTTGGATTGGGTCGTTCTTGTAGTGGGGCAGATAAGGGGTGATTTGGAGGACTTTGTGACATCCAGGGAATAAACGGTCCAAGCATGCCCCTGGGCTTCAAGGCTGGATAATGGACTAGTAGAGTTCCAAGCCTGCCATTCAGGGCCTTAGAGTGCTCTTGAATCCTCCGGACCGACTGCATGTGACCCTGCTGTGATAGAGCCTCCTTACAACTCAGATCTGAGGCACCTAGAGATCTTGGCTCCATAAATCTCACGGTTGGTGTTCCTCGCTTTAAGTCTCAGACGCCCTCTGAAATCACTTATGGATTTGATGATGGGGTAAGACAGGGTCTCACTATATAACCCAGGCTGGCCTCGAACCCATGGTCCTCCTGCCTCGGCCCTCTGAGTGTTTGGATTGTGGGCACACACATACCAGTGCACACGTGTAGGGGCCAGAGGATGAGATCAGCTTGTTCTCTGCCTTCCACTTTGTTTGGGACGGGATTTGTTCGGCCCATGGGGAGTCTCCTGTCGCTGCACGTCATCTCTCTGAAGGAGTGCTGTGATTTTAGGTGTGCTTCTGTGTCCAACTTTACGAGGATCTGTGTGCTTACATGGCAAGCACTTTTCGTCCACTGATCCATCTCCTCAAATAGATTTGTGTGTGTGTGGTGTGTGTGTGTATGCACGTGTATACAGGTGGGTATGCCCGTAGCAGGCAGAGGCTAGAGGAGGACATCAGGTGGCTTCCTCTGTCATTTTCTACCTTATTTCCTGAGACAGAGTCTTGAAATGTGCCTGAAACTCACCCTGTTTCCACCAGATTGACCGGACATCTGCCTGTTTCTACTTCCCCAACATGAGTGACAGGCACACACAACCATACCCAACTTTTATGTGGGTTCCTGGAATTCAAACTCAGGTCTTCATGCGTGCACAGAGCCATCTCCTCAGACCCCCAAATAGATTCTTTCTCTTTTTAAATTAAATTTCACTTATTTATGTATTTTGAGACAGGGTTTCATTATGTAGACCTGGCTAGCCTGGAACTCACTATATAGACAAGGCTGAATTCAAAGTCACAGAAATCCGCCTGCCTCTGCCTCCTGAGTGCTGGGATTAAAGGCGTGTACGTCACCGTGCCTAGCCTGTTTATTTTTCTGTTTTTAAGTGCATGCATGTCATGGTGCATATGTGGAGGTCAGAGGACAATTTTCAGGAGTCCGTTCTCTCCTTCTATACCATGTGGGTCTTGGGGATCAAACTCGGGTCTCCAATCTTGGTGGGAAGCAACTTTATGCTGAGCTGTCCTCCAGCCTATATTCTTAAACTCGTAACAAAGTGTAAAAGTGAAGGCTATGGCTGTCTCTGTAAACACACATTCTAGACATCACTTCTGACACAAGAAACAAAATGGAAATACTTCTAAGTAACTTTCAAAGCTCTTTCCTAATAGATCACTTTTTTTTTAATTCAGTAAACAATTTTAGTCAAATGTGAATGAACTGAGGAAGAATTTGGGAGCCTAGGATATTTTAATTTAATTAATTAATTTATTTATTTATTGAGAGAGAGAGAATGAGAATGGGTTTGGGCACGTATACCACAACACACATGTGGACATCAGAGGACAACCTTTAAGAACTGGTTCTGTCTACTGTGTATGTCCCAGGGATCAAACTCTGGCACCTTAACTCGCTGAACCATCTCACCAGGAGATATTTTGTTGACATTATTGTCTGTCAGTCAGCAGGAGGGCCCTGGGAAGTTGGTGCACTTTAAGAGGCAGAGGGAGACCTGTGAGTGACCGCGTGGGATCCACTCTTAGGGTCCCGGGGGCTGTAAACCCCTCTTACTGCCCAGCCCCACTGTTTGAAACTCAACCGCACTTCTCCCTAAGCACCCGTGGCTAAGCTTCGGGATCCTGTCAACGTGGCCCAGACAGAAAGAGGGAGAGAGATAAACAGCACATTTTTAGCTGTGGAACCATGGTTGGGTGCCAGGGAGGACTCCTGTGCTGTGTGGCCGATTGACCCACTGTGACCCACCCCAGTCTTGGCTACAGAGGCCATTATCTGCAGGAACCGCCTGTTCTTTCCCAACATGGAGCACCTCCCGTAGCAGGTCTGTGCTTGGATGCCTGCACTCTGAGCTGCTTCCTCACACATGACCCAAACAAGATAAAGGTTGGCAAAGTTGTCTGGGGGGAGTCAGACATGGATTGTGAGCCACCAGGTCCTGTGAGAAGACTGTCATCACACTGTGGAATCAGACAGCCACCTTAGAGTGAGAGCCCCAGAATTCAGGGGAGGCTTCATGGAGGAGGTGACGTTTGAACTTTCTCTCTAGAGAAAGCTGAAATTAACCCTGTAGTTAGAGGAAAAACAGGTGATAGGAACCATTCCAACAGAGGTAAGGGACGACAGTCCAGGAAGGCTGAAGGCCAGAGGAGTTAAAGAACTTAAGGTAGTTTGGAGTTGGGGTGGCTCAGTGGTAGAGAACTTGTCTAGTATGCACAAAACCCCAAGTTCCATCCCCAGTACCAGAGAGAGGAGTCGAGGCCATGGAAATGTAGACTATCCTTCTGAGGTAATAGGGAGCCTTAAAAGGCTTTTGAGCAGAGGAAAGCAATCAAATTTATGCTCTGAAAAGATGGGTTAGGAGGTGTGATTAGAGATCCATCTAGCTCCAGATAACCGCTGCCACACATATGCACACACATGCTGCACACTCACACTGCCTGGTCCTGAACCAGGGCCATGGCTTTGGAGCTGAGGCAGAGCGAAAGACTCTGGCAAGAGGACAAGTGAAAGAGGCTGAGTCTGGTTCGGTGGCTGGGTGGAGGGGCAGAACAGAGTGGCAAAGCACATGGCTCTGACCACCAGCACAGTGAATTGTTACCCTTGTCTTGTGGTAGGGAGGAGTTCTGGGCAAGTATCTCTGTTATCAGTGGGGTACCCTGCCCCAGCCCACACCCTACTGTGCCTCCCCCTGCAGCAGGAGCTGATCATGGCATCCAAGCCTGAAAAGAGGGTCGCCTCGTCTGTTTTCATCACCCTGGCACCCCCACGCCGCGATGTGGCTGTGGCTGAGGAAGTGCTCCAGGCAGCTTGTGAAGTCCAGCATGCCCGGCCCTGGGAGACCCCTGTTCCCACAAAGACCACTGGGGCTGGTTCCACCAGGAGCCCCAGTCCCTGGACGCCTGCTGGAAGGACTACGGCTTCAGTCCCTGCTGTCTCGTCCCAGCTCTCCAATGGAGGTGAGAGGGTAGGGTTAAAGGGACCAGGAGAGAGATAGCACCATGGAGTTGAGAATAGGGTAGACTGAGTCACTCATTCCACTGCTGCCATGTGACAGGTCGACTGGAACCCACCGGCTGTGTGTGAATTCCGGCTCCCCCACTTCTCAACTGTGTGATGCTGGCAGGTCATTTAATCTCTTTAATGCTTTGATTTCTTAACCCATAAAAAGGGACGGGAGAGACGGTCCAGTCAGTGAGAGCATTGGCTGCTCTTGCAGAGGACCCAGGTTTGGTTCCCAGCACCCACATGTCAGCTGACAACTATCTGTAACTCCAGTTCCAGGAAATCCAGCATGTGAACTGTGGTGCATGGCTGAGGGTTACCAGGCATGCATACAGTGCACTTACATACATGCAGGCGTATTTATTTTTTATTTTATGAATGAGTGCCTGCATGTAAGTAAGTGTACCACCAGAAGAAGGCATCAGATCCCCCGGAACTAGAGTTATGGATGGTTGTTAGCTGCCATGGGGGTGCTGAGAACCAAACCCAGGTCTTCTGCAAGAGGAGCCAGTGTTATTAACAACTGAACCATTTCTCCAACCCTGCTATGTGATTTTTTTTCTTTTTTTTTTGGACAGGGTCTCACTGGTAGTCTTGGCTGAAATGGAGCTCTCTGTGTAGACCAGGCTGGCTTCCAACTCACCGAGATCCATGTGCCTTTGCCTCCTGGGTGCTGGGATTGGTGCACTCTGCCCAACTCTGTGATTATTGTTTTGTTTTTTGAGACAGTGCCTCCCTGTAGCCCCAGCTGGCTTAGAACTCATTATTTAGAGAAGACTGACCTTGAACTCACAGAGATCCTCCTGCCTCTGCCTCTTGAGTACTGACTGGGATTACACGAGTGTGCCACCACACTTGGCTGATTTTTAAAATTACATTTATTTAGTGTTGTCTTTGTTTGTGTGAGCATTTGTGTGCCACAGCTCACATACAGAAGTCAGGGGGCGACGCATGGTACACAGTGCTCTCCTTGTACCATGTCGAGTCCAGGGATCAAACCTCAGGTAGTAAGACTTGGTGGCAAGTGCCTTTACTCAGAGAGCTGAGCAAGCGTTCTCAGTCCCCACCCCTTACATTCACACATACCTTCCTCAGCCCGTTGCCTTGGAAACAAGGCAGGGCTGGGAGAAGACACTGCTTTTGCTGCCTCTGGATCCTGACTCATGAGCTCACAGGAGCTGGGTTCCCACACTCCATCAGTCCTGCAGTCACATCGGCGTCACCCCCCTGGGGGCTTGTTCCAGCACAGCTGGGCCCCGCCCGGTTTCATTGGTTCTTCAGGTAGTGCTACGCTCCGACACAGCAGTTACACTTGGTGGATTTTAATGTTTTTGAAGTGGAATCTTGCTGTATGGCTCAGGCTTGTTTTGAACTTCTGGACTCAGTGATTCTTCTGCCTAGTCTTCTGTGTAGCTGGGACAGGCATGTGCTACCTCAGCAGGCTTTAAAGGCTCTTCCTGTTCCCTCCCCTCCCTCTCCCTCCTCTTTTTTCTCCTTCCCTTCCTTTTTCCGTTCCTTTCTTTGGACTGGACTCAGGGCTCTGCTGCTGAGCTGCGTTTAGGCCTGTTGCACATACCCACAGGCCTGGAGGTATCGCTCAGTAGAACACCCCTGCCAGGCCTGAACAAAGCCCTGGGTTTCATTCCCAGCACCACAAAAAATATTTAAAACTTTTTTTATTACATCTATTTATTTATTCAGTGTGTGTATGTGTCCCACCACGTGTCGGGGGAGGTCAGAGGACAATTTACAGGAGTTGTTTCTCTTCTAACATGGAGGTCCTGAGGATCAAACTCTGGTCAGGCTTTACAGCCAGCACCTTTATCTGATGAGCCATCTCACCAGTCCCACAAGAAACATTTTTATTGACCCATAACAGTAGTACACATTATGGGGTGCGTTGTGATGTTCTAGGGCCCCTGTGAGCAGTGTGTAATGATCAGGTCTCAGTAGCTGGCATATCCATGACTTCAAATGCTTATTTTTTTATGTTAAGAGCATTCAGAATCCTGTTAGCTTTTTTAATTATTATTAAATTTTTGGGGGGGAGGAGGGTCTTTTTGAGAAAGGGTCTCCCTGTAGTCCTAGCTGGCCTGGAACTTACATGTAGACCAGGCTGGCCTTTAACTCACAGAGATCTACCTGCCTGTGTCTCCTGAGTGTTGGGATTAAAGGTGTGCACTACCATGCCTGGCTTAATTTAAAAAATGTAAGACTTTTATGTGTATGAGTGTTTTACCTACATGTATGTAAGTGCACCTGTGAGTGCAATGCCTACAGAGGCCAGAAGAGAGTGATCCCCTGGAACTGGAGTTATAGACAGTTGTTAGCACCAAATAGGTATTGGGACTCAAACCTGGGTCCTCTGCAAGAGCTCTTAACTGATGAGCCTTCTTTCCAGCCAGCGCTCTGGCAGCTGTTCTGGAATGTAGAGTTGTCATCTCCAGCTGTCCTACTGTAGTATAAAGCATTAGAAGTTTCCTCCTTCCCCGTATGGTAGCACAGGCCTGGTATCCCAGTACTCAGGAGGTTAAGGAAGGAACGTTCAGAGTTTGTTTGAGGTTTGGACAACATAGTGAGGACAGGTCAGAAAAGGAGCTGAGGGGAGGAGAGACTGTTCCTCCCGTCCAGATGCAGCCAGTACCAGTTAACACTCTGTGTCCAATGAGCGAATGAGATGCTTGTTCTTGTCATACAGGAGAAACTTTGGGGCTCCAACATTGTAGTGTAGTCTGAGTCTGGCCCTTAGACCAGCTCTGGGGAAATTACCAGAAATGTACCTTCTGGGAGCTTGCCCCGCTGAGTCAGAAACCCGGGGTGTGGCCCAGCCCTCTGTAACCGAACGAATTCCCGGATTATTCTGTGGCATGCTTCGTCAAGACCACAGTCTAGAACACGCTCCTGTCCCCAGCCGTACCGTCCCTTCAGCCCCAAGAATAAGAGAGCAGGAAACCTGACCCCAGAGAGGTGGCCACTTCTGCCTTCCCAGAGCTGGCATAAAGACGTGAGCTGCCACACTCGGCTGGATCCCACATCTTTAGCCTCTGGGTGCTCTAGAATTTTCCAGTTTTTTTATCTGCTTTCTTTCTGTTTATTTATTTATTTATTCATTTATTTATTTATTTATGTTGTGGTTGTCCTTTTTTTCCTTTCTCTTAGGCTTTTTGAGGGGCTGAAGAGATGACTCAGTAGTCGAGAGCACTGGCCGCTCTTGGAGAACACCTAGCTTCAGTTTCCAGCAACCACAGGGCAGCTCACAATTGTCCATAACTCTAGTTCCAAGGCCCCTCTTCTGGTCTTGTGTGCTCTGCACACATATGCATGCATAGATATGCAGGCACAAGACTCATACACATAAAATAAAATAGACCAGGCTAGCCTCAGTCTCTGGAGATCCACCTGCCTCTGCCTCCCAGGTGTGAGGTTAAAGGTGTGCATCACCATGCCTGGCCCATGAACAGAGGGTATTCACTGGCACATTGCTGCTCCTAAGACTCCCCCAGTTCTGCCCATGCCTTGCACCCCTTCTTGTGATCTCCTTGGCGCCCTGTTGGCTGCAGTTTTTGAAGTAGTGATCTTGGTGGTAGTGATGATGGTGGTTCATGGACAGAGGAAGGACACAGGGCTGTGGCAGCAGTGGCCAAGCGTGGAAGTCTGTGCCCAGCAACCAGCCTTTAGGATCCAGGGCTGGTCCAGATGCCTCTGTCTCCTCACAGCTCAGCTTTGGGGAGCCCAGTCAAGCTGCCAATGGTCCTACACCAGTATCTGACCTGTGTGTCTGTGTGTGTGGTCTTAGAAAACTTTCAGGTTAGGGATATAGCTCATTCGGTAAAGTGTTTGCTTAAGTATGCACACACACACACACAAAAGTAAAGAAAGGAACTTTCAAACCAACACGGAAGTAAGGAGCCCCAAGTCCCCACATCTAGTTTCGCAAGTTTCAAGATTTTATCTGTTCCTCCTTCATCGTCTTCTTTTATTAGTTTATTTTATGTGTATGAGTGTTTGGTCTGCATGAAGAGCACCATGTGTGTGCAGTGCCCGTGGAGGCCAGAAGAGGGCGATAGATCCCCCGGAACTGGAACTACAGGCCGTCGTAAACTACCATGTGGTGCTGGGAACTGAAGCCGAGTTTGACGCAGTGCCCTAACCCACTGAGCCATCTCACTAGGCCCCATCTCTCTTCTCTTTATAGGATGCTCTCCCCCGCCTCCTTCCCTGAGTGATGAGGACCTGGACCTCCTCCCACCTCCTCCACCCCCCCCTTCGGCCTTCCTGCCTCTCCCGGAAGAGGAGCCCCCAGTCCCAACAGAGGCATCACTCATTTCTGACTTGGAACAGCTGCACCTGCCGCTGCCACCCCCACCACCCCCACCACAGGTGCTGCCAAAGCCCCCAGACCTCCTGGGCCCCTGTGTGTGTGGCAGGAGGTGGGGGGTTCTCCAGGGTTACCAAGGTGGAGGTGGCGTAATCTCCTGCCTGAGCGTAGTCAGTGCTCAGAGCTCTTCCTAGTCCCTGATCTGGTAGATTCTTTGGGGTTTTCAAAGTCCCTGGAGAAAGCTGCTTCTACCCGACTCTGTTCCTCAGTTCCCCACTCTGCTCCAGGGAAGCATGCTCTGCTTCCGACCCAAACCTCCACAGTGCTTAGGAAGCCTGTTTAATCCTCTGCCCTTCACGGAGTGTGTTGTCAACATGAGAGGGCTCCTGAGCCAAGAGCTGAGTCCCCTTCAGCCTAGGGAGTACTTAGCAGAGGGAGTCAAGCTGGGCCTAGTGCTGGAGGCCCATAATCCCAACTACTCAGGAGGCTGAGGCAGGAGGAGGATCACAAGGCTTGCCTGGGCTATAAATCGAGTTCAAGGCCAGCCTGGGCAATTTAGTGAAGCCCTGCCTCAAACTGTAAAGTAGAAAGAAGGTTGGAGATGTAGCTGAGGTACAGTGCTTGCCTACATGAGGGAACCCCTTTGACAGAGGGACCCCCAGGCAGGGAGCAGCGTAGGCCTAGCTCTTGTTACCATGGTAACCTTCCCACTGAGCTATTGAGGCAGGAGACTTGCTTCTCCAGCCTTGATGTTTTCTTCTGTACAATGGGTCTAATTGTCCCTGGAGCTGCCTAGGTGAAGAGCAGAGCTGGGAGGGCCCAGTGGGGTCCCCACCCAGTGATTTAGCTCCTATCTATAACTTCTGTGTCCCCACCGGCCCTATCAAAGGGATCTAATGTCCAGCCTCGGCCCAGTCACCTCAGACCCTCCGAAGAGGAGCTGCCTCCTCCCCCAGAAGAGCCTGTCACCTTCCCTGAGAAAGAGGCGTCAACAGGTATGGCTATGGGACGGGGCTCTGGGCCTCGTGGGGTCAGCAGGATGAGTGGTCTGACCACTGTGCTTGTGTGTGCTCATGGGACTTCTGTGTCTGTGAGTGTGTCTGCACGTGGGCTATGTGCACATGAATGTGTGCACCCATGGAGGCCAGAGGCGTCAGGTCCCCTGGAGCTGGAGTTACAGGTGGTTGTAAACTATGTGATGTGGGTGCTGGGAACCGGACTCGGGTCCTCTGCAAGAGCGGAGTACATTCCTAGCTGCTTAGCTGGGTCTGCAGCCCTCCACGAGCTTTCTTTACAACTGAAATCCCCTCCTCTGTTAGCCCAGATGCCATGGCACATGCCACAAACATCTGTTTGAATTCTTATTTTCTTTTGAGACAGTATCTCATGTAGTCCAGGCTGGCCCTGAATTCACTGTATAGCTAAGGATGACCTTCAACTCCTGATCCTCCTGCCTCTGCCTCTTGAGTGTGCTAGGATTACAGGTATGTGTCCCCATGCCGGCTCTGTGTGGTGCTGGGGATGGAGCGTCATGCATGTCACCATGCTCTACCGTCCCTAGCTTTCATTCATTCATCCATCCATCGTTCGTTCATTTTGAGTCAGAGTCTCAGTCTGCAGCCAAACCTGGCCTCGAACCTGACAGCCTCCTGCTTCAGCCTCCTGAGTGTTGGGATTATAGTTACGGCCCATTTAAAATTAACTTTCTCTCTTGTTTTTTGAGACAGCGTCTCACTCTAGCACTGGCTGCCCTGGAGCTCACTGTGCAGTAGAAGCTGGCTTCAAAGTTGTGGCAATCCTCCTGCCTCAGCGTCACTGCTAGGATTACAGATGTGAGCCACTGTGCTTGTCTTCCTTTTTAAATTCTCTTTTTGAGGCCAGCAAGGTGGTTCAGCTTGCTACCAAGCCTGACAACGTGAGTTTTTCATCCCCTAGACCCACTCAGTAGGAGAGAAAGACTCTTATAGGTTGTTTCCTGACTGCTACACACAATGTGTACACGTACACAGACACGTGTACACACATATACAATAAGGAAATAAATGAAATTTTTCTTCAATTTTTTTCTTTTTTTTTTTGTCTTTTTAAAACTGGTCACTATGTAGACCAGGCTGGCCTTCAACTCAATCCACCTGCCTCTGCCTCCTGAGTGCTGGGATTAAAGGTGTGCACCACCATGCCCAACCTATTTCTTTATTTTCAATTTGATGTATATGAGTGTTTCGTCTACATGTATATAAGTGCATTACATATGTTCAGTACCCACAGAGACCCTAAGAGGGCATCAGATCCCCTGGAACTGGAGCTAGGGATGGTTGTTACCACTGTGTGGGTGCTGGGAACCAGATCCAGGTCCCCTGCATCAATCCAGCCCCAAATAAAAAAGTTTTAATTCTTTTTTCTTTTTAGGTTTTTAAAGATGTGCTTGTTTGTTTGTGTGTGTACAATGCAGGAGGATCAGAATTCAAGGCTAGGGCAAGAGATTACTTAGCAGGTACGAGCATTGGCTGCTCTTCCAGAGGACCCAAGTTCTGTTCCCAGCACCCATGTGGCAGCTAACAACCATCTGTCACTTCAGTTTTAGGGGACCTGATGCCCTCTTATGGCCTCTGCAAGCATTGCATGCATGAGTGCTTGCACACATGCAGGCAAAACACTCATACACATAAAATTTTTTTCTTTTTAATGTTCAACGTTATTCTCAGTTGCATAGTGAGTTGGAGGCCAGCCTGGGGCTATAGTTTCTCATTTTGGATCTTGAACAAATGGATTAGGGATTCTGTCTGTCCAAAAGAGCCACAGACCACTCTGTGCTGAGGCAGAGCTGTTCTCCATCAGAACACACCGTGGCCCCTTGCTCTTTTTTCTAGCTGCATTGCACTCCTGAGTAGGAACATGGCCGTGGTGGGTCAGCCTGGCCCCTTCTGGTGGGTTTGCAGGTGGTTTCTTCCTCTAACCGTGCTGAGATGAGTCACTTGATACATGGGTCATTTCACCAAGTACAGATTTTTCTGAGATAAATTCTCAGAAGGGGAAGGACTGTGGTCAAAAGATTGGTATGTGTGTCATTCTGGCATTTCTACCAAATCACCTTCCTTAGTCACCTCAGCCCACACATGTCCACCAACAGTGATAAGCCTATTTTCTCAGAAGCCTCTAGAGCACTATGTCATTTGAGTTAGCTGTGAAGTGCTTACTTCGCCTTGCCCAGCCCTGAGGAGACAATTGAGTCTGGTGTAGAGTCCTCCGCCTCAGGCCACATAGGAGATCCAGGAGCACCTGTATCATGCAATGCTCAAAAAGGCCAAAAGAGGGCATCAGATCCCCTAGAACTGGAGTTGTTAGCTGCCATTTGGATGCTGGGAGTCAAACTCCAGTTCTCTGGAAAAGCAGCCAGTGCTCTTAACCACTGAGCCATCTCTCCAGTCATCACCCTCCCCCGGCTGTTTTTTGGGACAAGGTGTCTCTGTAGCCTCAGCTGGCCTGGAACTCACTTTGTAGACCCGACTGGTCTTTATCTCACAGAGATTCACCTGCATCTGCCTCCCAAGTGCTGGAATTAAAGGCCTGTGCCACCACGCCCAGCATCTTTTTTAAAAGATTTATTTTTGTTCTTTTATTCATGCTTGTGTGTGTGTGTGTGTGTGTGTGTGTGTGTGTGTGTGTGTACAGATGATGGAGAACCCAGAAGAGGCTGTCAGGTCCCCTGGAGCTGGTTATTAGCCACCATGTGGGTCCTCTGCAGGATCAGAGTGCTCCGCAACACGAGCCCCCATAGGATTCTTGTGGCTTGGTCTTTTACCTGTAGATCTTGATGACTCAGGACGATTTAGATGTCGGTCCCATCACAACCCTCTCCACTCTCTTAGCAATGACAGCCAGTCACCCCAACTCAGCGTCTTTGACTTTGGCTTTCCAAAGGCTGTTTCTGTCTTTCTTCTTAGCTCATCCTGGCCCTGTACATTTATTAGATGATGAAGCCCAGCCCTTGAGGCTGAGCTCTGGGCACTCTGGACATATTCTGGGTGGTGACTGAGGGCAGTCATCCCAGCCTGTGTCTCCTTTACCCCAGATGTGTGTGGCTTCTGTCACAAGCCCGTGTCCCCTCGAGAGCTGGCTGTGGAGGCCATGAAGAGGCAGTACCACGCTCAGTGCTTCACCTGCCGTACCTGCCACCATCAGCTGGCAGGGCAGAGCTTCTACCAGAAGGATGGGCGCCCCCTCTGCGAGCCCTGCTACCAGGTACTCTCCTGCAGCAAGCCCCAGGTGCCACACACTGAGCTGGGCAGTTGGGTGGCATTACATTATTTCATTCCTCATAGAACTCTTGAGAGATGGACATCATGAACCCATTTCATAGATGAGGAAGCTGAGGCTCAGAAAGGAGAAACAGCCAGTGGGTATTAGTTTCCTTTGTACTATAATGTGTTCATCAGCTTTCCAGTACTGTAACCATATACCTGAGATCATTCATTTATTAGGAGGAAAGGTTTAAGCCAGCCATGAGAAACACCTGTAAACCCCAGCATTTGAGAGGTGAAGACCAGAAGATCAGAATTTCAAAGCCAGTCTGGGATACAGGAGACCATGTCTCCAAAAAACAGAGGGGGGCTTTATTTGGGGTCAGTTTTGGAGGTCTCAATCCATGGTGAGTTCGCCTTGCTGCTTTGAACCTACGGTGAGGCAGCATACACTTGTAATCGGAGCACTTGGGGGAGGGGATGGTAGAGGCAGGAAGATCACTAGTTCAAAGCCATCCTGAGCTACATAGTGATTTCAGGACCAGCTTGGGCTACATGAAACCCTGTCTCAAAACCAACCAAGGGGTTGGAGAGATGGCTCAATGATAAAGAGCGCTGACTGCTGTTGCAGAGGACCCAGGTTCAGTTCCCAGCACCCACTTGGCAGCTCACAACCATCTGTACCTCCAGTTCCAGGAGATCTGACACCTTTTTCTGGCCTTCTAGGGCTCCTACAAGCCCATGGTACACATACAGACAAGTAGGCACACACACGCACACACGCAAGCACTCACCCATCCACACAAAAAGAATTTGAAGAATTTGTTAAGAGAGTAAGCCTCAGACTGGGGGTATAGTTCAGTGGCAGAGTTCGTGCCTGGCATGCACAACACACTGAATTCAATCCCTGCTAACTGAGGAGCGGAGAGAAGAGAGGACAGGAGAGGGGAGAGGAGGGGAGGGGAGGGGAGGGGAGGGGAGGGGAGGGGAGGGGAGGGGAGGGGAGAGAAAAAAAGATGAGAAAGACAAAAAGGGTAGATCTTGTGCCACAGTAGAGGTATTTTTAAAAGGAATGTATATGGATGGAGGTGAGGAGATGGCTCTGTGGGTAAGAACACTTGCTCTATACGCATGAGAACCTGAGTTCAAATCCCCAGCCCCCACATAAAAAGCTGAGGATGGCTGCATGTGTCTGTAACCCCAGCACTGAGGGGTGAAGACAGGAGGATCCCAGGAACTCGCTGACAGGGAGCCTCGAAGAAGCAGTGAGCTTTTGATTCAATGATAGTGTCTCCATGTGAGTACAGGTCCGCAGTGAGGCCAGAGGCATCAGATCTTCTGGAGCTGGAGTTATAGGCAGTTGTGAGCCATCTGACATGGGTGCTGGGAACCCAACTTGCGTCCTCTTCAAAAGCAGTCGGCTCTCTTAATCGCTGAGCCATCTCGCCAACCCTTGTTTTTATTTATGACAGTGTCTGTATGAATGCATGCAGTACCAGAGGAAGCCAGAAGAGGGCATCAGATCCTTCTAGAACTGAACTTATAGGTGGTTTTGAGCCTTCTGATGTGGGTGCTGGGAACCAAACCCAGGTGCCCTGGAAGAGCAGTACATGCTCTTAACCACTGAACCATCTCTCCAGCCCCCTCCAGTTAAAAGTGGAACACGAACTCTGTCTCTAACCTTCCAGGGCTCAAATAGACATTAAGGAACTCTTATCTCTAAGCTAAAAGTACCCAGGTCTCATGCAGTTCCTTTTTCTGTCCCTGAGGTTTAAGGGAGATTTCCCCTATGGACTGGGTGGGTAGACCCTGCCTGAAACACAATGCAGACCGAGCAGTGCGGGAAGGGCGTCACAGTTGTTCCCTTGCTGCACCCAAAGGTTCAATGCTAAGCTCAACACATTGTGAGTGATGGCTCCAGGCTCTCTGTGTCAGTCTGGTTATGCCTTGCCTGAATGTTTAGCCTAGGAATCCGGTGGGTAGCTGATCAGAAGACCCTGGTGGCTCAGGGTACACATGGTTGTGGGTTGGGACTGAAGCAATGACTCTCTGCCCCAGGACACCCTGGAGAGGTGTGGCAAGTGTGGAGACGTGGTCCGAGACCATATCATCCGAGCCCTGGGCAAGGCCTTCCACCCACCCTGCTTCACATGTGTGATCTGTGCCCGCTGCATCGGGGACGAGAGCTTTGCCCTGGACAATCAGGACCAGGTCTACTGCCTGACTGACTTCTACAGGTAGGAAAGGAGGTCTGGCACCAACCAGGAGACTCGGGGGAGGACCGGTGGGACTCGGGTCAGGCTGCAGGGCGGAGCACCGTGCTAGTGTTTCCCACAGCAAGACACCATCTTCTTTGTCTGTCCTCATGTATTTCATGGGGCATCCGCTGGCAGCAAATGCCTTTGAGCCTTGCAGGCCATCAGTGTCATGATCTTTGTTGGTCTAGTCAGTCCTCAAACCTACCCTGACAGGGGAGCTCTACAAAAGGGCCCATTTCACCGGAACTGGAAACGGAGGCCCACAGCATCCAAGGTGCTGGTGAGCACTGAAGCCTCGATTCAAAGACTTGGAGCCTGGGGATGTAGTTTGCCTGCCTAATATGCACAAAGCCCTGCCTCCCATTATTAGTCCTGCATAAACTGGCCATGGTGACTCATTCCTGTCATCCCAGCACTTGGGAGGGAGAGGCAGCAGGATCAGGAGTTCAAGGTTATCCTTAGCTACAAAGGCCAACTTGGGCTACTTGAAACTTTTTTCCCCTGAAAAATAAATAAAAAAGACTTGCCTTGCGGGTCTCGATTTCAGGCCCTAAGTCATGTCTCCCCTGGGAAACTGGAGGGAACAGTTGGCAGTCCTTCTAGCCCTGTTTGAAGAGACTGGGCATGGTGGTTCATGCCTATAATCTTAGTTCTCAGGAGGTAAAGGATTGCTGTAGGACGTTTTCAGCCAGCCTGGGCTGCAGAGTGAGGCTGTCTCAAAAAAAAAAGCAAACAGGGTCTGCAAATGACTCGGCAGGTAGAAGAACTTGTCACTAAGCTTGAAGACCTGAACCATATGGTAGGAGAGAATTGATTCCTGCAAGCTCTCCTCTGATCGCTACATACTCTCACACACACACTCACCAATAAGTAGATATAGTAAAAACTTTTAAATAGAAGCAAACAACAGAAATGCAGAAGACAATGGAAGGGCCCAGGACCGACAGCTGCCTTCCTAGTCCAAACATTCCCCGTTACTTCCTGGCCTCTGGCTCATTGCACTCTGGGAAGGAGAGCTAATTGCACAGATCCCTCCTCCATCCCTGCCAGGAAGGGTAGATTTCTGTGGATGTAGCTACAGATTCTGTCACCTAGCAACCATGGGTCTGGAGGAGCCTTGGAAGGTGAATTGCAGTCCTCGACAGCTGACTTCTGTCCTTAATAAGTAAACAGTTTCCAAGCGTGGGCTCCCTTCCTTCTAGGAAATTTGCTCCCGTGTGCAGCATCTGTGAGAATCCCATCATCCCTCGGGATGGGAAGGATGCCTTCAAAATTGAGTGCATGGGGAGAAACTTCCACGAAAATTGCTACCGTTGTGAGGTGAGTGGAGCGAGCTTTGATCATTGAAAGCACTCAAGGTGTCCATGGTCAGGCGTCAGACTGGCCTCTCTCCCTCTCTCCCTCTCTGTGTCTCTCCCTGTGTGTGTGTGTGTGTGTGTGTGTGTGTGTGTGTGTGTGTCTGTATCTGTATCTGTGTGTGTTTGTGTGTGTGTCTGTGTGTGCGTGTGTGTGTGTGTGTGTCTGTATCTGTATCTGTATCTGTGTGTGTTTGTGTGTGTGTCTGTGTGTGTGCCCAGGATGCAAGTAACACAGCCCAGCATCAGATTCCATTGTGTTCACAGTAGAAACCGAACTCATTATAGGAAGAGACTTGAAGCTCTTGTGATGGCTCTATTAATGGCACATGATGGCCCTAGGGCCATTTCCCTATCTCCTAGCCTGGACTTCATTTTCTCTACTGAGAGCCGGCACTGTACATGGGCACAGATGGCCCAGGTTCACTACCTTAGACCCATTGTGGGCAGGGCACACAGTCCCAAGAAAGTTTCTGCTTGGTTGAACATGGGTCATGTCCCTCTTCTGGGCCTATCACAGGATTGGGAAGTGATGTGCTGGGATTGACAGCCCCTGGGCCCAGAAGGCAGAACCCATGAAACAAGTTATAGTCACCAAAGGCAGAGAGAAAAAGTCACCCAAACCATGGATGACTTTCTGTAAGTGCCAGGAAGGTAGGCAGAAATGGGCTTTAAGGGCCGGTGAGATGGCTCAGGGGATTAAAGCACTTTCTGGCAAGCCCAAGGACCTGAGTTCGAGGGATCCACATGGTGGAAGGAGAGAACTGACTTCTGAAAGTCATCCCTCAACCTCCAAGTGTGCTGCTGTGACATGTGCAGACCCCTTGGGATGGTGATAAGTAAAATGTAATGAAGCTTTAATGGGTTTTAGAGGAAGAAGGCAGTGATGGACTTTAACCAGGAACTGGTGGAATGAAAGGCATTTCTTCTAGCACGAGTCATGGCCCATGCCTGTAATCTCAGTATTGAGAGGGTGAAGCAAGAAAAGCCAGAGTTTGAGGCCAGCCTGGAATACCCCGTCAGGCCCTATCTGAGGACGGGAGGAAAGTACGCTTGTAGAAGAGGGTGAGGTGAATGTTTGTCAGTTTCATAGAAGGGAAAGGAAGTCCAAACAGAAGGAAAGGCCAATAAAAACCCAGCACAGAGGCTAGGGAGATGGCTCATTCACTAGTGTTTGCCTTGTAGTATGAGGACCTGAGTTCCAATCTCCACCACCCGCTTGGGGTGGTGAGATGGCTCAGTGGCTTAAAGGCATTTGCCACCAAGTTCAAGGACCTGAGTTCAATTCCTGGGACCCACATGGTGGAAGGCAAACTGACTCCCTAAAGTTGTCCTGACTTCCACACAGGCTTGGTAGCACACATGCATGTACCCACACACATAGATACAACATGCACACACAAAATAAATAATTAAAAAAAAAAACAAAAGCTGGCCCTGTGGCTCATGCCTGTGATCTCAGAGATGCTAAGAGGCATAGACAGGGCGATCCTGAAGCTCTCTGGCCAGCTAGCCTAGCCTACTTTGTGAAGTTCCAGGCCAAGCCCAAGGAATGACACTTGAAGTCATCATGTGACCTCTACAGGTACATATGTACATACACATAGCCACATACACAGTCATGTATATAAATATATACATACATACACAAGGAAGGAAGAGAGGGAAGAGGAGAGAGAGAGAGAGATTGAGAGAGAGAGAGAGACTGTCTATAGCAGGAGCAAGCCTGAGGACTCGAGAGGAAATGGAATTTTCCAGCTGTGTCTGGAGTGGAAGGGCTGAGGGTGTGTTGAGTGCTGGGCCAAGGAGGAAAGGCTTTGATGGGCACTTGCTCTGCAGGGAGGGGCTGGACTGAGGTGGGGTGCTGCCTAGAAACTGGCACCCCAGTTCCAGCAGGAAGTACTACAGAGCAGGCACACAGGGCCCTGTGACCAGAAGGACCTCTTTAAGACCTCCTGACGCCATCGTGAAGGGCTCAATCTTTGACCTTGGAGCCCTGTTCTTTCTTTCTGCCTGGACCCTGCAGGTGATACACAGCAGGACCTCCGGAGGCTCCAGGATCCCCTCCACCACCTCCCCCCGCCACTGCCCGCCTAGCACTGAGCTTTTGGTCTTCTCTGGTGCTGAGGACAAAGGTGACAGTTTTTATGGGTGTCACCTATATGGAGAGCCCCAGGGCAAGTCTCTCAGTCAGGCCATGAGTAATTCTAAACATTTATTCACTTGTACTTATTTAAACAGATATGTGGAGCCAGAAGGCTATCTGTAGTCACTGAGGGTGTTGGGACTGGGGAGAGAAGTTAATGAATTGCTTCATACTGAGGTTGCCTCTGTTGGTTAGAGTTCAAGGTCCAGCTGATAATATACTTTAAAAGACCCATGAGGAAGATCAAGGGCTGTGTTCTAGTCTACTTCCATTGTTGTGACAAAACACTCTGACCATTACCAACTTGGGGAGGAGAGGGTTTATTTGGCTTACATGTCCTAGGTCACAGTTCATCACTTAGGGAGCCCAAGGTAGGAACTCAGGGCAGGAACCTAGAGGCAGGAGCTGGAGCACAGGCCATGGAGGAACGCTGCTTACAGGCTTGCTCCCCTGACCCATGCTCAGACTGCTTTCTTATGACATACAGAACCACCTGCCCAAGGGTGGCACCATCCACAGTGGGCTGGGCCCTCCCACGTCACTCAACAATCAAGAAAATGCCCCACAGACATGGCCACAGGCCAGTCCAATGGAGGCAATTCCCCAATCCAGGCTCCCTCATCCCAGGTGTGTCAAGTTGACACCAACACTATCCAGCGCAGGCTGTTACCACCACCAGAACCCGAAATACGCTCACAGGTGACTGGCATTCTAAAGGCCTGGCTAGGGAGCAAATGAACCCCGCTCCTGCGCAGTCTCCTAGGAAGTCAGGATTTGGACTCTAGGCAGTTGCGTTGCATGAGAGGCCCGGCCAGAGGTGGTTCCCCACACCTGTAATCCCAGCATTTAGAAGGTGGAGGCAGGAGAATCTGGAGTTCAAGGTCTTCTTTGGTTATATATCAAGGTCAAGGCCAACCTCAGCAAATGAGACCTTGTCTTAAAAGAAAAGGATTGGACAACTGAGGTTCAGAATGTTGCGAATCTGAGCAAGTCCTGCAACCTTCTGCCAAAGCAAAACTCCTTTACAGATCCTGTGAGGCTGGGATGTAGTTAATCCTATGTGGGAGCAGTCACGTGTGTTCCTGTGGAACTCCAGGTGTGTCACTTGATGCACTCAATGCCAGACAAGGGGCCATTGTGAACAACCCAGATTCCTGGATTTCTTTAGCTGTGGGGTTTCCATTTCTGACCAGGGTGAAACTGCCAAGAATCACCACACGAGGGCACTCCACCCCATTGGCCACCTTAGCATAGTTTACAACCCCTGGTCCCAGCTACGACCTGAGTCTCTGTGGGGAACAGTTCCTTTGATTGACACCCTCAAAAAGTACCAGCTGATCCTCAGACCAAATCTTTGCCCAGGAATGTTTCTTTAGAGTGTGCCCAAAGTGGGGCCCAGAAATACTGTGGGCATAATGGTAAAGTTGGCAAAGTTTGGGTCCCAAATCCTCAGGAGGGGGAAAAAAGATGCTTTGACTCAGCTTGGAGAAATAGTCTAGGTCTAGGTCCAGAGCCCGCTGTGTGTGATGTGGGACAAACCCCAGCCTTCTAGGACCTCAGTTTGCCCACCTGCAAAATTCGACATTTGTTACAGGCCTATACTATGCCAAGCTGGGCTCAGCTGGGGATTCTGATGTCAAGCGAAATGCCTACCTCGTGTACCTTATCTTTTGAAGAAGCCGGCAGGACTCAGAGCCTCCTCTCAGTGTTCTCAGCTTGCCCACACGCACTCCTCCCTGTGGGTTGAGCCCCCACGTGTCTGCACCTGCTCTTCCCTCAGGGAGATCTGGGCCAGGGTATTAGGAGGACCACGGAGAGGAGCTGATTCTTGTATTAGGAGGGTCACAGTGAGTTCACCCAGCAGATGCTAGCGTGGCTCAGACCTAGAGACACCCACATGTGTCTTTGTCTCCGTAGGACTGCAGCGTCCTCCTGTCTGTGGAGCCCACGGACCAAGGCTGCTACCCATTGAATGACCATCTCTTCTGCAAGCCCTGCCACGTGAAACGGAGTGCTGCAGGGTGCTGCTGAGAGTCCTGGCCCTTCTGGATGTGGTCTCCCTGCCTCTCCTGTTCTTGCACACTTCCCTTCTGAGCCTCACTGGGTACCAACACAAAGCTCAACCCCGAGTATCTAGGATGCACTGGGCTTAGCCTCCTAATACACAGCATCCCCCAGGCTCTTAGCCTCTCCCCTTCTGCCCCCTGGATGGCTCCTTCCTATCACACCCAGACTCCAGACCCTCCCTGGTGCTGCCCCCGACCATCTGGGGGGCAGGTCTCAAGGGGACATCTGTGTCCCTGCCCTGACACCTGTCTAGCAGAAGTCACTGAGATTAACTTAACCTGCAGAGCTGGGCAGTTTGAAGTCGCCAAGTTCCTGTGAAAAATGGTTTTTTGAAAATTTAGAGATTTAAATGCTGAAAAACAGCGTTCTTTGGATTTGGGGGGAAAGAAACCATTTCATTTAAAAAATGATTTTCTTCTTTGGTGGGCAGAAAACAGCAAATATACAGTTATGAAGTGAGGGGAGATACAGGTGTGGCCAGGTTTGGTAGCACGTGCCTAGAATGCCAGCACGTGGGAGGCAGGGATGGGAGATTGCCAGAAGTTTGATGCCAGCCTGGTCTACGTAGGAAGTTCTAGACCAGTCAGGACTACATAGCACAGGACCCTGTCTCCAAAAAAAAAAAAAAATGTACATTGGAGTTATGACGTAGTGGTGACCCAGCTGCGGGCTTCCTACCCCCGAACATGGCATGCTGAAGTGGGCCCGGGGCCGGGAGGGGGAGAGGGTGGTCTGCAGCCTCTAACTGCCTCCCGGCCTTTCTATATGCTTTGATACATTTTGCACAAACATGGATCATGTGCCTTTGGTGACCTCAGAGGGGGAAGCAGGACTAAGCCTCCTTCCTGAAGCCTCCTCTGGTGCTGCGCACGCACCTGCAGGCACTCTCCGGGGCCAGGGCAGGTACCTTCTGGCCTCCTTTAGACCTCCCACCTCAGACCCTGCAGCCAGGCTGCCCAGAAACCAGTGTCTCTTTGAGGCTGTACCTGAGTTCTTCCCTTTTAAAGAAATTCACCGTAGGGCTGCTGAGATGACCAAGTGGGTATGAAGGTGCTTGCCAGAGGACCTGAGTCAAGCCCCAGGACCCACTTGGTGGAGAGAACTGACCTTCCACAAGTTGTCCTCTGACCACTGTCTCCTGCCATGATAGACCGAGCACCGCCCCCCGACATACACACACAAAATAAATAAATGTAAAATAGAAAAAAAAAATAAAGAAATTCACTTTGGCCACTTTGTAATTTCTAAAACATTTGTAGAGCAAAGTAAACACAAGCTTTCCTTTCTTGCATCTTGTTTTTATTTGGGGAGTTTTGAATTTGGGGAGGATGGGTTATTTTTATTTCGGTGGGTTTTGGTTTCAGTTTTGAAACAGGGTCTCACTATGTATTCCTGACTGACCAGGAACTCCCTATGTAGATCAGGCTGGCCTCAGATTTACAGAGATCTGCCTGCCTGTGCCTGTAAAGTGCTGGGATTAAAGGTATGTGCCACGGTGCTCTGCTTACTTTGGGTTCTTTTTGTTTGAGACAGTATCCAAGCCTGGTGTTTAACTCACTATATAGGATTGCATTGAGCTGCCTGCTCCACCTCCTGAATGTTGGGATTCCAGGCATGCATTAGATGGTCTGGGGATAGAACCCAGGGCTGCATGAGAACATTATATATATATATATATATATATGTATGTATATGTATATATGTATGTATATGTATATATGTATGTATATGTATGTATGTATGTATTTGCAACACAAACGACCAGCTCCAACTGGAAAAAAAAAAAGTGACCCTTTTTTTAAGGGCCACTTTTCTGGGCATAGGCTCAGAGTGTTTCCTAGCATGCACCAACCAAATCCTTGGGTTTGATCCTGTCACTCCATAACCCAGGCATGGATTTAGATGGGGTGTGGAGGAGGCCCTGGCACTCACCCCCAGCAGCAAAACAAAAACTGTATGTGAAGTAAAGTAGATGCTCTGAGATAGAGTCGCTGATAAGGTGGTGGCGTGCTTCGGGGCTCCTGGGAGGGGCCGCAGCCCTCTGCTTGGGGGTCCGGGGAGGCTGGTCAGCAGTTTGCACCTGCGCACCCTGAGCGCCCGTAAGTTAGCGGACAGCCACTAGGGGGCAGCATTGGACCAGCGATCTGGGAGCCGCACCCACGCTCCGAGGTTCTCACGCCTCTCCCTGGCTTCTGTAAATGCCAGAACTAAATGGTCATCAGCCATGCCCACTGCAGCTAGCTTCGGGGAGGGGCAGGGAGAGGACAAATCGCAACACTGAAGAGTGAGTGATGTGGCATGAGATTTCTGCAGCTGTCGCAGGAACGTGTCCCCTTGGAAAGAGCCTTACAGCTGGAGATCGAACCCCTCAGTAGTCTAAAGTCCCACCTGCGAGGGAGGGAACACCTAGAATTCCCGGAGCAACACTTGGGAACCTGGGCTCAGGACAAAGGACATCCAGCAGTCTGGATGGAGAGCCAGGAACTTTCCTTGGTTATCCTGTCCCAGGGCCGCGTTAACCAGGGCCACACCCGAATGCTTGGAATTGTGACCTCCCTAGCACGTGCCGGCCTCTCTGGGCCGCAGCTCCCTATCTAACACGGACAATAAACAGTGGGGCGGGAGCTGTTGTGGGTGGTCATGCCTGTGCGCGTGCCTGAAATCCCAGCACTAAGGAAGTGAGGCAGAAGGACTGAACGTTTAAGGTCAAACTGGACTACATAGTGCAAAGAGGTTAATAGGGCCAGGCTTTAAGGCACACACCTGTCATCCCAGAAACCAGCAGGCAGAGGCGGGAGAAGTGCTTAGAACCCAAGGCTGCCCTGGGATACAATGAGAGACCCTGCCTCAAAAAACATCAAAACAAACATCTGGGTAGTGGTGGCTCAGGCATTTAATCCCAGCATTCAGGAGGCAGAGACAGGTGAATTTCTGGCAGATTGAGGCCAGCCTAGTCTATTTAGGGTGTCCCAGGCCAGCTGGGGCTGCAGGAAGATCCTGTCTCTAAATAAATGAATAAACAAACAGAAACATATGAAGGCCCAAATGGCTTAGGTGATAAAGACACTTGAGGTGGAAGCTGAAGACCCGAGTTTGTTCCTCAGTTTATTTGGCTTTGTTTGGTTGAGACAAGAGCTCGTTATGTAGCCCTGGCTGGCCTGAAACCCTTTGTAGACCAGACTGGTCTTGAATTCACATTCGCTCTGTCTCCTGAGTGTTAGGGTCAAAGGTGTGCCCCAGCACACCCAGCGAAACCTTAAAAAGACAAAAAAAAGGGAAATGAGAAAGGGAAGTGTCACAGGTATGATTACTGTCCCCAAGCAAACGTGCCCCCTCAGAGATAGGATAAATACCCAAGGCAGAGAGAGGATCAAAGAGGGTCTGTGAAAAATCTTCAGAGACATCCATGTTCTAGAATATTCCAGGTACCATCGTGCAGCTTATTTGGGTGTGTGTGTGTGTCTATCTGTCTGTCTGCATCCCCAGCCCTGCAAAAAAATATCTGATGTGCTAGTCCTTCTTAAGAGTGCTGAGCTTAAACCCAAACCTCTGACTTGCAAATAAGCTGTAATTTCCTCAGTTCCTCCAGAAAGGGTGAATCATTACATGACTTCTCTGAGGCCAGACTGTGGACTGAACCCTCTCATGACCTGCCTTCTGTGGAAAAGGCCTGCGCCTCAGCCGGAAACTACGCCCTTTCTGGTTGAATTCTAGATGTTCGCTGTCTTTGAGCTGTTTTAAAATATGCTAAATTTCAGGTCAGTGAAAACTCTGTCCCGTCTGTTTTCCCTTCACCCCCTGTGGAAAAACTGGCTTCCCTCTATTGGCACATTAATCTCAGTATTCCTGATCTAAAATGTACTCTGTGGCTGCTCTTTGAGCTGGTGATTACGCCCACCTGGCTCCCTAGTGCGTTTGATTCAGTCAGTGCTGAATACTATGAGCTGTCTACATAGCACGCCCTTTCTGGTTGAATTCTAGACGTTCGCTGTCTTTGAGCTGTTTTAAAATATGCTAAATTTCAGGTCAGTGAAAACTCTGTCCCGTCTGTTTTCCCTTCACCCCCTGTGGAAAAACTGGCTTCCCTCTATTGGCACATTAATCTCAGTATTCCTGATCTAAAATGCACTCTGTGGCTGCTCTTTGAGCTGGTGATTACACCCACCTGGCTCCCTAGTGCGTTTGATTCCGTCAGTGCTGAATACATGCTCTTTACATCTGTGTGGGAGCCATTGACCTTGGTTTTGTGAACTTTTTTTTTTTCCTGGCGCTGAGGGTGGAACCAGGATTCTGTTCATGGCGCAGAGCTAGCAAATACTCTACCAAAGAAGCGGGAAAATAACTTTTTAACATTTCCTCATCAGGTGTTTATAGACAGTTTCTTTAGGCGGGTCCCAGTGGGATGTATTGTTAAGTATTTAAACGTGAGCCTCGTGCCCCAGGGTGGTCTGGAAAAGAGGGATGAGTGAAGGAAAGGAAAGCTGGGGGCGGGGTGGAGGAGGGCTGGAGGGGTGGAGGGAGGTTAGGGGGAGTGGGGGGGTCAAGGTCAAGTTCTGTTCCGCCAGTAGTTAAACTCCTAAGCAGCCACTTGACATTGAGATAACCTCTTTAAGCTGGGGGGTGGGGGGTGGCAAAACGGACATTCCTTGCGTTCCTGTTTGGGGTGAGGCTAGAAAGGCCTGCAAGGTTGGTTGTGCCTGAAGGGGCAGCCTGCTTTCCCCAGGGTTAGAGCCAGACTGAGGGTCAGGCAGATTCTTAGTAACAGTTATACCAACAGCAGTAGATACTATGTTTGGACAGTGACCTACATTTGGGAGGGCATTGGGTCTTGGCAGCTTTGTGGCGATAATGGAGGAGCCCCTTGTTTGCACAGAAAGGTGAGGAAGGCTAAGGAGACAGCACTGGAGGATTCCAGCGGAAACTTTTTTTTTCTTACCTCATTACCCTCCACCCAAGGGACCACCAGTCTCTCCTCCCCTACTCTGTTTGTTTGTGATAAGGTCTTAAGTAGCTCAGGCTGGCCTCCAACTCCAACAGTGTAGCCAAGGATGACCTTGAACTCCTGATCTACCTCCCAGATACTGAATTGTGGGTGTGTCCCATTACTTCCAGGCTAACCTTCCCCAGGGAACTTTCTTCATAGGAGGAATGAATCCTGGTGTTCCAGGTCATATTTTAAAGGGATCCGAGTGGCAATAGGAGGCGGTCCCCACAGATCAAAGGTGGATGGGGTGGCAAGATGAAGAGGCCCCAAGCCATAGAATTCTAAAGCCGACAGCTTGGCTTGGTGGCCTGTCCCTGTAATCCCAGCACGGAAGCAGAGGCCAACCCTGTCCAGACAGTGCGTTCCAGTCTAGCCAGAGTTACATTCCTTTCTCAAAAAAAAAAGAATTTTATGGCCGAGGAACTTCAAGAACATGGAGTCAATGCCTGTTAACACATGGGTAGAGACTGAGCCCAGAGTGGGCTGGAGTCCCTAACACAGCTGGCTAGAAGCCAAGTTCCAGGTGTCCAGACTTCCTGGGCTCTTCCTTCCCCTCCCAGTCTCTTCCAGCATCCACCAAGCCTGTGGAGGAGGAGGAAGGAGTCGGGGAGGAAGGTAGAGAAACTGGGTGTGCAGTTGAATTGGGGTCAGTATTAGGACTAGGCTGACCAGGGCCGGATGGTCCTGTCCTGGGAAGCAGGGCAGAGGCCTCCAAGGGGTGAGAGTCAACTTGTCCCACATGAAGTGTGTCACTGGGTCCAAGGTTCCCACTTCCTTCTTCCTGTGGGCTTTGATCCCGGCTGGCTGGCAGGAGGCACAACCTGGATTCCTGAGGAGAGGTGGGAGTAGCTTCCGGGGAGGGGCAGTGCTGGCCTAGAGCTCTTACTCTGCCCTTTAGGCACAGACTGGGAAGCCTCTGTCTGCACTGCTCCCTGAGCACCCCCACAGCCTCCCTCCTAGGACCTGGTAAGTTTCCATTTGTGCCCCACCATCTGAGTCAGGCTTGACCTAACACCCTGGAGATGGTGAGCTTCCTCCTGCTGGCGCTGAGCTAGGCCAGCTTCCTGGCTGCTGCTGGCTCCTAACTCTGCTCCCTGCAAAGGACCATCAGAGATTCTTGTGGTGCTCAAACACTGGACTCAAAACTGACTGAAGAGAAGGACTCCCTGGAGACCGAATGACCAGGGAACTCCTGACCAAGGCTCAGAGGAAATAACCCCAGAGAGGGAGTACCCTTTGTGCCTTGTACTAACATAGTGGGCAGCCCCAGGAGATGAAAGATGGAAGCATTATGTCCACATGTCATAGAACACGGAGCAGCATAAGCCTGACATCCATGAAGGGCCCACCAGGCTCCAGCTCCTGTGACGGGGCGATGGGAGGCACTGACTGAGGAGCTCTCCCTGAGTAGGTGGAGGGCCAGCTTTCCTCTGGCTGTGAGTCATGGGTACTGGAGAGGCTTGACCCTCCAATGACTTCTGTGCTTTGCTCAATTGCCAGCAGGTCAGCAGCCTGCACAGGACCAGCCCTTAGTCAGTATTTATGGAAGGAATGTGTGGCTGCTTGGGGTTATCTGAAGAAAAGTGACTTAAATTTTTTATTCAAGAGTCATGTGAAAACTGTTCTGAACCACTGACCTTCTAGTCAATCCAATCAACTTTTTCCTCGCCAGATATAGCTGCAAGAGTGCTCGAGAAGGGGCTGGAGGACGGCCCAGCAGTTAAGAGCATTTACTGCTCGAGTCAGAGTCCAGTTCCCAGCACCTGCACTAGGTGGCTCACAACCACCAGGAACTCCGGCTCCGGGAAGATCTTCACCTCTGGCTTCTTCCTGATTTAAAAAGGGGGAGAAGGAAAGGGCTCAGCAGGTAAAGGTGGATTCTCCTAAGTCTGACTACAATCCCTGGGACCCACATGGTAGAAGGAGAGAGAACTCCACAAGTTGTCCTCTGCCTTCTATAGTACACAAACATGGTACACATGTGCTCCTCCCTCCCCTGCCCCCCCAAAAAAAAAATTCATCTATGTCAGCTGGATGTGGTAATGTGGTGATACATGCCTGAAATCCCAACACTCAAGAGACAGGAGGATCACTGCAAGTTCAAGGCCACAGCAAGTTTCCGGTCAGCCAGGGTTACATATTATGATCCTGTCTTTTTTAAGAACATATTTTATTAATTTTTTATTTTATGTGTATGAGTGTGTTGCCTGCGTGTGTGTAAGTGCACCATGTCATGCAATGCTCTTGGAGGCCAGAAGAGATGTCGGATTCCCCTGGAACTGGACTTTCGGATAGTTGTTAGCCACCATGTGGGTGCTGGGAATCAAACCCAGGTCCTCTGCAAGAGCAGGCAGTGCTCTTAACCGCAAGCCCTCTCTCCGGCCCATTTTTTATATATATATATTTTATTTTATGTGTATGAGTGTACTGCCTGCGTGTATGTAAGTGTACCCATGTCATGGGAAGTCAGAAGAGGGGGTCGGACATTACAGACAGTTGTTAGCCACTATGTGGCTGATCCTGGAACTGTACAAGAGCAGCTGGTGATCTTAACTGCTAAGCCATGTCTCCAGCTTCCCTGGGCCTGTTATTTTAAAATGTACTTTTCTGGCTAAGTGAGGTAGCACACCTCTTTAATCCAGCACATGGGAGAGAGATGTAGAGAGGCATCCATGAGTTCAAGGCCAGCCTGGTGTACATAGTGCGTTCCAAGCCAGCAAAGTCTACATAATGAGACCCTGTCTCAATTTTTTTTTCAAACTTTCCTAAAGAGATGAGCTATATCTGGACAGAAGAAATGGCTCAGTGGTTAAAAGCAATAGCTGCTCTTGCAGAGGACCAGAGTTTGATTCCCAGAACCCACATGGCAGCTAACAACTGTCCGTAACTCCAGTTCCAGGGGAATCCGATGTTCTCTTCTGACCTCCATGGGCATTGCACAACACAAGTGCAGTTACACACATGAGGCAATACACTCATATACATAAAATAAAAAATAATAAATATTTTTTAAAAAACAGAGATGAACTATATCCATAAGAAAAAAATAATGGACTAAAAGGTGAGGAGATGAACACCACTGAGGACAGGCTGGAGGCTAGACCCGAAGCACGCCACTTAGGTGTGCTGTGGCTGAACGAGCTGTTCCCTGTATCGGGAGGGACATGCAGCAGGAGACAGAACAGGCATGAGGGCATCTTTTTTTTTTAAGACAGTGTCTCCCTATGTAGACCAGGCTGGTCTTGATCTCAGAGAGATCTGTCGGCTTCTGCCTCTTGAATGCTGGGAATAAAGGCATGCGCCCCACTACGCCTGGCTTAACATCCTAAGCACTCTCAGCAAGGCAGGTCAGTATGTCTAGACAGTCTGGTTCCAACACCCAGTAGCAATGCAGAGCAGAAGTGTTGATCGTCCAGGCAAGGACGCCAAAGTCAGTGGACCCAGAAAATGTTTCCTTTGTCTTTTCTCTGTCCCTGTCCCTGTCCCTCCTGTCCCTCCCCCTCCTCTTGAGACAGGATCTCACTATATCCTCACCAATACATGGCTGACCAGAACTTTCTTTGCATTTAAATTTTTTTTTTTAAATTTATTTAGGTACTGGGCATGGTGGCTATACCTTTAATCACAGTGCATGTGAGGCAGAGGCAGGCAGATCTCTGTGAGATCAAGGCCAACTTGGTCTACAGTGCAAGTTCCAGACCACCCTGGGTTACAATGCTTAAAAAAAAAAAACAACTATATATATATACACACACACACACACACACACACACACACCTGTGGTATGGTGGTACATGTCTGTAATCTCAGCACTGAGGAATAAGAGGCAGGTGGAGCTCTACATAGTGACACCCTGTCTCCAAAAAAAAAAAGAGGGTGCTAGAAAGATGGATCAGTGGTTAAGAGCACTAACTGTTCTTCCCGAGGACCTGAGTTTAGTTCCCAGCACCCACCCACATCAAGCAGGCTCCAACTGCCTGTGACTCCAGCTCCAGAGGACTCAACACTTCTGACCTCTGAGGGCACCTGCACACACATGCACATACCCACACCAGACACGTGGTTAAAAATAATAAAATAGAGGGCTGGAGAAGTGACTCGGTGGTTGAGAGCACTGGCTGTTCTTCCAGAGGACTGGCGTTTGATTCCTGCCGTCATCAGGCAGCCAACAACCACCTGTGATTCTGGTTCCCGGGGACCTGATACCTCTGGCCTCTGACACTGACACAGAGAGACAGACACACGTGATCAGAAATGAAAGAAAAAGCACAGAAATGATCATGTGTGGTGGTACACATCTTCAGTTCCAATACTCTGGAGGCAGGGGCAGGTGCATCTCTGAGTTCAAGGCCAGTCTGCTCCACATAGAGAGTTCTAGACCAGCTAGGGCTACACATTGAGACCTTGTCTCAATACAAAAAAATAGTATAAAAGGGGTTAGGGTATAGCTCAGTGGAAGAGCACTTGCCTAGCCTGTGCAAGCCCCTAAATGCTCCCCTGCTGTCTGTTAGTCTGTATGCCTGTCTCTGTCTGTCTTTGGTTTTGTGAGACAGGATCTCAAGTAGCACAGGCTGGCTTTGAACTCCTGAATATTCTGCTTCTGCCTCCCAAATTCAGGAATACAGATGGACACCACCACATCCAGATCTCTAGCTCTCTTTTTACTTTTTATTTTGAGACAGGTCTCATTAAGTTGCCAGGCTGGGGAGAACTCACTCTCTAGCTCAGGCAGCCCACCTTGTGACCTTCCTGCCTCAGCCTCTTAAATAACGGAGATAAGGGAGCTGCACCACAGGTCAGGCTTAAATGTTTACATTAAACAGATTCCCTCTTGTTTAGGGGGAGGAGGGATTGACTCCAGCGCCTCAAACATGCTAACCACCCACTCTACCACTGAGCTACAGTCCTAGTCCTCAGATGAACCATTTCAACTTGCATACACAAAATCCCACTGTAATTATGATACCAACAAGACCGTGAGGATTGTAAAAACATTCCCACACCACAGACCATGCCTGGAACATGCCAGGAGTTCAAGCCTCAGCCCCATTCCTCTATGGACTGAGGAGGAGGAAATGGTGTGAAGAAAATAAATAACTATGGGTTCCTGTGAAGAGAATAAATAACTAAGGGTTCCTGTCTTTCATCCCAGGGGGTTCCTGGCATCTGAAAAATCTGCACCAAGATGCTCATTGAGCCTGATTTTTCCCTCAGCCAGTGAACAGCAACTTTTTTTTTTTTTTTTAAAGATCTTTCTGTGTAGTTATGGCTAGCCTCAGACTCACAGTCCGGCCTATCTCCCCAGTGATGAGATTAAAGGCGTGCACCATCATATCCCAGCATGTTCTTTGAATAGACAACTGTTTACTTTAGACTTTTTTTTCTGGTCTCAGCTTTGGATCACAGGTGAACAGCACAGTGTCCCATTAGCACTAGGCTTTTTGAAACTAGAAGACTGAATTTGGGTGCAGGCTCTAACATCCTAAGGCACTTAAGCTCAATTTCCTCTGACAGGAGGATCCCAGCGGTGTGGGTAGCTAGTGGGAATCACATACAACCAGCAGGTTATGCCCCCGACTCTGCAAGAAACCCTGTCTCAAAAAAACAAAGCCCATGGCTGCAGAGATGGCTCAGCAGTTAAGAGTATTGGCCACGCTTGCAGAGGACCCAGATTCGATTCCCAGCATCCACATGGTGGCTAACAACCATCTGTACTTCCAGTTCCAAAGGAATCTGATACATTCTTCTGACCTCCAAAGGCATTGCACCACATGGTGCACTTACATACATGCAAGCGATATACTCATACACATAAAATAAAATAGAGAATTTAAAAATATATTAAAAAGTCCAAAACAAAAGCTGGATAGGTCTGGGGTGATGGCTTCATGGATAAAGCAACTCTTGAGAACTGGAGTTTGGATCACCAGCTAGATGAGCTGGTGGCTTTCTTAGAGTTCCAGCAAAGACTGGGGATCATGGAGCAAACTGTCTAGCTGATCCTGAACTCTGGGTTCAATTGAGAGACCCTGACTTAAGGAATATGGTGGAGAATGATTGACCCCAGATGTGTCTGAACCCAGACCCACATCCATACACATTCATGTGAACACACATATACACACATACAGAAAATAAATCAGGTAAGGGATAATAGAGACCCCCTATGTCAGCCTCTGGCTTCCATATGTGCATATAGGATGCATGCATGCACACACACACATACACACACACACACACAATTAATTAATTAAAAAAATAAAATAAGGGGACCTAAGAGATGGGTTAGCAGTCAAGAGCACTGGCTGCTCTTTCAGGGGACCCAGGTTTGATTTCTAGCACCCACATGGCAGGTAACAACTGTCCATAACTCCAGTTCCAGGGTATCCAATGCCTTCTTCTGACCTCTGTGGGCACTGCATGACACAGGCGCAGCTACCTATATAGAGGCAATACATTCATACATGTAAAATATTTAAAAATTTTAAAATCAAATTTAATTTTAAAAAAGAAAGAGCCAGATGTGGTATCCCACACCTTTAATCCCGGCACTCTGTAGGCAGAGGCAGGCAGGCAGATTTCTATGAGATTGAGGCCAGCCTTGTCTACATAATGAGTTCTAGGTCAGCTGGGGCGATGGGAAGACACTGTCTCAAAATAAATACATAAAATAAAATTTAAGAAAAAAGACCAAAGGGCTTGGGATGGAGCTTAGTTGGTAGAGCATTACCTAGCATGCATGTGGCCCTGGGTTCCATCCGTAGCCCTACATAAAACAGGCATGATGGTACATGTCTATCAACCCAGCACTCAGGAGATAGAAGCAGAGGGATCAGGAGTTTAAGATCATCCTAGGCTACATAGTGAGTTTGAAGCCAGCCCAGGCTACATGAGACTCTGACTCCACCCCCCCGCAAAAAAAAAATTACCTGAAAGTCTCATCATTGCTCTAAATCTGTAGTCACCTTGGGTTCCACCAACAGCAGAACCTTACAGGAAGATCACTCTGTGATGAAGTCACCCCCAAGTAAGAGCCATTATGTCAAAGGAATCAGATTGTCCTCTTCAGCAATGAGGACTTCTTGAAACCGCCTTGCAAAACCAGCACTGAGTCAGTGATCAACCCAACCAGTCTACGACTGCTGAACTACTCAGACCCATCACCTCCTCTATTCAAATCTGAGCCTCCTGTCAGTGCCCCAAAGACAGATGTAGGGTCACTGAACCCCTTTGTTCTTTTCAACATACCCATGTTGGTTAAATCTTCTTTGCCCTTCACCAATAGTCTTCTCAGTTGACATACCAGACAGGCTGAGACTAGTCTGTTGGGACTCCCAGAGCAAGGGCTTTTGCCCTGAAACATGTCAACAGGTCTAGTCCTGCATATGCATGTTAACAAAGTGATAAGTTTCATTGCCTTTTCTTTTTCTTTCTTCCTTCCTTCTTCTTCTTCTTTTTTAAACAGGGTCTTCATGTAACCCCAAGGGACTGGAACTTACTATGTAGATCAGGCTGGCCTTGAACTCACAGAGGTCTGCCTGCCTCTGCCTCCCTCGAGCTGAGATTAAAGGCGTGTGCCGCAACACCCGACTTCGTTTTTTGCTTTTTAAAGATTTATTTACTTGACTGGGCATGGTGGCGTGGGCCTTTAACCCTGCACTTGGGAGGCAGAAACAGGTGGATCTCCGGAGTTTGAGATCAGCTTGAACTATATAGCAACTTCCAGTGGAGCCAAGAGTACATATGAGAGCCTATCTCAAACAAATCAGGGGCTGGAGAGATGGCTCAGTAGTTAAGAGCACTGGCTTCTCTTGCAGAGGATCCAGGTTTGCTTCCTAATACCCACACAGTAGTTAACAATGGTCTGTAACTCCAGTTCCAGGGGATCTGATGCCTTCTTCTGATCTCTGCAGGCATTGCACACACAGGAACACTCTTGAATACACACAGGCAAAACACTCATACACATAAAATAAAAATAAAGAAAAATTAAAGGGCAAAACAAAATAACAAAAGATTCGCTTATTTTATGTGTATAAGTGTTTTGCCCACATGTATGCAAGTGCACCATGTAAGTACTTGGTGCCTGTGGAGATGAGAAGAGAGTGTCAGATCCGCAGGAAGTTATAGATGGTGGTAAAATCGAACCCAGGTCCTCTGCAAGAGCAGCCAGTGCTCTTAACCATTGAGCCATCTCTCCACCCCCACCCTTGTCTTCAAAAAAAAGGTTATTTGTGTGTGTGTGTGTGTGTGTGTGTGTGCAGGAACATGTGCCACTGTGTGAGTGTGGAGGTCAGAGGACAACATCCAGAAGTCATTTCTCCTTTTGGTTTCTGGGACTTGAACTCAGGCTTGAGTGGCCATCACTTTAATCCACTAAGCCATCTTGCTGATATGAACAGGAAAAAGCCTGCTTCTTCTACTGAACCTGCCGCAAGGCTGATCAACAGATTAGAAGCCAGTGACTGTGGAGAGTTTGGAATGTTTCAGGTTCAAAGCCTCTTAGTCTGTCTTGGGCCATCTTTAGCCTCTTAAATAGCCATTCCTTGTCCACCTCTGTGTCTAACCTAACATCCTGTGACTAACAGATAAAATCTTTTTGTTATTTTTTGAGACACAGTCTCACTATGTAATCCTAGCTGGCCTGGAACATACTATGTAGACCAGGCTGGCCTCAAACTCATAGGGATCTGCCTGCCTCTGCCTCCTGAGTGTTGGGATTAAAGGTGTATACCATCTGGCCTAGCACAGATAAAAATCTTTTGAGATGTACTAACTTAGCAGACCACCAGCTTCTACCAACCCAAGGGCTAAATAGTCTGTCAGTGGCTGAGGCCTAAACCAGAATTCTCCCCACTTTTTAACAATTCACCTCTATAAAACATTTCTACCAATGCATTTGAAAATGTCTTGATTTATGACTTTTCTTTGTTCTGTTTTTTTAAAAAATATTTTTATTTTGTATGTATGTTTTGCCTACATGTATGTAAGTGCACTCATGTTATGCAACGCCCATGGAAACCAGAAGAAGGCATCAGATTTTCTGGAAGTGGTGTTATTGACAGTTGTTAGCTGTCATTTGGGTGCTGGGAGCCAAACCTGGGTACTCTGCAATAGCAGCCAATGCTTTTAACTGCTTAGCCATCTCTCTAGTCCTTTGCTATTGTTATATTACTATAAGGACCTAAGAAATTGTAGCACGTTAGAACATGGAATTTGCCCTGACCCAAATCTGTGTTACTGAGTCATGGTCACTCATATTTGACTCCAGAATAAACTATCTCTCATCACCTTTGAGGCATTATGGAAATCAGGTGGTTGAGGGGCCAAGCATTCACCTGGAGAGTTGGAGAACTCAGGTTTCACTGATGCCTGTGGTCCAGAGGAGCTTACATGCTGAAGTTTTGGGTCCTGAGTTACAGAAATCCACAGGTTTTGTAGGTTTTCCCCATGTAATTTCTTTTTTGTTGTTTTGGTGTGTTTGTTTTGTATGGAGACAGGGTCTCCCTGTAGCTCCAGCAGGCCTGAAACTCACTATGTAGACCAGGTTGGCCTCAAACTCATAGTCACCTGCCTCTGCCTCCCCAAGTGCCCAGCCCATGTCATTTCTTAAAAGTTACACATTTGTAGGTTTAAACTGTGACTATATGACTTCTAACACAGATGTTTAATATGCTCTGAGACCACTGAGGGGAAACTCCTTCTATGGTTAAGCTTGTTTACAGAAGTAGATACTGTGGGCTGGAGCTGAGACATTCTTGACAATGGAAGTCATCACAGGTGTTCTGGCAACATCACACAGGTGTTCTACCAGATAGCTGTGATAGTGTTGGGACTGGAGAGTCCGCTCAGCACTTGAGAGTACTGGCTGTTCTTGCAGAGGAATGGGTATAGATTCCCAGCACCCACATGATGGCTAACAACCATCAGTAACTCCAGTTAAAGGGGAATCCAACACCCTCTTCTGACCCCTGTGGGCATTACACAACACTTACATACATTCACTTACATACATGCAGGCAATATATTCATACACATAAATAAAAATAAGAAAAAGATAGCTTTGTGGTCTTTTGTTCTCTTCTACAACCCTTAGAAAACATTTACAGTATAACTCGGCAAGTATCTACCACAAAAGTCATGAGAAGATAACTACTATGTCCTAACTTATATAGTGTTTGTAAAATAATAGTAAATGCACACTAAGAACATTAAAAGCATGGGTATGTACTTTTCTTCTTTAGAGGTGAGAGTTGTACTTTTGCATTGATACTGGCTCCCTTTTCTAGTCTCTTTCTCTCTAGGAAAAGTAGATTTACTATAAGTGACTAAAAAGTATAGCAAATACTCCACAGAACTGGAAGAAGACTAAGCTTTCAAACCCTGTAAAACCTGGAACTTGGTTTATGACAAGGAATTCTAACTTTTAACCCTGTAAGATTTTTGTTTAAGGAAAGGCACTGATGAATTCCTGAGCCTGATGGTCTAGGGTGGTGGAGCATGTCCTTCCCGCCGGTTCTTTTAAACTAGCCAACTAGAAAAGACTGGAGTTCCAGCTAACACAGAAAAGACACAGGGATAAAAGCCCACCAAGCTTGGACACTGTGTGCTTGCTAGATCTGACTGACCTAGCGAGACACCTTTTGCAGAAGTAAAATCTGCCTTGCTGAGTTACTTTCGCTTTCTCTGTGTGATTCTGTTCTTTGTGCAGTTTTTGTTTTTGCAGACAAGGTCTCACTATGTAGCCCTGACTGGCTTGAAACTGGCTATGTAGATAGGCTGGTTTTGAACTCAGAGAGATCTGCTTGCCTCTTCTCCCATATGCTGGAACTGAATGTGCCATCATGTCCAGCTATTTCTCTCTCGCTCTCTTTCTCCCTCTCAACTTCCATCTCTCTCTTTAAGACAGGGTCTCGTGAAACCCAGACTGGCCTTAAACTATAGGGCCCAGGATCACCTTACTTCTCATGATCTTGCTAAATGCTTGGATTGTGGACACCTGTCAGGAGACCTGCCTTCCATTGCCTTTTCTAAGGAAGAGAGAAAAAAAATTTAGGCTTTGTGATTTACTTGCTCTAAATAACAGCAGGAAAGAGCTGAATCACAATGGGTGAATTACAGCCTGGATCTGAGCCGGCTGGAAACACTCCAGGACATTTTTAACCAAAAAAGTTTTGTTCTCTGAATCCCCCTCTGTGGCTCCGCCCAGCCAAGGGCCGGGCCCTAGAGAAGGGAAACAGCATTTCAATGTGCATTCCACATTGCTGTGTTTAGCATCTTCTTAAAATCCAGACTTTCTTTTCTTTTCTTTTTCTTTTTCTTTTGAGACAAGGTCTCTCTGTAGTTCCAGCTGGCCTGGAACTCGCTAATTAGACCAGGCTGGCCTTGAACTCACAGAGATCCGCGTCCCTCTGTGATTGGCCAGCCTCTATGATATCCGCTTCCTCTTTCTCCCCAGCAGGCAGTTTTTAAAAATCCAGACTTTTTAAAGTCAGGACAGCCGAAACTGGAGAACTCCGAGAGACCAAAACAGAGAATCTCAGTCATCAGGAGAGAGGTTTGGGCTCGGAGAAGCTCCCCTTCACCTCTGGAGCTCTGTGTGGTAGGGTACACCTAGACCCTAGATGGATACCGTGTAGCTAGGGGGAGGGCCTGCACAGGAGCAGTGAAGAAGAGCTCCTTCAGGACACCAGTGGGCGGGCTTCGTGGGGAGAGCCTGGAAAGGATGAGCTGGGAGTTCAGATCCCGGCACCCACGTGAATGGCGGTAGTCCCGGGGTGGGAGGTGGAGATTCCCCAGAGCTGTTTCCCTAGAGAGCAAATGGGCCAGCTAGATTAGCCGAGTCCAGACACTCTGAGTTCAAGGAGACACCCTGCTCTGACATAAGGTAGAGAGGGATGGAGAAGATGTCCAGTGTCAATCTCTGGCCTCCATGTGCACTCACACACATGCATGTGTACCCAGACACATACACAGATACATGCACACACAAAAGAAAGTGCTTCTTTAGCTAAACCTCAGGGGCTGGGGCATTGTAGGTGATTATGATGTGCATGTGTACATGATGGCATGACGTATGTATGTGAGCACTAAGTGGAGGTCATAGGACAGTTCTGTGGAGTTGGTTCTTTGTACCTTGACGCAGGTTCTGGGGATCAAACTCAGGCTGGCACACTGTGGCAAGTGCCTTCTGCACTGTGCCATCTTACCAGCATTTAAGATTTTATTCGTTTATTTATATTTTATGTGTATAAGTGTTTTGCCTGCATATCTTTAAGTGTACCATGTGCATGCAATTCCCAGAGAGGCCAGAAGAGGGCATCAGAAGCAAAGATTACTGATGATTGTTCAATGGCATGTGGATGCTGGAAATCCAAAGTAGGGTCCTCTGCAAGAGCAGTCAGTGCTCTTAATGGCTGGTCTTCCACAATGGACAGTATTAATCGATGCTAGACATTCACTACAGCAATCCCTCCAGTGTGTTTCTGAGGTGGACACAAAGAAAAACTAGATTTTGCTATTGTTGTTTTTTAAAACAAGGTTTCCTTATAGCCCTTGTAACTTGCGATGTAGATCAGGCTGGCCTCGGTCTCACAGAGATCTGCCTACCTCTGCCTCTCAAGTGTTGGAATTAAAGGCATGTACCACCACACTAACCAAAGACATTTTTAATATAGATTTTAAGCATGACAGTTAAGAGAAAAAGACTCTAGAAGAAAGCAAGGGACATTTGAGAACACAGTGTGGGCTTCTCTAAGAAAGTCGCAGATACTACATTTGTGTTTCTGTGTGTGATTATGGGTGTGGGCATATGTCACCTTGCATGTGTGGATGTCAGAGGACAACTGGTGAAGGTCAGTTCTTTCCTTCCATTATTTGGGTCATGAGGATCAAACTCAGACTGTCTGGCTTGGTGGCAAGTACATTTACCTGCGAAGCCATCTAGCCCTCCCAATTAAAAAAAAAAACAAGAAAACAACTTTTTTAATATATATTTTTATTTTATAAGTGTTATGCCTGCATGTGTTAAGTACATCTGTGTCATAGAGTGCCTGGCGAAGACAGAAGAGGGCGTCGTATCTCCTGGAACTGAAGTTAAGGACAGTTGTTAGCTGCCATGTGGGTGCTAGGATTCAAACCTCGGTTTTCTGCAAGAACAGCCAGTGCTCTTAACCCCTGGGCCATCTTTCCAGCCCCATCTCTCCTTTTTTTTTTTTTTTTTTTTGAAACAGGATATCATGTAGATTAGGCTGGCCTCAAACTTCCTATGAGCTGAAGCAACTTTGAACTCCTGATCCTCCTTGCTCTCCCTCCTAAGTGCTGGGATGTGTCATCATGGCTAGTTTTTTTTTTTTTAAAGGTAGTTCTGTGTTTGCTCCACGCCTGGTCTCAAACTTGCTATGTAGCTGAGAATGATCCTTCTCCTTCCACCTATAAAGTACTGTGATTACAAGTATGCACAACCATTCCTAGTTCTGTGTGGTGCTGGGGCTTGAAGAACATTATGTACTCTACCAACTGTTCTACATCCCCAGGCATATTTGTATACACACATCTTCCTGTTTCTGCCTCTAAAGTGCTTGGATTATAGGCATGGTACCACTCAAGTGCCTGAGTTTGATCCCTAGTAATACACACCCAGGGTTATAAACACTAAGGACATGTCCCAGATACTTAGGAAGCTGTGGCGGGAGCACTGTTTGGTCCCAGAAATTCTAGGCCAACCCAGGCAATCTAGCAAGACCCCATCTCAAAACATTTTTTTCATAGTGATAGAATTAGTCGAAGGGTAAAGGACCCCAGGTCCCACCTCAGACGTGAACACTCTTAGGGGTCTGGCTGAAGTCAGATGCTCTGAAGGTGACTAAGCTGTTGGGGAGAGGACTGGGAGGCATATTTCACAGCTCTTCTTAGGTAGCAAAGCCTACAATCTAGCAGATGTAGACAAAACCCAGAAAAGCAAGCAGTTACAGGTAGAAATGAGTACAGGTAAGAAAAATAACTCAATAGCAAAGTGTAGGGAGAGGTGCTAGGGAGGGTGTGTGGCGGTCAGAGGGACTAAGGGAGCAGTGTTTTCTATTTTCTGAGACAGTCTCACGTAGCCCATGTCGGCTTCAAACACCTTATTTAACTGAGGCTGGCCTTGGCCCCCATCCCCTGCCTCCATCTCCTGAGTGCAGGGATCACAACAGCTATGACCTGGTACCAGGTTATTAAGTGGTGTTTGAATTGAAATCAGACATTGAGGAGGCTTCCATGTGCAGATTCTTCAGAAAGCATCTTCGGCACAGGAAACGGCAGAGATAAGGTCCTGGAAGGCATACATTTTTGCCTATCTGAACGGCCATCTAGGAATGGTATTTTCCAATGAGGTGGAACTGACTATGGGTCAGGTATGGCTTACAAAATTAGGCTATGTGATCTGGGGCACAAAATTTGGCTGTCACTAATGGAAGGGTGGGCCCCTAGACTGCAAGTGCCAGCCAATCAAAGAGATTTGGGGCAATGGCAACAGGAACCTTGCAGCTGAAGGGAACAGGTAAGGATGGCTCACCAATATGAGCCTGTAGGCTGCTAAGCCAGCAAGACACACGAGGGACACAGGCCTGTGGAGCCCACGCTCTCATGTTATTCTGTGAGGCATGCAGGATAGTCTTTTTGATTTTGATTTTCTTTCTTTTTTCTCATACTGTACACCAGGCTGGCCTCAAACTCAAAGCAGTCCTCTTGTCCTGACTTCCCCTGAGTTGGGATTGCAAGTGTCAGCCACCAGCCACCAGCCACCACTGAGTTCTACAGGATGGTTCCCCCCCCACCACCCAAATTTGGTCTTTTTTAAGAAAGGGTCTCTCTCTAGCCCCAGCTGGCCTGGAACTTACTATGTAGACCAGGCTGGCCTTGAACTCAAGAGAGATCCCCTCACCTCTGCCTCCTGAGTGTTGGGATTAAAGGCCTGTGCCACCATGCTGGGTCATGGATAGTCTTATTCTTATACTGCATATGAAGAAACCAAGAAAATAACACACCAAGTATATATCTTCAACTGTTGGTTGGTCTTGAACTCCTGATCTTCTTGCCGTGGCCTCCTGAGTGCTGGGATTACAGATGTGTGTCATCATGCCTGGTTTGGGGGACATCAATTAACTAAGTACCTTCTAAATTTTTCATTTATGATTGCTGTGTATAAGGGTGTGTATACATGCAGAGGTCAGAGGGCAGCCCTGTGGAGTCAGTTCTCTCTGCCTTTATGTATGTTCCAGGAATTAAACTCAGGTTGCCAGGCTTGTGTGGCAAGTGACTTTACCTGCCAAGTCACCTTGTTAGCCCTTATTTATTTATATTTTTTGAAGCTCAAGAACTATTTTATTTGAATTTGTGAGAAATCCAGAGAGAAATCTTGGCAGTTACGTGGAGGAAGGAGATAGAGAAGGCAATGGGAGAAAGTCATGTCTTTTGAGTTAGGATTAGCAATGGAGGTGTGCAAGGGGCCATGGAAAACAGAGCAGAAGGATATCTTTAGAGAAAACAATAAGAAAGCCCAAAGTTGGGGCCAACATACTTGGGAATTTTGGTCTGTGTCCAAAGAGATAAACAGAGGAAAAAAGTTTTTTAAAAGGGAGGGGGTTACTGGAGAGATGACTCAGTGGTTAAGAGCACTGGCTATTTCTTGCAGAGAACTGGGATTTGATTCCCAGAACCTACATGGTGGCTAACAACTGCCTGTAACTCCATTTCTAGGGGAATCTGACACCCTCTTCTGACCTCCAAGGGCATTGCATGACACGGGTACACTTACACACATGCAGGCAATACACTCATACACATAAAATGGAAATAATAAAGTTAACATGGAGGGGAGGAAAGGTTACACTTTTTTATTTAGAATTCAGAAAAAGTGGGCAGGCTTGAGCCGTGACGATCTGTAAGTAAGCAGCTGCTAACCAACTTTTTAAATTTTTTGGCTTTATTTTTTTTTATTTATTATTTTTATTTTATGTGTGAGTGTTTTGCCTGCATATGTATAAGTGGACCCGTGACGTGCAGTGCCAATGGAGGCCAGAAGAGGGCGTTGGATCCCCTGGAACTGGAGTTACCATGGTTGTTAGCCACCATGTGGGTGCTGGGAATTGAATCTTGGTCTTCTACAAGAACAGCCTATGTTCTTAACCATTCTCTAGCCTATTCTTCTATTCTTTTATTCTTTTTTGTTTTATTGTGTGTGTGTGTGTGTGTGTATGTGTGTGTGTGTGTGGTATATGAGTAAAAGTGTCACTTTGCAAGAGCACAACCTGTGGGAGTTGGTTCTCTCCCTCTATGAGATGGGGCCCCAGGGATTGAACTCAAGTTGTCAGGCATCAGGTGTAGCAGTAGAGCCAGGTGCCTTTACCTGCTGAGCCTCATCCGTGGATCCCCGCAGATAGATTTTGATTGTTTGAGATAGGGTCTCTTTATGTAAATCTGGCTGGTCTAGAAGCTGCTACATAGACCGGGCTGGCCTCAGAGTTACAGAGATTGGCCTACATGTGCCTGCTGAGTGCTCACTGTTTACTTCTTTATTGTCTTCAAAATCTGGTGTGTGGTTAAGTGTCCCAGCAACTAGTTCAAGGCCAGCCTTGGGCAACATAGCAAGACCTTGCTTCAATAAAATTTAACAAGACTTCAAGATGTATGTAACTCAGCAGTAGAGTGACTATTTTAGATGTGTATGACCTCCAGTTTACTCTTTGAGTTTTGTTGAGATAGATTGATGTGGATACTATATAGTCCAGGCTAGCCTGTGAATCCATCCTTCCACCTGAGCCTACTGGGTGTGGAGATCACAGAAATATACCATCATGTCTAGGCAGTTATCTACATTATTTTAAATGGCTAAAAAAATAAAGGGTAGGTGAGATGGCTCAGGGGGTGAGTAAAAAGGCTTGCTGCCAAGCGTGATGACCGAGTTCGATCTCTGAGATACACAAGGTTGGGGGAGAGAGCCAGCTCCCACAAACTGTCCTCTGACTTCCTCATTGTTACACAAAAACATAGTAACATCTTAAATTTAAACAACAAACAATGAAAGCAGCAGAACTGCGCATGGTGACTCATGCCAGGAATTGCAGCATTCCGGAGGCTGAAGCAGAGTGCTACAAATTTGAAGCCAGCCTGGGCTACTGGACTACATAGTGAGTTTCAGGTTAGTCTGGACTACAGATTGAGAACCTGTCTCAAAATAAATAAAACAAACCAAATGTTTAGTGTATTACCATGACAATGGCCTCCTCTCCTTACCTCTATCTACACTATGTTCTAGTGCCCGCAGCTGCATCTGTAACGTCCAGAGGGCAGCACTCGTCAGTCTGATGCCAAAGTACAACCTTGAATATCACCAAAAATAGCTCTGTTGTCCTGTCCTGAGGAAGAAGAAAGCAAGGAAAGGTTAGAAAGAGCCTGAATTGTCTGCGATTTCAATAGTGGGATGCATACTCACACTACTGTAAATGGAAGAAGCTTTCTTTCTTTTTTTCTTTGACATATTGCCAAAGGAGAATTTAAACACAAAGGAAAAACATCTCTACATTTAGCTAAACTGAAGGCAAAGCAGCCAGCTGAGTGGCAAAAGCAGGCCAGGCGTTTGGAGGCACCCAGAGACACTTTTGTCTGCCGAGTCCTGGGGAAGCCCAGAGGCCAGGGAACATTTGTTCTCAGAGGGCACAAAGGCGGTACTAAGCAGGCGAGTGGAAGTGGCTCATGACCCAGATCTGTCCTTCATCCGAGGACTGAAGAGCCTCCATCCCTTATTTTGGGATCTCCAGTCATAAAATGGGGCTAGTAAGCCTTGTAGCTTAGTATCAGTGAGGTTTTCATGAAGTGTAATTAATGTTTGCAAAAGGCTTTGTGGTCCTGCAGATGAAAAAGCACCCTGTGAGGGATGCAAGATGGACTGCTGTTACTCTGAGGGAAGACATATTTTGTGAGTGTCAAGCTTTTGTTTACTGAGGCAATGGGGGAAAAGCAGGTTAAGATCACGTGGCACAATCTTTCAAACTGTGGCCATAGGAAACTCGTAGAGGCTGAGGACTCACACATCATATAGCAAGACAAACTTCACAGAGAAGGCAGAAATCCCCAGAGGCAAACTGGTTAGCTTCCAGATGCACAGTCACACCTAGAAAAATCTGCTGGGACCAATTAGAAGAACACAGATTGTACTTCCGGCTTTACAAGGGGACTGAACAGCATACTCAACAATTCTCTTTCCTCAGTCTATCGTTGGCTTCTGTGATTTTCTGAGAACTGAGTGGTTTTCTTCTAATTAATCTTAGAAGGCCTGATGCTGGGTGACAGCAGGTAGCCTAATTAAGCATCTCCATGTTGTGACACTTAAGAACACATATGGGAATCCCAAAGAACTCCTAATGTTTGATTCCTAAATTTAATCCCAAACTGTTCCACTGAATCCTCTTATGTGACTTGGGCTAATTATGTAATAGCTTACTCTCTAGTGAAAAAACAAGAAATGTGACTGATGCTTCTCTTGCTTCCCTCCTTGCAAATCATCCTTCAGGACAGAGACACCAGCTTCCCTGTGGGACAAAACCTGAGCAGAGAGGAAACAGCCTTCATGCCTCAGCCACAAAGCACACTGCCTCACCCCAGAATGCACGAGGACCAGGAACGCACTGATATTTTACATTAGGTGTGTATGTGTGGGGATGCCACGTATATACTGTCTACGCATTAGTGCCTATGGAGGTCAGAGGAGGTGTTGGGCATAATGCAAGGTGGGCCTAGCCAGGCCACATGCTAGGAGGAATAGAGGAATGACTCCTGTGGGCGTGGCGTTCTGCTCTGGTTAATAGTGAGACCAGCTTCTGCTCAGCACCTGGAGAGAACCTGCTTATCTGGGGACAAACTTACTATTGGCTGTATTTGGGACACTACCCCATAAGGTCATTGGCTCTCCAGGCCTATAAGAGCTTGTGCACCTATTCAATAAACCAGCTTGCTGTGCCACAAGCCTGGCCTGTTTCCTGTCCAGCTCCCAGAGTTTGTGTCTTAACTCTGCATCTACTCACCTGTTCCCCCCACGACACACGACAGAGGTCCCCTCAGTCTCCTCAGGCTGGCCTGGAGTGCTGATACCCCTGATAACTGGTGCCTGGGACAGGGACTCCGTCCTCCTCGGTACTGGCAAGATGCCCATCTGATCTTCGGTGCCTAGACCCCCAGTGTTTTGTGTGCGGATGGTCCTTGTGGACGCCCCCCCCCTCCTTTTTGTTCCCCTTCCTGTGTTTGTCTCCCTACCCCAAAGGAAGCACACACCACCTCACGGTCCCTGAAATCCGTGTTGGCTCTTCCCCTTCTTGGTTCATCCCGGTGGAATCACATGGGGGCTTAAACCTCCTGATTTTGGAACCCAGGCAAAACTATCAGCTAAACTTTTTCGGAAGAGACACCTGTGCAATCGGTGACTTACTCTCCCAGCTTTGATTTAAAACTGCCCCAGCTCGCTCCTGCGCGTGGGGCTACAGCCCTGGGACCCAAGCAATGGCAGTGCTGAGATCGCTCTCCAGGCTCCGCTGGGTGCTGGGTTAACACCCCCCTCTTCAGAGTGGAGAGGCAGCTGGGTCTGCATTGCAAGCCCAGACCTTTCAAATGTTAATTGCCCCTCCCTGGCTTTACCTGCAGCACTTTTAGAAACTGGTGCAAACCTGGGCAGTTTTTTGTGTGTGGTCCAAGGAACTCCTGTAGAGGCTGGAGTGGAAATCCACGGAAGTTTCCCACTGGGGCCCCCAACATTCTGGCTGCATGTCTCTGTGGGTTCTGATGTTGGCCATTTTGGCCTGTATGGTAATGAACAATCTCCCCTCCCACCAGGTAGCTACAAGCACATGGGGCTTTTCCCCTGCAGCTTGTCTTTAAGAAAAAAAAAGAGGATAAAATGACACTTGTCCCTCCCCCAATATGGGCTGGAGAACCAGCATAACCTTTACAGGCTCGGGCTTCTCTTAGCCCTTGGGCCAAGTTTCATCCAACCTGCCCCCCGCCTCCAGGTGCTCAGGCAACAGTTTGATCCCTTTGCTTAAGATTTGACTTTATTTCAGATGTTACATTGACTTTTGCATTCTAGGACCTTTGTTACTTCCCCCTTTGTCTAATCCCCTCTAGAGTAAAGTTCGATCATGCCCCTCCTAACAGCACCTGGTGCTGTACTATTGTGATTCACTATTCAGCAGAGGTAATAGCAACAGAAATTGCTACAAGGACAGATGTTTTCATTCCTGCTAATAGTGACTTCTGTCCCATGTAAACCACTGAGTTAGGATGTTCAAGACTCTTGTACAGATTCAGGCTGGCCACCTGACCCTGTGACAAGAAAAAAGGAGAACAGCCTCAGAGTAAGGACATTGTGCTGTTAAGAATAACTAATAATCAACTAATTTCAACAGAGGTTATTATTCATCTTATGGTATAAAATGTCTATAGCAAAAGTAGCTCATGGAATTCTCTATTTTCTCACACCAACAAAAAAGTCACTACGACAATTCACAGTTCTTGGACAAAATAGATTGCAACCTCTGCCTAAAATTCCTCAGTTAGCAATTATGCTAAAGATTGTAAACTTCAGTTTGATAATGTGTTCCCAGATGTCTGTTGCTTCTCTCTTCCTAGTGTTAAACTTCCTCAAGACTTAAAGCAAGGTTTATGGTTTTTGTGTTTTCTATAAGGTTTAACTAGGAACTTATAAAGTACAATATATACAGGGGTAATATTAATTCATTACTTTATGTGTGTAATTTGCATTCCATGTTCTTTTAGTAAAATGATGCTACACAGTTAAATAACTGCCATCTTCATGTCTTCAGCAGTGCCTGCTTGAAAAAGATCATCATATATGAATTTGTTGACAACTGTATTCTTTCACTGAAGGAGGGTAAGCAGGGTCATTGGACCTTCACCTGAGTATCTAGCCAATCCTCCTAGCCAGCTGTGTGTAATGCTTCTAAAATTAATTTTTTAAGGTTATTACATCTCATGGTACTAAGAAAGAAAATAAAAAGGTGAAAAATGATGTTAAAAAGGTATGGAAATGGAGATATTTTTAAAATGAGCAAGTAATTAAACATCTGAGTCTATATGTTATGGTATATAAAAGATGAGAGAAAACTATATATTTAAATATATGTCTAGTCAAGGTTTATTCAAGAATGTTTGTTTTTTGCCCAAGCTTTAACTGCATAGCATACAGTAATTAAAACTGCCAGACTGGTGGAACTAACCTTCTTGGGTGTTTAACAACCATATTTAGAGGCCTAGACTAATCTGGTCAGAGGGACTTAAAGGGAAAATTTTTTTGTCTCTTGCCCTCCAAGGTCAACTAAGTGGATGCTGGGAACTGAACCCAGGTCCTCTCCAAGATCAGCTTTTGACCACTGAGACATCTCTCAAGCCCCTAGATTTGCATTTTTTTGAGACAGCGTCTCATTATGTAACCATAGCTAGCCTAGAACTCAATATGTAGACTGGGCTGGCCTGGAATTCACAGAGATCCACCTACCTGCCTCTGTCTTCCAAGTCTTGAGATTAAAGGCATGTGCCACCAATACTGGGCAAGATTGTATGTTTGTCATTAATTATGTGTATATGTACATACGTGAGTGCAGTGTCTGAGGAATCCAGAGAAACTGGATTTACAGTTGGAGTTGCAGATAGTTGTGAGATGCTTGATGTAGGTGCTGGAAATTGAACTCTGGTCCTCTGTAAGACCAGAAGTATTTGTAACCCTGAACTATCTCTCCAGGCCCTAAATAGTTTGAATTTAAATAGCATTTCTCCTATTACAAAGCATTACTTCATTTGATTGGATTTTCAAAATACTCCTGTAGAGTAATTGGCAATTAGATCACGTGGAGTATAATTTTGTCATTTTTGTGAAGACAGGGTCTTATGTAGCCGGACTGGTCTGAAACTCACTGTGGAGCCCAAGGGGCCTCAGCCTCCTAAATGCAGGGATGAGAGATGTGCCCTGCTTTGCTCAGCTGAAGTGCAGGGGTTTCGTTTCTTTGCTTTCTTTGTTTGAGATGGAGTCTCATGTAGCCAGGGCTGGCCTGGAACTCACTAGGGAACTGAGGATGGTCTTGAACTCCTGATCTTCTTGCCTCTGTCTTTTAAGCGCTGGGATGACCAGTGTGTGACACAAGTGTGGTTATGGGTTTTTGTGTTTTCTTTTCTTTTTTGACAGGGTCTCATGTACCCCGGGCTGCTAGTCTCAAACTTGTCGTATAGCCCAGACTGGCCTGGAACTCATGAGTCTTCTGCCTCACACCCTCCCTAGTACTAGCATTATAGGCCGCATATGCAATTCAGATAATGGAGTCATTTAGAAAATTCAATGAATATTTAATGAGCACCTATTGTTTGCCAGGCATTGGTCTAGAAGATGATGATCATTCCATGGGGAATAAAATACATACAAACACTGCCAAAAACACTTACATAACCTACCCAGGAACACAAAATGGGAGCCCAGAGTCTTTTGACTGGTGTTCTTTATCATTATTTCTATCTTAAGCTGGAAAAATGAAGTACAGATAATTATCTCGATTCTTAGTAAATCAGTGGCAATTCTTGCATGAAGGCACTCAACCACATGTGCTTGCCAGCATCTGTTTGCATGATTCTGCATCTAGTACTTCCCTAGAGAGCTATTTATACTCCCACCGAAAGCCAGTTCCTTCACTTGGGCAGCGATCTCTGATCTCCTTAAGGACACAGGCCATCAAGCCAACTCCGTACTTTCTCACATTCACATCAGCAATGTTGTACAAAATACTGTGCTTCTTCTACATTAAAAGCAAACAAATGCCTGTATTACCAACTACTCCAGAGTCTGTGATGAGAGGACTCAGTGTGCTAAGAATGTGAGATCAACCTGGGCAACACAGCAAGACCTAACCCCACCTACCACAAAACAACAAAACAAAAACAAAGCCAGACTCCTGGCTGCTCACCCCTGTAATCTCAGCCTTCTGGAGGACAAAGTTTAAAGCCAGCAGGCTACATAGTAAGACACTGTCTAAAATCACAAACAACAAAAACTCTACCACTGAGTTACACACCCTGTCCTACCATTTACATTTCCTTTCCCACCCCCTTTTGGAATTGCAGATGGCTGTGAGTCATCTGACTTGAGAGCTGGGACCAAACTCCACTCCTCTGCTGGACTTTTCTACAGGAGAAATCCAATGATTTTTCCCCCTTCAGTTCATCCCCACAAAGGTTTCTGACCCACCAAATGCCACACTGCAAGGCCATCAATGACTTTGTTGCCCCGCTCGCCTTCTCAACACTGCCCTCTGTTTTCTTTCTTCACTTGTTGCTTCTCTCAGGCAGCTTTTGGAATTCTCCTCTTGGATCTCTTAGAGTAAACTGCTCCAGGGCTTCCTTGTTTCTTCCTGTCCATGTAGCTCTACACTGACGATCTCATTGAGTTTCCAGGCCTTAACAGTGCTACCTATCCACTGAAAACCATCCCAAACACCTAGGGACAACTGTGCCACTTTAGTTCGAGAAGGGACATTATGACATCTGAGTAAAGAGAAAATGCAATGACCTTTCAGAATGTATCCTTGTTATTCAGTGAAGCATTTGTGTATAAATAGCAAATATATATACACATATAACATACATTTAATGCACATACAAGGGGCATATATACATGCATAGAACTGTTTCCTGTTGTGGCAAATGTTTGTAATCCCAGCATTTGGGAAGCAGATTCAGGAAGATCAGGAATTTAAGGTCAGTCTTCTTTATAAGTTTAAGGCCAGTCAGGGCTACAACAGAAACCACCCCCCATATCACAGCATCTAACCCCTCCCACACCAAGTCAAAGCCAGTGTTCCCATGAGCCTGCCAAGTTCTACAGATCTTCCCTGCCCTGTGGTCTATGTGGTCCATCACAGTCTTGACTCCTCCTGGCCCACTGTTTGAATCCTGTCAGTTTCCCTGATCTGCTTCCCATGTTCCACTTATGTTTGCACCTGAGGCTTTGCCTGGAAACTCCTCCCTAGATGTCCACAGGGTTGCTCCCTTGGCTCCTGTGGTCTTCACTCATATCCCATTAACAAGACTCACCTGAACACACCACTTAAAAGTACAAAACACACTTCCCTCTCATCCTTGTGTATTTTCACGCTGGCACTTTTCCTGGTAGGGGATCCTGGGGATCAAATTCAGGGCACTGCATCTTACCGCTGAGTTAGACCCCTAGCCCACTACTGCTTATTTTGTCTGCCTTTGCCACCTACTCTCCACCAGGATAAGAGATCTTTGTTGTATTTCTTAAAATATTTTTGTGTATGTCTGTGCACATAAATGCAGATGCTCTCAGAGGCCACAGATAAAGGAACCCCTGGCACTGGAGTTACAGGTGGTTATGAGCTGCCTCACCTAGGTGCTGGACACATCTGGTGTCCTCTGCAAGAACAGTAAGCCCTCTTAACCACTGAGCTATCTCTCTAGCCCCTTTGTTGTGTTTTTTTATGCAGTGATGTATTCTAAGCACCAATAGGACAAGACACTTGGTTGATGCTCATGCTGTAAGCAAATAAATTAAAATCTTGGCTTTTAGAAGACTCTAGTAGATTGTGTATTAGACCAGTGAAGCCAGGCTGCCAAAATGACAAATCTCAGGCTTCGTATATTCTGTACCGTGGTTAGGATGGGATTTTGCTCTAGGGAAGACCATTTGCACTCAAATAGGACACACTGATGTTGTGTGTCTCTTGAGTACCTTTTACATTTATGGAAGTGTGTGTTTCTGCTATCCTAAGAAGCAAACTATTGGCTGCTAAGGATTTATTTCTTAACTCCAGTACTTCTGAAGTTCAGGGAAGCATTTTACAACTATCTCAATATTTTGCCTCAAAGGGGAAAAACTATTACAGTATGTGGGAATGCTAACTGCTGCCAAACAGGGGAAGAAGCTGAGCATGGAACTGCCCACCTGCAATCTAGGCCTTGGGAAGTAGAGCTGGGAGGCGGAGTTCAGGGTTATCCTCAGCTACAGAGCTGGGCTACATGAGACTATGTCTCAAAAACAACAGAAACTCCCAAATGAATTAGAATTTGATATTTAAGCAGAGCCTCCTTATCTGCACAATGGAGTGCTGGGCAGACATTTTCTGAACTTCAACTCACCAATTCATTAGGTGGTTTTGTTTATTTGGAGTGTGTGTGACAGGATTTCACTATGTAGCCCTGACTGGCCTGAAACTCACAGAGAAATTCTCTTGTCTCTGCCTCTTGGATTAAAGGCAGGCATGTGCCACCGTGCCAGGTCAATTAGTTGGATATTTTGCTTTCGATATTGATAACAGTCTAACGTCACAGTATAATATTTTAATGTGGCTTTATAAGGATTACTACCAAAAGGTTTCAAAAGACACATGAATCTTAAGGTAACACAAAAATTTAAAGTTCTATGCATTGCCTCTACTCACAATAAAACAAAATTTGGAATCCAAATTTCTTTTATCTGGAAGCTATCAAATTCTGATCCGTTCCCTCAACAATTGTTTTTGACCTTTTCATCCTGTCATTATAAGCTTTACCCCCTTATTACAGAAAAGATAACCAATTCCTATAATTAGACAGTAAGGAAAAAAACAACAAAAAAAAAAAACCCCAAAAGCCACTGAGGACGAGACGCAAACAGACGAGTCAGAAAGCGCTGGCTGATTGCTTTGAAATCAGACTGTTGTGAAGAAATACCTCAAATATAAAAAATACACACATACACAACCACAAAAACTACCACAAATGCAAAGCTGAAACACTAAGTTGTTTTTCAATTTCCTGGCTTTTTTGAATCGCGTCACTAACATTAAAAACATTGTCACATTACTATTTCCCCTGAAGTCAGTGCTTTTTCAGAACGTGAAATGACAATGCTGGCACGTTTTTTCATAGACTCAGAGAGGACTTTAAAAATAAATGGAAGTGACCTCAACAGACAGAAATAGGCGAGCCCAGCACATTGCTCAAGCCCGGGGAGCAGATTCCAGGCCATAAAGCCATATCTCAGCAGTTGCGCCGTGCGTAGGTGAAGCGGCCAATGAGGAGCGCGGTCTCAGTGCTCCTCCGCCCGCGGCACAGCAGACTCCACCTAGTGAGCTGCAAGAGCCAACCTCCCGGTTAAATAAAGGTTAGGCCGGCGTTCGGGTTTCCGACTACGCACGAAGCCACCCGAGAGCCGCTCGGCTTCTGATGCCCGCGGGTCCGCCTCGCTCGTGCACCGGAAGCCCCGAGCTCCCCCCGCACCTCCGCGGCCTCCTAATCCCCCATCATGCTGCTGCCCTCCCTGAGCGTGGATCACACCCGGCTTAGGCAGAGCGGGGAGACCGCGCGCCTGCGGGGAGCGTCCCTCGGTTCACACGCCTCCGCAAGGCGTCGGCGGAGCCCCCGGAGGCCGCGGGACCCGAGGCATTTCAGAACAAAGGGGCCGCGCCCGCCGCCAGCCCCGCCCACCGCGAGTAGCGGGGCCGCGCGAAATGGCGGCCAGCGCTACAAAATGGCGCCGCTTCCGGCCGCGCGCACGAGCGCCATTCCAACTGTCCAAGGGGGCCGCGGAGCTTCCCACGCTGTCCACGCGCCTTCGCGACCCCTGACCGGAACCCCTCTGACTGAAAATCGCGTCGCCCGCCAGTCCCAGGTCTTCACAGGCCCTCGCGTTACTTCCGGGTCGCTGGTGTGCCCACGGGTGCATGGGGACAGCGAGGCCCCCTCCTGAGGGGATGTTACATAAAGCGGGGTTCGGAGCTGGCTGCTGCAGTCCCCAGGCTCTTTCGCTTTCTTCCGAGAAGCTTGCCTCCCATCCCCACCCCCTCAGCTTCCCTTCTAAATCCGTCTTTCCAGAAACTTCTCAGGAAAACTCAGTGAAAAGCCACAGGCTTTCAACGCCTTCTTCTCCGCGCATGCGCACGAAGGGGCTGGGGGGGGGTGCGGACAAGCGCAGCGCGCGCGCCAGCGAGACTGTGAGAGTGGGACGTGCGCGCGCGCTCGCTCGCCCGCCCGCGGAGGCGGTTCTCTCTCACAATGAAGGGAACAGGTTCCCCCGCCTTCCGCGTTCCACCCTTCGCGCAGGCGCATTCCGTTCCTTGGGCTGCGGGGGAGGGGCGCGCTTTCCGCGCGCATGCGCAGCTCGGCGAGGGGCTGTTTTTCCGTTCGTCTGGTTGTGGCCTCTTAGATGTGAGGAGCATCTGAGGACCTCGCATGGTCCCTCCGTGCACCTCCTCTTCTTTCAGTTCGCAGTCGCTCGCGGAAACTCTTCCGTTTGAAAGGGTGACTGGCCGTGTCTGGCAGAGTAGCCTTCCCTTTGTGTCCCACGCGGGCCCGCGCAATGTTTAAGAGTGCTTTCCGTGACCCTGAAGGCGGGTCAGCCCCGAACTGCCGCGAAGGTGTCCAGGGGTCCGAGGCTCGCGTGCGCCTTCCGGGCCGCGCCGTGCTGGCCACGGCGTCCGCATACCCTCTCCGAGGGGACTCAGCGTGGTGGGAATGCGGGCCAGAGCCGTGGGCTCTGTATCCACGCGCATCCAGCCCGGTGTGTGAGGAGCATTCAAGAGGGGCGGATAGATGGCCGCCGAGCTCCTCGTCCACGCAGGGTCTAAGGACGGGAGACGTGGTGGGAAAGCACGCTGGCGCGAACAGCCAGCGTACGGCTCGCGGCCCAGTGGCCTGCAGGGGTGTGAGCGCCGTGGACGGCGTCCCGCTAGGTCAGTCGGGGCGGAGCCGCTCCGTGGGCCCCGCGCAGGGGAGCCCGCTCTGTTCCCGGTGGGAACCGTGCTGACCTTCCCACAGGACCCAGTGCAGAGAACAGTCGGGTCTAGAGGGTGCTGGCTCCCACGGGAGCAGCGGATCCTGGCCGCTCCAGGGCTAGGCAAAGCGCGGTCCGGTGCCTTGCAGCTCCACGCTGAGCACACCCGATGGCTAATGCGGGTTGTTGCTATTAAAAGATACTCTGCCCTTCACAGCTCTCACCTCTCAAAAGAGAATTTCCCTGTAAGATCGGTTTCTAGAGATCCTAATTGACAATGTAATCAAAGAAGTTTTATGATTTTCTTTTCTTCTCTTTTTTTTTGAGATAGGGTCTCCCTGTAGCCCCAGTTGGCTGGCCTAGAACACACAGAGATCAGCTTCTTTCTGCCTTCTGAGCGCTGAGATGGAAGGCATGCGCCACTCGGTTTATGAAAAAAAAAGTTTTTTTTTAAATAAAAGACTGGTGTTTGGGTGTGTGTTAAAATTTGTGTGTACAGAGGTGGGGAAAACACAAACTTCCCTTTATTCATGGCCCTCAAAATCTTTGGTAGGACGTGCTGGATCGAATCTTAAAATTAAAATTCATCTAGGCTCTTCAAAGAAAGTTATCTTGAGAAAAAGAAAGCTATCTCTCATTCCAACCAAAGTATTTTCCAAATGTAAGTTAGAGAGTTTCCCAACACTTTTGAGGCATTATGGCATCAAAAAATTCTGTATCTTTTCTATCAAAATAATGACATTTCAAGCTTGAGAGATGGCTCAGTGGGTAAGAGTAAGTTTGAGACCCCAGCACCCCTGTGAACAACTGGGCACAGCTGTGCATACCTGCATATATAACACACACAAATGCATTTAAGTGGTTGTTTTGCTTTTTTTGAGAGACTGGGTCTCATGTGTAGCCCTGACTGGTCTTCAACTTGTCCTGCAGTACGGCTATGTTATATAGCGATAATTGAGCTTGGTCTTTAGTCCCAGTACTTGGATAATCAAGGGCTACATAAGGAGACCCTGTGTCAAAAGAAACAACAACAAAACCCCCACAACAAATAGCAATAGTTTAATCCAATTTTTTTTTTTTTTTTTTTTTTGTCTTTTTGAGACTGGGTCTCCCTGTAGCTCCAGCTGACCTGGAACTCACTGTGTAGACCAGGCTGGTCTTGAACTCACAGAGATCTGCCTCCCTCTGCCTCTAGAATGCTGGGATTAAAGGCAGGGACCACCATAACCAGCCTATTAAAAAACAAAATTGGAGACAGTGCCTCACTCTGCAGAATTCAGGATCTCCTGCCTCAGCCTCCCTTGTGGAATTACAGGCATGAACCACCATGTCCCACTTAAATATATACATTGGTTAAGAACACTGGCTGCTCTTCCAGAGGACCTGGGTTCAGTTCCCAGCACCCATATGGAGGCTAATAAGTCTTTAACTCCATTTCCAGGGGATTTGATACCCTCTTGTATGGATCCTGCACACATGTAGTGAACTTCCATACATGCAGGCAAAATGCTCATACACATAAAATCAGTATTTTTTAAAAACATAGAGGCCATACCTAGTTCTTTTGTATGCATTCTTCAGCCTATAACTAGTCTTCTGAGAGGAGCAATAAACGAACTGAAAACCCTAAATCTGTGGAAAATTTCAGGACATAAAAATTGCCAGACACGTTGTATTTGGAATTATGGTTTGACATTCCATCAAGTACATTTGATGGTCTTCTCTGAATTCATCCAAAGTCCTGATTTGTATCCTCTATAGGCTACTTGTTTTCTGATATTTTCAAAGTTGCAATCTCCTAGACCTAGGGAATTTTGGATACTGTGGTGTTATTTCTCAAGTAGAGATTACTCCTAGGGTTTTAAAAGGCTGAATGAAGGTGGGCATGGTGGCACACACTTTTAAATACCAGCACGTGGGAGGCAGAAGTAGGGGGAATCTCTCTGAGTTTGAGGCTAGCCTGGTCTGCCTTGCCTCCAAAAACAAACAACAACAACAACAAAAGAAGAAAATATCTGAATTTAAATATCTAATAATATTTTAAATATTTTGTGCATATGGGATGTGTTATATATATGTTGATTTGTTGTTCTTAAGTATTAACATTTCAGAGGAACCCTTAATTGATCCAGATGCTAACTTCCAAAAATCATTTTATTGGGCTGGGGTTGTAACTCAAATGGTATGTATGGAGGCTCTGGGTTGATCCCCTCACTGCAGAACAAAAGAATTTACCCAAAGTAATTTTGTGATAACTTTTTTTTTCTCAATTATAAAAGCAATATATAAAAGCAATAAAAGCTTAGAAAATACAGAGGAATAATGTTTAAATTTAAATGCTAGCCATACAAGGTGGACAATCCTGTAATCCCCAACACTTGGAACAGAGAGTCAGGAAGATAAGGAGTTCAACATCATACATGGCTTGTATAGCAAGTTTGGGACTATTTTGATTTACTGGAGACCCTATCTCAAAGAAACAACAACAACAAAATCCAAATTCTATCACCCAGGACAACCATGATTGTCATTTAATTTTGTTTTTGTGAGACAGGGTCTCACTATGTTCCTGCCTGGTCTGTAATTTTTAATATGTAGATCAGGCTCTCCTGAAATTTATAGAGATCTGTCTGCCTCTTTGTCTCCAGTGCTGGCATTAAAGGCATGAGTCACCACACCCAGCTATGATTGACATTTATAAATATCCTTCACCTATATTTTCTAGTTAATTCTACAAATATTAGTAAATTAATAATTCTGAAAATTAGCACTTTTTCACACAGACGGAGGATTTTACTTTTGCAACAGTTCTGGGATGAAGGGTTGAAACAGGAACTAATTCTCTATGAAATTCACCTATTATATTCATTTCTGGAACACTAAAACCAATGAGGACCAAGCTATTTAGCTTGAACAGCAGAGTCTGAAGTGTTAGCTTCCTGCAATTGTAACCCACAAAGCTAAGTTGATAATACTCAGCTTTTGGAGTTCTGGTAATTTATGCACAGATGATTTCCCCAGAGGTTGCTTGCTAGTCTGGTGACAGGCTGGCCTCTCTCTTGTACCTTGTGACCCTCAGAAATAGCAAGATTTTACCATATGTGGTGATGTACATTTCCAGCCCTAGGACTGGGGAGGCAGAATTCCAAGTCACCTGATCTAGATACTGAGTTCTGAGCCACCCAGTTACACTGTGACACCGTGTCTCAAAAAAGCAAAAACACTTTTTAATGTTTGCTTTATTTTCTGCCATTTAAAAAAAAGATGCTAGGCATGGCAACGCACACATTTAATCACAGCGCTCACTCAGGAGGTAAATTCAAGGCTAGCCTGGTCCACACAGCAAGTTCCAGGCCAGTCAGGGCTACATAGTGAGACCCTATCTCAAATAAACAGTCAATAAATGAGCCCAGGCATGGTGTCACATACCTTTAACCCCAGCACTCTGGAGGCAAAGGCAGGTGATCTCTGTGAGTTCAAGGCCAGCCTGGTCTACAATAGAGAGATCTGGGCCCATTGGGGCCACAGGGAGACCCTGAGTCAAAAAGACCAAAATAAATAAATGGAATAATAAATAAATCCTCAGCTCTGATTATAATAATAGAAATTGGTTATTGTCCAGTTTTCATGTGGTTGTGTGGTGGGGGTTTTGGTCTTTTTAGACCTAGTTGATATATTTTCAAACGATGACACTAAAGGAAATGCATATATTTTATGAACATGTTTTCTTATGAAATAGCTTAATTTTCATAACCTGGAACCTAATGTGTAATTCTTGTTAAATAGCTGGTAACTATTCTGTCTTTCTGTTTAAATAGGGATATAAATTTATCTGCTCTAGTGACTAGGTTAACATGCAAAGCAGGTTTTCGGCTTTCTCCATCTCAGCTTCTATTACGCATGACTGAACTCTTTGAGCATGTCTTGAATGCTAAATACAGCAGCTCTTCACAGTATGAAAATAGGGGTTGATTAAAAGCAAATCTATTTTAATTTCCCTTTGCAAAAGGTCTGCTTTAATGCCACCTTTCTAAATATTCTCTTTAATATTCAAACGAGGAGATTCACATCATCCATTTTCATAGATAAATCACAACCTACATTTTTGTGGCTTTTGCAGTGATGGGACAGAACCAAAGGCCTGTGCATACTAGGAAAATACTACCGTGGAGCTTGCTGTTTATTCTTTTGCCATCAGCATCAATTATTAAGATTTTTAAAAAGTTTTATTTTTAATCATGTGTATGGTGTGGGTATGTGCACACGAATGCAGGTGCCCTGGAGGCCAGAGACCAGAGGCATCTGTTCCCCATGGAGTTGTAGTTATGTTCCATTGTGAGCCCCTGGACATGGATGTCAGGAGTTGAACTCAGGTCCTTTGTAAGGGCAGTACAGTCTCTTAACTGCTGAGCCGTCTTTCCAGCCCTAAATCGAGATTTCAAAAAGTCATCTGAAAATACGAAGAGTGAATTGCCTTTCTGCTTGTTCCTCTTTGTTTTCTTCCTTTCTCTGGAAAACAGGCTTATGAAGAAATTCCTGTGCAGATGGAAATGGAGAACAGCTTTACCAGTGTTTGCTGATGTGTTACCAGCAAACACACAAAGCACTGAGAGAATTGAGCACTCCCTTAGTTACTATCAGTTTTGTTATTACTAAGAGCTTTGGGAAGGTCAGAAAAAAAAAAGCAAGACGTTGATTATTCTGCTTTTTAAATCTTCCCCCAGCTTTGTAGCATTTGTTGCTGTTGTTAGCATTTATTTTTTGGGGGGAGAGGGTGGAGGAAGGGCTGTGCCAGGGTCCCCATGTGGAGGTCAGAAACAACTTGAGAGACTTCGTCCTCTCTTTCTACCATGTGGGTGCTGAGGCTGGCTAGCAAGTACCTACCTATACTTGCTGAGCTATCTCACGGGTCCTTCTACTTTGCTTTAAAAATTATAATATTTCATTTTTATTTTTGTGTGTATGAGTGCATTACCTGAATGGAAGAAAGTACACCCACCTTGTACAGTGCCTGAGTAGGTCAGAAGAGGGTGTCAGGTTCCCCTGGAACTGGAGTTACAGAAGGTTGTTAGTGAGCATGTGGGTGCTGGGAATCGAACTTGGGTCCTCTGCCAGAGCAGCCAGTGCTCTTAACCACTAAGCCATCTCTCCAATCCCTAGTTGTTGTTTTTTTAATGTGTGAGTGTACTGCCTGCATGTATATAAGTGCACCTGTGTGGTGCAATGTCCTCAGGAGGTCAGAAGAGAATGCTAGTTTTACTGGAATTGGAGTTACCCACAGTTGTTAGCCACCGTGTTGGTGCTGGAAACCAAACCTGGCTCTGCTGTCAGAGTAGCCAGTGCTCCTAACAGCTGAGCCATCTCTCCTGCCCCTGTCCCTCTACTCTGCTTTTTGATATGGGGAAATAGCACTATGGTTACAAACATTTCCAGGTAATCTGGGAGAGCTACTTTCTTTTTTTGTCTTTTTGAGACAAGGTCTCCCTGTAGCCATAGCTAGCCTGGACCTCTTGATGTAGACCTGGCCGGCCCTGATCTCAAAGAGATCAGCCTGCCTCTCTGTCTCCACAGTGCTGGGATTCAAGGTGTGTGTCACCATAGTAGGCTTTCTTTATTCTTGATCTATGGAAAAAGGCTTAAATTTTTTTTGTTGTTGAGACTAGGTCTACCATGTAGCCCAGGCTGGCTTCAAATTCACTATGTAGCTGGTCCTTCTGCCTCTACCTTGAGTAGACTGCTGGGATTATAGGCATGTACCACTAGGCATGGTTTATGTTGGGTATCAAACCCAAGGTTTCTTAAGTGCTCTGAAAGCATTCTACTAACTGAGTTACATCCCGACCCTCTATTATTTATTTATTTATTTATTTATTTATTTATTTTGAGAGGAATTACTTTGCAGCCCAGGCTGGCTTTGAATTCCTGATCCCTCCAAAGTGTGGTATTTTAGGTATTCATTACCGTACCTTGCTCACATCTTGTATCATAATTGTAATTGTGTGATGTGTAGGCTTGTTTAACTTTCTGAATATACCGAGATTATTTTAGGTGGTCAGATCTGAAGAAATCTGGTTTAGTAAATCCAGAATAAAAGAAGGGTCAATGTTTTACCACGGTTACATAACAAACTTAAAACAAAACACCACTTGGCATTTTACCCTTTGTGGAACAAAAGAAACAATCATGCACAAAGGACTCCAGATATTAGTGTTACTATGATACAATTCAAAATACCACCTATTCAGTTAGCATTGCAGCATTGGTGGCCCAGACCTGGAATCCCAATACTGGGATAGTGGAGGCAGAAGGATTAGAGGCTTGAGGTCAAGCCGAGACCCTATAACATAAAAGCAAATAACCTCCCCCAAATCAACTTCTACACACACACACACACACACCTCATCAAAAGCCATCTGCAAAGGCTGGGAATATAGCTGAGTTGGGCACAGACCGAGAGAGAGGGGGGGAAGGGAGAGGAGAGGAGAGAGGAGGGGAAAAAATTCGTATTATTTAAAGACACAGGAATATCTTTAGAAAGAACCTGGGTACCACTTTATTTCTGTGTACGTAAACTTAAAAATGGAGTTGATGACCGTTTGAATGAACTAGACTTTTTTGTAACTCCACAGTTTGTGTGTGTGTGTGTATTCTCTCCATCTTTCTGTAAACTGGCCTTTACAGATAAAAGTTCTACTTCAAGTTCTCTAAAGAAATAAAATACCAGAGGTCTGACCCTCTGGTATTTAAGTAACGAATGGCGCTGTTGGATTTCTTCTACACCGTAAGGATGAGCAAAGACCTCTTGTAAAAACTTTCGTAACATCCTATATAAAACGTTGCTAAATGTTAACAAGCCACTGATTCTTGGGAGGGCTGGGCGGTGAAGAGGGCGGCCTCGCCCTGACCACTTTCCCAAGCAGGCGGGGATCCAAGCCCGGAAACGGTCCGGAGCGGACGCAGGGCCAACGAGGATCAGCTTTGCGGGGCCACTCTGACCCGAGGCTAACCCCGTTCTCTTTGCTGCTTTCCACAGGCCGTGGGGAGCAGCCTCCCGAACCGCCGGGGGCACAGGGCCGGCCTCACGGACCTCCACCCGCGGTCGGCCTCCCGCGCCGCAGCGCGCCTGCGCACAGATCTGAGTGCGCCAGCGCCGCTCCCCCGCCCCGCATTCCCCCCCTACCGGACGGCGCGCGCATGCGCGCCAGCTGGGAGGCTCTCGGCGTCCGAGCGGGCGGGTGCGCGCGCTCCCGCGGCGAGGGGGCGGCGGCCGGGCGGCGGGAGGCGGGCCGCGCGCGCCGGTGGGAAGCGTCCGCCCGCCACAGCGCCAGCTCCGTCGTAGTCGCGGCCGCCCGGGTCCCGCTCGCCCCTCCTCCCGCTCCCCCGCCCGCCGCCGCCCGCGCGCATGCGCCGCCGGAGCGCGAGGGTCGGCTTCGGGTGTGTGGTGGCGGCAGAGCGGAGCTGCGAGGCCCGAGAGTCAGAACCTGGGGGAGAGGGATGGTCTCTGCACAGGGGGGAGCCGGAGGAGCCGCCGCCGCTGCCGACGCCACCGCCGCAGCCGCCGCCGCCGCCGCCCCGGCGCCCGCCTCCCTGCGCTGACGGCCGCGTACGAAGCCGGAGAGGGGGAGCCAGCCACCGCGGTCGCCGGCACGCCGCCCAGCATGGTCCGGGAAACCAGGCACCTCTGGGTGGGAAACTTACCGGAAAACGTGCGGGAGGAGAAGATCATCGAGCACTTCAAACGGTGAGTGACGCGGGGCCAGTTGAGTGGCCCCGGCCGGTTGCCGGCCTCCCCGTGCGCGGACCCAGGGGCGGTGCGGACGCTCGGCCTCGGGGCTGCGGTGGGCCGCGGCGTCGGTGCTCCCAGGCACGCCGGCACCGGTGCGGCTCCCGCGCTGGCGGTTCCCCGGTGTGCCCTGGAGAGCCAGGCCGGAGCGGCTCCGGGAGGGCCGGGCTCCGCGCCGGGGCTAGGGGCGGTCGGCTGCGGAGCGGGTGTGCGCGGCCGGGGAGCGCCGAGGTGGAGGCGCCGCGCCGGTGACCGAGCGGTTTTGAGTCTGGTGTCCCCTGAATTCGTCCCTGAAACAGCTAGACAGTGCGGGCGTCTGACGGTCAGCCGTGGCCTTCCAGCCTCTCCAAATTAAAGGCTGTTTTGGGTAGGTGTTAGCGGTGAGCGAGCGCTTATCTGAAACGTGTGTTCCGTCTCTGCCGGGAGGCCTCCCTATACTGTCCCACTTAGAGTGACGGTACTTGTCACACGGTGAGAAAGAACGTAGCCACACTGTGGGTGCCCTGGGAAGTTAGTTTCTCCTGCTAGTCTAGACCCCGAAAGGTTCCAAGTTTGGCTTCCTCGGAATTCCTGCTCTCTGGTGAGCTAAGGAAATTAGGGGACGTCCTCACTGGCGTCCGCATGGGAAAAGTAGGTTGTGCCGCTGGGTCTGGAGTGGCTTCTGGGAGCACCGGGAAGCACGAGCGCCTGCCTTCCTCGGCGATGGAGGACCATTAATTTCTGTTGGCCGTTGCTTAGACCCGGGGACTAAATCTTCACCTCTGGCGCGCGTGTGCGCGTGCCCGCGTGTGAAAAGGAGCCGGGCAGAGTGGGGCCATTCATAACCTGCGTGTCTGTCCTCGGCAGGCCTGGGGGAGGTGCACGCTTCTCCGGACTCCGGGTGTTTACTACGCGGAGCCTGAGAACCGGGGCGGGGGAGGGGGGGACCTCTCGCCCAGGCGCCCGGGATGAACGGGGGAAGGCGGGCCTGGCAGAGGGGAACTTAGCTGGCGCTGCTCCACCCCTCTCTCGGCCCGGGTCCGTGCCCTTCGGGCACCGAGCTTTAGTGTGGCCGAGGAAAGATCGCCTAGGTGCTGGTCACCTGAGTGGAAAGGCCGCTGCGGTGCGCTGCCTTGATCTCCTGGTGGCTGTTCTCGGAAGGTCTCTGCCTGAGAAATTCGTACGCACCGACGTGCAAACACGTGCATTGCCGCATTCGCTCTGCTCCTGTGTTATGTGGCCAGACGTGTCATTTCACATTATGCAGAGTCCATAGACATTACATGCCTCAGATGGGGCGTTTGACCCCTATGCAAGAAGAGGGTGTGGGAAGAGGAGCGAGGAAGTGGTTCGGGGCAGTTCTGGGAGGTTTGTAAGTGGCTGGTGGTGTGGTCCGGCTCGCGTGAATGACTTTCTAAAATGGCGGCCAGGACCCACTTTATGTGGGAATCCGCGGAGCAGATCGCAGAATGCACAGAGAGGGAGGGAGGGAGAGGAGGGAGGGAAAGAGGGGGGAGGCGGCGGCGCGCAGGAGAGCAGCCTGGGAGAGCCGCTGGAGAAACGCTGCTGTATTAGACGGGGCTTACCTGCCACATGGCTCACCGCTGAGTTTAAAGCAGTGTTTTTCCTATTGTAGAGCCGAAGCAGATGCTCTTGGTAAAGCAGGTTATTTCAAGTCTCAGCAGTGTCCCCGAAACGCCTCTATTTTAAAGGCGACGCTCTTTACTTTTAAAGGAGTATATTGTTTGGATAGTGCCTCTTTAATGGGCTCTATTAGTAAAAGGAGGAATACAGAAAGTAATCTCCCCTTCACCCTTGACCCTGGAATTCCCAGGGCTCGTGTTCCTCCCTCGAACAGGTGATCTCTGGTTTCTCATCTTCCTGCGTATAAGACATGTTCTTGTTGATTCAGCTGTGGAGCTAAATTGACCAGCTTTTTATCCCTATTGTGGAGTATGTTTTGTAAAATGTGTCATCGCTGCTAAGAGGGTAAATGAAATTTGAATCATTTAAATGAAAGGGCTGTAAAGGTAGTTGTACTAGAACCATGGCTCTGCAAGAAAACTTGGTGGTATTAGCCTTTGGTGTCTTCAGAACGAGAAGCAGCGAGCCGTACCTGTGCTGAACCGAACGAAGCCCGGGTGCCGGCTTCTATCCTTTTCCCTAGCTGATTACAGCATCAATTAATAACTGTTTTACAGGATTAAGATGTGTACACTGGGAATACATAATATAAGACGTTTTCAAGATGAATGTTCTTTTAACAGTGATTAGGCTTTTGCAGTATATCTTTGGATTAAAAACAACAACAACAGAAAGCCATGGAGGCTAAACCAGATAATTGTGGAGGCAGGGAAGCTTCCAGATATTTTAAGAGAAGGGAAAAAAAGATCTTTTTTATCTCCCAGTTTATATTTTGATCAGTGTTTTTGCCACACAATAGATTGAGGGAAGAATGCTGATTCCTCCCTCCCTCCAGTGCCAAAGAAAGACCAAGCCCTTAGAACATTATGACAGTATTTTTAAAAATTGCCTTTACCTTCTCACATATCATAGATCCTCTGTGTTCATTCTCTTTATAGTTTTCCATATGCTGAATTTTAAAAAATTAAATGAGGACTGTTTCTGAATAAGGTTTTACTTAACAAAGATTCATTACAGGAGCACAATGGAGAAAGTCCTTTCCTTTGTACGATAGCTGAGTTGTAGGGGGAAGGGAAGAATTACACAACAATTGATTGCTGTCTTTTAGATGTAAGAGGGAGGTGTGTGCAAGGAAGACTCCTTGAATTAGAGGGAGCAGATGAATAGAACCTTTAAGGATTTAAAAATTCTTTATGTCTTATTCAGATTTTAAGTCACATATTAGGCTTTCCCATTCACCACTGGTACTTTTAGAGATAGGTTAGATACTATGTAGCAGTTGAGCAAGGTAGCTCCTAATTAAAAATTTCACAGAGACTCGTTTAAAAATGCATTTTTTTTTGGCTGATTTAAAATGCATTATCACAGTGGTTTCCCTGTGTTTAAAAGCGGAATGCTGTTAAAAGCTGTTTAATGTATAGATATAGATGTAGATAGATCGATATCTTCCTGGACACAATATAAAATAATACGGAAGAGTTTCCATATCCTTTTTTCCAGATTAGATACTATGAAGCTACCTCTAGTTTTGAGTATTGTGATTTATGAATATATATTTTCACAATAGGCTTTTTTAAAATTAAAAATTACAGGGAAATTCTGTTATCTTGAAATAACATTTAAGCATGGGATATTTAAAATGTTGTATTTTATTTCCTGAGAAGAATGCTTGTGGCAAATCGGAGGGAACATGGGTCCTTGCAAGGAAGAATGGTGTTATTTGACTCAGGAAGGCACCTTACCAGCTACCTTTGTCTCAGACGCTTAGTTGCTTGGGATTATACTGTTTAGTGTGCTTATGAAGAGGTTTCAGGCTTGATTTATGAGACCTTTTTAAAAAGTCCTATGAACAGTAATGCTTTGGAAAATTTTATGTTGAACATTATAGTGGTAATGGAAGCCAAGCTTTTCTAAGCGGCCTTCCAAGTCTTGCTTTTCCCTTCGTTTGAAGTGTTACTCTAATATATTTCTTTTTTTTTTTTTTTTTTTGAGACAGGGCCTCACACTGTAGCTTAGGTTGCCTATAGCTAAATAGCAGGGGTTCGCTTTCTCTCTTAGCTTAGCTTTCCAGCTTTTCAGGTGCTTGGATTACAGGCCTGAGCCCTTATACTCTGCTGCATTCAAAAAGTATTTCATGAAACTCACATATCCAGTTGGAACTGTATTTCTCTACATCTCTGTCTCCTCCCTCCTTTCTCTTGATTGGGGATGGAACCCAGAACCCTACACAGCTTGCAAACCCAACTCTAGTTCCTGCTGTTCGATCTCTGGGTTCAATCTCTAGCTGGGGGAAGAAGGTGTAAAAACTCAGCATTGTTTTGAGCTGTAGTCCATAGTATTTAGAATAAGCCATGAATTGTGAAAATCCTTTGAATGCATATATTCACTTGAACTGAGCTGCTAGAGTTGGTTATTTTAGACTAATGCGATTCAGCACTTTGGAACAGATCCTTCCTGAGGAGCATGAGACTTAAAAAAAGTAGGTGAGGTGAGGCAGCCCACACCTACAGTCCCCCACTCACTGTCAGAGGTGGAAGGATCTCTAGCTCTGGGCCAGCTGGGCTGCATCTCTCTTGCTCCAAAGCAAAGAAAAAAGAGTGGGTGGGAGTTCATCAGAAAGGAACATCTGTAGTTATTATAAATGTCCAATCTCGGGATGTAGTGACCCACGCCTTTAAATCCCAGCACTCTAGAGACAGAGGCAGGTGGGTATCTTGAGTTCAACGCCAGCTAGGGCTGCATAGTGAGACCCTGTCTTTTTAAATAATATTTTATTTATGATTTTTACTTTATAAGTGTGTATTGCCTACATGTGTGTAAGTGCACCTGTGTAATGCAATGCCCAAAGAGGACAGAAGAGGGACCGGAGTTATGGCACTTGTTAGCTGCCATGTGGATGCTGGGAATCGAACCCAGGTCCTCTGGAAAAACAGCAAGTATTCTTAACCTTTGAGCCATCTCTCCAGCCCAGTGAGACCCTATCCTTAAAAACAAACAAACAACAAAAAAAAAAACAAAAAAAAACCCCTTCCAATCTTTATGATCTTTTAAATGCATGTATGCATGTATGTGTATATGTTTATTTATATATTTTTTCTCTGGTTCTGGGAATTGAAACCCATTGCTTCAGGCATAATAGGCAAATGCCTACCAGTTAGTTATACCCTAGTCCCCTCTCATTTTCATTTATTTTTACTTACCTAATTGGTATTCATGTTGTGAATGAAAATAGCACACTATATACCGTGGAAACAGTACTAATATTTTTGTTAAGAATTTTTTTGTTTTGTTTTTGTTTTTGGAGACAGGTTCTTCCTGTAGTCCCAGCTGGCCTGGAACGCTCTATGTAGACCAGGCTGACCTCAGATTCACAGAGATTCATCTGTTTCTGCCTTCGAGTGCTGGGATTAAAGGTGTAATCCTCCATGCCTGGTGAAGCCTGTGTGTGTGAGTGTGTGTGTGTGTGTGTGTGTGTGTGTGTGTGTGAAGGTATGCCACATGTATGGGTCACTTGGAGGTCAGAAGAGGATGGCCTGGAGCTGGCATTACAGAGGGTTGTGAGCTGCCAGAAGTGGGTGCCAGGAACTGAACTTGGGTGCTCTTGAAAAACAGCATCACTCTTAACTGCTGAGTCAACTTTCCAGCCCCCACATTGTAGTTTTTTGAGTGACATATAGCTGGCTTTTGATGTGATGTGCAAATATGCTTTGCATATTTCAGATTGTTCCTGCTGCCTATGTTCCTCCCTATTGGCTAAGTAAAAATGTCAGTATCCAAGAAAGTCCCAGGGGAATGACTATAATATCCTAACTTAAATTCAGTGAACTTTTGGATTTTATTTTTTTTCCATTTTGTTTTTGAGATAGGGTCTTATGAATCCAAGACTGGCCTTGAACTTGAACTATATTTAAGGATGCCTTTGAATTTATGATCCTCCACTGCTTGAGTGCTGGGGTTGAGACTTTTGCAACCACAATTGGTTTATGCAGCACTGGGAATCAAACCCAGTGCTTTGTGCTTGGGAGGCAAGCAGTCTTATCATCTGAATTACATCTCCAACTTGAATGTTAGGATTTAATTATCATTTTATTTTGATTATAGAAATTGAACTCTTTAACGTTTGTTTTTCAAACAAGAGTCTCACCATGTGGACTAAGCTGGCCTGGAACAGGCCTCCTAGTGTTGGGGTTACTGGTTTATGCCTCTACACCTGGCTTGTGTACTTTCCTAGTTAGAGCTTTATGAGATAGTGCCCGAATAAAGAAGCCTGCCAGCCTGCCTCACTCCATGGCCCAGTTGGCTCTGAACTCCCCATGAGTTCCCTATCTGCTCCCCATCAGCTTCCTGAGTGCCTGAATATAGGTGTGTGCAAGCATACCCAGGACTCTCTTCTATCCCAGAATCCTAAATGAAATCCTACCTAGATAGTACTGCGTGTTCTTTTGGTTCCTTGTCTCTTTGTTTTCCTTCAGTCTGGAACAGTAAGCTCCCCTTCCCCTATTGAACTAGGCAAGCACCCCACCTCTGGGTTACATTTCTAGCCCATGGTTTTAAAGAGCATAGATTTTTCCCTTTTTCAGGATGACCCTCCCCTCCACTTGTGTGTCTCTCTGGTCCATCTTTATGACCAGATCAGGACATGTGTTTTTGGCAAGAAGATCAGAGGTGATGTTTCCCTCTTTCAGTGTATATCTGGAGGCAGTGACCTGTCTCATCACTGGTGAGCTTAATTTTACCCAGTCAGATTAGTTTCTCTTGTATAATTTCCCTCTTTTTTGTATTTGACTTGCATTTGGGGGAGGATACTCTAATATTGCATTGGTGATCCTTGTATCAAGTTTCTACCCACCAGTCTTCCCATTCGTTGATAATTCTTGCTAGTGTTACATACCACTGTGCTTGTCTTGCTGTGACTCATTTTACATTCTTTGATAGGAAAGAACCTGCCTGTCTTCATTCTTGGTTTTTAAAATAATTCATTCTGTTTTAAAAATAATTTTTCCCATTTTTTCCCCCAGTGACTTTAATTCATTATTAGATGTTCAACTCATCCTAGATTTGACTAGTTGCAACTTCTTCAAACCAGCTACTTCAGCAGATCGAATGGATTATACCTGGTGGTAGTAGATCCAGTTACTTAGGAGACAGGCAGAAGGATAGTTTAAGCCCTGAGTAGACTATAAAGAGAGAGCCTTCTTCTTCCAACCGAAAAACCAGTTTGAAAATTAGCTGCTACATCTTGAGTATTTATTTTAAAAAATAATAAGCTTATTTTTCCATTTTATTATTTATATTTTATGTGAATAAGTATATTGCCTGCATATGTGTAAGTGCACCCATGTCATGCAGTGTCTGCTGAAGTCAGAAGAGGTCATTGGATTCTCCTGAAACTGGAGTTTCAAGAGTTGTTAGCTGCCATGTGGGTGCTAGGAATGGAACTCAGTCCTTTGCAAGAACAGCCAGTGCTTTTTAATCACCAAGTCACTTTCCAACCCACAGAATCCTATTTTTACTACTTTGTACATCTTAGTCCTGGATGAACCCTTGATTTCTTTTAATTTAGTCATGTAGAAATCAAAATCTTAAATGCTCACTTCTGGGTTTTTTTGCGGAGCTGAGATGTATGTCATGTATGTAAAATCATGAACATGCCTCTGTCATAATTTACATTTATTTATCTTCTGTTTTGTGTGCATGTGTGTTTGGGTGTGCAGGTGCCACAGTGGGAGTGTAGAGGTCAGAGGATAACTTGCAGGAGCTCTCTCTTCTCCCCATGTGGGTTCTCAGGATTAACAACAAGAGTCTTTACACATTGAGCCATCTTGCCTACCTGTATGACATATAAGTTAAAACTGAGTTCTCATATGTTTAATGAGAATTTTTATTTTATGCATTATTTGTGTTTGAGAGTGCAGATGTGAACATACTATGAAGGGGATGGGGGTCCGAGGACATCTTTTGGGGGGTTGGTTCTCGGTTTCTTCAGTGGAATCCAGGTGTTGAACTCAGGTCATCAGCTAGCATTGCACATTGCACAGCAAGCCCTTTTACCTAGCAAGCCATCTCGGTGGTGAGAATTTTTTCTAAATTCTCCACTCTATGTTTATAAATCTCTGAAAAATGAAAACCTGATTCCCATTACACACACATTCACACACATTCACACACTCACACTCACGCAACCTTTCTCAGCTCTGTGCCCTTTGTAACTGATATCCTAATCACTCTGTTCCGCTTTTCTGCTGCTTCTGAGAACATTCTTGTCACTGACCTCTCTTCCCTCACCTGTTGAATTTAGTATGGAGAAGCTGGCAAAGGAAAGACAGGCCTGGGAGTGACGTGCCTATTTTTACCCTTAATTCTGTCTCATCTTGTGGCCTTTATTTTTTTTTTTTCCCCCTTTGAGACAGGATCTCCTTGTAGCCCCAACTGTTCCTGATCTCTCAGAGATGTGCGTGCGTGCGTTCGTGTGCGTCTGCCTGTCTAATGCTGGGAATGACAGTGTATACCACCATGCCTGGTTCCATAGTAGCATTTTGAAGCAGATTTAGAGACACCTTACTCTTAAAACTTTAGTTTTGGCTCTGCCTGCACCACAGATTTGAGCTTTGTGTGACATGATCTTAAACACTCGATCAGCCTGAGTTTTGTCCTAGACTGAATAATGCAGAGGCTGTGTGTGAAGACCTCATTCCTTTGGGATGAGTAGGGATCCCTGTGTCATTGGTTTGGGTGTCGATCACTTACTTGTGTGGCATCTCAGCACAGTTTTGCTATGGTCTTACTGCTCTAGAAACATTACTGATCTGAATCCCTTTTTTTCTCCTCCCTTTCCTCTTTCTCCTTCCCTCTTTTCTTTGCCAAGGCTGGCCTAGGACCGACAACTCACTGTGAACTCTTCCTTGGAAGGATTTTTCTGTCTAGGCTTCCTAAGTGTGGCTGGGATTATGGGTATGAGCCACCACCTATCCTTTTTTTTTTCTACTCCTCCCTGCTGGTGGCCTTATCCAAAAGGTTCCTTAATAAATTAATATACTTGTTCTTTGGCATAAACCATAGTGCTGGATGTTGTATAGCTATTATTTTGAACTACATCTTAGACATCTCATTTTATCCATTAGTATTTCAATACTTCCAAAAGAACTGTTTAAAGATGCCCCAGTACTATTATCATTGTAACTACACCAAAATTGCTATTTCCTGTTTTCCAATATCAGTGACTTCAAGTTTCTAATGTCTTAAGTATTTTTTCTTTTTAAAAACATTTATTTTGCTTATTATTGTGTATGTGAGTGTAGGTGTGTGTCTGTGTCATGGTGTGTGTGTGTGTGTGTGTGTGTGTGTGTGTCAGAGGGGCAACTTTCAGGAGTTGATATTTTCCTTCTACCATAGGATGGGGTGTTAAACTCGGTTTGTCTGCCAAGTGCTTTTTTAACCTGCTGAGTCATCTCACCTGTCCCGTTTGAGCCAATTTTTTTTCCCTCTATGATGCTGGGGATCAAACTTAGAGCCTCATATATGATAGGCAAGTACTCTGTCACCCAGCTCTTTTATCTAGCTCTTGTAAGTTTTATGTGGTTTGGTTTATTTGGTCTATTTCTGTACTACTTGTGTGTGGGGGGGGGGTAGGGTCTTTTTCTTTACTGTTTAGGGATTTTGCCTCATGGTGAGTCTTTGAGTCTTTTCTGCTTTTCCGAAGAGTACTACAACCCAGTGATTTTTTTGTTTGTTTGTTTTGGCAGAGAGATAGCACACATCAGCAAATAGATGTAAATCCTGTACCTTCCCTTCTTGAAGGACAGGCATAGCTCAGGGTATTAACTTTTTCTACAGTAAATTGTATGGTGACTAACACTATAATCTCAACACTCTAGAATCAAGGCCAACTTGGTTTCCATAATTACTTCCAGGGCAGCATAACCAGGCCCCCCCCCAATAAAAAGCTAGTACTCTCTGGTGGATTGTCTGTTGTTGACTTTAGGGTTTAGAGATTTTGAGTCTTTAGCCATTTTTAGTAATTATGTTTTAAACATTTTTTTATGTGTGGGTGGTTTGTCTGCTTCTAAGTACACCTATGCTTGCAATGTCTGTCTGCAGAGGCCATAAGAGTGCATCAGATCTGGAACTTAAGTTATGGAGCTGCCATGTGGGTGCTGAGAACCAAACCTGGGTCCTCTGCAAGAGTGCTCTTAACCACTGAGCCATCTTATCTTCAGTCCCATTAAGTAATCATTTAAGAAAATTTATAAACCAGTTTCATATACAAATTAATTGCACTTTAGTTTTCCTAAAAACTCTGTATCATCATGAAACAAAATAACAGGTTCTGGTTATTATTAGTAACAAACTTCTTAGTCCAGATGTACTTGAAGTAGAAAATGCCTTTCAAGTGTGCCAAGTTCCAAAAATCACGACTCAGTTGACTTACATTGAGATAATACAGAATTCTGTTTCTAAAGAGATCTAAAGTCTTGTATTGACAGGTGGGTTCCTCAGTAACCCAAAGCACTCAGGAGGCTAAGGCCAGAGAATCACTACTTTGAAGCCAACTGGGCTACATTAGAAGTCATTGTCTCATAAAAGTCAAACAAGGTCAGGGTATTGTGGCACACACCTTTAATTCAAGAATTTCAGAGGCAGAGACAAGTGGCTGTCTGTGAGTTCGGCATAGCCAGTTCCAGGCCAGTGAGGACTAGCTATATAGTGAGACCCTGCCTTAAAAAAAAATTTTTTTTTTTTGTCTTGAAGAGTCCAGAGGCTACCTCTTCTCAGACCCCCTTCTCCCTTCTCATGTCCTTTAAGACATGTAGCCTTAGGCCTCTGAACTTTATGTGGCCAAGGATGGAACTGCTGCACCTATCTTTCTGCCTTTCAAGTGCTGGGATCACAGGCATGTATCACCACGGCCAGCCTTTTGTTTTGTTTGGGTTAGAATCTTGCTGTATAGACTTGGTCAGCCTTGAACTGTTGATCTTCCTGCGTTAGCCTCCAGAGTGCTAGAATTACAGGGTGAATCACTGTGCCTATGTGTGTGGTGCTTTTTAAACTCTGTGCGAGTGTGTGTGTGTGTGTGTGTGTGTGTGTGTGTGTGTGTGTGTGTGTTCGCATGTTTGCACCCAGTGCCGGCCTTTTGCATGCTAGGCAAGCACTCTACCACTGAGCCTGGCACTCTACCACTGAGCCTTTTGTGGTCTTCTAACTGTAGGGGTTAACTGGCAAAGCAGGATAAGATGGAAAACTTGACTATGTTATTTTTATCAGGGGGTGTAGTTCTCTTGTCTTGTTTCAAGAATGACTCAGAGAGGATTGTTGTATGAATTGGGAGGACTTGTGTGAAAATGAAATACGTGGCAATTCATTGTTGCCTATGAGACCAATTTCAAAAGGTGGAATTAAAATTACTCTTGTTTTCTATTGGTAATCCAGCCAAAGAAGGGAGTACTGAGAGAAATCGTTATTTTTTTATGGTACTAGTGATATTTAATTAATCAATTTTCAGTACCAGGGGTTGAACCTAGGGCCTCAGGCATGCTAGGCAGGCTGTCTGCCATGGAGCCACATCCCTAGCTCCCTTATCAGTTTATTATTATTGTGATGCTGGGCATATTGATGATCTTCAGCTTGTGTAGTTAATGTTGCTTTGTGAGTTAAGGAGTGAATTTCTTGTGGAATCTGTCAGTTGGTTTTAGACTATGAAGGGGATCTTTTCATCTATTAGGAAATGAGTAAATTCTATGAAACAATCTTTTTTTGTCACCAATATGTATCAAGTTCTTAGAATACTATTTTTTATTTATTTATTTTGGCCTTTTTGGAGATGGAATCTTGCCTCATCATTTAGACTGATCTTGCATTCCCTGTGTGTCCCAGGCTGCCCCAGATTGGCCTCAGGTTTCTGAGTGTAGGGGTTACAGGCATTGGCCACACACCTGGCTGAACCTTTAAACAAGTTTTAATTAACAAGAATTTGTACGTGCGCACGTGCGTGTGTGTACTGGGAACCATATTCTCTAGCCCCTAGAACATCACCTTTAAAATCATATAAGCTGGTTGGGTAAGGTGGTGTATGCCTTTAGTTTCAAAACTCAGGGGACAGAAGCAGGTGGATCTCTTGAGTTTGAGGCTAGCCTGGTCTATATAAAGAGTTCTAGGCCAGCCAAAGTTACATAGTGAGGCCTTGTCTAAAAACAAAACATGGGGTTGGGGAGAGATGGCCCAGCAGTTAAGGGCCCTGGCTCCTCTTGCAGTGGACTGTGTTCAGTTCCTAACACCCACATGGTGGTTCACAGTTGTTCAGGATTTCTGTTCCAGGGGATTCAACACCCTCTTCTGGCCTCTGCAAATACTGAACGACACAGATGCACTTAAATACATGCATACAAAACACTCACACAAAAAATGAAAATTAATAAAAAATGCAACACAAAACATATGTTATCATTGTGTTGTGATCATAGTAATACTTACTATAGACACAGTAAAATGTTGAAATGTTGGAAGGAGATTAAAGCTTGAGGAAACCTGACAATATTTTTGGTAGTTTTCTATTGTCTTGAAGATTTGGATGATTAATCAGCTGTCTGTGTCCAGCCAATCATGGATGGAAAATAATATACTAAAAAATTATATCTCTAGTGAGCATGCACAGCTGTTTTTTCTTTTTATGTTTGCCTATATGTATAATTTCCTAAATAATACTGTATGGGGTCTGGAGAGATGGCTCAGTGGTTAAAAGCACTGACTGTTCTTGTAGTTCCCAGCACCCATATTGGCATCTAACAACTGCTCAAAACTCCACTTCCAAGGAATTTGATGGTCTCTCCTAGTCTCTGTGAACATTATATTCACAGGTGCATTTGTATACATGCAGGCAGAACACACATATACATGAAATAAATATTTTCTAAAAAAAATTTTACAGATATTGTAAGACAAAGCTATATGGAAACAGCTATTCAGGAGGATGGCCTGAGTCTCTAGAAGTTATAGGAAGATTATCCAGATTTTATCCTTCCCTCCCCTATGATAGTGTCATATGGAGCCCAGGCTGGACTCAAGCTTGCTAAGTAGTTGAGGATGACCTTGAATTCTTGATCCTTTTGCCTCCACCTCCCAGTGTTGTGATTATAGGATTGGGATTACAGGAATGTGCTATGCCACAGGAAATCAATTTTCTTTGCAAAGTATTTTGCCTGTTTAATTAAAAAATGAGTTGAACTGTATGATTCTGTGTGTGTGTGTGTGTGTGTGTGTGTGTGTGTGTGTGTGTGTGTGTTATAGACTCAGGTTCTTGGTCATTCATGAAAGAATTCTGCTTTCTGATAATGTTAGCTTCTTCAGGGGAAGTGTAAGATTGTCCACAATAAGAGTACTATATTTAAAAGTGGTTGTGCTCCTTTTCTAAAATGCCAGATTAAAAGCACATAAAAGGTTGAGGATGCAGCACGGTAGCATGCCTGCTAAGTATGCATGAGGCTCTGGGTTCAAACCCTAGCACTTTCAAAACCATTTTTGGTGGTGTATGCCTATAATCTTAGCACTCAGGAAGTGTGGAAACAGGAGGATCAAAAGTTCAAGGCCAACATGGGAAACCTGAGACATCGCTCTCCTCCCAAAAGGCAGCACATAAAATACATACCAGTCTAGAAAAATGGCTTAGTGGGCCATTTCTGATGATCAGAGTTTGATGCTGAGAACCCACAGGGTAGAATCAACACTTAGAAAATCTCTATAACCTGGTTGGTGTGGAACTTTATATACAGCAAGCTGGCTTCTAACTCCCAATCCTCTTGCCTGTCTTTCCTGAATGGTGGGATTATAGTCAGGTGCCACCAAGTTCCACTTCAGTTTTTTTGTGTTTGTTTTTTTAGGCTTTTTGAGACAGGGTCTCCCTGTAGCCATAACTTGAGTTGAACTTGATATGTAGACCAGGCTGAACTTGACTTCACAGAGATTTGCCGGCCTCTACCTGGGATTAAAGGCACGTGCCATCACACCTGGCTCCACTTTAATATTTTTAAATCATTTTTATTTTATTTTAGATTTAATCTTTTTTGCAAAGTAAAAGTTCATGAAAACTTTTGAAAGATTCATTTCAGCTAACGTGTCGTGAAAGGGCTGTAGTTTCAGCAAATTCTACATTTAAGAAATGAGAGTAGCTGAGTGTAGTGATGCATGCCTTTTTAGTCCCATCAGAGGCAGGTAGATCTCTGAGATCAAGTGCTAGGCCAGGTGGGCCTTCAGGGAAACCCTGTCTTGAAAAGACCAAAAAAAAAAAAAAAAGAAAGAAAGATGAGAATAATAAAATGATGGTGTTCCAGAGAATAAAACGTAAGTGTAATGAAGTTTTGTTTTGTTTTGTTTTTTAATTATTTATTTATTTTGTGTGTGTGTTAAATGAGAGTTACTTAAAAAGACATTTTGGGGATTGGGGAAATGGCACAGTTGGTAAAGTGCTTATTGTTCAAGTATGAAGACCTGTGTTTGATCTTCAGCACAAAAGCTAGGCATGTGCTGGTAATCTCATTACTGTTGAAATGTTCCTATCACTGGGGAGGCACGTGGGGTCCCTGGTTCTTGTTGGCTAGCCCATTAAGCAAAACAGGTTGAGTGAGAGACCCTGTTTCAAAAAGTAAGGTGTAGTAGATAAAGGAAGACATCTGACATCCCTATGTAATGTGTATACACGACATATGCCCCCTCCCACCAACAAAAGGCCACTTTGCAGTCCATTTCCTATAATGCATAATGTAAATTGTCTAAAAAAATAACATTTTGGAAAATTATTGATATATAATAGTAACATTGACTTTATTCTTTTTTACAGATATGGCCGCGTGGAAAGCGTCAAGATTCTCCCCAAGCGAGGGTCTGAAGGAGGAGTGGCTGCCTTTGTGGATTTTGTGGACATCAAAAGTGCACAGAAAGCTCACAACTCAGTCAACAAAATGGGAGATAGAGACCTACGCACGGATTATAATGAACCAGGCACCATTCCGAGTGCTGCTCGGGGATTGGATGATACAGTTTCCATAGCATCTCGTAGTAGAGAGGTTTCTGGGTTCAGAGGAGGTGGTGGAGGGCCTGCTTATGGTCCCCCACCATCACTTCATGCACGAGAAGGACGTTATGAGCGGAGACTTGATGGGTAAGTTCCAAGGTTTCTGTAGGCAGGTATTTTATATTTGATTTGGTGAGAAACAGAAACTCCTATTTAGGGGCCCCAGATGGATTTAAAGTTTTGGGCATTCTCAATGTTTCCTGTTTTGGGTTGGAAACGGAAGTGATTTCTATCCCAGTGGCTGGTATCTTGTGGAATCGTAGAGGATACTTCCTGCAGCAGATTGGATATCTACTTCTGAGATAACGTGATGGAAGAGTTCCTGTAGCAGCATCAGTTCTGGAGTTACCTGTCTTCTAGAATTAAGTACTCCCTCCCTCTTGGATAATATCAAGGCCTTCCTTGGATATATCCCTTCTACCAGATGGAGCTATTTGGCTACAGGTTTTGTCTTTGGGATGTTTGGAATTCCAATTTCTGGAATATTAGTGCCTACAGATTCTTCAAGAAGTTGATTGGTGCTTCCTAGTTTTACTGCGTAAAGTCTACAAACAAAGTGGATTGTCACAAAATATTTAACAGACCATATTGATTGGATCAGTTGGATTCTACAAACAATACTTTAACATGGAAATATGTACTTGGATGAGGCCATGCTTGATTTTTCCCATTTTGGATCTACACAGTTTCTATGTTGGAATTATACTTCTTGATGGCATGGGGGAAAATTGAGATGATGGACATTCATAAATGCTGGAATACAGCTATTTTCCAAATGTTGGAATGTATGGGATGTTATGCTCTCAAGACTCCATTAGCCGAGGGAAGAGGATTACGATCTAATTTCTTAAGCAGGTTGCTGTCCTGTTAAAGGTACTTTAGATTTGAACACATGATGACCAGTTGTGGATACAGCAGTCAGAACTGACTGGGCTGGATGGCTACAAAAATGAGCAATTGGCGAGCAACTGTGCGCTCCTCATTTGTTGGAATTGTAGAGAATTTTTCTTCTGCCTGATTCATATTTAGGGCTGGAGATTTTTATGAATGTGGATCAATTTATAATTGTCTCCTGTCTCAAGAAAGAAGTCTGGGGGTTTGAGAGTTACAGTTTGTCTGGGACTGCTTGCTTCCAGTGGAATTACTTTGTCTGGTCACTAAGATTTTTTTTTTTCCTTGTGGTTCATCTAAATATCATTTGACACCCTTGCCCATTAAGAAGGTGGATTACCCCTGTAAGAGGGGCCAAAATTGGGGAAGTTATGTTCACAATTCTCTCCCTAGATTTAATTGGGATTATAGGTCGTGTTTCCACAGTTGGAAAAGGTTGGTATGTTCTGACCTGTGTATATTAGCCCCTCTTCTAACCCAAGTCACACTCTTCCCTCCCCACTAACTCTAGAAGTGTTTAGTACTAATAGATAAACCAAAGACTAGCGATTAGATCTCAGCTCTGCTGGCTCTTATGCCTGCCTCTGTATCTTTCTAATGGATCAGAACTCTGCCTGTATTTATAAAAACATCAGCTGTAGCAGTAATTATCAAGAACTTTGACCTGTTGCTTCTGTTACATCATTAATAATGGCTTTCACTGATTAACCTTTGCTAGGGTCTAAAATGAACTAGATGAAGTCTTCTAGGTCTCAAAAGGGAACTTGTTAGACATTGAAATAGACAGTTTTTAGAATTGTAGCAAATGGAGAAGGGGAATGTCATTTAATACACTTAAGAATGGATATTACTGATTTTTTTTCCTTTTTTGCCAACTTGGAAGTTTTTTACAATGGCTGTGAAATAAGCAAAAATAGCCTTTGAGGGGTTGGGGAGCTGACTTAGCTGGTAAAATGTTTTCTGTACAACTGTGAAGACCTGAGTTCAGATCCCCAGCATCTACCTAAAAGCTTAGCACAGTGGTAGGTGCCTGTGATCCTAGCCCTAGTGGGGTGGAGGTGGGGTAGAGACAGGTGGATCCCTGGAAGTTTATTGGCCAGCCAGTCCAGCTGGTGAGCTCCAGTTTCAGGAGAGACCCTGCCTCGAAAAATAAGGTGGAAGGTGCTAGAGGAAGATACATAGCATTGAACTATGTCCTGTGTACACTCTTGAACATAGGTATAGCACCTGTGAACACACAAACGAATATACACTGTACACAGACACACAGCCTAGGAAAGTAGAGCTGCTGTGAAGTGAAATAGGGAGCAAAAGTGAATATTAACGGAGAGATTTGGAATCTAGGAATGTACTGGGAAAATAACAGTCTCGCTGAATTTTGCACTATGGCCTTATTGGAAAGATTGTCATTCTTTATCGTTCATGATTTCTTAATTTTTTTGATAGAAAATTGATAGAGGATAGAGGATGAGGTTGAAGAGAAACTCAAACAAATTGATCTATGCCCTGCAAAACAGAACTTGGAATTTCATACAAAACTAGCATTTATTTTTCAATTAACACATAATTCCATGCATCTTTTTGTACATGGAGTAAATTTTTTCCTCCAAAGTTGGTGAATAGTCACATCTTACTAAAATCTTTAAGGGTCTGGGGATATAGTTCAGTGGTAGAGCCTAGCACTGCAAAACATAAACCAAAAAAAGATGTAAGTTAAGTCATTGCTAATGTAGCCCCTGTGTCTATAGTTGCCAGCATGCAAATTGTATCTCAAGCAACTTGCATATAGTTAAAGCTAAGAGAACGTATTCCTTTTAGTCATTAAGTGCATATATTAAGAAAATGAATTATGGAATGGATATTTTTAAGACTTTGGAGTTTGACTGTAGTAGGAGATTAAAAGCAGCTTTTATTCTTAGGTAAATTTATTTAGAATAGCCTATGAAAACCCAGCATAAAAATATCCTAACTGCTATTAGGATTCCATTTTTGATCAGGTGTGGTGGCTGAATGCCTTTAGTCTCGTCCCAGCACTCCGGGGACCTGAGGCAGGCAGATCTCTGTGAGTCCAGGCCAGCCTGGCGTACATAGAGAGTTCTAAGTCGGCCAGGACTACATAGTGTGACCGTGTCTCAAAAACAAAGTCCATTTTTATTATTTAAATATAATTGTTTGGGCAGTTTATATAGCCTGGTAATTATTCAGATAACCCAAGCAGCAAAAGTTAATGAGATGCCTGATGTGGTGGCACAGGCTTGTAAGCCCAGCTACTGGGGGTGCTGAAGCAAGAGTGCTACCAGTTTAAGGGTAACCTGGGCTTCATGGCAAGGCCCTGTCTCCAAGGGGAAAAAAATAAATGAGTGAGAAAAGGTTGCATTTAAAATTTTTTCTAGACTTTATCACTAGTCTTTCCTGTTACAGCCCTGCAGTAAAAGTAGGGTTTTCAGTGTCCATAGTGTGAAAATGTGGACTAAAGTAAACTTGCAAGTAAATAAAAATTGAGAATATGTTTTATTCAGATGAAAGTGTAAAAGACTTTCATATTAAGATGATGGATTCGGTGGACAGGGTGATGCATGCCTGTAACCCTGGCACTTGGAGTGGAGACAGGAGATCAGTACTTAAGGTCATCCTCAGCTGTGAAGATACATAGATAGTTGGAGGACAGCTTAGGGTACCTAAGACACTGTATGCAAAAACCAGAAAAAAAAAGTCGATGTATACACACATCAACACCTACACCCACATATCTTATAGAACTCAGAAAATCCCTATCATCTGACCTGCAGAACATTACTCAGGAAAGCCCAGTATGTGACTCAAAAGCAATGATGTTTATTAGTGAAAATAACATTCAGAGGCAGGTAAAATGTTAAGCTTTTAGTGTTTGCTTACTAAGGTTAATGCTGTTTAGAATATTATCAAATGCAAAGTTAAAGATAACTTGAAGTGAATGTTTGCATGACTTGCTTTGAGTTCTGCTTGCTTCTTTCTGATGAGATATTTTTCCCCCCTCCTAAATGCAGGGCTTCAGATAACAGGGAGCGTGCTTATGAACATAGTGCCTATGGACACCATGAACGGGGGACAGGAGCATTTGATCGGACACGACATTACGATCAGGATTACTATAGAGATCCTCGAGAACGGACTTTACAGCACGGGCTCTATTATACTTCTCGGAGTCGAAGTCCAAACCGCTTTGATGCTCATGACCCCCGATACGAACCTAGGGCTCGGGAGCAGTTTACACTGCCCAGTGTCGTACACAGGGATATCTACAGGGACGATATTACCCGGGAGGTACGAGGCAGAAGGCCAGAGCGGAATTACCAGCACAGCAGGAGTCGCTCACCACATTCATCCCAGTCTAGAAATCAGTCTCCTCAGAGACTGGCTAGCCAAGCGTCTAGACCTACCAGGTCCCCTAGTGGCAGTGGCTCTAGGAGTCGATCTTCCAGTAGTGATTCAATCAGCAGCAGCAGTAGTACCAGCAGTGACAGGTAGGTTTACAGCCTTTTGTTGTATTAGACAAGCTGTTAAATATATTTATTATCAGATTCTCAATGATCACTGGTAATGGTTTTTAGCTTGGTACTTTATTTTTAAAGAAAGTAATCTTGGATTATATCTATAATGAATAAAGGTACTTTTAACAGGTGGCCATTGAATTAACCAGAATCAAAGTAATTATTTGCCAGTGCTGTTTTATCCCCCAGATGCTTAATATTAATGTTAAATTGCCAAAAAGGAGGGAAATGGTGATGTTAAATTGTGAGGTGAATCTTGTGACAATGGAAATGTGGATCTCTGAAGTTTTAATTTCTTAAGTATATAGCGTCAACATTGTATTGTGGCTGAGCATTCCTAAAAGCTGTTTGGTTAAGTGTGTGTTTGTGAAAAATATTGCTTATTATTAATGACTAGCTTAACTTGTAAACACATTTTAACATCAAAATATGGCTAACCAAATTTATAAATGCAAGTAAGAAAGTTTTCTTTCATTGTAGGTTATGATATTTTTCTTCAAGGCTGAGATAATTTGTTGGGACTTTTTTTTTAATTAAGGAGTTTTATCTTAAGATGAACAATAATGGACTGGAAGTAATTTTATTAACAAGAAGACTTAGAAGTTAGACCATATGGGTACAGATTATTTTAGTGCCCTGGACCTCAGCCTTCTCATCTTTATAGAGTCAGGTATGGTGGCATATGCCTGTAATCCAAGTGCTCAGGAGACTAAGGCAAGAGGACAGTCAAGAGTTTGAGGCCAGCTGGGCTGTAGAGGAAGACCCTGTGCTGTACCCTCCTCTCCCCAAAGAGCTAAACAGACAAAAATTCCTAGAAAATAAGCAGCACTTTTATTTATTTTGAATATTAAAATGAAAATGGCATGTAACATGCTTATTGTGATTTAAAAAAAAAAGCATGCCAAATGCTCCCCTTAATCACTGGTTCTTCCACTTCAGACACTGATAGTCTGGGGCCTCCTTCCCAATATTATCGTTCAGAATGTTAATTCCAGATGTCCTAGTTTTAAATTTACATGTTATATATTATTTGTATGTATTATATAGTACGAATTTGTATATATTATAAATTTGGGGGGGCACAATTTCTTTAACCTATGTAAAAGGCCCAGCTTATTTTTCATTTGCTATTATGTGCTTGCTTTAAGAGAAGCAAATGGAGAGACTGGAGTACTCAGTAGTTGAGAGCACTGGCTGTTCTTGCAGAAGACCATGTTTGGTTCCCAGCACCCACATGGTCAACAGCCATTTGTAACTCCAGTTTCAGGGGATCCGATGCCCTCTCCTGGCCTCTACAGCCATTGCCACACATGTCATGCACTTACATCTATGCAGGCAAAACACACATACACTTAAGATTTGAAAAAAAAGAGAGAGTAGCAAATGGCCATGTAATTGAAGAGCTCTTTTAAGCTTCCTAAATTTCCAAATTCAAAATAATAAAATTAAAAATTTTCTTCTACCAGTCTTCCTAATCTAGATAGTCTCTAAACATTTGGGAAATTGCTATACATTACAATGAAATAAGTACTTAGTTTAGGAAGTCAGAGAAGATTGGTGTATTGTCTAGATACATGATTGCTGAAGAAATTCATTTGAATCCTATAAATTGATTATAAAATCTTTTAATTAAAAATTATTTTTTATGTATATAAGTTTTATGCTTGCGTGTGTGTAAGTGCACCTGTGTTGTGCAGTGCCTGCGGAGGACAGAAGAGGGAGTTGGATTCCTGGAACTGGAATTATGGGCATTTTTTAGCTGCCATGTGCGTGCTGAAAATCAAACCTAGGTCTTCAGTAAGAACAGCCAGTGCTCTTAACTGTTGAGCCATCTCTCCAGCCCCCCTCCCCATTATAAAATCTTACTATATTTAATTTTCTCTTACCTAGGATTGCTTAAAATACCCAACTTTTTGTCATTTCCTTCAAATTTGCCCATTAAAGGAAGACTACACCATGCCATTGGATCAGAACCTACTGAAAGTGTGTGTTGGTGGTATTGATGTCACAGGATACTCAGTAATACAAACCCTTCAGAATGGCTTTACACTGTAGGTTGAGGTTATAGTAGGTTGGGGTCTGACTCAAAAGCTTAAACCCAGCTGGACATGGTGGTACATTCCCAGCACTTGGGAGGCAAAGGTAGGTGGATCTCTGTGAGTTAGAGGTCAGCCTGGTCTACGTAGCAAGTTTCAGGCCAACCATGGCTACAGAGTGAGACCCTGTCTCCACAAACAATAACAAAACTGGGAAGAAAGGAGAGAAAAAAAAAGCTTAATTGTAGAAGTGATCTGTCTTTTGTAGAGCCATTCCTTGCTCACAGAATTTTAAAAAGGGGCTATGAACTTCCAGAAGGACAGGACATACCTGGAAATATACCTGAGGTGGGAATTTCAGTGAAAAAAAATGGTGATCAAGACATGATGGCCATTACTGTACCAAGTGTCCACCTGTGTTTATCCACTTAAACCGAAGGACACAGCTGAAAGTTTGGAAGGCCACAAATAACTAGTTGACCAGGGTAATTCTCCTTGAATAGTGTTTTAGACTTAAGTTATTTCCATTGTTTAAAAAATTGGAATTTTATCTAAAAGTCCAAATTTGAGGTACTTGTGTTTCTTCCCTCTGATTTGACTATTGAACCATATCTGACAAGGAGATCAGTTGGTTTGCTGCTTGGTGACAACTTTCTGTGGGCTTGGGGAAGAACCACTGATGATTCTTCTTTTTTCAGAAAAGTTTTATTTTGTTTTATGTGTATGAATTTATTGCCTGAATGTATGTAAGTGCACCACATATGTGCAGTGCCCATGGAGGTCAGAAGAGGGTGTCAAGTCCCCTAGAACTGGAGTTAGAGACAGCCACTGTGTGGCTGCTGGGAAACCAGCCTGGGTCCTCTGCAAGAACAGCCAGTGCTCTTAACAGCTGAGCCATCCCTCCTGCCCCTTCTTTTTTTCTTTTTCTCTTCTTTCTTTTTTTAAATAGGGCCTCATGTATTCCAGACTGGCCTCTGGCCTTGAACTCATTTTGTAGTGGAGGATGACCTTGAACCTCTAACCTTCTTATTTCCACCTCCCCAGTGTTAAGATAACAAGTGAGTGCTACTATGCCAGGTTTTATGGGGTTTCATCCTGAGCAAGCACTCCAGCAACCGAACTATATCTTCATCCCTCTTCTGCCTGTTAAAGTGTTTAGCCCCCTACCTCCACCCCCTTGAGAGGTTGTAATGCATCTACCTAGGTTATGGGTTTCTTTTCATAGGTATTAATTTTTGTTTCTCATCAGAGTGAAACATAGATTTATTAAGGAACATTGGGAAAGAACTTGCCAAAGCGGGATGGGTTCTGAAGGAGGAATATTCCTTGCAGTCCTCCTTTCTAGAGTTGATATATTTCAGCCATATGTAGGTTGCTTTTAGTTGATCAGCTGAACTCATGTATTAGGTAATTGATTTCCTCCTAATTTTATTGATGTAAAAGCTGCTATGTAATGATTGTTTTTGTATTTATACAAAGAATAATAGGAGAACAGAAAGAAAATTACTTGACTGTTAAGGAGATCTAAGATAGCATTGGTTGGGCTAGGAAGGAATGATACATAGAACTTAAAAAAGGAGAAAAAGCATTTTAATTTAGAGGGAGAAATTTTGTGGGCAGGAGAACAACTTGAAGACATAAAAGTAGGTGGAGAAATGTTTTGAGACCAGTAAATAATTTTAAAATGGTTGTTTAAACATCCAAGTGAGTCAGGGTTTTATTCTTTATGCAGAGATAAGCACTTGAAAGATTTTAGAATGGAGATAGTTTGTAGGTCTGTACTTTAGAAAGACAGCTGGTGGACTTGGGATGTGGCTCAATGGGAGAGTACTTGCCTAGTATGCATAAGGCTCTGCTCTACCACACACACACACACACACACACTCTTATACAAACATCAGACACAAAAACAGCCAACCAACCAGACAGCACAACCATGGAAAGGCAACTGTGAACTTAAAACAAATGGTTCATGGTTAGGAGGCTATTTTAGTACCTTGGAAAAGGAAAACTTGGTTTGTGAGAGTACCCTATTGGGACAGATGCATTGTATTAGGAGTTAGGTTATTATGACTTAAAAAATAGAATAAAGTTTTGGTGATTGAGTCAGTAGTATACTTTCAGGGGTATTCAGGAAGAACAGGATCAGGGGGTCTTTGCCTTTCTCAGAGTACTTATCTAGAATCAATTGATGCAGTTCTTAGTTTCCTCGAAGGATAAAACAGAGCTGCTGTAGATAAGTGAGAAATTTGGTCATTTAGTTGTGATTGCAAAAATGGCTCTGAAGTAAAGTACCTTGGTGTTGAGAGCAGAGCTCTTAGCCCTGGGTTCCTTTTTTTTTTTTTTTTTTTTTTAATCAGCCCTCTTCTTTTCCTCTGTAATTAAACCACATTAAAAAAAAAAAAACTGGGTTAGGTTTGGCAGTGCACACTTTTAATTCTAGTACTCTGGAGGTAGAGGCAGGTGATCTCTGAGATTGAGGCCAGCCTGGTCTATGTAGTGAGTTCCAGGCCAGCTGGGGCCACAGGGAAACCCTATTTTTTTTTTTCTTAAAAGGTGACTCATTAAATGGCCATGAGAGACATAGAAAGAAACCTGTAATGACACAGGGAAGGATGCACACTGGGAGTTTATACAGTGAAGCCTGGTTTCTCACCAGCTAAAAACTATAAATGGTTGTGCATAAGCAGTAGGTGTATACAGTCATAGACTTCACAGATAGACTGTTATTAGTCCCAAGTTTACTTATTTGAAATGCACTGCTAGGAATCTTTTTACCAAAGCTGTAACAATTAAGGAGGATTTTTGAGGGTTGTTAGTTTCCAGTCAGTCAAGGATATGAAGAGAAACTGTTTTCTGTAGTATAGCCATGCAGCATTTTAACCAGTATGCAAATGTTAATTTTAAACATCTTAAAACTTACGAGAACATTACAGTTCTACTGTTTAAGGGGAAATACTCCTCCCCCCAGATCCCTTGTTTTGAGAAAGGGTCTCACTATATAGCTCTGGCTGGCTTAGAACTTACTATGTAGGTCAGGGCTAGTCTTGAACTCAGTTTTGCCTGCTTCTGCCTCTTGAGTGCTGGGATTTTAGGTGTCTGCCACCACATCCAGCTTCACTTTTAATTGAACTTTATTTGAATTTTGTGTGTGTTACACTTGCTGTGAGTGTGCCCATGATGTATCTAGGTGGATATGCACACCATAGTGTACTTGTGGAGGTCAAGGACAACTTTGTGGAGTTGGTTCTCTCCTTCCACCTTTACAGATTTTTCAGGTACTAAACTCAGGTTGCCAGGCTTATACAGAAAGTGCTTTTACCCGCCAGGCGATCTTGTGGACCCATCACAGAACACTTTCAGTGCATGAAATTTTTTTTTTTTTTTTAAACCGGAACACTTATTGAGTGACCGATAATTTTAAAAATGAACTGGATGGTGTAATAGCTGCCCTTGGGGGTTTAGATGTTCCTTCACCAAATCCATGTCTGAATATGTGATAGACAAATTTGGGATGCCTCGCCACCTAGTCACAGTACTGGTGGCACAGGTCAGTAATCCCATCACTTGGGAAACTGAGGACCCTGGAACCTTAAGTTTTAGGCCTTCCTGTGCTAATTCAGCTAGTAAAGTGCTTGTCTAGCATGCATAAAGTACTTGGTTTGGTCCCCCGAAACTACATGAACTGGGTGTGGTGCTGCTGCTTTCTTCTTTGATATGGTAACTTTTGCATTAAAGCAGTCTACTTTTTCTTGAAAGGAAGATGAAAAATTTTCAAGAATTTTTGTTTTTCAAAAGTTTTTATTACTTTTATTTTATATGTATGAGTGTGTTGCCCACATGCATATAAGTGCACCCATGTTGTACAGTGCCCACAGAGGTCAGAAGAGGGCATCAGATCCCCCAGAACTGAGGTTACTGATGATTGTTAGCTGCTATGTGGGTGTTGGGAATCAAACCCGGGTCCTCTGCCAGCCAAATCTTAACTGCTGAGCCGTTTCTCCAGCCCCAGACACAATTTCAACTATCTATTCTATGTGTCTGTATATGAATGTCTGCACATGTGCATGCAGATGCTCATGGAAGCCAGCAAAGGGCACCAGATAACCTGGAGCTGGAGTTAGAGGCAGCTGTGATTTTTTTTTTTTTTAAAGCATTTATTTACTTATTTGTTTGTGTGGGTGTACCAGTGCCAGGGCTTGGGGGTGGCAGTCAGAAGACAACTTGTGGATTTTGTGAGGAGTTGGCTTGCTGTGGTTCCTGGGACTCAAACTCAAGTAATTAGGCTTGGCAGTAAGCTCCTTTACCCACTAAACCATCTTCCCCCTGGAAAATTAAAAATTTCTTTATTTCTGGTGACATTTGAAGAATGTATTTGTTTTAAATCAGAATTTTGAGTAAATTGTATCAAAATTATATACAAGTTGGGCGTGGTAACACAAACTAGAACCCTAGGACTTGGGAGGTGGAAGTAGGGTTAGGAGTCCAAGGCTGTCCTTGGTTACATAGTGAGGTTAACATCAGTCTGGGGTAGATGAGACTCTGTCTCAAAAAAAAAAACAAAAACAAAACTAAACTAAACTAAACAGGCCAGGAGTTGGTAGCACATGCCTTTAATCCCAGCACTCAGGAGGGAGAGGCAAGTGGACCTCTGTGAGTTCAAGGCCAGCCTGGTTCTACATAATGAGTTCCAGGCCAGCTGGGGCTAGAGGGAGACCCTGTCTCAAAAAGACAAAAGCAAAATCAGGAAACAAATTTGTGTGCAATGCTACTAGGTTTTTCCCAAATAGTAGACAATTTGGAATTCTATTTTACCTGAATAATAAATAAAATAATTATAATATTGAATAAATTCTGAATTCCCTCTGCTATTGGGGACCAGACTGAGGACCTTGATCTACCATTGAGACATACATATATATATATATATATGTATGTATTTATAATCCCTGAATGTTTGACATGTTTGTTTTTTTGTTTTGAGATAGGGTCTCCCTATATCTCCAGCTGGCTCGGAACTCGCTGTGTAGACCAGGCTGGCCTCAATTTCACAGAGATCCACCTACCTCTGTCACCTAAGTGCTGGAATTAAAGGTGTGTACCACCATGACCTGCCTGATCTTTTAAACATTAGATATAAATGCTTATGAAAAGGAAGGTATCTTCAATTAAAAAAGAAAGTCAGTATAATGTAATCCTAGTACATGAGAGACTAATGATCACAAGTTTGAGGCTAACATGGGCTACATGGTGAGACCTTGTCTCAGAACAGCATTAATGGCCTTAATGTAGTAAATTCTTTTCCTATAAAGACCTAATCTACGCTGTGTGTGTGTGTGTGTGTGTGTAATCTAGATGTTACGTGCATATCATAGTTTCTCTCATAGAGAGAACTTTAACTCTTTTTAGAAGGATTTTCTTTCAAGTTCAGATAGAAGCACTTTCAAAATTGCTGTCTTTTTGCAGGATGTTGAAGGGTGAGGGGAAGTGTTGGGAATGGTGACATCAAGTGTACTAGGGACAGCACACCTTCTGTTTGTCTTGTTTATAAGTATGCTTCTGTAAGTGTCAATTAGAATGAATGCTTTTCTAAACTCTTTCTGGTGTGTGTATGTGACATTCGTGTATTTGAGTCTGTGTGTGTGTTTGCTGCAGTGAGCATGTGGGGGACAGGATGGAGACTGGTTTTGATCTTGACCTTCCCTCTTGATTGAGGCAGGGTCTCTTGCTCACTACTGCTTACATCAAGCTAGCTGGCCTGAGATTTTTGGAAATTGTGTCTCTGCCACTCAGCTCACCATAGGAGCTACCAGGTGCAAGCTGCCAGATCTGGTTTTCCATGGGATTGTGGGTTTTAAGGATCAAAACTTAGATCTAACAGTCACTTTACCTACTGAATCATCTCCCTGGCCCTTGTTTTGTTTTTGAGTCAGGGTCTCATGTAGCATAGGCTGATCTTAAACTCACAATGTAGCTGAGGCTGGCCTTGAACTTTGATCCTCTTGCCTCTGCCTTCTGTGTGCTGATTATAGGTGTGTGCTGCCATGCCCAGCTTTTTTAATTTTTACTTGTAGCATGAGTAATGCATTTTGTTACAGCATTTTCATGTATATGTATCATTATAATTTGCATATATTCTCATTTTATTACCTGGCTAAACAGTTTACTATGATAGTATATCATGTACTGGAAATACCAGATGTGGCTGCAGCTGTAAAACATGTATTAAGTAAAAGTTTCTTTAAACATAAAAAGAATTAGTAGTAGTAGTAGTAGTAGTAGTAGTAGTAGTAGTGTGTGTGTGTATGTGTATGTGTGTGTGCGCGCGCCATTTTCTAGTGTTTAATTTCTGGATAAAATTTAATTTTCTTAGGACTGTGATTCCTTATTCTCAGATATGTTTCATGTGATCAAAATAGTCTGTATTTGTAACAGAAGAAAGTTACTACTGTCAGTAATGCCTTTCTTGAAGAACAAGTGATGGAACCAAGATCCTGCTGTACTTTATACAGTATACAAATGTTAATTTTAAACACTTTCACTTACATAGATATTGCAGTTGTGCTATTTGTAAGACTTAAAAGAGGATCCCTTGGAACTGGAGTTACTAGTGGTTGATAGTTGACATGCAGGTGCTGGGAACTAAATCCAGCTCCTCTGCAAGAGCAGCCAGTGCTCTTAACTGCTGAGCCATCTCTCCAGCCCATCTAGTCCTTAAGAGGGATGTTTCTTAATTTGTCTTTGCCCCTATTTTCACCTAAAATGCAAATATTTGCAAATAAATAACTGCATATTGCATTTCACATCGCTTACTCATCACTGGTGGCCTTGTTTTTTTCACTTTTTTTTTTTTTTTTTTTTTTTAAATATGTTGAGAATTAAGGATTCTAAAGGAGAATCTATTGAAGAAAATCTGTTTGGGTAGAATGCCTTCATTATCTGAACCTTTCCAGCTGTTAAAGGAAGTTTCTAGCTTGAAACTTGCAACTGTTACTTGTAGTAGAATTGGTAAAGCCAATTAATGGTTTTATTGACTCATTATTCTGCCTCCTTGAAGTAGTGTCCCTAGCTTCTTTCGGAAGTTATCCTGCTTAGAGGGCTGAGGAGCTGTTAGAAAGAAAGAAACTGTGGGCATTAGTGAGTCTGTAATCCTTGAAAACAACGCATTTTTGTCTTAAAATGTTCCCCTAATCCCTTCGCTTTTTTTCCCCTCAGAAGGAGTATTTGCTCATTCTCTGCTTAATGTAATTTTAGGGCTGTTTAAATGTAATTTTAGGCTGTTTGTGTTTAACAAAATAGTAGTTTTCAGTCCCATTCCTGTCAGTGGCGACCTGGGAGGTCACTGAAGAGATCTGTTTTTGAACGGTTCATTTTTTGGCTGCTGCAGTTTGCTTTGTTAAGCAATGAGCTACATGTAACTTTGTTGAGCGTTATAAGCACTAGCCAAGCCTTTTTGTGTGTGCTAAATATGGAAAAGTAAAAAAGTATCTGCTTACTAATTGTTCTGGTGGTCTAGTTCCCACTGTGGAGTCTATAAGCAGATTGATTTCCTATCTGGTTTTCCAGAAATGATATCAAGGCTAGCATTTTAATAAGGCTTTATTTATTATTTTTTTTTATATAGAGAGGTGGTGATATGGCCTTGTATGAATAGGTCTTCATTTTGGAAACAGGTGCTGGGCTGACCCATGTTTGCACTGATGCTAGACAAAAGAGAACCAGGTAGACCCGAGGAGCTGGGCAGAGTTCTGACTATGGGTACTGAGTACTCAGGGGAGCTAGGAACTGCATGTTTGTGTCTAGGACCAGCCTGAACTGGAATTATCCAGTTTAAGTTGGCTGCTTGCCACCTCCTGGATACTTCCTTGTTTTGCCAGTGCTGTGGTTGCTTAGCTCAGGGGCGGGCAGAGGGCTGTGGTGTGGTAACTGGGCGGATGGTTGGGAGGGTAGGGCCCCACACCTGTCTGCAAATGTGGGCGTGCTCCAGGGAGGCAGGTTAAAGGCAGCTCACCAGAAGCTGGTGTTCACTTTGCTGTTTTGAGGGCAACTTGCTGCTGTTAACCTTTCACTTTAATAAGCCTTGTCTTTTGCCCTTAGAAGCTAAGGTTTGACAATGTTTCTGCCCTGTCACTGCCTAGCTACATCCAAATATAGTGAAGTTCATTACAGACATTCCTACCAACTTTGCTTTTAGTCTTTTTCTTTTCATTGTTTTCTTTTGAGTTGTGTTGGGATTATTTTCATTTTGAGGTGAAAGGAATTAATGCAAATTTGGGGGTAATTCTGTACTTTGGTATTTTGTAGTTTTTTAAACTTTGATGTGTGTGTGTGTGTGTGTGTGTGTGTGTTTTAGTGTTATTTTTTAGAGGCAGGTGAATCTCTGTGAGATCAAGGCCATCCTGGTCTACTTAGGAAGTTCCTGGGGCCAATTATGGCTACATAATGAGACCCTATCTCAAATAATATATGCTGGGAGCTGCAGTGATGGCTCTGCTGTTAAAAGAACTTGCTGAGGACCTCTGCTCAGTTTCCAGCACCTACATTGGGTAGCTCACAACTGCCTGTAGCCTAACTCCATGGCGTCCGGGGTCTGAAGCCCTCTTCTGGCCTCCACAGGGACCTGTGTACTTGCGGCATTCATTCATATTTAAAAGAAAGAAAGAAAGAAAGAAATCTTAAAGAAAAAGAGTATAACCTGTAGGGTTATGTGTCTCTACAAAGAGTAGTCTTAGCATCATTCCTTTGTGAGAGGATGCATTCTGTTGACAATGAACTCATTAATCACTTGTTAAATTACCTACTATGTAAGTTTCTTTCTGCTGCTGGTTATATGAAGTCATCTCTAGAATATCTTCCTCAATTCTCTCTTTAAAAAATTTTTTTTAATGTGTATCAATGTTTTGCCTGCTTGTATGTGTGTGCAGTGTTTGCACAGAAGAGGTCGTCGGATCTTCTGGAGCTGGAGTTAATAGACAGATGTTAGCTGCAGTGTGAGTGTTGGGAATCTAACCTGGGTCCTCTGCAAGAGCAGCAACTGCTCTTAACTACTAGTCTCTCTCTCCAGCCCCATCTTCCTCATTTCTTATTTGTACAGTAACTCTCCTTTCCAGATGGAAAAATAGTAAGTGAAATATCTTAAAACTTCTTTCCAAATACTCCTTTTCCAAATACTTTTTTTTTCTCTCTTAATCTCTGTTGGTCTGGTGAGATGGCTCAGCAGGGAAAGGCACTTGGTACAAAAGTTTGGTGACCTAAATTTTATCCGAGGAATCCACTTAAAGGTAGAAGGAGAAAACCAACTTCACAGAGTTGCTCTCTGATTTCCACATATGTGCTATGCCATGTGTAATTACATATAGGCCACACATACTATATGCACATAGATATAAAATAATAATGAAGTAATTAGAAAATTAAAGAATCTCATACTGTAAAACTTTGTTTTCATGTAGAAGACAAGATTAGAAATGGTGACGTAAGTCTGTAACATCAATACCTGAGATGAGGTCGGAGGATCAGAAGTTCCAGATTAGCCTGAACCTTGGCCACCCCCTCAGAAGAAAAAGGGCAGGTGGTAAAACACCCCCCTCCCCCATTTATTTAAGCCTGAGCTTGGTGGCTTGCACCTGTAATCCCAGCATTTTATAATTCCAGCATTCAGAAGACTAAGGCGGGAGGATGGCCTCCAGTTTGAGGCCCACCTGGGATACCCAATGGTTTCCAGGCCAGTCTGGGAGACAAATGGACATATTGTCTCAAAAAAGAAAGAAAGAAACAAAACAAGTATATACTTTTAATTTCTGCAGAGGCAGGTGGATCTCTGAGATCTGGCCAGCCTGGTTTACATAGCAGTTCCTGGCCAGCTGGGTTTACAGGGAGATCTACACTACAAGAATGAAAAGCAAACAAACAAAAAACCCCAACAAACTAAACAAAAAAGCTTGTATTGTTTGGATACAAGATCTCATGTAGCCCAGGCTGACCTTTAAACTCTCCAGGATGACCTTGAAATTCTGACCCTCCTTCACCTCCCAAATGGTGGAATTACAGGAGTAAGCTTGGCTTTCACCTTTTTATTTTAGTAACTCCTCTCTATAGCTTTTTTCTTTGTTTTAGTGATGGGAATGGAACATAAGCTTCTGTACTCACTAAGCAAGCAGGCACACTTGTCACCACCCCACATCTGGAGGTTTTGTTTTTTGTCTTTTTGAGACAGGGTCTCTCTGTTGCCAGACCTGGCCTTGAATTCACAGAGATCCACCTGCCTCTGTCTTCCAAGTGCTGGCATTAAAGGCGTGGGCAACCACGCCCAGCTTAAAATATTTATTATTTTTGTTTTATGTGTATGAGTTTAGTGCCTGCATGTGTGTAAGTGGCACTGGTGTTGTGCAGTGACCATGGAGGTCAGAAGAGAGGGTGTTGGATCCTCTGAACCTGGAGTCATAGACAATTTTAGCTGCCATGTGGGTGCTGTGAATCATACTTGGATCATCTGCAAGCTGAGCCATCTCTCCAGCCCCAGGTTGAGTTTTTTTATGGAATAATTTGTAGTCATTTTAAAATAAGTGAATGCCCCCCCAAATTATAAAAGGTTTAAATGATCTAGTGGATCGTTGCATGTCTTTCAAATCTCTTGGACCTGAAACTACTTTGATACGAAGTTCAGAAGTAAGAAATAGCCAACTTCTTTGTTCTGGATAGGAAGGATATGTATCTCCAAAGTTAATTTAGAAAAGGAAACAACCTCAATGTATTAGACTTAGGAATTTGATAAGGCTCCATCAGTTACAATCTGTTGGAATTCCATTTGGAATAAAAAAAATTTCCTGTTCCTAGTGACTCACACCTGTAATCCCAGCACTCAAGAGACTGAGGAAGGATGAGCTCAAGTTCAAGACCAGTGTAGGCTACAGAGTAACATCCCATTATTTAAAAAAAAAAAACCCAAGAACTATAAAGATACCCCCAAAACAATGCTAATGAAAAACCACCACATTTTATTTGATGTGTGCTATCCTGGCTTTTGCTTTTTTGGTTTATTTTTTTGAGACAGGCCACAACTTTTTTGTAGCCATGACTGGCCTAGAATACCCTATGTAGACCAGACTGGCTTTGAACTCAGAGATCCTCCTGTCTCTACCTCCGAAGTGCTGAGATTTAAAGGGGTGCACCACCATGCCTGGTGGCATATGCCCTTTGAAGCATTTTAGTTGCTTACATGAGGGACATCTTTGGTTTTACATACTACATAGTTAAATAATAAGCAAACCTCACTAAGGAGTACACTACCATACCAGGCTTGGTTTCTGAATTTTAAAGGGGTTGCTAACCTACAGTGATGTCTTGGGCTCAGCCTCTTTGAAATTTAAGCTGAAATAACTCTAGGGCCAAGGTTGTTTTTGGAAAGCGAAACTATATAGAAGAATAATTATTGTACTTCATCCACTGAATGCTGTACTATGAAAATCTCTTGAGGCAGAATCTGATCACATGGAGACAAGAGGATCCCAGGGGTTTTGTGGTCAGCCAATCTGTCTGAAGTAAACTCCAGGTTAAGTGAGAGACTCTCTTAAAAAATAAGATGGAACTTACAGCATGTGCATGTCCTATGTAAGCTCAAACCAGACAAAATCTCAGTATAGACAGAGAGAAGTGAGTAAGAAATCCAAACCCAACCTAAGGAACTTTTGGCAATTGACAGATGCTGGGAGGGTGAAAGACAGTGTCTTATAAAGATAGGACACTTGGGCCAGTGGATGAACCAGCACTGAAGGACATTTGGAGATCCAGATCAGACTCTGTAGGCCATATTAATTAACTAACTAATTAATTAATTTTGCATGCCTACATGTATATATGTAAGTGTATCCATGTCTTGCAGTGCCCAAAGAGGTCAAAAGAGGGAGTCAGATTCCCCTGAAACTGGAGTTATGGACAGTTGTTAGCCACCATGTGGGTATTGGGTTTGGAACTCTGGGTCCTCTGCAAGAGCAGCCACTGAGCCATCTCTTCAGCTCCAAGGCCAAATTATATGTAAAAAAGTACATTAAATTGGGTGGGGGTCAGAGGAGGGATATAAATATCATCAAACTATAGTATATGAAAATCACAAAAAATTAAAAAATATGGGGAATGACCAAAGAAGGCACTTCAATTTTCAGTCTCCACATGAGCACATAAGGGCACAAACTCACATAAAATAAAATTCTTTATAAAGTTTCTTTGAAATTTATTTTTATGTAAGTGCACTGTGCTACACTCTCACTTGTTGAACCATTCTCAATGCTTCTCAGGCCATTTTCTTAGTAAATTATGGTAAATTATACAACATACAGGTTTTAAGAGATGAGGTCTCACCGTGTAGCTCTGACTGTCCTGGAACTTGCTATTGAAATCACAGATTGTCTTCCTCTACTTCCTGAGGACCGGAATTAAAGATGTGTGCAGCAACCATGCTCTTTCCGATTTATTCTTAACCATTTAAAAATGTATGATTCTTCGTGCTCTTACATATATTAATCATTAAAAAAAATAAGATGGAACTTATAGCAGTGGTGACAGCATGTGCATGTCCTATGTAAGCTCAAACCAGACAGAATCCTGGTATAGACAGAGAGAAGTGGGTAAATGGTATAACAGTTACTATCTTCTGAACTTCAAAATTTTTTATTTATTTTTATTTTGTGTATATGAGTGTTTTGCCTGCATGTTTCTAAGTGCACCTGTGTTGAGAAATGCCAGTGGAGGCCAGAAGAGGGCGTTGAATCCCCTCGAACTGGAATTACACTCTTAGCTGCCATGAGGGTTCTGGGAACTAAACCCAGGTCTTCTGGAAGAGCAGCCCCTTCTTAACTGCCGAGCCATCTTTCCAACCCCCCTCCCCATTTTTTCCCTTACATTTATTGATTGATTTTGTGTGTGTCTATGTGCAGGTTCATTCATCCTTAAGAGCACGTATGGAGGTCAGAGTATGACCTGTGGGAATTGTTCTCACCTTCTACAATGTTGATTCTAGGAATTGAACTCAGGTCATCTAGCTTGGCAGCAAGTACCCTAACCAGTGAGCCATCTCACTGGCCCTTCAGAGTGTTTTGATCATTAAACAGTATCTCTCCATTCTTTTCCTCAGCGTTCAGGGACTAACATTTTTACCTTCTGTCACCAATTTTTTTGTCGTTTTTTTTTTTTTTTTTTGCCTTAAACATGATGCAAGCACTGACCTATATCTTTTGACCAGTTTTGAATTGATGACAGTAGGTACCTTTAAGTATGTCCTATATATGGGACCACACAACACGTAGCTTTCCAACTTACTTATTATTTCACTTAGCATGTTTTAAAAGTTGTTCATCTTGTTATGTGTGTTTCCTTTGTAAGGCTGAACAATAGTCCTTCACTGTTATTACATTAAGACAAGATCTGCTATGTAGGTCTGTCTGATGTTGAATTTGCAGTCTTTTTACCCCAGTGCTGGTCTATTGTGTGTTCTACTGTTACTGTGAAGGTATCTGTGTGCCTGGTACCCCCTGTCCATCCTCTCTCCCTCTCTTCCTCCTCTTTTTATTTCAGCCATGCCCAATGGGGAGGGCCTATAGTCCTAGCTACTTGGGAAGCTGAAGCGGACGGACCGGTGCTAAGCCCTGCCAGGGTATATATGAGGTTCAGGGCTAGCCTGAGCAATTCAGCAAGACCTAAAAGGGGGTAGAGGGAGTTAGACATACAGCTTAGTGGTAGAATGTTTACTAGCATGTATGTGGCCCTGAGTTCAGGGGTGTTATTTAATTTTATCTTCTTGTGTTCCTGGCGAGGGAAACCAGGATCTTCTCCATGCTGGGCAGATGGTGTGCCACACAGCTCTCTGTGTTACCTTATAGTTTGGGGGTGTTTACTGTTTGTTGGTTTCCTTTTTGTTTTTAAAAAGCCAGGGTCTCCCTGTAGTATGAAACTCACTATGTAGACCAGTCTGACCTCAGTCTCACAGAGGCAGAGACTGGCCTCTGCCTTCCCCGTTCTGGGATTACAGATGGTACTGCAGTACTCTGCAGGTTCCATTTTCTTTTCATTTTTACCCAGTAGTTTTGTGATGAACTATTTCTATATTCCTTCTATTTAATTACTCAAATATCATCAGAAACTTGAAAATATCAACTGCAGCTATGATTGCATTCTGAAGAATTGTGGTATTTAACCTTTTGTGAATAAACTAACCAGAAACTCAAATAGCATTGTCTGCCAACAAAGCATTTTTTAAAGACAGGAGCTGGAGAGATGGCTCAGCAGTTACAGAGCACTGGCTGCTCTTGCAGAGGACTCGATTGTGGTACCTAGCACCCATATGGTGACTAACAACCACCTTAAATTCCAGATCCTGGGAATCCGATGCCCCTCTTCTGACCTCTGTGGGCATTACATGACATGGGTACACTTAACATACATGAAGGCAATACACTCATACACATAAAATAAAAATAAAAATTATTTTAAGAAATGATCTTTGGACTGAGGATGTGGTACAGCACATGCCTACAATGCAAGAGAGCCCTGGTGTCTGTCTAACACCTGTTTGACAAATAAACAAAAAGCCTCTTTAGAAGGTGAATTGTTACTATTTGCTTATATCTACAAAACACTGATTTCAGTAAGACATCATTGGATTATTGTTTTCTTTCTCCTTCCAACTTTGCCAAACAGACAGTGTTGCTCTTTTATGAATTTCAGTCTGCTAATTCAGTTGATCACTACCCTTTTCCAGATATTTTCTCAGAAATGTTTGCATTTTCTGATGATGGGAAAATTCTAGATGGACTAAACATAAAGTTAAAATATTGGTTCCTAATATTTTTTAGTCAATATATCAGTTTTTTTTCTCATTAATATCTTGAGTTTAGAAAACTTCTTATTAACTTTGACTCTGAAGGGCTTTGTATGTATGCAATTGAACTCTACAGTGCTTTCCCAGCTCTGGAACAGCTGTATAATCTCTATCTAAAGCTGACTCATTGTAGTGATTTCATTTCCAAGGGAAGGTTCTCTGGGAAGGACAAGCTGTGAGAACCCATGGTTCAGCAGAAAATTTTGTGAACAAAAAGCAGTAGATAGTTTTTTATATTCCTAAGACACAAAGAGGACTCTTACTTTGTGAGTTGGCTGGGGCGGGGGTTGGTATAAGGGTACATCAGAGAAAATTCACCATTTAGGCTATTTTGAAGTACCCAGTTCTGTGGCATTTAATAATCTGCCTTATTGTACAACCATCTCACTACTGCCTCCAGAACCATTTCATCTTCCCAAACTGAAATTCTGTGCCTGTTAAAATATAACTCCTGGATTGGGAGATGGCTCAGTGGGTAAAGAGGTTGCTATGAAGACTGTAAGGAGTTGGGGCGGGGGTAAAGACAGGGAGGATCCCTGAGGCTTGCTGACCAGCCACTCTGGCGGTGTCAGTGAGCTTCAGGTTCAATGAGAAGGCCCTGTCTCAAAAGAAAAGTGTTGAGCTGCGTGCTTGAGGCCAGTGTGTGGTGCAGGAGTGCATGTCACTCTCACTGATGAAAAGTCATATCATGTGGATTTTGTTGCCGTTTGTTTGGTTTTTTGAATGTGGGGTTTTATATATAGACTGGCCTCCCAACTCTGATTCTCACACTCTCATCCTCCTGTTAAAATCTTGTGAGCGCCGGGATTACAGTCCTACATGACCACACTCATGCATCTTGTGTGATTGTGATTTCTATCTCCAATTAGTGATAGTGAACATCTTTTCACCTGTTTATTGAACATTTGTTCAAACTCTTTACTCATTTTTGGATTTTTTCTTTCAGTTGGTGGAGTATTTCTTATGGCAAATTTAAAATGTCTTAAGAAAAATAACTCAGCAACCTTGATAATATATAACAGATATTTTTTTCTTTCTTAAAAAGTTGTATTGGCATGTGTTTATTGTGTGTGTAAATGTGGATGTGCCAAGTGCTACAAAAACATGCATTTGGCAATCAGAGGACAACTTGTGGGAAGTGGTTCTCTCCTGTCATGTGGGCCTCAGGGATTACATTCAGGTCATTAGTCTTGTGGCAAGCATCTCTATCTGCTGAGCTGTCTCTCAGGTCCTTTGTGTATGTTTAGAGAAATATCTGTTAAAGTTGTTTGCCCGTTTTGGATTTTAAAAAAAAAATTGGTTGTTGATGAGTTGTATCACTCCTAAAGGCAAATGCCTTTAAAATGCCTCAGGGCTGGAGAGATGATTCAGTATAAGAGCTTTGCCATTTTTACAGAGGATTTTAGTTTGGTTTCTAGCACCTGAACCAGGCAGCTCACAATCTCCTATAATTCCAGCTTGAGGTGATCCACCTGCTACCTTCTTCTGGCTTCTGTGGGCACCCATATACACCCACACACATACACAAACACACAGACACACACACAAATAAGAACAAATCTTTAAGGAGCTGGAGAGATAGCTCAGCAGTTAAAAACACTTGCTGCTTTTGCAAAACACCCAGGTTCAGTTTCCAGCACCCACATAGCAACCAGCAGTTGCCTGTAACTCCAGTTCCAGGCAATCCAATGACCTCTTCTGGCCTCTTGAGGGCACTGTATGCCCATGGTGCACTTACATACATGCAGGCAAAACACTTACATACATAGAATTAAATTTTAGGATAAAAAAGCAAATCTTTAAAATGTCTTGTGGGACTGGAAAGATGTCTCAGTGGTTAAGATTTCTGGCTGCTCTTGCAGAGGACCCAGGCTCAGTTCTTAGCACCCATATGTGGCTAACAGCCATCTGTAACTTCCATTCCAGGGGAATCCGATGCTCTCTTTTGACCTTCACAAGCATTTCACAACACTGATGCACTTACAGACGCAATATACTCATACATAAAATAAGAATAATAAACAGATAAAATATATCAGTTATAATGCAAAATAACCCAGTAATCTTGACATACAGCGTGGACTTTTATTTTTTTTTTCTTTACACTTTTTTCATTATATTTACTTGTTTATTTTGTGTAGGGGAGCTTGCACCATGGGATGCATGTACCACAAGAAGCATGTAGGGGTCAGAGGACAATTTGTTAGAGTCAGTTCTCTCCTTCCACCATGTAGGTCCCAGGAGTGGAAGTTAGTTCATCAGTGTTGGCATCAAGGGCCTCACCTACTGAGCTATCTTGCCAGTTCATCATTAATATTGTGTTTTGGTGAGGAAAAAAAAATCTATCACCTACATTTCCTAGTAAAGAAAGATTATTATACTTTAAGTCCATATTGATACAACTTAGTGATTTTCATTCCTGTAAACTTCTTTAGACATGGATACAATGCTATGTATTTCACTTACTATTTGTTTCAAAATTATAAAATAGTCTGACCTACAAATTTCTTTGACCTTGGGTGTTGATTAAAGAAGAAGAAACTGTTTGCATTTTACCTTTTACTATGTTTTCTAAAATCAACTGATCCCAGCATAATTGGAAACCAAACTTTCCCTTTAGTCTAATTTTAGAAGCGTAACATTTTTTTTTTCCTCTGAAGCCTATAATTTTTAGAGATTTTAATGAAATAACTCATGAACACTTAAGGAAGAATAATCACTTTAAGTAAGCCGGTGTTTGGATTGCTATTTGGAATTAGCATGTCAGTTTTCCAAAACAAGAAAAAGCAGCCAACAGCATTATGTAGTCCACTCCACTACATTTTGTCCTTCACTGCACACTCCACTATCCACATTTGAATTTTCCGTGTGAGGACTGTTTGTACACTGTAGGGTGTTTGGCAGCATCCCTGGCCTCTTCTTCCTAGATGCCTGTAAATGCCATAGCAAGTTGTCTCTCCCCTTTCTCACCCTATTTAGAGCTTCTGGTAGCAGTTTTGAATGGAGTAAAATAGTCATTCAAAGACCCTGGTCTTTGGTAGACATTTAAAATCCTTTTCTTTCCCCTATTCCCTTGTGCCTGCACACCGCTCTATCTCTGAGCTGTTACCTACAGCCTGTCTAAAACCTTTTTCCATCATGTTATTAATCTGTGTCACTTAAAGCTATGGGACAAAAGTGGCTGAGGGTGTATGTAGCTCAGTGGTATAATGCTTGCCTAGCTTGCATTAGGCCCTTCGTTCAATTTTTAGCATTGTAAAAACAAACAAACCCAAAGTCCTTAAAAAAATAAAGTGCTTTTAGTTAGAGTAGCTATTATTTTTCTTGACTAATCAATGGAATAGTAAAGAAAGAGAAATGGGTCAGGCTTTAATTCCAGCATTTGGAAGGCAGAGGTAGACAGATCTCTATGACATCAAAGCCAGCCTGGTCTACATGGTGACTTCCAGGTCAGCTGGGGCTACAGGGAGACCCTGTCTCAAGGAAAAATTTTTTAAAAATGAGAGGGAGAGAGAGAAACGGACAGACTGCACTCTGCAACCAAGTAATTTTTTTTTTTTTTTTTTTTTTTTTAAAACAGGGTTGCATTGTGTACCCTGGCTGGCCTAGAACTTGCTTATGGAGACCAGATTGGCCTTTAACTCAAAAAATCTCCTTGCCTTTGCCTCCCAAATACTGTCATTGTTGTTATTAAAAGCATGTGTTACCATGTCTGGCCACAACTAAGTAATGTTTTATTAGAAAATTTTACTTCACTCTTAGATTTGTGATTAACATCTTCATTTGGTTCTATGTGAGTGATAGTGTATGCCTTTAATCTCAGTGCTTGGATCTCTAGGTTCAAGACCAGCCTGGTCTACATAGGGAGTTCTGGGGCTGCATAGTGAGCCACTCTCAAATAAACAGACAAAAGACCAAACCCCTTTCATTTCACTGAATTTTCTGTTGTTTCCTATGCTAATCTCAATCATTTGCACCATTCAAATCAATATATTTCTTTTAGACCGGGTGTTACATATATAGCACCTGACTTTGGAGAAGACTGGTAAAAGGATTTAAGATTTGTAGATAAAAGTATCTGAGAACTCAGAGCTAAGGAAGCAGTATTTTCATGAGAGGGAGTGTCAGGAACAACCCCTGGAACACCAGATAGCATTGAAGACAGGTAAGGTAAAGTTCCTTCCTTGAAAGAAAGTTGCCTCCAGAGGAGTTGGGAATGGCTGAGGACCTTTGTATGCTTTGTATATGCCCAGCAGAATGCCAGGGACTTTATAACCAAGAACAAAATAAATATGTACAGTACTGCCTCACAGGGGTATTTACTGTTAACCACTCACAAATCAGTTAAGGAGTAAAAATAATTTGACCAAGGAACCTCATGCTTAATTAAATACAGAGTGAGAGGGCTGAGTGGATAAAGGTGCTCACCTCCAAGTCTAACCACCTGAGTTTCATCGCAGCAACCCACATAGTAGGTCCTTTGACTGCTACACGCATGTTATGACATGCATGCCCCTAGACACACACATACCTGCACTCACATTATACATACACACAAAGCAAAGTGTGATCAGCTCTTAGTTTACTCAGTAATCTTAAAGGTAAACTTCTTGAATTTGCTTATAATTTATAATTATTGTCTTTGGACATGACAAGTGCTTTACCCACCGAGCCATCTCATTGGCCTGCTAAACTGTTTCTTAAAAGACAAAAACCGAGGCTGGGGAGACGGTTCAGTAGTTAAAAAAGCATTTGCTGTTCTTATACAGGATTTGAGTTTGGGTCCCAGAACCCACACTGGACAGCTCACAACCACTTGTAACTCTAGCTCTAGGGGATCGGAAACCCTCTTCTGCCCTCCGTTGAAATGAACATACACAGGCAAAAAGTAAGCCTTTAAAAAAAAAAAACAACTCTAAATAGTAATAAAATTTTTGTTTGTGGGGGGTTTGAGACAGGATCTTGATATATAGCCCAGGCTGACCTCCAACTCAAATCCTGCCTGCCAAAGTAACTGGATCACAGGTGTGCATCATAACAGCAGCTAAGATATATGAAATACAATTTAAAGGAAAGCTTAGCCCCATGGAGTGGTGGTATCCACCTGTCCCAGCTACTGGGAGGTTTGAGTGAGAGGATAATGAGCCTTCTAGAAACCTAAGAATTTACAGAGCTTGTCTATAACTCTTGCATAATGAGGCAAAAGATGAAAACTTTATGATGTTAATGTCCACAACTTTCTCTTTCTGCAGTTTGAAATGTAGGGAAATAAAGCTACAACTCTAAGAAGCAAAAGAAGGGAGCTACAAATACATCTTTTTTGTTTGCTTGCTTTTGTTTTGAGGTGCTGGAGGTAGAACACAGACCCCTCTATGTGCTGGTTAAGTGCTCTATCACCGAGCCACAATCCTGATCCATCAAACAAACCACTAGCATGAAAGGCCTAAAGGAAAGGATTCCTTTCAGGTCCTGGATTCGACAGAGGATGGGGGTGAGGGTTTGCACACAGGATAATAACACACACATGACACAGACATGCTTGAGAACCATGCTTCACATCTATAAACCCAACATTTGGAAAGTTGAGGCAGGGGACCTTGAGTTTAGAGCCAGTATGAGCTACATAAATGAGACCTTATCTCACACACACACACACATACACACATACACACACACACACAGAGAGAGAGAGAGAGAGAGAGAGAGAGAGAGAGAGAGAGAGAGAGAGAGAGAGAGAGAGACCTGACACCTAACTTTGATCACTGGAACCCATGATGACTGGAACTCATGTATAAATAGAGAACTGATTCTTGAAGTTGTTCCCTGGTCTCCACACACACACACTTTGGCATATTTGTAACCACTCACCTGCATAGAAACACGTAATAGGTAATTTTAAAAAATTATTTATTTTATGTGTATGAATGTTTTGATGCATGTATATAAGCACACCCTTGTCATGCAGTGCCTGCGGAGGCCAGAAGAGGGCATTGGATCTCTTGGAACTGCATCCAGACAGTTGTTAGCTGCCACGTGGGTTGTGGGAACTGCTCTTAACTATTGAGCTGTCTCTACCCTTGTCTCTGTCCATTTTTTTAATGCAAACTTGTACACAGCTTTGCATTGCTTGAGCATTTCCAGAGCCAGAGCTTCTGCTCTTGCCCTGTGGACCTAGCTGACCTCAAACTTGTGATGCTCCTGCTTCTGCTTCTGCCTCCTGAGTTTTAGGGATTACAGGTATATGCCACCACACCCAAGTATTCACATCTTTACCCACTGTTGCTTAGGAATTTTCGTCTACATAATATTGATAATATTGTAATGAAAATATTTTCCTTAATGTTACTTGGTGACTCACTTTAAGTTGATAAATCATGTAACATATCCTGTGCTTTAGTCATCTGGTAGCATTATGAATCATCTTATATTGCTTGTAGAATTTCTATTTATTACATATGAAAGTACTTTTCCCTTTTAGTTAAAAGCTTAATTTACTTAATGTGAGTTTCAGTGACAATATAATATCCTCTTCAAGGTAATGCTTATTTAATGAAGGAATACTTTTTGCTTGATGGTCTTTATATGGGAAAATTGAAACCTGATCATTATAGAAAGCCTGGCAGTAATGGCTTATCTTAAGGCTCTGTGTGTATGTGTGTTTGAGATAAGGTCTCATTTATGTAGCTCATACTGGCTCTAAATTCAAGGTCCCCTGCCTCAACTTTCCAAATGTTGGGTTTATAGATGTGAAGCATGGTTCTCAAGCATGTCTGTGTCGTGTGTATGTTATCCTGTGTGCAAACCCCCACTCCCATCCTCTGTCGAATCCAGGACCTGAAAGGAATCCTTTCCTTTAGGCCTTTCATGCTAGTGGTTTGTTTGATGGATCAGGATTGTGGCTCGGTGATAGAGCACTTAACCAGCACATAGAGGGGTCTGTGTTCTACCTCCAGCACCTCAAAACAAAAGCAAGCAAACAAAAAAGAATGTATTTGTAGCTCCCTTCTTTTGCTTCTTAGAGTTGTAGCTTTATTTCCCTACATTTCAAACTGCAGAAAGAGAAAGTTGTGGACATTAACATCATAAAGTTTTCATCTTTAGCCTCACTATGCAAGCGTTAAATAGATAAGCTCTGTAAATTCTTAGGTTTCTAGAAGGTACCTTTTAGCTTTCTGTAAGAAAGTAGAAGGTATTTCTTTTTAAAAAATGTTTATTATTGCTTTTGTGTGTGGGGAGGGCATGCCATGGCCTGTGGAGGTCAGAGAATAACCTAGGAGTTGGTTGCCTTTACATGGATCCCAGAGATCAAATACAGGTTGTCAAGCAGCCTGGCAGGTGCCTTTACTCACAGAGCCATCTTGCCAGCCCCCTGTATCTCTTTGTTGTTTAAGTTAAAAGAAGCAGTAACAAACTTTTATCAGCTTAGGTATGGACCCATTTGTCTGACTAAATTAGTGATTGAATGGACGAGATATTTGTAATCTTAGTACAAGTAACAAAAACTACCATGGGTCATTTCCTCTAGCTAGTTTCCTTAAGATCGATTAACCCTCAAGGTTATCTACTTAAAAGTGAGACTTAATTCAGGGAAGAAAGAATCAAACAATTTCACAAAGATGACAACACCCGTAAACAGCCTGCTGTCAATCTGAGAGTACCATAAAAAGAGCAGAAAAACTGCCGCTCTTGTACATCTGTACTGAAAAGAGAATTTTGTGCTTTTTATAATTCTTTAGCATATATCCACTTTAAAATTTATTACATTTATTGTGTGTGCATATGTGGTTTGTATGTATATGGTGCATGTACACCACAGTGCATAGGTGGAGGTCAGAGGGCAGCTTGATTGAGGGAGTCTGTTCTCTGCTTCCACCATGTGGGTCCTGGGGATCAAACTCAGGTTGCCAGGCATGGTGGCAAGTGCCACTGAACTGTCTCTACAGTGCTGTTTGTTTATTTCGAGATGGAATCCAGTATAGGGTCTGCTGTAGCCCAGGTTGGCTTCAAGCTCTGTTTTTTAAATTGAATTTTGGCTCATTTCCTACAATATATATTAGACTCCTTTCCTTACCTACATCCTACATCCCCATTTAGTAACTCCCACCTGATTTGATTTCATGTATTCTGTTTTACACACGCACGCACACACACAGACACACACACACAGACACACACACACACACACACAAGTCAGATTTGTGTGACTTCCAAACCTTGATCATCTTGCTTCCATTTCCCGACAGCTGGGACACCTGTGCCACCACACCTAGTTGACCCATTAAACTTAAAATACATCCTCTTCTCAATCATTGTATGAGTCTTTTCTTACTTTTCAACTGATTATCTCCCTTTTTGAGGATTTTATTAAACTAGGGAGAATAATAAATTCAGTTTTGTTACTTGCCACTTCCTATATTATCTACAGAGAAGAGAAGCTGAGCTAAGATTTCAGTTAATTTCTTCAGTCATTTGTGATTTTTAGAAAGCAGAACTACCTAAATAATGATTTTGGATATTTTACTAATAATCATATAGACTGAATGAGACTAATTTGGAAATTCAAACTTGGAAATGTTCCAAAATAGGATGGAGTACCAACATGATTATCACAACTGGAAGATACCATGCTCTGAAGCTTGGTTTCATGCATGAAATTATTAAAAGTATCATTTGTATCATTTGCTGTTACTCAGGTGTGTATATGGTGTGCTTGAAACAGATGAACGTAGTATCTAGGCTTAGTCTTACCGCTGTGGCACTTAGGAAGAGGTTACAGGGAATGTGAGCCATCTCTGAGCCAATATTTAAACCTTGATTTTAAAATCTAGACCTGTTATCCATTGTTCTCTTATTATTATTGTTACTATTGTTATTCTAAGGGAAATACATTCAGTAGTCTTCTTTTGGGTGTCTTGAGGCAAGGTCTTGCTATATGCCGAGGCTAGCCTTGAACTCTAAATCTTTTTGTCAGCTGCTGGGATGCTATGGTTACAGGGGTAATATGCCACACCTAACTGTCATTAGACTTGCTTCATTTGGGAGGGGGAGTTCAGATTATTCATAGAGTGCAGCAGTTGCCTTCTGGTGGCATGTGTTAGTTAAAGAATGTTGCTTTTTCTGTGAGTTCCAGGCCATCTGGGGCTACAGAGAGACCCTGTCCTAGAAACAACCACAACGAAAAGAAAGTTAACTTTTATCTCCACAGTCTTAGGCCAATGTTGACTACCTTCAGCTACCTCTGAGGACCAAGTATGAGAGATTCAGAATGTGCAGGTTCTAGAAATCCCAGTCTTAGAGATTAGATTTGTTAACTGTTGCTCCTTTTTCAGGTTTTATGTGCTGCTCCTTTTATGTTTGTCTTTACACTAACATTTGGGGGGGGGGTGTTCTTTTTTTGTTTGCCCTTTCTTGGGGTCTTTCTGCAGCAGTGATTCTAGCAGCAGTTCAAGTGATGACTCTCCAGCCCGATCAGTTCAATCTGCTGCAGTCCCAGCACCTACTTCCCAATTGCTTTCATCTCTTGAAAAAGATGAGCCCCGAAAAAGTTTTGGGATCAAAGTTCAAAATCTTCCAGTACGCTCTACAGGTAAAATTTTATATGATGGCAGGTTCTTTTTTGCTACTGTTGAGGAATTTCTCGAGAAAACCTGGGTAACTTGGATTTCATTGTAGTTGAAGCAATGTTTCCTTTTGCGGGTCATTAATGTTTAATGCCATGTAAGAAAAAGAAGTTGCTTCTTATAACTAAATGTAGCTTATTTTCTAAAGTTTGAGAGAAAATAGCAGGGCAGGCAAGCTGTAAATCTCAGCAACTGCCTTGAGGAAGGAGGACAAGAGAAAGTCATCGGGACTTTGGAGTTAGGGTCTAAGAAAGTAGGCAGGTTCAGCAGTGGAGGTCTGCAAGCAGCTGCATGAGTTTGGGGGTTGGTGTTTGTTGTTTTGCTTTTAATTTATTTATTTTAATTTTATGTGTATGACTTTTATTCACATGCATGTAAGAGCACCATATATATATACAAATCCACAGAGGCCAGAAGAGAGCATTGGATCCCTTGAAACCGGAGTTAAGAACTATGTTAGCTGTCACATAGATGCTGGAAATCGAACCAGGATCCTCTGGAAGAGGAGAGAGTACTCTTAACTGCTGAACCGTCGCTCCAGCCATTTGTTTTGTTTTGTTTTTGAGACACGATTTCACTCTAGCTCTAGCTGGCCTGGAACTCACAGTGTAGACCAAGCTGGCCCTGACATATATCCCACCTGGTACTGGGTAGTTGTTTTTTGTTGTTGTTGCCTTTGAGAGAGAGCAAGAGCGAGAGAATGAGAACGGGAAGGGAGAAGAGGAGAAAGAACCAGAGTGAAAGTTCAGAGGAGAGCAAGCATGCTTAGGATTTTGGCCTGTATCTGAAAAGAAATAGAAAGAGGGAAAAGCAAAAGTTTTACTTTTTGAGTTAGAACTCAGAAAAGCAGGCATATTAATAACAAAGTAAGCAATTGCCAAGTTTATTTTCTACCTTGTTACCCTTGTACATATATAAAGATTGTGTGGTGAGGGCTGGAGAGATGGCTCAGTGGTTACGAGCATTTGCTCCTCTGTGTAGACCAGGCTTGGTTCCCAGCACCCACATGGTGGCTCATAACTGTTCATAACTCCAGTTACAAGGGATCTGATGCCCTCTTCTGTCCTTCTTGAGCACTGCATACATGTGGTGCACATACATACACACAGGCAAAACATTCACACGTATAAAATAAATCTTTAGAAGAGATTGTATGGTGAGTGGCATTTTATTTATGGACACTACATACGCATATATTTACATGTATGTACTTATAATGTATATGCATGGCATATAAAAAAAAGCATGGCTTATTTTCCAGTCAGTACTTTTCTGGATTAAATATTTTGGTATTGGGAAAATAGTTTGCCTGTGGGGTTGTAGTTAATATTAGAAAAATTAACTTATTTTTGTTATGTAGATACAAGCCTTAAAGATGGCCTTTTCCATGAATTTAAGAAATTTGGCAAAGTGACTTCAGTGCAGATACACGGAGCTTCAGAAGAGAGATATGGTCTGGTATTCTTTCGGCAGCAAGAGGACCAAGAAAAAGCACTGACTGCATCAAAAGGCAAACTTTTCTTTGGCATGCAAATTGAAGTGACAGCATGGATAGGACCAGGTAAGGACCACGAGGTGGAGTTTCCGTCACACTCTTCTTAACACTGTCTTCATCCCGATTTGTGAGGAGCAACTTGCTTTTCTTGGAGGATACCATTCTAGTTTTATTCAGCAACATACTACTTCCAATTTATGTAAACTAGCTTTTAATTTTTAATTTACTTATCTTAAGTGTATGAGTGTTCTGTCTGCATATATTTTACATGTACCCATGTCATGCAGTGCCTCAGATTTAAGGTTGACTTGGGTTATAGCAAAATAAATCAGTAACTCACCTGTTTCCTGTATCTTAAGCAATCTGATTAAAAACTTTATATAGTGAGCATCTTAATAAGCTACCCTTACCACCTGAAGGTCTGATCGCTTATCTACTGAATGCCCTTAAACCAGATCTTCCTTACATAAACATTTGCTATGTAGCTGAGCCTAGCCTCACACTCCTGTTCTTCCTGCCTCTACCTGCTGGGATTATAGGTATGTACCTTCTATGGCTAGCCTCAGTTTACCTTTTTTTCTTTTTTGTATTTAATTGTAATTTTATAATTTTTTTACTTTTTTGGGGGGGGGCGGGGGGTTCTTTTTTAAGACAGGGTCTCCTGTTGCTCCAGGTGGCCTGGAACTTACTGTGTAGACCAGGCTGGCCTTAAACTCACAGAGATCCGCCTGATTTGTTTATTTTATTTATTTAAACATTTTATTTCACTTATTTTTTAATGTATGAATGTATTGCCTGCATGTGTATAAGTACACTCACGTTATGCAGTGCCCTTGGAGGTCAGAAGAAAGCATCAGCCTCCAGAACTAGAGTTACCGACAGTTGTTAGCTGCTGTGTGGATGCTGGGAATGGAACCTGGGTCCTCTGCAAGAGCAGTCAGTACTCTTAACCACTGAGCTATCTCTCCAGGCCCTTGTTTTTATTTTTATTTTTTTAAAGTTTAGGAATTGAACCCTGTGCTAAGCAAGTGCTTTACCTCTGAGCTCTAACCCTAGCCCTTCTGTTTATCTCTTTGATGGTTTTGTTTGACATTAAAAAAAAAAAAGCTTGGAGCCATGGCTCATGCCTTTAATCCCAGCCCCAAGACAGCTGGGGCTACTGGGAGATCACGTCTCAAAAGATAAGGAAGAAAAATAAAAGGAGAGACTGTTTAGTGCTAAACTATAATTATCGTCAAAACGTTGAATGTCTGTGCCCTGGACCAAATTAATAAGTGGAACTTTAGAAAAGGGACTTTGAATAAATTAAAAATTAAGCCAGTGCTTTTCATCTTAAAAAAAAAAAAAAAAAAAAACCTTGGGGCTGGAGAGTTGGCTCAGCAGTTAAGAGCAATGACTACTCTTGCAGAGGATGTGGGATTGATTCCCACCACCCACATGACAGGAATTCTGATATACTCTACTGACCTCCAAGAGAATTATACAGCATGGGTGTACTCACATACATGTAGGCAATACACATAAAATAAGTTTAAAAAAGAATTTGAAACCTTATGTTATAGAACATTCTACTTTCTCTCATTGGTCACTGGGGATCATACAACACCTAAAGACGATAGCTCATGGATGTGGCTCGGTCCTTTTGCATGTGATTATTCTTGTATCTTAAAAAGATCTTGATTTTGACAGTTGAGTTAGAGTTAGTGTTTTAATGTTGCAGGCAAGAAAGGTTGAATATCATAAGATGTTGGAAAGTAGGTGAAATTAAATACTGAAGTGGGGCTATTTTTGCTGTGTTGTATTTTATCTCCTTAGATTATAGTGTTTGTACATTTTTGCAAGGCAGGCTCACCCTCTGTAGCCCATAGCAACCTAGAACTCCCTATGTGGCACAGGCTGGCCTTGAATTCTCAGTCCTCCTGCCCTGAGCACTACGATTACAGGTGTGTGTCACCATGCCCAGTGAGATTGTAGTTTCGTATTCTATATTATATGAGCTGGGAACCAGCAGGTGGCTAGGAGGAGAAAGGCACTTTCCTTTAATCTATTAACAGAGTTGTTCTCTTATCTTCACGCGTGCTCATGTTTGCATGTCCTCATTCAATAATACAATTAAAAAATTTTTTAAATGAAAACAAAACAAAACAAAAAAAACGCTTGCTGCATAACTTGACACCTGAGAATGAGGCTTAGTTACATTTTTGCAGGAGTTTAAAAATATTTCTGTGCCTGTGATTACTTTTAAAATAAATCAGTTTAGGGGTTGGAAAGATGGCTTGGTGGTTAATTGCACTGGCTGCTCTTGCAGAGGACCCAGGTTCCATTCCCAGCATATGGTGGCTAAAAACGGCCATCCTTCCAGTTCCAGGGGGTCCAACACCCTCTTCTGACCTCCATGGGCACTACATACATGCAAGGTAAACACTCATACACATAAAAATTTTTAAGAAAAAGAGCTTGAGTTTTTTTCTTATTCCTTCTTTGTTTGAGGCGGCATCTTGCTGTATAACTTTACCAGGTCCTGAACCCAAGAGTCCAATTGCCTCTGAGTGCTGAGATTACAGGCCTGTGCCACCAGGCCCGGGATGAGGTTGACTTTGTTAAATTCAGATTTTTCCAAATAAGTAGATTATATCTTAAAGCATATATTAAAGCGCCCTGTTTTCCTTTGCCCCCATCCACTTACAGAAACAGAAAGTGAAAATGAATTCCGTCCCTTGGATGAAAGAATAGATGAATTTCATCCCAAAGCAACAAGAACTCTTTTTATTGGCAACCTTGAAAAAACTACTACTTATCATGACCTTCGGAACATCTTTCAGCGCTTTGGAGAGATTGTGGTATGTTGCTTTATTAATAAAATACTTTAGGTCTTTGTTGTAAAACATAAGCACAGGATATAGACTGTATTTGGTTATGTCGTATTTTAAAGGTGTAATAAATATTTTTTATCATTTGTTGCATTCTTTTTGTTTGCTTTTTTAAAAGACCACTGTCTTTTTTTGGGGGGCTCTTTTTTTTGGAGACAGGATCGTCCTGGAACTTGCTATGTAGACCAGGCTAGCCTTGAACTTACAGAGATCCTCCTGTCTTCCAAGTAATGGGATTAAAGGCATGCCCCACCATGCCTGACCAAGACCACTGTCTTATGTGGCCCCAGCTTACTGTGAACTCCTGATCCTCTTGCCTGTACCTTCTGAGTACTGGGATTATAGAACTGTACCCCCTCACACCCCCATTTTTGAGACAAGGTCTTGCCGAGTAGCCCAGGCTGGTTTTGAATAACTAGTGGTAGTCCTCCAGCCTCAGCTTCCCAGGTTCTGATATCATAGCCTGTGTCATCATACTCAGCTGCTCTATTTATTTAACTGCTGCTAAAAGGTGACCTAGGGAAGTACATTGGATACTATTCTAAGTATGCATGTAAAACTATGATATTTATTTTATATACATTTTTCTCTTTCTTTTTTGTTTCTCTGTCCATTGGATTCCTTTAAAAAAAAATCTGTATCTGTATGATGCGTGTATATATTGGTGTATATGACCGCAGGTGCACATATATGCCATTGTGCCCATGTGGAGCTCAGAGAACAATGGTAGACCAATATAGTCTTTGTTTTAGGTGTGGTCTCTTGTTGCTTTCCTCTGTATGCTCCAGGCCAGCTGCCCTGCCCAGGCAGTCTGGGGACGCTCTTGTCTCGAGCATTGGCAGTGCAAATGTGTGTCACCTCATCTAGGTTCACATAGCTTATAGGGATCGGAACTCTGGTCCTCACTGAACCATCTTCCCGGCATTGGGTACCATTTTAATGTTGTCCAGAGTCCTTTGAGTTTAAAGGAAAATTTAGAAAAGAAAATGTAAGTAAAACCAAAGCAACAGGATTAGTGTTTGATTATTGCACATTAGCTATCTAGGGGTAGTAGAATGTGGATATCTTGTGTTGGAAGTTCTGTCCTGTTTTCAAGTTTGATTTAAAATTTCCTCTTATATTTGCAAGATCTTAAATTTAAGGATACAAGTCTTTCCTTGTGACTTAAAACTTGAGTCAATTTATATTGAAAATAGTTTGGGCGCAGTTTTATACTCTCAGTATACTTTTTATATTGAAAATAGTCTGGGCACAGCTTTATACTCAGTATACTTCTTTGAAAAAGAAGAGAAATTGCTTTTCATAACTTCAAGGCTTTTTGGGAGAACATATTCTCCTGTATCCCAGTCTACTGTCACATGTGATACATAGCTGGTGTTACAGGCATGTCTCACTGCACCTCATTTATCGGGTGCTAGAGAAGAAAGCCAGGGCGTCATACATGCTAGGCAAATACTCTGTAGCAGCTGAGCTATATCCCTAGCCTTTGTTTCTGTGTGTATGTGAGAGAGAGAGAGACAGTCTCATGTAGCATTGGTTGACCTAGAACTAGCTGTGTAGACTCAGATGACCTTGAATTTGGGAAAATTTCTTCTGCTTTTGCCTCCTGAGTACTGGGATCATAAGTGTGCCTCACCATGCCCTACTCAAGACTCTTAAAAAATTATTTATTTTTAGTTTATGGATATGCATGTTTTGCCTCCGTGCATGTAACTGCACCATGTGTATGCAGTCCCACACAGAAGGAGGGGGGCATCTGATCCCCTGGAACTGGAGTTAAGGACGGTGGTTTAGCTGCCTTATGGGTACTAGGAACTGAATCTGAATCTGGATCCTCTGCAACAACAGCCAGTGATCTTAACTGTTAAGTCAGCTTTTCAGCCCTCCAGCCACCACTCAAGACTACATATCAGTGAAGACATTGTTTTTGTGTATTTGGACTTTAGGAGAATAAAAGGTTTTTGATATTTTGACAGTAACAGCTGTGTTAATCTGTGTGTGTACACATGTGTGTTCTGTGTCTTTGTCCATTTGCTCATCTCATTTATGCATTGTGCTTGAAGCAAAAGACCCTCCTTAAGATTAATTTTTAAATTTTTCATACAATATAATTTGATGGTACAAAAGAGCCTTTAAAAGCCTTTAGGTATATGACTGTTTTGCCTGCATGTATGTTTACGTATCATGGACATACAGTGCCTGTGGAGGACAGAAGAAGGTGTCAGATCCCCTGGAACTGGAAGTTATAGACAGTTACTAGCTGGGAACCAAACCCACCCAGTTCCTCTGCAATAGCAGCCAGTCCTCTTAACTGCTGAACTATGTTTCCAGCCCTAAGACTCTTTTTTTTTTTTGGGGGGGGGGCATCTTTTTTGAGACAGTGTCTTTCTGTAGCCCCTGCAGGCCTAGAACTCACTATGCATGCAGACCAGGTTGGCCTTGAACTCAGAAATCCACCTGCCTCTGCCTCTGCCTATTGAGTGCTAGAATCAAAGGTGTACACCACCACGCCTGGCCAAGACCCTTGTTTTTTTTAAGTGATCTAGTCTTTTTTTCATTTTTTGCCCTGGTTGGGTGGGGGATTGGAGGATGAGACAGGATCTGGCTATGTCCCCAGGCTGGGCTTGAACTGGAGATCCTCCTCTATTAGGATTATTGGCATGTGCTACCATGCCTGGCTTAATATGAATTAAAAAATTAGGGATGGGGGAGCTAACCTAACCTTATTTATAGGAAATGAAGGTGAAAGAAGTGTTCAGTGGGTAGAGGACAGAAAAGCCATCTACTTAGAGAACTATAGTAGTAAGATATTGTCTTTTCCAGTTACTTTTGATTTTTTTAAACTTCTTTTGGATTTGTCATTCTCTCCCTCACATTGAGATAGCATCTTACTGTATAGAGCAGGCTGGACTGGAACTCACAGTGATTCTCCTACCTGAGCCACCTGAGTGTTGGCCACACTTCACTTTAAGAGTGGTCTATTAGAAGCAGAGTCAGTCTTTTCAAGCATGGGATTCTTGATAGGCTCACCAGGCTCCAGTGGATGGACATTTAGAGATAGAAATTAGACTCTCTAGGTCTTAATGTATATATATATATATATATATATATATATATATATATATATATATATATATAATAAAGTACATTAAATTTGGCTGGGGGTGCAATATGGGGAGATGCAAGTAGGGGAAGGGATCTAAATACAATTGTATAAAAATTAAAAAAAAAAAAAGAGTAGCCTGTTATAGTTCTAGCAATACTGCATATGTGTGTGAGCAACTTAGAGGCACTTCCCTGTTTCTTCTTCAACATCTGTCTTTAGTCTATTATCTCTGTGCATCATTTAATTCGTTGTTTGGCAATTGCAAGTCATAATTGTTTTGTTTTGTTTTGTTTGAGACAGGGTCTCACTATTTAGCCTTAGTTGCAGTGGGACAGGTTGTGTAGATCAGGCTGACCTTGATCTCTGAGAGCTCCTCCTGCCTCTGCCTCTGCCTCGAGTGCTGGGATTAAAGGTGTTCACTACCTTGCCAAGCTAATCAGTTTATTTTGTGAGACCAGGTCTCATGCTGTCATGTTGTGTCGTGCTGTTGTCGTCGTCCCTCCATGCGCCCCACTCCCTCCAGCCCATGGCCTATTTATTTTTTGAGATAAGGCTCTAGCCTTTCCTTAGACTGAAACTCCTTCTAGGCTCAAATAATCCTTCAGCCTTAGCCTCCCTAGGGCTGGGCGTCAAACTTGGAATACTACTATTATTTTAAGTTTACACTCTTGAAAACAGAAATTTTGCTTCCCAAGTATAGGTTATGCTATAACTAGAAGAATGTATTTGGTGACTTTATCAATATTCTTTGAGATTAATTCTCTTAAACTGAGTTATTTGAGGTTTTTATATTCTATATAGCAGTGAAAAGACCCAATAAGTCGCTTTTAAAATCCATTACTCGTTTTGCTGTTTTTAAGTTTTAGTGGTCGACCTTTTAGGTGTAACTGTAGTGTTTGTTTTGCAATTTATGGCTGAGGTCATCACTGTGAATTTTGCCATTTGACTCTTAATTTCTCTGGACTATTTTTATGTCTAAGCTAGGTGTCATCCATCCATCCGTCCCCACCCCCATCTTTTTTTTTGTTTTTAACCATCTCCTCTTACTAGGCAGGGCAGGAGTATCCGAAACCACTGCAGGCTCTGTGCCTTCCAAAAGATAAAAGTATTCCTTTCTGGACTATGGTATTAATCTAAGGATGCCAACCTGATGTGTGTTTACAAATAGTTCAGGTGTTTAGATATACACTTACTCTGGGTATGAGAGTGCTGTCATACCAATTATCAGCCTTGGTTCAATTACATATATTGGATTTTTTTCTTAGTGTTTTGAGTGTTTCACTGCATGTTAAGTGTAACACCTGTGTGCATTGCATGTGGAGGCCAGAAGAGAGTGTTGGATCCTCTGGAACTGGACTTACAGATGGTTGTTAGTCTCAGTATAGGTGTTGGGAACTGAACCAGGATCCTTTTCCAAGAGCAGCCAGTGCTCTTAGCATTGTCTTAGGATATGCAGTTAAACTAAGAAGTTACTGGGAGTATGAGTTCTGGACAAGAAAGTGCTCTGTGGACTTGGCTTTCTCTGACTCATTGTCATATTGCTAAAAGGTATTGATATTGACTTTTTTTTCCAGGATATTGATATTAAAAAAGTAAACGGAGTTCCTCAGTATGCATTCTTGCAATACTGTGATATTGCCAGTGTCTGTAAAGCCATTAAGAAGATGGATGGGGAATACCTGGGAAATAATCGTCTCAAGGTAAATGAGTTTTTGTTTATTATGCTGCTAAAATTTGCTTTGTTTTAAGATTGGGGAATAGATATGATTATTTTAAGATTGCAGTAGGGTACTTATAGAACCCTAAGTGTGTTCTATTTTACAATCATCCTACATTAGACTTAACACCTGGATAGCCAGGCAAGGTTGCTGTACTGTGTATTTTGATTGATTTTAATTAGATACTCCCTACTTGGATATTCAGATGGGGATTGATGCTGTAACTCAGAAGACAAACTTTAGCATGCATGAGTTTCTGGGTTACACACACACAGAGTTAAAAGACTAGTTTTCTGAGAATTTGGAGTTGAATTGTAATTGTGAACTGTGCTAATAGAAATTTTACTTTTTCTATTCAGCTGGGTTTTGGAAAGAGCATGCCTACAAACTGTGTGTGGTTAGATGGCCTTTCTTCAAATGTGTCCGATCAGTATTTAACACGACATTTCTGCCGATATGGGCCTGTGGTAAAGGTAGGCACTTGCTTTTGACTTGGTTTTCTTTATGTTCTGTGCTTTAGTGTCAATTTCTATTGCTTGTGCCCCCCATCCCCAATCTCCCTGTAGCCCCAGCTGTTGTGAAACTCACAATGTAGACCAGACTCAGTTTCTAAGAGATCCAACTGCCTCTTCCTTCCGAGTGCTAGGATTAAAGGTATGTGCGACCAAACCCGGCTTTTTTCCTTTTCTTTAATAACTTGCATGTTAAAACTTGTATGTTAAAGCTCTTTTTAGTTTTTATTTTATTTATTTATTTATTTTTGAGGATTTTATTTAACACATTTATTTCAGATTATAAATAGGCACAAATGAATTTTGTAATATAATGTACATATCTATGTTGTTATTCAAGGAGAATCATTGTGATCAGCATGATCCAAGTACCAGCATAGGGGACACCATTAGTATTCATGACTATAATAGCATATAATAATATTCATGGCTACCTTTCATCGAGCCCCTACAAAACTCTTTTTATTAAAATTTGGCCTGTTGTTAGGGTATTTGTATTTGTTAGCCTGTGTTATAATACAGTATTTTGAGTAAGTCTTTCAAAAGTTCTGGGGATGTGTTTAGCTCAGTAGTAGAGTGCTACTTAGCATGTGCAAGACTCTGGGTTCAGCCCTCCAGCACTACAGAAAAATACCAACAATAAAGCTATTTTGATTCAGAAAAGATTTTGGAAAAATTTGAAACTACTACATGAAATAAATAAAATAGAGTGTTTTGTTGCAATTTTTCTCTCATATTAAAATTAAATAGTGTAGGGGCTAGAGAGATGGCTCAGCAGTTAAGAACACTTGCTGTTTTTTTAGAGGACCCGGTTTGGTTCCCAGCACCCACATGGCAACTAATAACCCCAGTTCCAGGAGATCTAACCTCTTCTCACCTCTATGGGCATTGTGTGACACAGGTGCACTTGCATACATGTAGGCAAAACACTCATATACACAAAATAAAAGTAAATAAAATTTAAAAAAATTAAATAATGTAGGGGAAACAAAATGGTGGGTAAAGGAGCCACTGAAGCTTGGTGGGCAGAGTTCAATTCACAAAACCCATGTAAAGGTAGAAGGGGAGAACCAACTCTACAGAGTTGTCCTCTAATGTCTACATGTGCTTGATGGCATGTGTGCTTATGTACACACAACTGGCACACACACAACAATAAAACAAAGTAGTCTAAGCCTGAGAAGGTAGCTGAATAGACATGCAGACCTGAGTACCTGAATTCAGATCTTTAGATTCCACATAAAATCCAGATGCATAGCATAGTGTCTAATCCCAGTGCTCCTACAAGGAGGTGGAGACAGGGAAAATCTGCAGGCTAACCAACCTGGGGTTGTGCAGCAGAAAACAGCAAACTAGGTGAGGCACTATGTGGGTGCTGGGAACTGAACCCAGGTGTTCAGCATGAGTAGCAGGTGCTCTTAACCACTGGGCCTCTGTACAGCTCTTTGCCTTTTTTTCTGAACAGTGTCTCACTAGGTATGAAGGGTAATCTGGAGCTTGCTTTGTAGTTCAGGCTGGCCTCAAAACTCAAGGTCTTCCTGCTTCAATTTCCCAAGTGCTGGGCTTACAGATATGCAACAGCACATCTGGCTAATGGACCAATGTTTGTTATGTAACAACCACAAACAACAGGAAAGGGGTCTCAGCTCGGTTTTATTACATTATTATTGTTTAGAACCAAAAATAAAAGAATGCTTTCCTTAAATACATTGTAAAATCAGTATGTAAATAAGGTAAAATATAGAAAAACAAAGGTGCAACATACCTTAAGCCATAGTATCTATGATTCCAATATATCCCTGAAAATTTTATTTCGTGTTTTCTAAAACATGCCTCTTGTGAAAAATTCTAAAAATTTTTTTCTAGAATAATCTATATATAATACTTCCTCTTAGCAGCATCGTTGTGACTTTGGATATTGTTGGGACTGACAATCAGAGCAGTACATAAAGTTCTTAATTGGTTCTTGTTTTATTTTTTTACAGGTGGTCTTTGACCGCTTAAAAGGCATGGCTCTCATTCTCTACAATGAGATCGAGTATGCACAAGCAGCTGTAAAGGAGACCAAGGGGAGGAAGATCGGTGGGAATAAAATTAAGGTGTGCAGTGTGACTTTTAACAGAAACCAAACAAAAGTCTATTCAGATCTCACCCCAGTAATAACTGGTGTTTGCAGGTTGCCAACAAGCAGCGTGGTTTGCAGGATATGGTTTAATTGTCTTCAGATTTTAGGGGAAATAATAGGATTTTCATGGTTGTTATTTATGGATGCAAGTTCCTTAATCCATTAGCCACTGGTCCTTCCATAACAGACCTTTCAGAGTGTTTCTTGTTAGCCGCAGGTGTTTGATGCACTTTTCTGTTCCCAGTGCAGGGGGCCCACCTTTGTCTGTTACAGTGAATGTCTGTACACCAGCAGCACCAAGTTTTAGTGAGCTTCCAAAGGGAACCTGTCTGGCTACAAGCATCGTGTTTTTGTTGGTTGTCCCCCCAACCTTCCATATTGCTTAAAAACTAGATATTCATGGTTGGTTTAGATAATTATGTGCTTAATACCTAGTGATCGATTAAAATAATAGGTATTATTTGCTCACAGAGAGTAGAGCATGTTGGTGTCATGTGCCTCAGTAACTTTCAGAACACCTATGAACAGAATTGAAACCCTCCATATTCCGTGTTATTTGAATAAATTTATGTACAATATAGATTGGTAAATTTAATTGATCTTGTTTTCCCAGCCTAGAATTCTGGTAGTTTTTTTTTTTTTTCAATTTTCCATTTTACTTTTGTTTACTTTTGATTGTTTTTTGGTAAGGGGGAGAGCAAAGAGTTGTAGATACAGGGTCTCACTGTATGTCCCAGCTTGGCCTCAAACTTGAGATCATCCTGCCTTACCTTACTGAGTGCTGGCATTGTAGGCACGTGCCACCATGCCCAGCCTTTCACTCCTGGATTGTTACCACAAGTTATATTTGCCAGGATTTGAAAGTTTTAGGTTAAAACATAGTTTCTCTTTACACTTCACATAATTAAAATCTGAGACTTGGATTAAACTCTTCTCTTTTTGAAAAAATCTTTTTAGTATATTTTTTATGCTTTTACTAGCATATATTAATTATGTAATAATGGATTTCATTAAGGCTTCCTTTTATTTTAAAGGTGGATTTTGCAAATCGGGAAAGTCAATTGGCATTTTATCACTGCATGGAGAAGTCTGGTCAAGATATCAGAGACTTTTATGAAATGTTAACAGAAAGAAGGTAGGTGTTTAATCAATTCCTTGTTGATACTGGAGATTGAGCCCAGACCATGCCATGTGTATGCCAGGACAGTATTCTTCTTCTTAGCTGTATCTCCAGTGTAAGAAGGCGTGTATATCAAGCCTACTAATGGAGCTTGAATTTTAATGTAACATATGACTTTTATATAGGCTTAAATTTCATTTTTCTCTTTTTTATTTGTACTCCCATCTCCCCCAAACACATTTTCATTATTCATTTATTTATTTTTATGTGTAGGAGTATTTTTGCCTGCATATAAATGCACCACATGCATGCAGATCCCAAGGAAGCCAGAAGAAGGTGTTGACTCCCCTGGAACTGGAGTTATAGATGGTTGTTAGGCCCTATGTGTGAGTTCTGGGAACTGAACCCAGGTCCTCTGGAAGAACAACCAGTGTTCTTAACCACTGAGCTGTCTCCATGCCTGAGGTTTTTTCCAACCCAATTTTCATGTGATTCATGATGGGTTGGGACACCCTGTTGAGATTCCTCACTGAATGTCCTTATAGTTCATTGGAATGAATTATGTCTTGATAGACCTTATGTATTTAGTAAATGGTAGTACTCAGGTTTCCTCTGCACAGGTGTTTATATTCTAAAAAAAAGAACATCAAAATTTTTATTTTATTTGAATTTCTTAAATAACTTTTTAAGTCAGGAAGCCAAAGCATATATAGACCAGTGGGTGACTTTGGCAAGGTGAAAGGTAAGCCCGATTGCCTGGTGTCAGTTTCTTCAGCCATGGTAATGTAGTATCTAGCATTTTTCCTGTTGATCAGACAATGTAATGAAGCCTTTTAGCACAATCACTGGGCCCTTAAGAATAACTGATCGTGTTTGAAAATGGGAACTGTGATTGAGCCTTCTGCCAGACATCCTCTGTGGTGAAGTCTCCTGGAATGTTATCATTTGGTCTCCTACCCTTGTTCATATGTGTTAGACAAGAGGCTTTGTGTGAAAAATGCTTTAGATACCTAAGGTCAAGAATGAAGATGATCCAGCTCCTAATCATGTAGACAGAAGCCTGTCAAGGGTCTTCCCTCCCTGCTCCCTGTCTTTGACTATTCATTTTTGTTGAAATCATATCATATGATCTCTTTGAGGCATTTCCTAGCTGAATATCTTTCCTTAGTCCCTGAACTCTTGGAGCTCTCAAATAATCCTTACTGCCAAATTCCTAAAAGCTAAGGTACCTCTAGTTTCTCATTGATAGAGCAGGTCTAATTCACATAGAAAACCAAAACCCAACAACAGTTCTCTGGCTGGAAAACCGGTATTCAGAAGCTATTCTTTCACAGCCCTCTGTCTATGTCTGTCTGTCTCTCTTTCTCTGCGTGTATGTGTGATTGTGTCTGACACATCACACACAGAGGGAAGGAGAGAGGGAGAGAGAACATGAAATTGTGTGTTCAAGTTCTCTATGTAGCAGTTTGAAGTCATTGGTTTGGTTTTTTTCTTTTTTTCGGGGCAGAGTCTCATGTAGTCTAGACTGGCTTTAAACTTGCTATGTGGCTAAGGATGACCTTGAACTTAATGGTCTCTTTGTCTCCACCTTCCGAGTGCTGGCATTACAGGTATATGCCACCATACTGGGTTCATGTAGTGCTAGATTCTGATTCAGTGTCTTGTTCGTGCTAGGCAAACACTGCACCAGCTGGGTGACATCCCCATCTCCTAAGCCATTATTAATCCATTAGCTGCTTAAAGGAATTCTACTCAAAAGTGAGTGGAAGGGTATGTTGGCACTCTGGTTGCACTTATGGCATTAAAATCCATTAAAATTTTGTATTTATTTAAAATACTAAATATTTTTAAAAGAGCAGGGTCTTGTGAGAGTTGGGTGAGGTAGTAGTGTAGGAGGGAATTTTTGTGTATTTACCACTTAAAAATTCACTCATTTTGTGATGATCTGGCTCTGGTTTTGTTCTTTTGTTCATTTCCATGGTTATTTATCCCTGTTTAAAGGCATGTATCCTCTAATGTAGGAAGCTGAAGGGTGCAGGCATTTGCTATGACTTCAGTCTGCCTTGTTTGGTTTCACATGTCAATGTGTATGAAATGTATTTCCTTGCAGTATAATTTACAGATTTTTGCATTTCTCCCCCCCAAAATAGTTGATGCATGAGTGGAAAAAATGCTTTAATGATTCAGTTCAGGAATATAAACAATACCTTTATTTCCATAGAGCTTTCCCATTGTTGAGGTAGGTCCTTCATGGAGAGAACTGAAGGCCGGGTAACATTTGGTGGTTCTTTGTTTCCCACCATGCTGGGACTGAACTCAGGACTTTGTACTTATTAGGCAAGCACTGTACTACTGAGATAAATTCCTAATCCAAGGTCAGGTAGCTTTTGCTAATGAGGTCACAGGATCGGTCATTCTGGGCATTAACCTAGGGTTTCTGCCTGTTAGTGCATTCACCAAATGATCTTCAATATGAGTGTTTGTGGTCACATTGTGATTTAGAAGATGACTTTCCTATCTGTGTGTGGTAGTTTGCACAGAGTTCTCTTCAGACTTAACTGTGGATAGTTCTTGGTCAATATATATGCATCACCTTTCAGTGGGATGGATAGGATAACTTCCCTTCAGGATCCTTGAATTCTACTGCAAAGAATACATTCTGCACACACCATGGCCCAGTGTTCTGTTTCTTGCTGAAATTATTATACTTCTTTATTTTTATAGTCATGACCCAGCAAAATAATTTATTGTTTTATTTGTGTGTGTGTGTTTATACATGTGACATGTACACAAGTGTGTGAATGGAGGCTAGAGGTTAACCTTGGGTGTTTCTTAGGAGCCTGGAATGCAGTGCTGGAAGGTTGGGACAAGATCCCTGGGGCTTGCCAATGGCTCCCAGCCAGTGTAGCCTAATTGGTGAGCCCCAGATATCAGTGCAATTCTGTCTGAACAAAAACAAAAAATAAAAAAACAAGGTGGGGCAGGGGTGACACATACCTTTTTAATTCAGGTAGAGGCAGGGGAAGGTGGATCTCTGAGATCAAGGCCAACCTGGTCTACTGGCCCCTGAAGAACCTCTACCACATGCATGTACTCCCCCAACCCCCATGGCAAAAGAAAGATATTTTAACATATAATCAGTTTAATTCATTCAGATTTACTTTGTTTGGTTTTTCTTTTTGGTCTTTTTGAGGTAGGGTCTCCCTGTAGCCCCAGCTGGCCTAGAACTCCTATATAGACTAGGCTGGTTTAGAACTCACAGAGCTCCACCTCCCTTTGCCTCCCAAGTGCTAGAATTAACAGGCGTGTGCTACCACACCTGGCACAAATTTTAAACACTTTAAAAATGGGCTGGAAAGGTGGCTCAGTGTTTAAAGAGATGCATACTGTTCTTCCAGAGGACCCCAGTTCAGTTCCCACCACCCCTCTCACTCTAGCCCCCAAGAGGATCTGATACTTATGATTTATTTCCACAGGCACCTCCTGCACTCACACACAGACATGTGTATGTCTATACACATGCTTAAAAATGAGGACCTAGGTTCCCAGCACTCACATGGCAGCTAAACACCATCCTTAACTCCAGTTCCAGGAAATCCAACTTCCTCTTCTGGCCTCCACGGGCATTTATGCATGTGGTACATATAGGTACAATGCAGGCACAAAACACTAATGCACATAAACTAAAAATAAAAATGTATCTTTTAAAAATTAACACAATTATATATATTTAATAAGCTACAGAGTGGTAATCTGATACATACATGAATTAGGCTGAATAGTGTATGAATCTCCTCAAATATCTGTCATTCATATGAGGTTGTTGGGTTTCTTTTAAAACTGTATAAAATCTGAGATTTCACATTCCAATTTAGACTAGCTGAATTCAGTTTCTCAGAGCTACATATGGCTAGTGGCTGCTGTTAGATATTACTACAATTTATCAGCAGATTAAATAATGTTAAAGGATTTTAGAGATAGAGTGTGACCCTGTCCCAGGCTAGCCTCCAACTTGGTGTGTAGTCGAGGCAGGGCTCAGAATTTGCTGTCTTGCTGCTTGTGCTCCTGGGATTATAGAAATGTATCTGATACATATATATGTTAATCTTATTTTTGGCAGAGAGGAACGAAGAGGGTCCTATGACTACAACCAAGATCGGACATACTATGAAAGTGTTCGTACTCCAGGCACATATCCTGAGGATTCCAGGAGGGACTACCCAGCACGAGGGAGAGAGTTTTACTCAGAATGGGAAACATATCAAGGAGACTATTATGAGTCACGGTACTACGATGATCCTCGGGAATACAGAGACTACAGGAGTGACCCTTATGAACAAGACATCCGGGAATACAGTTACAGGCAAAGGGAGAGAGAGAGAGAACGTGAAAGATTTGAGTCCGAGAGGGATAGAGACCACGAGAGGAGGCCCATTGAGCGCAGTCAGAGTCCAGTGCACTTGCGCCGTCCACAGAGTCCTGGAGCATCTCCTTCACAGTCAGAGAGGTTGCCAAGTGATTCTGAGAGGAGACTGTACAGCCGGTCCTCAGAGCGAAGTGGGAGCTGCAGCTCATTGTCCCCTCCACGGTACGAAAAACTGGACAAGGCTCGTTTGGAGCGCTACGCCAAAAATGAGAAGACAGATAAAGAACGCACCTTTGATCCCGAAAGAGTGGAGAAAGAGAGACGCTTACTTCGGAAGGAAAAAGTGGAAAAGGACAAACCTGACAAGCAGAAACGAAAAGGAAAGGCGCATTCCCCTAGTTCTCAGTCTTCAGAAACAGAGCAAGAAAATGAGCGGGAACAGAGCCCTGAAAAACCCAGGAGTTCTAGCAAACTGAGCAGAGAGAAAGCTGACAAAGAAGGACTAGCAAAAAACCGCCTCGAACTTATGCCTTGTGTGGTTTTAACTCGAGTGAAAGAAAAAGAAGGAAAGGTCATTGATCACCCTCCACTGGAAAAACTGAAAACCAGGCTTGAGAATGACACTGGTAAGTCATCTGCCCTCGATCACAAATTCCAGGCCTCTCAGACCGAGCCTGCCAAATCAGACTCATCTAAAGTGGAATCTGCCAGAGGGAAAGTGCTAAGGGATAAGGCCTTATCAACCCACTCAGAAGCAGGTGACAAAGAAGGCAGGCCCAAACTCAGGAAGCACCTCAAGCCAGAGCAGCCTGCGGAGGGGCTAAGCGCTCTGGATCTGGAGAAGCTAGAAGCCAGGAAAAGACGTTTTGCAGATTCCAATTTGAAAGCAGAAAAGCAAAAACCAGAAGTCAAGAAAAGCAGTCCTGAGACAGAAGAGGCTCGAGTGCTTTTCAAAAAGCAGCCTGACATGCCATCGAGAGACGTTATTCTGCTGAGGGAAGGCGAGTCTGAAAGGAAGCCCGTGAGAAAAGAAATTCTTAAAAGAGAATCTAAAAAAATCAAGCTAGACAGACTTAATACTGTTCCCAGCCCCAAAGACTGTCAGGAGCTTGCCAGTGTCTCTGGTGGGTCTGGCTCAAGGCCCAGCACAGATCTCCAAGCAAGATTGGGAGATTCAGTAGGTGAATCTGTGGAAAATCAAGAAACCCCATCAAAAAAAGCCGTCCCCTCAAAACCTCAGCTCAAACAGCTACAGCTCTTAGACGATCAAGGACCAGAAAAAGAGGATGTCAGGAAAAACTATTGCAGTCTTCGTGATGAAACACCTGACCGTAAATCAGGCCAGGAGAAGCCACACGCAGTTAATGCTGAGGAAAAACTTGGCATTGACATTGACCACACACAGAGTTACCGGAAACAGATGGAGCAGAGTCGAAGGAAACAGCAGATGGAGATGGAAATAGCCAAGTCTGAGAAGTTTGGCAGTCCTAAAAAAGACGTCGACGAGTACGAGAGGCGCAGCCTTGTTCACGAGGTAGGCAAGCCACCCCAAGATGTCACCGATGACTCGCCTCCCAGCAAGAAGAAACGGATGGATCACATCGATTTTGATATCTGCACCAAAAGAGAGAGGAATTACAGAAGTTCACGCCAAGTCAGTGAAGACTCTGAGAGGACTGGCTGTTCTCCTAGTGCCCGCCATGGCTCCCTCCAGGAAGACGACGACCCCCTAGGCTCCCCTAGGCTGCTGTCAGTGAAAGGGTCTCCTAAAGTGGACGAGAAAGGTCTCCCCTTTACTAATGCAACGGTGAGAGAAGAGTCCTTAAAATTTAACCCTTATGACTCTAGCAGGAGAGAGCAAATGGCGGACATGGCCCAAACCAAGCTGTCTGTCTTGAATTCTGAAGAAGAGCTCAGTCGCTGGGATTCCCATATGAAACAGGACTCCAGCAGATTTGATGTGAGTTTCCCAAACAGCATAATTAAGAGAGACAGCTTGCGAAAGAGGTCTATACGAGATCTGGAACCTGGTGAGGTACCCTCGGATTCTGATGAAGACGGTGAACACAAATCCCACTCACCCAGAGCCTCCACACTCTACGAAAGTCCTCGGCTGTCTTTTTTATTGAGGGACAGGGAAGATAAACTACGTGAGAGAGAGGAAAGACTCTCTAGTTCTTTAGAAAGAAATAAATTCTATTCTTTTGCACTGGATAAGACAATCACACCAGACACAAAAGCTTTGCTTGAAAGAGCTAAATCTCTCTCTTCATCCCGTGAAGAAAATTGGTCTTTTCTCGACTGGGACTCCCGATTTGCTAATTTTCGAAACACCAAAGATAAAGAAAAGGTTGACTCTGCCCCAAGACCTATTCCATCCTGGTACATGAAAAAGAAGAAAATCAGGACTGACTCGGAAGGGAAAGTGGATGATAAAAAGGAGGATCATAAAGAGGAGGAACAGGAGAGGCAGGAGCTCTTTGCGTCTCGTTTTTTGCACAGCTCTATCTTTGAACAGGACTCCAAGCGACTGCAGCATCTAGAGAGGAAGGACGAGGAGCCAGACTTCCCTGCTGGGAGGCCATATGGAAGACCGGCCTCTGAAGGGGTGAACAGCACAGGTGACCCAGTCCAGGAGCCCGTGGTGCTCTTCCACAGCAGGTTCATGGAGCTCACACGAATGCAACAGAAGGAAAAGGAGAAAGACCAGAAACCCAAAGAGGCTGAGAAACAGGACGACACAGAGCATCATCCCAAAACACCAGAACCTGCTCCTGAGACCAAGGAGTTGGACCCCAAACCCCCCGTGTCCGTTGGGCCTCCTGCGGCCCCAGTTGTGACTCCAGAGTCAGCACCCACAGCCCCAGAGAAGACCAGTGAGAAGACAGTGGAGGCACCTTTGCTGACAGAAGAGAAGACTGTGGAGCTGACCACTGTCTTGGAAGAAGCAAAACCCGTATGTGAGCCAGCTCCCAGTCCTGGGGAACAACCTGAGCAGGTAGACCTGCCCCCAGGAGGGGACACCAAGAAAGATGCTGCTGTGGTGCCGTCTGCTGAAGAGAGTTCAACCGCCGCCCCGCGGCCTTGTCCAGACACCAAGCCTCCAACTCCTGGAGCCTCATTTTCCCAGGTAGAAAGCAATGTAGATCCAAAACCCAGCAGTCCCCAGCCACTTTCAAAACCACCTCAGAAGTCTGAGGAAGCCGAAGAGCAGAAAGTGGAAAAGGAAGATCTAGCTGGGAATGTTGAGCCCAATGCAGATCAAAGGACTGAAGTCACTCCTGAAGTTCAGCCCCCAGCTTTGGAAGAGGCAGAGGCTGACCCTCCAGTTGCCACAAAAGAGAAGAAGACAAATAAAAGTAAGCGTTGCAGGACTCCAGTGCAGGCAGCTGCAGCAAGTGCCGTGGAGAAGCCCGTCACAAGAAAGAGTGAGAGAATAGACCGGGAAAAGCTGAAGCGCTCCAGCTCTCCTCGGGGAGAAGCACAGAAGCTGTTGGAACTGAAGATGGAGGCAGAGAAGATCACACGGACTGCCTCTGCAAACTCCCTGGGGGGCTCAGAGCACCCTGAGCACCCTGAGCCGAGCCTGCCTCTTAGTCGGACGAGGCGCAGAAATGTCAGGAGTGTTTACGCCACCATGGGTGACCACAGCAACCGTTCCCCAGCAAAAGAGCCTGTTGAGCAGCCGAGAGTGACCAGGAAAAGATTGGAACGAGAGCAGCAGGAAGCCGTGGCAGTGCCCACCACCCCGCGGCGGGGACGACCTCCAAAAACACGCCGACGTGCTGATGAGGACGATGAGACCGAGTCTAAAGAGCCAGTGGAAACACTCAAGCCAGCTGAGGGATGGAGGTCTCCACGCTCTCAAAAAGCAGCAGCCACTGGTGGTTCCCAGGGGAAAAGGGGGAGAAATGAGCAGAAAGTTGATGCTGAACGTGCAGAGGCTGCTGCCGAGGCAAGTCCCCAGGTGAATGCGAAAGAGAGTCACACGAAGTCCAAGGGCGATAAAGCAGCAGCAAGTGAACAGAAACGTGATCGGAAGGAGAGCAGCACAGACAAAAGTGTGCTGGAAACACCCCCAGCCGAAGTGGAGAAAAAAACAGTTCCTGAAAAAACCTCCAAATCAAAGAGAGGAAGATCTCGAAACACCAGGTCATCAATGGACAGATCTGCGCATCTGAAAAACCTGGACACCACCAGTCCCAGTGTGACCTCGGGGGCTGCAGGGCAGGCCATGGACAGTGAAGCTGGGGTCGTGGCAGTCTCCCCCGAGAAAAGTGAAGGTCCCCAGAAAGAGAGTGGTTCCTCATCCCAGCTGAAAAACGATCCAGTTGATCCTGATGGTGAGCCAGAAAAAGAAGATGTGTCTGCCTCTAAGCTATCCCCAGAAGCCACACAACTAGCCAAGCAGATGGAGCTTGAGCAGGCTGTGGAGAACATCGCAAAGTTCACCGAGCCCTCTACCAATGCGGCTTACAAGGGAGCAGGCAGTAGCACAACTGAAGGCCCGAACTCAGAGGACAGAGATAAGCCTGCGCATCAGGCAAGTGAAACTGAATTGGCTGCCGCCATTGGCTCCATCATCAATGACATTTCCGGAGAATCAGAAAACTTCTCTGCCCCTTCCTCATTCCCTCCAGGCGCTCAGACAGATCTGCAGCCCCCAGAGGAAGGAATGGAGCCAGAGATGCAGGAGGCTGTGTCTGGAATCTTGGAGACAGAGGCTGCTGCAGAGTCTTCTGGGTCACGAGTCAGTCCCTCGGACCCCTCAGCAGGCCCTGCAGATACCAAGGAAGCTGGAGGGAACAGCAGTGAAACCTCCCGCTCAGTTCAGGAAGCCAAAGGGTCTAAAGTGGAAGCTGCTCCTCCCCGCAAAGACAAAGGGCGCCAGAAGACAACACGATCACGCCGGAAAAGGAATACACATAAGAAAGTGGTCACTGTCACAGAGTCGCATGCTTCTGAGGCTGAGCAGGCTCAAAGCCAGAGTCCTGCTGCTGCTGCTGAGACCATGGCAGTTCCCCAAGAACCTCCCCAGGAAGAAAAGCAAAGTGAAAAGCCTCCTTCTACTCCTCCTCGGGTGTGTGCCTCTGACTCAAGCAAGACTCCACCTGCAGAGAGTTTGTCCCAAGAAAACTGTGTTGAAGAAAAGACTCCATCCAAAGCACCCACACTCCCAGACCTCCCACCTCTTTCCCAGCAAGTGCCAGTGGATGATGAACCTCAAGCCAGGTTCAAGGTGCATTCAATCATTGAAAGTGATCCAGTGACCCCACCCAGTGACTCCAGCATACCTCCACCCACAATTCCTTTGGTGACTATAGCAAAACTCCCACCCCCTGTCACTTCTGGGGGAGTTCCACATCAGAGCCCCCCTACTAGGGTGACAGAGTGGATCACAAGGCAGGAGGAGCCACGGGCTCAGTCCACTCCATCTCCAGCCCTTCCCCCTGACACAAAGGCTTCTGACGTGGACACCAGCTCCAGCACCCTAAGGAAGATCCTCATGGACCCCAAATATGTATCTGCCACAGGCATTACTTCCACAAGTGTCACCACAGCCATTGCTGAGCCTGTGAGTGCAGCCCCTTGCCTACATGAGGCCCCGCCCCCTCCTGCTGAATCCAAACATCCTCCATTAGAAGAAAAACCAGTAGCTCCAGTAACAAATGCTTCTGATACCCATCCCTCAGAGGTACCAGTAACTGTTGACAAAGAAAAGGTGGCTCCAGTCATTGCCCCTAAAATCACATCAGTTATTAGCCGAATGCCCGTCAGCATTGATTTGGAGAATTCACAGAAGATTACTTTGGCAAAACCAGCTCCTCAGACCCTGACTGGCCTTGTGAGTGCCCTAACTGGCCTTGTGAATGTCTCTCTGGTTCCAGTGAATGCCCTGAAGGGCCCTGTGAAGGGCTCAGTGGCCACCCTAAAAGGTTTAGTGAGCACCCCTGCTGGGCCTGTGAATGTCCTAAAGGGGCCTGTGAACGTGCTCACAGGACCCGTGAATGTCCTCACCACTCCAGTGAATGCCACGGTGGGCACAGTGAATGCTGCCGCGGGCACGGTGAACGCTGCCCCGGGTGCAGTGAACGCCACTGCAGGTGCTGTGACGGTCACAGCAGGTGCCATGACTGCTGCATCTGGTGGTGTGACTGTCACAACAGGCACAGCAGCCGTGACAGGGGCAGTGATTGCTCCATCAGCCAAGTGTAAACAGAGATCAAGCAGTAACGAAAACAGTCGGTTCCACCCTGGGTCCATGTCCGTGATTGATGACCGTTCAGCAGACACAGGCTCTGGTGCAGGGCTGCGTGTGAACACTTCAGAAGGAGTTGTGCTCCTGAGCTACTCAGGCCAGAAGACTGAAGGCCCACAGCGGATCAGTGCCAAGATCAGCCAGATCCCTCCAGCCAGTGCAATGGACATTGAATTTCAGCAGTCAGTATCTAAGTCCCAAGTCAAACCAGATTCTATTACACCATCACAGTCTGCACCCAAAGGTCCCCAGACCCCTTCCGCCTTTGCAAATGTGGCCACCCATTCCACCCTGGTACTGACTGCCCAGACCTACAATGCTTCTCCTGTGATCTCATCTGTGAAGGCAGATCGTCCATCGTTGGAGAAGCCTGAGCCCATTCACCTCTCTGTGTCTACGCCTGTCACTCAGGGTGGCACAGTGAAAGTTCTCACCCAGGGCATCAACACACCCCCAGTGCTGGTCCACAACCAGCTAGTCCTCACCCCAAGCATAGTCACCACTAACAAGAAACTTGCTGACCCTGTCACTCTCAAAATAGAGACCAAGGTCCTTCAGCCCGCCAACCTGGGGTCTACTCTCACTCCCCACCACCCTCCCGCTCTGCCCAGCAAACTGCCTGCAGAAGGGAACCATGTCCCACCGGTACCCGGTACTCCAGCAGATCGAACCATCTCCCATCTGGCAGCTGCAAAGTCAGACACACACTCCCCTCGCCCCAGTGGGCCCGCAGTGTCGCCATTCCCCAGAGCGTGCCAGCCCAGCACCACATCCGCAGCGCTCTCCACCAACGCCACAGTCATGCTGGCTGCAGGCATTCCGGTACCCCAGTTTATCTCGAGCATACACCCAGAGCAGTCTGTCATCATGCCACCCCACAGCATCACTCAGACTGTGTCCCTTGGCCACCTATCGCAAGGTGAAGTGAGAATGAACACACCCACACTGCCCAGCATCACCTACAGCATCCGGCCGGAGACACTACATTCTCCTCGGGCCCCCCTGCAGCCCCAGCAAATAGAGGCAAGGGCCCCACAGAGGGTAGGTACACCCCAACCGGTTACAGCTGGTGTGCCTGCTCTGGCTTCCCAGCACCCTCCTGAGGAAGAAGTGCACTACCACCTCCCCGTTGCTCGAGCTGCAGCCCCTGTGCAGTCAGAGGTGCTGGTCATGCAGTCTGAGTACCGACTCCACCCATACACTGTCCCCCGGGATGTGAGGATCATGGTGCATCCCCATGTAACGGCTGTCAGTGAACAGCCTCGGGCCACAGAGGGGGTAGTGAAAGTGCCCCCAGCCGGCAAGGCCCCTCAGCAGTTGGTGAAAGAAGCTGTCAAGACTTCAGATGCCAAAGCAGTCCCTGCCCCAGCCCCTGCCCCAGCCCCAGCCCCAGCCCCTGCCCCTGCCCCTGCCCCTGCCCCAGCTCCTCCTCCTCATAGTGAAGCTCGCATCCTCACAGTCACCCCCAGCAACCAACTTCAGGGACTGCCTCTAACTCCACCTGTGGTGGTGACCCATGGGGTGCAGATCGTGCACTCCAGTGGCGAACTGTTCCAAGAATATAGATACGGTGACATCCGAACCTACCACGCTCCAGCCCAGCTCACACACACTCAGTTTCCTATTGCCTCCTCCATCGGCCTGCCCTCCAGGACCAAGACTTCTACCCAGGTGAGGAAGCCAGGTTTCTTCCCCTACTGCTTCGGGGGAGGAGCTCTGTGATAGAGATGGGTTAGAAAGCTGGCTTGACAATTACGATGGCTCGCTAAAGGTGCTTGTAGCTGCCAGTGCAAGCCTGAGTTCAATCTCTGACTCCAAGTAAAGGTGGAAGGCATGAGAATTGACGACGATGTCTGTACACACTCCATGGTGCCTGTGCCCACACATACATCGGTGGTGATGGTGTTGTTTAAAAAAGACAAACAGGCCTTTAGCAGGACAGTGCAGTGGGCAAAGTGCAGACAAGCTATCTCCATCTCCACCTTCCCTGAAGAGGCCAGTCTTGGAGGTATAAGGAGGAACTTCCTTAACTCAGAGCTCCGGATATGGGGAGGAGCTTTGTTCAGAGGGCTCCTGCCTGCACAGTGAGAAGGGAGATGTTAGGTGACCTCTTGCCTGAGAAACTGCACCACTTAAGTCCCTCTGTGAGCTTAAGTACATGAGACACCACACAGCCGTCTCTGTCTGGATCCATTGGGTTTTTGGTTGGGGGCAGTGGTTTTACACAGCCAGTTCTAACTGTCCCTTTGCCTTCCTTCCCAACTCTAGGGTCCTCCTGAAGGTGAACCCTTGCAGTCCACTCAGCCTGCACAGCCTGCTCCGTCTACACAGTCTGCCCCACCCGCACAGCCTGTGCAGTCCACGCAGCCTGCCCCAGCAGCACCACCCTGCCAGCCTCCCCAGCTGAGCCAGCCTGCCCAGCCACCGCCTAGCAAGATGCCTCAGGTCTCCCAAGAGGCAAAGGGGACCCAGACAGGAGTGGAGCAGCCTCGCCTCCCAGCTGTCCCTGCAAACAGGCCACCTGAGCCCCATGCTCAGGTTCAGAGGGCACAGGTGGAAACAGGCCAGCCAGCCCACCCATCCCCTGTGTCAGTCTCCATGAAGCCTGACCTCCCAGCCCCTCTTCCCTCTCAGGCTGCCCCAAAGCAGCCGCTGTTTGTCTCTGCAACCTCGGGCCCAAGCACCCCACCAGGACTGGCTCTGCCGCATGCTGAAGCTCAGCCAGCCCCCAAACAAGATCCTTCTCCACACCTGACTTGCCAGAGACCTGTGGATATGGTCCAGCTTCTGAAGGTAAGATGATCAGAGGCTGTCCCTTTGTCCCTTACTTGTTCAGTGCTAAATGTCCTCAGTTGATGTAGAACAGTGAACTGCTGGGGATGCACCATGATCTCACTTGTGCTGTCTTCTTGTGAACAGAAGTACCCCATCGTGTGGCAGGGCCTGCTAGCCCTTAAGAATGACACGGCTGCTGTGCAGCTCCACTTTGTCTCTGGCAACAATGTCCTGGCCCACCGATCCCTGCCTCTCTCCGAAGGAGGACCCCCATTGAGGATCGCTCAGAGGATGAGGTTGGAGGCTTCGCAGCTAGAAGGTGTTGCCCGGAGGATGACGGTAAGACTCACAGGACCCAAGTGAGCGCTTACACAATTCACCGGGAGGAAAGGGTGTAGATGGCCTCACCAGCATTGGTTACAGTGGTACTCTTGAAATGGATGATGGACATTCTCTACTTGAACAAGAGAAATAACCTCTAGACCCAGAAATAAGGCTTTTTTTCCTTCTAACAAATGTTAGTGTGCTCTTACAGAACCACGTCAGAGGTAGAGGTTTCTTGGACTTAGCCCCTGGACTGGACATGGACTATTAGGCAGGAGATCCCTGAGCATTTGGTCTCTTTTCTAGGTGGAAACAGATTACTGTCTGCTGCTGGCTCTGCCCTGTGGTCGTGACCAGGAGGACGTGGTCAGCCAGACCGAGTCCCTCAAGGCTGCCTTTATCACTTACCTGCAGGCCAAGCAGGCCGCAGGAATCATCAACGTTCCCAACCCTGGCTCCAATCAGGTTGGTCCATCATCCCATCCCCAGCCCCCATTTTTGCAGATAAGTGGGGGCAGTTTAGGGCAGAAGGGCCAACTAGTCTGGGGGCATGGGTGTTTCCAGTACCAACTAGAGTAAACTAGGGGTTCCCAGAGGTGGTGGGCAAAAGGACATTTTTAAAAGAGGTCACACCATCAGCACAGCCACCATGGTGATTTCTAAGGGACATGCAGGGAACAGTTGAGGGGCGATGTTGACCTGGAAGATACAGGGTTTTAGTAACGTGGGAATAGTTTCCCAGCACCATGGGTTCTGTGGCCTGTCTGGCCTCACCAGGGCCTGATAGCAGCACAGTGGGGTGGTGAAGACACGCGTCCCCCCATCTCTCTCTCCTCCAGCCCGCCTATGTGCTGCAGATCTTCCCACCCTGCGAGTTCTCGGAGAGTCACCTGTCCCGTCTGGCCCCCGATCTCCTTGCCAGCATCTCCAACATCTCTCCCCACCTCATGATTGTCATTGCGTCTGTGTGAGCTGAGTGGTCGCCACCTCAGTGTAGTTTCCTGAGGCCCTGCTGCAAAAAATGAACACAGGACAGAAACACGGACAACCCAGCCAGGCAGAGGGAAGCTGCTGAGGGGCAGACCGCCAGCCGCCCTCGCCCTCGCGCCCGCCCAGCTCTGGGGCAGACCTCCTCTGGGCGGTGGTGCTGCTGCCTCATATGTTTACATGAAATTTTCACCCAGGACAGACCACCGACCCATGGACTCACAGACACCTTAGGGGCTGGGATTCTCTCCTCTTTTTGGAGAAAGGGAACAGGGCAGTGGAATTCTTGTTTTTGTTATGAAACAAAACAGAACTGCCTTTGCACTAAATTAGTGACTTGGACTTTTGCACAGTGAAGACAGGCTGTGATAGGATACGCTGGACATTCTTGTGTAGTGAACACACCGCGGACTCAATGCAGGACTTGGGACTTCTGCTGAAACCTTGGGGTCAAGGAACATTTCATGGTGTTGTGTTTTGTTTGTCCCACCTCCTCGCTTCATTGGACCTGTCACCTTTCTTAACTCTGCCACCATCTTTGACTCACCGGATGTACAGTTTACAATTGAATAAGAGCAAACAGGATTTTCTTTCTTGGTGGGATATGCAGAAATGGGATGTGTATATATAAATATATAATATATATAAATATATATAATACTGACTTAAATCAAATTTCCCTGACATACATTTTTTTTAATCTGTGCCAAAAATGTGTTTTCAAAGAAAATCTTATTTTCATACTCAGACTTTGTACCGTCACTCATTTGTATAAGTGCGCTTCGTACAGCACGGGTCCTGCTCCCGCAACATGGAAGTGTCACACAGCACCTGTACAAAAAGACCTGGCCAATCCCTCTTCCTGTGACCTGGACCTCTCCCGACTCCCTAACACTTAATTTATGAAACTGTTTTTCTCAGCGCAGTTTTGTTCTGTGTGTCCATTGGATTACGAACTTTATTAAAAAATACAACACACCTCAAGTGTAAATGTGATTGTTGCTTGAATGGGAATCAAAAGGTCCTTTTCTACCATATGGTCTTCCCCAAAGAGCATCTCACTGTGTGACTGAAATGTTTTTAGCACAAATGCTGAACTTTAATGTTTTTCAGTGTTGTAGATAACCTGTGAAACCTCAAAGTCCTGTTTCCTAGGTGACACGGAAGGCACTTCAAATAATTGATACATAATGAAGCCCTTCCCTGCTCCCAAACCCTTGTGGGCTTCTGCTCTGGGTGCATGCCTGGCCCTCCCTTTCTCTTTCAGAAGGGGTGCTGTGCTCTCCTAGCGTTCCTGGGGCTGTTGATTTCTGGACCTGTGTCCAGACAGGAAGCTAGCTGCAGTACCAGATCTGGGGTGCAGGGACATGGGGACTACAAAGTTGGCTTGTGCAGTTCGGTGGGGCGCCTACACTGAACCAGTGTACACAACAGGACAGCTGCTGGGGACAAGGACCAGACAATGTTGTCAAAAGCCCTAGGCAGGAAAGATAGGCAGCCCTGGTGCCATGTGATCCCACTAGCGAAGCTCCTGGCCGCTCCCTTCCTGTCCAGGGAAGGTGCCAGCCTGGTGGTAGAGATTCCAGTGAGCCAGTGTTCCCACAGTATGGCACCAGCTTGGCCTCAGTGCTCCAGCAAGGTTACTGGTAAAGCAGGTAAAGAAGCTCCAGTGCCTCCCACACCCCAGGTAACTTAAGAACCCAGCCAGTGGTCAGTTACACTCCTCCAGAGGGCACAGCAGATGTGACCAAAGATGGCAAAGCCACTGAGGCCTTCAGGCTAGGTGCTCTAGGTTGCCTGGGTCTCAATGAGCAGTTGTCCATCCCACTGGATACAGCTTGGAGCTCCGTTCTGCACAGGAGAGGCAGCAGGACTTTCCCAGGAAGCTTGGTCCCTAGATTAGGTATAACCCTTTGCAGTGGCCATAGGCGGCAGCTCCCACCAACCCCACAGGGACCTGTAGCCAACATCAGAAAATAACCAATTTATTGTCTCTAAGGGGCAGGGGAGGGGCACCCTTCTCAGTTCTAGGGTACCATCCACCCTTCAACAGTCAGAAGGGCCACCTACTCACTCTGCAGGTGGTGGGCATGCAGGAGCTGTGGGCGGGGTCTCTGCCAGCGCAGGTTGGCCTTCAGCCCCATCCCGCGGGCGGAAAACCAGCTCCCCGGCCTGCAGCACCTGCCCAGCTGGCCACGTGCTGCCTGGCCCATACTGCTGGTAGAAGTCCGCATCAGTCTGGAACATGACCAGCGCCTGGGCTGTGTGGATCCGAACATGCTGGGCCAGGCTGTTGGCATCCAAAAACTTGTCTCCACAGGAGTCACAAGCGTAGAGAATGTGGGTGTTGGGGTCTGTGGAGGTGGGAAGTGGTCAGGTGGAACGGAAAGGCCCACCAGCACGCACGCCCCAAACTGCCCCTCTCACCTTCTTCCTGCACCTGCTTGACAGCTTTGCTGATCTCGGCTTTAAGTACTTCCGTCTCATCGGCTGTCACTGCGGCTCCCACTGGTACCACTGTGGGCAGAGTCAGCAGGCCTGAGGCAAAGGCCACAGGGACCTACCCCATTGCTGCCACCAACGCAAGCTGCCTATGGTTACCCTCTGCTGCCCACACCTGTGAGCTGAGTGACAGCCGTTGCTGCCAGTGCCTCGGTGGCCAGCGTGACCATGTCATCCACGGTGACCACGCTGACCTCACCACCCTCTTCTGGCTCCAGGATCTTGATGCCCGCTTTGCCCTGGTGCACAGTCTTCACATGGGAACGTAGGTTGTCCACCCGGTTGAAGCCACGACCACACTTGTCACACAGGTAAGGCTTCTCTCCTGGTGGGGAGGCAAGGTTCGCTCCTGCCTTGGAGGAGGGGCAGCCGGGGTGGGGGTGGAAGGACCTCCAGGCCTCCCGGCTTACCCAGCAACCCCATCTTACTCTAGCAGAAAGATCTCCGAGGCGGTGCCCACCCACCCCTCTGGGAGCTCACATTTGGACTGAACTACCTTCAAGGCCCTTAGCGATCAGGTATGGCACCCAAAGCTTCCCACTTTCCTGCCTACCCTTCTGCAAGCTGGGCTAGGAAGGAGTACGCATAGGCGGGCAGCACTTGCTCACCAGTGTGGATGATGATGTGCTTGGACAGGTCTCCCACATTCACGAAGGCCTTGCTACACACGCTGCACTTGTGGGGTCGGATGTTGTCATGATGGCGAATGTGATTGGCCAACTGGCTAGACTGGACAAACCTACAGGGCCATAAAGGAGGGGCTCACACTGACCTCACGTTGACCCCCCAGAACCTAGTCTGGAGGGGTCGGGAGCTGACTGGCTCCCCATCTCATCTAAGCTAAGAACCCAGGGACACAGGCCCTGGGGCTCTGGGCCTCATGGCTGGCAGAGGGGGGCGGGCGGCGGGGGAGGCACCTTTTGCCACAGCGCTCACAGACGTAGGGCTTCTCCCCCGTGTGCTGGCGCACGTGGGCAATTAGGGAGCTGGCCTGTGTGAAGGCCTTGCCGCACATCACACACTGGCAGGGCTTCTCACCTGGGGACAGAGGCAGAAGGCACTGGCACCCCCTCTCCTCCCCGTGCCCCTCCCCAGCCCCACAGGGCCTTCTCACCCACCCGTGTGGATCCGTACGTGCCGCTGCAGCGCGCCCGGGTCAGCGAACTGTCGCTGGCAGTGGATGCACACGTAGGGCTTCTCCCCGCTGTGGATACGCAGGTGTCGCTTGAGGTTCCCTGTGGGGAGATGGAGGAGGCAGGCCTGGTGTGCTGCACTGGGAGGAAGGAGGTCAAGGAGCAGGCCGTGAGGGCGGCGGGAAGGCCCCGACCTACCTGAGGTGGTGAACTGCTTTCCGCACTCTCGGCACTTGAGGGGCCCATCAGCAATGTGGATCTTCAGGTGGGCCTTCAGGTTCCCTACCTGTGCCCAGACAGAGGCTCAGAAAGGTCAACTTGCTTCTCCCCACCCCTCCAGCCAGGGAAGAATGGACTCTCAGGTCTTCCAGGGGGTGCTGGCTGGTTCCATTCCTTCTTGAGGCCCAGGGAATGCTCCAGGTTCCAGCAGTGGAAGGAAAAACCACCCCAGCCAATCCTTCCTAAGTCGGCCTACCCTGCTGGGTGCCTGCGCAGAGCGAGTGGCAGGAGCATATCCCTAGGAGAGTCCCTGTCCGCAGACGTGGCGGCTGCTCTGTGCTTACCCCAGAGCCTCCAGCAGGGGCTCCTCCAGTGCTGGCTCAGGGAGGGGCATATAACACACCTGGTTGAACTTCTTGTCGCAGTGTGGGCACTTGTGCTCCTTGTCAGTGTCATGAGTCTCCAGGTGGCGCATCTTGGACGTGGGGTCAGAGAAGGAACGGCCGCAGTAGTCACACTGGTAAGGCTTCTCCCCACTGTGCACCAGCTGGTGGCGCTTGAGGTTGCCAGAAGTGGTGAAGAGCTTGCCACAGTCCCCACAGCGGTAGCGCGCCTCTCCCGAGTGCCGCTTCTTGTGCAGGTTGAGCAGACTGATGAGCCTGTAGCTCTTGCCGCACTCCTCACACCCATAGGGCTTCAACGGGCTGTGGGTCAGAAGGTGGCGAGTTACAGGATGGGGTACTTGCAGGGTCCCAGAAAGACACACCCGCCTGGCAGAGGCAAGGTGGGCACCTGTGTGTCTTCTCGTGGGCCTTGCAAGCCGCGGGGTCTGAGAAGGCCTTGCCGCACTCCCGGCACGAGAAGGGTTTCTCGCCTGTGTGGATGCGGATGTGCCGTTTGAAGTTCCCCGTGTGCGTGAACTCCTTCCCGCAGTCCTGCAGGTGCGTTGGGAAAGGGGTGCATGAGCGGCTGCAGAGGCCCCGGAGGCACAGGGCTGGCACCGCCCACGGCCCCGCACCTCACACTTGTGGATGATGGAGCCGTAAGCCTTGGACTCTGTGCGGTCCCCGTAAGTGCCTGAGCGCAGGCTCCGGGCCTCCATGCCAAGTTCCTGCCCAGAGTCGGTGCCCACGGACTCTTCGTTCTCCTCAGGAGGCTCCCCATTCTCCAGATGCGTCCCTTCTTCCTTGACGATGGCAGGCCCTGCGCCCTCCTCCTCTCCTCCTCCTTCTCCTTTGCTGGCCGGTTCTACTTCCATTTCTGCAAAGAGAAGGGCAGACCTGAGCTACTGGAGTGGATTCAGAGAGCCTTCTGGGTCTGGCTCAACTCCTTCCCCACTCCACAAGCCCCTTTATTTAGGGAATAGTCCCTAGTATTACTGGGGAAGACTCGGTCTGTAACCCGAGTATTTGCTACTTGGAGGGTGTGGGGTAGGGGCGCTCATTCAGTTGCAGTGGGCACTCCCAGTCATCAAATACTTGTCAGGGCGGTTGGTGGCAGCATGGCACAGTCTGTGTAGTGCCCAGGTCTGGGCAGAGACAGAAACTCTGGGGCTGTGTGAGGATACTTAGAAGCTAATAGAAACATGGTCAGGATGCGTAACCAAGACTCAGCTCCAGATACAAGGCGCAAAGAGTTCCCAGGAATGATGAGTCCAAGCAGGACAAGCTAGAGACAGGAGAAGAGGTAGTCCGAAAGGGCAGTGGGAGATGGGCCCTGTGAGTACACAGTAAGCCGGCCTGGCTGGGTAGGGGCACCTTGCTCTGAGCTCTCTGACAAGGCCTCAGCCTCTGCGGCAGCCATGCTGCTTGTGGGGTCCGGCTTGGGCTCCACAGGTGGAGGCTCCCGGGGGGCATCGGCCTTCTCTGTCTGCTCTGCACCTGGAGAGGAACGAGAGGCTGGACTGAGATTCTGTTCAGAGCCCAGACAGGTCTCCTCCGTGGCTACAACAGACACTTTGAAGCAAACCCTGGGTCTGACAGAGCTGGACGGAACCCACGGCACCCACCTCCCTGCCTCGGGCTCTCACTACCCTAGGGATCAGGCTGCTGGCAGGTAATGGGCAGGACCAACTTCCTGCCGTTCATCACCTCCCCCAGTGGCCAGCCATGGTCCGCAGATCACAACTCACCACTGGCCGTACTCTCGGCCTGGCCACCCCGCTCCTCTTTGAGCTCCCTGCCTGGGCCTGTGAGCAGACTGTTTCTTACTTGGTCCAGCCTGCTCAGGGTGGCGGCAGCAGTCTTTTCTTTGGCTCTCCTGTCTCCTCCTGCAGATGGAACAGGACAGACCTACCATTTCACACCAAGTGCCCACCAATGAGGAATGAGGTGTCCCCAAACAGACTAGCTCTTCCAAGTCCTCCACGGGGAGACATCTAAATGGTTCACTGGTTTGCTCATTGAACGCATTGTCCCCAGGGCGCCGACTTCACACCCACCTCAGCTAGGACTGGAGAAACCACAGTAACAGGGTATATGTCAGTGCTTACAAGGAGGGGAGCGCTAGCCTTCAAAAGCAAACAACAAAGAGCCAGGCTCATAACGTGTGTCCAGGGGCTTCTGAGAAAGTCAGGGGAGAGGAAGGGAGCTCTGAGGGGAAAGCTGCAGAATTCAGGAGTGAGCTCTGCTCTCACGCACCTGCAGTGGCCCAGGCTGAGTCCTGCCCTCTGCTGCTCAAGGGTGGAAAGAGACAGGCACAAGGACCCTGTTCATGAGTGACTCACTGGCCAACCCTCATCAGCACCCCACAGTGGAGGCAGGGCAGATGAGGAATCTGAGACCCAGTGAGGTAACCTAGAGAGTCAAAGTCAGGGCCACCATCAGAAGCCAAGTTCTCCGCCACCTTCCAGGAGCAGCTTGCCACTGGTCTTACCTTCCACAGCTGAGGCCTCTGCATTTTCCCCAGCGCTGGTGGCCGGCTCAGCGAGTGACTTGAGTGCATGGCAGGCTGTGATGATGTCCTGCATCTGGAGGAAACTGGCCACTGCCAGCACATCATCCACATTCTCAGGGCTAAGGCTCAGCTTGGCAGTATACATGAACTCCAACACCTGCCCCAGGCCTGTCAAGGGCAGGACAGCCATCACAGACCCACTTCAGGGCCGGCCATTGGCAGTCTGCTGGTCCCTCCACCCAATGGTGGAGTCGAGGAGTTCTAGAAAGTTAAGTAGTAAATATCCACTGCCTGTCTCCCGGGCTGGGGTTATGGGCAGGATGAGCCCGGCCAGCAGACAGCCTCCAAAAAGGATACATGGGGACAGAGGGTATCATCTCCTGTCCCAAGAACAGGGTGGCAATGCCTACTCTGCACACTCATGACCTGGCTATGACATGTCACTACTAGAGGACACTCCAGCCCACTGTCTCAACATGTCCTCTTCAGGACTCTGTCACTAACTCTTACCTAACCTCCAGACACTTGACTTCCATGGGTCTCAATTTCCAGGTCCACAGAATGGGTGAGTACCTAGTCCCAACAATCTCAGAGCTGGTCACATGGCTCTGGGACCAGGCCCTCCCTTCCTTTCTCGACCCCTGCCCGCGCCCTTGCTACTCCTTCGTCACTCCCTGACAGCCTAGGCTGCCAGCTCTACGACTTACTTGGTCACACGAGTCAGGAGGGTCTAGGGCCCGCCCCACACTTGACGGGGCTTGTCTTATGTTCGCTGTGGCCTAGAGCTTACTATGAGCCTCTCCTGCCAGCTCCCCTCACTACTCAAAAGAGGCTCCAAAAGGTGATAGGAACACAGCACCAAGAGGTCGGAGCTCAAGAGTAAGATGGGCCACAGCCTGCTGGCATTACTCTAAGAGGCCCATGCACGCTCTGGGGCCTCAGCTTCTAGCCTCAGCAAGCCTGCCCTGGCCCCGACGGGGTACCTGCCGCGTTACTGATGTCCAGGTGCACCACATCCTTCTGGTCCACGAAGAGCATCTTAAAGTACTCGCTGCAAGCTGCCAGCACCGCCTTGTGGGCCTTAAAGTCAACACCGTCCACCACAAACGTGCAGTCACACAGGAGACCCAGTTGCCGCTGCTGGTTCAGCTGCTCCAAGACATGCTGGCTATGCTGGGGGAAATCCATGGCTGCAGAAAGCCAGACGGCCTTCTGTCAGCACAGAGAAAGGATGCCAGCCTGGTTCGGAGAAGTCACACAGGGAGAGGCATTTCTATCACAAAAGGACATGTGACTCCAGACTCTTGCTTCAAGCCGCAGCAGCCCAGTAGCTGGCTCCTGGAGTGCTGGGCTTACTGAACAGGGCGCACGCATTCTCCGAACCAAAAAGCATGACGGCAGAATGCCTTGTATCTTCTCCCGAAGCAGGGCACATGTTAGGTAATGATGCTCAGGAGTCAAAACAGCAAACAAATGGAAAATAATGACTGGTCTCACGCGGAGGAGAGATGGCCAGTTTAGCACATTTGAGGAATCCACTATGTACTTTTAGTGCAAATGTTCAACTGGATACATCTGGCTTTAAGATCTTTCTATATCATGATTGTTCAGTCTGTCACAGGTAAGACATGAGGAAGGCAAGGTGGCTCTTTGCACTCAGAACTCAGTTCCTCCCTCATGGCTTCCATGTTCACATAAAGACAGGGACTCTTCCTCTCGCATCTTCCCCATTCTTTCCGTGCTTGGTCTCTCTCTCTGCCTCGCCTCTCTTGAACTCACAGGCTCAGGGAGCCGCACAAAGCAGGAAAGAAACCTGTGGACCTGGCGACTTTCCCAAGAGAAACAAGGAACTCCAATCCTGACCAAGAGCTGCTGGCTTGGCCCATTTCTCTGTCAAGGACCTCATTTAATGCCTGGAAATCCCTCAGCTGTCTCAGGGGAGTGTGCTCAGAGAAGTCCCTGGCCTGCTGCATAGATCATGACTAGATAAATATCTAGAGCAGCAAGCTGCTTTGACCTGCACCACTGGAGAGTCCTTCTCAAGATCAGAAATTTTCTAGGGAAAATAAGCAAGTTTTTCTTTCTAGAAGTAGGTTTTTCTTTTCTAGTAGGCCTGGTTTGGTGGCGCATAACTTTAGTCCACACACTTGGGAAGCAGAGGCAGGCAGAGCTCCGTGAGTTCAAGGCCAGCCAGAGCTACACAGTGAGACACTGTCTCAAACAAACAAATTCAAAACAAACAAAAAACGGTAACAAACAAGTAAACAAGAAACTCCAAACCATTTCAAAATGTTTCAAAATAAAAACCAGCACCCAGTGTGTGAGACCACAATGCATCATCAGGCCATGGGGCTGGATCCAAATCAACAGTGACAGTTGTCTGTTTGCTGCTCTAGAACCGGGTTTAGACCTCCTTGTGGCCCTACTGGCCCTGCGCAAGGCGGCGATACTCTGGGACGCTGACCCAGTTCTGGGAGATCTGGTTGCTCCTGTTTCACCATCCTGGGTGGAGTCACCACTGTGACCATGTAGAGGTAGCTGACTGAGGTGAGCCACTGAAGCCATGTCCCTCACACCAGCACAGGGCAAGACTTTCATCACCCTGTGGTTTCTAGAAACTTTAAAAGTGGGGATATAGGAGTTGGAGAGATGGCTCAGTTGTTAAAAGCCCTGGCTGCTCTTGCAGAGGACCCAGGTTCAGTTCTTAGCACCCATGTAACAGCTCACAACTGTCTGTAACTCCAGTTGCAGGGGTGGGGAGTGGGGGAGGCTCATGCCCTCTTCTGGCCTTTTTGGGCATGCACCCACATGATACATTTACATACATTCAGGCAAACCATTCATACACATAAAAATAAATCAAAATTTTTTTTTTCAAAAGTGGGGGTATGTATCTATAATCTCGGTACTCAGAAGGTTGAGGCAGGAGGATCACAAATTACAATCCAGCCTGAGGTACATAGTGAGTCCCTGTCTCAGAAAACCACAAAAAAGTGGGGACATATACCTGCTGAACTGAGGGAGTAGCGAACAGGGAGAGGGGAGCGGGGAGCGTGGCAGTGTGCGGAGCCGACCTGCAGTTCAGGTCACTGCTGCTCAGACCTGGGGCCCATTCTCCCAGGTCTGAACACTGGGAGACCACTGCTTCTGGTCCCAGCAGCCTGCAGATAAGAGTTGGGCAGCTAACCACTCGTCTGTTGAGACCTGCTGCTGAGCTGAGCAGCTGCAGCAACACAGGACACCCACAGCAAAGGCTACTGAGACACAACATGCCTTGGAAAGGCACTTTCCTATAAGTCTTCAATCCCTAGAAAGTGCACATTCCTGCTGGTGACCTGACAGGATGTGAAGGGGTCTCTGTTGCTATCTAGAGCACAGGAGGCTGAGGAGTCCATGTCCAGACCTGGGGCTAAGTGCCCTTGGCTAAGGAGTCCAGTAGCCAATGGGAGAACACACTAGGAAGCAAAGCAGGAGCATGGACAGGCCCAGGCCAAAGTTACCCTGGAGGTAGAAAAGCTTGTGGGCAGGAGTCCTAGTCGCCATCTCCATCTCCACAGCCACAGCAAACCATCTTCCAAGAGAAGAAAGGGGGCCAACATGGCCAAATCCTCTACCAGCTTTGGAACCTGCAAGTGAGCGCTGTACCAGGCGCTGATCTAAGAGCTGCGCTAAGGGAGGAGCTGCAGGCTTTGAAACATCAGGGCTCACTGGGGGGCCATCTCCCCTCTGGCTGGAACTTGCTAAGAACAGATCCCTCTGGCGGGAAATGGACCTGCCTGGTCCAGAAGATAGTTTGAGAAGACCTCTGGTCAACAGAGTGAAGGAAGGCCTGTAGCTTTTCTGGGACCCAGGACTGCAATGAGTCCTGCTATGACCACCCTAGAGTAAGGACAGCAAAGCCCAGTCAAACTGCCTTCCTGAGGCTCCACACACTGGGAGAGACACAGGGGTACCTGCTTTTAGAGGCCTCAAGGTCTGAAAGACCAGTAAAGGCCCCTAGGACAGGTCTGGTCCCCTAGACACACTCCCACAGGAGAGCACTGTGTGCCCCATATTCATTTTGTCCCTGGTGCCATAGCACTCCTGAGGGGTAGGGTGCTGTTGATGGTGGGTTCCTCTCCATGTGGTGGGGAAGAAGAAAACCCACAAGCCTCTAATCTCCAGAACAGGACATTCCACAGTGGCACCCTTACAAGGGCATCTGTTACAGGAAAGTCAAAGACAGACAGACCAGAGGCTACGGGGCAAGGAGCCAAGGAGCAAGGAGGGCGGGGGGAAAGCGGGAGGGAGGAGTAGGAGCAGCCCTCCCAGAATGAGAGAAGCAGCAGCTCGACAGTGCGGCCTCTTAGTACCTGTGAGCTGTTGGGCTGGGAAAACAGCTGTGGGGTGAGGCCGGGCACCTAGGCTGCCTGCAGAAGTGGCACTGTGGTTCCCTTCCTTCAGCCCCTCCCCCGGCCAGAGAAGGTGAGGCACAGCCAGCTTGGCTTTCAGGCAATGTGTAAAGCTCTAGAATGATCTGCCACGGCAAGACCAAGCTTAGAAGGGCAGGCAGCTTATGGAAGATGATGGACTGATGGACCCCATGGGTACCAACATCTATCACTCTGTCCTCAGTGTGTGTGGAGAGCCACATCAACTGAGGGGACGAGAACCACAACTAGCTGCTCTCAGTACTACCAGGCCTGTGGGCACTTCCAGAGGACGACGACACACGACTGCTCCTGGCAGGGAGACTGCCACTGATGACCCTTCAATAAGGGTCCCTCGCCCTAGCGCAAGTGGGGGAGTCTTCATCATCTTCACCTTGCTTAACGGGCAACAAATGTGGGTGCTAATTAAAGCTACTTCTAGAAAAACCCTGAAAACCATTCAGAACCACAGAAAACAAGATCACAGAGCCCAGTGTGCCCATTCTAGATGCAGAAAACAAACCCCAAATGACTCCTGGCTAGTCTAGGGACCTCCACCTTCCTCTGATCTAAGTTCTAGCTGCCTTTGCCTGAGGATGCCTCCACTGTCTCAGTTTTCTCCTTGATTAATGGGCCAGATTCCAGGGCTAAGATCTGAAAACCTGATAGCCAATGGCCTAGATGCAGGTGTGGGCCTCACAGGAATTCTCTGGGGAATAAAATAAAAAAAATAAAGGGAGAACTTGAAGGATGCCTGCAGTGGAACTCCTGACAAGGAGAATGGACGGACTCTGGTAGCTGGGGCCTGGATCTCAGGATAGCGCCCACAGCTCCTCACCAGTCCAGATGGATCTGGTGACAATTCCAGCCAACGCCATGCAGTGAGTATGCCAGGCCCAGGCCCAGACCCAAAGAAGTCTGGAAGAGTCTTCTCTGGTGCCCTCAGGGTACACCCATCATGCCATAAACACAGTCAGGCTTTGGAGGGAACATCAGCATGCAGACACCACGGACATGCCAGGACCCTGGGATGAGGCCCTTTCTTGTCTCTGTGAACTCAGTTGCCACCAAATGCTGTCAGATGAATGACCTCAACCAACACCCTTGGGAACAAGACACTGCACAGGCGACCCACCGAGCTCTAGGAAGAGGAGCTATTGAGGGCTCAGGTCACTAAACATGGGTGGTTGATATGGAGTAAGGGACACCAGAAAACATGGTGAAATGAGAAGGAAAAGAGACCAGTGAGCCAGGAGCTGCAAGAGGACCACTCTCCCTGCATGGAGGAAGGGCACTAGGGCTCTGCTGAGGTTCAGGCAGGTTCTGCATCTGCTCAGGACACACCGACATCTAGCCAGCTACACCTGAAAATGTACACTTTCACATGGGGCACTTCAAAATTCAAAGTTTTTAATAAAAAAACAAAACAAACAAACAAAAAAAAAACCCAACAATGTGAAGATGTCAAACTTGACTCAGCCATGGCACAGGGCCCTTCTCAGCAGGGTTGTGCCAAGGCCCTGGGAAGTGCACTGCAGGATGGTACGCTTCCGCAGAACTAGAAAAACCACAGAGGCACACATGGGCTGGACCCAGGAAAGCTGGCAGGTCCATGATAGCTGGACCCCTCAGGTCCAAAGCATTCTGCATCTGAGATCCAGGCAGAGCAAACTGGTCACCTGCAAACTAAGAGTGTAGCCACCCTGGCCCCAAGTACCTTGTTACTGACTCAGGGACTCCCTCCCTGACTAGGAAGGCATTCTGAAGACCTGAATCAGGGTCAGTCACTGGTCCTATAGTAGGGGTAGGATTTCACATATTCTTTACAGGATTAAGCTCTGTCCCATCACCATCAGCCCTGTGTACTTGGCACATCCTCAACATTCAGAGACGCAGGTTCTAAGTTATTCTTTTTGAGTTCAAAGACCTAATCAGGTGGATTCTACATGCCTTCTACATTAGGTATCCTGGGTGCGCTGCTGAACTGACCCGGTGTGAAGCTGCAATCAGGAACCAGTATTCCATCAAAATGCAATCTAGACAATTCTGGAACACGATTAGCCAGAGAAATGGCAGGGAACGGGAGGGGAGTGCTGAGTAGTGAGCCACTGAGAGTCATTTTTCTCTGCTGGGAAGCACTTTATATTGAACAACTGTACTGTTAAACCACAGGGTGCTCCTGGGTGAAGCCAAATGCCTGCCGGAAGCACCAGGAGGGAGGCCTGTGCTGTACAGCCTGGTCCCAGAGTCAAATGGGCTCCTGTTGCACACCAAAACACGACCCAAGTTAGTAGCAAGCACTTTAGACCACGAAATAACTGGCCAGCCTCAAGGAGACACTGAATTTTGCCATCTACAGTCTCTGGGTTCCAGAGTACACCACAGCCAGCTCCAGCCTTCAAATAACCTCTGGGTGCTACTCACCCACGTTTCTTATCATTGGAAGCACAGTGGCTTAATAGATTTATACTCAGGTCAAGGAAATGGGCTTCATGCCAGGCCACCCTTGCACACTGAAAGCTACCGCACCACCAACCTGTCTCTTCTAGCACAACAGGGAAGACAAGCAATGACCAGACAGCAGCCTGCCTGCACAGTCCTCCCTGCCTAGCAGACACTCCTTGGAGATTGTACTTTTAGTAGTTTCTCTCTACAAACATATGTCTGTCTGTGTGTACATATATGCACATACACATATAAACATATACACATATATATTTGGGGAAGTGGGGACGCAAACTCAGGCCCATGCACACGCTTTGTAAATACGCTACCACTGAGCTGCATCCCCAGCTCTCCTCCTAGAGTCAGTTTCCCTTTTATATAAACATGCATTCTGACTTTACCCCTTGGAACCACTTCAGGTTCTGACAACAGGGCCTTCTTGGCCCTGATCTCCTGTATATATCTCTATCAGCCCTGAGTCGATACTCTGCATTATTAAAAAGCAAATTCTTTTTTTCCTTTTTCTTGATCCAGCACAGACTGCCCTTGAACTTACAATCTTTCTACCTCTGCCTCCTGAGTGGGGATCACAGGTGTGCACCACCAGGTCCAGCTTTCTGTTTTGTGAGCTCACTTGTCTTTTAGATGTGTCATGGGAGGATGCAACACAAAAAGCCCAGGCCAGATGCTGATAAATTTTTTGCTTGGTTTCGTTGTATGGAGCACGGGCTGACTTTGAACTTGCAATGTAGCTGAGGAATACCCCGAATCTCCTGCTTCCACCTTCCAAATGCTGGAATCACAGGTGTGCACCACACACAGCAGAAGCCAGCACTTTGATATTGTATTTCCAGCCTCTAAAAGTATTGAGAAACACTTCTTTATAAATTTCCCAGTCTGTGGTATTCTGTTATAGCAACATGGAACACACACTGACTCTAAGCACTTGAGAAACATTCCATATACCTGGATGGGAACTGACACCAGTATGCAGAATAGCAGGACACAGCTACTGCCCTCCACACCTCAGCTCATAAATCAAGACCAGGTTTAAAAAAGAGCAGTGAGTTGCATGAACATTTGATAAGTGCCTCTCTGTGCTCATCTGAAGTAGTACCCTATAGCTTTGAGCTTAATGAGAAAGACAGCTAATAAACTGATAGAGTACATAACTGTCAAGTACTAAGTGCTGTGGAGTCCACCAAAGCAAGTTGAGGAGAAGGAGGAAGAGCTACTTGATACTCAAGAATGGAAACAAAGGGGACATCTTGGAGGGGAAGCCGTGTCACCGGAAGCCCAGGGATCATTACAAACCCAAGAAAGAGTAGATGCCAGGGCCCTGATGGGGACAAGACCTTTATTTCAAAAGGGCCTGCTCATAGGAGAAAAAGCAGGAGCCTGGGCAGCAGCAGAAGCTGAGTCTCCCAGGGTCTCAGGGGCATGCTGGACTTCAGTTCTTTCTTCATTTCTCCCTCCCTCCTTCTGTCCCTCCCCTCTCTCTCCTTCCCTTCCCCCTCTTTCTCAGATGCAAATGAGAAACAGCCGAGGCAATAATACTAGGCAAGTCAATGCAGTAGAGGCAAGAGATTGGGCTCACCAAAACTGTGGCAGAAATGCTCAGGCTAGGAACATGTGCTGGAGCCAATGTAAGAAGCTGATGGAGACATGGGTCGTGAGGTAAAAAAAGGAGCAGAGAGAGGGCAGTACGAAAAGTTCTGGCCTGAGAAGCTGACATGGTGGTGGCAGCCCCTGAAGGGAGAGACACATTCTGTGGAGAAGATCAAGAGCTCTACTGAGACGTCAGAGACACGGAGCCAAGGGAGTGCCAGCCACAAAAAAAAGATCAGTGGGTGAGGGTCCACGCTGCCAAGCCAGACGACCCGAGTTCAATTCCAGAACTGCCTGCAGGCTGTGCTCTGATCTCTACATGTTCATAATTACACACACACACACACACACACACACACACAATGTAATTTTTTTAAAAATAAGAATGAAGTAAGTAGCGGCAGGAAACACACCTACAGGGCCAGGCTAAGGCTGTGACAGCCACGCCAAGGCCAGCTTGTCCTCTGCAGTCTGAAGAGCAAAAGGCAGAAATCAGAAACTGACAAACTGGGGGCTGGCGATGTGGCTCAGTTGGCAGAATGCTTGCCTAATAATGTACAAAGCCCTGGGTTCCATCCTTGGCACCACATAAACTGGATGTGATGGCTTATACCTGTAATCCTCGGTTACATTCAGAGTTTGAGGCCAGCCAGGGCTATTGACAAGTTCCCACAGCACTGGTCCCTTGGGACCTGAAAATGAAATGTCACCCTGCTGGCAACTGGTTTACTCAGCTGGTTCCCAGAGTCTAACATACTCTTACATGGGCCTCTGGGCCTCCCACAAAAATACCACAAAATCTTGAAGCACTTCTTTCTGGATAGCCTTAAGACCTCAGTGACATTCAGCCCTACCCTGAGCACCTCGTGCTGAGCCAGCTGCCACTGACTCAGAGCAGAGCAAACACCCACTCTGTCCAGGAAGATGGATGGGAAAGGGTGACAGGGCTCCTCTTGGAGCACGGAGGGCGAAGATGGCTGCACTGGCCCCTTTATCTTTTGTTTTTAACCACTTGTAAATAATATCCATTAAAAAATTAAAACAGGGGGCTGGAGAGATGACTCGGTGGTTAAGAGCACTGGTTGCTCTTGCAGAGGACCCAGGTCTGGTTCCCAGCACCCACATGGAAGTTAAAAACTGTTCTTAACTCCAGTTCCAGGAGATCCTATGCCTTATTCTGACCTCTGTGGGCATTGCACACAGAGGTGCAGTCACACACATGCAGGCAATATACCCATACACAAAATGAATAAAATCTTTAAAAATTAAAACAGGAAGTTGATGAGGGAAAGAAGAAGGGAGGAAGGAGGGAGGAGGAAGAGGAGAGAGGGAGGAGGAAGAGGAGAGAGGGAGGGGGAAGAGGAGAGAGGGAGGGGGAAGAGGAGAGAGGGAGGAGGAAGGAGGGAGAAGGGAGGAGGGACAGAGAGAGAATGAGGGAGAAGAGAGGAGGAGGGAGGGAGGAGGAGGGACAGAAGAGGGAAGAGAGAGGAAAGATGTTTCAGGGACCCGAGCCCTTCTCTTCTGTCATGAACCTGGGTGTGTGGGCACGCATCTGTAATGCCTACACTTGGGGAGGCAGAGACAGGAAGATTTTTGTAAGATTTAGGCCAGTCTGGTCTACATAATGAATTTCAGGCCAGCTGTGGCTATAGGGAGACCCTGTCTCAAAAAAGGCAAAACAAAACAACAAACATACATCTTTTAGGTATTTCCTAGATGGCTATCGAAGTGCATACACGTAATTCCAGCATAAGGAGGCTGAGGCAGGATGACTGCTGCTAGTTCACTGTAAGCCTGGACTAAACTGTGAAGCTGTACAAAAAAAGACATTTTCTGTTAGATCTGGTGACTAAAACCTCAACAGGAAAAAAATTTTCACAGGGGAAATGGAAAGTTACAGCAATTTGCTGAAAGACTATGTCATTCAGAAAACACTACGCAGAAACCTCTGAAGGGGGCTCCCCTAGAAGAGGAGCAGGCTCGGCTTCAGTTTCAGCTTCAGGCCCAGATAAAGCCTGGGATGCTGTGAAGAGTGGCCTGGGTCCTGCTACAGCCTGCAACTCGGAGTGGAGCAGAGCTGGTCCCGGCCCTCCGACAGCAGTAACCTCTAACCCTACTTCCTTCTTGTAAAATCAGGCTGACAGTGGAGGTTTCTACTTCATAATGGTGGCCGGTGGGCACCATAGTAATGACACATAAAACATGCTGGAAACAGGGTGGCAGTCAAGACCAGGAGGGAGCCCACTGCCCTGGCTTACTCTCTGTAGCCACTGCAATACAAGGCCTCAGTGCTTGAGGCTCAACAGCAGGTGCCACCTCCTTTCTATAAGACATAGCCGACCTGCCAGAGCAAAGAGGACAGAGAAAGAAAACAGCCCAGCAGCTCCAGGCCAAAGTTTAAAAGGACATCAACACTGGGCCTGGTGGTATATAACCCAGCATGCCTTTCCAAGGCAGAGCAGATCAGGAGTTCAAGGTCACCCTAAAGAGAGGTCGAAGCTGCCTAAACTAAACAGAGATGCTCTTGGAAGTCTCAGTGGCAGGGCTGGGCCGTCTCCTCTGTGTTACTGGTCAGTGAGGTCCCTGAGGCACTACCCAGAACACAGGCTATGACCACTGCTGTTGCTACCCAGCAGAACCAGACTGGAGACCCTGCTACTAACACCACCACACGCTCTGGCTGCCGGTCATAGAGAAGCCAGGCTGGAGCTGAACTGGAACCACTACCCTGCTGGCCGTCCTCAGTGCCAGAAGGGCGCTCTGAAGGCTGCTGGAGGAGAAGTCAACCAAAAGCTTTCTGGCCGGATTTGAGAGCTGCTCCACAAGAGGAAATTCCCATTGTATTTGATAAACCTGGTCAAAAGCCTATGGCTGAAGAAGTTACAGGGAAGGGAGGGAAGCGACTGCTGCTGCTCACTAGTAGACATGACATGTCAGTCACATTATGCCTCTGCCTATAGATCAGTGCTGCTGACAGCTCCGGTCAGACAAGCTTCTTTTTAGAGTGGGCAGCAGTAACTGTGGAGATTCATAACTTGCCAAAGTGCTGAGAGTAAGCACTGTGGAAAGTCAGCCACAGAGGGGACATCTATATCACCCCTTCGAAGTCTCGGGGATCATGGAAGATCCCCTCCTGAGGAAGGAGTGGAGGATTGTGGAACACTGGCTTCCGGACAAGGCACAGCCCTTGCATTCCGGAACTCATAACAGCTGTGATTACCCGCACAAGAATGAGCCTATCACCATCCTGTCATGGAAGGAGAGGGACTTAAAGAGCCCTTCCTCACTCCTTTCTGAGAGTCTATAGGCACTTAGGTCCCTGGGGGAGAGAGAACAGTGCCCATACTCCTAAGTAACCCTGATTAAACTCACTGGGTCAAAAAATCAGGACAAGACATGTAAGTAGAAGGGGAAGGAGATGCAAGAGAGAATCGGGGATATGATCAAAATAATTATATATATGCACAAAAACATAAAATGACGGCTGGAGAGACAGTTCAGTGGTTAAGAGTACTGGCTGCTCTTGCAGGGGACCCGGGTTCAGTTCCCAGCACCCACACGGCAGCTAACAACCATCCATAACCATAGGTCTGGGGACCCAATGCTCTCTTCTGACCTCTGCAGGCACTGCACGCATGTAGTGCATTTGGATACATGCAGGCAAATCTAGCTACTGAGGAGGTATAGAGAGAAAGAAAATTTGAGCCAACAAAAAGACCAGCCTAGATAGCTATAAAAGACACTACCTCAGCTTTCTCAAACCTTTTCTATCCCGTGTCCAAGATCCAAACCATTCCTAATCAAAGCCCCATTAGATCACCACATTAGTAAGAAAAAAGATCACGACTTATTCACTACTTATAAACTAATTGCCTATTACCTATATTTATACATTGTTACAACTTACAAACTAGTAAACCTATAAGACTTAATTACTTAGCACGTGCTTCTTATACTTATGAATATAAACTATTTAATACATAAACTTATCTTAAACCTATGGAACTCCCAACATATTTACAAAAAGCAAACGACTGTCAGATTTCTTACTGCATATATTACTTTTCCTTTACTGTACATTCTATTACTTTTTCTATTTAAGATCTAAACTATTCCTAATTAAAGCCCACAAACGAAAGGTATCTACTGGAACCTTACTCAGTCCATAAACATCATAATACTCCTGAAGTTTTCTTCCTACTTTCTTCCATGTTTTTGAATCTACAGACCTATCTTCAGGGAACCAAGGACAGACTTTTTCTACAAAATTCAAAAATTTACAAAGCTGCTGATGTTTTACACCAACCTCTCGAGCATAAAGCATATTTTCCAACATATTTACAAAAAGCAAACAACTATCACCCTCACCCGTTTTACTCCTGAGATTTCTCACCGCACTCTTTTCCTTTATTTTACTTTACTTTCCTTTACTTTTTCCTTTACTCTTCCTTTTACTTTACATTCTTTAGGTGAGCTCACTCACACCACGGTGTCCTTCACTTCACCCCCAGTCTTCAGGTCTCTGGTCCAGGCGCCACTTGCCGGAGCCCGCCGGCAGAAATCAGACCATACCAAAAGCGGGAAGTGAGGATGAGGAAATGGGGAGAGGGGGGGAGGGGGGGGGGAGGGGGAGAGGGGGAGAGGGGGAGAGGGGGAGAGGGGGAGAGGGGGAGAGGGAGGGAGAGGGAGAGGGGGAAAGGGGAGAGGGAGGGAGAGGGGGAGAGGGGGAGAGGGAGGGAGAGGGGAGAGAGGGAGGGAGGGGGAGAGAGGGAGGGGGGGGGAGGGGGGGAGAGGGGGAGAGGGAGGGAGAGGGGGAGAGGGAGGGAGAGGGGGAGAGGGGGAGAGGGGGAGAGGGAGAGAGGGAGGGAGAGAGGGAGGGAGAGAGGGAGGGAGGGAGGGAGAGAGGGAGGGAGAGAGGGGGGGAGAGGGGGAGGGAGAGAGGGAGAGAGGGAGAGAGGAATAGGACAGACTCAGGAGGACTGTCAGTCACACTGAAGCAGCTTGCCTTTATTAAGTCCCCCTATTTATACTGTGAGGTGAGCAAAACAATACTAACACAGGCAAAATAACTTAGGACATGATTGGCTTCCTTCAAAGATCTTCATGTGACCTCATTCTTAGGTGAAAAATAAACTTCTCCTCAGATGTAAATCATTTTGCATAATGAAAACTCCCGCTTCCAATCAGCACTTCTGTGCACGAGATTGACTTCTGCCTAACCCAAAACTAGGCCATAGTTCCAGGCAGGCACATGGCCCCCGACACTCAGCAACATTAAGTTTGTCTCAACTGATATACAGAAAATTTAAAGCAATTCTAAGCAATAAAAAAACTCAACATTAAATTTTAAAATTACATTTATTAATTTTATGTACACATGTATATATATGGTGTGTGGGAATGTGTGTAGCTGTTAGGGAAGCACTTGTGGGAGTTGGCTTTCTCCTTCCACCACGAGAATCCCAGGGATCAAACTTGGGGTGTCAGGCTTGGCACCTTTACCTGCTGAGCCAACCTGGAGGCCCCATTTTTTAAGCAGGTTCTCATTAAATGTTTCAGATTGGTTTGCAACTCACTGTATAGCCCCAGCTGACCTGAAAGAGATCCTTCATCCCCAAAATGTTACATGACTGTGTGACTAGTCTATGCAGAACTGAGGATCAAACCCAGGGCTTCAGGAATGCCAGGCCAGCCCTGTATCAACTGAGCCAAGTCCTCAGCCACATCTCAACATTTTCTAAGAACATGGTAAGCATGACCTAGACAACAGAGCAAGGGACCAGGCTTTACCAGGTACAAAAGTTACCAGAAAACTACAGTACCCAAGCCACTGTGGTACTGGCACAGAGACCAGTCCACAGAGCCACACATCTGCAGACACTAAACATGTATCTGTATATAATATGTATGGTCATGGTCACCAGTGATGCTACCTGTGAAAGTAAGAGCAGTCCTCTTGTCTCACAATGGAAATGATTATAAACACATTAAAGAAATAAGATGTTTGGTGGAGAGTATACTAGAAACAGCAGTCTTCCAGACTGGGAATTATTTTTATGGTAAGAATAAAGTTCTTTTTCTTTTTTCCTTTTTTTTGGTAGGATCTCATTAAATTAAATGTCTTGGTTGGTCTGGCATTCACTATGTTACCTTGGCTGGCCTCAAACTCCTGATCCTCCTGCCTCAGTCTCTCCAGTGCTGGGGATGAAAGACAGGCACCACCACACTCAGTTTAGGACATTCTTTAAAAGAAACAAAAAGTGCAACTCACTAAAGAAAAATAGGTGAATTACATGAAAATTAAGAATTTCTTTGCAGGCCAGGCATAGCGCTGCATGCCTTTAATACCATTACTTGGAAGACAGAGACGAGCAGATGCCTGTGAGTTCGAGGCCAGCCTGGGCTACAAAGTGAGATCCTGCCTCAAAACTAAACACCAGGACAAAATTACACAATTAAGTAGCACACTGTTGAGCAGTGTGACCATGTGGTAAGACTACAGAAAGCGAGCCGGGGCTGGGGGACTCTCGGTGGTAAAGTGCCCGCCACACGGCATGGAGACCTGAGTTCAGATCCCTCTCACCCACGTGAAACTCAGGTGCCAAGAGCATGTGTGCCTCTGCAACCCCAGCAGTTGGGGATGGAGACTGGAGGATCCTGGTGATCCAGGTTCAGCATGAGACCCTGTCACAAAAAAATAAGGTGGAGAAGGTAAAGATACCCCGTGTTGACCTCCAGCCTCCACACATGACACACAGGAACGTGCACACACACACCACACACATCAGTAAGAATAATAAGAAAATGGAGGAAGAGAAAACAGAAGCTAGAGGGAGCGGCGATGGCAAACTCCAGACGGCAGGAACGCGGGGAGCACCCGGGCCCAGAGACGTAGCCCGCTCATCTGTGAGCCGTGCGGTGAAGGAGAGGCAGGGAACCTCTATGTTTGCTCTTTCTGATGGTTCTTTTTATATCTACTCAACATTTATTAACCTTTTTTTTTTTTTTTTTGCTTTTTTTGAAACAAAGTCTCATGTAGCTTCAGCTGGTCTCAAACTCGGTGATCCTCCTGCCTCAGATGCCCAAGTGCTGGGATTACAAGCACAAATTTTTTGAAAATGTATTATTTATTATCAATAAATGTTTGGTTTGTATAACTACTTTATATGCCTAAATACCCGGGGTCACATAAAAGATGTCTTTGGCAGAAGGAATCACGAGCGGAAAGAATGTAAAAAGCCTAACCCTAACAATGCTCTGAGGCCTGGGGATGTCATCAGTAGGAGAGTCCTTGCCTAGCATGCACAAAGCCCTGGGTTCTAACCCCATGAGGACTCCTCTATCCCCAAAACCCGTGAAACAATGTTCTGAAGCATAAAGGGCAGCTGACTTCGTCACAGCAAACTGGGAAAGTCCCCAGAAGGCCCCCACCCTCATCAGGCCTCGCTGGGGACCAAGGCATACTTCCCTGAGCGCTCACCTCTGAGCTGGCCAGGATGGTGAGCCTGGAGCAGAGCCTTCTGAGAGGAGGGTAACTGAAAGGATGGAAGGGGACTGGGAGGGGTGGGCATAACAGATCTCCTGCAGGATCTTTCAGGACCAGAAGCTGAGCCCATGTTTGATGTTGATAATGAGGTACCAGGGCCTGCTTTCTGGCTTGCACCCCACTCTTAGCTGGAATCCCACATCTGAGCACATGGCATGTAGTCACGAGCAAGAAATTCTAACCTCATCCTTTGCTTCCTTCCTGCCTTTTAAGCTCAGGCACTAAGCACCATTTGTCTCCTACACACCAGTGTGTTTGAATCCACAAGCTCCAGTCTTTCACATGAATCTGCTCTAGTGTTAATCCTGGCTTTAGCCTTAATTTGTCCTCGAACTGTCAAACTACAGAGATCTACCAGGAACACCTGCAGCACAAGTTGGTCTTTTTATGCCCAAAGCTTACTCTTTTTTAAAATTTATACATTTTATTTATTTTTATTTTATGTGTAAGAGTGTATTGCTTGCATGTATGTTAAGTGCATCCATGTTGTGTAATGCCTGCGGAGGTCAGAAGAGGGCTTTGGATCCCCTGGAACCGGAGCTATAGATGGTTGTTAGCCTCCATGTGGTGCTGGGAATCGAACTCAGGTCTTCTATAAAAGCAGCCAGTCCTCTTAATCACTGAGCCATCTCTCTAGCTCCAAGGCTTACTCTTTGACCTCTACCACTTTAGTCATTTAAAAACTGTGGCTAGGGTACAGTGGTCTTTAATTCTAGGACTCAGGAGGCAGAGGCAGGAGGCTGGCCTGGTCTACACAGTGATTTCCAGGCCAGCTGGGGCTACAGGGAGAACCTTTCTCAAAAAAACAAAACAAGAAGCAATAAAATAAATAAAACCTGTGGCCAACAAGATGAAGACCATAAACTCAGAACAGAGGCTATTGTGCACAGAATGTATCTGGAGTTCAGTTTTGTCTTAAAGTTTGGGCCTCTCCCTGTGAGGACCAGTACCCAATCATGTGTCATCCTGTCAAGCACCACTCTATGTGCCTTGTGCTATCTGTGCAGATGCCATTCCTCCAGAAATGCCATCCCTTCCTGGGCTGTGGTGAAAGGCTGCCTGGTCTTCCAGGCACACTGAACTGCATCTCTCACCTTTCAATGCAGCATACCAATCACCCACCACAAAGGCCTGTGTGTACTTGTGTATGGGCAACAACCCAAGATGTCTGACTCTCTGAGCTCCGTCTCCCCCTACAGATACACACATTGCAGAGAGGCTCTTCCCCTCTTATGTAGGAAGAGGGAGGGTAACTGACTCCACAGGATATCCTTTCAACCCACTTTTCTACAGGATTTTCCTACACTGTACACATGTTCCTATGGCAAAATTCTCCCTTCACCTATACACATGCAGCTTCTTGGCTTTCTCAAGGGTCTTCTCCCAAGACCTGGTAATGCTAGTTGCATTTATAAAGGCAGGCACCTGACTAAGCACTTTACATAGTTACTTTATCAACAATTACACCCAATAAGGTTATGTACCAGGTAACCATTATCCATTTAGAACTGAGGAACTAGAAACCCAGAGATGTCTAGAACTTTGGCAAAAGCAGAGATTAAGTATACTACCAGGCATGTCTGCTTAGAAGCCCATGCTCCAGCAGGCATGGTGGCACACAACTGAATCCCAGCACGAGGAGGTAAAGAGAGTCAGGAGTTCAAGGTCACCCTCTGCTATGTTTCATGGCAGCCTGGACCATGAAATCCTGATCTTGTCTCAAAACATAAAAATCAGGGGCTGGAGAAATGGTTCTGAAGTTAGGAGCACTGACTGTTCTTGCAGAAGACTCAGGTTCAAATCCCAGCACCCACATGGAGGCTGACCGCCCATAACTCCAGTTCCAGGGGACCCAACACCCTCTTCTGTCCTCCATGAGCACTGTACAACATGGGTGCACTCACATACATGTAGGCATAACACTCATACACCTAAAATGAAAATATTTTTAAATTTTAATAAAATAAAAATAAGATTTACTTCTTGTTGTTGGTTGTTTGTGGTGGGGGTTGTCTTTTTCTTTTTTTTCCCAGTTTGTTTTATTTTTCAAGATAGGGTCTCACTATATGGCCCTGGCTGGCCTGGAACTCACTACGTAGACCAGGCTGACTTCAAATTCAAGAGACACCTGCCTCTGCCTTCCAAGTGCAGAGATTAAAGGTGTGCACCACCATACCCAGCTTATTTTTTAATTATGTATAATGTGTGTGCACACACGTGCAGGTGCCCAGAGACCAGAGGCATCAGATCACCTGAAGTGTGTGCTGGGAACAGAACTCAAGTCCTCTGCAAGAACAGAGTGCACTCTAACCCTCTCCAGAGCTCACAGTGATGCTGCTAGGGTTCTTTTTTAAAAAAAACTTTATTTAAACTTTATGTGTGTGTGTTATGCTGCATGTATAGAAGCGCACTGGTGTCAGGCAGTGCCCGCAGAGGCCAGAAGAGGGTGTCAGATCCCCTGGAACTGGAGTTACAGGCGGTTATTAGCCACTATGTAGGTGCTGGGATTTGAACCCGGGTCCTCTGCAAGAGCCATCAGCGCTGTTAACTACTGAGCCATCCCTCCAGCCCCAACTGCTAGGGTTCTTAACCGAGAACATATTTGCCCTAGAAGGCTATCTGCCAATGCCTGGAGCCATGCTGGGGGTGTTGAGGGGATCACTACTGGTATCTATGGCCAGAAGCCAGGGAGACTACAGACAACCTCCTCACAAAGATTCAACTGGTGTCAAATAGCAGTAAGGCCAAGGTGGAAGAACGACACTAAAGGAAAGACAAAGGACAGAGAAGCCACCCTGCTAGAAAAGCACTGTTTGAGTCTGTGTTCACCATATCTACTTCCTGTCACAGCCAAATACCCAACAAACACAGCTTTCTACCACAACTAACCTCCCATCCAACTAGAGCTCTCTTCAGCCCCAAAGGCCAGTTCCCTGAGCCAATCAAGGCAGACCACACACTGAGAATCCCAGGAGACTGTTCCTGCAGCCAACGTGGATGATCTAACATGGAAACAGACAAGACATTCTGTTGTAGGACCTGAGATGAGACTGTGTCCAGAGCTCACACAGGATGCTAGGAACCCTCCACTTAGCTGCAGAGGGTTCAGGACAGCCTTCCCAGAAGAGAAGAATAAGGCAGAAAGAATCCTCTCCTTCTCAAAGACCTCACCAAACTTTGCCATATTGCTCTCCAAGGTCCAGAGGCCAATGACTTTAATTAGAAAGCTAGAGACACTGAGGAAAATTGAGAGGTACAGCACAGTCTCTGAGTATCCACATATCACTTGACGAACCTGACTCCCTCTACGTCTGGACGTCCCTCTGCCATCACACTAGCTGGCTTCTCTGACTTTGAGAGCCACCTTGCACTTTCAGCAGGAGGTAGCTGACCTGAGTTCCCACAGCAGGTCCTGTGAATCACAGGTAATTCTCAAACACTTCTGGGAAGTGGATTCTGTTAGCTTTATTTTACAGGTGAGGAAGCTGAGGCTTGACCATAACAGAGCTGGCCAACCAGACAGGGTAGCAGAGATTCACAATTCACTAGACTTCATCTGAATCTATCGGAGGGACCTTTACAGTTTACCCAGAACACAGCCTTCACTCTTAATCTTTACCACCTCATCCAACCTTCAGACGTCAGGCAGGCCCCTGTGCATTCAGACACCTAGGGCATTCTGGGCATTGCATGTCATGATCCAACTGCCTAGGAGCGCCCTGCTCTCGGGATCCAATCTTGTTCTTGTCGATGGCAAGTACCTAGCACAGTGTGTGACACATACTGGGCACAGCAAATATGGCATGCACAGACAAACCTGGACACTCTGGGCCCAAGCACCACAGACCTATCCAAATCTACAGTGGCCTGCCATGTAGAGAGGTCTAAGAACATACCCAGCCCTCCCTCACCAAGTCACTATGGTTCCTCTTGGGCAGGGACTGAGCCCCTCACTGATGATCCTGTCACCCTGGGAACAGATCAAGTTCTCTCAGCCTGTTTTCCCTCCAGTCTTCAACAGGGATGACTCGTTCTCCAAATTCTAGATGCAAGAGTTGGCTCATGTTTGGGAAACATGCTACTCAGAATACATCTTTTCAAACATTAGAACTTCATCAGATACATGTGTATCCCCTATTCTTATCTTTCTTTTTTCACAGAGGAAGTTCATAAATGATGGCAGAAGCTGGCACAGCCTGCTTGGACCATGAGGTGGATGCCTCGGTTTGAGCAAGAAGAGCCATGTGATCGAAGAAGTACCTTGTGAGACTAGGTGATCTGCTCAACTAGTCCTAGATTACATATTTACTTCTGGACTGTCACAGAGTGAAGAAAAAGCTATTTTGTTTCAGTCATTATATTTGGAACTGTTCTGTTGGAACATTTTATTCTATCAAGTAATTTTCAGTGCTGGAGACTGAACCCAGGGCCTTGAACATGTGAGGCTAGCACTCTACCACCGAGCTATACCTCTGCCCTATTGGAGAATTTTAGATTGGGTCTGGTTAAAATAAGGTATAAGCACTGCCTAGGAATTAATCCACTCTGGTCTGTGTTGACAAAAAAAAAAAAAAATAGGTCAGGCCCCTGTGCAATTCCAGCACTTGGGAGGCGGACGCAGGAAGATCACTGCAAATCTGAAGTTAGTCTGATCTACACAGCAAGTATGAAGACAGCCAGGGTTGCACCATGAAACCCTATTCAAAAACCAAAACTAAATAAGATTTTATCAACAATTCTCCAATTAAATTGTCACAAGGATTTTGTCATTACTAATTTTAAAGACAAATCTATCTTGAAAGGGTGATCTGAACCATTCTGAGCCTAGAGAATCACACCGAATCACACCCACACCCACACCCACACCCACATACTCCTCTTCTGGTTTCATCCGTGGGCATCACAGACATACCTCAGATCTCCAAATAGCCCAGGACTCTCTTTCCTGACAGCGTGTCCTCGTGAACTCCAGCTTGGCTCCACTCCTCCAGCTCATTACCTAAATCAAAGATACACAAGTGCAAAACCCAATGAGAAAATGCAGTGGCTTTTCCTCTCACCCATCAAACACAGGCAAGTGATGAGTGCTTGGTATAGAGTCTGGCACAAAGTAAGCCCTCAGTAAATATTTAAAAGCATTAAAATTGGCGTGCTGCAGGAGAGATGATGTGCTAAGCCTGGGAAACAAGATGAACAATTCCAAATCCAGGCCCCACACTCAGGAACTCCTCCCTGCCCAGTACTGATGAGCTGCCTCTTCAGCATTCCTCTGGGACGCCTGGAAGACCATGATTCTCATTCTATAACCTGACTTCATGACCTTTGAGGGAACCACAGCAGTAAGATCGCCATCAGATAGCTTCAAGTGAACATTTTTGACAGGGTTTTAATTTCTTTGAGACAGGGTCCCACTCTGTAATCCAGGCTGGCCTGGAACTCACTATATGGCTCAGGCTAGTCTCAAATAAACCACAATTCTGCCTCAGCTGATCTAGTGCTGGGATTACAGACATGTGCCACTACACCCAGATTCACTTGAATGTTTTACAAGCACATTATTCCAACATGTTCAAAACTAAATCTCTCCTCCTGTTAAATATGTTCCTTGTCTTGCTGCCTATCACACTGAACAGTATTATTATCCATCAGTCAAGAAACTAGGGGCCGAGGAGATGGCTCAGCCGGCAAAAGTTCTTGCTGTGCAAACCTGATGACTTGAATTTGATTCCTAGAACCCATGGATGGAGCTCACCTGGAATCTCGGCTCTCCAACGCTAAGCTGGGAGCTGGAGACAGGAAAACTGGGTGGATACTCAAAGGGTAGCTAGTCTGGAGTACACTGCACAGCAGAAACAAGAGAGACTCCATCTTAGCCAGATGGAAGGCAAGAACCACTTTCAGAAAAGTTGTCCTGACCTCACACTCTTGCTGTGGCACAACCACACATGTGCAGGCATGTCAAATAGAATGTTAAGAAGACATTCCTGATGACTGTGCCTTCCCACTGATTATCTTCATTAAGTTTTGTCAGTTCTAACTCCACAACTATCTCTCCTCATCTTGCACCTAAACTTACTCCAAGCCACCCTTATTCCATCTAGATTGGTCTAACTAATCGACTTCATTATTCTTCAACTTGGCCTGTGATCTTTCTAGTTCACAAGCCTGAGTCTTAAATGCTTTCCCACTAACTAAAATTCAAAGTGCTTAACTAGGTTTCTAAGGTCCCCGAAGATGAACACAGACTGCTTCCTTGTCCTTACTGCTCACCTCTTACTCCAGGTTGCTGACTCAACTTTCTGGAGACCAAGGACTCTCTGGATTCACCTACACCAAGCAAGGCATCTCTAGCCAATGTTCCCAGGGCATGGAGGACTCTTCCTCCAGTGTAGTGATGTCTGACTGCCTGTTTCTCTCTCCCATGTTGAGTCTGGATAATGGCGACACACATTAACAGCAAGGGATAAAGGTATCTACACCCTGTGTTCTAGGTTCTGTACACCGCATATAACCTTTCACACAATTTTAGGAAACAGGTTTTATTACAACCTCTGCTTTAAGGACTAGGAAACTGAGACAGAGAAAGTCTCAAGTGACTAAGGACACAGCTTGGCCCCGGGAACCGCTGGCATCTCTTATTCTATCCTCTGGATCTGTCAGGTGCTGTGGGAAGAAGGCACGGGGGGGGGGGGGGGGGGATGGAAGGAGACGAATGAATGGAGGCATGCATGAATGGCTTTAGGAGGAGGCAGTGTCCATCGCTACTCCGCCCCCAACCCCCTGCCTCTCACGCGCGCCCCGCTCCGGCCCCGCCCGGCCGCAGCACGCCCACCCGCCGCGCGGGGTCAAGGGGCGGTGACAGCCCTGGGGCGGGGGCGGGGATGCCAGTAGCTGGGGTGTCAGCCGGCCCGCGGCGACTCGCGCCCCCTCTGCGGCGCGGATGCTCCGCCGCCCCTCCCGGCCCGCTCGCCAGCCCGCACCCGGCGCACCGGAACCGCGGCCACTCGGCCCGGCCCGGCCCGGCCTCCCCTCCCCCACACAACCGTCCCGCCGCCGCGCCGCCGCGCCCGGGCCTGTCTGCCTCCTCCCGATCCCCAGGACCCTCGGGGCCCCGGCGCCAGCTCAGCCTCACCTGCCATGTCCCGAACCCCACCACAGAGGGAGGTGCATCACGGCCGCGAGGAGGCCGGGGACGGCACTTCAGAGCAGACAAAGGGCGCCGCCATGTTAGAGTCGGGCGGAACCGACCTCGCTGGTTTCCCGGCAGCAACTTCCGGCGCATGCGCACTGCCCGCGCCGGCTGTGTGACCGCCGACAGGCGCATGCGCCTAGCTAGCAAAAAGTTCTGCCTTAGAGTACTTCTGCTCCTGGAGTTTTCATCGTAACCTCTGTGTTGGTTTTCTGTTCCAAATATAACAGTAACAGCTTCCGTTTGGCGCTTGCTGTGTTCCAGGCACTATGTTAAGCTCTTTATGTTAACTCCTCACGCCATAGTGGGTTTTTTTGTTTTTTAACAGAAAACGGAGGTGCAAAAGGATATATAAAAGTCGCACATCTTCGTAAATGAACATGTCGAGCAAAGATGGGTCCAAAGCTTCAGGTCTCATTATGGTTTTGGTTTGGTTTTTGCAGTAGTGGGGTTCAAACCCAGAACCTCAGACTGGGGAGATGGCTCAGTAGGTAAAGTGCTTGCTGCACAAGCATGAAGACCTGAGTTCAGTCCTGAGCGCCCTCATAAAATGCCTGTAATATCAGTTCTGTGGAGAGGAAGAGAGGTGGGTCCCGGACCCCGGTCAACCTAGCCTTCCTATCTCAATCCTAGTCCTCAGTGAGAGAACTTGCCTCAAAAAACAGGATGGAAACAGGTGTGGTGGCACATGCCTTTAATCCCAGCACTCAGGAGGCAGAGGCAGGTGGATCTCTGTGGGTTCAAGGCCAGCTTGGTGTACTTAGTAAGTTCCAGGCCAGTTAGTGAGAACCTGTCTGGGGGAAATAAAAGTAGACAGCTCCTCAGAATTATAACCAAGGTCGACTATTGGCCTTCCCACGCACGCACGCGCGTGCGCGCGCGCACACACACAACCTCAACACTAACCTCTGAGCTACATCTCCAACCCTCCCTTCAGTTTTTATTTTGAGAGACAATCCCCAGGTTGTCCAAACAGGCCTTGAGCTCATTATGTAGCATAGGCAGACTTTGAACCTTTGATCTTCTAGCTTCAGTCGATGAAGTACCTGTGTTTCCAGGTCAGCTCCATTATGTTTTCCTACCTTCTAAACCAGCTGTCACTCCTTCCCTGTTTGGAAAGTTCCAGGATGAACCTGCGTGTGTGTGTGTGTGTGTGTGTGTGTGTGTGTGTGTGTGTGTTTTCATGTCTGAAGACAGTCCTTCCATGGCATTGTTCCAGTTTTTCTGGAAGATCATTGATGTTTCCTCACAGTTTGAGGACCTGCCCATCTTTTCCTTCTGGTCCTGGTTATCTCCATGATTTTAACAACTCTCTCTCTTTTGATTCCTTGTCTTTTTGACCCTTGGATTTGACAAGAATTCTGACCTTGGTTGAATCCAACTGCCCTTTTTCTCCCTACCTGGACCTAAATAACTAAGCAAAGTTGAAAAAAAATACCTAGTGAACCAGCCTGTTTCCTACACGTTTAAAACCTAAGTCCCTAAGTGGGACAAAAGTCGTGCAAACCACTCAAAGCTCTCTTCACAATGACTAGAAAAACTAAAAAGCTAAAATTCACATATTTGTTCATTTTACTGTGATAAGAACGCTGAATGAGGTCTATCCTATTAAGAAATTGTGGGTCTGGAGAGATGGCTCAGCGGATAAGAGCACTGGCTACTCTTGTAAGGGACCCAGATTCAATTCCCAGAACCCACATGGCAGCTCACAACTCCAGTTCCAGAGGATCTGATGCCCTCCCTCTTCTGACCTCCTCAGGCATTGCATGACACTGGTGCACTTACATACAGCCATACACTCTTACACATAAAATAAAAATAATAAACAAGGGTCTGGAGAGATGGCTCAGAGGTTAAGAACACTGGCTGCTCTTGCAGAGAACAAAGTTCGATTTCCAGATCCCATATGGGAGCTAACAACCTTCCAGTAACTCCAGTTCCGGGGGAGTTTGATGCTGTTTTCTGACCTCCCTGGGCACTGCATGACACATGTGCCCTTACATACATTCAGGTAAAACACTCATACGCATAAAAACAAAAATAAATTAAAAAAAAAAGACATTGTAAAGATTGCTGAGAATTTGACTCAGTAGTAGGGCATTTGCTTAGCAGGTAGGAAGCTCTGTGTTCAATCACCAGAACTACTAAAAACAAACAACCAAAAATACACAAGCAAGCAAACCAACAAACAACACCTCCCCAAAAAACAGTATTTAGCTAAGTCCAGAACAGGCGGTGGAAGCAAGAGGATCAGAGGTTCCAAATCATCTTTAACTACATAGTGAGTTCAAGGCCCCAGTCTGGGCTACATAAGACCTTGTCTCAAAAGTTCAAAGAAGAAGAGGAGGAGGAGGGAGAGGAGGGAGAAAAAAAATTCCTTTTTGAAGACAAGATCTCACTATATAACCCTGACTGTCCTGGAACTCACTATGTAGACCAGGCTGGCCTCAATCTCACAGAGATCTTCTGTCTCTGTTTCCTGAGTGCTGGGATTAAAGGCCTGAGCCACCACTCTAGGCAAGAGATTTTTTAATACACATAACATTGTGGTTGTCTGTGGGCATAATGTTATAGTATTGTACAACAGATTTCTACAACGTACCCATCCTGAGTAATTGAGACTTTATGCTCATCGATTAGAAATTCCCTCTTTCTGCTCACCTCCCAACCTCTTGAAGATCATAATTCTATTCTCTGATTCCATGATTTTGGCCATTTTTAGGTACCTCAAATAGAATAGCAGTTGTGTAATATTTATTTGTCCTTCTCTGACCACTTATTTTACTTAGCATAGTAACCGCAAGGTTTATCTGGGCATGGTGGTGTACGCTTTTAATCCCAGCACTTGGGAGGCAGAGGCAGGCAGATCTTTATAAGATTGAGGCCAGGCTGGTCTCCCTAGTGAGTTCCAGACTAGCTGTGGCTCCAGGGAGACCCTGTCTCTCTCACACACACAAAATAACCTCAAGGTTTATATGTTGAGGATTTCCTTACTTAAAGTCTGAGTAATATTCCACTGTATCGACATACCACATTTTTTTTATCCATTCATCTGTGAATAGATGTTTAATTTGTTCCCACAACCTGGATTTTGTGAATCATGCTACAGTGAATATTGGAGTGCTAATATTTCTGTGATATTCTGATCTCGGTTCTTTTTTAAAAAATTAAATTTATTTTATGTGTATGGATATTATGCCTGCATGTACGTAAGTGCATCAGTGGCCTGCAGTGCCTACAGAGGACAGAGGAGGACATCAGATCCCCTGGAACTGGAGTTATGGTTGTTAGCTGCCATGTGGGTGCTGGGATTTGAACTCTGCTCTTCTGCAAGAACAGCCAGTGCTCTTAACTGCTGAGCCATCTCTCCAGCCCCATCTTTCATATCTTTACAAAATATTTTATTTATTATTTTTATTTTATATGTATGAGTGTATTGCCTGCATGAATGAAAGTTCACCCGTGCTGTGCAATGCCCAAATAGGTCAGAAGAGGGTGTCAGATCCCCTGGAACTGGAGTAACAGACTTAGTTGCCATGTGGATGCTGGGAACTGAACCTGGGTCCTCTGCAAGAGCAGTCAGTGCTCTTAAGCACCGAGTCATCTCTCCAGCCCCTTTCATGTCTTTTGCATGAGGAAGATAAAAGTAAGTTTGATAAGAGTCTTCTTAGCTTCCCAATGGTAAGTATACAAATATATCTTTGTGTCCATCTGTGTTGGATTTGGTCCATCAGGACTCCATAGCCATTTCTTCCCAGAATCTAAAAAGCCAGTGTGCTGATAAGAGGGCCAAGCTTAATGACTTGGATTCAATTCCTGGAACCTATATGGTGCAAAGAGGAACTAAATCCTGCAAGTTGTCTGACCTCCATTCCTGTGCTGTAGCAAACCTGCCCCCCACACACACATACAAATAAATAAACGTAAACACCAAAAGCTACCATTTTACTTTCCCAACTCAGTTGCAGTTAGAGTCTTACCTATGGATGGTTTTGCCTTTGGTGAGGTTTGAAAGGTTGGAGACACAGTCAGGGCAGTCCTAGATAGGGAAGAAAGGCCCCTGAGCCCGTGCCCTGTGCTGTTTTTGCTTTGTTGCAATACTAGAGATTAAGGCCAGCCCTCATGCTAGGCAAGGGCACAACCACTGAGCTGCATCCTCAGCATATTTCTTGCTTTTTATTTTGAGACAGGTCTTCCCTAAGTTGCCCAGGAGGCCTTGAATGTGTAATCCTCCTGCCTCATCCTCCTAAATAGCTGGAATTGGGGCTGGCGAGATGGCTCAGAGGTTAAGATCATTGGCTGCACTTGCAGAGGACCCAGGTTCAGATCCCAGCATCCACATGGTGGCTAGCAACAGTCCTTAACTCCAGTTCCAGGGGAGCCGACATCTTCTGTCCTCTGTGTGCAGTGCACAACGTGGGTGCACTTACATACATGCAGGCAGTACACTCATACACATAAAAAATAAAATATATTTTATAGTGATATATAGTGATTATAGTCATAACCATAGTCACAACCCTGCTGGCTGTCTGGACTGGCAAAGAATTGTGCTTATGAAATGGAGGTAGCTGAGTGGAACAGATGGCTCTATTGTGTCCTGACTCCCTAATTCCAAAATCTAGGAAGACCCCACCACCACCACTTGTCAGTAGATTCTGCCTGCCATCCCATCAAGAGAAGTTGAGCCCTGGGTATGGTGGCATAGGCCTTTAATCCCAATACTCAGGGAAGCAGAGACAGGTAGATCTCAGAGTTCAAGGTTAGCCTGGTCTACATAGCAAGTTCTAGACTGGTCATAGTGAAACCCTGTCTCAGAAAAAAAAAATCTTCCTACCAAGTATAGTTATATAATTTCCTGGACATTTAGTAAATATAGTTTATTGAGGAAAAGCAGGACAGAGTTTCTTATTTATTTGCTTATTTGAGACAGGTTCTTGTGTAGCCTAGGTTAGCCTGGAATCTTTTTAAAGTTTTAGTGTGTGTGTGTGTGTGTGTGTGTGTGTGTGTGTCTGTGCGTGCTCATGTGTGCCATGGTGTGCATAGGGAGAACAAAGGGCAACTTTTGGGAATTGTTTTTCTCCTTCCACAATGCAGGGCCTGGGAATGAACTCAGGTTATCAGTTTTGGTGGCATACACCTTTACCTGCCTGAAACTCTTTATACAGCCAAAGATGATCTTGAATGTTGATCTTCCCGTCTCTACTTCCCAGGTTCTGGAATTACAGAAGTGTGCCACTGAGCCAGTTTAAGTGGTACTGGGGATTGAACCCAAGGTTCATGCACGCTAGGCAAACACTACCCACTGAGCTATAGTCTCAGGCTTTATTTTATTTTATTTAACAACTTTACTGTTAGGGTTGGAAAGATGACTCAGAGTTTAAGAGCACTTGCTGCTCTTCTGGGGACCCGAGTCTATTTACCAGTACACACACTGGGTAGTTCACAATCACCTGTAATTCCAGCTTCAGGGGGGCTCTTCTGGCCTTATTGGGCACCTGCACCACATACACATACCCATACACAGACATACACGTATACACATAATTCAAAATAAAATAAAAACTTTTCATCACTACCAAAAATTAAATTTCTGGGATAGAATTCATAGGCCACATAAACTACCATTTTAAAGTACAATTCAGTGGTGTTCAGACGTTATACAGAGTTGTGAGGTAATGTCCAGCCTTTTCGACATGCAAAATGACGTTATCATATAAAGTTCTCTCTTGATGTTCTGAGTAAGTGTATGATTTGGGGTTGGGTTTTGTTCATACCTGTTCTTAGGAATGTAGCCACAGGCGGCAGCTTGGACAGGGAGCAGGTTGGACAAGCCTGCCTGAACCAGTAAATAGTTGTTTCCCTGACTTCTATGTCCTTCTCTTGCAAATTAACTGCACCTGAGTTGTAGTTGACACCAGTTTGTAGCTAAGTAGTCCGCAGCCCAGGTAAAAATCACCTGAGGCTTGAAGTTGGTATCTAAAGTGCTGAGGTGGGGTCGGGGTAGGGCGGCTCTCATTGAGGCAGAGCCCTCAACCTGTGGATCCAAATCCAGTTCCAACCGAATTGAATAAGGACACCCAGCTGGTGTCTGCAGCTAAACTGCTGGATTCTTGGTGTCGGGGAGGTTGGTGGGAAAAGTCAGAAGTGTGTGTTATGACTGGATATAAGCTACTGTGAGTTTTGATTTTTCCTTGTGCCATGCAACACCTGGTTCTCTGACTTTTCCACACCAGCCCATCTCTCTTTCCCGTCAGGAAAGGTTCTCCAAATTTTAGGACTCATGGAATTGAATGGAGCTCCCCTACAGAATCCAGAATAATCAACTCTTAAAGTCTATAGTCTTCATTCTGCCTGCAAAGTTCCTTCTCACGGTCGGGAGACCTCCACAAGTTCTGGAGGTCGGCTTGAACGTCTTTGGCGAGGACTTCTGAATATGCCACTCACACACTCACAGAAGTGGTTGTGATTGCATTTCGTGTAGCAATGCCAGCTTTTCTTTTTCTTTCCCAGTTTTTCTTTTAGTGTATCTTCTTTGTGTGTGAGTAAATGTGATTGTGGTACATGTATGTGTGATGCATGTGTCAGCATTCAGGTGTCCATGCCTGTGCTTGCTAGGAGTCCAGAGGACTTTGGGTGCCCTGCTCTAACACGCTCCATTTTATTCCCTTGAGACAGGGTCTATCAGCAAACCTGGAGCCAGGCTGGCAGCCAGCAAGCCCCAGTGGACCTCCAGGTTTCTGACCTCCTCACCCAGGTCCTGGGGTTACAGGTGCTCTTATACAGGGATTTGAACGCAGGTCCTCATGTTTGTGCTCTGACCTCATAGCAAGTACTCTGACCAACTAGCGCTATCTCCCAGCCCCCAGCTTTTTTTCTTTTAATTAATTTCTTTTTCAGCAAAATTGTTTGTTAGGCTTAAGAAATACTGCGTGCAGCCAGGTATGGCATCCCATGTCTGTTATTCTAGCACTGGGAGACTTAAGGCAAAAGAGTCAGAAGTTCAGGGACAGTAGAGATGGCTCAGTGGTTAAGAGCACTGGCTGCCATTGCAGAGGACCTGGGTTCCGTTCCCAGCACCCCCATGTTGGCTAACAGGTGTCCATAACTCCAGTTCCAGGGGATCTGATCCCTTCTTTTGGCCTCCAAAGGCTTTGTAAGACACAGTTGCACTTATATGCAGGCACAACATTCATACACATAAAATAAAAATAAATAAATTTCTTTTAAAAGTCAGACATTCAAGTGCAACTGCCTAGGGACCCTGTCCTCCTTCCCCCTAAAGCATTGCATACAGTCCATACATATATATATATATATATATATATATATATATATATATATATATATATATATATATGGCTGGAATTCAGGGAGTTGAGACTGGCTGAGAAGCGTCCAGAGAAGTCAGGAAGCAGCTGGCATTGGAAGAGACAGGGTGTGTTTGATAGGAAGCCTGTCACAATGATCTGTTGACGTAACCTTGTTGATCAAAGAAGGACCCTGACTGCTCAGGGCCAGTTCCCGAGGCTCCTGTGGATCCAGGCAGTGAATATAAAAGTCTGGCCCCAGGGTGAGGCGGCCATTCTACACCCTGGAAGAAGTGTCCAAGGCCCAGGCCCAGGCAGACACTGCAGCAGCATCATGGCCCCCTCAGAAGACCCCTGGGACTGGAGAACCGGCCTCAAAGCCTCCAGCCTGGAGACCAGCTCTGGTAAGATGTGGTGCGGGGCATCTCAGCGCTGAGGGAAGAGTAGCAGAGGGCAAGTGGCTGGGGGTTTATGGTTGCCGGGGGCTCACACGCCATGCATGGCCTTCACACATTTCTTGTATGAATCAGTAAACCAGAACATAAGTATCCTCTGAGCTGGAGGTGGTTAAGAGTAGGTGAATAGAGCGGGCATATTCCTTGGTTAATCTGAAAAGTTACTTTCTGTTGTTTAAATATTTGTGTGTGTGTGTGTGTGTGTGTGTGTGTGTGTGTATGCGTGGAGGTCAGAGAACAACTCTGTGGAGTTGATCCTCTCCTTCCATCTTCATGTGGGTTCCAGGGCTCAAACTCAGATTTATCATGCTTCATACCCATGACCAGAAGTAACATCTGAGGTCTGAGGACCCATCAATACCACACAAAGAGCATGCGGACAATGACGAAAGTAACTTGGCAAGGCAGATTTTACTTTTGCAAAAGGGTGACTTACATGATCAGTCAGATCCAGCGAACACACAGGACCCAGAAGCTGCGGACGGCGGCGGGAGGGGGGGAGGGGGGGTTGTGTCTCACTCGAGAGAGCTGTGTCCTTCCCTTACTCACATTCTTTCCCCTTCACATTCTTTCATTCTTTCCCAGCTGGCTAGTTTAAAGAATTGGCTCTAGGGAGAAGAACTCAACAGTAGTAACTCCAGGCCATCAGACTCAGGAATGCATCAAGGCCTCTCCTTAAACCAAAGTCTTAAAGGGTGTGGTATTATTAGAAGATTAAAATTCTTTGTCATAAACCAAGTTTCAAGTGTTACAGACTTTGAAAGAAAAGACTATATACTGTTCCTTACACCCACTGAGTCATCTTGCCCATCCTGTTGTTTTGGTTTTTGAGACAGAATCTCAGCCTAGCTCAAGCTGGCCTCAAACACTCATCGCAGCCCTTCTGACTCAGTTTCCCAAGTTCTGGGATTACAGACCTGACAGACATGAGTCGCCATCCCATGAGAAGTTACTTAAGAGTGCAGGCTTTGGGCTAGGCATGGTGTCTCACACGTGTGGTTGTAGCCCTCGGGAGGCAGAGGCAAGAGGATCACCACAAGTTCAAGGCCAGTCTGGACTACTTAGCTGCAAGATAGCCCAGCTAGCTGGGAGACCCTGTGAATTAATGAATTAATGAATGAAAGCACAGGCTTTGGATTTAGACAGAGCTGCTCTGAGCTTTGCTTCACTGATAAACTGATTGCTTGACTCATTCACTTTCCTACCGTGTGCTGGGCTCAGAGTTAGGGGCAGCCCATCAGAGAAGTTAATGCAAGGATCTTCAGGATGGAAGCTAAAGGTAGGGATAGGATCCTGTGGGGCTCCCAGCTGGCCCCCACCTTCCTCTTGGTTCCCTAGACCCAAAGAATCAGCATCCTCTGAAAGACTGTCTAAAGGCAGAACCCTAGATCCCACTCTAGACCTGCAGTGTGTGTGCGTGTGTGTGTGTGTATACATATTTGGACTGGTGCAGTATCTTCCTCAGTCATTCTCCATTGTAACTTTTTAAAGGTTTATTTTATTTTTATGTGTATGGGTGTTTTTCTTACCTGTATATATGTGCACTGCTTGTTTGCCTGGTGCCTGTGCAGGCCAGAAACGGGCATCAGATCCCCTGAAACTAGAGTTACAGAGGGTTGTGAATTGCCATGTAGTGCTAGGAACTGAACTCGGGTCCTCTTCAAGAGCAACAAGTGCTGTTACTGAGTCATCTCTCCAGCCCTCCATCTCACTTTCTAAGACAGGGTCTCACACTGATTCAGCTAGGCCGGTCAACCATCAAGCTCCGGGCATTCACTTATCTCTACCTCTCTAGTGCTGTGATTAGATATTTATGCCCCCATATCTACCTTTTCACTTGGATGGTGGGAATCTAAACGCATTCTTGCCCAGGCACAGACCAGTGGTTGTCTTCTCCAGCCCCAAGCCCTGCTTTTTAAGCAGATTCCCTGGGCAGGTCATGGGCAAGGTCAAGTTGAGAAGTACCCACAGGCTGGACTTGGGTGTTCCTGGGAGTGGGTGAGAAGTGGAAAATGCAGGGTTGAAACTCAGGTCTTGGGCTGGTGAGATGGCTCAGTGGAAAAGGTGCTTATCACCAAGCCTGATGACCCAAGTTCAGTCCTCTGAACTGACATGGTGGAAGGAGAGAACCAGCTTCTCGGCAAATTGTTTTCTGACCTCCTCACGAAGGCTGTGGTAGATGTAAGTATGCAGACCCACACATATCACACACACACACACACACACACACACACACACATCTCAGGTCTTTCCTGTGCTGGTCTCATTCTGACACTACAATTTCCCTGTATCTACATCCTACAGAATTCATGAATCAAAGAAACCATGTGCAAATGAATGCGGAATTGGATGGATGAGACCCTGTGGCTCACTGTGCCAATACAAACCTCTGGCTTTTCCCTTCTGTTTAGGTATGCAGCTGGCACGACCCCTGAAGGCCATCCCCACAGCTCACATCACTTTCATTATTGACTGTGCCACTGGGAAAAAGATCTCTCTGGCTACACCCCCAGAGCTGCTCCAAGAACCCATACCCAACCAAGGACAAATCACACAGCCCATCAAGACCTATTTTTTCATCTGTGGAGAAAACAGGCTGCACGGGACTCAGGACATTTCACTGGGTTTCAGACTTCTTCCTGAGGTCAAGGATACCTTGCCATCCTCCAGAGGATGTGTGACTCCAGCTTCCCTCCCTGCCAGTCCATCCTGTACCCAAGATGCTCTGCAAGCCAAGGAGAGCCCCTTGAAGACTGAATCCTCAAGATCTTCAACTTGGGGGACAGTCAAGGGCTCACTCAAAGCCCTCTCCTCCTGTGTCTGTGGGCAGGTTGAGTAGCTTGGTAGCATCGGCGTGGGAGGAGGGCCTGGTGTTCCTAGGCAGCCTTGATTCCCAGTTAAGCAGATGCCTTCAGAGCCCGAGCCCAGGAAAGCTCACTGGATCCACGGAAGGACCCGGGAAACAGCCATGAAAGCATGCCTCCACCCTCTCCTTCCTCCTCGGAGGCCAGGCAAGACACTGGCCTGGTAACAACAGAGCTTCCTCTACATGCCAGCCTTGTGAAGGCCGGCAATGGCATCATGGTGTTCTGGAAGCTTGTGCTCTTGATGAGGGGAAGAGAGGATGGTTAAACAAGTGACCAGATGAATAAAAATGAGCAGGAGCTGATGTGGGCGCCATGCTTTCCCTGAGAAAGGCTCACTGAGCAGGTTGCAGTGTGACCTGAACAATACAAGGAGCCAGCCCTAGGCAGGTTCTCGTTTCCCACAGAACCCCGCTGTTCACATCTCATCCCAGGACAAACCACAGAGGGTATCAGAATACCACCAGCATGATGGTCAGGGCCAGTGCATTGGTTGTTGTCAGCTTAGCTCAACCCTGGAGGGGATGTGACAGGTATAGGACCCTGGGGTACTGGGAGAAGGGAGATGCTTCTGATCATCCTAGGAGAGTTGGCCCAAAGGAGACTCCATCCTAAAAAGGAGGGAGGTTGGGCTGGGGTGGAGATCAGCTGGTATAGTGCTTGCCTAGCATGCATGGGTTGGGTGCACTGGGCTAGATCTCATTACCTAAATAAATGGGCGTGGTGGTGCACACCTGTAATACCAGCACTTGGGAGGATCTCGGTGAGTTCAAGGCCAGCGTGGTCTATGTAGAGAGTTCGAGGCCAACTAGGGCTGCATAGTGAGACCCTGTCTCAAATGAGAGAGAGAGAGAGAGAGAGAGAGAGAAGGGGGAGGAGGGAAGGGAGGGGAGAGGAGAGGAGAGGCTTGGTTCGCAGTTGGTAGAGTGCTTGCCTAACATGCACAAAGCCCAGTCCCACATAAACCAGTTATGGGGGCACATGATCGTAATCTCAGCACTCGGGGGAGTAGGAGCGGGAGAATCAAAAGTATAAAGTCATCCTCGACTATAGAGTGAATCTGAGGCTCACCTGGGTTATATGAGACCCTATCTCCAAGAAAAGAAGGAAGGAGGGGGGGGAGGGAGGGAGAGAAAGAAAGTCATATGAAAAGAAAAGATGACTCCACACAGGCTCACATTGCCCCCTAGAGATACGGAAAACAGGGAGCTTGGTTCTTGCCTCACTGCACAGTGTGTTCTCATGGGGTCACTGGTGGGTAGTGAGGCTGTGTGTTAGTCTAAGAGTGCAAAGCAGTGAGTAAACCTGTGTCACAGTATTCCTAAGCTCCTGGGTAATAACTGCTGAATGTTTGCTTATTTATTTGGTGACTATGTTATTTATTTGTTTAGGGTTTTTTTCTGTCGGGGGGGTTTGTAATAGGATCTTGCTATGCAGCCTTGGCTGGCCTAGAATTCACTGTGTAGACTAGATTGGCCTCAAACTCTTGGTCCACCTCCTGCTTCTACCTATCAAATGCTGGGATTACAGGCATGTACCACCATGCCTGGCTCTTCAGTGACTTCTAAACTAGATTCTGTACATGCCAGTGATTAACACAAGCTGACCATTTACTGTGTGCCAGGGAAATAAGTTCATCGTTCCAGTACAAGGAAACACTTTGCATTTTTAAATTTTTCATTTAGTTTTTTGGGGAGCTGTAGTGACAGTTCGGTGGTTAAGAGCACTGGCTGCTCTTGAAGAAGACCAGGGTTCAATTTCCAGTACCCACATGGCGGCTAACAACCATCTGTAACTCCAATTCCAAAAGATCGACACCCTCTTCTGTCCTTTGAGGGCACTGCAGGACACAGGTGCACTTACATACATGTGGGCAATATACTCATATACATAAATATAAATAAAATATTTCAAAATGTTATTTAGTTAGCTTTTATTTTATGTGTGTTCTGCTTGCATGTATGTAAGTGCACCCATGTCTTGCAATGCCTGTGGAGGTCAGAAGAGGGTGTTAGATTCCCTGGAACTGGAGTTACGGACAGTTGTTAGCCGCCATGTGAGTGCCGGGACCCGAACCTGAGTCCTCTTCAAGAGCAGCTGGTGCCCTTAATGGCTGAGCCATCTCTCCAGCTCATGGAAACTTTTTTAAAAAGATTTTTAAAAAATCTTGTGTGTGTGTGTGGTGTGATGCCGGGGATGAGCCCAGGACGTTCAGTACACTAGCTAAGTATTTTACCTCTGAACTGCATCTCCAGCCCTAAAAGGAAGCAGTATTTTGCACTCGTTTCACACAACAAGGAATGGACGCACAGGGAGCTTAAGGAATACACTTACGGCCCCACAGTCCAGCACAGGGGAGGTTGGGGCCTACGTGGCCTGGAGCTTACCCTCTAGTTTGGGGAAGCAGACAGTAGAAAACAAAGAGACCAGAGAAGTGGAGGGGCCCCACCATATGAGGCCTGGCCGTCCCCACAGGCCTGTGGATACGGCTGATGAGACTCCTGAAGAGTAACCAGAGAATATCATGGTCAGACTCACCTTCGAAAGAACCCTCAGAACTAGGCGTGGTGACATGCCCATCATCCCCGCACTTGGGAGCCTGAGGGTTGGAGGCCAGCCTGAGTCCCAGAGAAAGACGGTGTTTCAAGAAAACAAAACCAGAGAATGTTGAGGATGTACCTCCAGAAGCCCTAAGTTCCACTCCCAGAACCACGTAAAGTGGGTGTGGTGGCATACACCTGCAATCCCAGCAGTTGGCAAGTGGAGGCAGGAAGACCAGAAGTTCAAGGTCACTGTTGGGTGAATGGTACACTGAAGTCCAGTACGGGTTACAGGAGACTTATAAAACAATAACAACAACAACAAACAAACAAAAAGCTGGAGAGATGTAATGTATTGTTCTTCCTGGCGACCCAAGTTTAGTTTCCAATACCCATGTCCGTAGACTCATAACCCTCTGTAACTGCAGTTCCAGGAAATCCTCCAAGGGCACCTGCACTCACTCGCACTCACCACCCCCACACATAATAAATAGATCTTTAAAAATAAAAAAAGAAGCAGGTGCAATGGTACATCCCTTTAATCCCAGCACTCGGGAGGCAGAGGCAGGTGGATCGCTGTGAGATCAAGGGCAGCCAGGTGTACACAGTGAGTCCCAGACCTGCTGGGGCTACAGGGAGACTGTGTCTTTAAAAACAACCCTCCTCCCACCCCCATAAAAATGAAAATAAATAAAGAGAAGGAAAGGACCAGAAAATCCGAGCTGGCCTGCAGAACATGGGCGGGCACAAGGAGGAAGCCCAGGAAGCTGGGCTTCAGCTCAAGCCAAGGGGAGAGATGGTTTGGACTAGGTAGGGAGTGACAGTGTCCTACGGACGACTCATGGCCAGCAGGAAAGCCCTTCACACTTCCCGCTGTCTCTCACTGAGAGAAGAGGCTGCTCAGAGCAGAGAACCGCAGGGAGAGGCCTGTGGCTGCACATCTCTCTTCCACCAGTAGATGTCGCCGTATCACTGGCAGGAGCTTAGGGTCCAGGCCTGGGTAGGGGAGAGAGCCTGGGACCTGTTAACTGGGTAGGGCCCAGAGCTGCTGGTGGCCGGGGGGGGTCTGGGTTTCCCAAAGCTGGGCTTTCATCCCATTTAACCCCCTTTCATGTGGAATGATGAGTGTTTGTGCCGGGCACAGTGACTTTTCGGTATTAAATGGCTTGCTGCAGGTTCAGCAGGCATTTTTCTCCTGCTCAGCAGGGGGAGCGTCGCTGTGGCTATGGGCTAAACGTTTCCAGATGTTTGTACGTGGGACATGCCACATAAGTCACTTCAACTCAGTCTGTAGATAGACACGATTTCCATTGCCATGTTAAAGATGAGGAAACTGAGCCATAGAGGTGAAATTTCTTGCCCATGGTCACCAATTAGAAAGAGGTTGGAAAGATGGCTCAGCAGAGGACCCAGGTTGGGTTCCCAGCACTCACATGGTGGCTAACAACTGTCTGTAACTCCAGTTCCAGGAGGTCCGATGCCCTTTTCTGGCCCTCATGGACATTGCTTGCTTGGGGTGCACAGACATACATGTAGGCAAAATACTTATACACCAATAAAATAAAAATAAATTTAAAAAACTTTAATTTAGAAAGAGGTAGATGCTGGGTGTGGTGGCACACACCTTTAACCAGAGGCAGGCAGATCTCTGTCAGTTTGAGGCTAGCCTGGTCACATAGCAAGTTCTGGCCAGTACTACATAGTGAGACCTTGTCTCAGAAAAAAAATTAAAAGAAAAAAACAGAGTCCAAGCCCAAATCCCAGGACTGTGGGTGCTCGCCTAGCAAAAGCCCTGTACCATGGATAGGCGCTCTGGGCACATGTTGAATGACCGACAGAGAATGAATGCTTCCCAAGACCCAGCCCAGAGCTCAGCAGAGAGGGGTCTGGGCTACTAGGCAGATGGGAGGGGCCCACAGGCGTGGGAGTAGACTGGGGCATGGGGAGATGAGGGGTTCATTCAGGGACATGTCATGTATGAGGGTCCCATGGGACATGTGGGAACTATGCAGAAAGGAGAGGTGGTAGCCTATTCCTGGTGGAACTCCGGTCAGGGACCAAAGCTCAGGGATTGAGAGCGCTATCAACACAGATGCTGGAGACTAACGTCATCGGGAGAGAGTGTGAAGAGGCTGGGCAGGAAGACCCAAGGTTAAGGAAGTGTTAAGAGAAACTGGAATTAAAAAATAAACAAAAAGCTAGTCACGGGGCCTGGAGACATGACTCAGCAGTTAAGAGCACTTACTGCTCTGACAGAGGATCCAGGTTCAATTCCCAGGTCCTACATGGTGGCTAACAGCCATCTGTAACTCCAGTTCCAGGGGATCTAATGCCCTTTTCTGATCTCCACAGGCATTGCATGACACAGGTGCACTTATATACATGTTGGCAATACACTCATATACATAAAATAAAAATAATAAATAAAAAAAAATTTTTAAAGCTAGTCATGATGGCACACACCTTTAATCCCAGCACTTGGGAGGCAGAAGCAGGTAGATCTCTGAGTTCAAGACCAGCCTGGTCTACATAATGAGTTCCAGCCCAGCTGGGGCTGCAGGGAGACCCTGTCTCAAAAAGAAAAAAGTTTGCTTACAAAGATCTTTTTAAAAAATATTTGCTTATTATTTTATGTGAATGAATATTTTGTTTTCATACATGTACGTGTACCATGTTCATGCCTGGTGCCTGTAGAGTCTAAATAGGGTCCTATCCTCTGAACTGGAGCTACAGACTGGCATGGGCAGCCATGTGAGTGCTGGGAACTGAACCCTGGTCTTCTGAAAGAGCAGCAAATACCTTTAACCACTGAGCCATCTCTCCAGCCCTGTTTGTTTGGATTTGGAGACGAGGTCTCACTGTAAAGTCCTGGCTGGCCTGAAACCTGCTATGTAGACCAGGCTGGCCTCAAACTCACAGAGATCTGTGCCTGTCTCCCAAATGCTGGGATTAAAAGTGTGCGCCAACATGCCCAGCTGCTTTGAGAGTCTTGAGTCATTAACTGAGGTGGAAAGACCCATCTTCATTGTGGGCAGGACCATTCCCTGGGTAGGGGGTCCTGGATGGCATAACAGGGAAGTGAAGCCTGCATTCATTCCCCTCTGCCTCCTGATAGTGGAAGTCGTATTTCAAGCTCTTGCTATCTTTGTCTCCTGTTATGAGAGACTGTATTTTGCACTGTGAGCCTAAACAAACCCTCTCTCCCTTAAGTCACTTTTGTCAGGGTATTTTATCACAGCAATGAGAAAGCAACTAAGACACTGAACATCCACCAGGAGCAGTCCAGGCACAGAAAAGCCTGCACATGAGGGTATGTAGCAGTACTGCTCACAGAAGCCAAAAAGTGGAGACAACCCAAATGTCCATCAAGTGTTGAATGGACCAACACATCATGGTACGTCCATACAGTGGAAGATTACCCAGCCTTAAAAAGGAGTGACACACTGGTGCCTGCTACAACAGTGTGAATGAGTCTAGGAATCCTGTGAAGAATGTCAGATACAGGGGCTGGAGGGATGGCTCAGCAATTAGCAGTACTTGTTACTCTTGTACAGGACCCAGGTTTGGTTCCCAGCACCCACATGACAGCTCATAACCATGCATGATTCCAGTTCCAAGGGATCTGATGCCTTCTTCTGGCTCCCATGGGCACCAGGCACTCATGGTGCACATACATACAGGCCAGGAAAAACTTATACACATAAAATAAAAACAAATAATTAAAGAAAAAAGACGCCACATTACCTGATTCCACTGGCATGAAATATCCAGCTCAGTTACTTTCACAGAGGCAGAAAGCAGGTTGCAGACACCAGAGCTGGGGGCTGGGCAGAGGTGAGGAGTCACTGCTTAGTGGGTACTGTCTCTTTTGACATTCAAGTTAAAGTGTTGGAACTAGATCGGGGTGATGTGCTAACTGCACCGGAGTGAACACTTCAAAATGGTCAATTTCACCTTAATAATAAGAATTATGTGTAAGTGCACCTGTGTCATGCAATGCCTGCCCAACACCCTCTTCTGACCTCTGCAGGCATTGCACGACACAGGTGCACTTACATGCATGCAGGTAATACACTCATACACATAAAAAAAATTATCCTTTAACAAATGGGACAAGAAGGGGGAAAAGATAACCAAGTGGGGCTGAGGAGAGAAGAGAGAGAGACAGAGAGGGGAAGGGAAGAAAAGGAGGAGGGAGAGACAGAGATCTAGAAACAAAATGTTCTGTGAAACCGAATGACATTCCAGCACTCAGGAGGCGGAAGCAGGAGAAGACCAGTGAATTTCAGACTGGTCTGGGGTACAGAGGATGACTGTCTCAAAAAAGGAAGAAAAAAAGGAAGGGAGGGAGGGAGGGAGGGAGGGAGAACAGTGATGATGCAGGCTTTCCATGTGTGAGGCACCACATCAAGCCTCTCAAAACAATGGCTCAGTCAGTCTTCACCACAGCCCTGAAAAGAGGCCATCCCATTTACAGATGAGAATGTTGAGGTTCAGATAGGTGAATAGGGGTGGCCCAAAGTCAAGTAGCCAGTGGCCAAGCCTGGGTTAAAACAGAGGTAATCCCGGGTGTGGCAGAGGCAGAGGCAGAGGCAGAGGCAGAGGCAGGCAGATCTCTGAGTTCAAGGCCAGTCTGGTCTACTAATGAGTTCCAGACCAGCTGTGTGCCTGAGTGTACATTCACAGCTCTGCCTGTCATGACCTTGTAGCATGAAACACACAATCAGGACATGTGTGTTACCATATATGGGAGACAAAGAGACAGAACTGTAAAGGGGGACTATAAAAGGCTGTGCTGGGGGCTCAGTCTTTTGGATAGGAGCCCACTGATTCAGTCCTAGCACTAAATAAACTGCTTCCTAGAAGAAAAGCCTGGATTGACGTGTCTCCCTGTACCTACAACACAGCCAGGGCACATGGGAAGACCCTGTTTCAATAAGCAAAACCAAACCAAACACCCCAAAGGTAATTTAACCCTAGTTTTTAATATTTAACACACTTACAGGGACTGACTGATTGAGGGAAGGAATCAACAATCAGAAAGGCCTTTGAGGAACCAGGGAGAGGAGGTGGGGATGAGCCAAGGAGCCTAGGTGGGCAGCCAAACTCAATTCAGACTGACGAGGTAGTCCAGAACTATGTGGGGGGTGGAAGGTTGGAGAGATGGCTCAGTTCCCAGTATGTCATAACTATCTGTAATTCCAGTTCCAGGGCATTCAATGCCTTCTGGCCTGGCCTCCTCCCTTCCGCATCCTAGGGCTGGTAATGTACCAGAATCCTTCAAGGAGGTACCCCAATGACCTAGCCCCTCTCAATAGTTGCAGACTCCTATAGAAAGTGTCCTTAGTCCTTCCTCTACTGATTGCAGCCAGGTACTTAGGAGCCCCAGGCCTTGGAGTATAAACACCACCCTCAGGCACAAAGGCCCCACCTTGGACTTCAGTTCAGCAGGCCCAAGCCACAGAGCCTCTAGGACATCTCTTGTCTCAGAATGGAGCCTGGTTAAGTGGGATCTAGGCTTAGCCCTCCTTGAACTTGACACTGCAATGACAGAGACCCATTAAGGGAAAGCTAGTTCCTTCTGGTCAAGAATATGCAATCTCTGGCCTGGGTGGAGACCTAACATTCCAATCTACTCAAAATATAAATGAATTAATCGAATCTGGCTGATCAGTCACTTGTCCAAGGGACTGTCCCCTCAGGAAGGCAGGATCACTCTTAAGAAAAAGGGCTCATCTCAAGTCATTCTTAAGAGGTAGATGGAATAACTGTATCTTTAATGAAGCAATGTACATTTCTTTGCAGAATTCCTACCTCCTAGCACAGTCCCTACAAGTCACTAAGAGGCTTGGTAGGATCTTGACTCAGAAAGCTGTAATTTCTTTTTACTCTTTCTTTTATTTTTTTTCCTTATATTTTTAAAGATTTTATTTTATTCTATGAGTATTTTGCCTACATGCCTGTATGTGCATTTTGTGTATGCAATGCCCCAGTCAAATCCCCTGGAATCGGAGTTGTAGGTGGTTGTGAGCCTCCATGTGGGTGCTGGGTCCTCTGCAAGAGCAGTCAGTGCTCTTAACCGCGGAGCCATCTCTCTAGCCCTGAGTTTTTCTTTTAAACGCTAACAAATTTCTCTTTGGATAGACTTTGGTTTTCTTGACTTTCAAACTTTTCCTGCCTTTTAATTATTTGATGGGGGAGAAAATGAACCCATCCGTATACTCCCAGACAGTGTCAAGTTACTTCCTAGCCCCCTGGGTAGGGTCCTGGTTTGAATTCAAGGTTGAGGAAACAAATTCTTTTAAAATTTTTTTTCATTTATTTTATGTGTGAATGTGCTGTCTGCATGTGTGGGGGTGTACAGGTGTCATGCGATGCCCACTGAGGTCAGAAGAGGGCACTGAATACCCCTGGAACTGGAGTTACAGATGGTGTCAGCTACCATGTGGGTGCTGGGAACGGAACCCAGGTCCTCTGTAAGAGCAGTCAGTGCTCTTAACAGCTGAGTTATCTCTCCAGCCCCAGAGGAAATGAATTTTTATACAGGTGTTCCCAGGGACTCCCTGCCTCCACCGAGAGCCCAAAATGGTTCTTCTGAGAGAGATGGGGTCGGGGGTGGGGGGCAACTTTAAACCCTACCTCAATTGCTTTTCTCTGGAGATCAGCTCAAGTTCAAGTCAGTGCAAGGAGGCCGCAGGGAAGTAGACTGAATCATTGCTTTACATAGCCAGTGGAGGCACAGAGAGGTCAAGCTATATTTGTTCAAAATCAAGCAACAGAATCAAGGTCTGCCTCCAGGGTCCATGAGGGACCCCCGACTCTCTACCAAGGCTTTTTCGTTCTTTCCATGCAAGGCTTGGGAGGAACTAAGGCACTGTACAGCACGACAGACTGGGGAGCAGGTGGGACCATGTCGATGAAGTGGTGAGGCATGCTGGAATAGGGTGGGAGGTCAGAGGCCTTCATTTCACATTTCTGTCAGAACTCTGTGACGTTTGTTACTGTGTGACCTCGGTGAGGCCCTATTTGTCTTTGGGCCTGGGCCTCTTCATCATTTGAAGACTTCGAACTGACTCCCTGAGATACAGGCCAGTCAAGCAAATGGATGGGTCCCCTAACCGCTCCCAGGCATGTCCTGTTTTCATGACGTAGCTGAAACCCTTCGGATGACAGAATCTGAAAACAGAGTGCATGCATCTCAGGCCTGGGATTCTGATTTTTATTTTAGATAGACTCTCATATACTTTAGCCCAGGCTAGCCTCAAACTTGCTCTACCTGAACTTCTGATCCTCCTGCTCCTGCTTCTCAGAGTTTTGGGATTACAAGCATGTACCACCACATCTAGCTTATGCAGTGCTGGGGATGGGCTTTGTACTGGTTAATAAGGTGGTCTACCAAGGTACACCCAGCCTGGACTTTGCTTTTGAGACTGAGTTGGTGCCTTTGCATGGCTTGCTGGAGGAGGAAGACTTTGGCTTTGCTCCCCTGGGGCTGTGGGGCATCACCTGCCTGGCAACTTCCCCTGGCTGGCATCTACATCACCTCCCAAAGTTACAACACATGGGAACCCCGTTTTCCTGTAGGAGCTAATGGACTGGGGACTCCCAGGGTAAGGGGAAATGTATTGATCTGTGCTGACCCGACAGAAGGCTTTCACGAGCCACGGGCAGGGATTCAAACCCCAGCGATGTCACTTCCAAGCTGGTGAGCTTTGGATCAGTTGTTTGACCTCTCTGAACTTGCATAGCCTCTCTGCAGGATTGATAGCGTGCCTGGCACATACGGGGCACTCAATGAATGGGGCTCCTAGAGTTACACCTCATAGGTGGAGGCGCGGCGCAGGGTCTGCAGCCAGGTCTATATTTAGCCTGGAAAGGGTGGAGAAGGCAGGAGACTGAGCACCCAGCCAGTCCGGGTGCCCTAGCAGAGGAGAGACTCCGGGTGGCCGCCCCGACGTGGCCGCCTCCACGTCTCCGCCCTCTCCATCAGCCAGTGGGGTCACCTTGGCTGGAGGGGCGGCTCAGCGCTCCCTTAGACCAGATGAACCCGGTCCCCAGCGGCTGCAGGTGGCCTACGCAGCCTCTATCCTCCAGATTGCGACCCCCTGCCCCGGCCCCACCCACCGCTGGGGGAACCAGCTTCCTCCCAGGCTGCCGTGGGAGGGGCTTCACCGGGGTCGTCGTGCCAAGGTGAGCTCGACCTCGAGTTGGGGGGAGCGAGACGGGGGAGAGTGTCAGTCCCGCCCCCCTAGCCCCGCGCCTATGAGTGTTGCGGCCGCAAATAGCCCGGCGGAATCCGTGACTCATGAGGCTGGAAATAATGCACCCCCCCTGCCCGCCTCCCTGCTCTGACCGCAGCCGCCTGCCGAACTGCTCTGGGGAGGGCCTGCTATTCCGGTTTCAGTAGCTGCCGGGGATGTGAGGAGTGAGGGACACCCCTCCCCCAAGGACCTCACTAGGCTTCCAGCCAACCAGCGCCCCACCCTGTCCCAGTCCCTACCCGCTGGTTTCAGTAGACTATGTCTCAGGAGCAGTGTGACCTTGGACTAGTCATTCAGCTTTTCTGGACCTTGGAGCCCCCATCACGTACGAGAAGGACTCCAAAAAGGGACCTTTATATCCAGTCACTTGGCTGAGTGCTGGGTTCACAGTCACAGCTCATGCACTTTTCTTCAATGAAAGGATGAAATACAGAGGGGCAGTGGTCAGCTGGCTGGGGGTGGGCGTGCAGGGTGTTGTGAGTCTTGCTTTGGAACAATGCTGGGATTCTGACAGGGAAGAAGAGACCAGGGGCACCCACATCGCCTGAGTCCTTGAGTGCTCTTTCTTGTTTTCCCAGAGGTTCCCCAGCCCAGCTCCAGAACTCTTTGCTACTGTCCTTTTATTGTGAATGGGTTATGGGGACCAGATTCCCAGGTCCTCTACCCCACTTTATTCTCCCCTTCCCTCCCCTCTCCTCCCCTCTCCTCCCCTCCCTCAGGGCCCCAAGACAGCAGGGGCCAGAGGTCCCAGGGACCCCATCTGATCATGAGCTGCCCCTTCTCACTGCGGCTTCCATAAGTGGGAGACTGAGCAAGAGCCAGGGCCCCCCAGGGTAAAGGCTGACAGGGGTCTTTGCTTTGTATTGAAAGCCAGAAAGGAATTGGGGTTCTTCCTCTGACCACCCTCTGCAGCAGGAGGACTTGAGGTGGGCCTGGCTCTAGGGAGGAGGAGCAAGGGGAACTCTCCCCAGGGTGTGACGGTGGGAGGGTTGAGAGCAGCTGAAACAGTCCTGGGTTTAGAGACAACCTTCAGTGACAAAGCCAGGCATCCAAATGGCTGAGACTCAGTGTCCCTATTGATGAAAATAGAGATGCCAAATCTGATTCTAAAATGTTCTGAATTGAGTTTCAACCAATGGAAGTGAGTAATTGAAGAATAGGACAACAATGTGTGTGTGTGTGTGTGTGTATGTGTGTGTGTTCATAGATTAAGAAGTGGGAAGGGAGAGCATCTGCCCAGAGATGAGAAAAAAATAAACAAAACCCAAAAAACCCCTAAACAAAGAAAAACCTGGGGTCCAACCTCCAGGACTCAAAGCTCAGTCCTGCGCTTGCTCCCACCTCTGCATGGGTGGGGGAACCCAAGGTTCTGGTGAGAGGGAAAAGTATGGGCCCTCCTCCTCACCCCAGCCTGGTCAGGAGGTCCCAGCAGGGAGAGACAGAGGAGTGTTACACCATTTTAATAAGCCCTATCTGGCACGACTGGCTGTCGGAGGCCCAGGGTAGTGGGCGGCCTCCCCTTAGTTTGGGGCTTGCAGTATGTCAGGAGGGGAGCATTACAGTCAGGCTGTCTCCCTGGCCTTCCAGATGAGCAACTCTGCTTGTGCCTAACTTCTCACACTCCCCCTGCCTTGCTCCAATTCCACAGATTGGGAAGGCATGTCTCTGTCCTGCAGAGTCCCCACCTTGACCCCTCTCTTCTGAACTAAGGCAGTGGGGCTATATCTGGGTGAGGTAAGAAGGTCTCTGGACTGCCCTGGGTTGCCCTGGGCAGAGTGGAGGGCCATAGTTCAGGGGATGACCCACCTGGGGCCTGATGGTGTATGTGGGGTGCTAGAGCCTGGGCTTGAGATGTCCTAGGGGTTGTTGTTAGGGTCGAGGTGACCTCACCAGCAGGCCAGTTGGGGAGGAGATGGGGAAAGGCAAGGGCAGGGAGACCCTTAGATTTTTATCTCCGTCCGAAAGGTCTGCTGGACGTGCTCTGTGTGAGGGTGACGCCGTGCCCGGATGGTAAGGCTGCCGTCCTCCCTCAGGGCTGAAGTCACCGATGTAGGGTCCACATCCTCTGGCAGCTGGCACTTGTGAGCGAAGGTATTCATGACTGTGCCATCAGCTGCCAGCTGGGGAAGGGGTAACATGTCAGGACTGTCTGCCCCAGGCCTGTCCTGGTCAGGCCCAAATAAAGTCAAAGCCTCTGCTCCACGTCCTGTTTCCAGCCACCCATTGTGTTCTGAGATTCTGCTATGGGGTGTGGAAGGGCTGGCCCGGGGATTGGGAGTGGCCAGGGACCAAGGACTATGCAGACACCTGAGCAGAGGAGGTCAGAGGCATTCTACAGGTCCCAAGGGGAGTTGAATGTGAGCTGGAGTGGGTGGGGACCATCGAGGGTTGAGTGGCTGGGAATCTAGGGCTCCTGAGCCATGCTGGAGAGATGACACAGGCTGTGCCCTTTGGATCCCCAGACATGCTGAATGGCCACGGCCCTCCCCCGAAGCTCAGCCAGCACATAGTGTCCGGCAGAATCTGGGCTGGCTGAGTCACCCTCAGGATGTGGGGCTGGCACGTGTAACCGGTGGCCCACAGTCCTCACACCCCTGGCAGGACTTCCCAGTGTCCAGCCTCAGTTCTCAAGGGAGCTAGCCAGACTTGGAAGGTTTGGGAGGCTTTGGCGAGTATCCTATAAGAATCAACATGGCCCTAGGGACTGGGGTAGCCTCTACCTGTCCTGATCATGCCTTTCCTGGTTATCCAGGGACTCTGAGACCTAGGTGAGGTGTGTGTGGTTCACTGTGAATGTAACTGCAAGCCACAGGGCCTCTACCCAGCCTCTACCTCAGGCTTAACACAGAGGTCCTAAGACAGGATCCAGGCCTCCGGCTCTGGGATGGAAGAGGGCTGGAGGTGTGGCTTGAGAGGACAGCCCTCCCTTGCCGTCTTACTGCCACCTTCTCTCACATTCTTCCAGGAAGCTGTCCTCACCTCATCACAGTCACCTCCCTCCCCTCCTCACCCACTTAAGCCTCAGCCACTCAGATCCCCTCTGCCTACATTCCAACATCCCTCTCCCATCCCCATCCCCGAAGGCCCCTCAACTGCCAGGACTCCCCAAAACAGGGTCTGTGAATCTTGGGTGGGAGAGGGACATGTGGGGTGGGGACAGATTTCTGGCCTGTGAACTCACTGGATAAGACCTGCAGTTTGCCCTGGGGGAGTTCAGATAGGGAAGGAACACTGGTCAAGATGTGGGGTCTTAAGACAGGAGGTGGGAGTACAGGAAACAAACCTGGATAGACGAGGCAGAGAGAGAGTCCAGGGGCAGAGGCAGGGAGCCCAGGGAGAGGCAGGGCCAAGCTTACCTTCTCAGCCCGCACCTCGATGTGGTTGTTGGAGGTGGTGACTATGATGTCTTCAGGGGAGAAGTCCCTCACATCCACCGCAAACTCGTAGGCATCTCCAAGGGTCTTGATGTTTCCTTGTCCCCCAGGACGGGCTGTGGGGAGGGCTGCTGTAAGCTGGGCATGGAGCAAGGCCTGGATCCAGAACCCAGGTCTCTGTCCTTCTCTTAGGGAATGAGAAATTCTCCCAGATGACAGCCCTGGCCCTTCCTCATTCTCAGTAGCTTACCATGACCCTGGTGGGATGAGCCTTGCTCAACATAGACTGTGCCTACTAAGGCTCGCCTGCAACAACTCCATCCATCTTGACTTTGGGGAGCCCTGTCACTACTCAATCCCAGCCAATTATCCAGGGCGCTCACTAGGACTTGGCCACACTTGCAGGCCAAGTGCAGCACCACGTCTCGACCCTGAGGCCATCATCGTTCCTGGAAGGCCCACCTATATTACAGTCACACCTGTCTGGGTGCTCATGTCTGTCTTGGCAGTCATACATGGCTGTAGGCCTCGAAGCACCTATTCCTGGCAGGTGGGTGGCCACAGCATACTCGGTGGTGCCCAGGAGTAGATGTCCCCACCTGTGACTCTCCCCTTCCCTCAGAGCCCCAACACTTGCCTGGGAAGGCCAGGGGCTCCGAATGGGGCCGCATGAAGTTGCCGAAATCCTCCGAAAACATGCTCAAGGCCTTTTCCATGGGTGGGTCCTGGGCTGGGAGGGCACGAGAGGCCGATGAGGAAGAAGAGGAAGAGGAAGAGGAGGAGGAATGGAAGCTTCTCTCCGCTCTGAAAGAGGAGGAGGTCCGGTGGCTCATCCACGGGCAGCAGAGGCCCTGTCCAGGAGGGCAGGGGCTGGGCAGGAGAAACGTGTGGGTGCAGGCCTCCGGGGGAGCATTCTGGGGCCCGGACTGCCAGCGCTTTATAAGGCCCGACTGTCCCTGGGCTCAAGGCCAGCCCCTTGTCTACTGGCTAAATTTAGGCCTCTTCATGGCCCAGAGGGGGCTGGAAATCTTCTTGGGAGAAATGGCTCTGCTGACAGCCTGACACACGCAGGTTGGCCTGGAGGGCTGAGCTCACCGCCTGGCATTCTAGGCCCATAGCTCCAGCCCCAAGGGCCTCTGTACCCCTTGTACAGAGCAGGGAGTGAATCTTGTCCTGTGCCCACCCCAGGACTTTGCAGGTTTACTATGTCTCTCACTAGTCTGGGGGATCTCTAGGAGACAGTACCTCTTCTTTTAGATTGGTTCTCAGGGCCTGTACCTCCCTGTCAGACCTGAAGATGGGATGTGTGGAGGACCTCTGCTCTCCTGGCATAAGATGCCAGGAGCTTAGGGTTCAGCTATTTCTTAGGAAAGGCTGAGACAGCCCAGGGGAGGGGAGATAAAATGCAGAGGTGTCCCCTGCTAACTCCCACAGGACCCTGATTACATTCCCCTACGCTCTCAAAACCTTCAGGGGCGCAAGAGAAAAAGAAGCTGGCAGCTGGAGGCAGGACTAAAACTTTGGTCCAGCAAATAACTTGGTAGTTATCCTGAAAGAGCTAAATCTAGGAGTTTAACTTGCTGGGAACAGTCTGGTCCACCTCAGACTCAGAGGAGATGCCTGCCCAGGACTGCAGTCCACGGGATTCTAGTACCAGCTAAAGGAGAATTCCGGTGACTGGCATCTTTGCTCTGACCATCAGGGTGCCTCTGGGCTCTACCGTCCTCAGAGAGCTTCCCAGCGCAGCCTCCTTTGATCTCATGCAGCTCACAGGGCGGACATTTTAGGCCAGTTTACAGACCAGAAAACAGAGCCTCTCATGAAGGGAAGGGACCCAAGCAAGTGGAATGGCTGGGATTTGATCCCAGGGGTGGCTGACCCAGTGACTCCCAGAAGTCCCTCTCTTCTCACCAGCTGCTCAGGAGAACCCTGGGCCGCATGATGCTAGCCAGAGGGCAGAAGCCAAAGTAAGCACTTTCAGGAGGTGGGCAATCTGCCCGCCCATGAGGCGGTTTAGGGCCTTCACTGTCCTCTCGAAATCCTGCCCTTTCTTCCCATGTCAACCCACTCCTGTCCAGGACAACTCTGGTTGTCCAGGCCCATACAGGACTGGTTCTGCGCAGAGTCGCCAGTCCCTGGCAGTGTGATATTGTGTTCCTGTGTTCTGGGACTTCTGTGTGGTGTGGGGATCCCTCATCCCTACCCCTGGAGTAGAATCACTTGTCTGTAAACTGGGGGGTTCCTGAAAGTGGGACCTTCCTTTCCTCTTCTTTGGCTGCCCTGAGGCCTAGCTGGAGCTGCATCCCTGGGGGATCCGATAAGGGCTGTCACTGATGCTGGTGGTGTGTGAAGTGGGGGCAGGGCAGGGGACAGCTGGGGAGACAGGGTGATGGCTGGAGCCAGAGGGACCTGTCGCCCCCAGGAAAGATTCCTGCTGCTGTCGCCTGTGAGGGGGTGCTGGTCGGGTTTCAGAAAGTCACCAGCACTGAGGTAAAATGGAAAGAAGTGGGGTCAGGTGGGGGGCCCTGGAGCCACACGCCAGGGGAACGGGAGCCAGTGGCTAAATGCAGATCCGCTGTCATGGTGCTGAGGGCCTGAGTCACTGTCGCTGGATGTCACGTCTCTTTACTCCCCCACACCCGCCCACTGTCCCGCTCCTCTTTCCCCCATCCCTGAGGAGTCATCCACGTTAATACGGAGTCCTCTGGCTTTCGTGACCAGGCAGGACCTTGAAAGGTCATGGAGGTCATTCTTCTGACTCTGGGCATGCTTCTTCCATGGCATCATAGGGCCAGGAGGCACTTCAAAGATGATCCAGTCTGTAGCTGGGTGTGGTAGCACATACTTGTCATCCCAGCAGGTGGAGGCAGGAGGATGGGGAGTTCAGGCTAGCCTGGACTCACACAGTGAGTTGGAGGCTAGCCTGGGCTACATGAGACCCTGTTTTAAGAAATAAAAACAAAAACAATGGCCCCAAATAGGACATCTCTTTAGACCTCTCTAAGGCCCAGGGAACATCACAGAAGAGGACATGGAAGGACTGTGGGAGGAGTGTGGTGGGGACTGTCACCTGCAGTGAACGTGGCGGTCATAATCACGAACACACAGCAGCGGTAACTTCCTACATGGGGCCTGAAAAAAAAAAAAAGGGCAAAGAGGGACATGGGATGGGAAGGGGTCTAGCTGAGAGGAAGGGGTGGTGGGAGTGAGAGCAGAGTATGAGGGGGTGAATGGGATTGTGGTGCACTGTATATAAGTACAACACTGTAAAAACAAACAAGAACAACAATAAAACAAGAATCTCAAAACGAGATGGTCCAGTTCCTTGAATTCAGGGCATCTCCCTCTCAGGGTGCATTTTCTCAGATACAGCTGCCCCCTGCGATTCTGATCTGGGAGGCTGGAGGGATGTCTCAGCAGTGAAGACCATGCACTGCTCTTGCAGAGGGCCCCTTATTGGGTGATTCACAGCCACCTGCAACTCCAGTCCGAGGGATCCAACACCCTCTTTTGGCCTCCACTGGCACCTGCACTTACACGCACACACGGACATTTTATTAAAAATAAAGTAAATCTTTTTTTTTTTTTTTTTTTTTTTAAAGATACTGATTTGGGGTTCTGAGAAGGACCAGAACTCCCTTCTCCTCTGCTCCCCGCACAATCAGCCTAGAGGCCAGCGTCAGGAATACATTTATGGAACACCTTCTGTGTGTTTGGCAGTGTTTAGGCCTGGGGGACTTAGATGCATGAAAGGTGCTGATAGGCTTGTCTCCGGGACAGGGGAAGACTCCAAGGCTCTGAGAGAGGAAGGCTTTAGGTAACAAAGTTACTGCGGCCTCAGGCCTGTTGTAACATGACTGAACTGCCTCCGCTCAGCCAGGCACTTAAGAGAAGAAAGAAAAACTTGGGGGGGGGCTAGTACCTTTGGGAGGGGCTTAACTCTGAGCACAGGAGTCCTTGACATGCCTACCTCAGCTTCCTGGAGCTCACAGAATTGGGGTGTGGACGCAGGATGAAACCAGTGGCAGCTGCTCGAGACCAGAGACAGTTTGGGGTGTCAACAGAGCTGCCATGTGTCTGTGTCTGTTGACAGGTGGGCAAGGTGAGGGTGAGCCTGACTGCGCAGAACAGCAAGCCCCGCCTCCTTCTACATCACAAAAATCACACCTGCTCCCTATTTTGGTGTGGTTGGGGGTAGAGGCAGCTCAGGGTCTCAGATTTTAATAACTCACAGGTGGGGGCGCCTGGTTTTCAGAGTGGTGACTTTGACTGGAGCGAGAGGGAAGGGGAGGTTACCCCGTGTCCAGATTTTTCTGTTTTTCTTTTCTTCTTCTTTTTCCTCTTCCTCCTGCTTCTCCTCCTCCATTTCTTCTTCTTCTTGACACAGGGTCTCATGTAGTCCAGGCTGCCCTACAGCCCCCTTATACTTCAGTGTGTAGCCAAGAATGACCTTGAACTTCTGCTTATCTGCCTCTACCTACCAAGTGCTGAGATGATAGGCATGTGCCACCACACTGAGCTTATGTGGTGGTAGGAATCAAACTCAGGGCTTCATGCATTGTAGGCGAGCACATCCCAGTCCCCAAATCTAAAAGTGGTATCAGGCACAAACCCTTAACTTTGTTTCCAAACCACTGCCCTACTAAAGTCTCAGAGAGGAGCCGGAAGTAAAGAATGGGCCTGAGCTCAGCCTCTGTTGTGCACCTCTCTGATCCTTCATCTATCATCTGCAAAGTAGTAACATTACCCATGTTACAAGGGTGGGGACTCTGAGCTGAGTTTTTGAAGCTGTGTTCGAAATATATATATACAACAAACACACACATACACATATACACATGTGCATATATATATATACAGAGAGAGAGAAAGAGAGGGAGAGAGAGAGAGAGAGACTTTTACCATCTCCTCTGATACTAACCTTTCTGTCTCCGTTGATGTGTCAGCCAGAGCCACAGCCTCTAGGATTCTGGGAGCTGAGAGGCAGGTTTTCAAGATGGAGGGACTAGATGAAAAGTTCTTCTATTCCTTGCCAGGCCCTGGTGGCCTCTAGCTCTCTTCAGTGTCCTTGTCTCCCTCCCCACCCCTCAACATGGGACCATCAGGCGAGTCCATGGAGCAGTGTGCAGGCTTTGGTGTCTGGGTGGGGATCTTGGCTCTGGCCCTCAGCCTCTGGGGTCTGGGTGGTGGCGGTATTTGGATACGCCTCACTATATCATTCAGGCTGATTACATATTCTTGGCCTTAAGGAGGCTGCTCCTGCCTCAGTCTCTCCAATAGTCAGGACCACAGCTATGAATCACCACGCCAGTCAGCCTCTGTGATCTTAGACAAGAAACCTCACAGTTCTGAGATGCTTTTTCTTTCAAGCAGGGCAACTGTCCATCTCCCTGGGTTTGGGGAGCATTCCATCATTTTCGGCAGTGCTGAGTATCATGCCAGCTCCCAGAGAGGGGCAGCCATGGGGACCCATTCCGCGGTGCCTCTGTGCCTTCATGTCCCTCCTCCAAGACCAGCTGAGAGTGCAGACCCTGAGGTTCAGCTTCAGCAGAGGACCCTCCCTGTCCAGCTCCCAGACCTGGATCTCAGGAGGCCCCGGAGGCCTGCAGAACTGTAAGGTGCTCCCTCTAGCCTGGGACAGCTGTACCCCCCTCCTTATGCCTCGGCAGCTTGGTTTTCCTGGTCAGTCAGTTCTGGCTGGCTTCTCAAGGACATTCTTAATAGTCTCTTTAACCTCGAGGAGGGGGGGAGGGGAGGGTGTTGATTGGTGGAGTATACACCTGTTCAGGTGCACAGGAACTGTAAACAGAGACTGTGTTGGAGGAGGGCCAGTTGGGGCTTCAGCAGGGCGCACTGACAGGTGAGGGACAGCTGGGTGTTGAGCGGGGCAGGCATGGACTTGGATGTCATCTACCAGGGTCAAGGTGGGCATGGAGAAGGAGAGTGTGGGCCCTTAAAATGTTCCCCCTCAAGGGTCTCTTTCAAGGCCTGAGGTCTTCTGGCCTCTTGTGTCCTGAGTTGAGGGACACTACAGGGTGTCGAGGGATGGGCATGGGCTGTCATAGATGCCCATGGGAGCCCCACAGTGATGGGGCTATCCTTGGGCTATCCCTGGGCAGAGTACAAACCGGCTATTGTACAAGCAGGGTGTCGGTGGGGCCAAAACAGGAGACAGGCTCTGACTAGTTCTGCTGGACGTAGAAGGGACACTGAGGTACAGACCCTATATATAAGACATACACACATTTTCTAGGTGACACAGCTTCTTGTGAAAAGTGCACACCCAGACTCCTGAACCTTCCTGATAGCATACATGCACACAACACAGGCACCCCAAATCTAGAAGAAGTACATATAGAAACATACACACACACACACACACACACACACACACACACACACACACACTCATACACACTGAAGAGATAGTATATTGGAAGAACTTAGAGGTGGGATACAGGCTCAAAGTGGCTGACCAAGCAGCTGTTCACCTGTCATCAGACAACCGATGGAGGAACTGGTGGGGCTCTGTGAGGGCTCCTCGAGGAAGCCGGTGACTCTGCCAGAGCTATGGGGCCCATGTCCACGCATCCGCCAAAGCATCCGAGGTGAGAGCTGGGTCCCCATTCCCACACCCCAGGAAAAGACTCCCCTAGACCTAAGACCATCTTCCCAAGTGGCAGAGTCTCCTGGGTGCCAGGAGGGAAGGATCTGTGTGTTCACTTTGAATCTGACGATCCCTCTAACCAGGGGCCAGAGAGAGCAGAGACCCCAGGAAAAGGAGGCTTGCAGGCCCAGGTACTGATGGCCAAAGCCAGGGAGGGCAAGCTTCCAGGCTGGGCTGGCAGCCAGTGACCAGAGGTATAGCTGGGGACCTGGGTACAGATGCCTCCCAGGCCCCTGAGAGTCGAAGGGGCCTGACCGCCCCTGTGATCTCTAAGCTGCAGACTCAGCGAAATACTGGCTAGAGCCCCACTGTCGGGCCCCTCCATTCTCGTCTGTTCCCTTAACCATCTTTTCATAAGTTCTCGGTGTGGGAAGAGGTGGGGGGGCAGGTCGAAGCCTTTCTATAAGGGACACAGGAGTGGTACCCACTGTGCCATCACTTGACTTGCTACATAGCCTCCTCCTTATCACCTTGGACTTCAGCCCTGGAGTCCCTAAACTTTCCTGCCCAGAGTCCATCCAAGCAGCCCCCAGGGAAGGAGCTGTGACCCCAGTGTCCTACCCAGGAGGCCTGGAGTGGCTGAAACAGCGGCTGTTCCGCATTGGTGAGGACTGGTACTTCCTGATGGCCCTCGGGGTGCTCATGGCTCTGATCAGTTATGCCATGAACTTTGCTGTTGGACGTGTGGTTAGAGGTAAGGCCTCCCTGTCACACATACCTACTCTGAGATTCCTGCACAAATCTGGGATGCCAGCTGGACCACCACGGGCAATGGGGCAGGGTGGCGATGTGGGTGACTGGACCTGGAATTGCCTCTGACTTTGTTTTTATCTTGCTATGTGACTTTGGTCGGGTTCTGTGCCCTGCTGAGCCTTAGTCACCTTCATCTGCACAAAGAGAGGGACCCTCTCTCATCTGAACTTGGCCGTCCCTGTTCTTGCTCCCTGACCTTGCTCTCAGAACAATGGCCCTAGACCCACCCCCTCAGGCACAGAGCTTTCTCCTTGCCCACTCACTGGGGGGTCTTGTCTGTAAGAGAGCACCCTGAGGGCTGTAGAGGCTCTGGGTGGCTCTCTGACTGCTGTCTGTCTCCAGCCCACGAATGGTTGTACAGGGAGCTTGGGGGCGGCCACCTGCTCCGGTATCTCTCCTGGACCGTGTACCCCGTGGCCCTCCTGTCCTTCTCCTCTGGTTTCTCACAGAGCATCACTCCATCCTCTGGAGGTGAGCCACAGTCTCCTGACCTCTGGCTAACCTGCCTTGCCCAGAAGTTCCCACAAGGTTCAAACATTTCCACATCCTGAGGGATTTCTGAGGAAGAGACAGGGAGCAATGGCCCCATGTTAGTACTGGGGTACCAGGCTTAGAAGAGCTGGGACACTTACCCAAAGAGGGGCAGAATGGGGGACCTGAGTTACCACCGCTCAGCCTGACTTCCCCAGGCACCTCTGGGCGGGGAAGGAATATTGGTTCAATCCTGGCTACTGCCAGGGATGGACTGATTGAGGCGACCAGCTCCCCTAGGCCTCTAGTGCTGCGGTCAGCTGCAGCCCAGGGAGATGCATCCAACCCACAGCTTCTTCCTCTGGAAGCTGAAGCTGTGATTCCTCCTCATAGGGTGTGTGAGGCTATTGTGTGACTTTTCCTCGGGAGATACAAATGTCTGTTCATCCCATGTAGGGAACTAGCAACAGACCAAAGTAACAATTCCACCTAAGCCAGCTTGGCAAACAGTGAGTCTGTTGTGCTTGCAGAGCATGGGTTAGGACCACGGCAGACTCCAAGGCTTCTGTGTCACCTTGCAGGGAGACGACTCATGAAAGCTGCGTCCTGGAGCTCCCTGCAGCTCCCTGTGTGACTTGCAGGCCATGCTGCCAGGTGTCAGTGTCCCCTCCCCAGTTACCTTCTGCAACCTTAGGAAGGGGCCTTGTGAGTCTTGTAAATTTCAGGACTTTTATTGACTTCCTGAGCCTAGGCAATTTATTTCTTGAAACTTAGCCAGCCATCTTCGCAGGAGGGAAGTTTTAAACCAGAGGAAAAGCTCCAGAACAGAGGCTCTTGCAGGATGGTGCCCGAGGGGGCTGTGTGCACCAGGTGTTAAGAGAGTTAAGGAGACCTTGTCTCCTCCTTGCCTCTGTCCACCTGGCCCAGGGTCTGGGATCCCAGAAGTGAAGACCATCTTGACTGGTGTCGTCTTGGAGGACTATCTGGACATCAAGAACTTCGGGGCCAAGGTGGTGGGGCTCTCCTGCACCCTAGCAACAGGCAGCACCATCTTCCTGGGAAAATTGGTATAAGATGGAAAGCCTGCCTACCTGCTATCCGTCCTATCCTGTCTTCCCCATTCCACACCATAATCAGCCCTGCCTTGGGGAGCACAACTAAGTCACAAGAGCCATTTAGGGTGGTGGAGGGCTGGGACAAGGATGTAACTGGGGAATGCCAGGCCATCTCTGGATAAGGCTTGTGGCTCTCTTTTCTTGGGCCCTAAAAAGAAAGAAGAAAGAGGAGGAGTGAGAGGAAGAGGAGCAGGAAGAGGAAGAAGAGGAAGAAGAAAGAGGAAGGGGAGGAGAAAAGAGGGAGAGAAGGAGGAATGAAGACAAAGAAAGGAAAGGGAGGGAGGAGGAGGAGGAGGAGGAGGAAGAGAAGGAGGAAGAGGAGGAGGAGGAATAGGAGGAGGAGGAGGAGGAGGAGGACGAGGAAGAGGAGGAGGAGGAGGAATAAGAGAAGGAGGAGGAGGAAGAGGAGGAGGAATAGGAGAAGGAGGAGGAGAAGAGAAGAGAGGAGAAAGGAGGTCCATCTTCCCCATGGAATGGACCCTCTGCCCGATACCAGAACTACCTCACTACCTACCTCGGTAGGGCCCCTTCGTGCATCTGAGTATGATGTTTGCTGCCTATCTGGGACGCCTGCGCACCAGGACCATAGGAGAATCTGAGGTAAGGGGCGCTGGGTGAGGAGGCCCCTTGGGGAGCAGGACCGGGAGAGGGTTAAGCTCAGGACCCTATTCTCCGCAGAACAAGACCAAGGAGATGGAAATGCTGGTGGCAGGGGCAGCCGTGGGCGTGGCCACGGTCTTTGCGGCCCCTTTCAGTGGTGAGACCTTCCTCACCCCCTCACTGCACTGCTGGGGGGCGGGGGGGACTTCCACTGCCCATTGGATAGATCCTGCTCCCCCAAGCTGGCTCCTGATCTCAGTGGACGCCCCCCACCCCCGCTGTCCTGCCAAGTGCATAGGCACCAGACGGTAGGGAGGAGTGGGATTGCTTTGGATACATGTGGATTTGAAGCGCAGCTCCCGCTGTGAGGCCCTGGCCAGTGAGGTCCCCACTCGAGTCTGGTTTTTCTGGGCTGGGGCTGCCTAAGGGCCTGCCTTCCCAGCTTCATCAGAGGACATAGTCAGTAGGGGCCGCTGGCTGTCCACCAGGAGGCCGATCAGAGAGGGTGAGGGAGAATGTGACCCCGCATCCTGCAGCTGGGGAATGGAGGTCCTCTCAGGCTGTGTGTCTGTCCCCCAGGTGTCCTGCTCAGCATCGAGATCATGTCGTCCCACTTCACTGTCTGGGATTACTGGAGAGGCTTCTTTGCAGCCACCTGCGGGGCCTTCACATTCCGTCTCCTGTCTGTCTTCAACAAGGAGGAGGGTGAGCAACCCCTTGGGTCTGGTCCCCCTCCTCCCTCTTCTCTGACTCCTCCCTCCCGGCTCCTCTCCACTGTCCTTTCCCTCCGTATTCCCCCTGCTCCATCCTCTTCACTGATCTTCCAGAAGAGCAGAGGATCTGCCTGTATTGGACAGGAGGAGGACCCCAAGGGTAGAAGGGCCTGAGACCTGAAAAGAGGCGGGATTGGGTTGCGGCAAAGAACTCTGGGGTCAGGCCTGATGTTACCTGTTCCCTGGCCTGAATTATTCTGAGACTGGATTTGGGTGGGGAAGAGGGTGGTGTCAGCTCCATACTTTCCTCTTTACCCAGAGACCATCACCTCCATCTACAAGACCAGTTTTCGGGTGGACATACCCTTCGACCTTCCTGAGATCTTCTTTTTTGTAGCCCTGGGGTAAGTGGGGTGTCTGGCTCCGGAAGCCTAGCTGGGGATCTCCAGGCACAAACCTCGTGGCTCTGGACTCACCATCACCTCCTTCCAGGGTTATATGTGGCATCATGAGCTGTGCTTACAACTTCTGCCAGCGGACTTTTTTATTCTTCGTTAAGACCAATGGGTTCACCTCCAAACTGCTGGCTACCAGGTGGGTTGGGCCTTCTTAGGGAGTGCCCCATTCCCAGTCTTCTGTAGAGCACCCACCCCTTCCCTGAACCCCTGTCTTCCCATTAACCCTCCCAAGAGCCTCTTATCCCACACCCCACTCATGGTACAGCCATTCTCTCACTGATGGCCCCATCAAGCCCCACAACCACTGCCACACTCACCCAGAAACAAACCCCCTCACCGAACCGCTCCGCTCCCTGCATCAGCACCCCCCCACTGGTCCCCCCCTTCCCATTGATCTCCTGCCTCTTCTCCTCCTTGGATCTTCTCTGCCCCTGGCTAGCCCCACCCTGACCTGGCCAGTCCTTCCTCCTAGTCAGGTTTCCCTCAGTTCCTCCCTTTGCCACGTCCAGTCTTCTGGTCTCTCTGCACCTGTTCCTTCCCTAGAGGGCTCTGGCATTTTCCCTGCCCCTGCCTCTCCTCCTCTCCAATTCTTTTCTCACTGTGAGCCCCAAGGTTGCTTATGGGCTTGCCTCTTCTGGGAAGCTCTGGAGTCTCTCTACATTGCTGGGGAAGGCGAAGAGGAAAACTAGAGCTCCTTTCTCCCGGCAGCAAGCCCTTGTATTCAGCTCTGGCTGCCCTGGTCCTGGCCTCCATCACCTACCCACCTGGTGTGGGCCGCTTCATGGCTTCCCGGGTAAGGGGTGCTGAGCTGGGTGGCAGTGGTGGGGAGCCCCCACTCGCCATCTCTCTTGTACATCATCATTCGTTCCCACAAAACTCTCTGAGGGAGATGCCTGTGAGTCATTTTTTAGATATGAAACACAGCTGAGCAATGGCAGAGGGTCCCCAGGGTCCCCTACTGGGAAGTGGTAGAGTAGTCTAGGGTCACTAGGCTCAGGTGGGATGTAGGACAGGTAGGGACTTGCTGAACTGCCTCTGCCCCAGCTGTCCATGAAGGAGCATTTGGACTCCCTGTTTGACAACAATTCATGGGCGTTGATGACCCGAAACTTGTCCCCACCCTGGCCTGCGGAGCCTGACCCTCAGAATCTCTGGTTTGAGTGGTTCCACCCACAGTTCACCATCTTTGGGATGCTGGCTTTCTTCCTGGTCATGAAGGTTGGTCCCTTGTGTGGGCAGAGCCACGGCAGGCTCTGGGTGGGATGGGCTGCCTCCACAGTTGGAAGCTGGAGCATGGGCCCTGTATCCAGGTCCTTGATCTGACCTTGGTCCACTGTGCTCCTCAATACTCCTTGAAACTCAGCCTCAATTTCTCTTCCTCTTCTTCCTCCTCCTCCTCCTCCTCCTCCTCCTCCTCCTCCTCCTCCTCCTCCTCCTCCTCCTCCTCCTCCTCTTCCTCCTCCTTCTCTTCTACCTTTGTTTGAGAGTTAAGTCTTACTATATAGCCCAAGCTTGTCTGGAACTTGTGATCCTTCTTCTCCAGTCTTCCAAATGCTGGATTACAGATATGACCATGGCACCTGGCTGCCATATGCTTTACAAAACATTTTCTTGCATGTATGTGTGTGAGTGAGTGCCTGTGTGCCACAGTGTCCATATGGAGGTCAGTGGACAGTGTTTAGGAGTTGGTTTTCTCCTTCCACCATATGGATTCTGAAGATCAAACTGAGGTTGACAGGCTTGGTGACAAGGGCAGTTACCCACTGATCCATTTTCTTGACATCCTTTCTTCTTTAAGATGGAGTGGGTGCTCTTTCTACTTAAAGGGCAGACTGAGCAAGAAGAAAGGGGCAGACCTGGCATGTGCTCTGCACAAAGTGGGTGTTTTAAGATTTGGTTCCTTCCCCTGGTTGATGCCATCTCTGATGCTAGATGCTGCTGTGGGCCTAGGCCTGGGCACCTTTTTCTCTAGGAAGCGCCCATCTCTCCTTTGTCCGTGTGTTGCTTCTCACTTCTGCCACGTGGGCACAAACTCCCCACAGTTCTGGATGCTGATTCTGGCCACCACCATCCCCATACCTGCTGGGTACTTCATGCCCATATTTATCTATGGTGAGTCTGGGGTCCTGAGGTCTGGGGGCCTCAGGGGTACGGAGGCATGGCCATGGCTCCCCACCCATCTCCCTCCTGGGGTGATACTGAGGTGGGTCAGGCTTTGACAGCTTTGGGGGTCTGGTCACACTGGCTGTACCCTTCACCCTGAGTTTGTGGCAGGAGCTGCCATTGGGCGCCTCTTGGGAGAAGCCATCTCTGTCATCTTTCCTGAGGGTATCGTGGCTGGAGGTGAGGTCAACGGCATCATGCCTGGGGCCTATGCTCTGGCAGGTGAGTGGCCTGGATCTCGCAGGTCCCAGATCTTTCTTTCTCCTGTCTTCTCCCCATTTTCCACCTCCTCTGTATGCCTCTCCTCCCTCCATGCTCAGACATTAGGCACTTCCAACTGTCAGTAGCATGTGCCCTCTGGACACTGCTGAGCCTAGCCATGGTCATAGTATGCCCGCCTCGCCTTCTGGGAGACTGGCCCCTGGCCTGTGCTGCCTTACCTTGGCTTTGTCCCTGCAGGGGCTGCGGCCTTCTCAGGGGCAGTGACCCACTCCATCTCCACGGCGCTGCTTGTCTTTGAAACGACCGGCCAGATCGTTCACGCACTGCCCGTGCTGATGGCAGTGCTGGTGGCCAATGCCATCAGCCAGAGCTGCCAGCCCTCCTTCTACGAGGGCACCATTATTGTCAAGAAACTGCCGTACCTGCCATGGATTCGTGGCCGCAGGCTTGGGTGAGCCTCGGACTGGCTGATGGGCTGATGATGTTCAGGGTGGTCTGAGGAGAGCAGCATTCCTGAAAACTGCCACCACATCTCACCTTAAACATAGAGTTGTAGGACGGACACACGGTCCTGTCTTGCTCTGGGTCATGTAGACTGAGCACCAGATGGGAGAGGGGCCCTTCTCTCGACTCTTCTCCTGTTCTGCAGTTCTTTCTGGGTGGTTGGGAGCTGGAATATAAACGGGGTCTGAGGCCCACCCTTTGCCGCAGCTGCTTACTTCAGAGCTCTCGGTCCCCCACAACCCTGCCCTTGAGAATTATGGGTCCTCTCCCAGCAAGGCTCCCCTGGGTGCCCCTGCCTCATTCTGGTATACACCCCCACTCAAGGACCTGATGGGAGTCCCCTCTGCCCACAGCTCCTACCCTGTGACGGTGGAACACTTCATGAACCACACTATCACCACACTGGCCAAGGACACACCACTGGAGGAAGTGATCAAGGTCGTGACCTCCACAGATGTGACCCAGTACCCCCTGGTGGAGAGCACAGGTACCCAGCTGGCAAGGAAGAGGGTATAGGAGGTGGTGTGGGTTCCTCTGTCTTCCTTTGAGATCACCAAATGTCAGGACGGCAAAGCAAACAGGGCATTGGCTGTGCCTCTAAATCTGCCACATGACAGCTGTGTGACCTTCGGCAAGTCCCTTAGCCTCTTTGAGCTTCAGTTTCTTCATGGGAAGATGAATATAATTACCTTTTCTGGGGAAAGAAGGAGTGACCTATTTAAATGCAAGATGAGAGGTACTTGTAAGACAGTCCAGGACCAGCTCTTGGGATTCTGGGAACTGAGCCTGCTATGCTGAAGAGTGTGAGAAAAGGCTTGCTAGGGTCTGCCAGAAGCTTCCTTCCCAGACATCCCTAGAAGCATTCCTGAGCGCCCTCCCCCAGTTCCTATTTCCAAGAGAAGACAGGTGAATGGTGGCAAGACTTGGAAAGGGATCTATCCAGAACACCTGCAGTTCACACAAGCTCAGTGTCTGAGAAGATGACCCAGGCAGCTTGGGAGCTGTCCTTGCTCCTCTGGGGCACCTGTCCACCACGTGTCCCCTGGGTGCAGATGAGGCAGGGTGTGTGCTTGGCAAACATCTCAGTTGGGGTCTGGTGCCCATTTGCCCTTGTGCAGGCCTCTTGAGCAGTGAGCAGTTTGCACAACCACATAGAAATAGCTGATTTATGAGAAGAGAGAGGGGCTCTTCTATTGTCTAACTAGGTGCTAAATGTATGTGTGGTGAGGACGGAATCCCTGTGGATGACCACTTCAAGTGCAGGGACTGTGGGGACACTTCCAACTCTGTGATCTGCTGCATCCTCCTGAGGAGAATAGGGAAGGTTGTTATAAGACCCCACCCAAATGTCAGGAGCTTCGCTAATTTGAGACAGCTTTAGCATTATGGGACTGATCATTCCACACATCCTAATGTACTGATTTTGCATAAGGATGACCCTGCTAGAAGGCTTCACATCTTAGAACCAAGAATTGGCCTCAAGGACAAAGTTAGAGTCACAGTACACACGGTATGCTCCTAACAAAACAGACCCTGCTTGTGGGTCCCATGACCTAGACATTTATGAAAATAGAGAGGGCTTCTTCTATTGTCTACATTGCCAAACATGGAGAGGACTGAATCCAGAGCCCTATGCCCACTAGGCAAGCTTCCTGCTACTGAGCTCCGGCTCCAACTCAGTCCCCAGGTTTTTATTTACTATACAGAAGGAAACACCAAGCCTCAGTAGGGAATGCCTCACAAGGTGCCAGGCCTAGAGTCAAGCTTGCTTAGCTCCAACCCTCAGTAGGATCTCAGATCATGGTGACCTTCTGGAAACTGAGCTGAAAGAAGACAGAGGAGAAAGCCTAGCTGTGACCTCAGATGTCAAGAGGTTGATATCCTCAGCTTCCTCTGTGGGGACTCTCCATGGAGGCCAAAATCTCTCCTGACTCAGTAGCAGTCTCACCCAGCTGTCCTCCACAGCACACGTCCACATAGAAACTGAGTGTCTAAGAGCAACAGTTAGCCCATCGGAGCCCCGGTTTCCTTCTATGTATGCTAGGTGATAAGGGTTCTAATAGACCATAGGATTCTGGAAGCTTCCTCTGAGATATGAGAATACCTAACACTGTTCTGGGCACATAGGTGCTCAGAGAAGGTGACTTCTGTGCTTACAACGCATCCCTCCCCCTGAACTTGCTAGAGTCACAGACCCTGGTGGGCACTGTAGAAAGGACCCACTTGGTACAGGCCCTCCAGACTGAGCCAGCTTCCTGGTCCTGGACTCCAGGCCAACAGGTGGGTCCTCTTGACTGGTGTGGGGACAGGGTGGGGTGTGAGCAGGGCTGTGAGGGGAGAGGCTGGCTGACCTCCTAGAGGGAGGAGATCAGAGAGCAGAACCCGGGAGCTGGAGGCTGGTCCAGGCCCTCATGGTCCTCCCTGTTCCCAGCCCTGTCTCCAGGACATCTTGGCCGGTGGCTGCCCCACACAGCCAGTGACCCTGCACCTGTCCCCAGAGACCCCCCTGCATGAGGTAAGGGAGAATTAGAGGGTATAGGTGGAGATGGAGGCCTGAAGAGGGGGACTGGATAGGGGTGGACCACAGGGTCCCTTCCACTGAGGCCTGACCTAGCTCCTTGTATGGACTCTGGCCACCCCTAGTGGTCAGACTGAACATCGCAGGTAGGTCCCTGACCTTTCACTCAACTGGCAGAGATGGGGGCGTGGGCAGAGGGGTGTTCCCTGCCCCCAGCATTTCCCGTCAACCCTTCCTCCAGACACACAACCTCTTTGAGCTGCTGACCCTTCAATCACTGTTCGTGACATCGCAGGGCAGAACCGTGGGCTCTGTGTCCTGGGTGGAGGTACCAGGGTCTTGGGGGTGGGGGCAAAGCGGAAGAGATGGGGACACCAGCAGTCTTCTTTTTCAAATTCGGGGGCTGCATAGGTTTCTGATGAACCCCATGTCCTGAGATTGGCCATTGGCCTGGGACCCCCAGTTGCCAAGCTGCTACATGCTGGATTCAGTGACCCCCCGCCTCATCTATGCCATAGGGGAGGCGCCAGCTCCCGATCTACCCAGAATTGGCCATTCCCCAGGGGAGTCACTAGTACTTGAATCCCAGGCCGGATATGTCTTTATCTCCTCTAATGCCTCCTCCTCCCCAACCTCTGGTTCTCTGTCGTAGTTGAAGAAAGCAATTTCTACCCTGACCGATCCACCCATGGCCAAGTGAGTCAGCCTCCAGGTCAGCTGCTTTGTGCCCGGTCCCTCAGCTACTTGGTAGAGCCATCATCTCTAATCAGGCCAGAAGAGGCCCCCACATTCACAAACCCCCATCCTGAGGGGACAAGGGCTTCTGCCTCGAAGAATTCCACCTGGGTAGAACTAAAAGGACATGAAGACATGGGTGTGTGCTGTCACCAAGGGTGGAGACGTGTGTCTTCTGGGCTTGTCTATTTTCAACCAGGAGCTCCTGAGGAAAGTAAAGCTGATGTCCAGAGCTGTGGTTAAGCCCTCTTATCACTCAAGGGTGTGCAGAGGGACGGGAGGGGTTCCACATTCAAGCAGGCCTCTCTCAGCAACCCTTCTATGTCCTGGTGTTCAAGGAGTCCTCTAGCTCTCTGTCTACCTATGCCATGATTTGGTCTGCCCAGCCAGACCACGCAGGATGATCTGTGTCCCCTAAAGATCCAGTTTCATTCCTGTAGAGCCGGCCTGTACCATTAATTAATTCACCTGCAGCAAAGCAGGCCTCACACAGCTCTGCTCGCAGCCTGACATCTAGGCACTCTAGCCCTTCCACTCAGTGAGATGGGCCACTCAGCCTCGGGCCATGGCCATGGGCTTTGTGATGTGGTCCTTGATGGTCTGCATCACCCTTGGGGGCAGGGATGGCTACTGGGTGACTGTTCCAACGGAAGATCCAGTTCAGGGCACCCCAGTATCTTCAGATCATCACAGGGTCTGTATCCAACTCATGTCTGTTCAATGCCCTTGAGCACTGACTGTCCCGAACCCCCGATGTCACCCACAGTCTGTGGCCTGCACTGTCCGTACCCTACGACCACAGTCGGAGGAGGCCTTGCTGTACCCTCTCTCTTTCCTGTGATGTCCCCAGTCTTGTGACCTCACTTCACATACATGCCCCTCCTTCTCAGTGTCCCATTCCCAGGAGACACTCCTATGAATCTAGGGCAAGTTTCTGGACCAACCTCGTAGGCCTCAGACTGGCCTTTCTGATCCAGTATCCCGTACTCATGGGTGAACAGTTCTGACGTAGTTGCCCTGTGCGTTCCCGTCTCTGCTAGGGCGAGACTCGGGTGGAGCAGGTAGGGAGAACTTCTTGGAGGAGGCAGCCTGGAGCTGGGCTTTGAAGGCCTACTGGGACAGATCAGGTGTAGGTCAGGCTGGAGGCCTATGTGGGGGCAGGACATCAGGGCATGGGAGCGTGTGGAGAAAGAGCGTCTTCACCCAACGATGACCAGGAATAGAAAGCAGGGAGAGGACCATAAAGCAGGTACAGCTTTAAAAGAAAGGAAGAAAATAAAGTCATGGGCAGGGGAAACGGCTTAGTGGGTAAAGTGCTTATTGTGCAAGCATGAGGACCTGAGTTCGGATTCCCGGCACCCACATAAAAGCTTGGCCATCGCCTGTAATCCCAGCCCTGGAGAAGCGGAGACAAGAGCATCCCTGGGGCTTGCTTGCCAGCTGCTCTGGCCAAATTGCTCTGGTGAATTTCAGGATCAGTGAGAGCTACCGCCTCAAAAAATAAGATGGAGGGCAACTGAGGGAGATGCCTGACACCAGCCACGCAGTGGTCCATGCACATCTGCCCACACACATGCACGCATATAGACACATACAACGTGAAAAGGGGCTGCAGACACAGCTCAGTGGCAGAGTAAGATTCAGATTCAATGCCTACACTGCCCCCACCCCAAATCCATGGTTTTTAAAAACACTTAAAATTTTTCAGGAAGAAATCAATCACATTCACAATAACTACAAATAGTAATTAAGAAAATGCCTAGCAATAAAGTTAAACAACAAAACGAGCAATTTCTACCATGAAAATATCAATCAAAGATATTGAAGAGGAATCCCCCAAATGGAAAGACATCCTATGACCATGGACTAGAAGAATTAATATTGTCAAAATATCCATATTTCCCAGAGTTATCTACGGATTCAATTCAGTTGACTTTCAAATTACAAATTACATTCTTCGTAGAAATAGAAAAAAACATGCCAGGGGCTGGAGAGATGGCCTCGGGGTTAAGAGCACTTGCTGCTCTTCCAGAGGACCTGAGTTCAGTTCCTCGCACCTACATCAGGTGGGTCACAACTGCCTGTAACTATAGCTCCAGGGAATCAGATGCCCTCTTCTGGAGTCTATGGGCACCTGAACTCACATGCATATACCCCAAACCCCAGCGCCTCTACAAAACACTGCAAAAGTTGCATGGGTTCCCCAAAGTGAAAGGAATCCTGATCAGAAAAAGAAAAATCTAGAAGGATTCCAATACCTGACTTCAAAGCTACAGAAATGGAAGCAGCATGACTCTAGCATAAAAATAGGCACATTAGCTGGGTGTGGTGGCACATACCCTTAATCCCAGCGCTTGGGAGGCAGTGGTAGGTGGATCTCTGTGAGATCAAATAGCGAGTTCCAGGCCAGCTGGGCGACAGGGAGACCTGGGCTCAAAAAGCCAAAACAAACAAACAAAAAAGTCACATGGACCTGTGGGACCAAAACGAAAACCCAGAAATGAATCTGTGCACCCCTAACCAGCTGAGTTCTGACAAAGGTGGCACGAATGTGCATTGGAGAAAGGAAATTCTTGCCAACAAATGGTGCCCAAGCTAGGCATGATGCCCTATGCCTGCAGATCCTCCGTGGGAGGCACAGGCCAGAAGATCAGGAGTTGGAGGCCAGCTTGGGATACATGGGAACATCTTGCCTTAAAAAACAATAATTTGGGGGCTGGAGAGATGACTCAGAGGTTAAAAGCCCTGGCTGCTCTTGCAGAAGATCCAGGTTTGGTTCCCAGCACTACACGGTGGCTAGCAACTGTCTGTAATTCCAGTTCTGTACATACGCAGTGCACATATATACATAAGTGCAGGCAAACACTTGTACACATAAAATAAAAATGAATAAAGCTTTTACAAAATAAGTAAGGGGCTGGAGAGACGGTCAGAGGTGGTTAAGAGCACTGGTTGTTCTTACAAAGGACCTGGGTTTGGCTCCTGGTGCCTACACGGTAGTTAACATAGTTACTCTTTGTAACCCTAGTTCCAGGGGATCTGTTGCCTTTTTTTGGTCTTCACAGGCATTGCATGACATGAATGTACTTACATATGTGGAGGCAAAGCACTCATGCACATAAAATAAACATAGAATTTCTTAAAAAAGAAAAAATTGTCATTTTTTTTTTTTTTAGACAGATCTCTGTGAGATCAAGGACAGCCTGGTCTACAGAGTGAATTCTAGGCTAACTGGGACCACAGAAAGATCCTATCTTTAAAAAAAAAAAAAGCAATTTTAAAAATGTGCTGGAGGGGCTGGAGAGAAGACTCTGGTTAAGAGTACTGGTTGCTCTTGCAGAGGACCTGGGTTTGGTTCCTATCACTCACATGGCTAACAATCATCCTCAACTCCAGTTCTAGGGTATCTGATGCCCTCTTCTGGCCTCTGTGGACACTAGATGCACATAGTGCACACACATGAAGACAAAACACTCTTACACATTTAAAAAAAAAAAGGTGCCAGAGAAACTGGCTATCCATATACAAAGGAAGGAAGCTAGGTATTGTGCTACATTATCATGACAAAATACCTGACAACTTAAAGTAGGAAGATTCCTCCCCCCCAGATTTATTTTTATTTTGTGTGTATGAGTGTTTTGCCTGCCTGCATGTTTGTGCACTATGTGCATGCAGTGCCCTCAGAGACCAGAAGAGGGCACTGAATCTCCTGGAATTGGGGATAATTGTGAGATGCCATGTGGGTGGCTGGTACCTAATTCAGGTCCTCTGCAAGAGTATCAAGTCCTCTTAATTGTAGATCCATCTCTTGAGCCCCAGAAGGAAGAAGTTTATTTGGGCTCACAGTTTGAGGGTATAAAGTCCATCATGGCAGGGGGAGTGTGAGGTGCCTCAAATCAGGAAACAAAGAAGGCTGGTGGCCCGCTTATGCTCAGTTTGGACCCTAATCCTTCGAATGGTTTTGCCCAGATTCAAGGTGAGTCTTCTTACCTCAGTTAAAACTCTGAAACCACTCACATAGAAACACCCCAAGGCATGTCTCCTAGATTGATTCTAAATCTTGTCAAGGACTAGAGACATGACCCAGGAGTTAAGAGCATGGGCTGCTCTAGCAGAGGACCTAAGTTTGGTTCCCACTGTCCACATGAAGACTAATAACCATCCATAACTCCAATTCCAGGGAATTGTATGCCCTCTTCTGACATGGATACTGCATTGCACTTACATGTATGCAAGTAAAACACTCCTACACATAAAATAAAATAATTAAATCTTGTCAAGGTGACAATTAAGATTAATCATTGCAGTTCCACTCCTTGTCGACTTGACACTCAAACACAACATTTTAAATTGTAACCTTCCACCCTGGATCCCCATCGACTCACAGCCATCTTATAATGCAAAAGGCATTCATGTCATCTTCAAAAGTCCTCATAAGCCTTCTTGATTTCAGCATTGCTCAAGGCAACGTCTTAACTGTGAGATCTAGAAAAAAAAAAAAAAAAGTTGCATACTTTCAATATATAACGACAGAGTAAACACTGTTGTTCTAAAAGACAAGAGGGAGAAAGCGAGAGAAGAATGAGCCAAAACAAAACTGAAACTCAGCAGGACAGACGCCAAATCCTGCAGCTTCATGCCCAGCCTCTGGAGCTCGTAGTAGAATCAGCTGGACTCTAATGGCCTAGACACAGTTCTATTACCTGTGTCTATGTGACATCTCCTTGGGGCTGGCTTCACTCTGTGTCTGTAGATTTCTTTAGGGACATCCCATGGTCCTGGCATCTCCAACACCCTGGGGTCTCCAGGGCAATTCTTGCTTCACCTTCACAGTTGCATGCAGTGGTTTTCAGGGCTCCTGTCAGGGAATGAAAACCTGCCATGTACTGCCTGGCCTCGGGAGCTTTCTGGAGCCTTGGTATAAACCTCTATGCCCCCCTCGCTCTGTCATCTTTCATGTTCGCAAAGCCAGTACGACTTGAACAATGCCTCCACCTTCTGCTGCCAACTTCAGAGGTATCACTTGGACTGCAGTTGCTGTAGCAGCTGTGTGATTTTAGGGTGACTCTCAGGAAACACTTCCCTAGATGGCCATTTTTCAGCAGGGAACCTTCGGGGTGGCATTCTTAGTTTAGGCTTTATCCTTTCAAACTAATTTACATTTTGACCAATTGGAGCCTTCAGTGCATGGAAGCAGGACACCTTTCATATAGTCTCAGTTCCAAGTACAAGGTTTTTCTTTAATGGTGTAAACCTCGAACAATTACAACTCTACAATGCTCGTCCTGCTAAAATGCCTTTCCTTGTCAAACTGCATACTTCCCATATTTTTCTGTTCTACCTGCTGCCCTTTCTCAGTGTAGACTTGGATGAGAGCAGAGAGAAATAACTAAACCACAACCTCAATGCTATGGTGCTTCAAATTTCCTCCACTAAACAGAGCAGCCCACTACTTTAGAAAATTACTTATTTCTGTGTGTGCCTGGTGCCCACAGAGGCCAGATCCCCCAGAACTGGAGTTACAGATACTTGGGAGCCACCATGTTGGTGCTGGGAATCGAACCCAGGTCTTTTGCAAGAGCAACCAGTGCTCAGAACTGCTAATTCATCTCTCCAGTCCATAGTCCACTATCTTTAATTCAGTCTCACTTACAATCTCTGGACAAAGGAAGAATGAAGTCAGCTTCTTTTCGAGAATATAACACAAATGATCTCTAGCCCAGTTGCTGAAAGAGTCCTTGTTCCCCTCTGAAACCTCATGAGTTCGATATCCACCATCTTCATTTCTCTCAGCGTTGTGGTCTTCCAAACTCCCACCAGAATGACCCAATAAGCAATGCTCCTGCAGCTCCAAACGCTTCCACTTTCTTCTACAAGCCCGTTCTAATGGCCCAACACCCACACTAGGTTTGTCATAGTAATGACCCCATTCCTCATACTAATTTTCTGTGTTACTTTTCTTATTGCCATGACAACATATCTGACAAAAGCAGCTTAAAAAATAAAGGAAGAAAAGTTATATTTAGGTTTACAGTCTGAGAGGATAAAATCCAGTATGGCAGGGAATAACAACAGGAACTTGATGAAGCTGATCACACTGCATCCACAACCAAGAAGCAGAGATGGAGGCTGGTGCTCTACCGACGCTTGGCTTTTTACTCAGTCCAGGACTTCATACCGTGGAAGGTGCTGTTCTTATTCAATGTGGGTGTCCCTCAGCTAAATTTATCTGGAGAAACTGTCCTAGACATGCCGCCTAGGTTGACTCTAAGTCTTGTCAACTTGAATCAAGACGACTCAATATATAAAGGCTTGCCTCCAAGCCTGGCAACCTGAGTTCAATCCTTGGAACCTAGGTGGAAGGTGAGAACCACTTCCTGCAAGTTGCCCTCTGCCCTCCACATATACACAGAGGCATGTGCCTGCCCACACACATACACATATGAAAAAAACATCTTAAAATGTTTTTTTTTTAAATGCTAGAACCAGTGAGATAGTTGAGCAGGTAAAGATGCTTGTCACCAAGCCTGATGACCTGAGTCTGATCTCCAGAACTCACATGGTGGTAGGAGAGACTGATTCCCATAAATTGTCTTCTGACCACCACAGACATGCATGGCACATATACTTGTGAATGTGCGCACACACACACACATGTACACACAAATAAATAAAATAAATATGTGGACATACAAAAATTTTAATTAAAAATTTTAAGTTAAAAATTAGCTATTACAATTTCTCTCTCTCTCTCTCTCTCTCTCTCTTATAGAAACAGAATCTCAACAGAATCTCATGTAACCCAGGCTGACATGTAACCCCAGCCTACTGCAGGCAGTGCCCTCCCTATGCAGGTGGGTCTAGATGGTGTAAGAAAGCTGCTGAGCATGTGCCAGAGAGCAAGCCAATAACAGCATTCTTCTCCCGTTTCTGGTTCAGTTCCTGCTTGAGCTCTTGCCCTCACTTATGGACTTCCTCAATTATGGGCTGTGACCTGGAAGTGTAAGCCAGAATAAACTTGTTCTTCCTCCCAAGTTGCTTTTGGTCATGGTTTTTATCAAAGCAGCAAAAAGCAAACTAGGACGTGCCTCTGCTTACTAAACGTTGCAATTTTACAAGCTTGTACCACCATACCAGCTGTTAGACCCTTCTTTTACCATACAAATAAACCAACTCATAATTGATCAAAGACTTACATGTTAATGTTAGACCTAAAACCATGAACCTATTAGAAGTTACAGCAGAAACACTTCAAGACGTTTGTCTTGGCAATGACTTTTTTTTTTTGAGAAAGGTTCTCACTATGTAGCACTGGCTGGCCTGGAACTTGCTATGTAGATCAGGCTAACCTCAAATTCACAAAGATTTGCTTGCCTCTGCCTCCTAAATGTTGGAAGTAAATGTATGTGCCACCATGCCTGGCTGGTCTATCTATCTATCTATCTATCTACCTATCTATCTCCAAAAGTGCAGAAATAGAAACAAACGAACAGGATTGTTTTAGACTAAAAAACTGCTACATCGCAAAGGAAACAGCCAATGCTATCAAGAGACAGTGTATAGAATGAGAACAAATATTTGCAAACTCTTCTTCAGAGAGGGAAGTAAAATCAAGGAAATGCATAAGGAACTTGAGCAGTGTCCCCCACAGGCTTTGAGCACTCGGTTCCCACTTGCTGGCGCTGTTTTCAGAGGTTTGTAGACATTCATCCTTGCTGGAGGAAGTATTTCACTAGGGGTGGGCTCTAAACATTCATAGCTGCAGAGATGGCTCAGTGGTTAACAGCACTGGCTGCTCTCAGAGGACCCAGATTCTATTCGCGGCACCCACATGGCAACTAACAACCATCTGGAACTCCAGTTCCAGGGGATGCGATGCCCTCCTCTGACCCCTGAGGCTTTGCATGACGTGGCTGCACATACACACATGCATTCATACACATAGAAAATAAATTAATAATTTTCTAAAGAGTCCATGGCCTCTTCTCGCCCCTAGTTTCTCTCTGTCTGCCTCCGCTGTGGGTCCGAAGATGTGAAGCTCAGCTTCCTGCTCCAACCACCTGCTACCTGGTCTCCCCTGCAGACTTTTATCCCTCTGGAACCCTAAACCCAGATAAACCCTTCTTGCTGTAAATTGCCCTGGATATGATGTTTTATCATAGCAACAGAGAAGAAATGACTAGAAATGCCAAAAATAAAAACAAATAATCCAGTAAACACCAAATGATTTTTAAAATATTTTGTTCCTTTATTTTACTTTATGTGTATGAGTGTACTGCCTGCATATATGTAAGTGCACCCATGTCATGCAATGCCTGAGGAGGTCAGAAGAGGTCATTGAATTTCCTGGAATTAGAGTTATAGATGATTGTTAGTTGCTGTGTGGGTGTGATGGGAATTGAACTTGGGTCCTCTGCAAAATGACTCGTTTGGGGGTTGGAGAGATGGCTCAGAGGTTAAATGATTTTAAAAAACATGTCTGAAAATGGGTCATGCCAAAGGGAAATGAGTATGAAAAAATGTCATTAATCATGAGAGAAATGCCCCCCAAGATCGTGAGTATATCACCTCATAGAAGTCGGAACGACTATTTTTTAAATTATTTTTAATTTAAAATGTTTGATTTATTTTTACGTGTGCAGTGCCCATGAAGGCCAGAAGAGAGCACTGGATGCCCTGGAACTGGATTATGATGACTGTTAGCCACCATGTGGGTGCTGGGAACTGAACCTAGGTCCTCTGCAAGAGCAGCCAGTGCTCTTAACTGCTGAGCCATCTTTCCACCCTCGATTTTTATCATTTTTAATTATGTATATGGACGTGTGTGTGAGGGGAAATATGTCCATGTGTGCAGGTGCCTGAAGAGACTGGAGGGGCTGGAACCCTACAGCTGGGGTTCCAGGGGGCTATGAGTTGTCCAAGTTGGATACTGGAAACCAAGTCGGGCCCTCTGCAAGAACAATTAACATTCTTAACTGCTGAGCCATTTCTCCAGCCCTAGAACGCTATTTTTTGTTTCAAAGATTAAATCAAATGTGGTAGCACATGTCTGTAATACTAGCACTTGGGAGGCAGAGGCAAACAGATCTCTGTGAGTTAGAGGCCAGTCTGATTAACATAATGAGTTCCAGGCCATCCAGGGCTTCATAGTGAAATCTGTCTAAAATAACCAAGCCAACAAAAATATTAAAAATAATAGCAACTACTGGCGAGAATGTAAAAGAATTCCATAGACTGTGGGAGGGTAAAGTCTGAGACCCATTATGGGAAATAATGCATATGGTGCTTCCTCTAAAGACGAATAATCTGTCATGCGATCCGACAATCAACCAGTGGGCTTATATGCAAAGCAACTGAAGTCGATGCGGTGAGTAAAGGTTAGGGGACACTTGTACATCATGCTTATCATAGCAACAAACAGATTATTCACAGCAACCAAGGCATGAGATCAACTGTGGTGTCTAGTTATGGGTGTGTAAGGAAAATGTAGACAGAGACAATACAGAATTATTAAGCTCTACACAAATGGAATTCTGCATTTGGGCAGCATGCGTGGGACTAAAGGACATGATGATGAATGAACTAAGCCAGGCACAGAGAGACAAATACCTGTCCTTACCTAAAATGATGCTAGAAAGTAGATTCATCTGAAGAGAGAATAGTGGCCAGAAGTCTGTGCAGGGAGGAAAGAGAACGGATGGTTGGTGGGCACTGGGGTACCACTGGACAGAAGGAAGCACGTTAGGGCTGGTGTGGTTGATAGCAACTAACTGTATATCTCAAAGTAGCAAGTAGAGAAGCTTTCAAATGCTCCCAATGCACAAGGACGTGACTGACTGCACTGTAGAGTCCACACACACCGTGCACTTAGGCTATGAGCAATTTATTCTACTTATATATTTTTAATTATATTTACGTATTTGTGCATGTACATATGTATGCATTACAGGCAATACAGATGCATGCCATGGCGCACATGCGGAGGTCACCTAACAACTTTTGTGAGTCAGCTCTCTCCTTCTACTGTGTGGGTTCTGGGTATCAAACTCAGATCATCAAGCTTGGTGACAAGCTCCACTCTACCTGCTGAACCATATTGTTGGCCCAAGCAATTTATGTTTAATTTTCAATTGTGTGTATATGTGTGTCTGCCCTTATGTGAGTACAGGTGCCTACCAAGGCCAGAAGAAGGAATCAGATCCCCTGGAGCTGGAGTTACAAGCAGTCATCAGTTTCCCAACATGGGTGCTGGGACCTGAACTTATGATTCTCTACAAGAGCAGAACATGATCTTAGCGACTGAGTCATTTCCCCACCCTCAACCCCCACCCCAATCAAGCAATTTATTTTAGAAATTCTTTCTTCAGTTGGACATGCATGTGAGGAAATGTGAGTAGCTCACACCTATAATCCCAGCACTTAGGAAGCAAAGGCAGGAAAATCTCCAGTTTGAGGCCGGGCTGAGCTCCATAGTGTGATTCTATCTCAAAAGCTAAGGGCTGGGGATGTAGGGAAGCACGTGGCCTGGAGCTCATTCACGTATCCCTTAAAGAAAAACCAAAAACTAATTTATTTCTTCAAAAATAAATTAACCTGAGCCGCTTACTCTAACTTTGCTGGGGGGTTTTCTTTTTTCTTTTTTGTTTGAGATGGGGTCTCCTTGTAGTCCAGCTGGCCTGGAATTTGCTATGTAGCCCAGGCTGGCCTCAATCTCTCACAGAGATCTGTCTGCCTCTGCCTCCTGGATGCTGGGATTAAAGACATGCTGGGCATAACTTTTTTTATATAAAATATTTTATCTATTGTTTTTATGTTATGTGTTTGAGTGCAATGCCTGCATTGCCTGCATGTAGGTAGGTACACCCATGCCATGCAACACCTGTAGAGGTCAGAAGAGGGTGTCAGATTCCCCTGGAACTGTTACCCACCGTCCGAGTATTGGGAATCAAACCTGGTCCTCTGCAAGAGCAGCCAGTGTTCTGAACTGCTGAGCCATCTCTCCAGCCCCATAACCTTTTTTAAAAAAGTTTAACTTTTAATTTATTAGAACCCAGTAAGTGATGATTTTTTTCAAAGCAGAGTCTCCATTAAATTAACAATTCAGAGCAAAATATATTTAAAAAAAACCAAAATCTTAAGTCAGAAGTAAAACATTATAAAAATAAAAAGCAGCATATCTAATACAGATTGTAGAATGTCAGAATTTTAAGAGATTCATATAAGATTTTATAGCAATAAAAAGTTTGTTCTTTTACTTATTTATTTAGGTCTTTTTGAGACAGGGTCTCCCTGAAGTCCCAGCTGACCTAGAAATAACTAGGTAGATCAGGCTGCCCTTGAACTCACAGAGATCTGCCTGCCTCTGCCTCCCAAGTGCTGGGATTAAAGGCGTGCGCCACCATGCTTGACTTTATAGCAATAAAATATTAACACAGCCAGAAATATTATCAATTAGTCCAAGATTTCTCATTTTATAAATAAAACGTTTTTTTTTAAATGTCTGTGGATCATCATACTTATTACTGGCACACCAAAAAAAGAAAAGTGGGTGCACAGGTGAGTACAAGTTCATGTGTGTGCAGGTACTGGTACACATGTGTGCACATAGGTGTGGAGGTCAGAGGTCAACCTCAGAGGTTGTTCCCCAGGAGCCACCCACCTTGTTTTTGAGACAGCGTCTCTCCACGGGGACCTAGGGCTTGCTGACTGGGCTAGGATGACTGGTGCCAAGCCCCAGTGACCCACCTGTCTCTGCCTCCCCAGCAATGGGGTTACAGGGACAAGAATCCATGCTCTGTTTTATGATTTGACATGGTAGAAAAGAAAATTTTAATAAGTTACTTCATTGTTTTCTGCTCGTTAAATAATTTTGAACTGAAATAGAACCTTCATATGTCAACAAATACATCATCTAATTCTTCTAGGAGTCTGAATTTTGATTAGAGCCTCAGTGTGGGGACTTTTCATGCGAGTTTGCCATTCTGTTCTTTATTTTTCAGTATTGGGAATCAGGTCGCATGTATCAGAGGTAAGGACTCTACCCTTGAGCTACCTTCGCTCCCCTCTATTTCACATGTGCAAAAACAAAATTAACAACCTTAAATTTCCCCCTTATGATCAAAACCTTTCATTTTCAGAGAGCAGGAAAAGATTTAAAAGTACTTGAAATCTGAAAGCAAAGGTTAGCTAGCTTATACATTCGAAAATGGACAATGTCAAAAAAGACAAAAGGCATTGAAAATAATTCTGTAAGTCTAGCAATGTGAGGTTGGTGAGGTCTTGATATTATTTACAAAGATTTTTTTCCCTAACTTATTTACTTATTAGTTTTATTTTATGTGTATGAGTGTTGTGCCTGCACGTATGTAAGTGCACCTGTGTCGTGCAGTGCCTGGGGAGATCAGAAGAGGACGTGGGATCCCCTGGAACTGGAGTTATGGACAGTCATTAGCTGCCATGTGGGTGCTGGGGACTCAAACCCAGGTCTTCTGCAAAAACAGCCAGTGCCCTTAACCACGGAGCCACCTCTCCAGCTCCCCCACAACCTTTTTATAAAATGGCCTCTTGCTACCTAGCTCACATCGGTCTGACATTCCTGGCCTTGGGCAGTACTCCTGCCTCAGCCTCCCAAGGTAGCTGGAACTGTAGGTTTGAGCTACCATTCAAACCGGCCTCTGTGAGTTTGGACAAGAAACCTCACAGTTTCATGATGCCATTTCTTTTAAACAGGACAACTGGCCATCTTCCTAGGAGCATTCGTCCATCTTGGGCAGTGCTGAGCATCATGCCCAGTTCCAGGGGAGAGCTAATCGTGGAGTCCTCTAACCCCCGTGTGTACGTATTTTGCTGGCTTCATCCTTCTCTTCCTCTCCTCTCCTCTTCTATTTTGCACCCTTTTCCAAGCCCAACTGAAGGGTCCAGACCCTGAGGCTCAATTGCAGAAGAGGACTCCCTCCAGCAGGGCAGTTGGGCGTGCTTCCTGACTGACCCTCCGTGCGGGACACCTCTGCCCCGCTTCCCCACATCTCAGCAGCTGTGTCCTTCCTGCTCTGTTGGCTTGGGAGTTCTGGTTGGCCTGTCTGGGGCCTTCATACTGCTCACAGCAAACTCCTGCCTAGGGAGGGGGAAGGGAGGATGTTGATTGGTGGAGTGCACACCGGCTCAGGTGCTCAGGGCAGTGCAAACAAAGAGGCTCTGTTAGAAGAGCGTCAGTCAGAACATCTGCAGGCGGGCTGAAAGGTGAGGAGCTGCTAGCTCTGAATAGAGCATGCATTTGAACTTGGATGGGACCAGCCAGGGTCAGGGCGGGTGGGGGTGGAGGAGGGCAGGGGTGTGTGGGAGGGCAGGGGCAGAGCCTCACATTCACCCTCAAGGGTCTTCTTCTGGGCCTGGGATCTTCCTGCTTTCTGCGTGTAGAGATGAGAAACACACGTACTCAGGGATGGGTATGGGGTATCACTGCTGTCCATGGGGGCCCTGCAGTGACAGGAGCCATTCCTGGGCAAAACGAATATTCTGAGCAATAGAATCAGTCCAGGGTCCCAGGAAGGTGGTAGCAGGGGGCCTCAAGGCGGGAGAGGTCCTGAGAGGGATTAGGGTCCCACCACCCTCACTTGCTTCTGGCCATGGAGAGAATTCGGAGGAAACTCCAACTCTACACTTAAAGCGCACAGACACCCCCTAGGTGTGTGAAGAGATCATACCAGATCAGTCACACTTTCCGATAACTTCCTGCACAGCAGCATGGCCCACCCTCCAAACAAGTGCACACAGCCTTCTCTTCTACTCTAGAGACAGTATTTTGGAAGAGCCTAGACTTCGGGTACAGGCTCAGAGTGGCTCACCAAGCAGCCGTCCATCTGTCATCAGAGAACCGATGGAGGAATTCGTGGGGCTGTGTGAAGGCTCCCCAGAGAAGCCAGTGACTCTGTCAGAGCTGTGGGGTCCGTGTCCACGAATCCGGCGAGGCATCCGAGGTGAGAGCTGGGTCCCCATCCCCACAGAGTTGTTTCAATACAACACTCAACCTAGACCCAAGACCACCTTCCCCAAGGCAGAGTCTCTTGGATGCCAGGAGGAAATGATCTGACTGTTCACTTTAAACCTGACCATCCCTCTCCCAGAAAGAGACAGAGTGCAGACCCAAACACTGGGGGCCCACAGCCAAAGAGGGCCCGTTTCCAGGCTGTGCTGGCTGTTAGTGGCCAAGGGTGTAGCTGGAGGCCTGGATTACAGATGGTCTCACAGGCTCTGAGCGCACACCGGGGGCTTGCCATACTTTGTGGTCTCGAAGCCCTGGGCCTGATGAGATATTCCTGAGGGGTACAATGTCAGGCCCCTCAGATTGCCTTGTCTCTTTGACCATCCTTCCTTCAGGGCCAGTGTGGGCTGAGGTGGAGAGACAGAAGGCCTTCTGAAGGGGCCACAAGCCTGGCATCCTTTGAGCCATCACCTTACCTGCCACAAATCCTGCTTGGCCTCTCCTCATCACCTTCAGCTCTAGCTCCTGGCCATTAGTCTGCCCCACCCAGCCCTTCCCTGCCCTGGGCCTGAGTAGTGCCAGGGCAGGAGTTGTGACTCCAGTGTCTGCCCAGGGGGCCTGGAGTGGCTGAAACAGCGGCTGTTCCGCGTGAGTGAGGACTGGTACTTCCTGATGGCCCTTGGGGTGCTCATGGCTTTGATCAGCTACACCATGAACTTTGCCATTGGACGTGTGGTCAGAGGTAAGGCCTCCCAGGCATGCACACCCACCTGGGGCCATGGGATTCCTGCACACATCTGGGCCACCATGGGCAGTGGAACAGGGCAGGGCTGTGGGTGACCAGGCCTGAGGTTGGCCCTGACTTTGCTCCTCATCAGTTGAGGGACCCTGCTAAGCTTCCATCTCCTCGCTGGCCTCAGCCATCTCACCTGCTCAATGGGGAAGAGATCCTGAAAGTTTAGTAGACGTTTCTTCTGTCTGTCATGCTACCTATTCTTGTCCTTTCTCTCCCTCTTTGCTGCCTGCTTTGTGGGGCACCAAAAAAGTTCTCCAGACACCCAGCTGCCATAAGGAGATGCCACACTGTCTCACCCTGTCCTCTCTAAGCCTCCTTTGGTTTTCAGGGACACAGGGTACCGGGGAGGCACCATGATTGGCTGCTGGAAACCTAGGCTCGGAAAGTTGAGTCCCTTAGCCAAGGTCTCACAAGTAGGAAGCAGGAAAACTGAAATATGGATCCAGAGACCTAGTTACCCTCCCCGCTCACTGGGCGGCGTAGTCTGACAGAGGGGGCTGTAGAGGCTCTGGGTAGCTCCATGACTGCTGTCTGTCTCTAGCACACAAGTGGCTGTACAAGGAGGTTGGGGACAGCCACCTGCTCCGGTATCTCTCCTGGACCGTGTACCCCGTGGCCCTCCTGTCCTTCTCCTCTGGTTTCTCACAGAGCATCACGCCCTTCTCTGGAGGTGAGTCACGGTCTCCTGACCTCTGGGTAACCTGCCTTGCCCAGAAGTTCCCACAAGGTTCAAACTTTCCCACATCCTGTGCGACTTCTGAGGAAGGACACAGGGAGCAATGGCCCCATGTTAGTACTGGGGTACCAGGCTTAGAAGAGCTGGGACACTTACCCAAACAGGGACAGAAAAGGACCTGGGTCGCCACTGGCTCTACCTGACTTCCCAGAGCCCCTGTGGGCTAGGAAGAAAGACTCGTGGCTGGTTACCTGCAGAACCGTGACCAATAGTAACTAATGCCAGGGATGGACCGTTGAGCTTCGTGCTGCTATAGCGCAGGGGACCTCTCCCAGGTGGATCTGGTGATGACTTGACAATCCATCCTGGGTCGGATGCTGCTGCAGTCTCCAGACCCCACTCTGATCCTCAGATTTCTCCTCTGGCAGCAAAAGTTGTGAATCCTCTTCCTGGGGTGTGTGGGATCCAGAGGATGGTGCAATACACCATCCTGTGTGTGTTACAGTGCTGGTACCCTGTGCTGGGAATGGTGCCGGAGCCGCGGGCAGAAATCGAACCGCACCCGAAGCGGGGAGTGAGGATGAGAAAGTGGGGAGAGAGAGAGAGAGAGAGAGAGAGAGAGAGGAGAGAGAGAGAGAATGAGAAAACAAAAGGACAGACTCAGGAGGACTGTCAGTCACACTGAAGCAGCTTGCCTTTATTAAGTCCCCCTATTTATACTGTGAGGTGAGAAAAACAATACTAACACAGGCAAAATAACTTAAGATGTGATTGGCTTCCTTCAAAGATCTTCATGTGACCTCAGTCTTGGGTGTAGAATAAACTTCTCCTCAGGTGTGAATCATTTGCATAATGAAAACTCCTGCTTCCAACAGCACTTCTGTGCACGAGATTGACTTCTGCCTAACCCAAAACTAGGGCTTAGTTCAAGGCAGGCACATGGCCCCCGACAGAATGGGAACTCATAGTGTCAGTACTGGGAGGCAGAAACAGAAGAGGTGCCCAATCCAGGACCACAAAGTGAGGCCTTGCTGAGAGAGAGAAAAAGAGGAGGACAGACAGATGGATGGACAGACAGGCAGAGAGAGAGACAGTTTACAGATGCCGCCCTGAAGGCAACTGATCATTTGATCTTGTAAGCTAAGCAGGGTTGGGCCTGGTTAGTGCTTGGATGGGGGTGGGAGGGAGAGAGAGGGAATCTAAACTATCTAGACCTTGTCTTTCCCTGGCCCAGGGTCTGGACTCCCAGAGCTGAAGACCATGTTGTCTGGTGTGATCTTGGAGGACTATCTGGACATCAAGAACTTTGGGGCCAAGGTGGTGGGACTCTCCTGCACCCTGGCAACAGGCAGCACCATCTTCCTAGGCAAAGTGGTATGGACAAGGAGAGCTCATCTGCCCTCCTCTGCTCACCATCCCTCTACCTTGGAGAACACAGTCTTGTGGGAATACAGCTGGGTTCCTGGGTGTGACAAAATCCTTCTCTGGATGGCTCTGAGGTTTGGGGATAGCTGGGACAAGGATGTGAGTGAAGATCACACCGCCCTCTGGGCAGTGCTGTGGCTCTTTATCCTAGGCCTTAAGGAAGAAGAAGAGGAGGAGGATTAGGAGGAAGAAAAGGAAGGGGGGGGGAGGGACAGCTTCCCCAGAGCATGGGCCCTTTGCCTGTACCAACACCTCATCCTGGCAGGGCCCCTTCGTGCATCTGAGTGTGATGATTTCTGCCTACCTGGGCCGTGTGCGCACCAAGGCCATGGGAGGATCTGACGTAAGAGGCACAGGGAAAGCCCCTTCGGGGACTAGAAAGGGAAGCATGTTCATTCTGAACCCAGAACCCCTGTTCTCCCCAGAGCAAGGCCAAGGAAATCGAGATGCTTGCAGCTGCAGCAGCCGTAGGCATGGCTACAGTCTTTGCAGCCCCCTTCAGCGGTGAGCCCGCCCTCACCTCACTCTGGAGCTCCCACTGACCCTGTCTTACCTAGCTTGAACAGACGCCCAACTGGTGCCAGATCCCAGTGGGGGAACCTGCAATGTGCCATGTGCACAGACACCCCAGAGTGGCTGCGGTGGAGGGTCCAGTCACTGCAGGATTCCTTTAGACACATGTGGGTTTAAAGCCTGGCTCCTACTGTGTGACCCTGGCCTGTGAGTCCCCGTCTCTAAGTGTGGCTTCTCAGGCTGTGAAATGGGACTTATAGTCCCTCCCTGACAGGTGGGGACGGGGACATGTGGCCTTGTCAGGGTTGCTCTCCTGACTTCTGCCAAGGCGATAGGGGCCCCTGGCTGTCCCGCAGCAAGAGGGCAGGTCAGAGAGGGTCAGGGTGAGTGTGACCCCCACATCCTGCTGGAGGACTGGGGGTCCTCCTGAGCCGTGTGTCCCTTAGGTGTCCTGTTCAGCATCGAGGTCATGTCTTCCCACTTCTCCGTCTGGAATTACTGGCGGGGTTTCTTTGCGGCCACCTGTGGGGCCTTCATGTTCCGTCTCCTGTCAGTCTTCAACAGCGAGCAGGGTGAGTGAGCCCAGCTGCCTAGCAGGACCACCTAGGGGCTTAGTCCCCCTCCTCCCCCTTTCCGGCCTGCTCCTCCCCTTCCTCCCTTCTCTGGTTACCCTTCCTCCTCCTCCACTTCTGGCTCTGGGTCTGAATGCTTGCCCGTATTAAGAGAAAACTGTGAGTGTGAGAATCAATTTATTTATAGTCTTGGCCAAAGCAGGAGGGACATTCTCAGTCTGCCAGTACCTCTCGTTCAGTATCACAACTTACAGAGGGGGTTAAACATCCGCCAGAAAACATGTGTCTGCAGAGAGTCTTTCTCCTGGGGTCAGGCCTTCTACCGGGAGCCCATCGTGGAATTTTCCTAAAGGAACCCTAATCCTAGGTCGCTCCCTACATTTCTGCCTTTTTGGGTTCATTTTTCAATCTGGAGCAGTTTGGGGGTGCTGTGCCATATATTGCTAGATTGCTGTGTGGAGGCCATCAAGGGCAGCTAAAATGTCTAGGTTAAAAAAAGAACCACTTGGGGTTGGAGAGGTGACTCAGCAGTTAAGAGCACTGGCTATTCTTGCAGACGATTGGGGGTTTGAAACCCAGCACCCACACGGCAGCTATCAACCATATATAACTCCAGTTCCAGGGGATCCAACATCCCCTTCTGTCCTCCATAGGCATTGCATGATACCAGTGAACAGGTGTACATGCAGGCAATATACTCATACACATAAAATAAAAATAAATAAAATATTTTAAGAAGGAGCCACATGTCCTATGCCTGAAGGAAATACTAATCAGAATACATGCAGCAGCCAAGGCTGAGGGGGACTGAAAAGCATCCCCAGATAGACGGCCATGGAACATACTTTGGATCTCTCTTATTCTGTATACTGTGTCTGGGAGGGTCACTAACAATGACTAGACATGTTTATGCGTGTTTTGCCTGCATGTATCTAAGTGCATCTATGTCATATAATGCCTGTGGAGGCTAGGAGAGGGTGTCAGATCCTCTGGAATTGGAGTTAGGGGCGGTTGGGAGCTGCCATGTGTGTGTTAGGAGCCAAACCTGGGTTCTCTGCAGGGAGTGGTCAGTGCTCTTAACCACTGAGCCATCATCTCTCCAGCCTCCAAATGACTCTTTCGACCTTGACCTTTTCCCCTCTTCTGTCCCTGAACAAACTGTTTCTCTGAAGCCATGTCTGACTAACCATGCTGGATTCTGGTCCCGTCTTGGACACCAAATTAGTACACGCAAACACTGATTCGCCCTTAAGAGAAAATGACATAATCATTATAGAAACAGAAAAGTGAATTTACTTATATTTTTTGAACAAAACCAGACGTCACAACCTACAGAGATGCTGAAACAAGTCAGGACACATGCACCTACAGATAATCTTTCTTATGGTGTCAGGATTCTTAAGTACCTAATCTTCATGTCCAGCATTGAGTTTTCCAAACTTCTCTCAAGTGTCCAGGTGAAGAGCAGGGCAACCACAGCTGGGTGCGGAGGAAGGCCTTAAGGGTAGACAGAGCTAAGACAGAGGTGGTGGAAGCTGCAGGGCCAGACATGTTTGGGGTCAGGGCCTGGGCGCCACCACACTCTTGCATGAGTGATTCTGGGAGATGCTTTGGGTAGGGAGGAGTGTGACTTTAGACTTTCAGTTCCGTTCTCCTCCAGAAACCATCACTTCCATCTACAAGACCAGTTTCCGGGTGGATGTGCCCTTTGACTTGCCTGAGATCTTCTTTTTTGTGGCCTTGGGGTGAGTGAGTGGGGTCTCAAGACCCTGACAGCACCCAGATGAGCTCCTCCAGGAATGAACTTGGGGCCACTCCGGACTTAAATCACCATCATCACCTCCAGGGCCATCTGTGGTGTCCTGAGCTGTGTTTACCTGTTCTGCCAGCGGACTTTTCTCCGCTTCGTAAAGACCAATCGGTATACCTCCAAACTGCTGGCCACCAGGTAAGCTGAGGCAGGCAGGGAGTACCCTGATCCCAATCCCCTAACCGAGCTACTGTGCCCTCTCACGGTGCTTCCATTCTCTCACCAATGCCCCTTGCAAGTCCCACATCTCTCACTCCACTTACTGAGACCCCACCCACCAGTCACCGAGCCCTTGCGTCCTCTCTTCCCTGAACCTCCTCTGCCCCAGCCCTTGGAGTTCCTCATCCCTCCCCCTGACCCAGCAAGGCCAGTCCCGCCCTGGGCTGGCCAGGCCTTCCTCCCAGTCAGTTCTCCCTCAGCCCCTCCCTTTGCCACATCAGGTGTGCTGGGCTCGCCCGCACCTGTTTCTTCTCTACTGCTGCTTCTCCTCCTCCCCAGTTCTCTCCTCACTGTGAGCTCCAGGGTTGTGGGTTTACTTCTTCTGGGAGCTCTGGTGTCCCCCCACATTGTTGGGGAAGGAAAGGAGGCGAGCTCCAGTCCGCCTAACTCCCCTTCCCCACAGCAAGCCCTTGTATGCAGCTCTGGCTGCCCTGGTCCTGGCCTCCATCACCTACCCACCTGGTGTGGGCCGCTTCATGGCTTCCCGGGTAAGGGGTGCTGAGCTGGGTGGCAGTGGTGGGGAGCCCCCAGTTGCCATCTCTCTTGTACATCATCATTCGTTCCCACAAAACTCACTGAGGGAGATGCCTGTGAGTCACTTTTCAGATAACAAACACAGCTGAGCAATGGCAGAGGGTCCCCAGGGTCCCCCGTTGGGAAGTGGCCGTCCAGGCTCAGGTGGGAGGTGAGGTGGTTGGGGACTTGCTGAACTGCCACAACTTCTGCCCTAGCTGTCCATGAAGGAGCATTTGGACTCCCTGTTTGACAACAATTCATGGGCGTTGATGACCCGAAATTTGTCCCCACCCTGGCCTGCGGAGCCTGACCCTCAGAATCTCTGGTTTGAGTGGTTCCACCCACAGTTCACCATCTTTGGGGTGCTGGCTTTCTTTCTGGTCATGAAGGTTGGTCCCTTGTGTGGGCAGAGCCATGGCAGGCTCTGGGTGGGATGGGCTGCCTCCACAGCTGGAAGCTGGAGCATGGGCCCTGTATCCAGGTCCCTGATCTGACCCTGGCCCGCAGTGCTCCGGGGCAAGTCGCCTTAGCCTCCAGAGCCTCAGTTCTTTGTTGCTAAGATGAGGTAGGGGCAGGGGCACTAGCTCAGTCAATAACGTGCTGGCCTCAAAAGCATGAGGCCTCGCGAGCCTTAGCACCCATATAAAAAGCTGAGCATAGTGTCACACTTGTAATCCTAGCACTGCGGGGTGGAATCAGGAGGATCCCTGGAGCTCACTGGCCAGCCTTTGTAGCCTGATTGGTGAGCTCCAGGCCATGAGAGACCCTGTCTAAAAAGAGGTGGACAGTATTTCTGAGCAAGATAGATACCTGAGGTTGTCCTTCGCCTACGACATGCCTGAATACACACAAGTAGACACACACACACACACACACACACACACACTTTTTTAAAATGAAGTATTCTTTTTACTTTAGAGCAAGCTAAACAGGGAAAAAGGAATGACCTGGCATGTGCTCGGCACACAGTGTGCACTTTAACAGGGCTTGGTTCCTTCCTCTGGTTGATGTTCCTAGTGCCAGACACTGCCATGGGCCCAGTGTGAGCACCCTTTTCTCTAAGAACGTCCCATCTCTGTCCTGTCCCGCCCTTGTTTAATTCTGGTCCTGTTGTTGCCTGCTGCCTTCTGGTCCCCTCTCCCATCCCCCACAGTTCTGGATGCTAATTCTGGCTACCACCATCCCTATGCCCGCTGGGTACTTCATGCCCATTTTCATCATTGGTAAGTCTAGGTCTCTGGGAGGTTCCCCACACCATCTCCCTCCCGGGGTGGTACTGAGGATAGCCCGGTCTTGGGGGTTGGGTCATCTTGGCTATACCCTTCACCCTGAGTCTATGGCAGGAGCTGCCATCGGGCGTCTTTTGGGAGAAGCCCTCTCTGTTGCCTTCCCTGAGGGCATTGTCGTTGGAGGGGAGGTCAACCCCATCATGCCTGGGGGCTATGCTCTGGCAGGTGAGTGGGCCTGGGTCCAGCAGATAGGCAGACCTCATGGGCTAGTCTATGGTTGAAGGAGCTAATGTTTGTGTAGGGCACAGAGTGAACTGTCCAATATGTTCCCCAACTCCTCATACAAGGCCTACCTGTCCCTTGAGCAGTCCACTCCCTGAGCCCCATCATCCCTTAAGCCTTACAGCTCTCTCTTTCTCCTGTCTTTTCCCCACCCCCCACTGCTGAGCCTAGCCATGGTCATAGTATGCTCACCTTGCCTTCTGAGTGAGCCTGGCCCCTGGCCTGCTCTGCCTCATCTTGACTTTGTCCCTGTAGGGGCTGCGGCCTTCTCAGGGGCAGTGACCCACTCCATCTCCACGGCACTGCTGGCCTTCGAGCTGACCGGCCAGATCGTTCACGCACTGCCCGTGCTGATGGCCGTGCTGGCGGCCAATGCCGTCTCCCAGAACTGTCAGCCTTCCTTTTACGATGGTACCATCATGGCCAAAAAACTGCCGTACCTGCCATGGATTCGTGGCCGCAAGCTTGGGTGAGCCTCAGGCTGGCTGATGGGCTGATGGGCTGACCTCAGGCCACTTTCTGGTCCTCTACCTTCCTAGAGCCCCTTGTGCTGAGAGAGGAAGCTGTGGCCCAGGCAGGGCCCTGCCTTAATCTGCGTCATCTGCAGAGTGAGCAGATGGGAGAGGCCCCTCTCTATCCTCTCTTGCTCTGTCTCCAGAAGCAGAGCTCAGAGGCTCTTGAGCCTCTGTGTCCAAAGTCCAGCTCCAGATTTGGGCAAACTTCCTCCTCTGTCAGATGGGTGTGGCTTCTTTAGTGCTTTCAAGCTTTAAGGTTGTATTTTTACTCCCACATAATTTTTCTTCTAATAAAAGCCTCCCAGGTGGGGAAGCAGACAAGCCAAACCAAAAGAAATTCTCCAAGGAAGAATTCTGCTGGGTGACATGGATCTGGGGGTGCTTAATGCAGACATTAATGAGATTGTCGCTAAGCTTCTCCCCCCTGTGGGGGGTCCCGGAGCCCTTCTGTGCCTTGCACTCAGGAACCATCTTGTGTTCCTTTCTTTTCTCCTAGTGGCAACACAATATCTGACAAAAGCAACTGAAGGATGGAAGGGTTTATTTTGGCTCATGGGTCCGGGGGACAGTCCACCTTGGTAGAAAGGCATGGTGGCAGGCAGAGGGGTGGCTGGTCACACTGCATCGATAGGAAACAGGGGGCAATGCTGGCGCCCAGCTTTCTTCTTTCCTCGTGCAGCCTGGGACACCCATATTTAGGGTGGGTCTTCCTTCCTCTACTGACCCAATCTAGAAACTACCAGTCACGCCCTGTCTCTGCAATTCTAGATCCTATTGACAATATCAACCACCACGCACAGGTCCTCTCCCAGTAAGGTTCCTCCAGGTGTCCCTGCGTCATGTTGGCGCTGGCATCCCTCTACTCCAGGAACTGAAGGGAGCTTCCCTCTGCCCACAGCTCCTATCCTGTGACAGTGGAACACTTTATGAATCGCAACATCACCACGCTGGCCAAGGACACGCCGCTGGAGGAGGTGGTCAAGGTTGTGACCTCCACGAATGTGACGCAGTACCCCCTAGTGGAGAGCACAGGTATCCAATGGGAGGTGGGGAGTGACTACTTGGGAGGAGGCAATGTCAGGGCCGTGCAGCAAGAGCAAGCACGGCATTGGATCCTGGCTTTGCAACTGGACAGCTGTGTGACTTCAGGCAAGTCCCTTAGCCTCTCTGAGCTTCAGTTTCTTCATGGATAAAGTGAGCATAATACCCACCCTATCTGGGATATGTGTGTCATGTTTGGGGATGAGAAGGTTCTTGAGAAGCATCCCAGAAATGACTCTTGGGATTCTGGCCAAGAATGACAGTCATTTTCAGTTGCCAAACCTCTGTGTCTCTAGGCAGGACCGTTACCCCTCTGTGCCTCTCAGCCTTGGTTTTCTCCTCTGTAAAATGGATGATGTGAGGGTTCTCATAGACCACAAGCTTCTGGAAGTGTATTCCGATACTTGAGAGCACCTAGCACTGTTCTTGGTACATAGTCTGTGCTCAGAGAATGTGACTTTCATATTCATTAAGCATCCTTCCCTTTCAACCTGACAGAGTCTCAGACCCTGGTGGGCACTGTGGAAAGGACCCACTTGGTGCAGGCTCTCCAGACTGTGACTCCAGGCCAACAGGTGGGTCCTTCTGCCAGGCGTGGGGATGGACAGGTAACGGGAGGAGGCGTGAGCAGGACTGTGGGAGAGGGGCCGGCAGCTCTTCTAGAGAGAGGTAGAGAACAGGAGCCTGGGAGCTGGAGGCTGGCCCAGGAACCCATCGTCCTTCCTGTTCCCAGACTTGTCTCCAGGACATCTTGGTTGGTGGCTGCCCCACTCAGCCAGTGACCCTGCAGCTGTCCCCAGAGACCTCCCTGTATCAGGTAAGGGGAGAATGTGGGTGGAGGGGAGGACATGATCGGGAAACTCAGGCTCCACCTTCTAACTCTCATGTGAAACGTATTTTGTTTATTGTTTGAGACAGGGTCTCCTTTGTAGCCTCCAGATGTCCTAGAACTCGCTATGTAGATCCATCTGCCTCTGCCTTCCAAGTGGTGGGATTACAGGCATGGGCCCCACGCCAGGCTTTTATATATAGTGTTGCATTGCCCTCTTCCTTGACACTGTTCTTCCCTGATGGGCACAACAGCTCCAGACTGTGAGCCACTCACTGTCAACATTACTAGGGCTGATGCACAGGGACCAGAGAGGCAGGAGAGCGCGGGAAACGGATGCTTCTGGGTAGATGCGACGCTATTAAAGACATCCCTTGCGGGCCCAGTTTGAGACAATCCACCTTCCTCCTCTGTGACCTCCAGCAGATTCCCTAACTTCTCAGAGCAGGCACATGGGGCGGGGCATGGCAGGACAGGCCCGGCACCTGGCCATGGCCCCAAGCTCTTGGCCAAGACATGACGCTCCTGAGTCTGGATGATGGTGGACCACAAGATCCCTTCTACCCGAGGCATGCCCAGCTCCTCCTGTGGAGTCTGTCGACCCCTAGTGGTCAAATTGGATATTGCAAGCTGGTCTCTGCTGTCCCAATCAACTGGCCCCAGAGATAGGTGTGTGGACAGAAAAGTGTTCCCTGCCCCCAGCATTTCCTGTCAACCCTTCCTCCAGACACACAACCTCTTTGAGCTGCTGACCCTTCAGTCCCTGTTCGTGACATCGAGAGGCAGAGCTGTGGGCTCCGTGTCCTGGGTGGAGGTACCAGGGTCTCAAGGGCAGAGCAAAGCAGAGGAGGTGGGGACACCAACATTCTCTCTTTGGAAATCTTGGTGCTACATAGGTCTCTGGTGAACCCCAGGTCCTACATGAGAGTGGCCACTGGGCCTGGAACCCCAATTGTCAGCCTGTCACTCTCTGGGTTCAGTCTATGCCATTGGGGAGGCAGCAGAATCAACCCTTAGGGGGCACTCTCAGTGACGGGATGTCTTCCGCTCCTCTGATCCTACCCTCCCATCCCTTCTTCTCTGCTGTAGTTGAAGAACGCAATTTCGACCCTGATCAATCCACCTGCCCCTAAGTGAGCCAGCCTTGGAATCGGAACACAGACTCAGCTGTCTGATTCCTGAGGCTAGGTTCAGAGGCCTGCCTCTCTTCCCATCCTACACAGCCCCTCCGGCCCAGCTCAGCTCCTTGGCACAGCAGACAGTTCCTTACATTCCTGAAGCAGGCCCAACATTTATTATGTCTCACAGTGGGGGAACAATAGCTCTCCCCTGGAAGGAGAACTCTCACCGGATGGAGCTGAGGTTGTCAGTGAGGACACTGGAGGATGCTGTCACTAAGGGTGGATGTGCCTTCTGGGGCTGTCTATTCCCAACCAGAAGCTCCTGAGAAAAATAAAACCGATACCCAGAGCCGCTGTTCATCCTTCTTCTCCCTCCAGGGTGTGAACGTGGCCCCTGGGGTTCTAATTGTGCGGCCCACAGTAAGCCCTTGGGGCAGCCAGCACTCACAGGGCATTGCAGGCTGGGCCTCCTCAGCCTCCACTCCTTAGCAGGGAGATGCTGGGGAGATGGGGTCCCCTTTAGGTCTTCTGTGCCTGTCGTCATTTATAACAGGACCCTGTGGACACAGTCCTGCCCTCCAGGCTTGGTGGGGTTGGTAAAGTGGGATTCCTGGATGGGATGTGGCTCTGTGGGGAATCCAGAAGCCCTGGGCATGCTCCACTGAGTCTCTGCGCTGTTTGTGTGTTGGAGCCCAATCCAGGGCTCAGGAACACCTTCCCCAGCAAGACCACATCAAGTTCATCCAGGATGACACTATTTTAATGTCACCAGAGAACCTTGTGGGAAATAAGGGGTCCTTTGGGTGGGGAACACAGGCTCACAGAGGAAGTAGGTGAAAGAGGGAAGGACAGACAGACTCTCCGAAGGCCGAAGAGAGCCAAGGAATGGCTCAACCAACAAATGAGGCAGCCCACCTTCCAAGGGTCAGAAATACAGACTGAGTGGGAGGGGCTGAACCTACGTCAGGGCTGGCTCCCCAGAGCCCCTCCTAATGGGACCCCAGTCTTTCCATGGTATCTTCCTGGGGGCCCATCTTTTTGCTCTCTTGGGGCCTGTTACCCTTGTATCATTTTGCTAAGAGTCCTGGAGCAGTCTCAGGACAGAGGCCCTAGAGGGGCATAGTACACAGAACTGCTGGGGAGCAGGTCCACAGAGGCACAGAATGGTCCACAGGAATGATGGCCCCCATCCCTGCCACACTCTACCCAGTACCTGTCCCAGGAGTCAAGAGATACCCAGTGATAGATTGGTGCTGTGGTATGCCTAGGCTTCCACTAGCAAGGTGTGCGGGCCAGCCTGCCTCAGTTGTAGAACACCTCATCCTCTTCCTCTGAGAGGGAGCCGCTGTCCACCGAGGGCAGAGAGCCATGCAAGCGGGCCCCGCCATCAGGCCCTGGACCCCCTGGGAGTCGCTGCCGATGCTGCTGCTGTGTAGGGCTGGGGAGCTCCATCAGTGAGGGCCAGCCGTCCTCAGGGGTCAGGCCAGGGGAGCAGGCTAGCAGACTGTCATCTTGTGAGGGGCCGCTCCGGAGACTGTCCTGAAGGTAGATGCTCTCCAGGTCTGGAACACCAAAAGGAAGTGTGTGCAGAAGAGGGAGGAATCCTGCATCCCTTCCTTATCTCCCTTGGTGGGAGAGGCCAGGCAAGGGGCCAGAGAGCTGCAAAGCCGTCACTGAGCTCTGTGACCCTGGGCAAGTCACCCAACCTCTCTGTGTCCCGTTTCTTCCCTATGGCAGGGAGCAGAGTAGTTAAGAGCAGGGTGTGAGAGCTGGGAAATGGGTGGTCCTGCTGGTCCTCTGTCCCCTCCCCTCTTGGTCATAGGAGGGATCAAGCAAGGTGAGTTAATGGAAGCCTCGCAGGACCCAGATTTGGTGAAGTCTCCATGGTCACTTAGTGCTTTAGTAGATAACAGTGGCTCTGACACCTCTAAGACAAATTCCTGAAGTTCTTAGTGCCTCTGACTCGTTTGTAACATGTAGACAACAGGGCCTGCTTCCTGGGGACATAATACCCACAATATACCTAGTGTTCACTCAAGCCACGCCACCCCCTTTCTGATCAGGGCACTCCCTGAGCACACACAGGCAAGGATCACCAGTCCCCATTTACAGAAGAGGAAAGTTCAGCCCAGGGTGAAAAGGAGCCTGTCTGAGGCCGCATCGCACTGGGTGGCATCGGTATCTGACGTCCACGCTGTTCCACCCACCCCATCCTGGTATCCCTGGCTGTACCTTGGAGCTGGAAGGCGTCCCGGGGGCTGTCTTCTGGCTGCAGTTCTTCATCATCCAGAGAGGACCAGGCGCTCAGAGTGGCCTCCGTGATGGCAAACTGCTCGGCGACACCTAGGGGACGGCAAGACTGGCTCAGTGTGCACATGGATGAGAAGGGGCACTTCATATCTAGATGGGTCGCTCTGAGCTGTCCTTCCACGTCCAGGTGATAAAGGAGGCCCGTGCTTCAGTGTCCTTGCTCAGACCCCCCAGGAGCCAGCCTGTGTGCCCCCCCCGCCCCCGCACGCACCTGCAGCAAAGCGAGCCTCTCGAAGCTCATCCGGGAGGCAGCAGTAATGCTCATCCTCTGCAGGGGTCAGCTCCCAGCCTGACCGCTGGGCATTCCAGCCCTTCCACTCAATGAGATGAGCCACTCGGCCACGGGCCATGGCCGTGGGCTTTGTGATGTGGTCTTTGATGCTCTGTACCACTCCTGAGGGTAGGGACAGTTTGTGGGTGACTGTTCCAACATAAGACCCAGTTCAGGACTCCCCAGTACCCTCAGACCACCCCAGGATCTATACCCAAACCATATGCTCCTGAGCACTGAATGCCCTGTACCTCCAATGCCACACACATCCTTAGGCCTGCACGGTCTATGCCCTCTGACCATGGCCAGTAGATGCCTTACCTTGTTGTACCCACACCCTTCCTGGTCCCCTCCCAGCCGTACAGCCCCACCTCACGTACACTGCCCTCTCTTTCCCAGGAGACATTTCTATGAATCTGGGGCAAGTTTTTTAACTGGTTACTTCGTCCTTCCTTCAATTCCTTTCTGATCCAGTGTCCCCTACCCAAGAACAGTTCTGACAGAGTTGCCCCACGCTCTCAGCTCTATTAGGTTGAGACTGGTGGGTGGAGCAAGAAGGAAGAGCTTCCTGAAGGAGGTAGCCTGGAGTTGGACTTTGAAGTATTGCTGGGATGGAACAGATGGAGGTCAGGCTGGAGGCTGTTTCAGAGGTGAGGGAACACGGAGGCAAGGGACAGCCGGTGTGGCACGAACGCCATCAAGCATAAGACACAACACAGGGACAACAGTACTAGACTGAAAGGCTGGGGCCCTCAGGGCCTAGAGAGCCAGATTGAAGGGTCAGTACTATACTTAGAGCAGTGGGGAGCCACAGCCAGAGAATGACCAGGGAAGAGACACGTCAGAGCATCCCAACTAGAGGATGAGAGATGAAGTGTGCAGACAGGGGTCCATTAAGGGCTACTGCAGGGACCTGGCGAGAGACAGGCCTAGGGCTAGACAGAGGGAGAAGGACTGGAGGATCTTAAGAGTCTGGATGTGGAAGGCGATGGAGAGGAGCTGGCAGGATTGGCTGGGAACAGATCTGGGCATGCACACATGAGGCCTCTGGGCCTGAGAGCGTCAAGTAAAGACAAGGCGTCCACAAGGAACAAGGGACCAAGAACCTAGGAAAGATGGAGGTGCGGGAGGAGGGGGACCTTCTCCCCCAGGCTGGGTCTGGCCTGTAGAATATTTCAGAGGAAGTGGTGTTTCTCAGACTCTTGAGGGCTGGTGAAGTGGAGGGCAGGTGGTCAGGTGCAGGAAGTTGAAGAGATATTGGTCATCACCTCACCAGAGGCGCCCTCGAGGTGGACAGTCCTTCCCAAGGGTAATCAAGGACGGAATGGGATGGGCAGATTCATGGACCATCAAGTCCAGCCGCCTGCTCTCCAGGCACCATTAATCCCTCAGACCACCCTCCTGCAGGGCTCTTGGTGGACTGAGGCAGGAGGATTCTCCTGAAGCTATGTCCAAGTCCTCACTGAGCAGGGTCCCCAGTCCTGCCTGCCCCTCACTCTCCACAGGTCCTCCTGGTCCCTCGGGGCACACAGCTCTCACCTTAAGCTCTGCTTCTAGGGAACAAGACCCAAGGTGACATGGGGGATCACACACCCTCCCCGCTGAGCTATTCCTCAGGGCTTCCCGAGAACTCAGCAATTCAAACCCCCTGAGGACAGGAATCCAACCCAAAGTGTGGCAGCTAGAAAATGTGAAACCCAATAGGTTTGCAACCCTCTGCCTTCCGAATCATCTGTCGCAGGGAGGAGACTACAATCTCCACGGGCTGAGGGGCAGGGGGACCTACCCACGAGGGATGAGGTGGCCAGAGCAGCCACGCTGTAGCTGCTGGCACAGGCTTTGGAGTCAGATAGGTAGCCGTTGGTGGTCTGGAAGCACCTCTGTAGGAAGGGGAGGGATAAGCAGGAATGACAGGTGGCCAGAGGACCACACCCACATGACGGTCACCATTCCCTCCCACCTTTGTATGGTAGACAGGGACTAGGAACAGAAGGGCAGGGAGAGCCTATCCACTCACACAAAACCACCCTCCCTGGGCTGGCTAGACTCGGGGACGGCAAGCACTGACCTGCCAAGGATCCCAACAGAAATCCATCTGTTTGTCCTAAAGCAAGAGGGAGAGCAGAGTCAGTCAGGGCTGGCTTGACATGCGGACAGTCCTGGAATCCTGCAGGGTGGACCCCTTACAGGTCCACCTCCTAATGCTCTAAGCAGTCAGGATCTACCCACCTGGGGATCGTGCCCTGCTGTCCCAGAGCATGCAGAAAAGAAGGTGGGGCACAGTGGACTGGGTAGGAGAGGGACGTTGGTACAGGCTTTAAATCAGACCCAGGCTGGAGTATATACCACCATCATTTCCTGAGTATCTCGAGACTAGGGACTCTTCAAAAAGACTTGTTTTATTTTTAATTATATGTGTAACTGAGTGCATACGTGGCATATATGCACATGAGTGCAGGTACCCAAGGAGGCCAGAAGGTAGAGGCAGGGGGATCTCTGTGTTCAAGGCTAGCCTGGTCTATATAGCAAGTTCCAGTCTAGCTAGGGACACACAGTGAGAAACTTTTTCAACAAACCACTACCACCAAATTTTGTCATAGTTGGGGAAGGATGAAAATTACGCATCAGGACCCCTAGTTACTCCTCCCTAATCTACTTGGACTGAGACTACCCTTACTTTTATTATGTTTTAAAATGTATGTGTATGAATGTTTTGTTTACATGTATGTTGTTGTGCCACATACATACAACACCCACAGAGACAAGAGAGTGTTGGATCCCCTAGAACTGGAGTTACAGACTGTTGTGGGTGCTGGGAACTGAACCTGGGTCCTGGGCAAGAGCAGCTAGTGCTCGTAACCACTGAGCCATCTCTCCAGACCCCATTGCCTTTTATTCTTGAGAGGGTGGGGTCAGCAGTGAGGAACTGAGGCTTCAGACCTTACCATGTGGAAGGCTGAGTTAACTTTGGTGGAAAAAAAGATCTTCAGTGTGGGAATGTATTTTCTAAATAAGCCTGGCCCGGTCCCTGGTGCCCGGTCCAAAGCAGACCCTCATCCAGCTGACACCGAGCCCTAGATGGCCCTATTACCGGGACAAGCTGAGCTTGTCAAGGAAGAAAGGAAGTGAGAATGGTTTCTGTTTGCTATAGGGAGACAAAGGGGCAGATGGAGTCGGCACAGGATGGAGCAGAAGGAGGAGGATGAATGGCCAGTTACCTTGCCAGTGACATGGTCTGGAGCAATGGTGGGTGGATGGCTGGAGGACAGGTCTGGGTGCAGGAGGTCTGTGCCCGGCGCCCTTGGGCAGTCTTTGTGGGCACTTGTGAACAGATCTGGAAATAAGAATAATGGAAGAAATTTAGAAAAGCCCAGCCCTGACTATAGCAAGAAGGCATGAAAAAGAAATGTGGGCATGGAAGTAGAAAAGAGGATGGTCAGATTATCCTTGTTTAACAGGCAGAAAAAACAAAGACTCCAGAAAAAAAAAAAAAAAGATAAACTAACGCAGTAAAGGTTACAAAATCAAAATCAACATCAAAAACCAGTTTTTTAGTCAAATGTGGGTCATAAAGAACCTTATTGTTCCAACTATGACGTGATGTGCTGGGTAATATAAAGATCGTATTAATAGCATATTCAAATGAAGCTGGTGGGCGTGGTGGCACACGCCTTTAAGCTCGGCACTCCAGAGGTAAACGCAGGTGGATCTCTGTTGCGTTTGAGGTCAGTCTGTCTACAGGTCTACATAGAAAGTTCCGGGCCAGCTGGGGCTACAGGGAGACTATCACAAAAACAAAAAGCAAACAAAACTGGGTCGGAGAGGTGGCTCAGTGGTTACGAGCCCTGGCTGCCCTTACAGAGGACCTGGGTTCAGTTCTCAGCACCCACATGGTGATTCAAAACCAACTGTATCTCCAGTTCCAGGGAATCGGGTGCCACTTCTGACCTCTGCTGGCATTGCATGCATGTGGTGCGTGCACTTACATACATGCAGGAAAAACACTCACGCCTGTAAAGTTAAAAAAAAAAAATTTTTTTTTTAAAGCTGGGGCTGGGGATATAGCTCAGTTGTAGAGTTCTTTCGTAGCATGAAGCAGCCCTCAGCAGGACTGTGGAACACGCCCGTGAGCCTAGCACTCTGGAGGTAAAGTCAGGAGGATTAGAGGTTCAAGGTCCTCCTTGGCTATGTAGCAAGTTTGAAGCCATCCTGAGCTATATGAGACACTATCTGTAAATTCATAAATAAATAAGGCCAGGAATGGCGACACCCGCCTTTAATCTCAGCACTTGGGAGGCAGAGACAGGCAGATCTCAGTGAGATCAAGACCAGTCTGGTCTACACAGAGTTCCCGGCAGCTGGGGCTACAAGAAGACTTTGTCTGAAGAAACAGACAAAAGTAAGTCAATCAATAAATAAACGTAAATGCTTCTGATTCCTCCTCTTCCTTTTCTTCTCTTCTTTTCCCTCCCACCTGGCTCTTCCTCTTCCTTCTCCTTTTTCTTTAAAACATAGTCTTGCTATATGGCCCATGATCTCCTGCCTCAGCCAAGTGGCTGGAACTACAGATGTGCACCAACATGTCTGCTATTGTAAGTTTTTTACTTCATAAACTTTTTAATTTAAAAAATGTTTACTTAGGGCTGGAGAGATGGCTCAGTAGTTAAGAACACTGGCTGCTCTTGCAGAGGACCCAGGGTCTGTTCCCAGTACCCACATGGTGGCTAACAGCTGTCCATAACTCCAGTTCCAGGGGATCTGACACTCTGGTCTGACCTTCACCAACATTGCATGACACAGGTGCATTTACACACATGCAGGCAATACACTCGTACACATAAAATAAAAGTAGTAAATACACTATTTTTAAAAACCATCAACAAGTCAGACGCAGTGACACATACTTTTAATCCCAACACTTAAAAGGCAGGGGCTGACGGATCTCTGTGAATGGAGGCCAGCCTGGTCTACAAAGAGAGTTGGAGGCCAGCGAGTTCCAGGCCAGCTGGGTCTACAGAGAGACCATGTGTCAAAAAATCAAAACAAAAACTGAAAAACAAGAAAAACCCAAACCCACCAACAATAACAACAGACTGAGAACAGAGAAGCCCTGGGTGCCCACACTTTGAGACAGCCACTGAACTGTGCTCCCTCCAAGGGGCCTACTACCTGAGGCCCCTTGGACTTAGGCAACCCATTTCTATCACATTCCCAGAGAAGGACTCACAGAAATTCCCATGTCTGGACAACCTGACTGGGGCCAGACCGGGGTAGGACAGGCAGGGAGCAGCCAGTACCCCCACTCACTGTGGCAAGGATTGCTTTTCAAGGGTCAGGCAGGCCATGAGGAAGGCGCCATGTCTGGGTCTTGCTAGAAGAGGACTGTTTGCAGTACATTAGGGATCCCCAGTCCAGGAGACTGGAGGTTGGTCCATGTTAGGAGGAGATGGGACTGGGAACTGGAGTGAAAAAGGCCAAGGCAGGTTACCTCTGCTATGACAGGGCTCTGTAGTGGCAAGGTCCTCGTGCCAAATAGTCTGGCCAGCAAACCTCAGGGATTTGCCCGGCTCCATATCCCGGTCACGGAGATTCCAAGTGCAGGCGACCATGCCTGGCTTTTTCACATGGGTTTTGGGGATTTAACTCAAGTACTGTATCAACTGAGCTATCTCCCCAGTCCCCACTTTACCTATTTTATTGGCCCCAGCAGCCCCAGCCATAGGACCTGGCACACAGCAGAGTCTCATTAATGCTTCTGGAAATAAAGGAGCAGAGAGATTCAGACATCTGTGCAGCTAGTGGTGCTCAGAGCTCCACATGAATGAAAACAGCTGTGTCCTTTGTCTCCATCCCTCACCTCAGAACCAAAAGAGGTCAGGGGAGAAAGCATCCCCAATAGAGGAGGGGGCACAGAGCTCAGGCCAGAGGGTGACCCACAGCCAGCCTGTGTGGAGGGGGACGGTGAACACTGACCTGGATTCAAGGTGAAGGTTTTCAGCCAAATTGCACTCTGAAAGAGACTAGAAGATCTGGGACCTGCCCCAAGGCTGGAACGCATGGCCGAGGCAGGGAGGCTGGAGCCAGGCTGTCTGAGGCACAACAGAAGGGACTAGTCTCCCCTCCCTCCAGAGACCCAGACATAAGGAGGTCAGGGCAGAGAGGACAGCATGGGTTCCAATCATGAGGCCTGAACCATGTGTCCACACTTTGCCGTGCCAGGCACAACCTGCTCTGGGTCACAGTCCCGGCTGTGTGACTCTGAGTCCTGCCCTTGGGCTCTGGAGTCTCTATCTCTACAAAGAAAGATTCAATGGAGGACCTGGGAATATATCCTTTAGTAGCCATGCAAGCCATTTCTTAGGTTTAGTTTTTAAAGACTTTAGTTTATGCGGATGAGTGTTTTGCCTGCATGCAATGCCTGCAAAGGTCAGAAGAAGGCATCAGATCCCCTGGAACTGGAGTTACAGTCAGTTGTTAGCTGTCATATGGATGCTGGGAACCAAACCTGGGTTCTCTAGAAGGGCAGTCAATGCTCTTTACCACTGAGCCATCTCTCCAGTCCCCCAGATCTATTTTTACTTGTTTGCTTATTTTCTTATTTATTTTATTGACTGTAGTGCTAGGATTCAACACTAGGACATCAAACATGCAAGACAAGGACTCTACCACTGAATTACCCGCAAGCCCTCTCTCAGTAGGTCTATTAAGAAGACAAGATGGTTCCGCGATGGACCCAGATGTGAATCCCAGCACCCACATCGTGCATAATAACTCCAGTTCCAGGGGATCAGATGCCCTCTTCTGGCCTCCACAGGAACTGCATGATGTGGGTGCATTTGCATGCATGAAGGCATAACACTCATACATATAAAATAAAAATAATTTTTAGGGGATTGGACAGATGGCTCAGTGGTTTAGAGCACCAGCTGCTCTTGCAGAGGACCTGGGTTCAATTCCCAACACCCACATGGTGGCTAACAACTGTCCCTAACTACAGATCCAGGGGAATTCAACACCCTTTTCTGACTCCAAGGGCATTGCATGGCATGGGTGCACTTACATACAGGCAGACAGTGTACTCATGCACATAAAATAAAAATAATAAATCAAATATCATAAGGTAAACAAATTTAAAAAATAAGATGAGGAGGAGGAGGAGGAGAATAGAATGTAGACATTAGAGCCCATATCAACGTGAGGTTTAGTCTTGTTTCAGGAAGCTTCTGTTTCAGTTACATGCACGCAGGCACACACATGTGTGTACATACACAGGTGAGAATTTTCTAGATGTACACACTGACTCAAAAAGATATTTGCTCCTACAGGTCCAGTCAAAAAAATTTGAGGGATGGAGAGATGGCTCAGTGGTTAAGAACATGGACCCGAGTTTGATCCCCAGCACCCAGATCAGGCAGTTCACAGCTACCCGTAACTCCAGCTCCAGGGAGATCTGACGCCTCTGGCCTCTTAGGGAATCAGCTCTCATAGGCACAAACCCCCACACAGATGCATACACATGCACATAATTAAAACTAATGAAATCATTTTTAAATTGATTTATCTTACAAGTTATGAGTGTTTTGCATACACGTATGTAAGTGCACATTGTGCGTGAAATGCCCTCAAAGGCAAGAAGAGAGTGTCAGAAATGGAGTTATGGATGGTTGTTACCAGAGTGTGCATGCTGGGAACTGAACCTGGGTCCTCTGGAAGAGCAATAAGCACTCTTAAGCACTGAGCCATCTCTCTGGCTCCATAAAATAAATCTAAAAAAACAAAGTTTGAAGACTATAACTAGGCATGGTGGCACAGGCCTGTCATCCCAGCACCGGAGAGATTGAGACAGGAAGATCAGGAGTTTGAAGTCAGTCTGGACTACGTCATGAGTTCCAGGTTGACCCTGGATATATTAGCAAAATCCTAACATACATGCACACCGCCACCACCACCACCACCAAAGTTAAAAAGAAGCCACTTTGGGGTTGGATTGTTCAGTAGAGAAAAACATTCACCGGGTCATGCACAAAGCCATGGGTTCCTCCTGAGCAAAGGAGAAATAACAGCATCAAAAAGACATCACTTTCATTGTTCTAGAAATTCTGCATAGTGTACAAAGCCAGGTTCTGCCAAGCTGCAAACAGGGCTGTGCAGGGAACTTGGATTGGCACTGGTTTATTTCTAGGGTCCCTGGCCATCCTGGAAGCTGTTTGTGAGCAGGGGATGAGGGGACCAGAGAGAGGAACCAGAACAGATGAGGTGTGACACTAGGCGACTGCTGAGATGATGATGGGCTGGTAGCCTCTAGTTTCAGCCCCTCCCAAGTCTACCTGATACTTACCCCTGTGGGATCCAGGCACCTTCTGCCAAAATCATCTTCTCCCCTTGAGGACTTTGGCCCCATGATGTCACAGGCAGGTTGCCATAGAGATGTCAGGTAATGAACCAGCCCAGAGTGAAATCACAGGCTGCTCTTGGCCCAGCTGGGACCCAGCCATATCACCAGCATGGTGACTGGAAAAACACAGTTTCATGTAGGGGTTGGGGCTAGGGGAACAACCGAGGGGACATCTAATGCCTAACTTTGGGGGTGTCTCTCTCTCTCCTAAGATAGTTGTGGGGACACTCCATTTCTTTCCCAGTGCATACTCTATTCTTGATCTCAAAATCTGAGGCCCCTACTTGGACCTACCCCGCCCCCACCTCCTCTGGCCACAGAAGTGACAGGCCTCTGGTTGCCACAGCAACCTGGAGGGACTATCTTGATCCTTCAGGAAAAGGAATGTCATCTAGATATTCACTCCATCCATCTGCTTATCAAGGATGCGTCCTGCCTTTCTCTAAAAGCTCCCCAACCGGACTGACAGCCCAACCACCCAGACACTTCCCGCTAATGTCTAACCTAAACTCAGAATTCTGACTGTGAAGCCTATTTTTTCTGCTTGGTCCCTGGGTAAATCTGAAGCGTAGCCCGTTGGAGTCCTCTCCCTTGCCTAGAGCCATCCAGAGATTATAGCTGTTCTTTGGGGCTCTATGTCCCAGCCCATTAGTAACCTGTTTCCCAGGAACAAGAGAATGAACCTAAAGCCACTTGGGAGGACAGAGTTGCAGATGGAGAGAGGGGAAGGCTCTTCCCAGAGCCCGGGGAAGGCAAAAGACTCAAATGAGCAGCCAGCTGGGTCCAAAGCCTCTCTTGCTGCCTCTCTGGCAACCAGTCTCCTCCAAACTGTCCACACTATGTGTGGCTGAATTCACATACCAGTGGGCCCCTCCAGCCACGAAATGCCAGACTCCCCTGACTCTGGAGAGAACACACAGAGCCCTGCCCTGTGCTTTAGTCCTAGCATTTCTGCCAGCCTTGGGGCCACAGGCATTTGCTCCACTGGTGTGCTCCTCTCTGCACACAGGGAGCTGCAGTGAGGTCACCACATACACAGCCAGTACTCCCTCCGTGAAGCCGTTCTATTTCTGTCCCTCAGTTTGTTTTTCCAGACAGTGGGACTTCTCTGTCCCATCCCCGAGCTGGGGGAGTGAGTCCTCAGTTTCTCTGCCTGGTGAGTGCCTGCCTTGGGAGCAGGCCCCAAGCTTGGCAGAGGCTGGTGCTTAGGTGTCTTCTTCCCCAACCACCTAGGCCATGACGGTCGTCACATCATTCTCTGGTTGGCTGAGCTCAGAGATGCTCACGAGAGTCTCTTTCCATCCCAGCCAAGGGCTTCCACTCACCCCAGCTCCTACCAATCCCTTTTCTCTTCTGGAGCCCTGTGGTCTCACCACATACAGGCAGCCTGTCAGGTTAGCCTTTGCTAGACCAGGAGACTGCTTCATGGGCCAGCCTTCCATGGCTAGCCTGGGAGAATTTACTGTCTCTGTTTATTAAATATCTCCTGTCCAAGGACTTCTTGAGTCCTTCTTTGAACCCCTGTAAAGTAGGCTCACTTGACAGCCAGCTTTGACAGTTGGGAAAACTGAGGCTCAGAGAGTCTAAATGATTTACCCAAGGCACCAGCTAGTAAGTGGCACAGGGTTTAAACCGAGGCCGATGTGAAAGTCCAGCCAGTGGCAATCTTCAGAGTGGCCTCCTGTTATTTTTTCTGTGTGTGTGTGTGTCTGAAGGCACATGTGTATACAAGTGCATACACTGCTTCCCCATTAGACTATCACTTTCATCAGACTGAGACTTAAAGGGCAAGCCTCATCTACTCTTCCCTCAGTCTCCCCACTGAGCCCATTGCGAGGCTGCCCCCTAGCAATGTCAGGGCCCTGAAGGACAGAACTTGGATACTTCGAACACAGCTGATGGCTCTGGCACACCTCCTCAGAACCGAGCCTTCTAGACATAAGCAGATGTCTGTTCTCCCGGAAGAGAAGTCCTCAGTCACCAGTGTCTGCTCCCACAATGTCCAGTGCTCAGGGCCCTGGAGACGTCCCCAGCGTGGGCCAGGAAGCGGACCGGTTGACTAGAGGAAAGGCCTGTGGTGGGAGGGGATGGATGGAGAAGCTCTGGGGTCAAGCGCATGGATCAACAGAGGAACCTGGACCTGAAGACAGGAGCAAACAGTGACATCCTTCCTATCTGCTCCACACTTCCTGCAACTAAACACATGCCCTGAGTTGTTTTAGAAGGTTGCTGTAGACCACATAGCAAGTTCCTCCCTATGCGGATATAAGACAGCAAAGGGTGGAGGCTCCCTCACTCGGCTCTGGGGCCCACAGACCTAGATTCAGACCCGTCTCTCTGCATTCCCAGTCTGGGAATATGGGGTGAGGCTCTGTTCCACTCTGAACCCATTTCACTCCCAGGTCCAAGGAGAATTAACTGGGTCAGGAGGGCAAAGGCCTGGCCCAGCCCAGCTCAGGAGAAGCATCCAATAATAGGCAGCTTAAAAATAGATGAATCAAGGGTTGTGGTCCTGCCTCGGTTGGTAGAGGGCTTGCTTAGCATGCATGAAGCCCTGGGTGCCATCCTAGAAACACCAGGCATGGTGGCTCATGCCTGTAAGAGGATCAGAAGTTCAAGGTCACCCTCAACTACATAGGAAGTTCAAGGCCAGCCTGAGCTTCGTGAGTATCTATCTATCTAACTACCATCTACCTATCTATCCACCCATCCGTCTATTTATAAAGCCAGGCATGGTAGCTCCAACATGTAATCCTAGCTTTTGAAAGGCTGGCTGAAGCAGGAGGAACACCTTGAGTTCAAGCCCAGCCTAGACTACAGAGTAAGAGTCTGCCTCAAAAAAATTTAAAAAGAAATAGATAAGGAACACACAAAACAGCTCCTGGGTGCAGTGTGGGGGACCAGCCTGGTCACCTTCCCACTGGCCTTCGTGCCAATGTCTGCCACTCGTTGCCTGCCAGACAGCAAGAGGGTCCCCTTGCTCACCGAGAAGGCCTGGAGCAAATGTCTGCAGGAAGGCTGATATATGAACCACCAATGAATTGGCCAGTGAGTGCTGACTGTGCAGGTGCTGCCGTGTGTGTGTGTGGGGGGGGGGTGTCTTTATCCTGAGACTCTCCTCGCCTAGCCCGATCCCCCACGTGGGTGTTATTTCCACTTTAAAGAAGAGAGTACCCAGGAACATCCAGGTTAAGCAATTCGCTGAGGTCACACCCTAGAGAACAGTGGAGTGGAGACTGACAGCTGCACCCTCTGGATCCCTCAGCCCAGCATGTAGAAACTACTGGGCAGGGCGGCTCTCTCGGGTATAGCCTGGACTAGGGTGGAGAGAATGGGTACAGGCTCCTGGTTCTGTTGGGAATCACTGCAAAGTGCATGATTCCTGGCCTCTGCCTCAGGCCTCTGAACCTGGCCCAGGCAAGCCCTTGGCAGGTGGATACTGTGGTTGATAACTGGCACAGGCGTGCAGAGCGGGTAGGAGCTTCGGAGCCCAGGAAAGCCTATAGCTCCAGGATGGGCCAAGGGCTGAATGCATGATACAGAGAGTGGGGACCAGGCCCTGGAGGGATGGAGCCAGACTCCAACCTTGCCTTTGCTGTTTACCAGGTATATGGCCCAAGCACATCACCTGGCACCCTCATTTCTAAAATGGGGACTGTGACAGTATATAGCCTGTTAGTTTTTATTGCCTAAGACTTTTACAGGAGAATCTGACAAGCCATAAGCTCTCAGAAGGCCTCTGTTCAGTGGGGCACCTACCGATTTTCTAGAACAATGGTTGTATTCTGTCTGCATAGCTCCCTGTATCTTCTACCTTTATCCAAGTTGCTGGGGTTAAGAGACTATATGACTCCATCCTCTCAGGAGGGAGACAAAACTGGACTGTGCAATTTGATCTGGGGGTAGGCACTCAGGAAACCCAGGATGCAGAGGGGAGGACGGAGACTATGTCTCTGCCAGTGAAAACTCAAGTGTCCTGAGGAGGGGGCCAGGGAGGGAGGATCGGGTACAGGCTGAAGGACCTGAGCCTGTCTTACAGGGTATCTTGCCAGGCATCTCTACCTCTCTAGTCTCTGTCCTGTACTCTGTGGCTCCTCTACCGCAGGCCAGTGCACCAGGGCTGGGTTCCGCATAGCGCCTGGCATGGATTGGGCAATGATGGATAAGGGACATGGTCACTGAGGCAACATCCAGACCTCCAACACCTGGAGGTGCCTCCATGGGAAACTGCTCAAAGTCTTTGGAGCTAGACTCTGGAGCACCCAAAGACCCTGCATCACTTTCCACTCTGATTGCTGCTCCACAGACCAGGTGCTGTGCTGGGTTCTTCACACTGATTCCAACACAGTGCCTGACACAGCAGGCAACCTGTTACCCAACATTCCGCTTGAACTAATCTCACACAGCCTGCCTCTCCTTTTTCCCTCCCATGATCCCACACCTTCAAGAGACATCCTGAGCCACTTCTCTGAATATTCCCGGGTCAACTTGAGAGCAGGACCCGCTCAGAGTTCAGAGACTGGGGTTAGGGAAGTGTTGTGGTCTTTCCCCAGGCTGAGCCTGCCCGGCCCCTCCCCAAGGTAAATTACTGAGTAAATACTGAGATGACCAGTAGGGTGACTATCCTCCAAGACCTTGGGGTTTGGGGTGAGTGGATTTGGCCTGAATATACTCACTCCCAGCTAACCCCTTACTCCTTGGGGTAGAATCCCAAGTGGAAAAATGGCCCATCCTCCCCTCCCCCTCTTTTTTATGACACAGGGTCTCTTGCAGCTCAGGTTGGCCCCAAACTCTCTATGCTGTAGAGGCTAGCCCTGAACCCCTGATCCTCCTACCTCTAATTTCAAAGTGCTGGAACGGCAAGCATGTGCCACCCCTCAGTTCTTCCGACCTCTTTTCCAAAACGTTACTCTCCAAATAAATATGCCCATGCCCCCCAGTCTCCATGAAAAACCTGCTTCTCCATTCACAGGTGTGCCCCACCCCCCACACGAGGGTAAGTCACTCTACTTCCTTGACATCACCTTGGGGCCAACCAAGGATGCCGGGTCACCGACAAAGGCCCAGGGTTACTGGAAACATCAGCTGTCTGTCCCCTTCTGTCCCCTGAGCAGAGATGGGGGTGGGGACCAGGAGGAGCGGATGAAGGTAAGAGAGGAACCTTCTCTATAACCTGTTCACCACCGCTGACCCCCTTCCTAGCCAGGGGCTTCTGCGACTGCAGACAGTGGGCACAGGGAGGGAGAGGAATCCGGGGCTAGGAAGGCCTGTGTCTTCGGAGGCAGCGGCTAGTTTCCACGTCCTCCTGGCGCCCAGGGCCCCCTAAAGAACCGGAAGCGTCCCTCCCCTCCCAAGGGGTGTGTGGCTGCCGGGAAGAAACCACGGCACGGGCTCCTGCTTCGTGCCACCTGCTGGGCATCTAGCGGGGCGTGGGGTGCAGAGACCCCCGCCCGCCCTGCGCGCTGTCCCCCGGGGCACCGTGTCCCCCGGGACGCGACCGGTCCGTGAAGGGCGCGCGCCCACCCTGCGCCTCCCGGGTCCCCCACCCCGCCCCGCGTCCCCGGCCGCGGTCTCCTCACCTCGCGACACGCAGGAGCCCATCACCGGGCGGCGGGGCCGGGCCGCTGCGCCCGGGGTGCGGCGGGCGGCCGGGCGCTCATGTCTCCGCGGGCCGGGGATGCGCGCGGCGCGGGCGCGGGGCGGAGGCGGCCGGAGCACGGGCGCGGGGGTCGGGACGCGCGGCTCGGCCTCGGCGGGCGTCCCGGTCGGCGTCCCCACCGCCCCCGCCGAGTCCGGAGCGCCTCGCGCCGCGCCCGCTGCTGCCAGGGGCGGGGACACCGCGGGGGGCGGGGACCCGGGGGGCGGGGGGCGGGGCTGGGGTGCGCCCCGCCCCCTCCGCCGCCCGGGCACCTGTTGTCGCAGCCCCGGGTCCCGGGACAGGGGACACGGGAAGGAAGACCTCCGAGACCTCGCGGGCCACCGGTGTCTGGAGCTCAAGGTCAAGGGTGGGGGCAGGGATGGGGTTTCGGACAGTGAAGTTCAGTCTCACCCCACTGTGCGCATCTGCAGAGGAAGAGCTGAAGCTTCACAGCCCTCACCGGGATGGATTAGGGATTTTCTAAAAATGTTTATTGACTGCCAGGCGCGGTGGCACACGCCTTTATCCCAGCACTGGGGAGGCAGAGGCAAGGCGGATCTCTGTGAGTTCAAGGCCAGCCAGGTCTACATAGGAAGTTCCAGGCCAGCTAGGGCTACAGGGAGACTATATTTATCTGTTTATGTGTGTGTGTGTCCATGAGTATCCGTGCACAACATGAATGTGGAAGCCAGAAGACATCTTGCCTAAGTCAGTTCTCTCCTTCCACCATGTAGGTCCCTGGGATCGAACCCAGGTCATCAGGCTTCCTGGCAATTGCCTTTACTTGCTGAGCCGAGTCCGGAGAGTCAGGGCTATTGACAGGCACCTGCTCATCATCACCTGATCATTGGAGGATGCTGGCTCAGTGTGGGAGCAGAGGACCCTGGCACTAGCTAGACAGAGGTGTCTTGAAGGAAGGAAGGCAACCTTCCAGGGCTCCTCTAGCAAAGGTAAACTGAGGCACACATCATTTTTTCTACCCCAGGGGTCTGTGTAGTGGAGCAGCAGTGGCCCCACTAATTGTTGGCACTCACACACTCTCCTGGGAGGGAGTTCACTTCCACCTTCCACACATCCACACACAGTGTGTAGACACACATGCACACACTCCCATTCACACACATTTATTTCAGCTTTTGGGAGAGTGACTTAGCTAACCTTGCTAAGGCCACAGCACTTTTGTGTGAGGCAAACCTTTGCTCCCTCCATCTCATGTCATCCCTGGGAGTGACTGAGTCTATTTACCGGGCCAGGCAGGTATCCCTGAAGACAGACCTGCCAGACTAATATGGTTTAAGGCAAGGACCTGGGCTGGGGCTGATGTGCAGAACAGGAACCAGGCCTGGGATGGGTGGGGTACCTGGGCACTTGTGGTATTGAGTAAAGCCAAGGGGTCAAGCCGGATTCGTGCCTGGCCTCTGATGTTATCAGACTTAGGTATGGATAAGGGCTCAGCTCACACACACAAGTTATATGACCTTGGATAAGCAGTTTTACCTCCTGGATTCTCATCTTTCCACCACTTAACTAGGAGGAAAAAAATCTCATCTTATGGAATTGTTACGTGAATGTGTGCCAGATGACTAACACATATAGTAGGTGCTTCTGAGGGATAGTGAATGAGGGATGTGCCAAATGACTGACACATAGTAGGTGCTTAGAGCTAAAAATAAATATAATTGCCCCCCCATCCATGAGTTCTTCATTTCTGTGGCATCAATCAGCTGCAGGCTGGAAGTCTCCAGATACAAATTCAAGTCTGTACATCCGGCAGACCTCTTGTCATGGTTTCCCTACACGATCCACAACAACCACTCTTACCACAGCATTTGCATAAGTAACCTCTAGACAGCTTGACTGAAAGTGGATGCGAGTCAGGAGTGACATCACACGGTCATCCCAGCACAGGGGAGGTGGAAGCAGGAGGATCAGAAGTTCAAGGTCATGCTTGACTACATAGCAAGTTCAAGGTTAACCTGGGCTACTTGAGACCCTGCCTCAGAAAAAAGTATATGGAGGGATGTGGATGGATTATAAGCCAATACTCTGTCATTTTACATAGGGGATTGAACTCCTGGTGGCTAGTCCCCGCATGGACCCCAAGGAACAACTAATGACAGCAACAACGCAGGTCCCCACAGCTTCCTATGCCCAAAGGGGGACAGAAGACATCAACTTGTAGTACGAAGCAGTGTGAACACTTGACTACCCTCCAACGAATGCAGCGTCCTGTCACAGCTGCTCAGGACCCTGTGCTCAGCCCTCCAAACCTGGTCTCACTAGAATGGCTCTGAAGGGACCATCTTTTATCACAAGGACACCTGGGTGCCTCACTCAGTGTTCACAGATGGAGGAGGTCTGCGTATGGCTGGGCTCTGATTGTAGCCTGTGTGTGTGACCCGGGGCTGAGGAGGCAGACATGTCCTTCTCATCCCTGTGGAGAATGTAAGGACCTGGCTTGAAGGGAGGGCTCTGACTCACCATGACGCAAGAGCAAGAGCTCAGTTATAGCTGCTGATGCTCCGCTGGCAGCATGACAGCTCTGGGCCAGAACGGATGGAGGGGCATCCTGCAGAGGGGAGGGGAAGGGCAGCTCACTGTGCTCTAGGACAGAGACAGGCAGAGAAGCTGAGTAGGGGCCCCGTCAAGTGTCCCTGTCCCGCCAACACAGAGGTGGAGATGGGATGGGACGATGCTGCTGGCTGTCCCCTGCCAGCTCCCTACTGACTCAATCTCGTCATTGTACAAACTGCCACTCAGAGAGGGGCAGGGATCTGCCTGAGGTCACGCAGTTTATTGATAGCAAGATGGGGATTAGAACCTAGGTTTCTTGACAGCCAGCCCAGCACTGGCCCCATCCTGCAATGGACTGTGTGGGGGTGATTGGCTCTTCCTTGCACATCCACATCCACCTTTCTAGTCCTTGGGATTCTGCTGAAACAGATGATGTTCAGACAGCTCCAAGATGTGTGGCTGTCCTCCCTGGGACAGTCTGTCCTTTCCCAGCTCACCCCACAGCCCGTCTGCCCTGTGACCTCCTGCCTCAAGTGTCTTCCTGCCGCGCCCACTCCTGGGAGAGTGTCCTTCGCCCCTCACATCCTGGCCTCTTGGCATGATCTTGGAGACCCAGGCAGAACCCCCTCCAGTGGCTATCCATCAGTGGATATTTACAGCCCCGAGAGTCTGCCCTGCTCTGGGCACTGGACCATGGAGAAGAGACGCTATGGGTGGATGGGAGGAAGATTCAGCTGCAGAAGCCACTACAGTGATGAATCAGACTGGTGCCTGCCTGGCATCCCAGGGTCAATGGGGACACTGTGGAGAGCCACGTGTGAAAATAGCTCAGGGTCAGGGTGGAGGGTGCTATGTCCCAGGCCAGTGGAGCCTCTGAGAAACAAGTTGTTCCTGCCAAGGGTTGTGGGGATAGCCTTAAGTCTATGATGACCCTGAAATGATATTTTTGAAGGTTGAGTAGGGTATTGATAGGTAGAGCTGGTGGAGGGCTCTGTACGGAGATGTTTGGAAGCAGGGGTGTCTGGGAGCATCTGGGGCGTGTGGCATCAGGAGAGCAGTGGGGGAGGGGAAGGCTGTGCGTCTGGGTGTTGTAGAACGTGGTACTCCGAGCAAAACAGCTGCCGTCTTCATCAGATCAGCTGTGACTGCTTACAAGAAGCCATGGGCCCGCTGACTGTTGTGCTTCCTTGAAGGAGGGGATGGAGTAGGTCCTTGGACCCTCACCTGAATCCAGCTGCTTCTCCCAGCTCTTTGCAAGCAATTCTGCCCTCACTGTAGGTGGCCTGGGGATCTGGAGAGGTGCTAGAGTGCATGGGCTGGAGAGGGTTAATTGAGAGTGGCTCTATCTTTGTGGCTATGGGTAGAAGCCATCATCCGTGTTGGGTAAAGACTTTCCAGTGTGGCTGCTGGGAGGTCACCCACACTCCTGGCCCCGCAGGGTAAACTGTGGTAGAATCGAACTTTGGTTTGTTCTTGGGACCATATAAGGAGCATCTCTGGGAAGAGCAGAGCTTGACAGAAGATGGCACAGATGAGAGCCTGGCAGACCTGGGTGGGGATCCTGTGACTGGGAAGATCTTTAGCAAGTGTCCGGTGAATGTGTGCTGACTGAACGAAGAAAAGTGAGACTTGCCCAACGTTCTACATCTGAGAAGTGATCATAGATAGGCAAGACCGAGTCTTCACTCACACAAGCAGATACCCATTGAGCTCAGATGAAGTGTCAAGCACTCTCTAGTGCAGAGTCTTTGGGAAAGAGAAAAGACTTGACCTGGTCTTGAGTTTGGGGAGAACCTTCTGGAAACGGTGAGGACGGAGCCCATTGCTCAAGGGTGTGTGAGGCTTAGAAGGGAAGAGAAGGAGAGGTTCCCAGGCAAAGGAAATAGCTTGGCAGTGGTCTGGAGATGGGAAGAGGGACCCAAGAGACCCACGAGAGGGGAAGAATCTCAGGTGGGTTCCCATGGTTACAGCTTGAAGCCTTTTCAGAAAACTCCACAACAAGGCCATAGGCTGACCTTGGAATGTGCCCACTCCCAGCGTGGGGCTGGGGCTTCCAGCTGGACTTGCAGGTCAGAGCATCCCCCTAATTTACCCCCAAGCCACGGACTAGAAAGAGTGAGGGGCGAGCAGGGACAGAGAGACAGACAGTGACAGAGGTATCTCAGTCTGTTGGGAGGAGGACATATCCTGAGGCACTCAAAGACTTGATAAAGGCCACAGCCACTTTGCTGGGATACTAGGAAGAGACCCGAGAAGCCTCTAGCCTGGGGAGTAAACAGGTGCTTGTCTCTGAAATGTCTGGTATGGTCCTGGTCTATCTATGGTGGCTGCTTTGTGACAGGATCCCTTCCCAGGATTCAGGGGCTGGAGTCTCAACTGGGCTGCTCAGGATCTCTGCAGGCAGAGGAGCCCCCTACCAAGGTCTCTAGATAAGCTTTAAGGCACTTTAGCTGTGCATGTCATGCGTCCTATGATCACCAGGGGGCAGCCAGAGACAGCGTCAGTCTAAATTTTCACGTTCCCTTTGCCCTTGGTCAGTTGGCAGCTCAGACCCAGCCAGGGCTCAAGGTTGTGACATTGTGCCCTGTACGCTGGTACCCAGTGAGGGGGAGGAACTGAAACTCTGCCCCCATTCTGGGCCTTTGGGCACTGTGCCTTTTTCTTAATGCTGAAGTGTCCCCTCCCCTGATCCATGACTATAATAGGCCTTTTTGTAATGGCACAGCATCTCTATATAGGACTTGGTCTACTGAACTGAGATCTACCTGGTCCTGACCCTGCTGTACAGATGTGGAGGCCAAGGCTAGGAAGGAACAGAGCTAGAACTGGAACCCGCAGCTATGGGGACCTCCTGGGGGCTGATCAGGGGCAACGGGCTACTTCTGGAGACTGTCTTGGCTGGGAGACGCAGGGACCAGATGAGAGGGCCTTTCTTAGGAGCCCGGGAAAGTCATAGGCTGACCCTGGACTTCCAGCTGGAGTTAGATGTCAGATTAAGGTCCTCCTCAGACAACCAGGTGGACCAGTGGGCCAAGATAGGTCAGGAGGACAAGTTCCCAGTGTGATGATGGAGACCCAGCCGCTGTGCTAACATCCCTGACCTGAGCACTGGGGATGAGACTCACAGTGGCACGAGACTACCCGGCCTAGCATCTCACAGGTGCAGTGATGCCCTCCTCATCAGGGACAGAAGGCCTTCCTCACTGGGGAGCCCTGCAAGGTCAGGTGAAGCCCTGGTGGAAGCCTCGGGAGATGCAGTTCAGGTACTTGGGTTGATTTTTATCTTATTTTATTTACCTTTTTTTTTTGGAAATAGGGTTTCACTGTGTAGCCTTTCTGGCCCGAACCTCACTACATAGACCAGGTTGGCTTCAAACATGCTTGGATTAATAACAGAAACATGCACTGCAAGACAACAGGCCACGTTTAACTCTCCAGTAGCCCCAGGAGGTGTGTCCAGGCCATGGTCATGTGGGGCAGCTCTTAGAGGCACTCGAGCACTCTATCACTGAGCTATAGCTTAGCCCAATTCCCCTCTATCTTGACCTCTGGGGTGATTCCAAAGCTGAACTCCTGGGGCCTAAGAGAATGGCAGTGCCCCCTCTCGTCCTGCCTCTGGATGTTTGCACAAGCCGTATGCATGCACTCTATGAGTCCACACTACCCAGGACTGTCCTCTGAGTCCTACCCATCAAGGACCTGCCTTCCTCACTCCCTCATCCAAGTCTCCAGTCCCCAAACAGAAGCAGCTCTCACCACCACACAAAGGGCTGTGTCTGAGAGCACAAAGGCATGGGCCAGCAGTCTTGGAGATGGAAGCAAACTATGGCCCACAGCCTGTTTCTGTAAATAAAGTTTTATTTAAACTCATCCATGCCTATTTCACTCAGCTATTGTCTATAGCTGCTACGCTTTGTAACTGCGGAGGGTGGCACACATGGTATAAAATATCCACCCTCTGGTCCTTTACAGTTTGTCAGTGCCTGGATGAGAGACTGGCCAAGGGAGTAGGGCAAGTCCCTGGGATAAATAAATAAGATGACAACTCATGAGATGTGCGGGGGCGGGGCACATACAACATGGGGCAGAAATTGAGACCATGAAGGAGACTGGCTGGATTTTTCTTCTCACCTCCACCCTGGGTACCTGAACAGACCAGCCCAGGCAGGAGGTAAACAGCATACATGACTGGACCTCTCTGAAGGTCTGGATTCTCCTCTCTGGTTGGTGTTCGTGCCGGGCTAGATGAGGGTCCTGCTGATACCTGCTCTTTGGGAGCGAGGGTGGGTACTCGACAGATGTAGTCACTGTTGTCTAAAAACCCACAGGAAATCATGGCAAGATATCTACACTGAAGCCCAGACACTGGTCAGAATTGGGGGGATCCCTGCTCCCCTTCATCTGGCCTCCCACCCACTCATGAACATCTCCCAAGGAGCAGGAAGTGATCCCTTTTACAGCCGGGATAACAGAGGTGTTTGATGAACCATCCGAATGGTCCATATCTGCAGGCAGAGTCCTGGGTGTCGTGGGAAAGTCCCTGATGGCTTTTAGGATAGTCAATCCCAGCCAAGGACTCATTCGGGCAAGTCTGTCCCCGCTGGGCCTCAGTGTGGTCGTCTGGAACCGAGAGGGCTGGGGTAGATACACCTGGAAGATCCGCCAGCTGCACGCTGAGGCTCGCCTCTTCCCTCTGCAGGCCTCAGTTTGTCTCTGTAAAATGGGGAGATGAATGCTTGTCCTCCCACACTCGCACAGCTGCGGGTCCAGGCCAGGGAGATCACAGATGGGAAAGCGCTTTGAGCTTTGTGGAAGAAAGGAATTCTATAAACCTAGGGGGTTATTAGTTGCTGATCTGGGAGTAAGCATTGGCTCATGCCCGAGGCCCCCACCAACTTTAACGGTGCCAGTAGAGGGCACTGTGGGAAAGCTTGGTGGATCCTGAGCTGGAATCCACCTAGTCCACACCTGTTCAGACACCAAGTCTGCAGTGGGGCATGCAGACATGGGGAACGAAGGAGGCCCGAGATGCCCCAGTATAGTGATGGGGACAGGCAGAGGCAGTGTGGGGACGTGGCGCAAACTATCTCGAACCAATGAGACAGGGGTGGAGTGCTCTTGCCCATTGGAAGTTGTGGACAGATGTCCAGGTTGAGGCCCAGGTAAGCTTTCTGGGCTGGAGAGCCTTCAGGAGCCGGGGAAGGGAAACCTTCAGGTTCCAAGGCCACCTGTGGGCAATTTCCTTCACCTCGCTGGGCTTCTATTCTTCCTCTGTAAAACCAAAGCATCATGGTCTCTCCTCCCAGAGCTGCGGAGGACTGAGTGAGCAGACCCTGGTGACACATCGTAGAATAGGGAATGTGGAAGCCCATGGACTGTCAGCGGTCTAATGCTGGTGGCAGAAGCCATGAGGGGCCGGAGTGGTAAGGACTGGGCTGGAGACCAGAGGAGAGAGGCACAGGCAGAGTTTGGGGAGAGTGGGAGTAAGCTGGTAGAGAAGAGGAGTGAGAAGCTTGAAGAAAGAGAAGAACCAGCCTCTCCTACCCAATCAATGCTCCAGCATCCTCTTCTCTGAGAGCCCTGGGCCGTTTTGAGCCTCAATCTCCTCCTCTGTGGAATGGAGAAATAACCCTGTGTTATAGGGCTTCAAAGAGTCCATAAGATGACTGGGATTCTGGGAGAGCCAAATGGCCCCCATCATCTCTAGTAGTCCCCTCAGCCTATGAGGACCTGGAGCTGGCTCTGTTCCTGCAGCCACCAGGCCTTTTGTTTAGAGACCAGTTCAAGAGGAAAACCCCCCAAACAAACAGAGCCCAGCTGGCCTCTGCTGCCCAGCCCTGCCCTGCTGGGCCCTGCCCTCTCCTGCCTTCCCAGTCCTGAGGGTAGGAAGCGGGGTTGGAGTGGGAGCCAGAGTCCTGGGAAAGCTTTTTCCCAGCTCAGGTGTGGGAAGGGGCAGTGAGGAGGTCATGGGGGCCTCTACCCTAGGACATGCTTGAGAGCCTCTTCCGAGGACGTGAGACAGCATCAAGGAACACCTGAAAGCTGATTCCGGAGTGTGTCCCACCCCCTGATTCCCTTGGTCTCATAAAGGGTTTGAGTCCCTCTGGAAGAGAGACCTAGGAGGTGACCCACGAGGTCCCCCAGTTAAGCATTAAGACCACTGGGAAGGACAGAAGCCCAGCTGTGTGGGAGGCTCTCCCTGAAGATACAAGGGATTTGCAGGGTCTAACAATGGAGATCAGTCAGACAGGCAGGAGAGAAGGAAGTAGGTATGTACTTCCAGGGCTAACAAGACAATTCAATAATAATAATTTTTTAAAAATCCAAAGTCTTAGGGCAGAGTCTGGAGATGGTTTCGTTAGAGAAGGGCTTGCTGTGCAGGCATGAGGGCCTGAGTTCGGATCCCCAGCACCCATGTAAAAAGACTGGGGTGGGGGCAGCATGCACCTGTAATCTCAGCACTGGTAGAGACAAGCAGATCCCCAGTGTTTTCTGGTTCCAGCACACACATGGTTGTGAACTGGAACCCAGGCTCTTCTGCAAGAACAGACAGTGTGTTTGACCACTGAGCCATCTCTCAGCCCCTGACTGCCTCTTTCTGAAGTCCACTTTGAGGCACTGAACCCTCTCCTTTTCCACTACCCTCCATTATCAGCCCGTCCCCACTGTCCCATCACCGCCACCACCAGCTGAGTCACAGGTGCCTTCAGATTCAATTTGTACCTTCTGCCACTTTCTCCTTTCAGATCCAATTTGTACCTTCTGCCACTTTCTCCTGCCTTCCCAGCACAGGCTGATGCTCCTGGGAGGAGGAGGTAGACAGAGCAGCTCTCCAAATAGATGACTAAGAAGCTCAGAGATGTGGAACCAAAAAGGGACAGCCTGGCGCTCAGATGGTAGAGTGTCCGCCTGGCATGCAGAAGGACTCCGGGTTCCATCCCCAGCACTACATGAAGCAAGAGGCTCAGAAGTGTAAGGTCTCAGGACTGGAATGATGGTTCAGAGGTAAAGAATACTGTTCTCACAGAAGACCCAGGTTCAAATCCCAGCACCCACAAGGTGGCTAACAACGGTCTATAACTCCAGTTCCAGGAGATCTGATGCCCTCTGCTGTCCTCAGTGGGCACTACATGACACAGGTGCTCTTACATACATCCAGGCATAACATTCATACACATAAAATAAAAATAAATTAATTTTAAAAATTAAAAAAAAGAAGTGTCTCAAAACAAACAAACCAACAAATAAATAAATAGATGGCTGAGATGGCTCAGTGGATAAAGACGCTTATTGTCAGCGATGCAAGCTCAAGTTCAAGCTCCGGTATCTAAATATAGGCGGAAGGAGAGAAACCACAAAGTTGTCCTCTGACCTCCGTAAGCATGCTGTGGCACACACAACCTCCTACACACACATCACACAGGCATCACACAGTAATAACTGAGAAAGTCCACTGTGGCCAAGCCTGTCTTCTGTCTCAGCCATGGTGGCTCTTATGCCTTGGACTTGCTGGATCTAGTATGTACTTAGCACTCAGGGAAAGTTTGCTACTAGTGTTATTGAATCTTGCCTCACCCCCTCACTTCTCATGAGGGAAAACCAGGCCCAGAGAGGGTGTGGGCCCTGTCCTGGGTCACACAGCACTCCTCTCTTGTCAGAGACTACTGGGCTGGCACCTCCCCAGGGTGGGTCCCTTGGGACAGGCTCCATTGTGTGCTCTCCAGCAGGAAATCGCTGTGCTCAGCAGCCTGGGCAGCAGAGAGAAGGAACAAGTTTGGCTACGTGACTGGCAGGCCCTGGAGGCTGAGCCAGGCCCTGAGCCCAGAAAACAACCTGCTGGGGTGGGCTTGGGTGGAGGCCTCCTTGCCCGGAGGAAGGAGTGGCTAAGGGCAGCCTTCCCCTAGATAGCGTTGGGAGGCCCACGGCTTGTGCCCTAAACCTGCCTCTGAGGGGGTGGTTGGCAAGCTTGCTGTATTCCTGACCTGCAGGGCTCTGAGGAGCAGCAAGGAGTGTGGGTGGGCCAAGAGGCCAGTAGGCACATGTAGCCCTGGGGTGACCCGTGTGGGATCCTGCCCTTTATAAGCTCTGGTTTATGGGGAGGAGGACTCTGCCATGCTCAAGGGCTGCCTGGCTCCTAGGTGTCTACGGGGCTCAGGCCCAAGGCAGAGGGGCTGAGCCTCTGAAGAATTTCCTTGCCACCGGACTTGGAGCAAAGTGGAGGCCTTCTAGGGCCCCATGTAACCATTGCCAATATCACCTCTGCACACCAGCCTGACCCAGAGCTGGGAAACCTTCTGTGAGGGGAGGCCAGGGACCCCAAGAAGACCACAAAATGCCAGAGTTACTAGGAGGCAAAGGGGAACCATTGATGGTACCCCACAGCGGGGATCAGATGAGGCTGCTGCCAGACTAGAGACCGGAAGCCAGAGGGAGAAGGGAAGACCCCGGTGAGAAAAGAAGTCATACTTGGGTATCAACAGAGAGCTGGAGGAGAGAGGTGACGGGTCTGATGGACAGAAGTACAGGCTCGTCTGACCTCCCTGCAGGCCCCTCCTCTTCCCGCCTAGGAGGCTAAGCGCAGCCTGTCCCTCATGTCCAGTCGAATGCCATCTGTTTACCCCATGCGCTGAGACAAGGGGAGAGGGGATCTGGGTCAGAACCTAGAGGCTCCCACTTCTTTCCCTGGACACCCCAGCACAGACTGCCCAGGCAAAGGGTACCCTGAGCCTGGCAGGAGACACAGCTGTAGGGCTAGAGTCTGAGCACCTGCCTGAGCAGCAGAGAGCCAGCAAGGAAACAGGTGTCCCTCGGGGTCAGGTCCAGAGGCTTATGACAGCCCTGGAAGCTGGGCCTGGTAGGCACTGGGTAGAGAGCTTCATCCTGGGACCTCAACATCAGAGTGTCTTTAAGGGTAGGGGCTCTGACGGTGCACGCCTCCGGTGACTGAGGCAGGAATTCTAGAGACCCTCCTGTGCGGGGCATGGTACACATCTGTTGGTTTCATACAAGCCCTGAAGGCAAATGTAGCCTAGTCTTGTTTCAGAAGGAAAAACGGAGGCTCTGATAGGTTAAAGGAGCTTATGATCGTGCTGCAAGGTTTTTGTTGTTGTTTTGTTTGGGGGGATTTCTTGAGACAGGGTCTCTCTGTAGCCCCATGTAGCTTAGAACTCACTATGTAGATCAGGCTGGCCTCAGTCCCACAGAGATCTGCCTCTGCCTCTTTCTGGTGCCACCACACTCGGCCTCACGCTGCAGTTTTAAGTCCCAAGCCTGGATTCTCTGCACTGTGGAAGGAGATGGGGAGGTGGGCAGGCACAGGATCCTGGACTTTCTCTTGGTTTCAGTCCTTCCTCTTATTTTCTCTGGCTCCTTATCCCGTCTCATCCCAACCAGACGCGGGCCCTGAGAAGTATCAGGCCAGTACCTGTGACCCTCCACAGTCTAACGTGGGCCCTTCTAACCAGTGAAATCCCATCCTGCCCCACTAACATCGAATGAGAGCTCACTAACCCCACCTTCGCCTTATCCCAGGAGTGCCCTGGCTCCACCAGCCTGCCCCGTGTGGGAGCTGCGGCCGCTCAAATTCAGCAAGTCTGCAATGGGGCCACCTGGTTCCAATGAAGGCCCCTAGTCTTCCTCTGGCCATCCATTCTGGTACCCATGCCCAGCAGCACACAGCCTCGAATGCTGACTAGAACCAGGTAACAGGCAGCCAGCCTGTGCTGGCACACCTGGCCAGGTGAGAAGGCAGTGAAGCCAGGAGCCAGCTCATCACTTGGGTGTAAACAGCAGCTCGGTGGGAAGCTGGCAGCTGCCTCCTCGGCCCTTTCCCTAGCCCCCTCCCTGGAGCCCCGCCCCGGGGACTGAGAGTGTCCCAACTTGTTGGAGGAGTTTCCATCCCACACCTGTGCCCAGGCTGGGTGTGTTGGGGGGTGATGGACGGGGGCTGCCGATCATCCCTGTCCTCCAGACCCACCCCCTCCCTTTGCCCCTTGGCCTGTGCTGGGTGGCCCTCATCTCCCAAGCACACCTTAGCCTCCCGCTCCAGATCTGACCCCCAGTCAGAACAACAGCATTATGGGAGCTGGAGCATACCCTAAGGGAACTTCCTGCTCTGAGTTCCCACCAAGAAATCTGCACTGTGGAAGAAGTGGGAACTGCGTTTCTGTTACAAGAGGGTCTCAGGGCATACTCTTTTTATATTAAAGATTTATTTCTATTTTTATGTATGTTTATGTGTGTTTGTCTCTGTGTGTAAATGCAATGGGGGAGGGGGGCTGTGGAGGCCAGAGGAAGGCATCAGTTCCTCTGGAACTGGAGTCACATGTAAGCCTCCCAGCGTTGGTGCTAGGAACCGAACTAGGGTCCTTTGGAAGAGCGGCAAGCACTCTTAACCACTGAGCCAGCTCTCTAGCCCCAGTCAGGATATACTTGTAGAGTGGATGAATAAGGTTCAGAAAGGACAAGTGACCAGGCCAAGACCACACAGCCAGGAAAGAGATCAACTGGGAACCAACCCAGGCCAGTTTGCATCCTAAACCCAGACCTAATGAGACAAAAGGAAGACATGTACATATAATATATACACGCAGCGCCTGCCAGAGTGCTGCCCACACATAGGCACACACCTACTGGTGTGGGGCACACTGAGCACCCGGCCTGCCCACATCACTCAGGTCCATGTCACGGCGCACCCCCAGCAGATACACAAACTTCCTTCTCTGCTGTCTCACGCCTCCTGTCACTGCCCCTCCTCCACACTTGCGGAGGGCAGGACAGCACATGTCCTCCTCCACCTCCACAGCCTGCCTCCCTGGGCCCCAGCCTCTGCCCAGGCTGCTTTGGAGAAGGCTAGAGAGTCACTGGATGTCAGGACTGGAGGGCCCCACAGCATCCAGAGGTCCAGAGATTGTGTGGGGTCCGGGACTGGCAGACTCCTGTCTGAGGTAAGGGGCCCTGTGTACAGTGTTCAAAGCCTGCAGAGCAATTCAAAGATCTAGGCCTTCTCCCCGCTGGGTCCCCTGGCCAGGTATTTGGGAAGGAGTTCGAAGTGCAGGCAGGGGGACCCAGGACCCCAGCATCCCCAGCTACTGCTCTGTGCAACCTGCATGGGGGAACCACTAGATCTCAAGTCCCTGGATAAGCAAACAGATGATTTGCTCTCCCAAGCAGGCTACACTTGGAATAGGCCCCTGCAGGCTCTCTAATAATAAGAGGCCAGTGATTGATACAGGTGATTGACACCATTCCAAGCCAAACCCAGCGTTCAGTCTGACCTCACAGCCATGCCACAGAACCTCATTTATCTCGGGGACCAACATGGTCCCCATTTTCCAGAGGGATAAACTGAGTACCAGAGAATGAAGGCACTGGCCTGAAGCACTTGACTCCTGGCACATGATGAGTGTCTCTTCGATACCTGTTGAGTGAATGAGGCTGCAAGCCGGGCATGTGATTTTTTCAAGGGCAAGCCTCAGGATTTGAACTCAGGTCCAAGCTTCCTTTGCCGCCGTACAGTTCACAGAGATGGCCTGACTACCTGGCTGGCATCAGCCCCTCTGGGCAACCTACTTTCCTTTCAAATGGGAAATAAAACAAAACGAAACCAGAAAAAGACCCCAACAGCCCTGCCTTCCTACCACAGAGAAGCAATGTCATAGATCATCATGTCAAACGAGGCCACTGTAAGACTGTGATGCACCAAAGCAAAATCCAGGACCAAGCCACGGCCTTGTCTGAACACAGACGAGAGAAAGGAATGTGGCCCAAACCACAAAAGGGCCCAACATCCTCTATCTTGGCCGGATGAACAACAGAGGCTCTAGCTTTGATTCATCTCTCTTCCTTCTAGATAAAAATCGCTAAGATCCCCTCGTCAGTTACCTCCGCTTTGTGACAGGCTGTGACCCAGAGCAAAGCTCCACTCCCTCACACCCCAAAAGCATTCAATGCAAGCCAAAGCTCTTAAGTTCTGGCTAAACTTCCTAGACTCAGGCCCCCACGTGTCCTCAGGTGGACACACTCCTGTGCTCCAACCAGCAGTGTGGCCCACCCATTGCATCCCACGTGCCAAGTTGTCCTTGGCTGGAAGGTATGGACACAGTCCTACAACTGTTTTGTTCAACCCATTTCACTGATGTTTTTGGAGCCAGGAGCCAGCAAAGCGTCAACTCCCCATGGAGCATGAGAAACTGGAGAGAAGCCCTAATCCCTGCTGGCGGGAGGCTCATCCAGGTTCTCAGGCAGGAGGCTGGAGAAAGCCAACCCTTTACTGGCTTTGCCGCACCTGCCAGCTCCTGTCACCAAAGGCCAAGTGTGAGGTGTCACAGCCCTGTCCCATCCCCACTGTGGGCATCAGAAGCCTGTGTGCATGAAGAGGCCAGAGGAAGGGAATGAACTCAGGGCTGGGCGTCAGGAGATGTGGGATAAATGATTGACAGCTCCCTACCTAAACTTGGCATTCAACTTGTCATTTTACACCCTGCCATAGGCAGAAGTCTGGTTCCTGGTTCCGTGAAGGTCAACCCAGCCTTCTCCTTCCCAAATCGACACTGGGTTGAACAGAAGAGCAGATGAGGGTTGGGCGGGGAGGTCTCATATATTCCTAGTCACTAGACTCCTGGCTAACAAAGAAACACAGCTGAGAGCTCAGGTCCAGGGCTCCGTCCCTCCCCCAGCCCTTCTCACTCCCTCAATCAGGGCCCATGTCCAAGGCAAACAGGACGGAGCCGGAGGTGCCACAGGAAGGCCCGGCAGAGCCTCGGGGCTCTTTACAGGATGAGGACTCGGTGGTGGGGGCGGTGGAGGAAGAATCTCTGTAACTTCTTTGAGCTGTAAGTCCTGCTCTCTTGCAGCCAGGGGATGTGGCGTCCTCTCCTCTGCCATGGGCAAGAGGGAAGGAAGGAGTTGAGCTGTGGGACAGAGGTGCGAGCCAAGGACAGTGATCTTCCCAGAAAGGAGTCAGGGCACAGAGATCAAGGGAGCAGGAGCATGGGGTCCTCCCGGAGAGAGGAAGGGGGGGACGCTTGACAAGGTGCGGACCCCCCTCTAGCACCATCCTCCCACCCAGCCACCGTCTCTCCTCAGAGCCTTCATCGCAGTCCTCTCCCGTCTGGAACGCCCTGCCTCCCACAACCCTGTTCACCTGGTGACGGTGGCCGGTTCTTTCCAGCCCAGCTTCAGCTTGAATCTTGCTGTTTCCTTGGTGGGAGTTTGACTTCAGGGACCCCATGGTTCCTTTGATCTTGACTGCACTGGCTTGTAACTGTCTGTCTATTATCCTCCTTGGGGGTCAGGGGCAACCGGTCTCATTTATAGCTGAATCCTCAGTGCCTAGGCAGGGCCTGGTGTTGAGTGGTGCCCCCTAAATGCTTGATACTGACTACAGTGATGGAGATGTAGACCCGAGGACCTCAGGGAGAGCAAAGGGCCTTCAGCTGGGACGGTTTGTCATGATCACAAGGTTGTATGGAATGCTTGGAGACTAAGACGGCAGCGATAAGAAGACAGGCTGCAGGCATGTGCTAACACGCCTGGTGTTAAGATCCGATTTTCAAAAATATCATTTTCTTTTTTTTTTTTCCTTGGGTCTTTTTGAGACAGGGTCTCCCCAAAGTCCCAGGTGGCCTGGAACTTGTTATATAGAACAGGCTGGCCTTGATCTTACAGAAATCCACCTGCCTCTACCCAGAGTGCTGGGATTAAGGGCATGTGCCACTACACCTGAAAATATATCATTTTCTTAAGACAGTTAAATTGTCAAATATGGTGGTGCATATTAGTCCCAACACTCGGAGGCAGAGGCAGGCAGAGCTAGGTACGTTTGAGGCCAGCCTGGTGAATTCCAAGCCAGTCAGGGCTATATAGTGAGATTCTGTCTTAAAAAAAAAATAAAAAAGACAACAATAACAACAAAAAACTAATTAGGAGTTGGTGAGATGACTCAGAGGGTAAATGCAATTGTTATCAAGCCTGATGACTTGAGTTCAATTCCCGGAACACATATGACAGGAAGAGAAAATCAACCTCTGCATGTTGTCCTTCACGCATGCACTTTGGCAACAGCAAGCCCCCCACCCCAATAAATAGATGTAAAATTAAAAATTTTTAATTAATTTATTTTTATTTTATATGTATGAGTATATTGCCTGCACGTGTGTAAATGCGCCCAGGTCCTGAGAATCATGGATCAAACTCAGGTCATCAGGCTTGACAGTAAGTACCCTGCCCCATGAGCCAACTCACTGACCTCATACAATAACTTCTGATATTGGATTTATCAGAAATGATGGCTTTAGAATCCATAGGGACAAACTGGTCCTAAAATTCACGCAGAAATAGAAGGATCCATAGTAGCCAAAATTATCTAGAAAAAGGACAGGTTTGGAGAATTCATAGTTCTTTTTGGTTTGTTTGGTGTATGTTTTGTTTGTAGCACTGGCTGGTCTGGAACTCACTGCGTAGACCAGACTGGTCTCAAACTCACAGAGATCTGCCTGCCTCTGCCTCCCAAGTGCTGGGATTAAAGGCGTGCGCCATCATTCCCGGTGAATTTCTAGTTCTTGATTACAAGACTTACTATAGTAAGGACTACAGTAATCTAGACTTCATGAGGCTGGCTTGACGCTAGACATAAAATTCAAAAAGAATATAATCAAAAGGCCAGAAGCAAACCTTTATGTTCAGTTGGATTTAATATAAGAAAATTCAGTTGGGGAGTGGGGAGAAAGGCTTCTATAAGTCATGGTGGGACAGCTGGATACTTCACACGCAAGGCTCTGTTGCACACACCTGCACCACATTCATCACTAACCCGAAGTGAGGACGGAGCGAGCCCCTGTGAATGCTATTAGTGCCCTTATCATCAGACACAGGAGAACACGGTGTGGTGGCCCTGGCCTATAATCCCAGCACTTGGCAGGTAGAATGCAGGAGGGTCAGATGTTCAAAGTCATCCTTAGCTGTATAGCAAGTTCAAGGCCATTCTAGAATCCAGGAGATTTTATCTCCAAAACCACCAACAAAAAGGTGATATGTGAGTCCCTACCTCATCGCCATGTTCACAGACAGCCGTCTGTGAACAGGAAGAACTCCACCGGATCAAGGACTTGCAGCTTTCGGAAGTGCACAAAATAAATTTCTGTAGTTTGAGTCACCTAATCTGTGGTATTTTTGTTACAGCAACCTGAACTAAGACAATACCATTACTCACTAGGGAAATATAAACCACAATGGGATTCCATTTGACACCCACTAAACCAAAGAGACAGGCAGAAACAAGTGTTGCTGAGAATGTGGGGAAATGGAGTCCTATGTTGCCGTGGGATGCAGAACAGGGACTCCATTTTGGAGACCGGTTTGCAGTTCTATGGGATCCAGCAATCTTCCTCCCAACATACCAGAGAGAAGGGCTGGAGAGATGGCTCAGAGCACTAGCTGCTCTTGCAGAGGACCAGCACCCACCTGGTGGCTAACAACCATCTGTAACTCCAGTTCCAGGGGAATCTGACGCCCTCTTCTGACCTCTGCAGGTGTATTTATATGCATGCAAGCAATACACTCATCCATGTTAGAAAAATATCACAGAGAATGAAAATACATGTCACACAAAAACTTCAACATCCATGAGGCAGGAGGATCCGAAGTTCCAGGATTCCATGGGTGACATAGTGGGGAGGGCCTGGGGAAGACGGCCTGGCGGCTGGGAGCCCTGCTCAGAGTCCTCAAAGTAGAGGGACAGAGTGGAGTCCCCAGGGTTGTCCTCTGATCTCCACATATGTGCTGTGGCTGATCTGCACTCAAAGGCTCATATAACACGTACACACAATAACAATAATAAATAAACAAAAACATGTTAAGGCCACTGGGATCCAGGCATGGTGTGATGCCTCTAATCCCAGCACTCAGAAGGTAGAGACAGGTAGATCTCTGTGAGATCGAGGCCAGCCTGGTCTACCTAGTAAATTCTAGGGCAGCTGTGGCGACAAGGAGACTCTGTCTCAAAAAGACAAACTAAATAAATACCTGAAAAATAAATAAAAATCAAGAGTCAAAAGCGGGGTGGGAACACAGCTGTTGCCCAGCAAGCCGTGTATAAGGAAGGCCCCAAGTACAACGGTCAGAACCAAAAACTAGAATGCAATGAACACAGCAGGATTCCCACATCATGAATGAAACGGGAACCCTCCGGGTCGCCACCGGAAGCCAGGCACAGAATGCCACACTGCAGGGCTCATCTGGATGAAATGTCTAGACTGGGAGAATTGTAGAGACAGAAAGTAGATGAGTGAGGGACGGGGTGCGGGAAGGGGAGGAGTGACTGAGAGATGCGGGTTCCTTTGGGCTGAAGACACGCCTTCTGGGCTTCGAGGCCTGTGACAGGCGCATAGTCTCCTGTGATAAAAACCCGTTTGACTTATTTGTTTTTACTTGTTTTGATTTACTTGCTTATTCTTTTACTTTTGGGGTGCATTGTGAGACCCTGGGTTCAATCCTCAGCACCCCCCAGTTATGGCACCAGCCTCACATCTCAAAAAGGTAAATGTTAGGGTGAATGGTTCAGGGGGGAAAGGTGCTCGCTCCCAAGCCTTGACGACCTGAGTTTGATACCTGGGACTCACATAATGGAAGGAGAGAACTGGTTCCTTGAAGTTGTTCTCTCACACCAACATGTGTGTTGTAGTTCGTGCACACACACATACACATACACAAAATATTTTTTTATTGTGGTGCTGGGGATTGAACCCAGGACCTTCTGCATGCTAAGCAGGTGCTCTACCACTGAGCTACATATCCAACCCACAAGATAAAATTTTTTAACAGGTAAATATTAGCTGGGTGTGATGGTGTGCACCTCTAATCCCAGCACTCAGAAGGCCAAGGCAGAGGGAGCTCTGTGAGATCGAGGCTAGCCTGGTCTACATAGCGAGTCCCAGGCTTGCTGGGGTTACAGGGAGACCCTGCCTCAAAGGGGAGAAAAAAAAAAGTAAATATGTTATGTGAATGATATCTTGGTTTTCAGACTTGTAGAGATGTTAGTTGATGATAGTCAGTGACTGTTGTGATATCTTTTTTAAAAAGGGCTGAGATGGCTCCATAGTTAAGAGCACTGGCTATTCTTGCAGAAGACCCAGGTTCAAATCCCAGAACCCACATGGTAGCTAACAGCTATCTGTAACTCCAGTTCCAGGGGATCCAACACGCTCTTCTGTTCTCCTTGGACACTGCATGACACAGGTGTGCTTACACACATGCAAGCAATACACTCATACATTAAAAAATAAATAAATAAGTTTATTTTTTAAAAATTGGTGTATGTATGCATGTATGTGTGTAGTGTGTGTGTGTAGTGTATGTGTGTGTGTGGTGTTTGTGTGTGTGTGGTATGTGTATGTGTGTGGTGTATGTGTGTGTGTGGTGTTTGTGTGTGTGTGTGGTGTGTGTGTGTGTGTGGTATGTGTGTGGTGTGTATGTGTGTGTGTGTGTGTGGTGTATGTGTATGTGTGTGGTGTGTGTGTGGTGTGTGTGTGTGTGGTGTGTGTGTGTGGTGTGTATGTGTGTGTGTGGTGTTTGTGTGTGTGTGGTGTGTGTGGGGTGTGTGGTGTTTGTGTGTGGTGTGTGTGTGTGTGTGTGTGTGTGTGCATTACAACATGCATATGGAGGTTAGACGACAACTTATAGGAACTGGTTCTCTTCGAACTCAGAACATCAGGCTTGGCAGCACGCACTTTATCTTCTGAGCCATCCCACCTGCCCTGCAGGTGCTTTCTTTGGGCTAGCCCACATTCCTTCCTTCCACACATGCTGTTATTGTACTATTTCACAGATGGAACCTGAGACACAAAGAGGTAACTTACCCAAGGCCAAGGAGAAAATCAGAGTCAAAACTCAAACTCCTGTCTCCACATTCCTGATCCTGAGGTCACCAGGCCAACTGGTCATTATTCAGAGGGGATACCTGAGACCCAGAGAGGGAGCAGGACTTGCCTGCCACACAAGCCAGAAATGGAACCCAGGACCTGTGCCTCTGTGACGGCTCCCTTCAGCAGGTCCTCAGCATGGGATCCTGTTGGTGCTGGGGTTGCCCTGGGCAATCAAGAACCTGATTTTCTGCATGTTAGAGGCCCTTCCTCCACGTGTCCCGAGGGAACTTAGGAAAGTATTCCCTGGGAATAAAATGAGAGCAGGTTTTGCGAATGGAGCATTGACCCTGGGCTCCTCCTCCTTCTCAGTCCTCTAAAGCCTCTAATCATCTTGCCCTTTTCATTACTGTGAAGTTAGAGGCTCAGAGAGGTGGTGGAACTTCCACCAGATCACACAGCCAGCAAGCAAAATGCTAACTGAGCCATGGGCACTGGGCATCAAGTCCAAGCTCTACTCACCATCCTTGATGAGTGATGGGAACTAGGGCTCAACTGACGGGCCCTCCGCACAGGCCACTGATCCCCACAGACGTCAGGAGGGTCAGGAGCACAGCCTTCATCTCACCATCCACCCTCGGATGGTGTAAGTAAGGACACACCTCCTTCCCCGACTCCAAGGACCCTCCCAACTCCCTCAGTTGGCTCTGAGTCTACAGGGGAGACCTGGAGGCCACAAGCTGGCAAGCTCAGTGCTTAGGGCAGTTGGCAGTGACTCAGGGCAGCGACTGTGGCCACAGCGGGGAACCAAGACCCAAGCAGTCCACACGGGGTCCCCCACCTCCACGTTGTAAGGTCTGCCAAGAAGGACCTAGCTTCCCAAGACCCGTAGTGGAGAGAGACTCCTTTATGGCCAGCTCCCTGAACAACACCCCAAGACCTAAGGCCGGGTTTGGCGGCATACCCCCAACTCACACACGCCCAACAAGAGCTCAGAACTATGAATAAAGATCAAAATGATAATCCTAGCTCTCAGGGAAGTAGAGACAGGGGATCCCCCAGGCTGGCTGGCAGAACTGATGAGCTCCAGGTTCAGTGAGAGATAGATCCTGCCTCCAAGAATAAGGTGGGGACTGGAGAGACGGCTCCATAGTGAACAGCACTGGCTGCTCTTGCAGACCATCTGGGTTCGATCCCCAGCACCCACATGGTGGCTAACAGCCATCCTTAACTACAGTTCCAGGGGACCTGACACACCCTTTCTCGCCTCCTTGGGTGTTACATACATGTGGTACACTTATATATATGCAGGCAAAACACTCATATACATAAAATATAAATAATTTTAAAAAATGTGGACTGTCATCAAAGAAGTCACTTGGTATCAACCCCTGACCTACATCTCACACACACACACGTGTATGGAACACATATATGAAAGCACACTACACACACACCTGTAAAGAAAGGGGGTAGTAAGGTCCTCCATGCTGGTACATTTACCCCCAAGGACTCGGGGGAACACTGCTCCTAGGAGGTAATACTTGAACACAAGTATTACCTCCTGAAAGGAGGAGGCAGTTATACTACTTGGGGAAAGAGTGTTCTAAGGAGAGATGACAGCAAGTGCAAAACAAAGGTCCTGAGGCAGAAACTCATGTGGCACACTTGGGACAGGAGAGGGGGGAGAATGTTGGGTAATTCTTCATGGAAGGGAGTTTAACAGCATCCTGATCTCTGTTCAGCAGCATCACCCCACCTCCAAACCAAATGTCCCTGAGGTGGCAGGGGTGTGTGTGTGCAAAATTGCCTACAGTTAAAATCCACCAGGTCAGGGAAATGTGGGAGGTGATAATCCAGCAGCCTTGGAGCCGCTCCAAGTTGCTGAATGAAAGGAGGAGGCTCAGAGAGGTGCTGGAAGCTGGGGTTGTGGCTCACTCGCTTAGCATGCACAAGGCCCTAAGTTTGACCCTCAGGACCACATAAACCAGGTGTCAGTGCACATCTGTAATCTCAGCACTCGGGAGGTAGAGGCAGAAGGATCAGGAGTTGAAAGTCAGCCTGGGCTATATTGCAAGTTCAAGATCAGACCCTGTTCCAAAGAACAAAGAAAAAGAAAAAAAAAAGACTGGGGATGTGGTTGGTGAGACGTAACCACGGGCCCCCAGCCCAGCTCGGGAAGGGGGTGTGTTTGGACCTCACCGGGTCTACTTTCACTTGTTTATTTATTTAAACTTGTTTTAAGGTTTATTTTTATTTTTAAATTATGTGTATGGGGCGGGGGTGGTGTATGTGCTTATGTGAGTGCGAGTGCCCTCAGTGTCCAGAAGAGGGCATTGGATCCCAGGAGCTGGAGTTAGATGCAATTGTGAGCCACCTAATGTGAGGTGAGTGGCTGGGAATTGAACTTGGGTCCCTGCTGTTAAACCGAACTGTCTCTCCAGCATGTTTATTTTTTAAATAAATGTTTTTAAATGCTGTGTTTATTTCTTAATTTGTTACATTTATTTTATTTATTATTTGTGTGTGTGTGTGTGTGTGTGGGCATGTGGAGGTCAGAGGACAACTTGCAGGAGTGAGTTCTCCCACTCCACCATGTGCGTTCTGGGGACGGAACTCAGATTGTCAGGCTTGGTGGCACAGGACTTTTTCTACTGCGCGTTCTCTCTGGTCCTCTGGTTTCCATGACAGGAAAATGCATCTGAAATCCCATCCGGGGCTCCCAACCGCCGCTGGCTCCACCCTCTCACATCTGTCCACTGAATCCTCGTTTCTGGGCTGGGTCCACCCCTGCATGCAGAACAGGCCTCTGGGATAGGTGGTCTCAGAGCCGCTGACCAGAAGAAAATTCGGCCATGGTATGTGAGGTGGGGGCTCCCCTCTTCGTCCCCACTGGGAAGCAAGGTCCCCTGAGGCTGAACATCCCCCCTCAGCTTCTCACACACACCCCACTGTGCTCTCTGGGCCTCTGATCACCCTGTCCAGAGCCCATCTTTTCTCTGGGAGTCTCTGGGGCCTCCCCTCTGTCTCCCACTGCCAGGGACATGGCATTCCCCCAGCCTCCTGCCTGCTAGTCCCTCTACCTCATCGCTCTCCCTCCCTCGCCCCACCTCCCTCCCCTCCAGAGTCTGTCTCTCCCCCAGTGGCTCCAGTGGTTTGGACACACTTAGCTCCAACTGCCCGCATGACCTCACTCCCCGCCACATGCACACGCCTGCCGTCACACGCAAACACACAGACGTGAACTCACACAAACATGCAAGGACACACACAACATACATACAAACATACACATACACCGATGCACACACATGCGTAGATATGCAGGCGCACGTGCACACACACAGAATCTCTGCTGGCTTTCTTGCTGGGCTCCAGGCAGGCTTGGCTCCTCCCATGGGCCTCACTGGGTCCTGGGGGGGGAGTGGGCAAAGTCACATGGGGCTAGCCAGGCTGGGATGGGAGAAGGTCGCAGTGCAGCCTGCCCACACCCTGCCTGGTTTCTGCACTGGAGCCCGGGACCCCTCTTCATTAGCTTCCCCTGGAGCTGAAGAACCCAGACTGTGGGTCAAGACCCTCCCACTCCTCAGAGGGACTGGGAGTCTCCTCTGTCCCCACCCTATCCCCTGCCTTCTGCAAAGGTACCAAACCCAGGCTGGGAACTGGAGACCAGGGTCTAGCCAACTCAGCCATCATCACCCAGGAGACTCTGCGTGTGCCTCAGTTTCCTCCTCTGGAAATCAGAGTCCTGGTGCCAGTCTGACAGCACGGCTGGACCACAATAGGCACCGGACAAAGATGCACAGATTTGTGTCCCCCTTCAAGCCCCCGGCCCCTCTCAGTTTGGGCCTTAAGCATCTCTGCAGTTAGCCCTCTACTGGTGGCCTGTGTCCAAGAGAGCTTCCCAGCAGACTTGGGGGGTCGGAGGGAAGGGGGGACCAGCCTTCTGCCTTCTAATTTAGATTCCTAGGTTTATGGCAGGAAGCACGGAGAGGCTGACGCTGTAATTAGGGCGATTCCTGAGGCCGGGAGGAGGCAGGGAGAAGAGCCCACTAGAAGTCTGGCTCCCACCTCTCCTCCTCTCCCAGAAGTCCTAACCTCAGAGCTTCAGCAGGCTCCTCGCCTCAGCTCCAGAGCTGACACTCCCTTCCTGCACCCCAGAAAACGAGAGATGGGCAACTACACACCGAGGATCACAGCACGTGGAGGAAGCCTGTGCTTCTGCCCTTGATACCTGTGGTCGAGTCTGAGGGCGCAGGGGTGCCCAGATTCTGGAACCCCGCTCCCACTGGCGCTGAGTGTCCTGTGTCTCCCCTCCCCCTGAATTCCTGAGGAGTCTGGGCAGAGTCTGGCCTTGGCTGTGGCGGAAGAGGCAGATCCAAGGTCAAGACCAGTGCAGTAGCCTGGGGCTGAGCATCCTGAGGCCTGCCTGCCGAAGCTGAGAGGAGGCTGGGGTTATGCTGTTGCTAGGAGACCTGGGGACCCAACATCTCCCTCAGGCCCTCCCATCCACGGGTCCCACAGCTGGAGCTCAGTCTCCCTGCTGGTCACTGGGTCTCCACAAGCCCTCGCCATTTTTTTTTAAAGCATTCTTTCAAAACATACAAAATAAATTTATTTATTTAATTTTTTAAAAGTCTTTCTGAGATGGGATCTCCCTGTCACCCTAGCTGGCCTGGAACTCACTATATAGACCAGGCTGGCCTTGAACTCACAGAAATCCACCTGCCTCTGCCTCCCAAATGCTGGGATTAAAGGTGTGCAGGGACCACTGCTTTTATTTGTATGAGTGTACTGTCTGCATGTGTGCGAGTGCACCCATATCGTGCAATGCCCACAGAGGTCAGAAGAGAGAGTTGGATCCCCTGGAACTGGAGCTACGTATGGATGGTTGTTAGCCACCATGTCAGTGCTGGGAATTGAACCCAGGTCCTCTGTAAGAGCAGCTAGTGCTCTTAACCACTGAGCCATCTCTCCGGCCCCAAAGCCTCTCCTTTTGATGCCTAAGACTACACAAGAAGTGCAGCCATCACCAGGAAGGCCATTCTCTCGCACCGTAGGTGTCCCCAGAGCACACGGTGGCCTTTAATCATCCTATTCATTATCCCTTGTTTCTCCCTGACCGCGCCAGGCTCTGTGCCCTGGAGTTCTGTGACCACTGAGGTCAGAACAGAGCTTGTGTGGAGGGTCTAGCAGGGGACACAGTCACTCATATGCCCTGGACCAAAGACCAGTCCTCCTTTCTAGGGAAAGTCATCCTCTTCCAGAGAGTGTCAAAATCAAACACACACACAGTAAATCAATAATAAATGTGCTAAATTAAAAAGAAAGAGGGCCGGGTAGATTGCTCAGTGATAGAGCCCTTGCTTAGTACGTATGAAGTCCTGGGTTCAACCCCCAGGACCAGAAGAGGGGTTTGGACAGAATCGGGGCATCTAACTGGGATTCTGTGAGCTGATACCAATCCCAAACTATGTTGTCAAACAGACACACAGCAGCTAAAGTGAGGCAGGACATTGGGCGCCTGGTGCCTGCTTGCTCTGTGGCCTTGCCAGCTGGGGGTACCTTTGCCCTGTATTCATGATGTAGTATTCATGATGAGGCTGGGGGTCTGACCAGAGGGCTAGCCTGTTTGGGGCGCCCAAGGATGTGTATGTCAAGGTGAGCTGGTCCTGTTGTTGTAGAGGGTTGGTGTCTTATGCCATAATGGGCCAGGGCTGCCTAGCGGGCGGCTGCAGCCTGAACACGTGAAGTGAGGCCCTGGGGTCTAGGTCTAGAGGGCGCCAGGCATTCCACAAGCTGGAAAGAAAGGGGGCTTTGTTGCCTGAAACTGAGCTGCCCCCAGCCTCCTTGCATGACCAGGCACTCTGCCAAGGACAGAGAAGCCCACACGGCAGTGGTGGACGAGTCAAGGCCTCTGCCGGAGCCCCAGCCTGCCCTGACTCGGGTGTCCCTCATCAGCTGTGCCCCTCCTCCCGTCCGAGGCCCGGACAGCTACCACAGGGGTGCAGGTGCTGGCTAGGAGCCCAAAGAGAGATGGAGGCTGGAGTAACGGGGCCCAGTCTATGGAAACACTTGTTACAAGCGAGGGGTGGGTTAGGGAAGGAGTGAGTACCCCACCTCCTCCAGTCCCACAGCTACCGTGGGGGGCCCCAGGGGTCCCACTTTACAAACAGTAAACCAGGAGAAGAGCACTGACTGAGGAATCGCAGGGCTAAATGTGAGCCTCTGGCGTCTCACCCAACTCCTCCACCAGGCACACTTTGATCCTTCCAGAGTGATTGTGTCTGGGGTTGGTGTTGGCCAGAACCTTCTAGACCTCTGAGGTTAGCTCTCAGTAGTGTTGATCATGTTTACTGAGTGCTGGGGAGCACTCCCTGACACTCTTGCGCTCTCCTTGCTGGGCCTGGCTCCCTATCTGTCCTAAGGCCTCCTCCTGGAGGCCCACCAGGGACTTCAAACCCTTTCTGGCTTCTGTTATCTGTCCCCTTCCTTGACCCATAGGCTGGGGGCTGCCTGGGGTTTCTCCTCTGCATTCCACAGGCAGAATGTGGGCTCTGCCTCCTTGGAGATGGAGCCTAGCTTTGTGGCTGCCATGAGTAGATGACTGGCTTGCTTGGAACTGGGGTTCCTTGTCTCTGACATCCCTTCTCTGGAGGCATGAGACAGTCCACAGTGGTAGCATCTGGGCCTTGTTCTGACCTAGAGGCCCAGCTGGGGGGAGGGGGGACCGGGAGGGTGGGAGGTGGGAGGTGGGAGGTGGAGGCTCTGGAATGCACAATCCCTGCCCACTCTTTCCTCAGACACAGTTAAAACACAAAGCGCCTTCCTTTGTCCAGACCCTGGCTTAATAGGATTGGGCTGGTTGGGGAACCAGCTTCTGGTGGGGGGCATTCCCCCTGCATAGACACAATGGGCCCCGTGACATCACACTGCCCCCTGCTGTGATGTCAGGGGGTCCACATAATGGCCTTACCCAGCCTCCCTGCCTAGGGGCGGGACAGAGGGCTGGGGACTGGGTTCTTCGAGGGGGTGGGGCGGGACACCTGCACAGCGTAGTCAGGCCTCCGTGGGTTCTGAAGGGCAGGCCTAAGGCCCCACAAAGAGCAGTGAGAAAGCCCGTTTTCTTTTGGTCAGAGTCAACATTTCAAAGGGGAGAGTCAGAGACAGACACACACACGCGCACACACACATGTGCGCGCACACACACACACACACACACACACATACACACACACTCTTCTGCAGGCCACAGAAGCTGCTGCTGTGGGAACATGGCTGACAGCAGAGGGTTCTGCAAAGGCCCTTCGGAAGACTAGGGTGGAAGTGTTGGGGGACAGGAGCAGTTTCCAGAGGCAGGAACAGGGAGGTGTTGGAGGAACCTTGCAGGAAGAACCAAGAGTAGGCCTGAGGGAGTCGGAGTTGGGACAGCAGTGGATGGGGAGTCAGGGAGCCAGGGAGCTGTAACTGTGCACAGAAGCTGGGATTGGCCAGCAGCCCCTGGACCTGGTCCCTGGAGGCAGAGAGGGATTGGGTGTCCAGCAGGAGACCTGGTCTCGGGCTGCCAGGCTCTGCCAGACCAGTGTGGAAACTGTCTGGGTAGGCCTGGGCTGCCGAGGCCACGGGGAATGTGATGAGGCTGCTGAATTGGGGCCTGGGACCAGTGGGAGAGCAGGGCCCCCGTCCTCAGCAGGGTGGGATGCGTGTGGCTGCAGCTTCCCAGAAACTGGGCCCAGTTCCCCCAACAGGAAGAGCTAGCCAACAGGGTTGGGATAGAAATCCAGGCTCAGAGCGAGGCTGGAATGGGGCCTGCCGCCTGGGGCTCTGGTGCTGGGAGTGGCAAGTCCAGGGGGCTAGGCAGCAAGCCCCAAGAGCCAGCAACACAGGGTCCATCAGCCAGGAGACCAAAGAAGAGATGCTAGCAAAAACAACTGTTCCCACTATGTCCCAAGAGAAGGCCCGGGCTTCCAAATGTCACTCAGGGCAAGCAATGGGTTTGAGCTGGTCTTTGTTTCCTATCTCACAGTATGTCCTCTTGTTAATTGGGACATCTTATTCTGATTCCTGTACCCTCACCAAACCTCAGTGTTCTCATCTGCAAAATGGGGTAAATCACTGTCTTGCAGGCCTGTGATCCTTCAGTAAAACAGTGGATGAAGGGAGTCACTGGGGATGTAGCTCAGCAGGCAGAAGGCTTGCCTAGCATGCATGAAGTTCAATCCCCAGTACCACATTAACCGGAAGTGCTGATGCACACATGTGATCCCAGCACTCAGGTAGTAGAGGCAGGAGGATCAGGAATTCAAGGTCATTGTCGACTATATAGTGAATTCAAGGCTAGGCTGGGCTACATGAGACCCTGACTTTAAAAAAAAAAAAAAAAAAGAGTCTTAGCCCCTGTATTCAGAAGTACTTGACTGTGGCTCCATGTGTGAAGTTGGAGCTGGGACCCTCCCCACAGCATTTACTACCCAAACTCAAAACCCACATCTTTGGATGTTGAGCGATTGACCTCCACATGATGTCACTAACCTGGCCCTCGAGCCGCATCCTTCTCCCCTCTCATTTTGGGGTAGTGGTAGTCTGGGCTGTGCACATAGCACAGGTGCCCACGCCCAGACTGGCGCTGTAAACCTCTATTCATTCAGCTCAGCTCCCACAGCATCTGTTGAACCCCAGGCCGGTCCCAGGCACAGGTCACAGCCAGGGCTGAGGGGTGTGTGTCAGGAGGAGAGGCAAAGATTCTCCTGGTTCCTCCTGCACTTACTAAATCATTGGGAAATCTAAGGCTGGTCGGTACCTGGAAAAACTGTTTTAACTTGCTACCAGGAGCTTCCACTTAGCATTCTCTAATTGCAGCCTTTACTTCTGTCTGGATGTTGTTGAACTCATCAAAAACTTGCCATGGCCCCTGAAGTTCAGAGCCCAGGGAGAGCAGCCGGCTTCATGCCCACTGCCTGGCTGACAAGACTGAGGTCAGAGATGGCGTTCTGCTCCACGGGGTAATGACCAGACTGGTGTCATAGAGCTGTTGGCAGCAGGATCACCAAACAACCAGTGCAGTTAAGAGGGTTAGTAGAAACCTGTTCTAGCCAAATGAGGCCCGGGGTAGAGGGGTGGCTCAGCCCTGCCCACTGAGGTTAGGGGTCAAGGTAGGGTCAGGTTCTTCTGGGGTACGCTCCTGTCCCCTCACCTTGTGGGCTTCCCCCACCACCTTAGCCTCAACTGTTGGGTTCTCCTGCAGGAAGCCTGCCTGGATTTTCCAGCTGGGGGTCAGGTGGCCTCCTGGGACTCCTTTCCCTCAGGTTGGTTCTCTTTGCATTGTCATTATAGCCCCAACAGACTGCGGGTTCATGGGAGACAGACAGAGGGTGGCTTCATTCATCTCTGGCCCCTGTGTTAGCCTGGAATAAAGCAAGAAAATCACTGGTGGGGGGGGGCTCATTCCCCAGAGTGCCCCTCCCTTTCTCACTCTCTCTTTCTTGTTTTTTTGTAAAAGACATTATTTTATGTGTATATGTATATATATATATATATACATATATATATGTATATTATGTGCACATAAGCACAGTGCCCCTGGAGGGCTCAAGAGGACACCGGATCCCCTAGAGCCAGAGTTACAGACGGTTGTGAGCCACCTGATTCCGGTGCTGGAAAGGGAATTCAGATCCTCTGCAAGAGCATCAAGCGCTCTTGACCTCTGAGCCATCTCTTTAGCCCCCTCTCTCTAGTTTTTTTTTTTTTTTTTTGAGACAAGGTGTCATGTAGCCCAGGCTGCCTCCCAACTCCCTATGTAGCCAAGGCTAGCCTTGAATTCCCAATTATCCTGCTTTCCACCTCCCAAGCACTGAGATGACAGGCCTGCAGCATCATGTCCAGCAGCTCTTAGACCTTCTTTAGGGAGAAGCCTGGGGTGGAAGAAGGAAGAGTCCCGTCTGGGTGGGTAAAGATGGCAAATGGGCTGAGTGGCTCTGTTGTATTCCACACAGCCCCTGGCCTCGGCATCCAGCTCTCTAAAATAGAATATCAATGGTCCCTGCCTCGAATGGCGGCTGGAAGGGCTGAGTGGCCCAGGACAGGCATTTAGCGAGCGGTGGGTGGTGGCTGGCAGGCAGCTCACTGGGCTTTAGTTATTTTCACCCACGGCGTTCCTGCCCCAGCCCGTTTGTTTGCCTTTTGCTCTCATGCTGACTTTGATCACTTGGTTACGGCAGCATGTGCCAGGTTTCTGTACTGGAAAGTTACTTTTTCTTTCCTTCTCTTTTTTATTGTAACCCTTCTTAGACTTGTACACTCCTTTCTTTAAGAAGGTCCCTGTTAATATTCAAGGGAGCGAAGTGCGCTCTACCCACTGCACAGGGAGAGAACCTACATGAATTATTTAGAAAATTGAAAGATTTGTCTATCTATCCATCTATCTTTCTTATTTGTTTTATTACACTATTTATTTATTTTAGTGAGGCATGTGTAACAACTGCCACAGTGCATACATGGATGTCAGGAGTCAGTTCCCACCTTCTACCCTGTGAGACCCCAGGAATTTGGCTCCGATTATCAGGCTTAGCAGCAAGCATCTTTACCTTCGGAGCCATCTGGCCAACTCTATCTCTTTTTTTAAATATATATTTATTTTTATTTTATGTGTATGAGTGTATTGCCTGCATGTATGTAAGTGCACCCATGTTGTGCAATGCCCTTAGAGGTCAGAAGAGGGCGTTCAATCCCTGGAACTGGAGTTATGGACTGGTTGATAGCTGCCATGTCGGTGCTGGGAACTGAACCCAGGTCTTCTGCAAGAGCAGTCAGTACTCTTAACCGCTGAGCCATGTCTCCAGCCCTCCCTATTTCTTTTTGAAAGGGGTCTCTCTAAGGAGTCTAGCCTGGTCTCAAACTTGTGGTCCTCCTGTCTCAGCCTCTGTCAGAGTGCTGGGATCACAGGGGTGTGCCACCACACCTGTCCCTCCCTCATTTATTTGTTAATTCAGTTGTTTATTTTCAGGAGCATGAACTCATGCGTGTTTCTTTCTTTGGGTCAGAAGGTGATGTCACCGTATTTATTCTGTTGCTCACCTTGCAGCAGACCTGCCCGCTGGAGGCTCTTTTCACTTGCTCCTTCCTGTCTCCCTGACATAGCCCATTGCTCGTTATTTGAGGTCTTCCTCATTCTCTGCAGATATTCCCAGTTCATCTTAAACCCTCCCTGCCTGAATCCTGGGCTCAGCGATTTCTCCGAGAAGCCTCGGCTCCTTTTATTAGAGGATGGAGAACTAAGACTGGGCTGCTATTGGCTACAGGGATGTCACAATGTCCAGGCTGCCCAGGGGACAGACCTGGATTTGCTTTCATTTAAAAATGAAGTTTTGTGTGGACGAGATGGCTCAGTGAGTAAAAGCACTTGCTGTGAAAGCCTGACCTGAGTTCAATCCTGGTGGAAGGAGAGAACAGATTCCCAAAAGCTGTCCGCTGATTTTCACACATGAGCTGCGGCACACACTCATCTGCATTCACACGCACATGCCATACAGACATAATAGTAATAATAAATAATAATAATAATAATAATATGAAAGTGGTGTTTCTACTCTTGCTGACTAAGGGATCCATTGGGAATGCAGGCAGCTGCCCATGGTCTTTGAGCACTGGGACCACCTGTGGCCCCCACCTTGTACTATCTCATTAGTCCTTTGGACAGGTTTATGTCTGTCCATCAGTGCTTGACAGAAAGTGCACATGATCTGGGTGTGGTGGCGCACACCTTTAGTCCCAGCACTCAGGAGGCAGAGGCAGGCAGATCTCTGTGAGTTCAAGGCCAGTTGGGGCTACAGGGAAACCCTGTCTCAAAAAAGACCAATAAGAAAGAGAGAGAGAGAGAGAGAGAGAGAGAAAAGAAAAGTAAGAGGCCAAGATGAGACACTGAGCCGCCTATGCCCATGTCTGCTCACAGTGGTCACTTGGGCACAGCACCCAGGCAGAGTCTCCCTCACAACCTGTATTAACACAGCTTGCAAGCTCTAGAAATCAGACGTCAGTGGTGGCCCTGCCCTATCTCCGAGACTACAGTAGCCACCCGGCCAGGTCAGGCAAGGGTCAGACACAGAAGTCCTGACTCAGCCACTGTGCCTAGTACACCCAGGTGGCCTGGCTCTAACAGCGGAAGCCAGCTGCTCTGAGTGCCTGAGCCTCACCCGGCCCCAGCCACACCTGACACAGGCAGGTCTTCACCAGCGCTCAGTGGGCCGAGACCCAGAGGGGCGCCAGCTGTCCTGTAGGAGCAGGGAGTCAGGGCAGAGCTGGCTAGCCCCAGCACCCCGGGGCAAGCTGTGTGCTTTTCCGTCCTTGCCAGCGTCTCTCCTCTGTCTCCCCACGACTCCAGGCTGAGAGTCAGGAGGCCTGAGTTCTGAGCCTGCCTGACTATAATCATGCCACACCTTGCTTAAAACCTTCAATGGCTTCCTATTGCCTTCAACTTAAAATCTCCACTCCTGGACCTGCCTTACAAGGTCCTGGAGACCTCTCTGGCATCCCACGTCATGCCTTAATAACACCAAATTGCTTGTGGCTCCCTTGCACAATCATGTGGTTTCACACCCCCGCACCCTGCTCAGCCTGCACAGCTCCCTCCCACTGCCCTGCTGGTTAATTCTTCCTAGTGCCAGAAGCTTCAGCTCTGGAGTCCCCTCCTTCAGGAAATCTTCCCCTGGAAGCTCTACTCATCTGATTATTCCCTGGTCCCCTGTGTTCAGCATTAACAAGGGTCTAAGCTCTTGTTTTAAGTGACTTCTGACACTTAAGTCTGCTAGAGAGGCAAATGCTTAGGATTTGAAACTGGCTTGAGGTCTTTGCTGTGTAACTTTGGACAAGTCTCTGAGCATCAGTCTCTAAGAGAAAAGTAAGTCACAGAGTTCCTGGCCTTTCTTTCAGTTCTGATCTCTGTTCCCAACTTGCTGTACAACCTCAGGTGGGCTCAGCCTTAGTTCTCCTAGTCTGTGAAATGAGGCTGCTCACAAAATTCATGAGTACTCAGACTTCAACAAGACAAAAACTGTGAACCTTTTTTGGGTTTTGCTTTATTTTTTATTTATTGTTTTAATTTTATGTGTATATCGCCTGCATATGTGTGGTAAGTGCACCTGTGTCATGTAATGCCCGAGATCAGAAGAGGGCACTGGGTCCCCTGGAACTTGAGTTTCGGATGGTTGTTAACTGCCATGTGGGTGCTGGGAACTGAACTCAGGTCCTCTGCAAGAGCAGTCAGTATTCTTAACTGCTGAGCCCCACCAGGAACGCTTTTGTAAACCTCAGAACTCTCACAGGTGACATAGAAGCAGGAGGTGAGGTGGGAGGGAGGCTGACAGCTCTTCTCACTGCTACCTTCAGCCTTGGAAAAGCCTCAAGAGGAAAGGTGATTGGGTGTGCTGACCTGGAGGCCTGGCTCGCTCCTGGCCCGCCTTGTCCTCTCCCAGGGTGATACAGCACCCTCTCTTATGCAATCAGCTCGATTTAAATGTTCAGAGTTGAGGGGGTAATGGCCTCAGACTCCACTTAGGTACCCCAAGATCGAAAGCCAAGATCAGTTTGAACCATCTGCAACTTTATTCCAGAGCAGAAATAAGTCATTTTCTAACAATAAATATAAAAAAATAATAAATTAAGTTTCAGAAAAAAATACCCAACAAAACAAATCAGTAACACTGACAGCGTGCGTAGTGACAGTGGTCTAAAGGGGCAGCTGGGTGGTGACACATCCTCCTGCAAGTCTGGCCAGCCCCCTGCCCGGAATGTCTGCTACAGGGCATCAATCGCCCCCAGCCCTGGCACAGTCTGCCACACACTCATTCTTCCCACAAGTACAAAATATATATTTAAAAAACCTCAACACAACCAAGCATCCTGAGAGGGCCCCAGGAAAGCAAGAGACTGGCCCGTGAGGGCTATGGGCATGTCCCTGGGTCTGCAAGAAGGCACTGGAAGATTGCCATGGCTCCCACCCAGCCAAGTTCATAATCTGTCCTTTGACAGCGAGGATGGGGTTTAGGGTGCCCTAGTCATCATATGTGGTCCTGGGCTGAGTGCTTCCCCGACACCCTCAGCTTCCAAAGTGACTTCTTGGGGGAAAATGTGACCAAGGATCAGTTCAGAAATGTCCCATGTGAACTTCAATGGTCTTGATGGCACTCACTCCAGGCCCAGGGGATGCTGGGAATGAAGTGGCGCTTGCTAAGTGCTCGGCTGGATCCCTGATCCAGCATGCTTCCCTAGCTCAGGCTAGGGTGTCAGGCAGAAGCCTCAGGGTGGCACCAATGAGGAAGACTGGAAATAAATAAGGTCCAGTGGCCCAGCAGGGAGACCACTACGTTTCTTCAAGTATTATTGGCCGAGGTGGGCACAAGGTCCCGTGGGGGGGCTCAGATGGGGATCCCCACTGTGTTCACCTGGTCCTTGAGTCCCAGTAGGCTGTAGGCAATGCGCTTCTGGTGGCCAGGAAGCCGCACCCCAATCCTCTTGATGTCGCTGTGGGTAGGAAGAGAGGGAAAGTTAGGGGCCAAAGCGGACAGAACTAGGCTCTGTGGCACCTGGGGAGAGAAGCAGAGAGGAAAACTGGATGAGGAAGCGGCCTCAGGGACCCATGGGTAAGAGAGGTCTGGTTAGGGACGCGGGAGGGTTACATCCTAAAAGCTGGCTAATGTGGCCTGTTGTTGACCATTTGGGAAAAGGATAGAAACACCTGCTCTGTGAACCGTTTCTCCACATCTTCACAAGAGGCGAGGTAGGTGCTCTTTACATGTGTATATGTATATTTATTCACATGTGTGTGGCTCATGCGTGTGCACATACATGTGGAGTCTAGAACACAACCTCACCAAGATATCCCTTAGGCGCTGTTTTTTTTTTTAATATTTATTTATTTATTTTTTTTATGTGTATTGCCTGCATGTATGTAAGTGTACCTGTGTCCTGCAATGCCCATGAAAGACAGAGAGTGCTAGAGTGCCCTAGAACTGGAGTTATAGATGGTTGTTAGCCACCATGTGGGTGCTGGGAATCAAACCTGAGTCCTCTGAAGAGCAGCCAGTGCTCTTAACTGCTGAGCCAGCTCTACGGCCCCTAGTTTGGTTTTTTGACCACTATGTAATCTCAGTTGGTCTGGAACTCACTATGTGGACCAGGCTGGCCTTGATCTCACAGCCTGGTTCTGCCTGGGATTAAAGGTAAGTACCACCACGCCCCAACACCTTGTTTAAAGTCAGGCTCTCTCACTGGTGAGACCCAGGGACATGTCTCCTCAGCACCTGAACTCCACATGCATACACCACAGCCAGCTTTCTTAATGTGGGTTCTAGAAGTCAAACTCAGGTCCTCGTGCTTGCGAGACAGCGTTTCACTAGCTGAACTATCTCCCCAGCCTTAGATGCCCATTATCCCCTTCTCCTCGATTAGTGAATTGAAACTCAGAGGGGAAGAGACTTTTCCAAAGTCACACAGAAAATGGAGGCTTTCCAGGGACACTCTAGAGTGCTGTGTCAAACCCCCTTCACCCAAGGCATCTCCCCATCCACAGCCTCAATTCCCTCCACACTTTCCCATTCTCCACAGAGGTTCAGGAAGCACTTGAAGGGCCTTCAAGGGTGAAGGTTCTACTAGACTCTAATGAGCAGGGCTTGCCAGTCATCGGATCCAATGACCAGGTCACATGAAGCAGGTGCCTTTCCCCTGTGGGCAATAGGATCCCACTGAGGGATTCTTGAGACCCCTGAAGCTGAAGGCAACAGGGAAGACTTTGCTGCCAGCTTGACAACAGGACACAGGGACTCCATGCGGAGGGGGTGGGCTCTCCTGGCCTCGCTACGATACCCATCTGTCTTAGGTAGAACCAATGCAGCTCCCAGAAGCCAGCAACAGGATGTCTCCTGCTAACGTTGGTAGTCTTCCTCTCCCCCATCCTCACCCACCAGTCCAGATTCATGAAAACACCCAGGTTTTTATGGGCTAGCTCTTGGCTGTAAATGGAGCTAATTATATGGTGCAAGCTCCTGTTTGCCAGAGACATGAATTTCCCACAGGCTGGAAAAGAGCTCAGCCCTGAGCAAGGGGATGGGCAGACCTAGGTGGGGAGAAGTGGGGGCCATTTCTGCTGTAGCAGGAAGTCCGGAAGATAGATTTAGGGGAGAACTTCCAGATATACCACGGAAATGACGTCTACTTGACACAGCTGAGGTGTTTCCCCATCCCTGGAGGGGATCACAGTGTGCGGCCTAGAGAAACACTGGAGAGACCACTAGGGAAGTGGTTCTTATGGACAAGACAGAGCCCTAGGCAACCAAAGACACACTACCCTGGAAGCTGGAGGCAGGCAGGGAATTCACATGAGATCGGAACCCAGAAGACCCTGTGGTTCAGTTTAAGAACCACTAGGTTTAGTACTTTAGGAGGCCAACTCCTGAGACGGATATCCTGGACCTGATCCCACCCTGCCCTCTCCTGGATACAAGAGATCCCCCAAACACGCATCCCTCAAGAAGCATCACTGAATAAATCAAAGAGTTCATGAACACTACCGTAGGGGCTGAGCCACTGCCTGGCACCTCCAGGCCCTCGCCCCACAGAGTGATTTGTCTCGGAGGTTAGGTATTAAATTTGCTTCTGTTGGTTGGGAGGCAGAGTTCTAAAGATTCTAGACCTAGACTCATGTCAAAACCATGGTGGGTCTGGTCCTGCCACCGTGCCTCAGTTTCTTTTTATGGAAATGACTGATTCACTTCTGATCAATGTGTTTTTCCTCCAAAGCCCTCAAACCTTCCCTTCTTTCTTGACTACAGACAGAACACACGGGGGTGAGGGTCACAGACAAGACAAGCTGGTCCCTGTTCCCTCCTCAGGTTCCTCCTCAGGGATTCAGAGCAGGCGTCCCATCAAACCTGGTCCAGAAGGGAGGAGACACAAACCAGGACACTTTTGCACCCTTCTCCTGAGCGCTTGCACAGTGACAGAAACCCCATCGGCGTGCCCATGAACACCTACTGTGTGCATGGGTGTAGTGAGAAATGGTCCCCAGAGTCTCAAGAGTTGTATCAGTCATGCACACAACAAATGCTCCCCCAAACCTTCAGTCCCATCAGCCTGCACACCCGGAGCCTGCACACGGGACGCGGCACGCTGTTGCCTTGACCCTGGGCAGGGCCTGTCTTGGGGCTGGCTGTTTCTTCTTGGGTACAACACACATACTTTTACAACAATTCCCCTAAAAGATCATTTGCATCTCATCCAAGTCCAAACCCAACCGAGTCCAAAATAGCAGAAACTAGTCAAGAAGAGATGGTGACTGTGGGATCATGGGAAGTAGCAGGTCACTTGGGAGGGGGTCAAGGAAGGAGCGAGGCAAAGGAGAAGGAAGTGGGTACTGAACTCTAAACCCTGACCCGCTGGAAAGGAACTGAATTCTCTTGCCACCGGGTCCTGTTGGCGTCCACAGCGTGCTTGGGTCAACAGAATCTGAGGGTTTATAAAGTGTTGGGAGAGTCAGAGGCAGGCCTGTGAATCAGTGGGTCCCAGATCTGCACTCCGGTGGGAGGAGGGAGTGCTGAATGACTTCCTGGCTTTATACAGGTCCTTTCCAAACAACCCATGTGCGCGCACACAGCCTGCTCATGCATACAAAGCCTGTCCATCCAGGAGCCTGTCTCAGCTCGTGGGAAAGGACTTGGCGAGAGGAGCCTCGGGCTATTCTCGGATGTTTCGAAGAACATGTGTTTCCTGTAAACCTTCTGCTTTGTCACCACAAGAAAAAGTTGTGTTGTCCTGGGGGACAGAACCAGTAGGAACCAAGGGGGCTGACCTGGGTTGCCAGGGAAACAGGAGTTCAGGAACCAGAGCACGTGTCCAAGATCTATAGGACGGAGCAGGCGAATGGAGGGGACTTGGATCAAGACCCTGAGACGTCCTGGGCACATCTTCTGAGTCATCCCCATCCACCCCTTACTTTAAGTGGGCACCAAGGTCAAAGGCGGACAGGATTTGATCAGTGTCACTTGTAGGGACGTGGCAGGCATGGAACATGCACTTGAGTGTCTACTCAGTGTGAGCCCTACTGCTGATTGGCAGCAAGGGACATCCTGGGACCCTGCTCCTCTCTATCTCCATAGCTCCCTCTGGTTCATTCTCCCTGTCAAATTCCCATGACCTGCCATTTGGGGGTGGGGTGGCCAGAGCCATGGCCAAGAGATCAGAAGGCCAGCTGAGAGGTTGTCAGGGGTCCTGGAGGATGTTGGCACATAGGCCCATGTCCCAGATCTTCTGTGATCCAGAACTCTGAGAGGCCAAGGTCACCCTCTCCATGTGGTTCCCAGGCAGGGCCTGTTTCTGCTATGGCCTTGGACACTGCACATACTGGGCTGTTGGGAGCCATCACTATTTTTAGAAGCACAAAGACTAAGGACAATGTCACGTCCCTCCAGGGACAGGAAGAGATGTACTTGCCAAGGCTAGGCTGGGAAGGGTCACAGTGATGGAGCTGAGTTGAGAAGAGCTCTGGGGACGGGCAGCCTGACTCTAGCGAAAGCCAAGGGTTAGCAGGGGGCGAGTGGCAGAGCTAAGAGCCAACCACACGGGGCGGGGCTAGAAGTGGTCGACAGGGCTCATGCTCCCTGGCATCAGGCATGACATGTGGGGCTGTGATCTCTGCATTCTGGGTCCGGGTTGACCAGGGATGCAATTCCTACCCCTTTGGCTATAGGGTCTTGGGTAAGTCACTAGTCACCTGTCTACTAGGGCTAGTCATAGGCGACCTTCTGATTCTGTGTGTTGCAGTCCAGGGTGATTCTATACCTGACAGCTTTGTGATGACAGCTCTATCTACTGGTGCTTTCCCACTCTGGAGGGGACACAGGAGAGGGTGCTCAGCAAAAGAGAGAGAGAGAGAGAGAAGGAAGGAGGGAGGGAGGGAGGGAGGGAGGGAGGGAGGGAGGGAGGGAGGGAGGGAGGGAGGAAGAAGAAAGAAAACATGCACAAAAACAACAGAGGGTCACAGGCAGCCCCCAGAGGCGGGCAGCAGGCTCAGCGGCTGATACTCACTCGTTGGTCATCTGAACCACCTTCTCAATCGCTGTGTAGCCGGCCGCCATGAAGTGCTCTGTGTACTGTTGCATCTTGATGCTCTCTAGCCACTCCGACACTGTACGGAATGGCACTCCCTCCGAGCCGCTGGTGCTGGGCAGTCGGATGGACACTCTGGAATGGAAACCCACACAGCCCACTGATGAGAGGCTTCTGTGCTCTGGCCTACCCCAGGCTCTGGCCCTGCTGCTGCTCCCTCACTTGGGCTGGGCATGCAGCTGTCTGGGTCTCAGTTTCCACCTCTGGGTAAATGAGGAAGCCTAGTCAGGGAGGCGTCATGAGATGGCTCCCTGTCACTACTTTTGGGCCTCTACTCCACCAGCAAGACCATCATCAGGAACCCCAAATCCTGTACTGTGAGTGTTGAGACTCCTGGCTCTGGAGTCATAAACCCAGCCAGGCCGCTCGCCAACCATGAGAGGTTATTTAATCGCCCTGTGTCTCAGTTTCCTCATCTACAGAAAGGGGTAATTATAGAACCCATCTCCAGATGTTTCAGTGAGTTAGAACATGGTATATGCTGAGCTCAGTGCCCAGACATGTACCATTTAAGCTGGTTTCATGGCTAGTTTCTTTCCTTTTTTTTCCAAGTTAGGGGGGACTGAACTCAGAGCTTTAGGCATGCTAGACAAACATCTACCACCAAGCTACATTCAAGTCACCCCGTGTCACTTCCGAGCCCCTTGCTGCTCAAGTTCCCCAAGCTGACCACTCTACCCAAGTAGCTGAGGAGTCCACAGGAACAAACTTAGGTGTTACCACAGTCACAGGACATGAGACTCACCGGGGGTCAAAGTCAGCCAGGGTCTTGAGGGAGTCAGGGGCTCGGATGAGCTTGTCGAGGATGCTGACGATGTCAGTGAACTTGGGGCGGCGGGCTCGCTCCTGCTGCCAGCATTGCATCATGAGTTGGTAGATGGCGGAAGGACAGTCCATGGGCGTGGGGAGCCGGAAGCCATCATTGATGGCTTTCATGACCTAGGGGGCACAAGTGTCAGGGTGGCATCAGCAGGAAGGCCTGGTATCCAGATCCCCTGGGGGAACCTCAACAAAGGGAGACAGGGAGGGGAACCCCAAAAACAGACTGCCAAGAATCATTGTCATCTTAAGTCAGCACATAAGCTCAAAGTCATCATGTTGTTGAAGGGCTGTCTCCAGATCCCTGCAGTCAGCCCCGCGTGCCCCACACAGTCCTGACCCCTGCCCCATCTCCCCTGCCACGTCTTAGCCTGGCTGCCTTAGTGTGTTCTAGATCTCTGTGGGGATGTAACCCCCACAAGAAGAGTCCGGGTCTCCAGGTCGGGTGAGGTACCACATACATGCGCACACACACACACACACACACACACACACACACACACACACACACATCCTCTCCCTGCTTGCTGCCTCTGTATTGTTATAAACTGGGGCTGGGTCTTATACACAGCAAGCCACTGAACAGGTATCTGTGAAGTCTCTCTCTTCTGTCAGAACGCCAGGGTTTGGGAATGGGGACAAAAGCTTGACAGTGCATCAGTTTGTGAGAAGGGCCTACCTACCTCATGGTTAGATAGTTCCCAGTAGGGCCGCTCGCCATAGGTCATCACCTCCCACATGACAATGCCGTAGCTCCACACGTCGCTGGCCGAGGTGAACTTGCGGTAGGAGATGGCCTCTGGGGCTGTCCAGCGGATGGGGATCTTGCCGCCCTGTAGGACACCCAGCCCCAGTTACCACTGTCCCAGATGGCCATCGAGGCCCCTTTGTCCATGCATCCAGGCCCAACCACGACAGCCTCTCCTCCAACTCACACTGGTGGTGTAGGTGGCCTCAGGGTCATCTTCGAGCACGCGGGACAGGCCGAAGTCGGACACCTTGCACACCAGGTTGCTGTTGACAAGGATGTTTCGGGCTGCCAGGTCACGGTGCACATAGTTCATGTTGGCCAGGTACTTCATGCCAGAAGCAATGCCCCGCAGCATGCCCACCAGCTGCAGCACGCTGAACTCACCATCCTTTTCCTACAGAACACAGACCCTCAGTGCTGGCCGCTCCAGGCACCCTAGCCTCCACCCTACCTGCCACAGACCACGCCCTTACCCTAAGGAACTTGTCCAAGGCTCCGTTCTCCATGTATTCTGTGATGATCATCATGGGTTTGTCTGCAGGGCGTGGACGCAGGTATGAGGAGATGGTCAGTAGGCACATGCTTGGGCATAACCAGGCTTGGGTGGCCCTAGGAAGAACCCCTCTCCCTGTCCCCCAGGTACCACCCCTGACTACCTCCCAGACTCACATTTAGAGACAACACCCTCTAAGCGGATGATATTGTGGTGGCTGAACTGGCCCATGATGCTGGCCTCGCTCAGAAAGTCCACACGCTGCTTCTCCGTGTAGCCAGCTTTCAGCGTCTTGATAGCCACGGGCACCTCCTTTTTCCCTGAAGATGCCTTCAGTGTCCCCTTGTACACCTCTCCAAACTCTCCTGAGGACAAGCAAAGTGGGGAGTTCCCCAGTGAGCCAGGGTATTGGCCAGGACCTGCCTGACCACACACCACGGTGGGAGTGCGCCAGCCTCACCTGCTCCGATCACCTTCTGTCTCGTGACGCAGGATGGGTGGATCTCAGTGGTGAACTTGAGCACAGCCTGGTTAGGGTCTTCATAGGTGTGTGGGTCCACGTATGTCTTCAGGGGCTTCAGTTGTTCTGGAAGAAGAAAAGAGAGGCTGGGTCACAGAGAGCTTAGGGCGGGCTCCTTGGGAGGCGGGCTTCTGAGAAGTTCCGGGAGTGTGAAGACTCTAGGCAGGGGAGGCTACATCTCACCTGACTTGGAGAAGTAGACATCCTCTGAGGACTGGCGAGCTCGCAGGCTCCTCCTCCTGAAAGAAGCCCCCCCAGGAACCAGACACATTGTCAGCATGGCCTGTGCTGGCCAGAGTGACCTCTTGACTATGCCCTGGCCTCTGTGCCCAGCACTTCATTCAGCCTCCATCTGGGGCAGAGGGTGTGGGGAAAGCAGAGGAAATGAGCAAGCCTGGACTCACACCTGGAGACCACACCCTACAATGGCCCCTTAAGCAGCTGTAATGAGGGCTTTCCTCATTTGAGCTGGCCAGCGCATCCAGAGGAAGTTTGGACACACCGTTAACAAAGACAGTGACTGCCATAGCTCAGCCCTATTCGATGAGCCAGGAGCTGTGCCAGGCACCTACGACTCAGTTCATTCCCCTCCCACAGGATCAGATTAAATAACCATCGCCTGCTTTTCAGACAGGGAAACAGACTCTGCCTTTCTGTCCTATCCCAGTCCTTGGGGAGCCTGTTATGTGGGGTAACAAACCTTCGGTGGATGAAGAAGCCGATTCCTGCCAGCACTAGAAGCAAGACAACGCCAACGGCCACCCCGCCAATAACCGCCATGTTGGCAGACCCTTCTGTGGCTGTTGGGTAAAGATGAGATGATGAGAGGTAGTCCTCATCCCAAATCCTAGAAGCACACCCCGCAACCAGACTGGCCTCGATCTCAGAGATCCACCTGCCTCTGCTTCCCAAGTGCTAGCCACATCTGGCATTAGATTTATTGTTTGTTTTTAATTATATACATGTATAGGGAGTGTACATGTACATGTGTGAGTGTAGGTATCCACAGTAGCCAGAAAAAGGCACTAGATCTCCTAAAGCTAAAATTACAGGTGGTTGTGAGCTGCCCACCAAGGGTGCTGGAATTGCACTCGCATCTTCTGCAAGATAAATATGCATTCTTAAGTGCTGAGCCATCTTTTCAGTCCCTGGCCTGAGGCTATTAATTCCACAATAAGGCAGAGAGGGGCCTTCCTAATGGTCTCATGGAGTGGGGACAGGAGACCCTAAGTTTTAGTTTTTTCTTTTTTTGAGACAAGGTCTCACTTAGCCTAGGCTGGTTTCAAACTCACTATCTAACTGAAGGTGACCTTGAGCTTCTGACCCTCCTGCCTCCACCTTCTGAGTCGTGATTACAGGTATGCATCACCATGCCTGGTGTATGGAACTGTTCAGGATTGAATCCAGAGCTTTGGGCCTGCTAGGCGAGCATTCTTATCAATTAAGTTATATCCCCCAGCCCAGTTCTGGTACTTTCTTATTTGAATTCAGGCACACAATGCCAGAGTGACAGCCCCCTTTTATCTCGGGACACATCTCCTGTCCTGCACCCGAGCCTTCAGTCCTGCGCCTCCCCACAGTGCTGGCCCATACTGTGGTTGAAAGAAAAGGGGCACTTCTAAGCTGCTGACTCTACTTCCTGTTCTCACGATGCCCCACTCCTTATTTCAGAGACCCTGAACTGGTCCATACCCTGGTCCCCCAACTCACACAGTGTCTGGAACTCATGCACCTTACTGCCAGCACCCTGGCCCTCCTGCGTCAGAGCCTGCACCTGCACCAGGTAGGTAGTATCAGGAACCAGGTCATCTAGGGTGACGGAGAAGCCCTCAGTACGGCGCACGTTGTAGCTGTTGGCATCCCCCTGCGGGTGGAAGAACAGCGATGAGCTGATCCCAGCCTCGTGCTGTTAGCCAACGAGATGGACGGCAATCTTGCAGATGAGAAAATCGATGCTCAGAAATACAGCAACTCACTAGAGGCCAGAAAGGGTACACGCAACTCCCAGGACAGAAACCCAGGACAGCTGATCCTAAGTAACTCGCCCTTCCCGCCCTCTGACCATGGCTTTGAGGACCCCGAACATTCCCTGCAGTCCTCTGCTGCGCCTCCCCAGGAGACCTCAGACCTCATTTTTTCCCAGACACAGAAGAGAGCCACTCCCAGTGGCTGTGCATTACAGCTACGTGGCCAGCAGGGCCAGCGCTGACCCTCGACTAGTTACCTTCTTTCGGTAGGTGACTTCGTACTTCCACACCCGACTCTGCTGTGGGACTGGGATGCTCCAGGTGACGCTCAGTGAGGTGGTGCTGCGGCCCTCCAGCCTCACTTTAGGGGGCTCTGGATAGGAAAGAAAGTGAGGAAGGGGTGTGAGGAGCCACTGGAGGCTGGCACACGGGAGCAGAGGGCCAGCTGCCCACCACCCCTGCTCTTCACACCCTAGAGCTAGAAGTTCTGGAGTGTAGAACTCAGAAGCCACCCTGGCCCACCACAGAGGCTAGCCCAGCCCATCAGAGGTGCCCTGTGGGTATTCATGAACATCTAAATAATACATCAAAACAATAGCTCGTTGCCTCTGAATCCTTCCAGAAATCAGGCAAGGCCCTAAGGGCTTTACATACAACACACGTGGATATGTATGTATGTGTGCGGACTCCAGAAGTTGATACTGGTGTCTTCTTCCTCAGTCTCTCTCCTCCTTATTTTTAGAGACAAGGAGTCTCACTAGAGCTCACTGATTCCGCTAGACTGGGGGACCGGTGATTGATGACCTGTTTCTGCCTCCCCAGCACTGGGATTATAGCCACACATGTGGTGTTGACAGATATTACGTGGATGCTAAAATTCAAACTCAGGTCCTCCCGGTTGAACAGCAAGTGCTTACCAAGTAAGCCGTCTCCTCTGCCCCTGATATAATATACTCAACAGCCCCCTTCTGAAAAAAATCCATTTCTAGAGAAGTTAAGTAACTTCTTTGTGGTCCCAGAGCTCAGAGAAGTTCCAAAGATGACACTTTTATTTTTGCATGTGTATATATGCTGTGTGTGTGGTGTATGCATGCATATTCACCTGGATGTAGGTGCACATGTGTGTGTGTGTGAACATGTACACGTGTGAATATGCATGTAGATGCCAGAAGTTGATATCAGGTGTCTTTCTCCACTGCTCTCTCCAGTTTATATATGAAGTAGAATCTCTTACTGATCTCACAGGTCCATGTACTGGTTACTCTGGCTAGTCATCTTGCTCCAGGGATCCTGTCTCCACTCCATGGGTTCCAGGATCCAAATTCTGGTCCTCATGCTTGTACAGCAAGTACTTTACCCACTGAGCCATCTCCACAGCCTTTTCCCTGCCTTGCTTTTGAGATGGAGTCTCATGTATCCTACGCCTCCCTCAAACTCACTATGGGGTTGAGGATGACCTTGAACCTCTGATCCTTCTGCCTCCACCTTCACAGCAGGAATGCTGGGACTACAGATATGTGCCACCATGGCCAGCAGCAATGGCACTCTTAACCACTTGGTCTGTTGCCTCTCTGAGCACAGCTAACCCCCCTGTATCTGTCCTCATGTCTCACCTAGGCAGGTCCGCCGCCTCCCAGCACCAATCACCACCCTGGACTCACCCGTCTGGTTAATGCTGACGCTGACGGTGCGGAAGCTTCGGCCGGTCACCAGGCCTGACACGCCGTTTCGGGCCTCCACAGCAAAGGTGTAGTTTATGTGAGGCTCTAGGTCACTGACTATCACGCTGGTTTGGGTCAAGGAGTGAGGAGGCTCCGAGTAGCGAACGCCGGCCTCACAGGGCCCGCACTCGCCAGACTCTGGCCAGCACTGTTCACAGGTGACGCTGTAGACGATGTCCTGGCGGCCCCCGGTGTCCTGGGGGGGCGTCCAGCGCAACTCCACTTTGGCACCCATGCCCACGGCTGTGAGGTAGTATGGAGCAGAGGGCGGACCTGCATCGAGAACGGAGGTCAGATGGGCTGCCCCTCCCTCGGCTGCCCCTCCCTGGACCTCTGGGAGACTCACGTGTGCAGGACATGGACAGTGGGTCTTCGGGTGCCCGGAAGTAGCCTTCCTCACACTCGCAGGAGGAGGCGCCCTCAGGCGACGGCAGGGTGTGCTCTGGGCACTCCAGGCAGGGGCTGTCTGACACCTCGGACTTGAAGAATCCTGGCGAACAGGCTGAGAGGAACAGGGACAGACTGGAGGTCAGTTCTGTCTGTACCCTCCCCAGGGGTCATGACCTCCATCCCTGCAAGGCCCCAGGCAAGTCACTGCCTTTCTACAGAGCTGTGACCTCACTGACAAGTGTCACCATTCCATTCGGGGCACCAGGAAGAGTCGTCCCAAGTCCTCTAAACCTTGGCATCTGCTACCGGCTGACTATCACAGAAAGTGTCACACCCCAAAGCCAAGCCTGGCACTCGAGGACCACAACTTGCCTTTCAAGACCCCAAGAATCTTACCACAGACAGGCTCAACACCTGACGGGAGTGTTGAGTCCTGTCTTATCAACTAATTTGTGTGGACTGGCCTGGCCAGATTTCTACCCTGTCTGGAGCCGATTTGAGCCGACCGGGGCAGTGACTATATCTGCTTGGCCAACGGTGTTTATTGACTGGCTGTCAGCAACCACAGCTGACTGGACTTTCCCATTCAGGATGTCCTCCTGCCGAGACTCCTCTGCCTCTGGACCCCACCACCTTCCTGTTCCGGGGCTAGTCACCAGGAACCAGGGAAGGCCGGGCCCCTAAGCTCTTTCTCTGGACCCATTTCCAAAGCAGAGTCATTTCCCATTCAGGGGGCCACCAGGAAACAGCTCTTCCTCTCCTAGTGGTCCATCCCAGCCCAGCAGGCTAGAGGCTCAGGCACCTGACTCCAGGCACTTCTCCCTCCTATCCTGCCTTCTGCTCCCAGCCCCTTCCTGACCCCATGAAGGAAACTGCTCAGACACAGGCCCACCTCACAAGGCTGACTGTCCACGGTTTGAGTGGTTGCAGAAGTAGCCGGAGTGGGCTGTCCCTGGGGACCTCCCTTTAACCCTGCAACGCTTAGCTTTTTCTGCAGGGAGTATCCTGAGATAGCCCTAACTTCCTGTACCAAACACTTGGTGATTGTCTACTCTGCCTGGTCCCATATGGGACATGGACCCAAAGTGAAAACTAAGCCTCCAAACACAGAGCAGGAGTATACAGCAGTGTACGTGGTCAAGGGGTAAGCAAAGGGCACTGAGGGGCCATGGCTGGGGGCTAAAGGCCGTGTAGAAGCTCAACCATCAGGTGCTAGAGAAGAGAATTAGGGTGTGAAAGAGCAGGACACAGAGGTATACGCAGCTTTCTGGGTACAAATGAAGGGGGAGCTGGTGATAAGGCAGTGAGAAAGGCCTTGAATACTAGGCAAAGGAGCTTGGACTTTATCTGAGGGTAACGGCAGGCACCGAAGGTCTGACTTCAGGAATAAAGGCGGTCACAGCTGCACTGTAAAGAAAAATTCTTGAACAAAGATTCCCTGAGATACGGGGCAGTCCTGGCCCCAGTGGCCTCACAACTCTCCAGGGTAGCCAATTTCAAGTCTCTGTGGCCTCAACAAACCTCTGACCAAGCCAGGGTGGAGAGCAGAGCCAAGTTCTCCTAATACGACAGAACAGAGCTGGGAGGTGAATGGGATTAGGGGCGAGGCTCCAGAGACCAGAGAGTGACCTGAGCTTGCCAGAGGTCAGACAGGTAACAGCCGCATTCCTGCAGCCCTCAAGGCAGCCCAGTCGATGGGACACACACACACACAATCTCTTGCTTCTCTGTCTGTCCTGCCTATACACAGACGCTATGAACTTAGGCACCCATCACCGAAAGGGACTTATCCAGGGTCACACAGCAAGACAAAAAGGCCTAGGACCAGCTTGATCCCCTAAGGGTAAAGCACCTACTATGTGCAGGGCCTGGGTTTTTTTGTCCATTTAGTCCCCACTTTTAACAAGTGGATGTGGCTAACATTCACCCCATTCTGCAGGTAAGGAAACTGATGCCCAGAGAGACCAAACAACTTAGCCAAGGTCTCCAAGTCATCTAGGCATCTAGTAAACGGAGGATGCCTAACACTGAGAACCTCTTCTGTTGCCCCTTTCTGTTCCAGAAACACCTCAACTTGGAGCAAATTGCAATCAATATTGTGCAAAGCCTACTTGGCACCCCGCTTTATCAGTCAGAAGGGCCAGACTCAATCCAGAGCAGCCTGGGGCAGAGCACCCCAGATCTTTTCAAATGCCATGCCAGGGGCTGTGGGAGTTAGCCACAGGAATCTCCTCCAAGTTCCAATGACTTTCCAGTCTCCTGGTGGGTTGGGAAAGCCATGTGTCTAAGGCCTCCCTCCCAAGTCATGTAACTGATAAAGCAAAAATAGCTCTTCCTTCCGCGCCAACTTTCACACAAAAATGAGACTCCAAAACCCCAGGCCATGCTGATCCGGGGTTTCTATTCCCCTAAATGCTCTGACTTAGACCCAGAGATGCCTGCATGTATGTGCTAGTTCCCTGGGGCCCAGGAATTGGGGCAATGGGAAACGGAGGGTCCAGCCCCCAAACCACAGTCAAATCTCCCTGGCCTCAGTGCTCACCCTGTAGAGGGGACCACAAAGGCCTGAGCCACCTGCCAACCTCCACATGTCCCTGCTTCCCACTGCCCAGTGCCAGGAGAGGAAGTGGGGGGAGAGGTGGGCTCCATTCTTTGGCCCCAGAGCCCGGGGGTGGCCCGCCTGCCATCGGCAGGAAAGAGGGAATTTGGAGAGATTTCCGCTTACGGATGTGTCAGATAATGCAGGAGAGGCGGCATCCACAGGGCATGCGCCTGCCTGCTGAAAATGCACTGCCCCCCTCCTCCAACCGCAGAGCTCCAGGGCACCCCCAGGCCCCGGCTGCCAGAGTTTGCAAGTGCTCCGGGGAGTCCCAGAGTACACGAGGACCACCAGGAAGCTTCGAATTTCTTGGCATCCTGAGCAAGCAAAGAAGGACGAAGGACGGGGGTCCCATGCACAAACATACCTACCACTCCAAATACCCCTAGCCAACCAGCGAACTCCTATGCATCCTTCAATAGCCAGGTTAACTCCTCTACAGTCCTCCCAAACTGCTCAGTTCTTGGGCCCTGGTGCTCCATTAGGGCGTCTTTCTTACTCAAGCTCATGTTTACCAAACAGAAACGAGCACGTCCTACGTGTCTGGCACAATGCTGGGAACTGCGATGGGGTGATGTGACAGATTAGCATCTTTCCAGCTCCAGGGGAATTCACAGCCTAGCTTTTATGCCTCATTTGAAATTATTTGTGCACATGAGGATCCTCTCTCTCTGAGACCGCCAGTTGCTGTGAGAACAGGCGCGGAGTCTGGTCTACTGTGCCTGTTTCAGGGCAGGGCCTGGCGTGATATAGGTGCTCAGCTGACAGGTCTTGAATAAACGGAGAGAGGAAGGAATGAAGGTGTAAATGAATGAATGAATGAGTAACAGAATCCACCAAGGACAAGAGATCCAGAGATGAATGGGGTTTCAGTGCCCAGGGACACCCTCCATTTGGACACCCACCTGGCTGGCACCAGAGCCTGACGGACACACCTGGGGCGCACCTGTGGAAAGCGTCTCTGGCCCCAATTGCCTGGCAGGCCCAGGCCACTCCGAGCAGGGAACTGGGGCACAGAAGCTGCAGCTAGGGTTGTACCCCGGTTTTTCCAGTTCCCGATGCCCGCCCCTCAGGTGGCAGTGAAGGGTGACTCAGGGACAGACGCCCTCTGTGTGGCACTAATCCAGTTCCTGGCTGAGCCCCTCCTCTGGGCACAACCACCTCCCAGGCTTCAGGTGGCGAGGTCATGAAGTCAAGAGGTCACGGTGGTAATTCACCTCCAAGCCAGGAGCAGCAGTGACCACCACCACTCCACCTCAGCTCAGCACATGGAGCCGGGACTTGGTCTCTGTGCCCTGAAAGTGAACCTGTGGGTTCCTGAGGTGGGCTCCCCAGCAGGCCCTGGGGTGCATTCAGAAAAGGGGGTCCATTCTCAGTTCTCAGGGGCCTGTGTCTCATACACACAGCCTGGGAGCTATCTGTGGGCACATCCTCCACCCCGGTGATAAGCTAAGCACTCCCCTCCGCCCACCCAGCTCTCCTACCTCCAGCCTTTATCTTGTTTGCTTTCCCTGCCTCTTTCCTTCCGCTCCGCTCCGGGGACCCGCTTACCTCCTTACCTCCGGTGACCAGGGAGGGGCTGAGCCTGCCTGGCCAGACTTGCCCCTGGGAACATAGAGGTCAGAGGTACTGCAAGAGTGGAGTTGAGGATTACCATCGTGATCCCTACCCCTGAAGTCCACAGAAATAAAGTCCAGCATCACACACCAGGGAAAACACAAGCCTGAGATCTGCCAGCAACAGCCCATAGAGCCCCCAGTCCAAGTGTCCATGGCCCAAGGTCACTTTCTGCCCAAGAGAGACTCCCTAACTGTTGCAGACCCCAGGCTTGACCTGGACCACTTAGATCCCAGTGCGGGCTCCTCTTCTTACTATATATGGTGAGTCACATTCAACAGCTCAGAGCAAGTCACTCAAGAAAGTGACAGCAACTAGGGTCTGATCACAGAGTCCCTGGGAGCCACTCATCCAGTGAGAATGAGGACCATCTATCTAGGCCTTGGTTCAGTTATGCCACTCTAGAAGCAACTGAAGACTGCCCTTCTGGAATCAGGCTCTCCATTCTTTTGATCATCATTTCCTCTCTGGGCCTCAGTGTCCTCGTCTATAAAATGGGACAGAGTCCTCACTTACTCTAGCTGCTTTGCAGACTCCAGGAGATCCTGCCTGAGAGATATTTATTCCGGTCCCCGGAATGCACAGTCCCTGTGAATAGGAGGGGGCTGTGAAACTGGAGCTGGGAAGGGACCCTCTCCCCTCCAGTGTCTGGCCTCCCAGCTGCTGGGCTGAGCCTCTGGCCAAGGCCGCTGGCCACCTGCTCACCTGGCCTGGGTCTTCCTGAGCTGAGGCGCCAGCTAGGGAGTAGGGCCCCACCAGCTCAGCCGCCGATGCCAGCACAGGAAGCAGAGACAAAGCGGCCCCAGGGGAGATGGCAGTCAGCCTGAGTGACTCCACTGTCCCCTGGACAGGACTGAGGGGTGGGCTGGCTCATTCCTGACATAGCTCGAGGTAGCGCAGTTGGGCAGTGTGCCCACCTGTCCACACTGCACCTGGGAGGTGCCTCCCTTCCGCTGCCCACTTAACTCCTCCCTGACCAGCTCCAGACCACCTGTAGTTGGATGACCCTGGGAATGACACTGACGAGGTGCTGGGAGGCCTCACATCCTCTCTCTCATCAGTAGAAGCTTATAATGGGACAACCTGGGGCTGTGGCCTCGGTACCTCCTTCCATGTCCCGAGCATGCTCAGTGAAGGCCCTCTAGTCACCCTCTGATGGAGTCTCAGCCCTAGTGCCAAGACCTGCCATCCAAGCATTGCACAGAGAGCCCATCTCAGTGCCAGGAGCTGAGTCAGGGATTCCACAGGATCTGGTCATTTCCCGTCCCACTTCCTGACCCCTGGCAGTCTGGTGCACTGGGATTCAAACTCTGACATAGCAAGCCTCTGAGCCTCAGTTTCCTCATCTAGTCAATGGGACTGACAACAGTCCCAGCCTCACTGAAGGAGGTGTGGGCTCAACGAGAGGGTCCAGCCCAAGTTTTCATAACATACTGTCATTGACCCCATCACCATCCAAGGACTGCTGAGCCGTGTGCAGAGGAAAGAATTTCGAAATTAATTTTATTAAGATTGTGTGTGTATGCACGTACATGCCATGGAGGTCACGATGGAGGTCAGTGGACAACTTTGTGGGGTTGGCTTCTCCTTACACCTTTATGTGGGTTCGGAGGATTGAGCCAAGCGTGCCAGGCTTGGACGGAAAGCACTTTTACCCATTGGGATGGAGATGCCAAGGTGGAAAACCCAGGGCAATAGGTGGCAGGTGGCTAGCAGCTAAGAGGGTCTGGCTAGCTAAGTCAAGTGTTCCCCCTGGAAACTAGTCCTCCCAAGGGGGACAGCTTGGCTCTTTACAAACACAGCCTGCCAAGAACCCTGACCTCTCATTCAAGGGAAGGGAGCTGCCCCCACCCCCGCTTGGAGGACCCCTCCCCCCAGAGCCCCCACTTATCTCAGCAGGGTCCGAACCACTAGGCTGGAAAGTTTTCAGTTGCCCCTCCTCCACCCCCGCATTCTTTTGTGAGGGTGTCATATGGGAGGGGCTTTGGGGCCACTGAGCCTCCTGTATCCTCCCCTCTTCCACGATCATTGTCTAAAACTGGGAGTGTGCACTTGAGGTCACCTAAGGGCCGCCTGCAGAAGGGGGCTCTCTCAGCACAGGGCAGATGAGAGGACCACAGGGGTGATGGGAAGAGCGCTATAGTCACATGGCCAGAAAGGCTCATCCAAAACTCTTCAACCAGTCAATACACTGCGTTAAGCAAGGTTCCGTGTTTTTGCAATGAAGACACAGGGCACCATAAGCAAGGCTTCAGGGTCCTCCAGCACTTCTGCCCCTTTATGGCAGGCAAGATCCACAGGTACAAACACGTATATCATCTACAGATTAGAGTGAATTTTTTCACTTAGCTCATAGGAGACCCGAGGCCAGAGATGAGGAGGGACTTACCCAGGGTCATCCAGCAGGTATGTGCTCTTACAAGGCACCGAAGGCCCTAGCTCCCAATTTCTCAACAACTGTCTTATCTCAGCAAAGCAGCTCCCAGGGAGAGGGGATGTGTGGCCTTCCAAAGGTCAGCCACATTCCTCACATGCCCTGCCCCACAGTGCTTCCAGAGTCATCCATTGCAAATCCGAGGTGCTGTACATTTCCGGTGGCATAGGCCCAAACTAGGGCCTCTTCTGTGTGAACCCACTAATGCCAAGACCTGTTGCCAGAGAGTTCAACGGAACTGGACCCTTTGTGCTCTCAATGTGTCATCGATAACACCCCAACAGAGGAGCTGGGTCTGTGGCCCTAGTGAATAGGGCTGACTGTGCCTCCCTTCACCGCTCTCTAGTTGATTCTAGTGCATAAACCATGGGTCTGAACCAACAGTCTCTATTAATGAGGCTGAGAGCCCGGGGAAGTTGGGCAACTTGCCTGAGGCCACACAGCTAGTTAACAGAATCAGAGCTAGCTCCTGAGACTAGACTGCAATGCCCAAGCAGAGCAGGAACTGGTCAGAAGATGAATCAAAAATAACAGCTATGCTTACAGGTATTTATGTGTCAGGCACTGACCTAAGCACTTTACAAGCATGAGGTCATGTGACTATCACAACCACCCGCCCCGAGACAGATACTATGGCCCCCTCCACTTTACAGATGGTGAAACTCAGGCAGAGGGTGAAGGCAATGGACGAAACTCGCATGGCTAAGTGCAGAGCTGGGACTGGAACCAAGGCATTGTTGTCTTAGAGCCCTGGCTCATAATCCCCACACTGTCTGGTTTCTCAAGACATTTATTCTCGAAGAAGAAAGAAATCCAGGAGTGATTGAGTGAACTGCAGAATCTGTTACAGGGCCAATGCTTACCACCAACTTACCAAGATATGCTCTAGTCCCGTGGCTGCCACCTCCCACCCAAGCCCCCTTTCCCGACACCCCAGGAACCTCCACTCACCCTTGCAGGCTTCCTCCACCTTCTCGTAACCCGCCTGGCACAGGCACTGCCCAATGCGCACCAGCCACTCGCCGTCCACCGTACAGTGCATACGAGGCTCTTCACCCCCATATGGCACCACGGCATGATCCACGCAGGTGCCAGCCACAGTGGCCAGGGAAGGCGCCTCAGAGCCAGCGATGGTCTCAGGGAAGTGGGCCAGGCCCTCCAGCAGCTCAGGACACTTCTTGTAGTAGACTCGGACAGAGAGTAGAGCCACGCAGGCACCAATGTCCTGGAACGCCAGGTAGAAGCCCTTGCGGGTTAGAGGACCCACGGTGCGCACCTCCACATTCAACTTGACGTTGCGCGCCTCAAAGTCACTGCTGACCGTGATCTCGTCAGGGGCGATGGTGTCAATCTTGGTGAACTGGCGTTTCTGGAAGTTGGTGCCATAGTCAACGTCCGATTCAGCGTAATAGAGGTTGAAGGTCTCTTTGCAGGAGCTGGCACCTCCCGGGAAGCTGTTGCAGTCCCTCACGGTGAACTTCAGCTCGATGAAGATGCGTTCCGCCTCCTCGCGGTACACCCAGTTGGTGCGGAGCCAGTTGTCCTGGTCGCCCGACACCACATTGCACACTGAGTACATGTAGATGGGCATGTCGTTCATGATGTTCTGCATTAAATCCCACTGTTGTGAGGGTGACAGGTGGGGGTTAGTTCCAGGGAGACTGAGGCCCGGGTGGCAGAATGGGACGTGGGAGTGACGCTAGACAGTTCTTTCCTTTTCCTTTATTTTACTTTTTAGTGAGACAGTATTCTTGTATCTCAGTCTGGTCTTGAACCCACTACATAGTCAAGGGTGACCCCGAACTCCTGACCTCCTGCCTCCACTTCCCAAGTGCTAGGATTATAGGCATGTACCACTGACTCGAAGGAAAGTTAAGGCATGGAGATTACCCAAAGCAGCCAAGCCAAGATCCAAGTCCGTGGGTCTTTCTGGTCCTAATGTCTAAGTTCTGAGTCTCTCTATCAGACTGTGGGTCTGGGGTAGAGTCTGGGATACTGGGTGATCACTAGTCATTTGAGCTCTCTGAGTCCAGTGTCTCCATCCATACAATGGGAACAATATCCTCTATCTCACAGAACTGCTCTAAAGATAAATGCCGAGCAAGGCGCCTGGCTTGGGTAACGGCCTCTGTGTCGTTATAGCTATGGTCATTACAAACCCTGTGCCACGTATGTGTCGACAGGTGCAGTAGCCAGAGAAGCAGGGACATCAAAGCAATGGATAATCAGCTCATGCTTAGAATGCAGATCAGCCTCCAGAAAAACTTCCCAGCATGGGCCTGGGTAGGGCCACGCACCCTCCAATCTCCACGTTTCCTTGATCACAGAACTTGTAAGGTACATGGAGACACCCGCCCTGGCTCCCAGGCCAGATTCTGAGCGTCTTGGTGAGGGAACTGAATCTGACTCAACCCTAAATCCCCAGCCCCTCCCTGGCACAAAGTAGGTACGTGGTTAGGGCAATCTTGGATGAATGAATGAATGAATGTGTGAATGAATGAATGACTGAGAGAATGGAAAAATTAATGAGTAATTAAACGAGGCCGACACGGGGTGATGAAAGAGGCCTGACCTGCACTGTGTAACACTGGCCAAGACCCACATGCCCCCAGGCTCAGTTTCCCACTCTATAATGACTGGGTTGGATGAGGCGACCTGCCTCTAGCTGAACATTCCAGGGCAGCTTAGAGTATGCTCAGAGCTATACTTCAGGCCTCACTGGCGCCGCGACTAGGGAGAGACACCAGAGTCACTCAGATCTGGCCAGCTGTAGGAACTGCCCCAAAGAATTCCCTGGAGACACCCCTCTCTCTCTCTGGCTCAGAGCCCCAAGGCAAAAACAGCCAGAGTACATCGTACAGAGGGGAAAACTGACGGCCAAGACACAGCAGTATCTTCCCCGAGGTTCAACTGCCCCCTCTACACACACACACACACACACACACACACACACACACACACACACAAGGCTGCTCCCAGGGTCAGGGCAAGATCACAGTAAGGCAAGGCACAGGTGGACTGAAGAAATCCCTGCTGAGGGACAGCGAAAGAGAAAGAGGCCAGGCCGGAAGGGAGCCTCTGTTCCTCATCTCCTTCACTCTCCTCACCTCCTGGGCGAAGACCTCCAAGACCACAAGCTTTAACTCTTCCCTCCGAGAGGCAGATGGAGAGCCAAAAGCCCCTCTGGAACATCTAAGGAGCCCACTCTACCAAAGCCTTCCATTCCTTTCCCAGCCGGGCCACCTCAAGGTCCCTTCACTTCTGTCCAGCTCCAGTTTGCCCTGGCCTGTATCACTTACTCAGTCCAGTGCAGGGGAACAGTTTGAAGCTTGGCTGAGCTGTTGAGTCTGAGCCAGACCCCCATCCTCCATCTCTCGGGGGACTCGCAGCCCCCTTCCCACCCACCCCAGCCCTGGAGTTTTTACTTACGCCTTTGCCGTACGGGTGTGTGAGCCAGCCCAGTTCCCCTTTCATCGCCTCAAAGTCCAGCAAAACAACTGCAGGAGAGATGGAAACGGGGTGGTGAGTGGAACTGCTCTGAGGCGGCCACAGAGGCCTTGACCTGGGAAGAGGTGGGACTCAGTGCCTTGAAACAGACAAGCGATGGGATTAGTCTTGTGGCTCAGGATTTTAGCTGTTGCTCCCTTGATGAGACCCCAGCAGGGTAGAGCAGGACGCACAGAGGGAGACTAGCCCTGGGCAGAGGACTGAGGAGAGCAGAGTACAAAATGACACGCTGCTGCCCCATCCAGTGTGCTTCTCTCACATTCCCCTGGCATGAAACACCCTGACACAACTTGTGGCCACACAGCACACACACCAGGACATAGGTATGTGTGTCTCTGGTACTCCAGAAGAAAGGTCGGGTAACAGGTGGGAACAACTCTGGGGGAAGTAGGGCACCTGGAAACTGATCTTCCTACCACAAAACCATGGAAAAGCAGGCGGGTAAAGCCCTGAAGCCAGAGGCCTCCAGAAGGAGCCCAAAGCGACACACACAGTGGATGGAATCCCTCAGAGGGGATTTTCCAGGCCCAGAGGGACCAGGTGCCAGGACCACACTATTTCCCCCAAGAGGCATCTGGAGTTGGGCGAGGAATCCTCTGCCAGGGGCTTCCCTACACCTGGCTCTGCCCTTGGGTGTCTCTCATAGACCACGTCTGTTTCTCTGCCAGGCTCAACGGCTGCAGCCAAGACCCAAGGCTCTGTCCCTCAATTTCAATTTCCAAGTAAAGGCCAAGCTGTGTTCAGTAAATGTCATCTCCCCAGAAAGCAAGGAGGCTGGGGAAGACTGAGACTTGTAAGACCTAACCTATAAGGTCCTCACATTCAGAAGACAGCCCTGTGGTGGAGGGACTAAGGACTGTAATTGCTTTCTTGGGCTGGCCCCAAGAAGGAGTACTCCTCAGTACCAGAACCTGGGAGAATGGCTCCTCAGGGGAAACTGAGGCAGGCTGGAGTTTCAGAGATAGGAGATGGGTGGAGGGGGTCATATTCCTAAGGATAGTGTATTCAGCAGTAGAGTGGACTCTTAGTATGTGCAAGTCCCAGATCCGATTCCCAGCACCAATAAAACAGTAATCAAGAAGGCCGTGCATAGCTCAGTTGACAGAGCACTTGTCTAGTATGCATGAAGCTCTCGGTTTGATCCCTAGCACAGCATAAATCAGGTATGGTGACACAGGACTGTATTCCCAGAGGAAGACCAGGAGGTCAAGGCCAGCCTAAGGTGTACGAGACCCTGTCTCCAGAAAAACAGCTGATGTTAAGGAAGGCAGATCTCTGGTTTTGAGGCCAGCCTGGTCTATACAGTGAGTTGCAGGACAGCTGGGACTGCATGGTGAGACTTTGTCTCAAAAAAAAAAAAAAGAATGAAAACCTTTTCTGAGTTCAGACAGCCTCCCTCCTGGTGAAGGCCCTGGTGTTAGGTACTGCCAGTCAGACCTTGGCCTCTGCCACATCTCTCTAGGAAGGATCTGACAGTCCAGACAAGGAAGAGGAAGTCTGAAGTGGCGGGCCCCACTGCGGGTGGCAGAGGGTGTGGGTTGAGGAGAGTGGTAGGTGAGGTGGGTACCGGCCGGGATTTGTCCAGGCATGCCCGTGACCCAAGGTTGGAAAACTCACTAACCCCACTAGCAAGTGGAATGTTCCAACTACACAGGAAGGAATCTGGGGGTTCCTGAATCTAGCTGAGTAGGGAAAAGAATGAAGTGAATGCTCCTCCGGGTCTCCACACGACAGGACACACACACACACACACACACACTCACACCCCAACACACAGCACATATATAACACAGGAGTACACATATATCACACACTGAACATACATAATAGACACATACTACACAAAATACACTCACACCTTACAACACACAGCACACATGTAACATACAAATACAAATATATCACACATTGAATATAACACATGCACACACAACACACATAGCATGCATATATATCACACACACACACACCATAGCACACGTACACCTTACACAAAATACACACACCCCACAACACACACATAAAACATGCACCCACACATAACACGTGCATATATATATGTACTTTTTTAATATATATCACACACACACACCACCTATACACAGAGTGGCACAGAAACTTCAGGCTGAGCCCTTCAGGGAGGGGTTGGCTCTGAAGGGTTAACCTGACAGGAGGACCAGCCCGGGTTGGGGTCTAGAACTATCTGAGACTCCATCAGAGAAGAAAAGAAGGCTTCATGCAGGAAGGCACCTCCCCAGGGGCTGCCAGCCATCGCCCCCTCCCATGGAAATTCCCTAGAACCAATCACCAGGAACAGGAATGAGGGAGCCCAGCCATCCCTCTGCGCTGACAGAGGCCCTGGGCTGGGGCAATCCGAGGCCCTGGGCTGTTGGAAGCAGGGACCTAGGAAGTCCCTCAGCATGAGCCCCCTCAGGGCTTCACCAAAAAGCTGGCCTAGACTGGGCACCAATGACTCCTCTGCCCCTATGAGACACTAAGAACAAACATCTTTGCCACCATAATGTCTCCCTTGTAGTCCACATTGCTTTACAGCCTTTCCCACAGTGCAACACCCACCCCTTACCACCTCCCCACTAAGCTCATGCCTCTTTACCCAAGATCAGCTTACATCTAAGAAAGGGGGGAGGCTGGAGACTCCGGATGGAACAGGGGAAGGGGCTGGGAGGCAGACAGGGCCTCTGCAGAACCCAGAAGTCCAGCACTCTCCAGACCTGAGGCAGTAAAGCCTATCCATCCCAGCACCTCAGTTCCGGCAGACTGAGAAGCCTGACCCTCTGTGTAGAAGGCACTGGCTGGCCAGTGTCAGACCTCTCCCCCGGCACACACACACCATTTGTAAATGCAGGAGCAATGAGATGGCTCAGCAGGTAAAGGCATCCCCAGAGCCCACATGGGAGGAGAGAACCAACTCCTACAAGTTGTCCTCTGACCTCCTCACATGCAAGCTATGCATGTTCATCCCCCCACCCCAAACAGATAAATAATAATAATAATAAAAAAAATAGAAGTCACTGTCTCGAAGTGCAGATTCAGCAGTTGCTGAGGCCCCAATAGGCTCCCCCTGGGTTCCTAAATGCAGCAAAGAGAGTCCATGAAGCTAGGTCAAGGTCCCCCCCCACAGGGGACGCAGCACACCAGGCCTGAACCCCAGGGAAATGAAAACAGCTCTGCCAGCTGGGCTGGGATTCCCCTCCTACCCTACACAGGTGCAGCACCTGGGGAGGGCTTCCGGGGACCCTGGAGCCTACACACGACTTTTCCACAACCACAAGACAATATGCACCCGTTTCTCTTCCATCCCATACGGAACTGGATTAACCACGAAGCCTGGGGTGAGGGGGACAGATGCACCAGAGGCGCAGGGACCAGGCTGCTGCGGGCTTCCCTGCTGGGGCCGGCAGGCGGGCCTGTAGCAATCCTAGCTCTCTCTCCCTTCTCTCCAAATTCTCAGGAAGGAGTTGAACCAAAAGTTGAAAGGGCGGGGGGGGGGGGCACTATGCCGCGCACACCTTGGCAACCAGAGCTTCTGTGTGGGAGCATGTGCCACCTCTACCCTCAACTCCCCACCGTCCAAGAATTCCAGACTGGTCTTTCATCCTCCCAGGATGGAAGAGCAAAATCTGCAAGTTGGGAGGCAGATTTTTTTTTTTTTTTTTTTTTTAAACCAGGGTTTCCTCCGCGCTTCCCCCTGGTGGAGCCTGCAAGGGGCCGCGGCCAGCAGGGAAAAGTTCTCGCTGTGGGAAACGGAAGCCAGCTTGGGCTGGGGGGACGGGAAGGTCCGCGGCCAAGGCCAGGAGCCTCGATCCTCTGCGATCCTAGCGGAGGGGCAACGCCCCCAGCCACACGGGCCCCGCCCTGGGCAAAGTCCAAGTCTGCCGCCCCTCACCCAGCTCGGCTCCGGGAACGCAGGGGCGGCGGCGGGTGATTCAGCCCCCCACCTCCGGTGCCGGGGCTCCTGACGGCCCAGAAGTGACGGCTCCACACCTCGGGAGGCCGCGGCCCCACCTGCCACATTTCCACGTTCTGAGTCACCCCTTGCTCAGAACACTTGACTTTGGGACTTCCTGTGCTCGCTCCCGGGCCCTAAACCTGTCTCCGGAGCTTGGCGGTGAGGCCGGGGCAGGGAGGGGTGTCCGCCGCCGGGACGGACCCCAAGCGCGCCCCCTGTTCGCTTCTGGGTGGAAGGCAAAGGTGGGGCGCAGAGAAGCCCTCACCCCGCCGGAGCTTCGGCCTCCGAGAAGCCCCCTCCCCAAAACTCGGGGCCTCCACCGAATTCCCTTCTCTGCAGGATCGGGAAAGACAATTAAGTGAACTTGGGTTGCCAAACCGATCGCCCGGAAAGCGCGACCGGACACCCGCTTCCTCGGAAGGGCCCCGCGCCGGGTCGGGTCCCCGGAGCCACCGTGCGAGCACCGCGTGGAGGCCTCCGAGCCCGGCGCGCTGCGGCCGGGAAGCCCCAAGGTCCCGGGCGTCGCTACGACCCCAAAGGCAGGGAGTCCCGCGCTGGCCCCGGGCCGCAGCCCGTGCGCCCTCCCGATCCGCCGGCCACCAGCCGTTTCCAAAGCGGCACCCGCGCAGGCGCTCCGGGCTCCCGGGCTCCCCAGGGGCGCCGGGTCCCGGCGGGCTCCCGCCGCTCACCTTCCTTTCCCTGAGCCGCCGCGGCCACCGCCAGCGCGCAGCCCCACAGCAGCACCCGGCAGACGCCCGCAGCCCGGAGCCCCATGCCGCGCTCCTCGCTCTCCGCCGGATCTCCGCTGCAGCGCGATGCCCGGTGCCCGCACGCCGGCCTCGGTGTCCCGCTCCTGCCCTCCCGCCGCGCACAACTTCTACCCCTCCTGCCCCGAGTGCTTAATGGAAGTTGGGTGAGAACCCGCTCCTGTTCATTCATGCCCCGCGCTGACGTCACCGAAACCACGCCCTCAGGAATGTCTTTAAAGGGGCCGGGCTGGCACCGCGACAGGAGGGAGGGGAAGTGGGGGGGGCGGGGATTTGGGGAGGATTGTACCCCGGCTTCTGCATATGCCGGCGTGCCCCCACCCCCAACACACACACACGCCCAGATCCCGCGGAGTTTTCGCGCCTCTAAATGCCAGCATCTCCACGCGTTTAGTCCCCGGAGATATTTGAGTCGGGGATCCTTGGACCAAATGTGGGAATGGATCTGCGCTCTCGCTTTTTGCCCTTATGGCTTCAAGACCTGGGTGGGTAGAAGTAAATTGATGGTTCAAGAAAGATGACTCCTTAGGCGCAGGCCTGGAAGAGGAGCCTTGAAATAAAACACAGAGAGGAGAGAGAGAGAGAGAGAGGAGAGAGAGAGAGAGGAGAGAGAGAGAGAGAGAGAGAGAGAGAGAGAGAGAGAGAGAGAGAGAGAGAGAGAGAGATAGATAGATATCCTGGAACCTCCCAAAGGTATGCCATACCCAGGAAGGTCAAAACTATCTCTGTCCAGGAACCTCTAAGCCTGCTGTGTAGCTGCCTCTGGGATCACGTCAGATCAGATATGCACCGTCTCCTTTAATTCTTATCTGGGAGGCCAATATCTTCAAATCCATTTGACCATGAAGAAAACTGAGGCTCCAAGAATTTGTAGAATATGCCCAAACATTGCACAACTTGCAGGTCCCAGAGGCAGAATGTGAATCTAGTAGGCTCTGTTTTAACCTAATTTGGGAACCCAGCACACATCCTCATGGGTGCCTCTCTGGACCCTGACTCTGAAATTCCAGCAGAACACTCCCCCATCTTCTGATCCCTAAATGACAGCATGAGCTGCTATGTTTTGATACTCTGGAGACATTTGCCTCCCACCTGTCCTTTCTCCACCAAGGTTCCTCAGACCTGAGCTCATCTTCTCTCTTGACAGAAGCAGCTAGCATTAGTGAAACAAAAGGAAATGCATCTCTGAAGCCAGCCCAGGCACCCACAGCTGCCTGTTGCCCAGTTACCATCTGGTCAGTAGTAAGGAGGAACAGCTGTAGCAGGCCTAGCTCTCCACAGCTCCTTCTGCCCAGTTCCTTCTCTCTGACCCTCCTTTCCTTGACCTTCTTGATCCTGTCCACCCTGTCCCAAATGGTGTTCCCAGCCCACCAGGTCCTCCCCACCAGAGGTGGACATCTTGGCTTTGGCGCCTGCCCTTGAGAAGCGGGTCCAGACATCTCCCCTGGAGGGGGAGAGGAAGGGTTAATTACAGGTGTTGGGGTTAATTAAAGTCTTTGATCAGGATGATGGGAGAAAAGCCTTGGTCTTCTGAGAATGTGTCTGTGGGGACCTAAGTGTGTGATGTAGGAGAAAATAAGATGGAGTGTGGATGTATATAGTGTGTATACAAGTGTGAGAGAACTTGTGTGGGTGTGCTATGCTTCACAGAAGTGGAGGACATAGGCTGTGAAGCCAGTCAGTGAGATTCTAGACAAATCATTTCACTTCTCTGAGTCTCCGTTTGCTCATCGGGAAGACTAAGAACTCGAGAGAGTTACTGTTAAGATCAAATAAGGTCATGCATGGAAACCGCACAGACTGGGATGCAGAAAATGCTAGTCAAATCTCAGCTGTTATTACTGTTACATGCGGTTCAGCAAGAGGAAGTCACATCTGGGGAGGCGGGAATGTGGTGTGCCAGGGTCCTGTGGATAGGCACGTGCATGTGTACAGTACACGGTATGGTACGGGTATATGTTCTGTTGGGCACACTAGACTAGAGACACTGCAGTAAGACTTTCCATGAGTTGCTTTGGTTTTGATTTTATTTTTGAGACAAGGCCTCAGATAGCCTAGGCTGGTCTTGAACTTACTATGTGGTTGAGACTGGCCTTGAACTCTTGATCTTCTTGCCTCCAACTCCCAGGTGCTGGGATTACAGGTGTGTACCAATGTATTCATTTCTGAGAGCTGACTGTAAGACCCTGTTTGTATATGTGTGTGATGTGCCACTCACAGGCTCTGTATGTTGAGTACGACACTAGAAAATACCTTGTGGAGGCAAAAGTGTTTGTGGAAAACAGACAGAGTAGGCACGTAGAAGGTATTCAGTAAGAACCCTTTGCTGAGCGAATAAACTTATGAGTGAACGAGGTGTTGGCCAGTTCTATGCTACACTGAAGTTTTCCTCCCTGTGTAGCATCGGTTAATCTTTGTATCAAGTATGGGTTTCATGCATAGCCCCAAATGGTTGCCCCCCCCCATGCTAGGGAACAGGGAGACCCCAATGGCAGAATTGGGATCTGGAGTTGGGAGCTGAGCACAAAGCTAGATGTCCTTACACATCTACAGTACAAAACAGGAACAGAAGCTGATGGGAAGGAGAGGTGTGTGAGGTCACAGGAGAGTAGGGAGTAGGGGCCTTTAGTCACCCACTCATCGGCACTCCCTGCCTCTCTCCTGGCTGACTCTGGGTGACTGGATTCTAAGGGGAAAGTTCCCTAGTGAGTCTCATAAAGCGGCCCTGGAACATGGTATTTATTGCAGCATAATCTGCTCTAATGAAGATGGAATTACCCTGTAAAGGCCCCAAGGAGCCCTCAGGGCCTAAGTGCCACTGCGGCTGACAAAACTTCCAGAACAGGCAGGTGGAACCTGTATATATGTGTGCCTCACCTGACCGCTCAGGTGCCCACCTTTGCTAGGACTCTGCTTCAGAGCTGGGCACAAGCAGACCACCCACAAAAAAGGTGACGCTTTGGTTTCCCCACCCCAGCTTTGATCTGATTCTGCCTTTGGTCAAGAGCCAGATATAATCAAAAAGGACAGTTGGAGCCAACTGCTTATAAAGGGCTTACCACCTTGTGTCAGGCTCAGTTCTAAGGACTTTGTCTTGCTGACCCCTAGTTTTCATTACTCTCCGTAAGATGGATAGTTCCTGCTCTCATTGTGCAGGGGGAACAGATGTGCTCAGAAAAGTTAGAGGTGGGATCTTAGTCTGGACCCAGTGCACACCTTCCAGTGTACCGCGATCCTCCTCCTTGGAATTCTTCAGGCCCTTACCTGGAACAGCTTGCGTGCTGTCTGCAGCGGGGACTTCCAGGCCATTGTAGCAGCTGGACTGTTTCTTTAGTGGACTTCCAGAGATCCGCCCTCCTCTGAGCCTTGGAACTCTACTGGCCCCATCAAGATCCTCAGTTTAGCCAATGGAACTCACTGTCTTCTCAACCAGCCTGAAAAACTCCCTGAGGCAGGGACCAGGGAATAAAGATGATGACACATCTGCATTCCTGGTGCCATCAGAACAGTGCCCTGCATATAAGAGTCATTCCATAGATGCTCGTGTTTGATGGTCACATTCTGAGTCAGTTTCCTTTTTTTTTCCTTTGTACTTTTGATTTTTTTAAGTATACACACGTGTGCTTGCCTGTGTATATGTGGACCACATGTGTGCAGTGCCTGTGAAGGTCAGAAAGTATCAGATTCCCTAGAACTGCAGTTACAGGAAGTTGTGAGTTGCCTGGTGTGCTGGGAATCGAACCTGGGTCTTTTAGAAGAGCAGTCAGTGCTCTTAACCTCTGAGCCATCTCTTCTGCCTCCCCATGCCCTTCCATCTCAGCTGTTCCTACACATTCTTCCAGACCTGCCTTAAGAGCGCACAAGAGAATGGAGCCCAAAGTGCAGAGAGAACCAAAAGCAGATTTGATGAGTAGATGCTGGATGGATGGATGCTGGATAGATGGATGCTGGATGGATGGATGGATGCTGGCTGGCTGGCTGGTTGGATGGATGGATGGATGGAAGATGAACAGATGGGTGGATGAATTCAGAGAGAGACAGAGGGAGAGATAGGTGGATGGATAAATGGAAGAAAGGACTGAGGGATGGGGGATGGTGGTCCAACAGATCTGCCTCCTGTCATGTTGCATATAAATGACTTAGCTGTGTGGTCTGTAAAATGGGTATAATAAAGGGTTGTAACCTCCAGGACAACTGCTGGGATTTCATGAGACCATACAGCTAATGTCCTTGGCACCGGGAGTGGCCCAGCAGTGAATATACCTTAAATCTCAGCTCTCCCTAAGTCATTTCCGAAAGCTGACTGGGGTTCCCAGGTCAAATAAATGGCTCCACCGTGGAACAAAGCTAAACTCAGGTGTACTGGATCACTTAGGCAGGGAGGTCCTTGAGGGACCAGAGGCCCAGTTCACTCCCTCTTTCTGGCCATGGTGGTTCCTGGCATACAGTAGGTGCTCCGCAAACGCTTGTCGATTGTATATACAAGCTTTTTGCTAGAGCCCTGTCTTTTTCAAAGAAGACTGTCTCCAAGCGCAGCGGTGGCCACGTGGGGTTGACTGTTCAGGTGAGGCTTTGGGGTGAACTCGCCTAGGTAAAAACTTTCTTGAGCACCGCTCTCCACCCCCCACACACCGAGAAAGGCGGTTTGAGGAGAGTGTCGGGGACTCACGTGTGGGCTCCCAGATTTTCAGGAGGGTGGCGCGGGAGGAAACCCCTCCGTAATTGCGGGGCTTCCCCCACCCCCAGAGCAGGATTAGAGGCTGCACCGCTTCCTCTGGGGCTTGCTAGTGCTTCCTGGGACCCTTTGAAGTGGGTTCTTCACAAATCCTGCCCGCGGGGCCTGGATGGGCGGGGTCCCCTGGAAAGGCGGGGCCTCCACCTAGCTGGACGCCGCCCCCAGGGTCGGAGGGGTGCCTTCCGCCAACCTCCGGTCGGGATTCTCAGACCCCTCCTCTGGTCCCGGCACCCCCTCCCTCTTCCATCTGTCCATATCCTCCTGGACTTCCAGCTGGGCTTAGATCTCCAGTCCTTCCCCTTCCTGCCCTGTCTACCCGCAGGCCTTTCTCCAGCTTCTGAGTGCCCGTTTGCAATCAGGTATTTTAAAAAGTTAAGCCAGGCGTGGTGGGTCACGCCCGCAGTTCCAGCAAATAGAAATCAGAGGCAGGAGGACTGCTTGCGAGTTCGAAGCCAGCCTGGGCTACATAGCGAGGAAAATAGGTGCCTACTTGAACCTACGTACCCAGAGCTGTGGTCTCACTCATCTCAGCCCCAGATACTCTGAGAAACGGGAATAATTCTATTGCCTTTAATAATAGATAAAACTATTAAAGTCCCTGCTCTGAAACCAACTCCCCTCACCCCTGAACCCACCCTACTCAACCAAGTATAGAATATAAGGATATGATATCAAGTCCATGTGGTTGAAATTAGGTTTCTCCTTCTACTCTGTGGGCCATGGGAATCGAACTCAGGTAGGTCATCTGTGGCCAAGTGCCTTTACCCACTGAGCCATCCCTCCAGCCAGCGTGTGTGTTGTCTTTTATATGGAAGAAACAAGTCAACAGAGAGAAAGGGACTTGCTCAAGATCACACAGCCAATGTGAAGGCTAGAGTCTGGTCTGACTTCTAGCCTGGCATTCCTTGGGTTGTTATCTGTGTCCCCTTCCTTCTAAGGAAAGAGCTCCATCACCACCTTTGGGCAAGCCAATTGGCAATAGAGGCAGAAGCCAGGAGATCCTGCCTCATGCTGGCTCCTGTTCTTCCTGTTCTCTCCACCAGGATCCCTTCACTTCACACTGCATTTCCAGGCCTGAGTTCCCTTCATTTCCTTCCCTGTTTGGTTCAGCTAACCTGTGACACTTCCCTGCCACTGAATTTAAAGTAGCCAAACCTCAGCCTGCACTCCCAGTCCACGCAGTGACTGGCCAGTTGTTACTTGTCACTTTACCCATGGGTACAGGCAGGGCTGGCGGCATCTCACCCACCCAGAGAAGCGTCATGTTGGCCCGAGTCACTGAATGCCTAGCACAAAGCCTGACATCATGCCTAGAGGCCCTAGAGAGGCCTCAGAGGTCATGAATAATGAGGAATTCCTGCTGCTGCAGAGGGAGCCAGAGGGAAGTGCCCTCACCTGAGTCCCAGAATCCTCCACTCTGGCCCTTGGGCCCTCTATGCCAGGTGCATTTCCTGTATTATCTCATTTAGTCCTCATTACAGCCCCATTTCACAGACAAGGAAACTGAGGCTCAGACAGATGATGTAACCTGCTCAAGGCTGCACTACAGTTCAGTGGCAAAGCCATGAGCTCATCCAATTCATCTGGTCGTGGTATAACTCAGCTACCCACACAGCCTCCTCCCCTGAAAACCAGTGTCTCCTGAGAAAATGGAAGGATGGAGCCAGGGCTGAGCCGGCGTCAGGCACTCCCGCCCCTGGCTTCCCACAGCCACCATTCACTGTGAAGAGGTTGAGGAGATGCTTCTGGGCTCTGAGCTTATTTTCTCCTCGGTCAAGTGGGGATAAAAATAATACAATACCCACCTTGTGGGGGTAGACACAAAAGTGTGAAAAGCTGGCACATGGCAGGTACTCTGAAAAAACGTCAGCTCTGATTATTTTTAACATTGACACCCTATTTGGGGGCCCCAGGCTGGCATGGGACCTGACAGGTGCCACCCCCTTCCTGAATCCTGAGGGCTTGGCTGCTGGCCTGGGTGAAAGCTCAGGGGGAGAAGGAATGGGAGGGCAGGCAGGCTGTCTGTGACTGTGCTGCCTCTGAGAACCACCAAACCTGCCCCGAGCTCCTTCCCCTCGCTCTGGCACTAAGGTGAGGACGCGGTCACCAGGGAGCTGCTCCAGACCACCTTCCTTCCCTGCTCCCTTAAAAAACCCAGCAGGCTCATACTCACGCCCTGAGAGAAGGGGGAGCCCCGCAGGGGCGGACCCCCGCCTTCTTGGCTCCAACTCCCACACGGATCCCAGGCCTGCATCCTCGAAAGTTCACATGCACACGCATTCGCAAGCAGACACTGTGTGTGCACACGAGAAACTATCCTGAAATCCACACTCCTAAAGGTCAGATTTCTGGGGCTCTCTAGGGACCACCTTGAGACAGGACCCAGCCTTCTCACCAACTCCATCCCTGTTTCCCCTTCCTGTCTCAGTCCCCTCTATCTGTCTATCCATTTCCGTCAGCCAGTCCCCAGGGAGAACCAGCTCACTCCTTCGCAGCCCCTCCACCCATCCATCTGGTGTGAGTCCATCCGTCTGTCTGCAGCCAGCCTGGTAGTGAAGAATCTTTCCTCACCTGCCAGTCCTGTCCTTCATCTCTGCCACAGCCACCCCAGCAAGACCCTCTCCCTTGCTCAGCAGGGTCTCTCGTCACTCCTCCAAACCCCCGCCCATCCATCTGCCATCTTCCTATCTGTCTCTCTCATCTGTCAATCTGTCTGTCGCTATGTCCATCCATCCACCCTCCCTTCCTTCCTTCCCTGCTGGGCCCATCTCTCTCAACCTTCCCCGTGTCTCATCCATCACTTACCAGACAGCCATGCCCTGCCAGGTAATCACCTCCTGGCCACTCATCTGTTTGTCTGTCCACCAGCCCATCCATCCATCTGTCTCCCAACCCATCCATCCATCTGTCCACCAGCTCATCCATCATGCGACAAGCCACCTGTCTATTCTTGCCACCATTCACGTGTTTGAGGTTCCCCTCAGCAGGCACTGCAGGGGAAGGGGGTGCGCCTTGGTATTTCTGTGACCCACTGTGGCGAGCTGCTTCCCATACTGAGCCCCAGGAACCTCAGGAGCCCAGAGCCCTGGGCACTACCTTGCATAAGGACCCAGTATGAGTGTATGGGAATCTCCTGGGGAGGAGTGACTACTTTACTGTGTGTTCACTTTTTGCACACTGCTGTATCAATGGCCTCTTCAAAATATACACATAAACTGGGCGTGGGAGCTCACACCTAGAATCCTAGACGCTGAAACAGGATTGCTATGAGTTTGAGGCCAGGTTTTGCAGAGTGAGACCTGTCTCAACGCCCCCCACTCCACGTCCTGTGGGTATGGTGATTTAGGCCTGTAATCTCTGTACTAGGGACGTGGGCGCCACAAGATGGAGAGTTCAAGGCCAGGCTTGGCTACTTAGCAGAGTTTGAGGCCAGCCAGGGTTACAGGAAGATCTGTCTTTAAAAAAATAAAAATAAATAAAAATAAAAAAATCAAGCGAGTTTTGCTGGCGTCTGCCTTTAATGCCAGCACTCAGGAGGCAGAAACAGGTGGATCTCTACGAGATGGAGGCCAGCCTGGTCTACATAGTGAGTTCCAGGCCAGCTAGGTTGCAGGGAGATCCTGTCTCAAACTCCCCGCCCCGCAAAAAATCCGTTCTTAGTTCTTGTGTCCTGAGTCCTCTAAGCGGACGCAGAGGGGGACTCCGGCAGCCCAGTCCTGGAAGGCCCGGCCTATCCCCCAGCCCCTCCCCCAGGGCCCCTCAGTCCCCGCCTCGCCCCCTCTGCCCTTCTCGGTTGCTGAGAGACAAGAGCCAGGCAGGCACAGGAAGAAGGAAAACGCTGGAGCCCTGCAAAGCCCAGCGCGAGCCCCAGCCACGTGGAACCCTGGGGCCCGGGAGGGTCGGGCGAGGAACGGCCGCCCAGGACCACGCGGTCCGCGCCACCGCCGGGGCTCGCGAGGGCCCGGGGCGCGCACGGGCGGGGGACCCGGACGCGACCCTCGGCGGCCGCCCCGCCCCGTCTCGCACCCGCCGTCCGCCTTCCGACCCCGCAGGTGCCGCCTTTGAGGGTCGCCGCGTGCGGTTTATGGCGCGGCTGAGTCCGCTCCCCGCGGGGAGGAACCGGCTCTGCCTCTCGTAAAGGGGGTCGCGGCCCCGCAGAGGGGCTGCCTCTGTTGCCATGGAGACGGGGGTGGCGACCCGGGGGACCCCACATCCGGGCTACCGGACGCTCCCGCGGCGCACTCTGCATAGCTCCGCCGGCTCCCCGCGGAGGTCTCGGCGCCCCAGCCACCCCTCTCCCGAGCGCCTTTGAGCGTCCCCTCCTCCGGGAGGGCTTCAGCCACTGCCACCTGCAGGGGGTCCCGGTGGAGGTGGGGTGGGGGTGCTGACGCTGCCTAGCAATGCTTCCTGGAGTCATGGAAACCAGCCCTGTGAAAGCAGGGCACCAGGATGCCCTTTGCAGACATCAAATGCTGTCCTCTCACCGACCCCTTGAGATTAAAATTTTTTTTTAATCCAACCTTAGTTTCTCCGTTAAAAAAACATATTGTATGTGTATGAGTGAATTGCCTGCATGGATGTAAGTGTACCTGTGTCATGCAGTGACTGTGGAGGTCAGAAGAGGACATCAGATTCCCCTGGAACTGGCGTTTCAGATAGTTGTTAGCCACCATGTGGGCGCTGGGAATCGAACCAGGCCCTCTGCAAGAGCAGTCAGTGCTCTTAATGGCTGAGCCATCTCCCTGGCCCCAGTTTCCCCATTTGTAAGAAGGGTAGGGGCCAGTAAGGTGGTTCAGCCAATACAAGTGCTTGCTACTTAGCCTAATGACCTGAGTTTGATCCCTGGGACCCACATATTGAAATTACAGAACCAGGTCCCACAAGGTCCTCTGACCTCCACAAGTTTGTTGCGTGTGGGCCCATGTACATGCACACACACACACATATGCACACAAAATTTTAAAAATAGGTGCAATTTGGCTGGGCATAGTGGCACAAGTCCTTAATGCCAGCACTCTGGAGGCAGAAGCAGGTGGATCTCTGTGAGTTCAAGGCCAGCCTGGTCTACATAGCAAGTTCCAGGCCAGCTAGGGCTGGGCAGTGAGACCTTGTCTCAAACAACAAACCAAAATTAAGTAAAGAAATACTTTTCAAAGGGGAAGGGTACAGTACCAGAGTCCTGGAACTGAATACCCAAGGTGGGAAAGAGGCCCCAGAAGGGCCACAGTGTGACACATCAGGGTTTTGAGCGTGCCAGGCAAGCACTGTCTCACTCTCCCAGTGAGCTCTATCCTGCTCACAGCACTGACTTTGAACACTTTCAGATGGATGTGCAGCTTTAGTTGGCTCTTGTCCCCGGTACCCGTGGATGTCTTTGAGGACATCCGGCTCCCACACCCTGCAGTCTGGGGTCATCTAGGCATGACTTCTGTACTGCCTCCTTCCTCCGACTGAGTGTGCTCTAGGTAGGAATGCCTCTTCCTTTAGACAGTGCCACTAAAGGATCAGTACTTTCCTGGGTCTGTCATCACCAGAAATGCCCAAATCAGGTCGGAGAGGCAGACTCAAGGAGTCCTTCTCAGGCCCCCGCTCTGGTCCTGAGATGCAGTGTCTCCAGGGGTGGGCTCTGCAGTGAGATATCTTTGGTATATCCTGAGATCCTTTCCTAGCACGGGCTCAAAGGGGGTGAAAGGGGCCTAGATTCTGGGTGGCAGCTACCCAGAATCAAACATCCCGTTTGCTTGTGAGCCCAACTGTGTGCCAATACCTCCTGAATGTAGACAGCAGTCCCTCCAGGAAGTCATTTCATACCCATTTTATGGATGGGTAAACCAAATCAAAGAAGGAAAGACACAGCCAGTTGTGCTGAGTAGTGCTGCTGGTTCGGGCACACAGCTTTGATCCCAGTACTTAGGAGGCAGAGGCAGGTGAATCTCGTTGTGTTCCAGGCCAGCCTGGTCTACATAGTGAGTTCTAGACCAGCCAGTGCTACATAGTGAGAACTTCTCTTAAAAAGAAAAGGGGAGAGGAGAATCATTTGACAAACATTACCCTCTGGCAAGTAGCAACACTATTCCTTCTCCTGCTCCCTGCATCTCCCAGAGTACCTTGCGCTGACTTGAAACTGACTGCTGATGCATCTTAGGTCCTGGGTGAGAGCCTTCAGGGAAAGGGAGGGAGTGGATGGAGCTTGGTTTTACTTTGTTTTCAATCTCAGGCTCCCACGCCCAGCTCACAGTCTGGAACATAACAGGTTTGTTGAATGCACCTGATAATTATCTCTTCTTTCAGCCCCACTGAGGGAGGGCTTGTCTTCCAAGCGTGTGTTGAGCAGAACTTCATACATGTCATATTGTATATGGACCACCACACAGAGTCCAACTCTTTCCTCACCATTTACTTCCCAATGACTATTAATTTCCCCATTTTACAGATGGAGAAACTCAGAGTCGGAGCAGAGTTGGCATTTGAAACCAGATAGATCTGTGTGGCTCATTCTCGCCTTATCCTTTCGGCGTTTTTCCAGAAGAGGAGACACAAGGACTTTGAACCCTGAGAGGTCTAGCTGACTGGGGGTTTGCCCTAAAGATAGCATGCTGCTGGTGGAGGCGGGTTAAGATTTCCGCTGGTGCCCTGGTCATAACCTTTCTGTGTTATAGGTCCATGACTGGGCCCTTGTGTGAAGCCACATGAACAAGGGCTGTTGGGCACATGGCATGCAAACTCTGGGGCTGGGGCTGAGCCTGGTGGTAGAGCAAAAGAGATCCCAGGTAGATGTGCAGGGCCGAATCTCCATCTATGTCTGAGTGTTGCAGCCTAACAGGACACTGGTAAGGGACACTCTAGGACATGCAGATACGACATCACTCGAGCCACTGTCAGGCTCTTCACAAATGAAGACAACAGGCACAGAGACGTAAGCAGTTTGCTCAAAACCACACAGCCAAGGTTTTGAATGAAGCTTAGGTGATAGCATACACAAAGTCCTGAGTTCAATCCCCAACACCACATACACCAGGCATGGTGGTGCATGCCTGTAATCCTAGCACTTGGCAGGTAGAAGCAGGAAGATCAGGAGTTCAAGGACATCTTTCTCTACATATCAAATTCGAGACCAGCCCAGGAACCATGAAACCCTAACTCAAAAAAAAAAAAAAAAAAATCATACAACTAGGTGGATGTGGTGGTTTAAACCTGCAATCCCAGCACTCAGGAGACTGAGGCAGGAGGATTTGCATTGAATACAATATCAATCCAGGCTACATAGCGAGTTCTAGGCTGGCCTGGGCTACCAAGTGACACCCTATCTCAATAAACTAAAAGGAAAAAGAGCCACATGTGATGACACACATTTACACACTCAGAACTCAGCAGAGGCAGGGGAAGCAGGAGTTCAAGACCATCTTGGATACATGAAACTGTATAAATACCTAATAAATAAGTAAAACAAACTTAGGGCCGGGGAGATAGCTCAGTTCATAAAGTACTTGTCTTGCAACATGGCAAGCCAGGCATGGTGCAGTGCTTTTGTAATCCCAGTGCCAGGGAAGCAGAGACTGGGGCCAGCCTAGCCTACTTGGCCAGCTCCAGGCCAGTGAGAAATCCAGTCTCAGGAGAAATCCACTCCTCCACATGCAGGAGTGCCGGCACACACATGAATGTGCACACGTGTCACACGCAAAACCATACAAGTCGCGTGTCCTCCAGCGTGGTGTGTGCGCGTGCAGGAGGGGGGTGGGGAGCTGAGGAGGACGGAGCCGTCCGTACCGCCCTGTAATAGACGCTCCCTGTCTCGCCGCCCAGGAGCACTGGTAATAACTGTTTTTCACAGAGCATCTGCTTCGTGTTACGGCCTGAACATATGCCTCAGGCGCACCCAAGAGAGACCCCCCTCCCCTGCCCCGTCCTCATCCGGGTCTGACCCCAGAGTCCCGGGGCCCCACCTTGTCTTGCTTACTTCCAGACCCGTTGCCTAGGCCCAGCAGAAAGGCCTGGCCTAGAACAGGCCTGCCTCTACCCTCAGACTGCAAGCTCCAGGGGAGAAAGGGAGACCAATGCTTCCTCCAGCAGGAAAGACAGAATTCTCGGGGACAGAGTGAATGCATGGCCCAGGGGACAAATACGTCCCCACAGCTGAGGTCAGCCTCTGCTGTCAGACTGGGTCCTTCCTCACTGTCAGCATCTCAGGGAAGGGGAAATCTCGGCCTGGCAGACATTATTGCCACCTACAGCTCTGACACAAATCAATGTCATCTGCTCTGAGAGGACAGCCAGGCAGAGAGCAGCAGGACCTCAGACCTGGGCTGGACCGTTGGGTAAAAAATACTCAGCCACCTTGAGTCACACTGGCACCCACTGCCCCCTCTCCCAGGGACGCTGCTCATGCCTTGGCTCTCTTATCAAAAACCACCAAAACCAGCCATCGAAACTCCCGGTCTCTGACCCCTGCACCCCACCCTGTCCGCCCGACCTGCCTCACCCCGGCACCCAGCGCCTACAGACGGCCCATTCAGCTCCCACAGGCCCCAGAGGGAGGAGACCTGGCCCGGGGAGCCAGCATCCCAGACCTCTGAAGTCCCCTGTCCCTGTGGCCTTGGCCTCCGGTACCACTCTTGATCCTCAGGAGGGCACCCTGTCTTACCCTCAGGATGCCAGCCTGGGGTGTGGAAGCGGCAGTCCAAAGGCACTGCCCATAAAGATAAGGCAATCCGAGGCTGCCGGCAGGCTCTGTTGGCTGATCAAAGGCGGTCCCAGGGGAGAGGCCCGTAAGGGGATGTGGCCTGTCCTGTCTGTCCATGGGGCTCACTCTTCCCTTCCTTCCAGGGCTTAGAGAGACCCTCTGTGAACCCCAGCCAGCAAGGGAAACTGAGGCCCAGAGGGAGGGGACTAGTCCAGGCTTTCGTAGCCACGCCTCCGTGTGTCTCAGTTTCCCCACATGTAAAATCAAGGATAAAGAATGAATGAGTCAGTTTTATTATAGGAGATAAGAGAACGGAACAGAGCAGCCAGCGTGGCGCCGGGCATTGGCAAGTGATTGGCACAGTATTCCCCTTGAGTCCAAAATCCTCAGCCTGGTTCCTAAAACACACAGCTCCCCAACTTCTTACCTCCCCTAGACCTCTGGGCTTGCTCCTTCCAGCCCTCCCTGGCATGGGTCTCCACGTTTGAGTCCCCAGGATCCCCTCCTTTCTCTAGGGGAAGTGGAGCTTCCTCAACTCCCACCTCTACCTTCCTCCACAGAAGGATGGGCTGGTGTGCTGACTCAGCGCCTGGAGCTGAAGCTTACTTAGCAACGGGCCAGGCCTCAGGCAAACAGAACTGCGGACAGCCACACCCCCACCACAAGAATGCAGCCGCATTCCTGGGGGGTGCCGCAGCACTGGGATTGGGACTGGGGGGCAGGTAGGCACCTTCACCTCCCATCTTCTGCCATGGCACTGGGCAGAGGGAAGCATGACTCCAGGGCTCAGAGCTGAACAACAGCCTTGGCCCTACGGCCAGTCGGCTTTGAACCAAACCCAAGACCTGGCCATCTGAAGGAACAGGGCTAAAATGAGGGTGGAGAGGTTCTGAAATCTTTTTTATTTTACTCATTTTTATTTTACATGTACTCGTGTTTTGCCTACATGTATGTAACTGTGCCACGAGTGTGCAATGGCCACAAAGGCCAGAAGAGGGCATCAGATCCCCTGGAACTGGGGATACAGATGATTGCTAACCACTATGTGGTTGCTAGGAACCACACCTGGATCCTCTGTAAGAGCAGCCAGTGTTCTTAACCACTAAGGCATCTTTCCAGGCCCAAGGGGTTCTGAAATACGAGCTTCAGTTCCTCATCTGTAAAGCAAGTCTTCTAGCAGGGCTTAGACAAACCTGCCTCTCCCCAGAAGCGGTTTAGTGAGGGGACCCCCAGTTATGGAGCTCATACCGCCACGGCAAAATAAGGGGAACTTGAGGCCTTGAGACCCTGGAAGGAGACTGAGGCCCAGAGAGGGATTTGCAGCTCCCTGAAGCCACAGAATGAGGCCAGATTCCAGAGCTTGGCTGCTGGTGATGATGTTCCTCTGACCTCCACACCTGACCAGAGTTCCAGCCTGGAACTCTTTCTCTCCTTGGCAAATCTGAGCCCTAGGTCAGAGAGGACTCTCACATGGGCTGCTGGGGGCTTTGGTAAAGAAACCTGAGTCTCTATCTCTCCTCTTCCAAGAACTGTATCCCAGTGGGGACCAGGCTGGGGAGGACGGAGCGTTCCCCCAGGAAATCCTCTCTCTCCTCCCTCTGTAACAGCCTCTCTGGCCTCCTCCGACTGCCTTTGTTCTTTTCTGTTTCTCAGGACTGGGGTGCCGGAAAAGAAGCCTCAACTAAGAGCTTGATTTCTGATTTTGTCTCTGACTTGCTGTGTGATATTGGATAGGTCTTCTACCATCCTTGGACCAGAAACATTTCAGATTTTGGAATATTTGTCTGGACATTTCCAAGGTTGAACACCCTTTATCTAAAAATCCAAAATTCGAAATTCATTGGGCACTCTTTACAACTTGCAAAATTTCAGATTTTTGGCTTTCTAGATTAGGGATATTTGAACTGTTTTACCAATAGTGTACCAAATACAGAATGTACCAACGTATAATGAGAGTCCAGTACATGCACCACAGCCTCACATCCACTGCCCCAAGCATCTCACTGCTTCCTTTAATGCCCCAGATCTGCTCACCTTACCCGCCCTGTGAGTACTGAGCCAGGCAGGTTCTGTACAGCAAGCTGGGCTCTTTGGGCCCTGGAGGAGCCACAGCAGCAGCAGCCACACAGGGCTGCCAACATGGCCAAGGGAGGGGGCTGTGGCCTCCTGTCACCATTCACTGCTAAGCCTGGATCCGGGTGCCTTTGTGCCAAGAACAAAACCTGAGGATCAGCTGTTATCGGAGCAGCCACCTCCCGGAAGCCTGAGCTGGAGGGATGTCCTGGGCCCCTCTGGGTCCTGCAGTGGGAAACCACACCCTGGGTGCTCCTCACTTCCCTGGGTGTGGAACTGTGGTGGGTGAGCAAACTAGATTCTGATTCCTCATCACCAGGATACTGGGGGCACGGGCTTGAGCCTCCTGAGCCCCAGTCTCACTGTCCCCCTCACAGGGGACGTGGCTCAGCAGTTAAGAGCACTGGCTGCTCTTGCAGAGGATCTGAGTGAGTTCAGTTCCCAGCACCCACATGGTGACTAACAACCATACGTAACTCCAGTTCCAGGAGATCTGAGGACACCTTCTTCTGACCTCCTCAGGCATTGCATGACAGGGGTGCACTTACACACAGGCAGTCAGTACACTCATACACATAACATAAAAATGATGAATAAAATATTTCAAAGGGGACATGGTGGGCTCAGCTGGTGAGGAAGGTGCCTGCAGTTAAACCTGACAGTGTGAGTTTGGTCTTCAGGATCCACACGGTGGAAGGAGAGAACAGATTTCACGCAGTTGCCCTCATGACACACACACATGCACACACATACATACATATACATACACACCACATGCACACATATACATACATACACATACACACCACATGCACACATACATATACCACACACAGACATACACATACACACATACATACAAACATGCCACACATGTATGCATACATACATACACATACACGCAATAAACAAACAAAAACACTGCCAGGGCCCAACCATAGGACCTACTGTTAATTAGCTTCAATCTTGGGGCTGGAGAGCTTGCTTAGCAGTTAAGAGCATGTACTGCTCTTTCAAGGGACCCTAGTTCAATTCCCAGAACCCACTTCATGTGGCTCACAACTGCAGGTAACTTCAGTTCCAGGGGATCCTAGACTCTGTGGACATTGGTACATACCCATATACAGACCCCCACACGTAACACACAATTAAAAATATAAAATAAATAATTGTGAAAAATTAGCTTCATTCTTGACTTAGGCCCACAGCAAAGGTTGGGTCTGAATGCATATGTCAGGTCTGAACATATGAGAACATACATGTGTATATGTACGTGAGTGTGTACATGCATGCCCTTGTGGGCAAGTGTGATAGGAGCTCTAAGTAAGCGGAGCCAGGGGCTTTAAGGCCTGGCCAACCTGAACCTTCCCCTCACACCTCCATAACCCTAGACCATGTGTCTGAAAACCCTGGCCTACAGGGCCCTGGGGCTGTGTCCCTGGAGAAAAGTGGAGACCTTGCCTGCTGGGGATACCCAGCCCCTGCGGATCAGAGCCCCAGCCTGTTCCTCTTGGTCCCTTCTAGCTGCATTCCTGCCTAGCTCAGTCCCAGGCTTTCTGGCAGCTTCCCCAGTCACAAATGACCAACAGATTTAGTCACCTCTGAGGGCATCTGGGAACCACCTCTGGGGTCCTGACTGTCCAGGACTCTCTCCAGGAACCCTCAGACCTGAGCCAGTGTCAGGGGACAAGGTGCCCAGGCAGAGAAGCCGGAGACAGTGATGATTTGAGTTTCCAGGCAAAGGGCCAGGAGCCCCGTGGTCACATTCCGCCTGGGCCAGTCACCCGTCAACAGTGGAGATGTTGGGGTCAGCTGTATTTAACAAAAAGAACAAATGGAAATGTTTCTTTCTTTCTTCCTCTGCCTGCCGCCCCCCCATACACACACTCTGTGTCTCTGTTTCTCTCCGTTTTTTTTTCTGTCTCTCTCTCTCTGGCCTTCTGGCACTCTCTCTGTGTCTCTCTGTCTCTGTCTCTGTCTCCCCACACCCCATCTCCCTTTCTGGCTTGCAGGAGGCAGTTGTTCCAGCCTCTCCAGCCCTGCCTTCAGTGGGCCCAGGTTCACTGCTATAAAACTTCCAGTTGGTGCTTCAGCCCCAGGAGGGCATCCTGCTCTCCTAGGAGGGGGTGTCTGAGCAGCTGAGGCCCCTGGCCTCTCCCTGAACCCTGGCTTCCAGTCTATATTTCTAGAACCTCTTTCTGCAGCTGAAAATAAGTTTTAAAACAATAATCATCTGGGAGTGTAGCTCAGCGTGGAGTACTTGCCTATCATGCAGGTACCATCCCCAGCCCTGAACAAAATGACATTAGTCTGGCCTGTACCTCCCATTCTGCAACCAGAGAAGGAGGCCAGGGGGCTCTGAGGCCATGTGGGAATGAGTGGCAAGGCTAGGCAAAACCAGTCCTTTCCTAAGAAAGGGAAGGGCCACCCCAACCCACACTCAGGGTCACATCTTTGTAACAGAAGGCTTCTCGTTGCACAGAGCACCTTTCTGTTCTAATTCTCCTACAGTGGAAAGAAATTCTGAACACCTAGCCAGGAATGCAGCCTTCCTCCCAAAGTGAAGACCCTCAGATGACCTCAGTTCCACTGGATCTCAGGCACCCCATCCCCAGCAGACAAAGGCCTTGGATGGCATCCCAGAGGGGAGAAGAGCACGGTGTTAATGTTGCCGGGTGGGCTCCTGTAAGTTGACACTCCACTGTCAAGGCTGCACCTCCTTGGAGTGCAAGGTCACAGCAGGGCCCAGAGTCGGATGGAGGAGTGTCTGTTGAATGAGGGGACTTTTTCCCTCCCATAGCGCCAGGAGTTAAGTCAGGGTGCCAGGGGGTTAGTGAGAGGAAGCCTTTCCAATAAACTGGGCACAGTGTCAGATGATCTGCCTGCTCCCTGCTTGGCTTCTGAACCTGTTTGAAAGGGAAGATGGGAGGGGGTGGCTGCAAGGGCTCCTCTGCAGGTCAGGAGAAGGAGCTGCCAGAGAACCAACCAACCTTCCTTCCTTCCTTCCTTCCTTCCTTCCTTCCTTCCTTCCTTCCTTCCTTCCTTCCTTCCTCCCTCCCTCCCTCCCTCCCTCCCTCCCTCCCTCTCTCTTTCCCTGCCTCCCTCTCTCTTTCCCTGCCTCCTTCCCTCCTTCCTCCCCCCTCCTTCCTTTCTTCCCTAGAGTAGAGTGTTAAACATTTACCAGATCTCCTGGCTGGAGGCCACCATTTTCACAATGTCTCAGAGGGATCCCTGCCTTACAAAGTTTGCGCTGAGACACATTGATCCCTGGTCTTAGGCCAGCTGATAGATCTGAGCTAGGGACTCAGAAACCAAAGAAATTCCTTCTTCCTTCATGTGGCCAAGGGATAGCTTCACTAAAGAGTCTATCATGACAATTTCCTGTCCAGGGAAAGAAATGGTTCTGACTGTCCCTCTGGGCAGGGATTAAAGGCCCTGCAGGTTCAGAGCCTCTGGACAGCCAGTCCTGCCCTGTGACACTACGTCATTGATTAAATAAATATTTACTCAGTGCCTCCTGTAACCTCTGGGGTTTTGTGAGGGTTTTTGAGACAGGGTCTCCCAGTGGCCCCAGTTGGCCTGGAACTCGCTATGTAGACCAGGCTGGCCTCCATCTTTCAGATATCCACCTGTCTCTGCCTTCTGAGTGTTGGGATTAAAGGACTGCGCCACCACGCCCAGCCCAGCTTGGGGTCTGTTTCTTCCTTTGCTGGGTGGGTTCATCTGACTGCATCTACTCATCCACCATATTCATCTGTTTATTCCCTGGGTGGCTTCTCTGTGTCAGGTGGTATAAGATAGTAACATCTGGATTTCTGCTTTGAGTCCTGGCTCTGCCTGGGCTTCCTGTGTTCTGGGTCCCTCAGCCTTCTTCCTGTACAGTAGCATCATGCAAGGGAGCCTTCCAATTTCTATACCCATCTATGGGGTGTATCAGGGTCCCAGTAGAGGCCACTGGTCATCGGGGTGACTAGTCTGGCTGGAATCAAAAGATTGGCTCTAGTTCACACCCTGGAAACAAAACGCCGCCATGTGATTCCCTGGAGCAGAGGTCTTCTTCCACAGAGTCGTTTAACTGAACTGAATATTTAAATATAACTAAAATGATTGGGCGTGGTATCTCAAGCCTGAAATTCCAGCCCTCTGGATGTTGAAGCTGAAGGATGGCATAATCAAGGCCAGCCTGGGCTACATAGTAAGACCCTGCCTTAAAAAACAAACACTAGAAGATTAAAATGGTCAGTTTTTTACTGTTTGTTTTACCACAATAAAGACCCAAACTAGGCCAACGAGGTGGCTCAGTCAATAAAGGTGCTTGCCACTGAGTTTGATCCCCAGGATCTACATGATAGGAAGAGAGAACTGACTCCTGGAAATTGTCCTTTGACCACCACAAGTATGTTGTGGCCCATGCCTGCACACACGCGCGCGCACACACACACACACACACACACCCCAAATGTAATAAAAAGAGATTTTTATTACCTTACAAAGTTTATTTCTTTTTATTTCATGTATATGAGCGTTTTGCCTGTATAAATGTAAATGCACATGTGCATGGGATACCTGCAGAAACCAGAAAAAGGTATCTGATCCCCTGGAACTGTAGTTATGGATGATTGTTAGCTACCGCGTGGGAGCTGAGAACTGAACCCAGGTCCTCTGCAAGAGTAGCCAGTCCTCTTAACCACTAGCCATCTCTCCAGGCCCCCAAAAGAAATAATTATTTAAAATTAATTAATGTTTTGTAAACCAGGCATGGTAGTACATACCTTTAATCCCAGCACTTGGGAGGCAGAAGCAGGAAGATCTTGGTGAGTTTGAGGCCAACCTGATCTACATAGCAAGTTCTAAGCCAGACAGTAGTCACTAGACCCTCTTTCAAAACAAAAACAAAAATGAAAGAAAGAAAAAGAAAAAGAAAGAAAGAAAGAAAGAAAGAAAGAAAGAAAGAAAGAAAGAAAGAAAGGACATATTACAGATCCCTAACTTTGAGTGTTGGACTAAGTACCATAGAGACAGCAAAGATCAAATCAAACAAATACCTTTGTGGAGTTAACATTCTAGAGCTGCACTGTCCCTGAGAACCTTCTCTGGCTCCGATGTCAGGTAGATGGGCGTGTTCTGTACAGTTGCACAACCCAGTGGCCACTCATCACCAGTGGCCGTTAAGCACTTGGACTGTAGCTCCTGCAAACAAGGAGAAGCTGCCTTTGATTCTATTTCATTTTAATGAACTCACAGTTGGGCAGAAGCTGGATGTGTAGTTAGATACCTGGAATCCCAACATTCAGCAGACAGAGGCAGGAGGATGACCACAATGGTCCAGCCAGGGCCACATGTCAAGACCCTGCCTCAAATAAAACTTAAAAACAGCAAATAAAAGGGAGTGTGGATGTAGCTCAGTTGGTAGACTGCCTAGCACACAGAAAGCCTTGGATTTGATTCCCAGTGCTGAATAAAGCTGGCATGGTGGCACACACCTGTCATCCCAGCACTCAGGAGATGGAGGCAGGAGGATCAGGAGTTCAAGGTCGTCCTCAGCTATATACTGAGTTTGAGGCCAGCCTGGGTTACATGAAACTTTGTCTCAAGCAGGAAAAAAAAAAGTTAAACATGTGCAGATAGCTAGTGGTTACTGAACTCAACAGTGCAGTGGAGGGCTGGCCAGCCATATGGAAGGGAAGAGCCAGAGCTAGCCCTGGCACCCCAGTTTATCTTGCCCAGTATGGCCTTTTTTAAGCTTTTAGACACTGTCCTTCCGCTGCCGGGACCTTCTACATCAGGGTCTCCAGAGACACACAGTAAAATGCAGACTCCTAGGCTCCACTCAGACCCACAGAGTCAGCACCCAGGAGTATGGAGCCCAGACTCTGTTCTTACCCACTTCTCCCGGTGGGTGATTTTAACATACATGGTAGAGTCTGAGCCCCCTCCCCTCCCCCACCCAGCTGGCTCCAGATTCCTGGCTGGGAAGAGTTTGTACAAGGTCTATCTTGTGCTTGGGCTCCTTGCCCTGACCAGATGCTCAGAGGCTGGGGGGACAGTACCCACATCCCCATGGCTTCTTCCCCAAGCCAGCTCACGCAGACTTAGATAACTCCTTGTAAGCCTGCACACTGTTCCCACAGACAAAATGAGCTGGCATTTCCACACTCTCTCTACACAGCCTACAGAGCTCCTCAGGACCACTGTCCCACATCCCACTAGTCTTTAAGCCCTCCAGTCCTCCAGCTCAAGGATCTCTGTCCCTAACTGGTGGGCAATGGGAGGGAGAGGCCCGGATTGGTGCCCCACCCTGCAGACCAGCCTGGTCAAGCTAGAAAGGGAAGGAAGTGAAGGCAGGCCCGGGGCCAGCGGACTCCACTCCTGGCAGAGGTGACGAAGGCCTCAGGAATTTGAAAACAAACATTGAGCCAGGGAAGGAAGAGGCTGCCTCTGGTTGCTGAACCAGGGCGGGCCAACCCTTCTCCGGGGGTCAGGGGTGAATCCCAGTCCTGCTGACCATGGCCCGGGGCAGGAGCCGGTGTCTGGGGAGTTTCCACTGCACAGATCATGGGATCGGGGACCAGTAGGGGATGTCACCTCCCTCCACCAAATCCCAGTACACCCTGGCTAGAGTGAGGGAAGGGAAAAGGCCAAGAACAGAAAGGGTCAAGAGAGCTAGGAGGAGGCCCAGCAGCAAGGGTTGCCCATTAAGCATGTATTGAGCACCTACTGTGTTCTAAGAACTCAAGACAGAAGCATCATACTATGTACATGTTTGGGAAGAGCAGAGAAGGAAACCTTGGAGAAGAGAATATTGGGGGCTCGCTGCAGAAGTTGGACAAAGCTTCCCAGAGGAAGTAGCACCTGAGATGAGCCCTAAAGGACAAAGTCTAGCAGGGCAGGATGGAATCTCAACACCACCCTCTGCGCTGTCACAGCTAGTCCAGTAAGAGGATGACGGAGGAAGTGCCTGGAGACATGCACAATGGAGGGACAGGTAAATGACTGAAGTCTGAAGTCTACAACCAATTGTCCCATCCTTTGTGTGTGTCCTCAAGGTCCCACTCTGAGACTCGAGAGCCAGCCAGCCCGGGCCCCATCCTTAACCCAGTCACTTCCACACTGTGTGGTTTTGGACAAACTACTTAACTTCCTTCACAGAGCTTTTAGATCCACTGAGTAACATACCGGGTGCCTGGTGTGAATTCCCAAAGCCTTCAATGACATCATTACTCAGGTGCTCGTTTACACATTCATTAATTCACTAATTCACTGACTCACTCTCTTATTCAGTCCACCAGTCCCCGACTCCTCCCTCCTCACCCGTCATAGGTTGGGCAATCCCCCCAAGTGAGTACCCAACCTGCTCCTGCCTCCCCAACCTGCTCCTGCCTCCCAGCCCCTCTCCCATTCCTGATGGTGCCACCAAGCGGTTAATGACTCCAGCAGTTTTCTTAATTCCTCCAAATCCCAAACAAGGCCTGTCTGGATCAGCGTAACATGCTGGGACCAGAACCAGGGTGTGGGCTCTTAGCCCCTTGGGGGGCCCCTTGGCCAGGGGCTAGCACCAGAGCTGCCAGAGGTGGCCCGATGTCACCTATCAGCCTCACCTGCTACCTTCTTTTTAAATGTTTTAAATTTTGGGCGGCCCTGGGAATCAAACCCAGGGCCTCACACATGCTAGGCAGGTACTCTACCACTGAGCTATATATGTCTCTTTTCACTTTTATTTTGAGACAGGATCTCACCAAGTGGTTCAGACTGACCTTGAACTTTTTTGTTTTGTTTGTTTTGTTTGAGACAGGGTCTCCCTGTAGCCCCAGCTGGCCTGGAACTTGCTATGTAGAACAGGCTGGCCTCAATCTCAGAAGTCCTCCTGTCTCTGCCTTCTGAGTGCTGGGATTAAAGGTGTGTAACCCCACAGCTGGCTTGCCTCGGCTCTCCCAGTAGCAGAAAACCAGACCCAGTGTTCTCTCTTTTCTCTCTCTCTCTCTCTCTGAAGACCCTCACATAGCCTAGGCTGGCTTGAACTCTCTATGTAGCCTATGATGACCTTGAACTCCTTATCTTCCTGCCTCTACTTCCTGAGTGTGGAATTACCATGTTACAAGGTGCAGAGAATCAACCAGTGTGGCGGCTCACGCCTTTAATCTTAAATCTTAGCACTCAGGTGCAGAGGTGGGAGGATCTCTGTGAGATTGAGGCCAGCCTGATCTACAGGCCAGCTGGGGCTACAGGTGAGTCAGAGCCACAAAAGACCCTGTCTCAAAGAAACAAAACAAACAAACAAAGAGTACAAGGTGCTGATGACTGAATTTGGGGCTCTGTGTGTGCCAGATAACCTCTGTACCTCTGAGCTAGCCCTCCCCTCCCCTCCCCTCTGTAATAGCTGAATTCTCCCAAGTCCTATTCCATTTACCCACACCTCAGGCTTTGGGTGCCAAAGCCATAGACCTGGTGTCCTCTGCTGCAGCCAGGGGCCCCAGCAGCTCCGAGGGAGAGCCTGTGACCAGAGCGTTTCCCCAGAGAGCAACTGGAGTCGGAGGGGAGTTGATGAGTGCGTGCTGATTAACAGCCCACAGCACTGAGCAGAGGTCCCACGCTTCCTCCTTCTTCACCAGCCCTTGGAGAACAGGTCACACTGGGGAAGAACCTGCCAGGGATCTGTAGGAGCCACTTCCTGACCTCCTCCTTGTGCCCAGCACCATGTGGGGCACTTAATATACTTTCCACAGTGTGAACTGGTGGAGGTTAGTTAGCTTCTCATCTATAAGGAAACCGGTTCAGAGAAGTCAAGGAAGCACAGCCCTGCATTCAAATCCAGGTCCCTGATACCCAACCTACCCACAGACAACAGGGTTGGCATCTGTGGAATTGCAGAGAGGCTGGGCTGAGCGGGTTTAAGGTGACGTTGGGGCTACAGGGTGGGACGGGAGACAAGGACAGTGAGGAAGCAGAGCTGGTGCCCGCAGGAGCCGCAATACAGGGCGGGTAACGGGAGCCCGGCCAGGCTGGGGCCCCTGGGCAGGCCCTGTTGAGCGCTGGAAGCAGCAGGCTCGTCCTGTAGAGCCACCCGGGCGGTACCAGCTGTACGCACTGACTCAGTGATTGCATCGGCTTTTTCCTGGAAGACCGCAGCCACAGAGAGGGGGTGCCGGAGAGGGAGGCACCTGTTTGGGAAAAGGTGTGGGTTCTCCACCCCATCCCTTTCCCTGAGAGCCTTGGAGCCTCCGCTGCAAGTCCAGACCCAGAACCACTACGCACGGGATGGAACCCACTATGGACCTGGGCAAGGGTAACAGTGGACCCCATGTCCACCTTAGTCACACAGCACAGCCTCTGGGACAGTCTCCACTTGCCTCCCACCAGCCTCTTCTGACCCTACCCTGAGGGGGCAGGTATGAAAGTCGTCTGGGTGACAGCGTCCTGTATCGCCCTCCTTGGGAACCTCAGTGCTACCAACTTTAGGGGCTCCAAAGGCCACCATGGGATTAGGCCCAGGACATCCCACTGCCCAGCTGGGTCCTGGAAGACAGCTGGAGCTCTGGAGTCCTCCAGTGCCTGGCAGGGCCAGTCACAGGCATTTGTCACACTCTAGAGGGGATAATGGGATCAAGGACTCAGCGGCTGTGGCCTGGCCACAAATTGCATCAGCCCCACACCCAGGTGGGGTGTGAGTTTGGGGAGGGGGGCGGGTCAGAGGCGTCAGGAAGGCCAGCAGGGGCTGAGGCCTTGGGGTGGGGGGAAGGCTGGAAGTTTTAACAAACATCACTTTTCACCATGAGCGTCAGTGGCCACTCTTCACAGGGTGCTGTGCTGGTGAGCCGTGAGCAACCAGCTCTGACACGGGCCTGGGTCAGCACCGGGAAGCTGACTGGGCAGGCATGAATGAGAAAGCTGGTTTCCCTGGTATAATATTCCCACCGTGGCCAATTTGCAGCACTTTGTGACTCTCTCTGCATGGGATGCTGGGAAAAGCTACTCTCGAGAGCCCATGTGAGGGGCCGCAGCACAGCCCTGGAGAACTCCCCCCAGCCCAGTTTCCTGTCCCAAAGCACTGTCACGAGAACAGTGGGGTGGTCAGCATGCACATGCTCTGAGAGTTGGGAGCATGGGGTGTTCTAAGCAAGGGCCTCGGGCTAGGACCTGTAACTCCAGCACTGAGCGGCAGGGACAGGAGAATCATGAGCTGGCTGGCTGGCCGGCTTATCTGAAATGGGAAGTTCAGGTTCAGTGACTTGACTATATATCAAGAGAACAAGTGGAGAGTGGTAATTCATGACCCCCAACCTTCTCCTCTGGCCTCCACATACGTACCTGTGCACTCACAGGCACATACAACACGAACACACTACACACACACACACACACACACACACACAGAGAGGCACACACAGCCTCAGGAATGAGCCCATGCACGATTCAAGTAGGCCAGAATTCAAAGAACTCTACCTTTAACGTGCTGTGTGAGCCCCTCTGAGATTTGGTTTCCTGCTTGATCAGATTTGGACGGCACAGTCAGAACCTGCTCTTCGGGCTGCTGTGGAGACTGGAGGAGGCAATTGCTAAACAATCTGATAAGCTGGTAAACCTCACTCAGTGCTTGGGGTTGGCAGCTATTCTGCCAAGAGCTTGGTAAAGGACTGGTGCAGCCAGGCCGAGGAGTCCGGGAGCCTCTGGGAAAAGAATCTTCCAGACCTGAGCTGGGACCACGACTTGCCATACTCCACTGTTGTTCGGGGACTGTGCCTTCTCTCACTCCCGGCCCAGTCTGCAGCCCCTGTCCTCTACCCCAAAGCACAGCTCAAGGAGACCACATGGTGTGACTTCCAACGCCTTCCATCCCAGCCCCGGGCTCTGCTGCCCCCTGGTGGCTTCTTAGGAAAGGCTGCCACTGCCTTCCTAGACAAAAAGCAAAAGAGACGCCAAGAGGCTTTACAGTTTGTAGGGTATTCCTCCTCTATCAGTTTTAGGATGCGCAGAGCAGAGGTCAGGATTCCAGCTGAAATCAGACAGGATTAAAACTTGAAAAACATTTTACTTATTTTTATTTCATATCTATAAGTGTAAGTGTATTGCCTGCATACGTGTAAGTACACCCATGTTGTGCAAGGCCCGCAGAGGACAGAAGAGGGTGTTGGATCCCTTAGAACTGGAGTTACAGACAGTTGTTAGCCACCATTTGGGTTCTAGGAATCAAACCCGGCCGGGTCCTCTACAAGAACAGCCAGTGCTCTTAACCACTGAGTCTTATCTCCAGTTCCAAGATTAAAACATTTTTTATGTTTATGTTTTATTGGGGGCACGTGCGGAGGTCAGATGACAACTTCGGGAGCTGGTTCCCTCCTTCTACCACGTGGGCAGCAGGCTTGGAGCAGGCACAGCTAGTCATTTCATGAGGCCTCAGGTGGAATTAACTGTCAGGGTATGTGACCGTGGGAAAGTCAACTCCCTGAACCTTAATGTATCTATAGAATGGAATTAAGAGACCCGATGCCTGGCACCGAGGTTGAACAGCAGACAATACCATGGTCATGCTAGCTAAAAACACCTATCGGTATCCACTAGACACTACCCCTTTACATGGGGCTTTTTCAAGGTCTTGTTTTTATTTTATTTATCATTATTATTAGTAGTAGTAGTAGAAATAGTATTGAGTGTGTAAGTGCAGGCACAGTGTACACAGCACCAGGGTGGAGGTCAGAAGGCACTTTGTGGAGTTGATTCTCTCCCTCCACCGTAGGTTCTAGGGACTGAATTCAGGTCATCAGGTGACAAGCACTTTAACCTGTTGGGCCGTCTCACCAGTCTTATTTACTTATTATTTTGGTTTTTAAATTTAAAAATTTTGATTTACTTTTATGAGTGTTAGACTTGCATGTGTGTAAATGTGCCCATGTTGTGCAATGCCTACGGAGGACAGAAGAGGGTGTTGGATCCCTGGAAACTGGATTTACGGATGTTGTTAGCTGCCATGTGTGTCCCGGGATTTGAACCCTGGTCTTCTGCAAGAACAGCTAGTTCTCTTAACTGCTCTCCAGCCCCTGTTTTTTTTGTTTTTGTTTTTGTTTTTTAGACAGAGTCTCATGTAGCCTTTTAGACAGGATCTCACCATGCAGCCCCGGCTGGCCTGAAACTTGCCATATAGACCACGCTAGCCTCAAGCTTACAGAGATCCGACTGCTTCTGCCTCCTGAGTGCTAGGATTACAAGCTTGCACCACCACACCCCACTCTGTTTACTGTTTTCGAGACAAAGCCTTACCATGTAGCCCAGGCTGGCCTCAAGATCTCAATCCTCCTGCCCCAGCACCCTAAGTGCTAGGATTACAGAGTTCAAAACAACATAGGGTGTGTCTCTGCCTTCACTCTGCATTATTTTCATTTAACACTTGGGGGGATGTGGCAAGTTGTAGCAACGTGCTTGCTAACGGAAGGAGGGCTCAGGCCCCATCTGCTGACTCTACTACTGCTCTGTCTGCTTCGCTGCACGGCCGTCTGGAAGCGAAGGTACCTCCAAATTCCCACAGCTCCTCTGCATCATTTCAACAACACAGTCTGGACTTGCCAGAACCCTGGCCGCACCTCCCGTGAGCACTGGCTCACCCTGCCACCAACCATCTCCCTCCTGACCAGCTCCCCGCTCCCAGGCAGCTCAGGAGCCAACACCAGACAGCAGCTTGCAGAGGCCATTCTGTCCATGCCCCTGAACCTCGCCCGAGCAGGTGACTGTTCATCCTGTTCTTGATGTTCGGTGGTGGGGATTCCACAGCTCTCCTTCCTCTATCCACCCAGCTGTTTGTGACAGTCCCCACAGTAAGTAAACTCTGCCAGTGTCCAACCAGGGTCGCTCCTGTGGCTGTGTCACTGTTGTTCTTTTGTTCCTTTTGTTCTTTCTTCTAGGAGTGTCAGAAATACGACCTGGGGAGGGCTTTTAAGGCAGGTACTCTGAAACAGGAAGAGTCACTCAGGAACAGGAATGACACCTGAACCCAAGTTCAAACCCAGGTCAAGGTGGAACCAGTGGCTAAGCTGCTCTCCCGAATCTCAGGTAGGACAATGTCACCCACAGCCTCTGTACACCCAGGCCGTCCTTGCCGTATGGGTACCGTGGTGATCCTGGAAGAAAGGCGGCTGTGGGAACTGGGGAGCAGAAGATCTGAGGGGTGGTGAACAAGGCGGGCTCGGGATTCATGCAGACCTGGGTGCGAATCCTAATCTGCCAGTCTGGTGCACGTTCACGGAACTCCACAAATGCCAGGCACCTAGGCCATAGCACTGGAGGACAGCTGAGGTCCTTGCCCAACAGACTCCACAGTCCAATGTGGAAATAAACAGTAAACGAGTCCACATGTGAGTACACAGGGGATCCATAGTGTTGAGAGGGAGGGCAGAGCAATCAGGTGAGTTGGTGGCTTTATGGTGAGGCCTGAATTGTGAGGAGCAAGCTAAGAGGGTCTGTGGAGGGACAGGGGGAACATTCTAGGCAGAATGAATTGCCAGAGTCAAGCGCGGTTTGAAAGTAACTGGAACAGCAGCTCAGGCCTGGCGCAGCTACAGCATGAGTGCCACCTTCTCTCCAAGCCTCAGTTTTCCTTTCTGTAATATGGTCTCTATGGTTTCTGATAAGAATTCGGTTCAGTAAGGAGGTAGATATACAGACCACATGTAGGGTCCAATAGGCTGGCAGACAGAAGATAATAATGTTGGGGGCTGCGGATGTGACTGGTTTGATAGGGTGATTGCCTAAGGTACACAAAGCCCTGGGTTCAGTCCCCAGCACTGTGAACAAAAACAGGTGTGGCAGTGAACACCTGTAACCCCAGCCCTTGGTAGGTGGAGGCAGGGAGATCAGAAGTATGAGACCAGCCAGGGTAACTTTGTGAGGTGCCATCTCAAACTCTCAAACTAGGAAAAGAGATGGAGGTGTGACTCAGCAGTACACTGCTTGACTAACATGAGTGAGGCCCTGCCCTCCATCCCCAGCATTAAGGAGGCGGAGGAAGGAGAATCAGGAGTTCAAGGCCATCCTTGGCTATGTATAAAGTTGAAGTTCACTTTTGGCTATGTGTAACCCTATCAGAAAGCAAGCAAGCAAGATTACAGTGAAAGACAGAGAGAGTTCAAAAACTGGTATGGGGTGCTGGAAAGATGGCGCGGTGGTTAAGAGCATTGGCTGCTCTTGCAGAGGACCAGGGTTTGGTTCCTACCCAGTACCTACGTGGTAACCAACAACCAACTGTAACTCCACTTTCAGGGGATTCCACCCGCTCTTCTGACTTCCACGGGCATTGCACACATGTGATGCATTTACAAATATGTGCAGCAAAACCCTCGTATACATAAAGCAAAAATAAGTGAATCTCTCTCTCTTTTTTTTTTTTTTTTTTTTTTTTTTTGGAGACAGAATCTCTCTGTAGCCCTAGCTGGCCTAGAACTTGTTATGTAGACCAGGCTGGCCTCCAGCTTCAGCTCACAAAGATGCTCCTGCCTCTGCCTTCCTAGTGCTAGGACTAAAAGTGTGCCCCACCATGCCTGGCAAAAATATTTATTATTTATTTTTATTTGTGTATGGGTGGTTGTGAAGATCAAAAGAAGACATTAGATCCCCTGAAGCTGGAGTTATAGGACATGGGTTCTGGAAACAGAATTCGGGTCCTCTTCAAAGACTGCAAGCCTTCTTCACCACTAAGCCATCATCCAGTTCATCTTTTTTTTTTTTTTTTATTGCTTTGGAAGAACAGAGCATTGTTTCGGGAGTGGGTGTGTCCTGTCATAAACTAAGCTTATTCACGGAGGTAGAAGCAAGGGAACTTTTTGTTTTCATTTTTGCAGTGCTGGGCACTAAATCAGGGCCTCCCAAATGCTAGGCAAGCACTCTAGTGGTAAGCCACATCCCCATCCTAAGGGGAAGGTTTTAAACACAAAATGAGCCCGGTGTGGTGGCTCACAGTTCACACCTGTATTAGAGAGGCTGAAGCAGGAGGATTGCCCACAAGTTTGAGACTAGCCTGGGCTACATAATGAGCTTGAGGCCAGCAAAGGCTATAGATTGAGAATCTGTCTCAAACATAAAATAAGAAAGTAAAAGATAAAATGAGGAGAATTTTATAAAATGTTTTGAGATGGTGATTTTGTCTACAAGGATCAGCAGGGACAGCATGAGCCCAAATCCAAAATGAGACAGTTGCTGGGAAGGGTCCTTGCAGATGTCTTCCTGGGTCAGAAGATTGTGGATCTGACTGAGTCTTCAAAGGTGAGTAGTTATCAGTCCCACAGGCATTAGCCCCCCTCTTTCAGAGTTTGAGTAGCCCCAGCTGGCCTGGAACTCACTATATAGACCAGGCTGGCCTCCAACTTGCAGAGATTCATCTGCGTCTGCCTTAGTTTTTTATTACAGCTTGACAAAAGTGACTCTGTTTTAAGACCCTGTTATTCCCACACTCAGGAAGTAGAGGCAAGAGGACCAGGAGTTCAAGGTGATACTAGGCTATGTATGGAATTTGAGGCTAGCTTAGGCTACTTGAGACCCTGTGTCCAAAAAAGTGGGATATGCATGGGGGTATAGGGAGCACGACAGCAAGTTGCCTCAAGAAGTCAAAGGAGTTGCTGCAGAAGCCTGATGACTTCTGTTTGAGGCCCAGAACACACATACAAAGCCAGATGCAATGACCTGTGTCTGTGATCCCAGTGCGCCTATGGGGAGACAGGAGGCAGAGACAGAACTGTCTGGATGCTCTCGGTTCAGCTAGTTTGGATTACACAGCCACACAGCAGCAGAAACAAGAGAGACCCTGCCTCAAACAAGGTAGAAGGAAAAACCAATCCAGAAAAGTTGTCCTCTTGTGCGATGGCGTGAATGTGCCCACACTCACACACAGCACAAACTCCCACACAAATAATACATAACGCATACATTTTTAAAAAAGACTGGTCAGATGACTCAACCGGCAGAGGTACTCGCTGCCAAGCTGACAACTTGAGTTCAATCCCCAGGATCCACAAAGTGGAGGGAGAAAACCAACTCCCTAAAGTTGTCCTTTGATCTCCACATATGTCCTGTGCTGTGCGCACACACACACGCACACACACATTCACCAAATAAATAAATGTAAATAATAATAAAAATGAGAGGGGCTGGAGAAATGGCTCAGCAGTCAGGAATGCTAGCTGCTCTTGAAGAGGATCTGAGTTCGGTTCTCAGCACCCACATCTGGCGGCTCACGACTACCTGTAACTCCAACTCCAGGGGATCTGTCACCCTTTTCTGGCCTCTGTGGGAATTGCACTCACGTGGCACACAGACTTGCACACAAATATATAAATAAAAATCAAAATAAATCTGAGAGAGATAGAGAAAGGAAGCGGGGAGAGAGATTTGCTGGTGGTTTGTCTCATGAGAGCTGACAAGAGGTGGGGGGGGAGGACGCAGGGTCCATATTCCCTTCAGGAAATACCACCAATGACTGAACTTCTCACAATAGCTCCACCTCTGTCTACACCACCTTCCAACAACACCACAGGCTGGACAGAGCCTTTGGCCCATGGCCTTTGGGGACATTTAAAACCAAGTCATAACAGTTGATTTTATTTATTTTCTCTTTGAGGTAGGGTCTTACCATGTTACCCAGGCTAGTCTCAAACTCCTAAGAAGTCATCTCCACGGTCTGGTTTCTCTCATGTCCTGTCATCCCTGTGCAGAGTTGAGATGCTTTAATCCCTCCCTGTCTAGTGTTTTGCTATGTGCGACACCATGACTGTTGTTGTACCATCAACAAGTGTTTGGCAATTTCTCCTGTTTTGGTGATCAATGGTTAGTACCGTGAAGAACAGCTCTGGGGGACATTGGGACCCCTTTCTGTTGGGTGTGTACCAAGGAGGGCAACAGTCACTGACTTGTGGGGAGGCCTGTGCTCAGCTACAGCAGATGCAGTGAGCTGTTTTCAAAGGTGTCCTTTGGATTTACACCCTCGCTGACAGCTGTGGACTGTGCTCCACTACCCCATACAGGTGCCAACTTGCTGACTGTCTGGAGCACCTGCACGTTCCTATCTACCCAGCAGGGGGCACCACAAAGGCTGGAACTGTGAGCTGTGGCCCCTGCCCAGGGGAGACACAAGTTGGAGAGAGTGAATGAAGGGGATTGAAAGACAGAAAGAGCGCGAGGGAGGGGAGGACAGGACGGGACCAACAAAGAAGCAATGTGCACAGGCTCCCAAGAAGCAGGCAGGGGCTCCCAAGGCTAACGTGGGATCATTGGTTCTCACGAAAGTCACAGAGTACCATGGGTGTTTTGTTTGGTTTTGGTTTTGCGACAGGATCTTTAGCCCAGGTTAGGCTTGAATTTACTATGGAGGATGACCTTGAACTTCCGATCCTCCTCAGTACTGGGATTACAGGTCTGCCCTACCACTTCCCATGTATAAACGCGCAGGGGATGGATCCCGTAGCTTCCTGTGTGAGCCCAGTACTCTATCTATTGAGATACATGCTCAGGGTCCTCAGCCCATGATTTTCAATTAAGAATCTTTATTATTTATTCATTTACTGAGGTGTGTGTGTGTGTGTGTGTGTGTGTGTGTGTGTGTGAGAGAGAGAGAGAGAGAGAGAGAGAGAGAGAGAGAGAGAGAGAGACATGGAGATCAGAGGACAGCTTGCAGGAGTCAGTTCTCTCCTCCCATCGTGTGAGTCCTGGGGTTTAAACTGATGTTGTCAGGTTTTGCAACAAGCGCATGTACCAGCTGAGTCATCTTGCTGGCCCTATTCTTTGATATTTTTTTCTGAAGATTCATTTTATAATTTTTATTTGTGTGGTGTCTATGCGTGGGTATGTGCACATGAGTCCAGGTGCCCTCAGGAGCCAGAAGAGGGTACTGGATCCCCTGGAGCTGGAATTACAGGTAGTTCATAAGCCATCTGATGTGGGCGCTGGGAACCAAATCTGGGTCCTCCGCAAGAACAGTACACACTGTTAACCACTGAACCATCTCTCCAGTCCCCTAGCATTTTTCGACTTTAGCAGCAGGGGCATGTAGCCCTGACTGGCTTGCAACTCACTAGCGGTCTTCCTGCCTCTGCTTCTGGAATGCTGGGATCACCGCTATGCCTGGCTGAAATGGACAATTTAATGAGCCCTCCATCCCCTGTGTTGGGGAAAGCTGGAGTCCAGGGCCTCCTGTGTGGTAAGCATGTGAGCTACACTCCAGGTCTAAGAAGTTTCTTACAACAGTTTCACTTCAGGACAAAGTCTTTGAGCAATAATAGGCTGAGTCTGGGGTCCAGGGGGCAGGCATGGGTACTGGTAGGGAGTGCACACCAGGAAGCCTTTGAGGCTAGCTCCTAGAAGGGTCTGGAGATGAGCTGAGCAGATAGTGCCAGGACTGGACTTCTGCCCCCTCCAACCTTCCCCGTTTCCTGTCCTGCAGATACCAGCTTTCATGCCTCCTGCAGCAAGCAGGGGCAGGACCCTGGGTCCTTAGCCAAGGCTAGATGCCAGAGCAGGGCCTCCTGAGCAGAAGTAGATGTCTCAGAAAGGGATACTCCTCGCTGCCTGGAGGGGACAGGTAGACAGTGGGGGCGTGGGCCCCGGAGACTTCCTGTAGCACTGGCCACTGCTTGGCTGCACTCCCCCAGAACAGCCCCAGGCTCCCCGTGTCTAGCCCAGATCCTCTGCCCGCTGAATCCAGATATGCCAGGCAGCCTGATGCCAGGAAGCTTCCTACCTCTTGCCAGCTGGTGCCAGCCTTCGCTGCCCTGTGTAATGAGCCTCAGCTGGAGGCAGCCCAGAGGCCGGGTCTGCACCTCAGGCGGAACTCCCACTCGGCCTGTGTGAATGTCTGGAAGGACAGAGGCCTTGTGCTCTGGCCAGGCAGCTCTCATATAGAGAGGCTGCCACTCTGTGGCTTCCAGAGAGCAGTCAGACTTTGTCTCACCCAGCGTGGTGATCATCATCCCCTTTTGCAGCTAAGGCAACTGAGTCAGAGGGCCTTAAAGGGCTCCAAGGGACTTGGTGCCTTCCTAGACTCACAGTATGATGGTATAAAATATGTGGATTTGGGGCTGAGCGTGGTGGTGCACAGCTTTAATACCAGCACTTAGGAGGCAGAGGCAGGAGGATCTCTGTGAGTTCAAGGCCAGCCTATTCTCCATAGTGAGTTCCAGGCCAGCTGGGCCTACAGGGAGACCCTGTCTCAAAAAGACAAAACTAAATAAGCAAATAAATAAAATAAAAATAAATTTGAACCCGCAAGATGGTTCAGCAGGTAAAGTATATTGCTGCCAAGTATGAAGACCCAAGTTCGGTCCCCAGAACTCACCCATACGGTGGAAGGAGAGAACTTGCTTTAATAAATTGTCCTCTGACTTCCACACATACGCCATGGCACACACGTTCCCCTAAATAAATAAAATTATAATAAAAATTATTGTTTTTATATAGATTAATTTTCTCCTGCTGTCTGAGGCCCAGAGGCAGAGTTTCCTGGGAGAGGTGAACACCCCTTTCTAAATCCACTGTGCAGACTTTGAAAGGAGCCACACTCTTCACCCGAGTCTCTACATGGGCAAGACTTGAGCCCCGAGCTTCCTGTAGAGCTAGCCCCCAGGGAATGCTGCAGACAGAGGACAGACACCTACGCTCACACCAGCTCCACAGACAGCTGGCAAAAGCCGGAGCAATATTTTTTAAATGATTTTATTTTTATTTTTTTGTGCATGAATATTTTGCCTGCGTGGATGTAAGTGTACCACATCCTTGCAGTGCCTGCAGAGGCCAGAAGAGAGTGTCGAATCATAGGAGTTAGGGATGGCTTCATGTGGATGCGGGAAACCAAACCTGAGTCCTCTGCAAGAGGAGCCAGAGCTCTTAACCACTGAGCCATCTCTCCAGCCTCTTCCCTTCCCCTTTTCTTTCAAACATCAGGGTCTCATATAGCCCAGGTTGGCCTCAAATTCTGTACATAAGCAAAAATGACCTCGAATTCCTGATTATTAGCCCTCGCCGCCTGAGTACTGGGATTACAGGTGTGTGTACTCTGCCTGGTTTATGCAGTGCAGGAATGCAACTCAAGGCGCTAGCATGCCAGACGAGCATTCTACCAACTGAACCCTGTGCCTCCCCAGCCCTTTTTTCTTAAATAGGAGGGTCTTACTCTGTCATTCAGGCTGATCTGGAATTTGCCATCCTCTTCATTTAGCCCTTTGCCCTCCCCCAAAGGGTGTGCTGGGATTATAGGCGTGGACCATCACACCCAGCTAGGTGTAATTTGAACTAAAGCAAACACTGTAATATTGGATTACAACCTGAAACATAAAATAAGTACACTGGGGAGTCCATGCTGATAGACACGAAGGGGGAAGGGGTGGAGACTGTGCTCCAGGAGAGAGGGAGTGTGCTCCCACCCCAGTGCCAGCTCTGTTTGCTCCCAAAGAGCCGATCTAGGCTTGAGGGTCTAGCTCAGGACTCAGGTACTCGTCTGGCTTGTGTGGGGCCCTGGGCTGAAAAAAAGAAGCCAACTATCTTGAGCATGCCAGAAAAAAAGAGTTTTTAAAAATATTTTATTATTTTTACTTTGTATTGCCTGCATGTGTGTAAGTGTACCAGTGTTCAGCAACACCCTTGGAGATCAGAAGAGGGTGTTGGATTCTCCTGGAACTGGAGTTAGACAGTTGTTAGTCACTGTGTGGGTGCTGGAAGTTGAACCCAGGTTCTCCACACAAGCAGCCAGTGCTGTTAACCCCCTGACTCACCTCTCCAACCCCAAGAAAAGATTTTTAAATACCAGGCATGATGACTGCACACACCTCTAACCCTAGCACTCAGGAGGTGAAGGCAAGAGGATCAAGGCAAGCCTGGGCTACAATGAGACTGTCTCTCAAAATCAAGTCAGACATGGATGTACATTCCTTTAAACCTAGCACTTGGGAGGCAGAGGAAGGTAGATCTGTGCAAGTTCTAGCTCTTCGTAACAGGTCTAGATCAACCAGGGCGACCTAGCGAAAGCCCATCTAAAAAAACTTTTTTTTTAAAGGTCAGCACCATCCAAGTATGGGGGCTCACCAGTCATGCCAGAACTTTGGAAGGGAAGGCAAGAGGATTGCCTTGAGTTTGAGGCCAGCCTGGGCTACCATGTGAGACTGACTAAAATAAAAAAGAAAAACAAAATCAACCCCTGTGGTGAGTCATGTGGTGGTCACGTGTCCTGAATTCGTGTGCTGAGGACTCTATTTACCTCTGTGGTGTTCTTCCCCAAAGCCGCAATAGCTCCTGTCTCGTCATGAGAAAAACATCAGATACACCCAAATTGCAGGATTGTCTGCAGCATACTGACCAGAACGCCTCAAAATTGCCCAGGTCATGAAAAACAAGGAAAAACTGCGACGTCCTGCCTCGACACAGGATTGAAGTGGATGGTGGACACTTGTGGGAAACATGAAACCCAGACAGCGTGCAGCTCAGTCATGTGAGGATGAGGGATGGCTTCGTGGTTCTACCCATGCCAGGGAGGGGAGAGGGAAGGGACTGGCAGCCCTGCCCGGCCAGGCCACCGCCTGATCATCTAGGACGATCCACAAATGAAAACTAAATAAAACAGTATCCAATCTGGGGCCGCAGATGTGGCTCTGTCGGTAGAGGGTTCGCTCCCCAGTGCCTCATAAAGCTGGGACGGCTAGGACACACTGTCGTCTGGGCGCTGGGCCCCTAGAGGCAGGGGATTAGGAGTTAAAGGGGATTCTCAGCTGCATAGGGAATTTGAGGCCAGCCTGGGCTAAGGACACTGCCTCAAAAATAAAACAAAACAAAACAAGTTGAGTGTGGTGACATAGGCTTCGAATCCTAGCCTTTGGGTGGCAGAGGCAGGCAGATCTCTGTGAGTTCCAGGTCAGCTGAGGCTACACACTGAGAACTCTTCTCAAACAAGACAAATCAACAACAAACAGGAGCAGGGCATGGTGCATACCTATAACTCAGCACCCGGAAGGTAGAAGCAGGAGGCTGAGAGTTCAAGGTCATCCTTGGCTTCATTGTGAGTTTGAGGCCAGCCTGGACCATATGACCCAGTCTCAAAACTCCAAAAGACAAACAACCCAAACAAAGCTGGGGTAGAGTATATGTGTCAGATCCTGGGGCTCTATCCCCACCATCACACACACCCACACGCACATACACACACACAGAAGCAGCGGGAGGGGACTGGAGAGATGGCTCAGTGGTTAAGATCACTGGCTACTCTTCTTGAGAACCTGGGTTCGAGTCCCAGCACCCACATGGAGGCTCACAGCCTAAAACTCCAGTTTCAAGGGATTCTACACCCTCTTCTGGCCTACTTGGGAACTGCATGCACACAGGAAAAGGATGAGGAGGAGGAGGAGGAGGAGAAGAGGAAGAGGAAGAGGAAGGACAGAGGCTGATGATTAGGAGATGGGCCCTAATGGAAGGATGTTAGGTCAAAACACATTGCCAGTGGTGCTGGAGAGATCACTCTGTGGTTAAGAGCACTGACTGCTCTTGCGGAGGACCAGGGTTTGGTTCCCAGCACCTACACAGCAGCTAACAACTGTCTGTAACTCTAGTTCCAGAGGATCTGACGTAGGCATTGCACACATGTGGTGCCTATACATACATGCAGGCAAAACACTCCTACAAATAAAAATAAAAAATAAAATCGCCTTTAATCCCAGCACTTGGGAGAGCAGAGGCAGGTGGATCCCTGCAAGTTTGAGCCTGGTCTACATAGCAAGTTCCAAGTCAGCTAGGGCTGCATAGAGACGCTGCTCAACACCACCTCTGCCCCGGGGAAATCAAGTGAAGTGAGGGAGAGGTGGAGAGGTGTGTGCAGATGGTTTCACCAGGGCCTGTGCTGGTCTGGGCGGGTTCCAAACGCAGTCACTGGTCATAGAGGGAGGCGGAGGGAGATGTGGAGCAGAGAACCGGCTGCAGGAAAGAACAGGTTCACCAGCAACAACCAGGCATGCAGAGGCAAGGAACCATTTTCTCCTAAGACCCTGGTGGGGGTCCAGCCCAGTCACCCAGGCCTCTGGACCTGTCAGAGAACAGTTTCAAGCACCCCCACCCTCCACCCCTGCGCTGGATAGCTTTAGTGTCAGCTTGACACACCTGGGTTGAGGGAGCCTCAACTGGGGGATTGCCTCCATTGGACTGGCCCGTGGCCATGTCTGTGGGGTATTTCCTTGATTGTTGCCATCTGGGCAGGTTGCTCTGTGTTGTATAAGAAAGCAGACTGAGCACGGGCCAGGGGAGCAAGCCAGTAAGCAGCGTTCCTCCATGGCCTGTGCTTCAGCTCCTGTTCCAGGTTCCTGCCCTGAGTTCCGGCCTTTGGGTCCCTCAGTGATGAACTGTGTGACCTGGGAGATGTAAGCCAAATAAACCCTCTCCTCCCCAAGTTGGTATGGTCAGAGCAGCTTGTCACAGCGATGGAAGGGAAACTAGAACATCCGCCGCTCCCAAATTGATGGTGTTCTCTTGCAGAAGCCAAGGGAAGCAAACACAAGAATTCCTGGATCTCTTTAATATTCAAGCCTGCCTGGATCTAACATGCAGCCCCTCTGCCCACAGGGCTCCCCTGGGGCCGGGGCACTAAGGACAGAGGAGCCTGGGAGCTTCTGCGGGAGAAAGAAAGGTCAGTGCAAAGTCAGACTGCACACAGGAGCAGAAGGGGTGTATTTACAGAGTCGCAGCCCCAGCACCTCCCATTAGGGCGGTGGCAGAGAAGCCCCCAGGCACTTAGAGGTCCCAGCGCCTGTGGGGACCCAGGAGGGCCCCTGCTGGAGAGTTGAGAGTCCCCCAGCCGAGGGCAGGGCAGTGGGAGTGCGGCCCTTGCCAGGAGGCAGCAGCCTGCTCGGCCGCCCAGTGCGTGCCATCCGAGGTTCACAGTGTCAGATCCCCCAGCTTGCTGCTGGCACTGGAGACTCGCTTGTTCTCACGGAGGTTCCGGAGGCGAGCACTGAGGCTGCTGATCTCCTCCACGTGGGCCTGCGGCACCCATCCCTTCTCACCGTCGGCCAGACGGACGCCCTCCAGCCAGCCTGGGGACACATCGGGATCAGGGTCATCAATGGGCTGCCGGGCTGCCTGGGAGGGAACATCTGGGCCTGATGCCAGTCTGGGGTAAGATGACATCACCTCAGCCTCACCCAGCTCCCAGGGAGGACCCTGCCTCTGGTCATCTCATAGATGAACTTCTGATGTGCGTTTTCCTGACATCCTCTGGGAAGTGTACTTCTCAATCACCCCCCATCACTCAGCACCACCAAGCAGGAAGTTCCTCCTTCGGTCTAACCTGATTGCCACATGCTGCTGATCAACACTTGTGACAGGTCGTACATCTAACTACTTCCTGCCATCAAACCCTGTCTGAGAGGCCTGTTCTCACCGTCACTGGTCCGCGTCTTCACTGCCAAGATGTCAGTCTTTTCCAGGGTCAGCTCATCTGGCTGCAGAGCCTTGTAAGTCCTCACACACTGGACCTGAGGGCGGTCTGATGGTCCAAAGAAGGGTCCGGGAGTTCCCAGGGCAGGATGAGGGATGCGGTTAGAAGGAATAAAGGAGGGAGGGTACCATGCTGTTCCGCCCATCCTCACCACGCGTCCCTCCTCACCTGAGCACAGGCCCTAGGGGCATCAGCCCCCTCTCCCCAGCTTTTTCCTGGTCTGGCCAAGGGCACTCACCTCCTTGCTATTGGATTCCAGACCCCCACATGAAACCCAGATGCCCATCAATGTCTCCTGAGAATACTAAAGTGCTAAAGTTCAAATTCAAGTTTTCCCAAGACCACAAGGCCTCATCTGGTCTGGTACAACTCTGGATCTCCTTATCTCCCCACCTTCCTCCCCATGCGCAGCTCCACCACATGGTGGTCTGCTGGTCCTTATCCCCCTCTGCTCCCCCTCCCTCCTGCCCTCTTGCCTCAGGGCCTTTGCACTGACTGTTTCATTTGTCAGGAGGACCCCTCTCTATCTTCAGGGCCAAGTGACGTTTCCCAGAGGTTGCTATTGACCACCTGCTTGGAGTAGGGTGCTCATCCTCAGCCCCAGTGGGACTACCAGACCAAGCTGAGAATCCTCCCACTGTAACCCTCAGCTCTTTCTGTAAGAGTGGGTGGGTTGGATATTTGAGCTGGGAGTAGTGGCTCACACCTGTCATCCCAGTATGTGGGGAGGCTGAGCCAGGAGGCTTGCTACGACTTTAAGACTAGCCTGGGCTCCCTAGTAAGACTCTGTCTTGAAAAGAAAGGAAGGGAGGGAGGAAGGGAGGAAAGGAGGGATGGAGAGAAGAGGGAAGGAAGAGGGAGAGGGAGGGAGAGGGAGAGGGAGAGGGAGAGGGAGAGGGAGAGGGAAGAAGGGAGAGGGAGGGACGGAGGAGGAGAGAGACCACAGGCTTGGGGACCCGACCTTCCCTGAATCCTGTACCTTGGGCAAGCTGCTTAACCTTTCTGAGCCTCAATTTTCAAAGAGGCGAAAAATGAAAAAAGTGAGTCTACCTAAAAGGATCATCGTGAGGATTACATAAAACAAATGAAAGCTCGGAGGCCGATCCTGGGCCTGGTCTATGGCGGGTGCTGGCGGAAACTAGGCTTCTTGCTCACCTTCTTCTAGCCCAGCCTCACACCCCTGTGCAAACGCCTTCTGCAGCTGCCCACTGCCCAGTTCTTCTATGACTAGGCTGCAGCCTGGCTTACCAACGTCACATCGCACCCAAAGGAGATACATTAATCCCAGCTGAGCAGACGCCCCACCCCACTGCCCCACCTTCAACCCCCATCTCCCATACCCCAGACCCCTTGGCCCTGTCTGCTTTGCACTGATACAACCTCCAGTTCTGCACTTCACCCTGGAAACCTTCCTCAGTCTGTAAGGTGCTGCCTGCACCTGTGGGGTCAGCATGATCACATCCACCCTGCCTAGCCCTCAAGGGTCCTCAGAACCACCCTGGACCACTCAGCGGCCCCGGCAGCATGGCAGCCAGGGTTGGAGTGGGGAAGGCTCGGGGTTCCCAGTGTGGGTGGTGGCTTCCTACCTTCCCCGTCACCGATAACCTCCTTGTCTTCCTGGGGGTTGGAGGGCCGCAAGGCTGAGATCCATCGCTGCTTCTCACTTCTAGGAGGGTATGTGTGGTCACAACAGGCAAGGTAGAGTGGCCCAGGGCAGGGTGGAGAACCAGGGCTGGGAGAGCTAGGGATGAGTCTAGACCTCCTGATCCCCACATGAGGCCCCAGGTCTGTGTCCTCAGCTCAGAGCTGCCCGGACCCCCGCACGCCAGCTCTGCCCACTTCTGTCTTGTGCCACCACACTGATGCCAGGGACAGAGGGGCGCAGGAGCTGGCATCACCTTCTGGGACTCGGACACAGCTCTGTCCACCCAGCCTTACTCTCTGCCCCAGGGAGACAGCCAGGCGCCTGCTCAGGGCTGGGGGTGCTTACTCAGTGCGTGCCCTTAGCAGCAGCTGGTGCCTGGCACGCTGCCCATGCAGCAGACGAAGCAGGAACACGTGGCCAGGGATGCCTTGCAGTTTCAGGCTCAGGTCTCGAACCTGCAGCTCAGCCATGTTGGCGTGGACAAAAACGGCAAACTTCCCGAGCCTGGAGGACAGCAGGACACGGAGGGTCACCAGGGCCTGGGTCCCACCCCTGGCGCCACCCTGGGGACCAGGTGAGCTGAGGGAGGGGAAAAGTAAGATTGTAGTGAGTTCAAGGCCAGTCTGGGCTTATTCCAGAAGAAGGTGGACACAGACCAGTCCCTGGCCCCCAGGTAACCTTCCATTTCTCTGAAGGGCCAGAAGGACCCATGCGGTGCTGGGTTGCCCATCAGGTGTAGGAGATCCAAGAAAGCAGAACCTTGTTTCTCTGCCTGAGGCCAGTGCCAGGTGAGCTAGGCCCTCGGGGAAAGGGGGCGGCTGTGCAGGGCCCTGGGCTAGTTATCTCAGCCTGTGAGAAAAAACCACGCTCAGCTGTCCTTCCGTAAGAACCCTTCCCCATCTGGGCGCACCTCGTCTGCCCACACACCGGGGAGCAGGTCAAACAAACCCTTTCTCCGCCTTCCCAGCCCCACGTGCACTCAGCCTGAAGGCCACCCCTGGACCGGCGAGGACCAGCGAGGCTCTCCACTCCACTCTGGCCGGGAGCAGAGTGTTACGCCTCTGCCAAGACCGCCCCCTCCCGTCCCTCCCCACCCGCCCTTCTCCTCTTCAAATCCAGCCACAGCTCAGCTTCTTCGTTCCACACACACATTCTGCTCTGTCATAGCTTTGCTCTACTCCCTCCTCCAAACCATTTCTCTATAGAAAATCCATTCTTCCAAATCCAGCTTAAATGTTAGCCCAAGCTATGGGCTCCTTTAGAACATCTCCCATCAGAACTTCAGCACGCTAGGCAGAGCGGTTCACACCTGTAATCCCAGCACTCAAGAAGCTGAGGCCAACACATTGCCGTGAGTTTGAGGCCAGCTCGGACTTTAGGAGACTCTATCTCACAAACAAACAGACAAACCAGTAAATAGTTCTCAGGATGTATATTCACTGATCTAAGAGTTCCCATGAACAGAGAACATGCCTCATTCATATTTACATCACTACTACCAAACAGTCTGGTACAAAGCAGCAACAGAGGGACAATTAATAAACTGACTGAATAAACAAGTCAAGAATAGGGGCTGGAAAGATGACTTAGTGGTTAGAGTATTGACTGCGTTCGCAGACCTGGGTTCTGTTCCCAGCATCCACATGGCAGCTATCAACTGCTAATAAAAATGGCTAATAATTCCAGTTCCGGGGCATCTTACGACCTCTTCTGGCCTCCTTGGGAATTGCACTCATGCATTGTACTTAAACACAGGCAAACTACTCATACACATAAAATAAAAATAAATTAAAAAAACCTTAATCCCAGCACTTGGTAGGTAGGGGCAGGAGGATCTCTGTAAGACCGAGGCCAGCCTGGTCTACATAGTGAGTTCCAGGCCAGCTGGGGCTACAGGGAGATCCTGTCTCCAAAAAATAAATAAATAAATAAACAAAATTAAGTAAATAGGGGCTGGGGAGATGGCTCATCAATTAAGAATATTTGCTGTTCTTTCTGAGGACCCAAGTTAGATTCCCAGCACTCACAAGGTGACCAACAACTGTCCATAACTCCAATTCCAGGGTATCTGACACCCTCTTCTGGCCTTTGAGGGTATTGCATGACATGGGTGCACTTACACAAGCAGGCAATACACTCATACACATAAAAAATTTATAAAAAATAATAAATCAGCAATGAACTATTTTAACTTGAGATGTCCTCTTTCGTACACATCCATCTCCCCCAAGCTCTTCCTCCCCACCCTCCTCACTAGCGAAATCACAGTTGGGGGTAGCTCTGTGATTTACTACCACATAGCGGCTTGACGGGTAGAAGGCAGGGCCCTGCAGGACAGTGGGAAATAGGAGCCTGGCCACCTATCGGCTCCTTCACTCTCTGGAGCCTGACCTTGAGACTAACAGCAGGGTATGCTTGCTAGAGGTGTCTTCCAGATAGAAGGGACTAGTCTACCCAGTGTCCCAGCATGTAGCAGGGCACTGAGTGCCAACTGTTTACTCTCACAGGACTGGGGCAGAGCAGAGCCTGTCAGCACCCTGGGCTCAGAGCAGAGGCATGTCCCCCACACCCAGTCCACCCCTTGACTCTGTCTGGAAGCTGGATCTTTCTGGATGCATTTTGCTACAGAGCCTCCAAAATCCAGGACACCCTGCAGCTCAGCCTGGCACCAGTGGTCAGCCCTTCACAGGGGAAGAAGGAAGGCGGCTCCGATCTCCTTGGCCTCGCCCATCCCACTCACTCCTTCCGCCGGGACAGCAGCAGGCAGTCGTTGAAGAGGTGCAGGTACACAGCCTTGCTGGATAGCTTCAGCTTGGCGGGTGGTGCTGCAGGCAGGGGTGCCAGCTCCACCAGCTCCCCATGCCGCACCAGCCAGCGGGCCTGTGAGATCAGCGGGAAGATCTGGGGATGGGATAGGCAACAGGGAAGCCAAGTGAGGCTGGGGATGCTGGTGAGTCGAGGATCGGGAGGAGAGGGCATGGGCAGTGGCCACTGGCCCCGCCCCCAGGGAAAAGAAGGAGCCAGGGCTGCCCCTCACCTTGCCCTCGAAGTGGATCTTCTTGCTCAGGTGGATGAGCTCCTCCGTTCTTTTCATGGACTGCACGCTGGCGTTGCACTCCTGTACCAGCTGGGCATGGGTGTTGGGGGTTACCTGGGTTCCCAGAGCTCTACCCCAGAGACTGGCTGAGAGCTCTCAGGAGCACCCCAGGAGTGGGAAAGGCCCGGGGGAGTTTGAAGCCTTCATGGCAACTGAGCTCACCTCCTTGAGGGCACTGAAGGCCTTGCTGGCCATGTCCTCATCTTGAGAGCCCTGTGCTGTCCTCTTCAAGATATTCTGGGGGGGAGGGGAAACATTTTCTTCAGTGGTGTGGTCACTGGTAAAGCACCAGTGTGTCTGTAAATAACCCCTCGTCTGTGTTCCCGTAAGCAACCTTATTGAAATCCCTTGGGTCACACACCAAAAAAACATGAAAGCCTACACGGTGGCACATGCCTTTGATCTCAGCACTTGGGAAGCAGAGGCAGGAGGATCTCTGTGAGATGGACGTCAGCCTGGTCTACATACTGAGCTCCAAGCCAGCTGGGGCTACAGGGAGACCCTGTCTTAAAAAACAACAAAGGGGCTGGAGAGCTGGCTCAGTGGTTAAGAACACTGACTGCTCTTGCAGCAGATCTGGATTCTGTTCCCAGCACCTACATGGTGGCTAACAGGGGATCTGACGCCCTCTTCTGACTTCTATGGGCATTGCACGGCACGGGTCCCTTACATACATGCAAGCAAAACACCCATACTCATAAAATTAAAAAAATAAAATATTTTTGAAAAACAAAGGAGAGCTGAATGGAAAGAGGAAGGGATTGGTGGGAGGGGGCAAAAGAGGATAACAGGATGAGTTTGATCAAAATATAGATGTATGAAAATATCATAACAAAACCCATTATTATGTAGAATTAATGTGTGTCTGCCAATAAAATAAATAACTTCAGACCATGCCAACAAAAACCAGTGATCTGGAAGGAGACTTCAGAGCACTGTGGTGGGCCAGCCTCCCACTCCACCCTCTGAGCTTCCTCCTGTGAGGTACCTCCACCAGCATCTTGAGGCGGGTAATCCTCTGGAAGGGTAGGATAAGGAAGGAGGTGAGGGGCAGCCGCTGGCATACAGGAGACTCCTCCAGGCGAGCCAGGATGCCGGGGAACTTGGGGTTCTCCAGGCTGGACAGTGGGCAGGGGTGTACAGTCACAAGTGGGCCTACTCCATGGGATCCCTCCCCACTGGTCTGCAGGTGCCTCTCAGCCCACCTGCCCTGTGGGATGGGTGTGAACACAGCCTCTTCCAGGAAGTCCTTCCCTCCCAGATTCACCCTACCTCACGCAGTCCTCCCTCAATAGCAACACGAGCCCCAGCCTCCCACCCAAGAGCCCTTCCTACAGCAGGCGCTGGTAGGTGCGTTCCTGGTAGGCCTGGTTGGTGACGTAGGGCAGGTAAACTCTGCGGAAGGCGGGGCAGTGGCGCAACACCACATCACACACGCTGAAGCGCAGGACATCTGCTTCCAGGCGCTGCTCCAGGTCCTGCAGGAACCTGAGGGGTGGGCCAAAGTGAAGTCCGGCCCAGACATCCCAGGTGTGGAAGCTCACCCAGCCACAGACCTCGGGGCCCACCCCAGCCAGGCCAGGCCACTGCCTCACCTCTCACTGGTACACTTGACCTCGGGCAGTTTGGAAAATAACCACTGCTTGTCCTGAGCCCCCAGACACTCGCTCAGTTCCACGGAGCCTAAGAAGTGGCCCACAGCCACGGACAGGCTGTGGATGTAAGAGGCTTCGGAGGTGATCAGCTCAAACTTGGCCTGAGGGAGGGTGGACGGCAGGTGGTCAAGGCAGAGCGCGCTCACCCGGGACCCGGGCCTCCTCTGCAGACACCTTACCCCTGCCCCTTCCCTAACCCTGGGATAATCTGGCGCCAGGTGAGGCCTGGGTCCAGCCTTCTGCAGCAAGCAAGCGGACAAACTAAGCTGGAGCCCTTTGCCTCCACCTTTCTGTAAGCACACCCACCAGACTTGCCCACAACCCCAGGGCCTTCCTTGCCTCGCCTTTACCACCGCTCCCTACAAATAAAGATGCTCCCGAGTACTCTACTCAGGTCCTAGGCTCGGCCCCCTCCCTCTTAGACTTCCCCAGTCTCTTCCCCAACCTCTGACCCAGTGAACCTAACCCTTGACCAAGGCTCCGTCCACCTGGCCCCGCCCCTCAGGTGACCCTCACCCCCTGTCCAAGGCTCCGCCCCCTCCCGAGCCTTGTCTTAGCTTCTTTGACAAGTTCCAGCCAGTCTCTCCCACTCGCACCTGGTCCCTATTAGGTCCCAGTATCACCTGCCTCTGGCTCCGCCCCTTCCGCGCCCTCCTACCTTGGCCCCGCCCCCGGTCCCCTTCTACCTTGGCCCCGCCCTCTTCCGATCCATCCCACTCTGGCCCCGCCCATCGCTGGGTTTTTGGCCCCGCCCAGCCCCCCCCGCCCACCTCCTGCAGTTTGCAGTCGCGCAGACTCAGCGTGGCCAGGACGCCGCTGCCGCGCACGTCGGGGATGTCCTGCCACAGCGAGAAGGTGGAGCCTCGCGCCGAGCGCTGCGCCCGGAAGGAGCTGCTCGGGGAGAGGTTGGCGCGCGGCGGCCCGGGCCCCTCCTCCGCGCCCTCCGCCTCGTCCCCCGGGCCCTCCTCCTCGCGCTGCTGCCGCCGCAGCTCGCGGGCGCTGGCCACGTCGCTGTATTCCTGGTAGAGGACAGCTGGGCGGGGAGAGCGGCGGCGGGTCACCGGGGAGGGTCCGGCTCCTCCCGGTGTCCCCTCCCTGCCCGCTCCAGGAGCCCACCTCCCATCGCCAGCCTGGGCAGGGGTTCGGATGCAGGAGCAGAGTGAAGGCAAGCTTTCACTCATTTATCCATTCCATAAACACTAATTGAGCACCAACTGTATGCCAGCCCACCTGCTAAACACCAAGGACTCGGATCTCTCCCTCTCACACCGTCTCCCCCTCTCACCTTTCCAAATGCGGGCTTCCCAGTTTCCAACACCCCAGCCCCTTCCTCCGTGACCCCCTCCCTCGCAGCGACTCTGCACGTACAGTTAAGGAGGAAGCGGGACTGGCGCCGCTCGTGGGCGCTGCTGGGATCCCGGAGCGGCTCTTCCTGCGAGTCCAGCCTAGGAAAGAGGGTCAGAATTTCTTTGCCTGCCGGGAACCTATCCTGCCCCGAACTTGAGCCCGGGAAAGAGAGGTGGGTACCTGGGCTCCAGCAGGCCGCCATGGGCCTCGCTTGGGTCGACAGGAGCTGGCAGCGACACACTGTCCGCCCTCATCTCTGCCCTTCGGGACTCCCTTGTAGGTGGTTTTCCTAGAGAAGGCAAGAGCCGGGGTTGTGCGGTCTAGAGAAAGGCAGTGAGCACCCAGGTAACCCATGCTGACCACTCAAAGGTGGTTACACGCGTGGGTGGGCGGTGTCCCACCTGCCTGGCTTGGGCTGCCTCCAGAGCCGGGATTCGAGAAGCTGGTACCTTCCCGGGCGGCTCCAGCACCTGACCCTGTGGTCAGAGCCCTGGCCGCAGCGCTCCTCCCCAGGCGCAGAGAATAGTGCAGTCGTGTCATCAGCTCTGAGGCTGAGAAGCGCCTTCGCTCAGGCGCCTCCAGACCCTCTCGGGTGTTCTCCGATAGCTCCAGTGGCCTGGACTCCTCTCCACGCAGAGCCGGCTCCTGTGTGGCCTGTCCAGTGTGCAGAAAGCTGGCAGGGGCCTGGGGACTGCCAGTGGCCTCTTCACTCTGGTACACTCGCATCTTGCGCCCTGGGGGCAGAGTGAGAATTTACTGTCACCCACTTGGTGTATATCCATCCTCTTCCTTGTGATCCTGTGGCCCTGAGCTTCAGACACCATGCCCAATGGACAGGCCTCTGGTCCCCAGGGCAATGGAGTCAACAAGAGGTTCACAGAGAACATGGCCCTGACTGCAGAGGGCAAAGAGGCAGGGTACCCTGGAGACAGCCAGTTATTTTGTAACCCTGGCCTGTCACTAGGCCCCTGAGAGCCATTTTCCACTTTTCCTGATTTTGAGGACACTCTGGAATTTAAAGGGTTTAAAAAGAGCCACCAGTCCCTCCCCTATCTGTTCCAAAGTGCCACCCCCAACCAGGGTGACTCACAGGCTGTCTTCTTTTCTGAGCCATGGCTGGCCCGGCGCTGTGGCTGTGAGTGTTGAGAACTCCAGGGTCCCCCCAGAGCCGGGGGCTGGGCACCAGGACAGTGGGGCCAGCTGCCAGCCCTGCTGGGCCTCATCCCCCCACTGGTGGAGATCTCTGTATCTAAGCCTCCTGGGGATGGTGGCCATAGCAGTCCTTGGAGAGGGGCAGGAGTTGCCAGGGACCAGCGGCTGCCAGGAGCTCGTAGCTCCTCTGGGGCAGAGGGGAGAAGATCCACATATAGGGGGCTCGGGGGCTGCAGGGTGGGCAGTTCTACAAAGGACAGACTTTCTTGCTGGCACACAGCTACTGGGCGGCGGGCAGTGCCAGGTGGCCCAGCCAGGTGGGGCTGGAGGGTTGCAGGTGGCCCACAGTCCATTCCTCCTCTACTCTGCCACCCAGCTGGGCCTGCAGGGGAGAAAGTATCAGACCTAGAGGTCTGGACAGACCGTTGTGTACACATGTGTTACACAGCTGTACAAACACACATGTCTATAGTAGCCAGGACTTCCTTGGTACTTACTAAATGAGTAAGCATCCACATAGCATCTCATTTAGTGCTCACAAGCTTGAAGAGCTCATGCTCTTACCCGCTTTTCGTAGGTGAGGACATGAGGTACATAGGTCATTATCTGGTAAGTGGAGCCAGGATTCCTACACAGATGTCACAGCTTCTACATTTGCTAACACACTAACACATGACCGGACATACAGATACATACGTTGTCATAAATTCATGTCCCAACACAGCCACACACATTTTCTTCAAGCACTCACCAGCACACATACTTTCATAGATAACTTCAGACAGTTCAAATTTAGAACATATTTTTCTACACAGGCTTAGATGAGGCTGATGACACATACCAACCCACTGACATTTACACACATCCAGACCTTTTCACATTTTTCTGGGCACACTCTTCTGGGGGTGTGCACATGTACACACCAGTATGCACATACATACAGGCCCACTTGTCATTGTTGGGGGATTACCCCACATAAACACTTCCACATATACGCCTCGATATCCAGACTTTCAGGCTTCACGATGAGTGATGTCCACACCCCTGCCAAGCTGGCTAGGAGGGTCAGAGACTGGCAGGCAGGCCACTATCCAGTTAGCACCTCCCAGGGAGGTGCCCAACCCCCAGCTTGGGGTGACAGAGGGGTTTATCCCCATCCCAGCTCCCAGGCCCTAGATCAGGCCAGGCGGAATGGGCCCATTCTGGGCAGGATGCCATCCCCAGGCAGTCTGCCAGCGCCCCAAGACGGGACGATGAGCCGAGGGGTCCAAGCCCCTCCAGCCTCTGCCTGGGGCCCTCTGGGGCCTCCCTCTCGCTCCTCACCTCTCTAGCGAAGGCCAGAGCCTGCTGCTGATGCTGCTTGACTGCTCCGGCAGGGGAAGCCCTCTCTGCCCAGCTGGCTGGGGGAGATCCCACCCAGACAAAGAGTTTGATTCATCAAACCCTGTGGTGAGGCAAAGAGAGAGAGGGAGGGAGCAGGCAGCGGGCTGGGCGGGGGCCTACCCTTGCCTGGCTGTTCTGTGGGCAGACTGGGTAGCAAGGACCCCCCCAGAGGCCTCTCAGACCAAAGGGGCAGTGCCCAGTTTGGCAGGGCCAGGAGACAGAGACAGAAATGGAGTCTTTGGAGCGATCAGATCAGAAACAGACCCCAAGACACTGAAACACAGAAACCACAGAGGCTGAGACACTAGAGACCCAGAGACGGAGAGAGTCATGGAGAATTTCAGACAGTTCAAATCCTCAGGCAGACGGGAAGCCCAGAACAAAAACAGGGAGACCCTCCCCACAAGCAGCAGCTCTAACTTAAAGCTTTATTTAGCCTTTGTACTTTAAGTCTATAGCGTGCCCCTCTGGGTAAGCCTCTCTGGACCTCAGTTTCTTCCTTATGTTAACGTGAGCTGGCATAGCAGAGGCACCTTGGGCACTGGGCACGATGAGAGCCTTGTCACTGGTAGGCAGACCTCCGAGTGTTACTTCCTTGGTCTTCGCCTGGTGGGAGATGGCTGGGGCCAGCGGCCAGTGGAGGAAACGAAGACACACACACAGGAGGGGCACGTGAGAGGGGGACGCAGCTAGCTTCTGTCTGTCAGACAGGTTTCTTTCAGGAAAGATGTGCTCGACACAGATGCCCCTCAGCTATTCCCAGAGCTTCTCTTGGACCCCCAAGAACCAGGAAGGGGACCCCTGCTCATTTATAGGGCTACATATCATTGAGCCTTTGGGACAAAAGCACTCTCAAGACATCAGAGGATGTGGGTATGGTAGTGCCCAACCTTTAATCAAGCACTTGGGAGGTAGAGGAAGGTGGATCTCTATGAGACCATCCTGGCCTACATACCAAGTTCCAGGCCAGCCAGGGCTACATAAGAACGTGTCTGTAAAAAAATCTCAGAGGAGAAACCTGCGGGGCCGGGGCAGATTAGGGGGAAGTGCAGATCTTTCTGAAATATAAGTCGGGGTGGGGGTGAGTCTGCCTCTACTATGCCCAGGCCAAGGCACCATGGAAATGATCCATTAGCCCAGTGGCTTTCTAGCATGTGGCTGGCCGCCCTAGCCTTGATGGGGATTCAGGGAGCAGAGCTGAGTTTATACTGGGAAGTTCATCTCTGTTGGTATAAAAAGTAGAAAGGCCCCAGGATGAGGGCTGGCTCTAGGTGGCAGGGATGTCAGATGTGATCCTAGAAAGAGACTAGTGCTCACTAGGCAAGGGTCATTCAAGTTCAAGGCCCCATATTGACACTGATAGGCTTTGTGTGACTTTAAGCAAGGCATAAGTCCATCTTATAAGACCCAAAGGTCTTGATATCCTCAAGTGTCAAGTGACCCCAGAGATCCTCCAGTTGCCTCTAAGAGGCCTGTATCATAGGTATCCTTTTAGGCTGCAAAGGATGGGCAGAAGCCAAAGAGTTGTCCATGCAGTGGGTACTGCTAATTGGAGGACAATGGGCCTGCCTGGCAAGGCTCACAGAGCATCCCTGGGCAGTGCTGTGGTCCAGGATGGTGACTTTGGCCCCTGTACCCAGCTTTTGCCTCCCTGCCTTGTGTCCCTTGCCTTGCTGCACAGAGGAATAGAGCCCCATGCCCCTTAAAAAACAAAAACCAAATGTGGAGGCTCATGGCTAGAAAGGGGATCCAGGCCAAGCAGAGCCCCAGAGGCTGAGTGGTTGAAGCCAGAAGCAGCAGGCAGGCAGAGAGCACAAAGGACTCCCTCGGGGAGACAGCAGGGGGAGGATGGGCTGCTGACCCAGGGCCCTACCTCAACCAGGAAGTTCCGTCCAACTGCTGGTGCAGTTCAGGGCTCCAGGCCACCCTGGGGGCACTGGGGTTGCAGCCAAGTCCTCAGGGGACCATGTCAGCATGGCCCCGGCGCTGGGCACTGCAAGCTTCTGGGTATTGTGTGGGGCAGGGAGGGGGGAGGCAAGGGCGAGGGAGCCTTGCTGAGAGAGGCAGGCGGCTGTCTCAACGTGCCTGCTCCCCGCCCCCCGTCCCGAGAACCGGTTTGGCCAGTCTGGGGTACCAGAGGGGGCTGGAACAATGGGAGTCCTGTGCCTCTGAGAGGCTCTGAAGGACCCCAGACAGCCTAAAGATGAGACAAGCAGGATTCTGCTTCTGGAAGGTGGGCCACCCCTTTTCTGGAACTTTCCTAAATGTGAGGTGTGGGCAACCAACTTCATGGGGCTGGGAGGCATCCTGGGAGCTTTGCAGAGGAAACTTTACACCGTATATACCTGAGGGACCCCAAGACCGCTGCCCCTCTCTGAACCTTATGCTGCATCTGTAAATTGGGAACACTCATCTGTACGGCTGGGAGACAGAAGTCAGTCTTGAAAGCTGGCACCGTGCCATCTATCATCTCCTAGACGGCCCCTCTAGCATAGCCACTCTTCCCCAATGACCCTTGTCATCTGGAAGGACCAGCCTCTCCCATTTCTCCCAGTGAAACCTTCTCAGAATGAAGAGCTCTTAGTAAGGTAACTCAAATAGCAAAAGTCAAATCAGCTTCCATGGGGAGGGGGGGAGTCCTGCTCTGTGCCAGGCATGTATTTTTGCCAAGCCTGCCATATATTTGAGCACCCTGCAGTTGCCAAGCAGGTGCTATTAGTAGGAGTATGTAGGATGGATACAGATATCTGCTGTGCCGATCACCTGTGCACTTCCTGTGTGCCAAGCACTTGAGAGGGCTGTATTCACTAATCTCCATCATGACCCTGGGAGGCACACACTGATTGCTTCCTCTTAGCAGGTGAGTTCATGAGGCTTGTACTCTTATAAACACTATCACATCTGATTTTCTCATCAGTTCCATGGAGTCTCACGCTTACAGGTGGTGAAACTGAGATTCCAGGGGCCGGAGAGATGGCTCAGTGGTTAAGAGTACTTACTGGCTGTTCTTGGAGTGGACGGGGTTCAGTTCCCAGCACCCACACGGTGGCTGACAACCATCTGTAACTCCAGTTCCAGGGGATCTGACGTCCTCTTCGTTGAAACCCAGGTCTGTCATCACCTCCCTACATCCTTCCTTGCCTTTTTTTATTTTTATTTTTCAAAGATAGGGTCTCACTGTGTAACCCTGGCCTCAGACTCACAGAGATCCACCTGCCTCTGCCTCTCAAGTGCTAGAGTTAAAGGCATCCCTAAAAGCTGACTGGTATTGCCTTGCCAGGTTTTGGGGAAGGTAGAAGTCTAATGGGAGCTGCCCAGCTGACCTAGCCAACCCCTTCCTCACCCCCACCCCACCCTACCCCCAGTCCTGCAAGCTTGCTATGTAGCAGAGGGTGATTTTGAACTTCTGATCCTCCAGCTACCTCTTGAGTGTTGGGATTATAAGTGTGCGCCACCCGTTTTCTGAAGTGCTGAAGACTGAACTCAGGACCTTACCTGCTAGACAAACACTGGACCAGCTGGCATCCCCAGCCATTGGGCATAGACTTTCTGTTGCTTTTCCTACACCACAGGCCTGAGCAGGAAAGTTTCATGCCCAGACCCCCAATGCACTCTCCCCCAGAATAGGTCCTTCCGATGGATGACCTGAGCTCAGTGACTGGAGTCCTCTGCTCCCTCTGTCAACTTTGTCCCCACCCTGGGGTACCATTACACAGTGAGAAGACACTGTCTAGAATGACTGAGAACCAGACAACGGGGTGGACAGATTGCCAACCTGGAGATAGAGTTATGGTCAGCATTCCATGGAGAGCAGGACACAGGGAATGAGGAACGTGCAATCATCTTATCCTAGGTAGAGACACTGCCCTGACCCCTAGCTGGAAAACAGAGGGCTCTGATCAGAGAGAGAATAAAGCTTGGTCAGGTGAAGCAGGCTGATTGATCCTCCAGGGCAGAGAACCTACCTCTGACGGGATGGGGTACAATGTAAAAGGGTGTGTGTCGGGGGAGGGGTTTGCCAAAGACAAGAACAAGTGGAAACTATAGGGAATCTGGTCAATCCCTCCAAAACCAGTCCCCCTACGAGGGCAGGCTGGAAAGGGCTAAGCGAAGGCAAGGGGCAGGTTAAGGGGCGTGGTTAGTCGGATGGAGGCGGGGCCTGCTGGAAGGAGCTCACTCTAACTTGGTAGGCACCACCAGGCACAATCTGCAGGAACCAGAAGGCAAGTCACAGGATGATCAGCAGGAGCTTGAAAGGAGGGGGACCAAAGGATGATAATTGTTTTAACTAATTAATTAATCTATTTATTTATTTTGAGACAGGGTTTCATTATGCAGCCCTGGCTAACCTGGCACTCACCTTGTAGATCAGGCTAGCCTCAAACTCACAGAGATTCACTTGCCTCTGCCTCTGAGTGAGTGCTGGGATTAAAAGTGTGGGCCACCAGACCCAGCTTTTTGTTTATTTTTTGCTTTGTTTTTGACACAGGGTCTCATTTTGTAGCCCAGGCTGGCCTCAAACTCATTATGTAACTCAGCCTGCCTCAAACTCATGGCAATCCTTCTACCTAAGCTTCTTGAGTGCTGAGACACTTTAGTAATCTTAATTTATGGTGTATTTATTAGGTGTATGGCATTATTTCTAGGATTTTCCAAATATTAATTCATTTAATCCTCACAACTCCATGAGGTGGGCATATCTTGTAGCCCCATTTTTCAGATAAAGAAACCAAGGCATAAGCATGTTATCATTTGGGACTGGAGAGATGGCTCAACCATTAAGAACACTGGCTGCTCTTGCAGAGGACTCAGGTTTGATTCCCAGCACTCATACAGTGGTTAACAGTCTTGCTTAATTCCAGTTCCAGATCTGACACCTTTTGGCCTCTGCCAGCATTGCATGAGATGGGTACACTTACATACACTGCAGGCAAAACATTCATACACATAAGATAAAAAAGGTAAAATTTTACATAAATAAAATTGTAAGGTTATCATTTTATGGGCATGGTGATACACATCTTTAATTTTTTTTCTACAAGAACAGCCAGAGCTCTTCAACTACCGAGCATTCCTCCAGTCCCCGTAACACGCCCCTTTAATGCCAGCACTCAGGAGGCAGGCAGAACTCTGAGTTCAAGGCCATCTGGGTCTACATAGTGAGTTTCAGGCCAGTCAAGGGTGAGATACTGTCTAAGAGACAAACAAACCAAGGTTGTCATTTGCCCAAAGAGGTTTGATTTAAGCCTGGGCACCATAGACTCATCAGAGTCAAGGATGGTGAAAGGCTCTCAGCACAGCTGGAGACTTAATCTTCTGTAGTTCTTTGACCCAGCTATAATATTGGTAGTAACAAGATAAATTAAAATTAATTATTTGAGCACCTACAAAGTGCCAGGTACTATGCCAATGCTTGACACTGACATTTCTTTTGTTTTAGGACACAGTTTCATGTAGCCCAGGTTGGCATCGAACTCGATATATAGCCTTTTAGCCACCCTTGAACTTCTGATCCTCCTGCCTCCACCTCCAGAGTGTTGAAATTCCAGGCGTGTGCCACCATGCCCATCTGACATTGACTCTTTAAACGACCCAGCTGTATATTGCATTTACTTTTTTGTTTGTTTATTTTGAGACAAGGTCTCCCTGTAGCCGCAGCTAGCCGGGAACTCGCTAGGTAGACCCCGCTGGTCTTGATCTGAGATCCACCTGCCTCTCTGCCTTCCGAGTGGAGAGCTGGAATCAAAGGCGTGCGCTACAGAGAGGGCATTCATCTCCTTTGACAGAAGGCTGGTGGGCATCAGAGCCTGAACCCAACTAGGTCTGCGGATCCGAGGGAGGTTCAGCATACCTCCGCCGCGAAGACCAAGCCAGGTGCACCTCTTTCCAGAAGCGCTGGGCTCTCTAGGGCGTCCGGGAAGGACCTGCACCTGGGGATCCCGCGTGGCTCTCGAATGGGGACTTAGAGCCCTGCATTCCCGCCCCTTCCCGTCTTAGAAGGGGGTCCAGCAGCAGCTACCCGAACTCAGGGGACTCGGCTTCTCGCGGTTCCAGGGAGGTCTCTCCCTACTGTCAGCTCTCCGCACCCCCCTCCACCAGGCTCAGCACCCCGGGCCCCCCTACCCCGGCTCAGCTCCCCGCCCCTCCTTCCCGGGCTCAGTCCCCCCCCCCGACAGGCTCCGCCCCACACAGGCTTAGTGCCCCGCCCCTTCTCAGTGCTCCCTACGATCAAACCCTGCGGGTCTCCGAGCCTGGTGGGTCTCCCACCTGCCGGGTGTGCGTGCTTGCCATGGATCGGAGCCAGGAAGGCGAGGGGCACAGGCGCCAGCGTGGAGCTGACAAAGCCACTCAGGTGCTGTGATACTAGTACAGGAACCTGAGGCGTGGCAGTCTGAAGCGAAGACAGTGTGGTGTTAGACGGTCCCGTAGGGCCAGACCTACATCCCTCACCCACCATGCGGATACAGACTCGCCCTCACGGAACATGAGCTTACAGAGGGCCACACTAGCCCTCAGACCCCCTAACTCTGCCCTGATTTTCTACCCGAGGCCCCTATTTCGCTATTCCCGAACCTCTCCAGTCTCTGTCTTTCCCTCTGACCCTGTATCCCCTTCTCAAGCATTCACATTCACCAAGACCAAAAGATGGGTCCTGGTCTCCATCTGGAGCTGTGCCTGGCACTACTCAGGAACCTGTGGGCTTCCAGCCGGATCTCCACTCAGTTGTTGAGGAGAGCAGACAGGGGCAGCGGGGGAGGAGCCACAGCTGTGCTGAGCCCACAGTAAATTAGACAGACACTAAAAAAAATCACCACCATGCAGAGATTTGGACCAGCAGGGAGGGCGCTTCTGTAGCAGGAGGAGGACCAGGGTTCCAGCACATCCTGGAGGCAGTCAGTCCTCCCAGAGCAATGGACCAAAATCCTCTCACCATGAAGAGGATGGCTGCAGAGCCAGTTCATGGACCCGTGGGAGTTAGCACTCCTTCAGACCTGTTCAGAGTCCTCAGCATCAGTGTGGCCGGAGCAGCAAACTCTCCCGTTGGAGGGGATGCAGAAAAGTACATCCTAGACCAAGAGGCAGACTTCTCAGCCTTGGAAGGAGGAAGTCCCCCTGCCAGCAGGAGTTCCAGAAGTGCGGGAGAAAGGCTTGATTCATCTTTGGTTCTGTAGGTCCTTTCCCTCTAGAGCTGGCTCGGGGTTGGCTGGTGGGTAAGTGGGTGGATGAATGGATAGATTGGGGGATAGATGGTGGGTGGGTTGGTAGATGGGTTAGTAGATTCGAGTGGGTGGCTGGCTGGCTGGGTGAGTTGGTGGATGGGTAGATAGGTAGGTGAGCGGGTGGGCGGATGGGTGGATGTGTGGGTGAGTGCACGGGTACATACAAGCAGAGAAATGAACAACCTTTGGATGGACGTGTGGAAAGAGCTACAGAGACTGGTGGGTGGGCGGGAGAGATAAACAGGCGGTTGAGCTGCCAGACAAGCAATCAGTAGGTCTCTCTAGGTGAGCACAACAGTGGATGGGTAAAAGAGTAGATGGGTGGGTGGATGGACACATGGCTTGGTGGCTGGGTGGGTGGGTGGTAGATGGATGTGAGGACGGCTAGATGTGCAGAAAGATTAATTGACTAGTTTCATCAGCCGCTGTTAACTGTCTGTGTCCTACTCAACAGTAGGTACTGGGAATTCCATGGTGAACGTGCTAAACACAGTCTGTGTGCTGATGGAGTGTGCAGACCAGCTGGAGAGACAGGTTTCAAACAAATGAACAGAGATGTAATTGTAAGTCCTTTCCAGGGCAGTCACTCTGAGAAAATGACACGCTAGCTTAGACCTAGAAGATAAAAGGTGCTAAGATGACAGGGCCAGGGGAGCATCTCGGGGACAGGCTGTGTGTACAAGGGCTGAGCCACTGTATGAAGCCAGAGGGGGCCACTGACATTGTCTTTGTTTCTTCTGACTCCCTGCTGCCCCTCAGTTCTCCATCATCCACGTAGCCAAAACTTAAATTAAATTCTCTGTTGAACTACTTTGCTTTCTGCCTTCCTTTAATGCCGTTGAATGGATTAATGACAGATGACTGGACAGTGATCTGAGTATGTGAGTAGGTGGAGAAACAGATTGGTAATTCATAGATTTATTCAACAACCATTTCCTGAGCACCCTCTGAATGCTAGAGACTGTTCTGGGCATTTGTACTAGTCACTTTTCTGTTGCTGTGGTAGAAACACTGACCAAGGGAACTTATAGAAGGAAGAGTTTATTTAGCTTATGGTTCCAAAGGGATGGGAGTCATATAATTTTTTAATAATTTTTAAATAATTTTTTAAGATCATATAATTTGGCCCAAAATAAACCAACTTAATTTTACTCTTAAGGTCAGTTGAGTATCTGTTCCTCAGGGGGATGACATGGGCTTGAGAGGAGCCCCTGGCTCCATAGGCCTTTGTTTTATGAGTTCCATCTATATGAAGATAAGTCAGAAGGTCTTGCTAGACCATAGCTTCACTTGGAAGCAAATCAAGGAAACGTTTTCCTGTGCTGACTCTCTTTTGGCAGACTGGACACTGGTTCAAATCCTTTAAGTGGGGTTTCCACGACCTCCATGAACAGGAGGACAGGTGACTCATCACAGTTACAGGACATTTTGAGAGATGCCCCATAGTCCCCTGGAACTTAGTTGACCTTGGAGGGCAAAAGACAAAAAATTGTCCCTTTAAGTCCCTCTGATCAGATTACTATAGGCCTTTAAATATAGTGGTTAGACACCCAAGAAGGTTAGTTCCACCAATACTGAACTATTAATTACTGTATGTTATGTAGCTGAAGCTTGGGCAAAAGCCAAACCTTTTTTAATAAGCCTTGACTAGACATATATTTTGTTCCTTAAAGTATTTGACTGAACTATTACTTTAGAATCTTTAAGACTATTTGTACATTATTTATCTAATGTTTCCTATATTATAATATATAAACTCAGATCTTTAATCACTTGTATAGACTTTCTTATACAAAAAGCCTTTTTAATAAAATATTTTTTTTACCTCATCTTCTTAAGATCATAAGATGTAATAATATTAACAAAATTCTCTTCCTGGGTGTACTAAGTCATGTTTATTTCCTTTCTAAGGCTCTAGTATCAAACCAATGTTTGATCATATTAAAGTTCACCCTGGGGAATGAATGACTTTACTCATACAGATGGGTGAGGTATTACTAACAGGTATATAGGTGACCTGAGAGTAGATGCACTGTAAAGTCTTTATCTAGCATGGATGTTGACTTTTTTATAATCTTATGAGTCAAGTCCTTTCTTTTAGCCTTCCCCAAATTTCCTCCCCAAATGCAGGAGACCATTTGTGATTGGAGCAAAATTACATACAGCTGGCTGGGAAGAGCGGCTGGATATTCGGGTGAGAGTCTAGCTTACTTCTCCTTCAGTGGAAGAATACAATCGTTAGCAAACCCAACTGTGATGAACTTCTGTAAGTACGCACAGCTGAAGTCATGAGCATGGCAGTTACTGGACTTAGAAGAGTACTGTGCAGCATCATCTTAATAAAGAACATGGGATGTAAAGTACACACATAAGATAATGTACATTTTACTTTATAAGTTCCTAGTAAAACCTTACAGAAAACATAAGAACTGTTAAAATCCTTTTTACTTTATCTATTTTAGAGAGTTGATCCACCAAAACCTTGTTTTAGGTCTTGAGAGTGTAGATACTAGATAGAGAGAAGCAACTGGTACATAGTAATATATTATCAAATTGAAGTTTAGAATCTTTAGCATAATCACTGGCTGAAGAATTTTTGACAGAAGGTGCTATCTTTTCCAAGGACTGTGAATTGTCCACTTTACTATACATTTGCATTAGTCTGTGTTAGTGACCTTTATATTGTTTTGAGAAAATAGAGAATTTCATGAGTTACTTTTGCTATAGCCATTTTAAATCATGAGTAATCATAACCTTTATCGAAATTAGTTTATCCCTTAATTAATCTCAATAGCACAATGGCTTTACTCAGAGGCTGTATTGTTCTCCTTTTCTCTTGTCACAGAGTCAGGGGGCCAGCCTGAAACTGGACAAAAGTCATTGCACAGGAGAGCTGTTAATCACTATTAGTATAAATGAAAATACCTGTCCTTCTTATAACTTGTCTACATTTATCTAGGCAGGAGAGTCTTCTGCTGGGTCCTTTATCTAGAACAGGGTTCAATGAATTAAAACAGAAGATTTATTATTAAGAGATTAGTTTACTTAATATTTTTAATCTTATGAGCCCATAGGTGCTTGGTGAACACCCAAATCAGGAGAATGGAGGTCTGACTTCCTGGATGCACAGGCAGATTGCAGCTTCTCCCGGGTTCCAGGTTAGCTCTGTGTGACCACTTGACTGGGGGTCAGCCAGTACAATGTGTCCACAGAGACCTGTGTTACCTTCAGCTTGTACTTGTTCCCTGTCTGCTGACTCGCTGTCGGTGTCCTGGGGCAAACTAGGAAGAGGTCTCTGAGCAGATGCTGGGCACAGTCAACTGCTTCTTCAGAGTTAACCCCCTGAGATTTCAGTCTATCTGTCAGAGCAGATGGGGTTCCCTCAACCAGCAAGGCTCCTGACTGAGAACCAATTCTCCCTCCACCATCACACCATCTCTGGGTACAGCAGTGGGGCTTGGGGACCTTTCAGCTCAGGGGCCATGTGTCCCCGCCTCACACTGCTATGTATTCACAAGGAAAGCACTGCTGGGGTGAGGGTCCTCTCAGGAGAGTGCTCATCAGAGAGCAGTGTTCTTGCCTTTGCCTCAGGTCTTGGGTCCCGCCCTCTGTCCTGGGTCATCTGAGGGTTGGGAGTAAGGATCACAGGCATCCACTCAGGACATCGTCACCCCTCAGCCTAGGGTATTCTCTGGGGAGCTGGGAAGCAGGCCGGCTGCCACCTGGTCCTGGTGCCATAGCTGCTCTGCTAGGCCATTGAGCACGTGGGCAGTGTCAGCCAGCCCAGACCGTCCATCCAGCGTGCGCCCATCAGCCAGCCGCCTCCCTGGCACACTCTTCACCCGCAACAGGGGCAGTTCCCAGGTCTGCCGGAAGGCTGTGAGGTCTCGCTCAGGCACATCTGTGTGCATGTACTGGTCAAACCTCAAGGAGGGTTAAGGAGTCTAGCCGGGTGGCTCTGCCAATACCCCAGCTGACCCAGTCTTGGGCTTCTCCCTAGAACCCACACATAGAGGCTGGGGTAGGCCCTAGATACCCTTTAAGAAAAAGCTCATAGACTGGACCTCACAGAGTGACCTCCTTGCTCTGTGCCTTATTAGGGGTGGCCTTTGACCATTCCATGGCCACTAAAAGGATACTTGGAGCCAATAACCATCCTGACGACCCCAGGAGCCTCACTGGCTATGCGGGCTAGCTGTCCGGGAAGGTCTTCGAAGGAGGAGCGGTCAGTGAAGGAGAAGAGGAGGAGGAAGGCGTCTGTGTTCTCTCTGCAAGCCTGAAGACAGAGAGGACGGCTCATGGCACAGGACCACGGGACCACATAATCACATACCCCATGGGACTGCAACCCTCCGCTTAGCCTCGGGGTCCTGAGAAGAATCGGGGTCAAGCCCTCCTTTCGCACAGGCCCAGAGCAGAGAATGGTTGAGACAGAGTTCCCAGTGCCAGTTCAGAGCTTTCAGCCCAGAGCACTGTCCGTCAGGTAACTCATGTTCAACTCAGACCCCTGTAGACATGGTGGGTCTGGACCACAAATGTACCAGAGCTCACCTTCGGCGGCCACCCCCTCCCACAGACCACCAAGGTCCATTTGCCCACTTACTGGCAGCATGTGATCGAATTTTTTGAGGGCAGACTCCCCACAATCCCAGAACTCGAAGCGGAACATGACAACACGGTTGCTGGCCTGCAGCTTTGCCGGCCAGAATACCACAGTGGTCTGGATACCTGAAGAGATGGGGTCAGCCATTGAGAAGGGAGGCAGAGGGGACAGGGGACTGGGAAGGGACAGGAGGGAGAGTTAGCTTTACCCTGGGATCACACGCTGATACAGAAGGTGTGACCCCTGACCTGAGAGAATTCTGTCTTGGGAGGTAGCAGTCTTGCCCTGGAGGCATCCCTGGTAGATCAGGAAGCTATTTCCCTGGCTGTGAGAAAGAACTCTCACTGCGTGCACAGGAGACCCCAAAGATCCTGGGACACTAGGGAGTGCAGCATAATAATGGATCGGGAAGAAACAAGACAGGCAGCCGAGCACATCTTGAGCTTACACTACACTAACTGGACACAGGCATGTGACCACCACTGTCTCCAGAGCCAACCCAGCAGCATGACTTCCAAGGTCACAGAGGAAACGGGAGATTAGTATAAACCCCTGGTCAGGGAACAAGTTCTTGTCTCCAAAGATGGGGAAAGGGTTAGGTCCACTCACCGGTAGTCTCATGGTGTGCCACGGGCACCTCCAGGCCTGCCAGCTTTGCCACCAGAGCCGTCTTGCCCACACCACTCTTCCCGGACACAAAGATCTTGTAGCTGGCGGTATCAATAGCCACAGAAGGGGGCAGCACTGGCCGTTCAAGCAATCCTGGGGCAAAGAAGGACCCAGGTAGTCAGGGAGTCAGTCCTGCCCTTGCTCCATCAGACCTTGGGATAGACACCTCATCTAGCTAACTAGACAGCTTGGTTCTCAGTACTCAGCTCAGCTCCACAGACACCCAGGATATACAGAGACAGTCTGGGATCTAACAGATAATCTGCTGATAATTGCCAATTGCTCTGACTTCTGTTAGAGGGCCTGGGTGACACATTCCTCTGGGCACACTTGGTTATTAACACACGCAATACCTGCTGGCAAGTAAACAGTACAACAATTCGAAGTCCAGTTGGAGATGAGGCTCAGCTGGTAAAGTGCTTTCCTGGCATACACTAGGCTCTGGGTCTGACCCCGACTACTGAATAAAAAGGGTATTGATGATGTATGCCTGAAATCCCAGCATTTGGAAAGTGGGGGCAGGAGGATCATAAGTTCAAGGTCATCCTCAGCTATCAAGAGCTTGAGGCCAGCCGGGGCTAAATGAGACCCTGCCTCGTGATTGCTATTTCTCCAAGTTCTAGCTGCAGGATACTGTACCGTTCTAAGGTTGATGGATGGGTTCTATGTCATTTCCAGAAAGTCGGTTCTACCTTCCTTCCCTCGGGTCTCTTCTTTCAAATACTCTTGGCATATTACTAGCCGCTCTCAGTGAATACACATTGCTCAGAGCACCACATGCATGCTCCGTATGCATGGTGAAAGCTAGGCACTGGCGGACGTGGGTGAACTAGATCTGAGTGGCTCCAAGCCACCATGGACAGAGAGAAAAGGCCATGCCAGAGAGTCATGTTTTGGTTTGTTCTAACTTAAGCAGAAAACAGGTATGCCAGGTGCAATGAGAGTCCCAGATCTTGGGAGGCCTTGGAGCTCCCAGACTTTTGAGCCACAGCGAACAACACACAAAAAAATCTTTCTTTTTTGAAAATAAATTATTTACAAACCATGGCTATTACCAGCATTAGTGACAAATGACTCCAGCCCAAACCTCACATGTGCAAGAGATATTAAGGTTAGATTTTAAAAATTTTATTTATTAGGACTGGAGAAATGGTTCAGGAGTTAAGAGCACTGATTGTTCTTGCAGAGGACCTGGGTTCGAGTCCCAGCATTCACATGGCAGTTAACAACTGTGTGTAATTCCAATTCTAGGGGATTCGATGCCCTCTTCTGACCTCCTTGGGCACTGCACGACAAGGGTACACTTACATACTGCAAGCAGTACACTCATACACGTAACAAATTTGTTTATTAATTATTATTGTGCATGACACGTGTGTGTGTATGTATGTGTGTGTGTGCCACAGTGCATGTGTGGAGGTCAGAAGACAACTTTGAGAACTCAGTTCTCTCCTTCCAGCTTTCTGTGGGTTCTGGGGATCAAACTCATGTCACCAGGTTGGTGAGACGAGTGCTTTTCTGGCTAAGCCTTCTCAGAACTTCTCATGAAGTTCTTAGATGTTGAAAAATCCTGTCTCATCCTACATGCCTATGTGGGCATCTCAGAGAAGGGTAGTTCTAAAATCTTTAGTTCCTTGCTATTCACATTATGGTCCATAGCCCAACAGCAGTGGCATCCAGAGAAACTTGTTAGAAATGCTAACTCCCTGCTGCACAGACCCTCTGGCTTAGAATATGCATTGTAACAGGACCCCCACCAAAAAGGCTTTGCTTAGAACTTTGGGGTTCCTTGACATGGGTCTTGGATCATTCAAATCCACCTTCTTGCTCTGTCTCTCTCTCACTTTTTCTGTAGTGCTATGCATACTAGACAAATGCTCTATCATAGAGCTCCATCTCCTGTTCCCCTTTTCTAAGTTCAATGTTTGAGATGATTTCTTATTGATACTATTAACATATGTTCTGGATTTCCCACACACAAACACAAGAGCATGGTGTTTTACAAATTCATTCCTTAATAGGAAATATAGGCAACAGCATTTACAGTGACTACAAATAAATCCCACAAAATCAAGCTGGATGTCATGGTGCAATCCCAGCAGTCTGGAGGCAGAGGCAGGAGGATCTCTGTAATATCAAGGCCAGCTTGGTCAACAAACTGAGTTCCAGGTCAGCTGGGATTCCACGAAGACCCTGTCTCAAAAACAAAACAACCACCTCCCAAATCCCATAAAATCACTTCACTGGGACTTTCATGAGTTCTTAAAACTTGTGTATACACACACACAAGAATCAAATTCTGTAGGCTAAGGATTTGAAAGTACTAAGTTGTGAGCAGGCCTTTGGCCTTTTTCTTTGTGGTGCTGGGAATGGAACCTGGGGCCCCCAGCACATTAGGCGAGAGAACGCTCGACCACAAAGCTATATCCCCAGTACCTCTTTTATTTATTTTATTTTATACCAACTGAGACAGAATCTTGCTAAGTTGCCCAGACAGGTCCTGAACTTGTGATCCTTCTGCTTTAGCTTCTTCAGGAGCTGGGATTATAGAGCTGAAGCCTGCTGGTGTTTTGTCTATCCTGGTCATAGCTGGACTCTCAAAGCTGATGCCAAGCCTCCCAGTCTGTTGCCCAGGGCCTTGCTCAGGCAAGCTGGCTTTATCCAGGAGAGCACCAATGTCTCATCCTAGACAGCAAGGTTGTAAGGGGCTCACCTCTCCTCGCTAGGGCATGAGCCTGGATCAGTTTCTAAGTGCACAATCGAGGTGATTAAATGGGAGTCCATTGTGCAAAGCGCCCAGCAGAGGGCCCGGCACCAGGGAGGGCTCAATCAACAGCATCTCTGGTGACAGATTTTGCTGGCAGGGACAGGCTATTTCCATGCTCCTGGCCCTGTTGGTGGAATTAACACTAAGAGTTGGGGAAGGAAGCCCTAGAGACATGATACCCAGGAGTCCACAGGGGTGAGGGGCGCTGTGGAGCTGGCCCTTCTGCCTTTCTCCCTGGAGCCCTAACAGACCACGCTGTCAAGGGTGGTGTGTGGAGAGGCACTTACCGAACACCCGCCGGCGGTTCTTGCGCAGGATGCAGGCCAAGTACTCCTTGCCCTCGACCGTCTCATGCCAGTCTGGAACGATCACCGAACCATGCAAAGGGGGTCTGGCCATGGCTGAGCACACAGTGAGGTAAGGAGGTGGCAGAATACTGAGGGTAGATGTGGAGAGAGGTAACTGTTACCCCAAGCCGGCCACGGGATCCCTCTTACTTTCCTCTGGAGCCCTGGCTCCTCATCCCCATCCGGGAGATTCATTTCCATAGTCCCTCTCCTCCAGATTGCTGTCTGGGGACAGTCCCATTGTCCTGGAAAGGTATTTACACACCCGCTCTGTGCCTGATCACCTCCCCAGGGTCACTGGGCCCTGCTTCGGCTCTACTACACGACCCGACTCCTGGGACCACCCACCTTCACAGCCAGCGCACCTCGCCCGCAGCAGGCTGGAGGAGGGACGGACGGTCTCTTTTACAGTCCGCCCTGAATTTCTGCTCCAACCCGCATTGTCTGTTTCCGCCCGGCCTGTGTGCCTACCTCCTCAGACCAGGAGCGCATGTGCAGAATGTTGCCATGGAGACGTGAGCGGGCTGGGCTGCTGAGTTCAGAGCTGTGTGGATCAGTTCTACAAGGTCTGCAGTTCCCGCTGAGTTATGAGAAGGCAGCAAATTCTTCTCTTCAACTGGTTCCTCTTTCCTTTTACTCAGTCTGAGCCCAGATTTTCCTCTCCAACTTCATCAAACCCTCCAGACTTCTACAACTCAACTCTATGCCTCAGTTTTCTCTTCTACAAAGTGACATTAAAAGTTCTTTTTAAAAAGAGCCTCACAGGGTTCTCTGCATCAGTGTCTGATCTTAGCAGAACTCGGTTCGTTAGTTATTGTTGTTGCTATTATCAATCTTACCGCTGTACTAATCCTACTCAGCCAAGTCCATGTGCCAAACACCCCTGGATTGAGAAGTCAAGGGACTTGCAAACCTCTTTAAAAGGATTATTGAGTTACTCATTCTTTTCACTCAGTGAATAATCACTGAGCCCCGACTGTGCTCACCGCCTTAATGCTAGGTGCTGGGCATGCATGCAGGGGTGAACAAGAAGCCTGGACACCCCATTCCTGGGCGGTGAGCTCCTCACCTCTCCAACCCAGGGCATCTATCACTCAGAAGCTGGCTCTCAGTAATGCCCAAGAGTTGGACAGGATACAGGAGGCCACCTCTGAGAGATATCGGTCCCATTTAATTTTCATCAGTAACTCATGTGCCTTGAAGTAGGGCCAGCCACTGTTTTGCAGAGTTAAGGACAGAGAGTAGGGTTCTGGACGTTGCTGCACTGGAGTGTATGAACGTACAGCTGTGGGTATACACTGTCATCTCTTTTTTCTTCTACAGATGAAGAAACTCAGAGGAATAAGAGGGCTTGTCTGAGGTTACACCACACAGCTAGTCAGTGGAAAAACAGACTCACAAGCCAGGGTTACCTGACTCTAAAAGAACGTATCCATCCAGATTGGGTTTTGGGTGTTCAACACTTCATTCCCAGCCCCTAGGAGGGGCTAGTGAGGCTAATTGCAGCCCAAAGGCCACAAACCCACAATTGGCAGAGGCTCCTGTCTCCGGTGGGTAGGGCAGGGGGAAGGGTATGAAGAGAGGGTGCTTTCTTCAGCCTGCTCACACTGCAGCTAGGCAGGACAAACTCTTGCACTCCCACAGGATTTCTGTGGCTGGAATCCCTTGCTCATGCTCCTGGGTCACGTGGTCCCCTTCTGCATTGCTCACCACATCTGCCTGGTCAGGGATATTCATGGCTGTGTACAGCTCTATCATGGCCCAGGAGTGCTTGAACCTGAATTGTCTGGGGGTTTTAGATTTCACATTTAGCCCTGGCCTGATTTGGCTTATGGGGAACTCAGCCAGGGGGTGAGGAAGTTCAGCAAGTTGGTGGAATGCGTTTGTGTTAATCTGAAGTTCTCTTGGACTCGTGAAGTCCTCTTGGGCACGGAGAGGGAGGCTGGTGGTTAGAGGAGTTAGTAGCCAGAAGTTATATTAGCTGCTTTCTGTGAGCTCATGGAAAGCCAGTTTCACTTGGGAGCATTCAGAGCTGGATTCTCGGCCTCACAGGCTGGAGATTATTCCTCAGGAGCTAGGGGGAATCCGTGAAAAATCTAAGAAAAACACTGGGCAACCGGGAGTATTAATCAGTTTGAGTTGCTCCAACAGTACTGTTTTTCAGGGTAAACAGCAAGTATTTTTTTTCACAGTTCTGGAAGCTGGAAATCCATCCTCATATGCTGGCAGGGCTGGTTTCTAGCAGGGCTCCTTCCGTGCAGACATGGCCTCCTCTGCTTAATCTCTTGGTGTCGCTTTTTTTTTTTTTTTTTTTTTTTTTTACAAACGCTTACTATGTTGGCCAGGCTGGCCTTGAACTCCTGATTCTCCTGCCTCAGGCTCATGAGTGTTGGGATTACAGGTGTGCATCACCACACTGACTTCTGCTATGTCTTCTTGTAAAGTCACCAGTCCTATTCGATTAGAGCCCTGCTGTTATGAGCTCATTTCATCTTAATTACTTCCTGTTTGTTTTTTGAAATATAAGCCCAGACTGCCTGGAACTCAACTAGATAGACCTGGCTGGCCTTGAACTCAGAGATCCACCTGCCTCTGCTTCCCAAATGCTGGGATTCAAAGTACGTGCCACTACTTATTTTAATTTTATCTCTATGAGTGTTTTACCTGCATGTATGTAAGTGCCACTACATGTATGTAATGCCCATGGAAGCCAGAAGTGGACGTCAAGTCCCCTGGAACTGAAGATGGAGATTCTGAGTGGTCATGTCAATGATGAGATCTGAATACAAGTCCTCAGCAAGGGCAGTAAGTGCGCTTAACCACTGCGCCATCTGTCCAGTCCCTTAATTACCGTCCTAAAGGAATTCATCTCCAAATATAGTAGCATTGGAGTTAGAGCTTCAACATACAGATTTTGCCGGGGCACAAGTTAGTCTATAATAGGGCCCAAGATATTATTTAAATAAACACTGCTGCTGGGGATCAAAGCTGTGCTTTGATACTTGTGGATGCTCTTGGTCTACAGGGTTCCAATTTCCTGTGTTCTTTAACCTCTAAATTGTCACGGCCCAGTAAGTTGTTTGCTTGGTAGTGCCTAAGGCAAAACAGGTGGGCCATCTCCTTAAGGGACCTCCTGGTGCAGAGGACTCTGATTAATTCACTCCCTTCCTCCCAGCTTTACCTCCCTGAATGTCTTTATCCAGCCCCCCTGGACAAGTCACCACAGGCCTTAGGAGGAGGATTTCTCAAGGCAGGTACAGTCAGTGGTCTGGTGTGAAAGAGAGGCCCAGGCAGGCAGACACAGAGGCCTTGGTGGGGTAAGGTTGGCTGAAAGTAAGGCATAAACAGCACTGCCTGAGCATCCCAAGGACGCAGCAGACAGGAGTCCAGGTTCAAAACCCTCTACCGGCCCCGCACTGCACCTGGGACGACACCTGCCCTCCTCCCTCCCCAGGGCCTGGCAGAGGTGTGCTCATAAACACACAGATTTCATTGAACTCACACAAGGATTGCTTGGTCTCCTAGATGACTCACCAGCCCACCTCCCTCAGGCCATTCTCCAAGTTGGAGCTAAGTCCAGCTCAGTTAAAGGCACTGACCTGACACTGTGATGACTCCCAGATGACTGGACAGATGGTGGTACCCCTAACTGGGAAAGGAAGAGGAGACCGGCATCAGAAGGAGAGCCTGACACAGGGCTGGGGGCACTTCCGGGAGGCAACACACAGCAGACAGTGGGGCGTAGGGCGTGAATGGCCTAGCTACAGTTGGGCACTGTCAGTTATGGATGGGTGGATGATCCCCAAATATAGACAGAACCGAGGCCTGAATGCCACCCTGGAAATGACAGCTATGAGCTTGCGCCTAGGAGAGGCAGAAAAACCTGAAAGAGGCTGGGATGTGGCCAGAGCCGATTTAGTAGTTTCCTGTCCCCCTGCTCCCACATGTCAATGGGGAGTGCTGCCAAGAAGGTAGTGCTGGGGAGATGAAATGATGCCCAGTGCCAGGTCCCTGAACACTGAGGTACCACTCCTGGTATCAAGCTGGGCACACTACTGTGCAGCAGAGCCTCACTGCACCAGGAATAACCCCATCCTGCTCTCTCACCATGGCCTACAGGGTCCACTATCCTACCTTCTGTCACTCACATATGCCAGACACACTGGCCTTTCCTCCTCTCTTTTCCCAGGGCCTTTGCTCTTGCTGTCCCATCTATATGGCATTATCTCCTCCCAGGTCTCCCCAGGGCTGGCTTCTCCACACTCAACTCTCAGCTGAGACCTGCCTCTTCAGAAAGCCTCCTGGGTGCTTTGAGATGATGCAGCAGGTAAAAGCAATTGCCAACAAGGCTGACAACCTGAGTGTGAGCCCTGGGACCACAGTGGAAGGGGAAATCCCTGGAACCCACATGGTAGATGGACAGAACCAACTCTTGCAAACTGTCCCTCGATCTCTATATGTGTACCTCAGCATGTGTGCACCTATACCCACACACCATACACACAATGATAAATAAATCTTAAGAGCAAAAGAGGAGCTAGACAGATGGTTCAGTGGATAAGGGCGCTTACTGCTCTACCAGAAGACTGGAGCTCAGTTCCTAGCACCTACATGAGGCAGCTCACAAATGCCTGTAACTCCAGCCCCCTTGTGGCCTCCATGGGTACTTGCACACATGTGCACAGACACACACACACATACACATAATTAAAATAATTTTTTTTGGTCCATTTGAGACAGGGTCTCCCTGTTGCACCAGTTGGCCTGGAACTGGCTATGCAGACCAGGCTGGCTTTGAACTCAGAGATTTCCTGCCTCCCAAGTGCTGGGAATAAAGGTGTGTGCCACTACATCTTGCTATAAATCTTTTTTTAAAAAAGGTCCTCTGGGAGAGCCCAACCACATTACAGAGTCACATCCATCACTACCAGGAAGATTTTGCTTGTTTGTTTACACACTCGTCTGGCCCTTATCTCACACCTTTATGCTAAAGTGTGAAGTCCATAGGGAAGGGTGCCACGTGGGGAACAGTAGTGACCAGTGTTGGTTGAGCACAGAGGTGAGTTCTGGTCAGATGTCTCCACCCCAGACCCAGTCGGCCTCAGAGGCTGAGAGCTTTTGTCCCCACACTTCACTTGCTTTGCTGCTGGAGACGGAACCCAGAATCTTGCCCAGGCCGGAACAGTGATCCACACCCCCAGCTCTGCCAACACATTTCCAGACCCCCTTTCCTCGGTGCCCTTCCCCGGTCCAGACAGCAGTTTCCGGGCTCTTCATCTCATTTTCTTCTTCTGCCCTCTTCGCCCAGCTACAATCCTTCTCAAGGGTCTAGAAAGACTTGGCACTGTGTCTCAGGGCTCTGGACCTTTGCACAGGCTACAGTCTGTACTGGAATGTCTGTCCTGGCTCTGCCAGCACTTACTACTATCCCAAACAGGCCACATGACTCCTAACTGAAGTAAGGGCTGGGGATGGAACTCAGTGGTAAAACACCTGCCCAGCAGGTACAAGGCCCTGGTTCCATCACCAACAGAGGGAAAGAGGGAGAGAGCACTGCACAAACAGACCCGCCATCCCCTCTGACACAATTTAATCCACTTCCGAGCTTCTATTCTGACAGTCACTTCAGCGCAGGCATTTCCAGGTAAACCAAGTCAGCTATTTCTCATCTTTTACATACTAACACTCCAAGTTTCTTCTTACCTTCCTTTCTCCAGCCCTGGGGCTCAGATTCAGGGTTGGGGAGGCTTCCTTAAATGCCAGGGAAGTGATGGTCACACAGTCCTCAGAGGCAATCTCCCACAGGCCTTCTGCTCCAGGAAGACCTCTGCACCTGAGCCCTAGTTTTGGTCTCTGGGAAAGTGTTTTCTCCTCCTGGGGATTCTGGTCCTGCATCTTTCTCTGACATATGTGAGAGGCCATCACATTGCTGTGTAATGCTGTCTACTAAGCGTACAGCCATTACTAGCCTAATCAGAGTACCTGTGACTACCCACAGGAAATCCCCGACAACATAGGGCTTGCTGACAGCCATATGGGAAGTGGGGATGAGAGGGTCATCAGACCTTCACCTGCTTCCTGCTGCTCTCTCCTGGACCCCTCCCAATTGCAAGTAATTCTGCCCCAACTGCCTATAGTCTCATGAGGCAGAGTACACAGGAGGAAAGTTAACTAAAGAGAGCTTTGGGGAGGTGGTCACTCATGCGGGTTAGGACTTCCCAGTGCTGCTGCTGCTTGGCGTTTGCCTATGTGCCTACAAATAACCCACCCACATTTCTGTATGTAAGTCTAACAAACTCACTGGTTCACTAAGCTGGGCTTGGGTGGAATGGAGACTTTGATCGCTTGCTGGCCTACTGGGGTGAATAAACTTTTGCTCATGTCCCACCTCACCCCCACCCACTGTCCTGAGTCCCCATCACTGCTTCCTCTGTCCCTGCTAGGTGTCCTATAAACCTCTGGCAGCCTTACCTGTCTGCAGGTCTATCAAGATCTTTACTGACTGCAAGGCGAGACCCGGATTTTGTACACCCCTCCTCCGCCAGTTCAGCAGGGTGAAACTCAGTGCTAAGGAATGAAGGTTCCTCTAAAATCACATGTTCAAACTTAATGCTAATGTGACAGGATTAAGAGGCGGGACTTTTAGGAGGTAATTATGTCATAAAGGCAGAGCTTTCCTAAGGGAGGCTGGCAACTTTATAAAAAGGATGGAGAGCCAGGCACAGCAGCACAAACCTATAATCCTAGCATGTTGGAGATGGAGGCAGCATTATCAGGAGTTCAAGGTTATTCTCAGCTACCCAGCTGGTGTGAGACCAGGCTGGGCTACATGAGACCCTTTTGCAAAAAACCACAAACACTGAGGCTGGAGCTGTAGCTTAATTGGTAGAGTGCTTGCCCATATTCAGCAGGCCTTTAACCGGGCTTGGTGGCACATGCCTATAATCCATTCAGGAAGTGAAGGCAGGAAGATCAAGTCATCATCCTTAGCTACTTAAGAGTTCAAGGCCAGCCTGGACAACAGGAGGCCCTATCTTAATAAATAAACAAAAGGCTAGAAACCAGGGAGAGTAGATAGATGCTCACACCACATGTGTAATACCAGCACTCAGGAAGCTGAGGCAGGAGGACTGTTATAAATTCAAGGCCAGCCTGAGTTAAAGAATGAGACACTACACCTTAAATAAACAAACACAACAAAAGAACAGAGCCAGCAAGATGACCTGGTGGGCAAAAAGCCTGAGGACCTGAGTCTGATCTCCAGAACCCAGTGTGGAAAGAACTGGGTTGTCCTCTGACCTCCCTGCCCTTATCATAGCACACACATGCCCATACTCACACATTACGCACACATACTAAAAAATAAAAAGGCTGGGTAGGGTTGGGGTTATAGGTCTGTGAAATAACATTTGCCCAGCAGGTACAAGGTTCTGGGTTCAATCCCCACCGCTGCCCCTCCTCTATAAAAAGCTGGAGCAGGGCAAGTCGGCCCTTTTGTTTCTCCTGCCTGTGAAGACATAGCCTTTTGTTTTAATATTCTGAAATACAAGCTCTACTTTTTATCCATCATCACTGAGTATGAACATGTGCCTGGAACAGTACATGCGTCAAGAGGATAACTCTGTGGAGTCAGCTCCCTCCTTCCACCTTTACGTAGGTTCCATGGATTGACCTCCGGTCTCTGGGCTTAGTTGGCAAGTGCTTTTACCTGCTGACCCATCTCACTGGTCTCTTTGGTATTTTAAGAAAAGGTCTCACTTTGTACCCAGGCTATCCTGAAACTCTTATGTAGTGTAGGTTAGCCTAAAACAATAATCCTCTTACCTCAGCCTCCTTATTGCTGGGATTTTGAGAGTGGGCTGCCAGCTCCTGTCTTCGGTAGCCCTCCTCTCTCCTATGGCAGGGAATGGAGGAAGGCAGGTCCCTGGGGGCAGCAGAATCCGCTGTTAGGACCTTTAGGCTTCTGCTTATGATTCCAACTCAGTTTTGTGCTTGGTGACAGCATCTGGGTTCAGAGCCCAGCCTCAGAGGGTGATGCCAACTTTCCCACAGTTGGGGGCAGGGCAGAGAAAGCATCCTGGCTGGGAGTCAGCCTGAGGATGGTTCTCTGAAGCAAGAACAGCTGGGCAGGGAGAGCCAACCTGGGTTCCTGACAGAGAGAAATGCACAAGCTGGTTTCTGCTTCTCCAAGGCCTGAGAAGGAAGGCATAGGTATACCCAAAGCCTTTCCTGGGGTGCCCCCCAGTGGCCTTTGGGAGAATTACATCCACTCAAGGGTCTAGTTCCAGCTAAACCGCTAGATCAGGAGAGTGGCTTCCCCACTGCCATTCTATTGATAAAGTTGAGGTTCAAAGGCGTGGGAGACTTGTCTCAACTCAGGGTGACTGCATCACCTTTGGAACCTCACTTGTTAAGTGCCTTCTGAGTCCAAAGAGGCAAGTCTCCAGAGCTGAAAGGGCACGTACATTCCATTTCTGGTCAGATGCCTATACCAACAGTTGTCTCCTCCCCCCAAAGTCCTCAGTGGTGCTGACACGTTCAGCAAGGGTGAAATCAATCCTCCCTTAACACTCACACAAGAATGCTGGCCTGCTGTAGCCACTGGTGGGGCTGCAGAGGGGCAGTAGACACTACTGACAGACGGCAGGCCCTAGCTAGAGATGTGGGGGCAGAGGAGTGAAGAGGCTCAGAAGCAGGGGCAGCCCCAGTCACAAGGGGCTGGTGGGTTCTGAGGTGATGCCACTTTTCTTGCCTGGACCCAAGGGACTTTGTTCAGGCTCCTGTGAGGAGTAGGAGAGATGATATTAAGGCGTGGGGTCAGGACAGTGGCCTGGGTCAGTGAATCTGCACTGCCTCCCCTGTAATATGCACTCAAATGAGCAGGGCCTTCCTGGCTGGAGAGGGCTGTGCTGGGTCAGAGGAGTCTCAGCGGCTGAAACCGTACCTTGTGCCGGCTCAGTGCGAGCCTTTTTCCTACACACGTCAGTGTATCCTCTTGGCTCTGTAGAGCGATGAGCAGTAACGGGGGAGCAGAGGTCAGCCACTATCTGCTGTGTCACCTCAGTACCCCACAGCCCTGTGTCCTCTTCTCTGCTTAGGCGGTTGATAGTGCAAAGGCTGTCCTGGCCCTTGGGCCTTTGCTCCAAGTTCATAATTTCTCTTGGGTCTTCATCAGAGGGTGATACTGAGGATCTGCAATTCCAAGTCCTCCAGACATGACAGAGACAGCGCAGACTGAGTGGTGCTGCCCAGGGAGGCGGCTTTCCTCACCAAGCACAGCGCTCCACGAGGACAGCACCCGGCCAGCCACTTTGTTTCCAGCCTGCACGGCCACTCCTCCACCTGCCACTCCTCCACTCCTCCACCCTCCACTCCTCCACTCCTCCACTCCTCCACCCTTCCACTCTTCTCCAACCCAGTGACTTCCCTCTCCTGCACTAATGAAACAGTTACAACAATTCAGTCCATTTTTGTTTTATTTGTTAAATTGCTAAAAAGTCATCAGGGGAAAACATTAACAAAATGAAATTGACAGATTTAAATATTCACGGAGTCATTTTCATTCCTACACTGGTATGTGCCTAAAATGACTATCAGGGTGAGCCACCTGGCACCCCTGAGTTGTATGGGAAACATCACTCACAGCACCAGCTTTGCCAGGGCACAGTGAGCGTGCACTGACATGAGCCCTGGTTGGTGGGAAGGGTAGAACGAGCAGAGAGAGCACAGTAGAGCCAAGGAGAGGCTGGCTCTCATTCACAAGGAATGCGGTGAGGGAGCCACTCACTGGAGACAGGCAGAACATGCCTTCTGCAGTGCCGGGAGGCCGGGCTTCCTTGACCTGGACACCTTCCGATCCTCCCCATTGTCTTGTGTGCTGTGAGGCCACAGATAATGCAAAGCAGAGTACATCACCATGCCAGGGTCACCACAAGGACAAGGACAGAGAGACAGACAGACAGACAAACCAACCAGGCATTATCATTCTGAAGAGGGACTGCGAAGCTGGACGACACCCAGAAGGACGAGGTGAAGGAAAGGGAGCGGTCCCTGGTTCTCTGCTGGCCAGTGCTTTTTGTCAGCCAAAGTCAAGAATTCTTGTAGTGCTTTTCTTTCTCCTCCTCTTCTTTCTTGATTCTCAAGAATTCCAATACTGCTCCTAGGTAGTTCAGTTTTAGTTCTCAGAATAGCCCAAACACAGAGGGTTGGGAGGAGTAAGCCCAGTACTGCCTTAAACAAAACTCAAGTTTGTTTCCACATCTTATTGGTGCTCCCAAAATGTAGGTGGAGGTAGGGTTGTGGAGCCCACACTCCAAGGATGGAAGGTGGAAACAGGAATGAAAACACAGGATGCTCTCTGCTGCAGCACATGTGAAATGGGAGAACAGGAAGCTCTGCTCAAGAGCAGAACAGAGACTACAACTCTTAGATGAGGTCAGCAAGTGACTGGTGAAGTTAACATGACCCAAGGGTTCTCAAGGCACACTTGCAGGAATGGAAGGGGTTAAAGCTTCAAGTAGAAACAAGATGTATCTTAAATACTTAAATACTGATAAATATCTGCTTTAGGTGCTCCTGAGGGTTCAAAAAAAAATTTTTGCCTCATGTCTCTTAGTGAATTTTAAGACAAAATTGGTGTCATGTCAGAGAAGTTGTGGTTAAACCTGAGCTGATGACACTGTAGGAACACTCACCTATGCTGAGACACCCGAAGTCCTACTATACACTTGCAGTCTCATGAGGGCTGAGGAGACAATCACCTTTGATGGGACTGTGTTGAGTCACACACCCACAATGCCCAGGAGCCACCAAGTCCTACTTTGCTGGGTGCAAAGCTTGCTCTAATTTCTCTTGAGGGACTGGCTGCAAGCAGAAAGCCTGATTCCCAGCATTACTGGTAACACCAGGATGCCAAGGAGTCAGAAGAACCAATCACTTTCTAAGAGAATCTGCATTGCTGACACCTGCCTACCTGGGAAAAGCAGAAAGAATCAACAGGTTTGCAGCTTCTTAGGAAGGCCACAGGGCACAGGGAAGGACTGCAAAGTGGAGATGCTGAGCTTTCAGGTGCCAATAACTTTAAGTGGAAACTGAGTTTGGAGGCACTGTTCATGCACAAACACATCACAAACAAGGTTCAGCGAGAGCAGCAAGGCTGGAACTGCTTATCTCTGGGCTGGCTCAGTCTGGTAGATCAGATCCCACGAGTCGGAACAGTCTTGCCAAAAGACCAGTAGCGACCACAGAGCAGAGTTTGGAAAGCCAAGTGTACGGAACGCCACAGGAAGTAGGCACATGGTTGTCTCCTCATCTGAGGGGCTCAGAGAGCAGTTTTGGAACATGTCTCTCTCCATGAGCTGGCCCCTTCCGGAGCTTTCCTACCAGGACCACCAGAGCAAAGCCAATGTCTAAGGAAAGACTCAGCTCGATGAAAGAGATACATCGCAGCTTACTGGATGGGCTGCGAACACAGGAAAAGGGCAGGGTGGGGCTAGGAAACACGGTGTTTTGCAATTCTGATTTTAAGGCAAAATTAAAATCTTCTACCCACTGATGAGAAATCACCATACTGCATGGTGTCATTTGAAATAAACTTATTTTGATGTTTCCTCTGTGTCATGGTTGTGGTTTAGAGACTTGTAACTTATAAATTTCTACATCCAAAGGTGGGCTATTGGTTCTATGCATTTCCTCCCAGAAATGAGGAGAGAGTAAAGACGAAGCCCTGTGCTGCATGGGGACACGTCAGGGAGATAAGCAGCGAGGGAGCTGCTCCCAGGTCAGCTGTGGGTTACGGAGCTCAACGCCCGACACTGAGCCCAGTCACTTGTCATAGCAAGGCAGAAGAATGTGTGTCAGCAGTGAGAAGCCACTTCTCTTTCTGGTTTTGGACAGGCTTTCCCTACTCCCAGCCTATCTGAAAGTCACTCTGTGGAGCAGCTCTCACAGAGATCTGCCTTCCTCTGCCTCCTGAGGGCTGGGAGGCTCTGCTATCAGGTTCCCTTTTACCATCTGTTCCTGCTGTCTGCTCGTGGAGGGGTGTCCAGTGTAACTGCGTACAGAAGCCCACAGGGAGAAGGGCAATCTTTCAGTGCTTCAGGGACACTTTTATACGATCCTGGTGTGTTTGTTTTGCTTCTGTTTCTTTTTTTTTGGAGACAGGGTCTCACTATGTAGCCTCCTGGCCTGGAACCTGCTAAGTAGAGAGGCAGACATCAAACTCAGAGATCCGCCTGCTTCTGCCTCCTAAATGTTGGGACTAAAGGTGTACATCGACACACCCAGCTTTGCTTCTGGTTTTGTTGTTGTTTTTGAGACAAGATCTCAATATGCAGCCTAGGCAAGTCTTAAGCCCAAAATTCTCCTGCCTCTGCCTCCCAAATGTTAGGATTACAGGTGTGAGCCACCACATTAGGTTGACACCGGCCTCCTAGTAATACCAGAGAAAACATTTCTGAGAAGCATGTTCTGACATCTATAGGAAACTAAGCTTTGTAAAAGAAACAAAATGACAAGTGTTGGATTAAAAATAAAATCCAAAAAAATAAAATGCCAAAACCAAAATAAAACAAAAAGCAAAATAAAACATCCCAAACTACCAAAGGACAGGGGAGCAGCCTATAGACAGAAAAGGTCGTCTCTGAGGACCCAACTGTAAAAGGAGAACAAATATTTTTTTTTGGCAATTTGCAACCAAACACGATTGTCAGAAAATTCCATAATCAGACAGGTGTTTTCTGAGATGTAAGGAGCACTCAAAAGACCAATGGACACCAGCAGACAGATGTTGGCTGTATAAGCATTATTTCACCATGACTCCAGGATGTGGGGGAACATTGTCTCCTGTCAGGTGACTTCTCTCAATCACAGGGCAGAAGGGACTGGACACAGGGTGCTTTGCAGAGCTGTCACGGGTCCTCAAGGTTAACAGGAAGGGGGATGATGGCTGTCTCTAAGTGACTGTACCCTGCAGCACCTGCAGCATGAGGTCTGAAGCCTCTTCCTTTGTGCCTGTCTAGGCGCATCGTTTTCTGACTCTGAGAAGGCCACAGAAAAGGTTTACAGGGGCTCTTCAGGTTCTCCTGGGAAGTTACTGCTGTTAGTCTGCTCCCTAACTTCTTGGCCTAGTTATCAGCAAAGGAGAAAAGGACATCGCAGCCTCTGCTAAAACACAGCAACAATTTTGTCTGAACCAGGACAGAGATCTCTCCTATGTCTGTAAACAGTTGGCTATATAATATATACGTATATATTTATATATAATTTTTTTTCTTAATGGAGATTTGATCCCAGTCTGGAGTGAGTCAGGCTTGGAATCAGAGTTTTGGTTTGTGGGAGTAATGCTGTTGTCTTCCCAATTCTCAGTCCAAATGCTCACACATTGGAAAATTCCAAATTAAAAGCCACAGAAAAGGGAGGGGTTTTGAACATATTATCTCTTTGCTCGAACAAAGTACAAGGCGTTTGTTTTTGGATAGTACTTCACATTCTGCTTCTTGTCCATGAGTCCTCCAAATATGATGAGCTCTCCTCTGCCTTGCACCACTGTGTGCAGGCTGGTTTCAGGAGGCCCGACCACAGAACTGCTATTAAACACTTTCCATTTGACCCGGCCCTTCTCCTTGGTGTCTTTAATGTCTAGCACATACATCTGCATGGGCTTACAGTTCATACTCTGGTACAGGGGTTTGCCAACATTGAGAGATTGTGGAGGGTGGTGGCCTAGACGTCGGGCAATTGGGGGTAAGGAATGGCCATCTCCTTGAGCTGGTCCTGGGCGTGGGATGGGCACTGTTTCTCCACTGCTCAGGTTCTGACTCCCAGGGGAACTTGGAGAAGACCCAAGAGGAGGACTTAGTGCTGCGGAAGCAGAGGAGCCTTTGGATGACATTGCTTTAATGGCTTCCAGACTCCGACGCAGGGCACCAGGGGACACAGCCCCTGCAAGGGCACTGGCCACATGTGGTGGGGTATGAACACCATTGGTCTGTTCTGGAGGATGTCTGATACTCCCCCCAACTGTCCTGTTGTCTGTGCCATCCACATGACTGCTACTGGAAGCAGATTTCAGGTCCCAGTTCAGATCTATTGACCCTAATCTCAGGTCCTTCTGATCTGGTAGAGACCCTCGTCGGGGAGCCAGAGAAAGTCCCAGTTTTAGGTCATATCCTTCAGAGGCAGATGGAGTGCTTGGAGACACGGCCTGTACAGGGCTGTCTAAGGAAGCGCCCCCAACAGCTGCTGTTCCTGGAGACAAGCTCCCACCATTGAGAATAGGAGAACCATCTCCTCTGGCTGGGGAGAGGCTCCCTTCTCGGGAACCTGAGGGAGTCTGCCTTTGAGCCCTGGGTCTCAGTGTTCCCCAGCGGCCGTTAACACAAGGAGCTTCATCCACACTCCTCACTGGAGATTGGGATCGGTACTCTCGGGTTTCGGGAACCAGGGCAGGAGGAGTGGCACTGATAGGTGATGGGCGAGAGTTCAAACTGGGACTGAGGGGTGCTCTCCCACTAGGAGCCTGGCTGAAGACCACCACACACTGTCCCACCTGGAAGACAAAGACCTGTGCTCACAGCTTTGCCCACAATTCCCAACACTCACACAGCTATCAAACATGGTCATCAGGAACAGGCCAGGCATTTTGTAGGCCTGACACGTGGAGATGAAAGTAGGAGCCTCTATGCTGGCTAGAAAGGCAGACGGGTATGGGAACAACTGCTTCTACAGTGTGAGGTACTGCCATTAGCTGTGTCTGTGGCATGGGAGTAGAGGAAAAGGAAGATTCAGTTTGTTTGAGGGATCGTGGGGGACAGTCTTTAGACAAAGGGATGCTCAAAGCTAGGGCTTAAAGGAATGAGCAGTTCCCACCTAAGTTTTCCCATCAAGTGGCTCTACATAGGAAATGCTAAAGAAGCTATATGACACCAAGCTTCTCTCTGCTGCCATATCAATTTCCCTTAAAGTATAACAAATTAACTTGGCTTTCCAGTTTAGGCCCTCTTCTGCTGGCCAGTCAGTTCTCTGCTTACCCGGCAGGCTGGATGGCACCACAGTTCTGGGGCGCCATGGTCTTCATTTTCTACCTTGAGTGGCTGCCAGGCCCACAGACTGGAGTGCATGTGCAGCAGCCAGGCATCCTTGAAAAGCTGTAAGAAAAGGACCAAAAAGAGAGCTCAGGGGACGTGCACAACACACAGGCAGAACCACTGCCTCAGCTCCAAACTTTAAACATTTAAACAGTTAAATTTATCTATCTATCTGCCTACCTACCTACCTATCTACCTACTTATTGTGTGCGTCACAAGCTGTCTCCAAGCTGTGCTGGCTGGCAGTGTCTAGCCTTTGCAGAATGAACAGCATTCATTCTCGGTTACTGGGTCGGTTGCGTCTGCATTTACTATTCATTTCTTCATTCATCCATCATTTGCCACTGATGGTCCTGGCATGTGGAACTGTTCTTGTGACTCACGCATCAACTGTAACTGTTTTTTTTGTTGTTGTTGTTGTTTGCCAATGATCCCATGTGTGTGTGTATGTGAGTGGGTGTGTGTTTGAGTGAGTGTGTGAGTGTGTGTGTGTGTGTAATGGGGTACAGGGCAGAGGAGAAATAATACGTAATTATTTCTGCAAAGAATGTAGAAAAAGGCCAGAACATATGAAGGCTATGCACCCAAAGTTGAGAAAGCATCCTCACAGTGAAAAGGCACAGGAAGCTTCTCGTCCGTGCTTGCTGAACAAGCACATAGTGTGTGTATGAGAACGTCATTTAAGCCATACTCACAGCATTGGGACCGCCACACCCTCCAAGGATTAAGATAGTTGCATCATCTATAACAATCTGGGGAGGGGAAGAAATTTAAAATAAACTATAAAGACACAGGTATCTGATTTCCCATGCTTCAGTGACATATAAGTGAGTTAATTACTGCAAGCTCTCTATTCTCCCCAAACCATGTCAGTTCTCTCCCTTTGAACAAATTACTGATGATTCATCTAAACAGACACATTCTAACTTGAACAAATATTAACATAAGAGTGTCAACCACATAAAATGTGGAATTCTCTTTAGAAATGAAGTATCAAAGTAAATGCTTTGGGGAGTGGCATCATCTAAAGCCACTATAAACAATACAATCCATCAGAAGCTGAAAACTAATAACAGCAGGGGGGTGGGGATAAATTTTCTTTGGCTTAGTGTAATTGTACACAGGCATCTTACCTGACCCCCTCCCTCCCTTTCCCATCCTAACTGACAGATGCTACCAAGTTTGCTTAATATTTTAATTCTTGAGCACCTGAGATTGTCCACCTCGGGGATGAGGACTTGGGCCTGAGATGTTTGGCTTGGACCATGCCCATTGCTCCAGGTCAAGGACCCAAACATCGTTGCTCCTGTGAGGTAAGGACAGAATTAATGAGGAAACTGGGAACTCCAAGGACCACAACGGTGGGTGGGAAGTTTCATATGCCTATGCCCAGCCTGGAAACTTACACCATTTCATACACAAAGATTGTCTGGGCTCTAGGAGGTTTCGGAGATGGTCTCTTCAGGGTTCAGGGGCTTCAGAATAAAAAAAGACCAAAACTGAATCCCATTTCTGCAGACTACCTTTCGTATCCTTTCCTATGGAGCAAAAATACTGCTCCTCTTGAGAATATAGACACAGGTTTGTCTATAAAGGCTCCTTAAGCAGAATGTTGTGCTGACAATCAGCATGTAAATCTGTCTTGAGACCTTTAAACCTTTGATCTTTCCATGATCGTAAGATCTCATGAGTCGTGTCTGCAGACACACTGGGACCCAAAATACAAGTTTTTTAATGACAGCAGGAAATAGCTACCGGTCAAGCTATCATCTTTCAAAAATAAAAGCCACAAGGAGAGAAAAATAAAAGATTCTAAAGGCATCTCTGTCATTGTGAAGGAGCTAAAATAATCTTTACTGACTCCGACTACAAAGAGTAATTTCACAATGGCTCAGGAAAGATGCAGATGGAACCATCACCATCTCCTACACTCAGGAAAGCAGTATGACTTTGGCATGGTGTCCACATGCATGGTAACCCCAGCCCTCAGAAACTGAGGCAGGAGGATTTCACGAGTTCAGAGATAGACAGGGCTACAAAGCAAGACTGTCTCAAAAAACAAAACAATAAAAAGCAAGGAGCAGGAGAGAGATGGCGCTTGGCTGGCAGTCTCCATCTCACAGACACCTCGTTAAGTCTTCTGTTCACAGAAAATGATTCAAAAAATAAAGGCTACAAAACTTAAGCCCTAAATCTCACATCTGGGGAACAGCTCTTTTTATCTTTCTCTGCAACAAACTTATTTATTATTTTTGTTGGTTTGGTTTTTTTGGGGGAGGGGGACGGGATAGACTCTTATATAGCACAGGCTGGCCTCAAACTTGCTATGTAGCTGAGGATAATTTCTGCTCCTCTATAATGATTTCAAAACATGAAGCTGGTGAGCCCTGTCAGAAGGCAGGCTTGGGTCTGCAATGACATTTTTGTTGACAGCATCAACTACCATTTCAAAGCATAGGAAAAATGAGCACTGCCATGGTGGCTTCTGCTCACCAGTCAGCAGTGTGGATGGACTGTTCTGACTCTTGACTCTGGCTGAGCCAGGTATACAGAAGGCTCACTGACAGTTTTGTCCCCCCCCCCTTTTTTTTTTAAATATTTTATTTATTATTTTCATTTATGTGTATGAGTGTAATACCTGCATGCAGGTAGGTATACCCATGTCATGCAATGTCTGTGGAGGTCAGAAAAGGGAGTCCCCTGGAATTGGAGTTATGGACAGTTGTTAGCTGCCATGTGGGTGCTGGGAATTGAACCTGGGTCCTCTGCAAAAGCAGTCAGTGCTCTTGACCACTGAGCCATCTCTCCCAGCTCCGATTTTCTTGTTTCTACCCACTCTCCCAAATCACCCTCTAACCCAATTTGAGAGTCCATAATTTCCACCCATCCTATCAATCTGCCTGTCTCCTGAAGGGCCTGAGCTAGGTCATAAAGCACCCTGCTTCTTGGAAGGAGATCTTCTACAGGCCCCAAACAGTAGACAGGATGGAGGGTTCACAAGAACATGATCCTATATATACCAAACAGTAAAAGATTTTTGAATTTTTCGAGCAAGTTTTCCAACTTATAGGTCTATGACTAAGGGACCAAAGAACTGAATGCTGGGGTAAAATAACTAACTGGATTAATGAAACCATGCTCAGAAACACCAACCTTGACTAGTTCACTGTTCTGACATGCTAAAACCAGTTACCTTCACATTAATATGACACAAAGCAAATATACTTACATTTGCCGAGACCCTAAAGAGCCACCAAAGACAATCATTTTATCCTCTATCACACAGGAGGAATGGCCAGCCATGGGAGGAGGTCCATGGGTGGTTACAATGCAATTCCACCTAATGTGACAGACAAAAGGAAGCCAAGCAGTCAGCACCATCTGTTCCAGATCTCACAGGCTTAAGGCACAAAACTGTAATAAGCATGCACTCCTAGCAGAGGCAGTAACAGGACAGTAAAGGGAGCAGACACTTAGGCTTTTCCCATAAAGCCAGTTATATCTACTTGCAAGTTTCCAAGAACCACATACCAGGCGTGAATGGAAGTTCCCAGAAAAAACCTGCATGTTAAAACCATACCTTCTGCAAAGGCTGATCAACTGACTGGAACTTCAGTGATTGTAGAGTTTGGAATGTTGCAGGTCCAGGGCCTAATTCATTTATCTTGGGCCATCTTTAGAAACTAAATAGACATTCCTTGCCCACCTGTTTCTGACTTAACATTAGATGACTGAAAGATAAAAACCTTTTGGAATGTATTACCTTAGCAGACCACCAGCTTTCACCCACCTAAAGGCTAAAAAAGCACATCAGATGGCACCCAGGGCCTGGAGCAGAATTCTCCCCACTTTGGTAGGACTGCCTCTCTGATGTTTCCACCAATGTATTTGAAAAGTGTCTTGTTTTTCTTTGTTCTGTTACTATAAAAATGTTGTGAAACTGTTACGCTATTAGAACACAGAATTTGGGGTAACCTGAATCTGTGTTCCTAAGCCATGGTCATTTATATTTGGCTTCAGAATAAACTATTCCATATTTCCTTTGAGGTGAGAATTGTGTTCTTGCATCTACACACGCAACACTACAAGGAGCAGAGTTGTGCTGTCACTACAATGGAGTGGGAAGAGCCATCTGGAGCCATACTGCTCCTGGGAAAGGTGCTAAAAAGCAGAGGACCCTGTCAATTGGCATATTGAAATAGGTCTCCTTTACTTTCCTCCTTGGAGAAAAAGTTCTAGACGACCTAAGGGCATCCTGTAAAGTACCTGAACTGTAAGTAGACTCTGGTTGTATACCCCCCCACTTGGGGGTTTATAGGTTTTCGTTTTCAGTCTTTTTGAGACAGTGTCACCCTATAGCCCCAGCTGTCCTGGAACTCACTATGTAGACCAGGCTATCCTTGAAGTCATAGTGTGTGCTGGGATTAAAGGCAGATGCCACCACGTCCGGATTTTGTTTATAGGTAATTTTTTTAAAAGATTTAATTTTTATTTATATGTATGTGTGTGTGTTTGAGTATATGCCACATGTACGCCAGTGCCCATGCAGTCCAGAAGAGGGTTGGGGCTAGGGTTACAGAAGGTTGTGAGATGCCCAACATGGTGCTGGGGACCAAACTTGGGTCTGTTGCAAGAGCAATACATGCTCTTAACTGCTGAGCCATCTCTTCAGCCCCTCCAAGGAATTCTGACACAAAAAGATATAGTATTCATTGATCTAAAACCCCTTTCCTGAGGCCAATGAGATGGCTCAGTGAGAAAAGGTGCTTGTCACCAAGCCTGATGACCCAAGTACAATCCCTGGGACCCATATGGTGGAAGGAGAGAACCAACTCCTGCATTTGCCTCTAACCTCTGTATACGTGTCATGGCATGCATGACATACACACACACACACACACATATGTAATAAAAATAAACTAATTTCTTCCAGATTCAGCACAACTTATCTTTGTGGCTTACCAGTTTTTAGATGGTGAGTAGGTGTGAATTTCATCAAAGAACCTCTCTGGCTGGTGGAGGGGATAAGGGCTTGGCCGTGTCCAGCCCCCAAAGAGCACGAGCAAGTCCTTATACACGACCAGAGTTGCTCCAGCTTTGGGGGAGGGGTAGGACCCTAGGAGAAGGCAAGAGCACCAAGTGAGGCTTCAGAGGCTAACATCAACTCACCGTTAGGCCAGTCACAGATCATCTTTTCCTGGACGGACAAGATGAGAACAAACACCATCAAGCCCAAGGGGAAGGAAAGAGAAAACTGGGTTTGCAGGTCTGAGAGAGAGTCACTACTGATTTATACATATTAACACTCAGCACAGAGAAAGCCAAATTAGAGGACAGTTACTCAGCTTCTTTCAGAAAGCAGAGAGGGGTAGCTATCCCAAAAGGCTATTGGAGTTATTCAATACAAATGGTCCTCAACTTACGTTGGCTCAACTTTATAATGCTGCTGCTACAGTGAAACATTCAGTGGAAATTCTACTTTGAATTCTGATCTTTTACTATGTTAGTACTACATAGTATAATACTTTGTTGAGAATGTTGGGTAGTGCAGGGAAACCTCAGCTCCCTGTCAGTCTCATGGTCACAAGGGTACCCAATTGACACTCTATACCATTCTGTGTGGCTATGTTACTGTATTTGATAGCATAGGTATATTAAGTATACTTTCAACCCATGATAGGTTTATTGGGACACAGCCCTGTTACAACTCATTTCAAGGGCACCCTCAGCTACATAGCAAGTTTGAGGCCAGTGCAAGTAACAAATGTCTCATAGGAACATTAATTTTTCAGAGTTTTTTGTCTTTTGAAATAACAATTGCTATCTCCACTAATTTCTCATTCCATATATCACAGTTAGTATGGTCAAAGTAATTTCTTTCAGTATCTAGGAGTCATAAGATACTAGAATATAAAAATATTTATTGCTATTATTCTTTTTTTTTTTGAGACAGGGCCTCACGTAGCCCAGGCTGCCCTTAAACTAGCTACGTAAGGCAAGCACTCTACCAAATGAGATACATTCCTATTCCCATGATCTGTGTTTCTTTAAGCCATCTGTATCTTCAAACTGTCTATATTGTTTCCTGTTGAAACAACAGAAAAACCCAATGAGAAAAATCTAACAAATACAATGATATAGTTAAGAATTGATGTCACAGCTGGGTTTGGTAGCACATGCTATTAATCCTAGCACTAAAAAGGTAGGTGGATCTCTGTGAGTTCAAATCCATCCTGGACTATATAGTATGCTCCAGGTTAGCTGGGATATAAGGAGACCCTGTCTCAAAAAAGATAAAAAAAAAAAAAAAATTTTGTTGTCATCCTAAAATGACTCAATTTGTGAAATACAAAGCACAGCTTCACATCCTTAAAGCTCGCTGGGAACTCATAGGTGCAGTGAAATTGCTTGTTTGCATGTTTAAAAAAACAAAAACATACTCAAATGAAATGGGTAACAAGTTGCAGCATTAGTAACTTAAACCCTCCAGTCTAAAAAGTGGATCTGCTCCCAGGCCCTGGAGATTGGCTCTTATAGTTAGGTGTGTGAAGCAGTATACCAAGGGTCTCCCCAAACAGTCAACATAGAAACAAACAATACAAATTATAAATGTAGATTTGGCAACCTGTCTCAAAATCTCTATGGCACATATGCTTTGACCCAGTGATTCCATTTCTAGGGATTAACATAGTAAGATAGTTCAGCAAATTAAAAAAGGAATAGATCTAAAGGTGCTCATTTACAGCATTTAAGTAAGTCAAAGAACATCTTCATAAGAGAACACCATATAACTATTAGATAACACATGCCTCAATTAGCCAGAATGCAAGAGCCTCTCTCCCTGTGTCTTCCCAAGGAAGATGACTTGCCTGGATGCAGGTGAGGAACTGTCCCCCAAACACACCAGTTCTTGGGAATGCACTGAAGTGAAGCACCTGCTTTAACTGGTTTAGTTGGGATGTTCCAATGATTCAGAGAAATGCAGAAGAAACCTGGTTGGGCAAGAGTTTTCAAACAGTGCACAAAACCAGTCACCAATTCATTTGGCTTAGAGATCCACCCACAGCTTCAATTTTGACTGGAATAATCTTGACAACAGACTGCTGGGAGGATGGCTACCTACAAGCCACCTAACATCTTCAAAAATCCTAGGAAACCCTAGAGGGCATGCTTGTTGCTTCAGGGTAAGTATAAGCGCTCCCCAAGCACTAGAAGATATCCCTTATTGTATCTTGAACAAGAACAGTATTCCTATCTTTTTAGCTTTGATTTTTTTTTTTCTGCATTTATTTGCTTTGTGTGTTGGGTGCACACATGGTCATGAGGATACACAGTTGATCTTCTACACCTTTCTGTTTGGCTATGTCACAGTGTTTGGTACACTAGGTATATCAGGTGTGCTTTTAGCTCATGATGGGTTTATGATGAGCATGTGGAGGTCCCAGGACAACTCGCAGGAGTTGGTCCTCTCCTACCATGTGGGTTTTGAGCAGTGGACTCAGGTTGTCAGGTTGGTGGCGAGCACCTTTACCTGCTAGGGCATCTTGTCAACACCGCGTTTTATTCTGTATGCCCATTAGCACATGAAAATTCAACCTTTTTTTTTTTTTTTTAAATCAGATTTTCCTTTGGGGTTGGAGAGATGGCTCAGCAGTTAAGAGCATTGACTGCTCTCGCAGAGGACCTGGGTTCAATTCCCAGCACCCAAATGGTGGCTAACAACCATCTGTAACTCCAGTTCCAGGCGATGATCCAACGCTGTCTTCTGACATCTGCACATATTGCACAACACAGGTGCACTTACACACACACACAAACACACGCAGGCAATAAACTCATACACATAAGAAATAAAAATAAGATAAATTCAAAGATTTCCTTTATTTTAAAAAATATTATATCATATTATTTATTTTTTAGTCTTTTTGAGACAGAGCATCCCTGTAGCCCCAGGAACTCACTATGTAGACTAGGCTGGTCTTAAACTCACAGAGATCTGCCTGCCTCCAAGTACTGGGATTAAAGGCATATGCTACCACATCTGGCTAGTATTTTTAATTTTATGTGTATGAGTATATTGCCTGCATGTATGTAAGTGAACCCATGTCATGCAATGCTCATAGGTGAGAAGATGGTGTCAGAGTCCCTGGAACTAGAGTTATGGATGTTTAGCTACCAAGTGGGTGCTGGGAACCAAACTCGGGTCTTGTTAAATAATTACGTTCTGGGATTGGCACGATAACTCGGTAAGTAAGAGCACTCTGGACGCTCTTACAGAGGACGAGGATTCAGTTCCGGAACCTACACGTGGCTGACATGTTCGTAGTGCTCTTTCAGCCTCCATGGGCACTGTACCCATGGGCACACTCACATACACGCAGGCAAAATACTCATACACATAAATAAAAATAAAGAAGGCAAAAATAATTATTTTTAAACTGTGTGCCTCAGGGAGATGGCTCAGTTGATAAAGTACTTGCTGTGTAAGCATGAGTTCGGACCTCTAGCAGCCAAGTGAAAGCCAGGCGAGGCAGTATACATGGGTAATTCCAGGGCTGGACAGGCAGAGAAAGGAGGATCTCTGGGGACCAGGAGCTCCAGGTTCAGTGAGAGACCCTGTCTCAAAATATAGGGTGGAGAGTGAATGAAGAAAACACTTGATGGCCTCCACAAGTACATTCCCACGTGTATACACGTGGCCCCCAACACACATATATAAAAGTACCGTGTTCCTCTACTTTTATTATTTTAGAACTGTGTTGAAGTTTTATGAAGTGCAAACTGAAAGTGGCAAGTGACAAACATTTAGTAACAACTAAGTTACAGGCACCGCCAGGCACTGTTCCAAGTGCTGTTAAGTGTAATGAAATCATTCAGTTCTTACAAACCGTACCAGATTGGCATTTACTGTCCCCAACATCTGAATAAAGAAACTCAGGCACAAAGTGATAAATATCCCCAAGGCCACATGCCTGGTAAACTGAAGAGAATTCAAATCTAGGCAAACTGACCCCACTTTAAAATAATCTATTTTTCCAACATGTGTTTACATGCATAAAAGAAAATCTCAGACAATAATAGTTTATCGTTCTGGGGAATTTTTGCTGTTGCTGCTGCTTATATATTCAAACAAGGCCTTACTATGTAGCCTAGCCTGGCCCGGAGCTCACACCTCTCCTGCCTGAGTGTCCTGAATGTTAGGATTATATGCATATGCCCTGTCTCAGCTGATGGCTCTGCTCTTAACTGCTGAGCCATCTCTCCAGTCCCCTTTCCATTTCAACTTTTAAACATAATAAATAAATTGAAGGCACTCTTATTTACTGCTTTATTTGATCTGCTTAGTGTGAATACACACAGGTGCTGATGAATAATTACCAGTACAGGGTACTTGGGATTGAACCAAGAGCCTTGCTACTGAGCTCTCTCAGCAGATCTTTTTTCTCCCTATTTTTCTGAAACAGCGTCTTATACACTAGGCTAGCCCTGAACTTGCTATGTAGCCAAGGATATCTTTAAACATTGGATTTTCTTACTTCTTAGATTTACTGATTTTTATTTATGTGTATGTATGTGAGCCTGTGTAAGAACATGTGCACTACATGTGTGCAGGTGCCTATGGAGACCAGAAGAGGGCATTATATCCCCTGAAACTGGAGTTATAGGTAGGTGTGAGTGACCATGTAGGTTCTGGGAAGTGAACCAAGATCCTCTGCAAGAGCAATAAGCATTCTGAATCACTGAGCTCTATCGAGCCCCATGAACTTCTGATTCCCTTAGTGCTGGGATTCAGATGTGTGCTAACACATCTGGTTTATGCAGCAATGATACTTAAACCCAGGGTTCACACATGCTAGGCAAGCATTCTACCAAACTGAATTTCTTCCCTGGCTTCTTTTGTTGTTGTTGTTTTGAGATAAGGCCAGATCTTACTAAGTTGGCCAGCCTGGCCCACTGCAGCCCAAGCAATCAAAGGCACCCCATGAGACACAGAAACAAATGAAGATGGAAGGTGGGCTTCCTCTTTTTATTTTCCTCAAAGTAAAAGTGAAAAAGAAGTCAGGCACACCTTTAATCCTAGCACTCAGGAGGCAGAAGTAGGCAGATCTCTGTGAGACTGAGGCTAGCCTGGTCTACATAGTGGGTTCCAGGCAGGCTGGGGCAAAAAGACCGAGAGAAAAAAAAAAAAAAAACTCAATGGTAGAGCATTTGAATATCACGCACAAGACTCTAGGTTCAAGTTCTAGTATGCACATAACATATACATATATGCACACATATACATACACCCAGAGCCATGAACAAACATACCATGTACACACACCATACACACATATGCACAAAGACATACATATACAAACATAGGCATGTATACACATACATATGCAGATATACATGCACACACAAACCCACACACATACAGACACATGCATGCACACATATACACTTATACACATATTTACCCTTGCATACATATATACACACACATAGCCACAAAAATTTTAAACCGCTGGTAAAGCACAGTAACATCTAGTTGTGGTGGTCAGTGCTGACTGTCAATGTGAGAGAATGGAGACTCATCTGAAGTGGCCTCTGAGCATGCCTGTAGGGGCTGTCTTGACACTGACTGCTGTGGGAAGTTTCATCTTCACTGTGGGTGGGATATGGGCTGGGTAAGTGGAGAAAACGAGCTGAGCATAGCATGTTTACATTTATTGCTCTTTTCTTGTGACCGTGGACACGTTACCAGCTGCTCTAAGCTGCTGTTGTGACTTCCCGGCTATGATGGACTAACCCGGAACTGTGAGCTAGGTAAGCCCTTTCCCCCTTAAGCGGCTTCTGCCGGAGAACTTTATCCTCCCTATCATCAGACTTAATTACACTGCCATATTCCCTATATTCAGACTTAATGTTCTACCCCAGCAACAGGAAAAGAAACTTAGATAATAGTCAAACCAGAAAGAAAGACAGATTTTGGACCTATGTCCAATCCAGGTACATATTAATGGCTATCAAACAGAGAGCAGAGATGTAAAGCATTTCCACTATTTTAGAAATGTCTATTAGCGCTATTTCAGAAAAAAATATTTTAACTTTAAAAACACACAAAGATTTAAAAAGCTTATCTAAGGTCACAATAAGTGGCAGAGCCAGGAGTCTCATCCATTCAGTCTTGCTTTAGAGTTCATTCTCCTGGCCACACATATGCTGTTCTCCAGGTACAAACACATTTCCTCCTGAGAGGCTGCTATACACAAGTCAGACACTTCAAAAAGTCTGAGTGTTAGCCAGGCATCGTGGCCACACCTTCAATCCCGAACTCAGGAGGCAGAGGCAAGCAGATCCTGGGGAACTCAAGGCCAGTCCATTCTGTATAGCAAGTTCCAGACTAGACAGTGCTACACAGTGAGATCCTATCTTGAAAATCAAAAAGGGGGAAAAAAGTAAGCATTGTAAAGATAAAGACATTCTTCCCTAGATCTTTGTAGCGTTTTTCGGTGTGTGTATATGAGAGAGAGAGAGAGAGAGAGAGAGAGAGAGAGAGAGAGAGAGAGAGAGAGAGAGAGACTCTCTTTGTATTCCAGGTAGCTTGTAACTCACAGATTCGCCTGCCTCTACCTTCTGATGCCGGGATTAAGGGCATGCGCCACCGTGCCTGGCTCATATGCAGAGTGCCTGCTGAACAAGCAGGAGGACTGACATCAGATCCCAGCACCCACATAAAAATTCCAGACATGGTGGAGTCTGTCTGTGTACTCAATGCTGGAGAAGTACACAGAGGATCCTGGAGACTCCTGGTTATTCAGTCAGTCTGATCAGTGAGCTCCAGATCCAGTGAAAGACCCTCCCTCAAAACACAAGGTCTGAGACTGGGCATGATGTTGCACACCTTTGATATCAGCACTTTCTGAGGCAGTGGCAGGTGGCTCTCAGTGAGATCAAGGCCAGTTTGGTCTACACGGAGAGTTTCAGGCCAGCTGAGGCTATAGGGAGACCCTGTCTCAAAAAAACACACAAAACAAAACAAAAACAAAAAACAAGGTCTGGAAAGTAAATGAAGAAGACACTCAACACTGACCCTGACCTCCACACACACATGAATCTGCTCTTATGCCTGAGAATAGGAGCACTTGGGCATAGACACAGCACAGTGAAAAGTTTTCTGTTTGGGTTCTAAAGACAGCATTCCCTACCTAGCATTTCCAAACCTGTTTTACATCATAAAAGTCAAATTTTAATTTTAGCATTCTATTCATCTCAACAATTAAGGAGGGTCATAATAAAAGTACAGTTAACTAGACTCTCCCACTACAACCTCAACTTGTAACTGAAGTGGGAAAGTTTACCATTCAAGAGCAAATAAGAAGGGCAGAATTCAGCCTTTACACATTAAGTTCAGCAGCCAGATGTTGAAGATACCGATCGTACAAATCTTAGTGGACTCAATTATGCGTATTTTTAAAAAATTTGCCAGGTCTGGTGGTGCACGCCTTTAATCCCAACACTGGGAGGCAGAGGCAGGCAGATCTCTGTGAGTTCTAGGTCAGTTGGGCCTAGAACTCTTTGAGACCCTGTCTCAAAAAAGACCAAAAAACAAACAAACAAAAAACAAAGAAAAACCACACACATGAAAAAAAAATAAATAAAAAACCATATTCTAAGAGCTAGGTATGTAGCTCAGTGGTTTGTCAAGTACGCATGAAGCCCTAGGCTGAGCCATAGCACCACAACGGGAAAAACAAAAAGAATAAAACCCTGACCTGAGGGTCCTCCTGCCCCCGATGCTAGGAATCAAACCCAGGGTCTAGGGTATATGCTAGGCAAGTTCTCACAACCACTCTTCTTTTCAAGTTTTAGACAGGGTTTCACTAACTTGCCTGGGTTGGCCCTGGACTCACTCTGTGAGCCAGGCAGTCTCCCAAGTAGCTGGGATTACAGGCCTATGCTGCCAGGACTGGTTGATATTGTAAAGGTTTTGTAAAACACTAATTTTTTCATCTCTAGTCATCTAGGTGATGGTTGATCTTCACTGTCAACTTGACTGGCCTGGGAGATGGTTAGGGCACCTCCAGAGATGACTGATGTCTGGACAGCAACTGAGAGAAAAATACTTGCTGTGAATGTGGGTGGGGGTCTGGATAAAAGAGAAGTAGCAAAGAGGGGGCCAGCAGTGAAAGCTCCACCCTTCCCCACTGAGCGGGCCTGGTGCTGCTGTGGACAGGATGTTTCAGTTGCTTCAGTCTGTGGATGTGGTCTCACACCAGCAACTCCCCAGTGAGGTTGCGGGCTTTCAGTCTCTGTTTGGGCCTGTTTCTTCTGTCCCTTGTCATGAGGTTTGCAGTTTCTTGGACTAAGAAACCACTGGGTTCTTGGACTCGCCAAGCACGAAGATGGTCATTGGTAGACTATTCAACTGTGTAAGCCAATCTTAAAAATCACCATCTACAATTATACAGGTATTTGTTCTGTTTTTCTAGAGAACACTAAATAGCAATCTATATAGGTCGTCTTGATGGTGTTTAAAGGGTCTTAGAATTTTTAAAAATTACATCTACGATGTGTGTTTGTGTATGCGTGTGCTCATACACCATGATGTAGAAGTCAGAAGACAACTTGCAGGAATCAACAAGCAAGGAATCTTGCCTTCATGTGGATCCCAGGGATTAAACTCAAGATTGGCAAGCTTGGTGGCAAGTGCCTTTACCTGCTCAACCATCTTGCCAGACCAAAGTAAAACGTCTTTAACTCCCTCCCAAATACCTAAATATAAGAACATATAAGAACACAACCCAACACTTCATAGGGCACTTTACACAATAAGCCAGGCAGAACTAACACATCTTTACAAGTACAACGCATTCAGGTATATTAACAACAGTTGCATGGTGCATCAGTTATGAGCAAATGAACTATATTCTAAGAAAACATGTTAAGAGGGCTGCAGAGATGACTCAGCAGTGAAGAGCACTGTTGCTCTTGCAGAAGACCCAGGTTAAATTCTCAGCACTCCAGTGGCTACCAACTGTCCTTAACTCCAGTTCTGGGGGTTCAACTCCCTCTTTGGACCTCTGAGGGCACTGAACAACATATATATGCGCACTTACATATATGCAGGTAATACTCATACACATACAGTAAAAATAATAAATAAAATACTTTTAAAAAAGACAACAGGTTAAGCTGGGGGTGATAAACCCACCTGTAATCCCAGCACTCAGGAAGCAAAGGCAGGCAGATGGACATCTCTTGAGTTCGAAGCCAGCCTGACTTACAGAGCTGAGTTCTAGGGCAGTTGGGCTACAGTGAGATCCTATCTTAAAAAAACAAAACAAAACAACTCAAAATGAAGCTGGGTATGTGGGGTAGTTTGAATAGAAAACAGCCCCCACAGGTTCATATGTTGACATTCGGTCCCCAGTTGGAGGTGCTGTTTGAGAAGCTTATGCAGTCTTCAGGAGGTGAAGCCTGCTGCAGGAAGTATGTCAGTGGGAGTGGGCTTTCAGAGTTTATATCCTTCCTATTCTAGTTTGTTCAGTTTCTTGCTTGTCTTCCTGTGGATTAAATGTGATCTGCCAGTTTCCTGTTTCTGCTGCCTACCTCCCCCATGGTTATGGACTGCCATCTCTGGAACCATAGGTCAAAATAAACTCATTCTTACATAAATTGCTTTTAGACATGGTATTTTATCACAGCAACAAAAAGTAACTAGTATGGTGTGGTAGTGCACACCTGTACTTCCAGTATGCAGAGAATCACTGCAAGTTTGAGGTCAGCCCACAAGACTCTCCAAAAAAAGAAACAGTTCAAATGTTAAATGCCTTTCATTATGACTGGAAACTGTGTGCAGCTTTATAATGCACAAGCTAAGCCCTCTTGATGAAAGACTAGTCCCAAATTGCAACAGACAACCACTGCATATGCAGTCATCCAAAGAGCCAGGAACTCAACCTTTATCTTTCACAAATGCTGAGGTACAAAATGGACATCTCTGATAATTGATCTTTGTTTATTGAGGAAGTTCCCAAGTTTTTACAGACATGTACAATACTTTCATACAAAGTCAACATTGTATGACTGCTATGCCAACAGTGTAACCTCCAGTCAGAGGCTGAAAACCTGGGAACCAAGAAGCTACAGGTGTTATATCCTAGGGTCCAAAAGCCTGTGAATCTGGGGTTCTGATGCCTAAGGCAGCAGCAGAAAACCATCCCAGTTCTTGGAGACCAACTCCCCTTCTACACTTGCGCTGTCCGGCCCGGCTGCCTGGGTGGTGCCCCACCGGGGAACAGTCCTTGCCCAGCTCACGCAGTGCACATGCTGGTCTATGGAAGTGCTCACAGACACACTCCAAATAGTACTTGGCCAGCTTTTCTACTAGTCCTGCCCAATGTGACACAGCTATCCAGTGTACAAGTGAAAATGCATGAGTCCCAGGCCCAGAATTGTTTTCTATTAGTTTGTATAGCCTTCTCTTTCAATGGGAATTGCAGTTTTTCAGGATTTCAGACTCTAGGAGTTCAACATTCAGGTTGGGTTTTGTTTCTTTGATTTTTGGGTTTGGGGACTTAAGAGATTTTGAACTTTCAGAATTTCAACACTCAGATTATGGCTTTTGGAACTATCTTTTGAGATTATGATCAGCCCTGGAATAAATACTTACTTGTCTCCCCAAAACACTTATAAAGTGAAGGCTGTACAGTACCTACGACATTTCTTGGCCTGTCTTTACAATACCAAGGATACTGGTTCTCTAAATGTAGTCTCAGTATCGGTGTTCACAAAGTGAAGAAAGAAAGGGTATCATCCCTCTGAGGCTCTCACCATGCACCATAGAACCAAATGTACCAAAAGTGTAACTTGAGCCTATTCCCCAGAGACAATTCCCCAAACATACCAAAGGCCTCCCAGCCACACAGGGGTATGGTCAGCAGAGCAAATTTCAAAACAAGGCACAAACGCAAGAAGCTGTGGGAAATTCAGTAACCAGGTATGCAGGTACCCTGTGCGGCAGGGTCAATGCTACCTACACCTGCTAACTGGTGTCTCCCAAGCATCCTAGGAAATCACAGTAAAGTCTCACATTCAAAGACAGAAGTAGAATCTTTACAAAGAAGCTGATAAAATGGAGACGGAATTCTGAATTATAGTGGTTTGAATGACACTCACATGACTGCAGCTTCTATCAACACCAAACTTAAGACTAGAACAGCTCAATGGCTGAAACAGATTAAACAAGCCCCTGCTCTGCTGGGGTGCCCATATTCGAAGCATGACTAAATATATGTCTACATCTCCACATCCTGATCATTATGCACTGATAATTATTATTAATAATATGGAGTTATGACAAGTACTTATCATGTGAGTGCCAATTATGTGTTCATGCTGAATGAAGAGCTGTACCCACATTGTTTCATTTAATCATCCTACCCTTACGATACCGATGTCAACATCTACTTAATGAATGGACAATGGAAGCAGCAGTCAGTGGATAATGCTTACTGAAGGCTAGGTGCTGTTATATACCTCCCAAAATCTGAAAAAGAGAATTCCACTTCAACTTAAAGAGTCACTTAGTGCAAGAAAAAGTTCTAAGAGGTTGAAGTTTAATGAACTCTCTGTGAAGAGAACACTTTCACAGCTCCAGGAGGAACTGCATGGGACTCAGAGGACCTTAGTCACCTCCATTCTCTCATCTCCAGAGCTGGTTTTAAGAACAGGTGGCTGTAGTAACAGCCAAACATCACGAGAGGCAGGTTTCCAGCCCTGTACTTCTCCCAAACTAACATTTTAAATATATAAATATTTCCATCTATAGGTCACTGAACAACACTGTAAAACAAATAAAAGCAAAAACTTGACCATTCCCACTTCTGACTTAGGAAAATCCCTTTAAGACTTTCAGGTACATATGTGAGTTGTTAAGAGTTCATCAAGATTCTAAAAACAGATTTAGTACTAGAACTTAGGGACTTGTCATGGGTATAGTCTGAAAATGGGACTCCGCATGCCAATGACTCCAGAAGAAAAGCAGTGAGCAAAATCTGTTTCGCTCACAGGTTCCAAGGTGCTTTACTATGTGATATGTTTTTTAGAGACATGGTCAAAAGTGCTTTGAAACTGTCAGTAAAAATTGCTTGCTAGAGAGAAGCTCAGCAGTTGTGAACACTTCCTGCTCTTGAAGAGACCCTGAGTTCAGTTCCCAGCAACCACATCAGGCAGCTCACAACTGCCTGGAACCCCAGCTCCAGGGGATCTGATGCCTCTTCTCGAGTCCACAGGCACCTGCATGTACATGGCATTCACTCCCTCATATACATAAATAAAAATAAACCTTAAAAAAATATTCCTTGTATACTTTAACATTACAGTACTTATGTCAAAAGGGCAGCAAAGAATACTGGTGCTGAGGCTGAGCATGTAGATCAGTGGCCACAAGTGGGTTGGAGTAAGAGGTACATAGGTTCACTCCCCACCCCATCTCACAGTAACACCTCTTCTGTCTCTCTCTCTTCCCCTCACCCCCAAGCAGGTCCAGTCAAGGCTTTGTTTACAGGCCCATAAGCAGTGAACCTGGGCTCCAGAGTTCCATCCAGGACACAACTGGCCTCGGGGTCAAATTAAGACCACACAGACCAGGTTAGCCAACACTCTGCCTCCCACTTCTGTGCACACTCTGTGAGGGAGGAGCCTGAGTTGGTGTATACAGGAGAGTGGACAGGACAAGTTCTGCTAACAAGCACAAAGGTGGGTCTTGGAAGGTTTTGATCAAGCCTTCCACTTGGTGGAGCTGTCATGGTAGTGTGTGAAGTACTGTCCTAATGCAAGAGTCCAGAGGAGGAGCCTGAAGAGGCATTACCCAGAACGCCACATTAGTATTAGGTTCAGCACACCTGGAGGGCTCAAAAGGACAAGCTGGTGCCTAGTCACTTAGGAGAAACACTACAGGAGTTAGAATCTAACTGAGTAAACTATTTACAGTTGTCAACTGTTTTGATTTTACAGGTGACACTATTTTCTTTTTCTTCCTTCTTCTTTTTTAATTTTATTTATTATTGTGATCCTGCTGTCTCAGAATCCCTAGTGATGAGTTACAGGTGTTTCTCCATGGCCAACTCAGGGTATACATTTTTACTCTTAGAACTTTACCTAAGTCTTTAAAAAACATACTTTTTCTTCAAATAATACAAATATTTCTAGTGGTTAAGAGCACTGACTGCTCTTGCAGAGGACCCAGGTTAGGTTTCCAGCACCCACATGGCAGCTGACAACCATCCATAACTCCAGTTCCAGGGGATCCAAAGTTTCTGCAGGCACCAGGCACACATGTGGAACATATACTCAGGCAACTCATATACATACATCCAAAAATAAAAAAAAAACTTTAGATTTATATGGCTGATCACAGAAGATTTTTTAAAAATGCTTTGAAGAAATAAAGTAGGATTAATACAAAACCTCAGAACCCAAAGCTTGGTTCTACTCAAGAGTGGTCCTGAACTCAGTCTGAAGTAGGGATGCATTGCAGGTGGGCTACCAATGACATGGGACCAGGTGTCTTCTGTTTGGGCATAGCCACACACCTCTGCCTGTACTGAGCTAAAGGTCTGGGGGAGTGGGGTATCCTATCACCTATCTTCACCCAATGGCTCATTTAGCACATTGCTGAAATGACACATTCACAAGTCTCCTAACAGTGGACTATTCTAGAGCACAGGGACTCTATCTCATGGAGGCCCACTGGTGAGCGCCCTTCCTAAGCTAGGATCAGAGCTGGCTCTAGATAATCATGACACACTGCGGAGGCAGCAGCAGACCTTTCAACTGATAAATCCAAACATTTCTTAGTGTGTCCCTCTCCCCACTCTTTTCCTCTTTCTATGTCATTCCTCGATTGCAGCAAGACCAGTGAGGCTATTGACTGATACTAAAATTCACTGGTGTTAGACAAAGTTGAAGGCATACATTTTGCGGGGGAGAACAGGATTTTTCTATGTGGTTTTGTTTGGAGACAAGGTCTCCCAATGGACTCTGTGGTCCAGCAGGCCTGCTCTCCAGCATGTGTCTCCATGGCAACTCAGGGTATACATTTTTACTCTTACACTACCCAGACCCTTAAAAACCTCACTCTGGGAAATTTACATCCAAACAACAAGAACTTTTGTACTGGCCATGAGAAATTTGTAGATGCACAGAATTCTATAGGCCAGGGGCATGAACAAAAAGAAATTCTCCGTTGGCATTGTTTTCAGTGCCAAGAAACAAAGCCACATGAAAGATCACTGGATGAATAGGGCAGCGCTTATCAGCTAAAAATTAACACCGTGAAAACCTGTAACAGCTCCTTGTTACCATTTCAAGCAGTCTTTTGATTCAATTTCTGGGGGAGGAGAGGTCCAGAGTCTTCAGTTTAATCTGATAACTTGTTAATTGCAGCTCTAATCAGGGGTACCTTTCAAGTGGCTCCATTCAGAAGTGAAAACAATGTTGCTAGTCATAAAGCTTCCGGCCTGGTGTAGAAACAGGAAAACCCCATTCAGCTATGGAGGAGCCCAACTGAAATACCGTACAATCTTATTTATTCTCTCCTTTGGAGGACCAAAGGTTACTGGATCTGTACAATGCAAAATTTCCTACTCTCCTCTTCAAAAGGAGGGAATACATACCTACTTTAGAAAAGCATGAATTCTAGAAAAATCTCAGCATCTGAACTTTATAAACAGAAAGAATTCCTTTTTTTCCCTCTGTTCTCATCTACATACCTGAGAACACAGGCACAGGTTGTACTGGGTGTGCACAGGGCCAGAGGAAACAAGAAAAAGCTACCACCCCCAAAAGAGTAATATCAATAAACTATAACTCCAAAAACAGTAAGAGGAAACACGTCCTAAGAAGAAGAAATTCGATCATGGTTAACAAGAACTCTGGCAATGAGGTGATGTCTCTGTCTAATCAGGTTCAGTTCCCAGCACCCATATCAAGTGGCTCACAGCTGCCTGGAACTCCAGTTCTGATGCCCTCTTACAGCTTCCTCTGGCACTACACACACATACACATTTTAAAAAAAAAAAAAAAGGCAGCAGTGAATAGGAATAAATTACCGATGTGGTCCCAAGGATGACTCTCAAGTCCATTTGCTGTGGATTTGACTTTAAAGGAAGGTCAACCATAGACACTATGTTATGCTGTTGGAAGTGGGGACACTGAATAGCTCTGTGTTTGAACAAGAGAGAGAACAGGGGAGCCTTCTGGAGGTGACAGGTAATTTGTATCTCAATGCAGGCCATCACAACAGGGGTGTTGTGACAGGACAGAGTTTGGTTGCTGTCCATGGTTCCTGGCTCCTGGCTTATGACTTTCTCCCTCCAATCCGGCCATAGAAGCTAGAACCTCTCTTCTCCAAGGTGAGTCATAGGAACTTTTCTGTCCTGGAGCTGGCCTACCTTGTCTGATAGTGGATTATGGGTGTTCTATTTCAGAAGGGGTTTTACCCCTCACTTGGGAGGTAGGGATGCTGCAAATAGACCAAGAATCTGCACAGAGGCCTAGCTAGGTTGCCCTGCACAGTCTGTTAACATTCTATGCAAGGAAGTCTGAGCACTAATTCTAGCTAGTTAGTCGGAGGCAAGGTAAAACCACCTGAGGCTTGAGACTGGCATCTGAAATGGGTAGGCCTTGGATCAAAGCCCTCAACCTTTGGGCCATAAATGCTCACAGTGTCAAAACTGAATTGAATGGGAGAACAGCCAGCTGGAATTTACAGCTGCAGAACTGCTTTCCTGCTTGCTAGTGGGGAGAAATCCCACCCCTTCTGTGGAGAAAAGGTTCAGCAGTTAAATGCACTGGCTTCTCTTGCAAAGAAGCCAGGTTTGGTTCCCAGCACCCACATGGCAGCTAACAACCATCTGTAACTCCAGTTCCAGGGGATTCTACACCTTCCTCTGACCTCCATGGACATTACACAAGGTGGGTACACTTACATACATGCAGGCAATACACTCATACACATAAAATAAAAACAATAAAAAAAATTGAAAAAAGCAAAAGCAAAAGTCAAATGTCAATGCTGGTAGAGTGGCCTGTAACCAGGTTTCCACTGCTGTTATTCAATGTCTTTAGTTACTTTAACTAGTAAGCAACTATTAACAGGCTTAAAATTTCTTGCTGGGCACAGTGGTTACACACCTTTAAATCCAGCACTAAGGAGGCAGAGGCAAGCAGATCTTGGTTTACACAGGGAGTTCCAGGCCAACTGGGGCCACAGGAAGATTAGGTCTTACAAAATAAATAAATAAATAAATAAATAAATGAAATTTCTTGTGTGAGATGTTTAGGGTGTTCTTGGGGGCCAGCTAGATAGTTCAGAAGGTAAAGGCTCTTGCTGCTAAGCATGAAGACCTCGGTTCATGGAAGGAGAGAAACAACTCCCCGACATTATTCTCTGGCCTCCACATGCTAGACATATGTGTGTCCACACACACAGTCACAAAATAAATATTTTGAAAAGGAAATCATTGCTCACTCACATAAAATGAAACCATCACATAGCATTTTAGGGTTAGGCAATGGGATTTCAGAAATTTTATAATAAAGAAGACAAAAAAAGAGAGATACAGAATCAAAGCCAAATCAATATATATCAATATGGGAAAGTTAATTAAATTATCAGGGCACTGCTTGTTTGTAAAGAAAAATCAACTGAGGCACAGTTCAAAGAGACATTTCCAAATGAGATTGAGAGGTAGCTAGTTTCTAAGCTCCAAAGGATGAAGTAGTCTCTCAGAATTCGGGATGACATCTTTAAGTAATAAATGACCCATCACAGTGCTCACCTACCTCAGAAGATTACTCTGGAAATTCATTATGAAAATCTCCTCAAAGCAGCTAGAGAGCTGCTGTCTCAGTGGTTAAAAGCACTGACTGTTCTTGCAAAGGACCCTTCAGTTCCCAGCACCCACATGGCAGCTAACAACTGCCTATAAGTCTATTCCAAGGAATCTGATGTCTTCTGGCCTCTGCAGGCATTGCATGTACCAGTGTACTAACATGCATGCAGGCAAAACATTCATACATAATAAATGGATGGATGGATGAACAAATAAATTTCCCCAAGGTCACAATAACTGGGAAACTCAGGGTCATTTCTAGAGTAGCACAAGTCAAAATGACTCAGGATAAAATCTGTTACAACACTTAGAATTAGCTTTTTACAATTTCATTCAGGGCATAAAATAAAAGTTAACAGATCTAGACGGCACTGGAAATACACAGATAAGGCAACACACAAAATGATGTTTATTGTGGCTGTAAACCATGAAGTTCTTAGGAGACTCCTTGGACAGCTGAGAATAAACAGAACAAGGCGGAATGATCCGAGAGTGCTACTGCACAGGGATCCCAAGAACAACTAAGCAGAGGTGCACATCTGAAAACGAAGAATTCATTCCTCTTATTCTCAGTGGCACAATGAGCTTTTATCTCAAATGCGAATTTTAAGTCTGTGAATTTGATCAAATGACTAAAGGTCAAAAGATGAAGGATTCCAGCATGGAAGAGAAAAGGCCAAGAATAGCTGTTAACACATTTTGGTAATCGATGCATTTGGTAACCAAGCGGGGGGGGGGGGGGGGATCTTATCATTCAGGAAGAAAAAATTAAAACAATGAGAATTAATCACTTGCTTTTTGTTGTTGCTGTTCTTCATTTCTTTAAGACAGGGTCTGCCTTGTAGATCCAGCTGTTCTGGAACTTGCTATGTAGACCAGGATGACCTAAGTCTCACAGTGATCCACCTGCCTCTGCCTCCTGAGTGATGTTACATGTTCAGCTTATTTTTTATTTTTAATTATGAGTACGTGTGTGTGTGTGTGTGTGTGTGTGTGTGTGTGTAAATGTGAGCACTTGTGGAGGCCAGAAGAGTGTGTCAGATCCTGTCACTAGAGTTACAGGCAGTTATGAGCCACCCGATGTCAGTGCACAGTCTTAACTGCTGAGTCATCTCTCCAGCCCCTTAACGACCTGCTTTTAGAAAAAAAAGGCCAGAAATTTGTAAGGCATTTAAAAGACGCAGGAATTCCTGTGTTGCATTCAATACCTAGCAATCAGTAAACATCTACTTCATCTCCACAGATTTGGCATTCTCAGAACATTTATGTACATGTTTTTTGGTTTTAGGTTTTTTTCTTTGGTCTTTTTGAAACAGAGTCTCCCTGTAGCCCCAGCTGGTCTAGACCTTGCTATGTAGATCAGGTTGGCCTTGAACTCACAAAGACCCACCTGCCTCTACCTCCCGAGTGCTGGGATTAAAGGAGCGTACCACCATAGGTAATTTTTAAAAAATACAAACTGGAACCGGGTGTAGTGGTGCACACCTTTGGTCCCAGCACTGTGGAGGTGGAGGCAGGGGGGTCTCTGTGAGTTCAAGGCCAACCTGGTCTATACTGAATTCCAGGACAGCTGGGGATGCAGGGAAACCCTGTCTCAAAAAGAAACCCCCTTAAAAAACTGTTTAGGGCTGGATATGGTGGTGTATCTTTAATCCCACACTCTGGAGGCAGAGTCAGTAGATCTCTGTGAGTCTGAAGTCACTCTCGTCTATATAGTGAGCTCCAGGACAGCCAAGGCTACACAGTGAGACCCTGTATCAAAAAATAATAAATGCCAGGCTTGGTGGCACACACCCTTAATTCCAGCACTCCAGAGGCAGAGGCTAGTGTATCTCTGTGAGATCAAGGCCAGGCTAGTCTACACGGTGAATTTCAGGTGGGTTGGAGCTGTGGAGACCCCGTTGAATAATAATAATAATAATAATAATAGTAGTAGTAGTAGTAGTAGTAGTAGTAAATAGGGGCTGGAGAGATGGCTCAGCAATTAAGAGCACTGGCTGCTCTTGCAGAGGACCTGGGTACAGTTCCAGTCATCCACATGGTGGCTAACAACCATCTGTAACTCCAGTTCCAGGGGAATTCAATGCCTTCTTTGACTTCCATGGGCACTGCACAACACAGGTGCACTTATATACATGCAGGCAATACACTCATACACAAAAACAATTTAAAAGTTAAAATAAAATCTTATTTAAAAACAATAAAATAATCCAACGTTTGGAAGCAAAACAGGACTAAAAGCAGAATTCAATGCTTATGAATATACTAATATTTTTTTCTAACATTCCAGATTCAGTTATTTTAATGTTACCACTGATACCTAGGACTTAAGCCAAAGAAAAGGTCAGGCAATCTTTTCCAGAACAGACTCTGTCAGCACCAGCTATCAGTCCCAGATTCCTTGATTTTGTCATTTCTTGGTGGCATTTCTACAAGCTCAGGAAAAGGTAGTGGGAACCCAAAAGGTATAAGCTTTTCCAACAGACACAGGACAAAAAGCTTCGAAGGAAGAAAGAGTGTCCTGTCTATTCTTTTTAAAAATTATTTATTACTTTAATTCTAATTTTTAAAATCTGTATTGTTCTTATTTTATGTGTATGAGTGTATTCTCTGTATGTGTGTAAGTGCACCTGTGTCATGCAATGCCCCCAAGAGTCTGAAGAGGGCACTGGATCCCCTGGAATGGAGTTAAGGATGGTTGTCTGGGTCTGGGTGCTGGGAATCAAATCCAGGTCCTCTGCAAGAGCAGTCAGTGCTCTTAACTGCTGAGCCACCTATCTCTCCAGGCCATCTATTCTTCTCAAAGTATCATCTCCATCATAAGAAACCCAGTAACACCTTGGACAGGTTACTTGTCCTGTTGGGTTCTGTTTAGAGAGATCCAGCACTGTCCAGTCTCTTAGGCCTTTTTTCCTACAGGTATCTGATACAAACAATACTTTCTTCTTCCTGCCCCTGGCTCCAAAAGTAAACCAGCTCCTCTGTGGGATTCCTCAATGGTTCAGAAGATGAGATCACTCTTACAGTGGATAGCCCTAAGGAAACAAAATAATTTCTATGGTAGAGCTCCTGATTCTGGACAGATAGGAAGGGCTGGGTTGAGTTAGAATGTAATAAAAGAAGGCTGGACTCAAACGTCTCTTTCCTACTAAAAAAAATTAAGAAGCAAATCATGTTGGTAATTTTCAGTTTTTCTCAGCTAAGACCTTTCCTAAGACAGCATGCCTCAGTTCCTTTGCTGAATCTGACAACAAGCATCACAGAATGTCAAGAACCAAGGGCAAGAAAAGGGAAGAAAAAAGGAAGGAAAAACAAAAACAAAACTCAAACAACTATGAAATAAGAATTATTTCAGAGAATGGCTCAGTGGGTAAAAGCATTTGTCACTCAAAGCTGACAGACAACCTGAGTTCAACCCTTGGATTGAAAGAAAGGAGAAAACTGACTCCTGAAAGTTGTCTTCTGACCTCCACAAGTGTACTATGCTGTGCATGAGCCTACACCTACACACATGATAAACACACATACGTAAAATAATAATTAAAATGGAAGCCAAGCAATGTAGCACACACCTTTAATCCCAGCACTTGGGAGGCAGAGAGGTAGGTGGATTTCTGTGAGATTGAGGCCAGTCTGGTCTACATAGCCAGCGGGAGACACAGTCTCAAAAAGACAGCAAATAAATAAATAAACAAAATGGTGAGGAAAGATAACATTACGGTGGAGAAATGTAATGACACTCTCTCAATGAAGTGACCAGGGTTACCAGTGATTAATCACATTAACAACATCTACTCAGTCCTGAGTCAGGGAGAATGGTATGTGACCTCTATGGTCTTCCTCTCTCAAAACTGTAATTCCAGCCTAACCATAAGAAAACATCAGACAAACACAAGTCCAAGTTTAGCTCACAAATCAGCTGACTCTCCAAGCTTGGTGGTGCACACCTTTAATTCTAGCAAGGCAGGTGCATCTCTGTAACATCCAGGTCAGTCTGCTCTACACAGTGAGTTCCAGACCAGTTAGGGCTACATTAGTGAGACTGCCTCAAAAAAAACCCAAAAAACCAAAAAGTTGACTAGCATTCCTTAAAACTGTTAAGATTTTTAAAAACAAGGGAAGTCTTAAACATTCTTACAGTCAAAAGAAGCCTAAAAAGGCAAACTCTCAATGCCATGTATCATGGAGGGAACCTTAGAATAGAAAGGGGGCCTAGAAAAGGGGCCTTAGGTAAAAATAAAATCAGGATGCTAGCTTTATTCCAAATTAATAATGATGTAGTAATAAACTGAATGAAGCAAGAAACAACTAATAATCTACCAATATTTGTTTATTAATTGTCACAGTGTACAAGTGTAAGATGTTAACAATAGAAAAAATGTGGGCTGTTGATAACTGTCTAACCATAAAAATCTACCTTCAAAGTTTTAAGTGGGGCATGGCAGTGTTCATCTGTAAACCCAGCACTCAGCCAATGGAACCAGGAAAGAGTGAATTCTAGAACAGTCCGGGCTATACTGCAAGGCTGTTTTTAAAAGGAAAGTGCCAGTGAAATGCTAAGCAGCATAGCCTGATGACCTGAGTTTGATCTCTGGAACCCAAAGTATAAGGAGAAAACAGACTCCAGAAAGTTGTCATCTGACCTCAAATAGCAGCTATGATATATACGTACCCGCCTCCCCAGCAAAAGTAAATAAAAGATCATGTTAAATAACAGGGAAAAAATTAAAACTACTCATAGCAAGATTTAGTAGAAAGAACGTAGACTTTAGAAAAAAATTCTTGGATTTCAATTTTGTGTGTCATTTCCTGGCTGTGACTTCACGTACATCACTAGGCATTTCTGAGCTTCAGCTTCCTTGGCTATGTAACGGGGATAACTGTAGCGTCATCCTAATCAGGTTGGTATGAAGGTCAGAGAACATGTACAAGGAATGTAGTACACCCATATCCTACCTCTAAAGCCCTCCAAAGTCTATATGCATTTCTTGGGACAGTAGGCCACTTGGAACCGAAGTGTGATGGTTATTAGTACTGACTGTAAACCTGACAGATTCTAGAAATCACCTAAGAGACAAGCCTCTGGGGCATGTCTGTGAGGAGTTTCTGGATTGGGTCAACTGAGGTGAGAAGACCACCCTAACTGTGGTGGTACCATTCCTTGGGTCCTGGACTAAATAAAATATACTGGAGCACCATCTTGCTCTTCCTGACTGATGGTGGAGGCAGTGCTAGCAGCCGCCTTCCGTTCCTGATGCCCTGCCTTCCCACCATAAGGGGACTCTACCCTTAAACTGTGAGCCGAAATAAACTTTCCTTACCTCTCCTTTGGTATTTTGTCATAGCAATCAGAAAAGTAACTAATACATAAGTTAAAAGGTAGCTAGCTACCTTTAGATGAGCAGCTGAGAGTAGAGTAAGTATGCTTCCTCTCCAGTGACAGTTAAGGAATCCCGGGTAGCACTCTGCATACCCACCTGCACCCTGACAACATCAACGAGGTAAGACTGCACAGAAAGCAAAGGCTTTGTAGGATTTCCAAATTTAGCTGTTTAAAGACAACTAAGACATTTTCTCCTTCTAAAAAACTTTTTTTTTTTTTTTTTTTTTTTGCCGGGAGTGCGGGCACACACCTTTAATCCTAGCACTTGGGAGGAAGGGGCAAGTGGATCTCTGTGAGTTCAGGGCCAGCCTTGTCTACATTGTGAGTTCTAGCCCAGCTGCGGCTACAGGGAGACACTGTCTCAAAAGGACCAAAAACACCCACTTTTTTTACATTTATCTTTTTTCCTTGTGAATGTTTTGACTTTAATGTTTCTTTTTAATTTTTAGAAATTTATTTTTATTTTTATGCACATGAGTGTCTTGCTTACATGAGCATAAGTGCACCAAGTGCATGCAATCCCCGTGGAGTCAAAAAGAAGATGTCAGATCCCGTGGAGCTGGCATTATAGATGGTTGTCAGTCTCCATGTGGGTACCTGGAACTCAAACTCAGGTTCTCTGCAAGAGCAGCCAGTACTCTTAACCACACTGAGCCATCACTCCACTCTACTTTTAAGGAGTTCATCTTCTTCTTTTTTACAGAGAAAAAAAAAAACAAACAAAAAAAACACTGTGCAGACAACTCAGGAGTTACGAAGTTCAAGACAAACAGCTGAGAATGGCAAGGCTAAGAGCAAACAGGCACGAGGACTGCAGATCTTTGTTCTTCAAAATGCTGTTCTGAACAAAGCATCTGAACCCATAAGCCAACACTTGAACTGAGAAAGCGAAGAAAATGAGAAGAGTAAAAACCGTTGGAAGACGGTGGAAAAAAACCAACATTTATGATACAGCAGTATTTATAGCCTCCGTTGGTGTTTAGAGATGCTTCTAACTGGGGAAGTTTGTTTCATAAACTAAAATTCACTCCTCTTCTGCATATGAGGGTAAGGTAATCTTTAAGAAATTTGAAACTCAGACCCAAGTTTTAAATGTAATATTCTTATTTGAAAACGTTTACCTTGACTTAAAGTAACTGAAAAGGTGGTGTGACTTATGATTGCTTATTAAAAGGTGCTGAAATTAGCTTTGGTTTGAATAAAGGGTAATTTACTTGAGAAACTATGGTTTAAACATTAGTCTTTCAAAATACATGTTCAAAGAACAGCTTATTTGCTTTGGGAATTAAACACAGGCTGAGTCAAACACACCTGATTAAGAATCAAGGTGTCACCTCTGTACAATTCTAGAAGGGAACACTAAACTTCCTCAAACTATTTGGCACAGAATTATGTACACAGAATCACTCCTTCTCAAACAGCCAGAACTTCCAATGGCTTCTCTTCTGTCCCATCATCAATCATTTTATCTGAGTGATAAAACAATCAGTAGAAGCTTGTGCCAGCTCCCACTCACCAGCACCTGCAATCACCCATTCCCTCATTCCTACAGATGGTCAATGTTCCCACCTCCCACCCAGAAGAGCTTGAGATATGGCTCAGTGATTAAGAGCACTGGCTTCTCTTGTAGAGGACCTAGATTCAGTTCCCAGCACTCACACAGCAGCTAACAACCACCATAACTCCAGATCCAGGGGATCCATGCCCTCATCAGGTCCCCATGAGTTTTCAGGCTTGTGGTATACTATATGCATTTAGGCAAAACACTCATACACATAAAAATAATATGGAAAAAAAAATAGGGGCTAGAGAGATGGCTCAGTGGTTAAGAACACTTGCTATTCTTCCAGAGGACCCAGGTTCAATTCCCAGAACCCACATGGTGGCTAACAACCATATATAACTCCAGTTCCAGGGAATCTGACATCCTCTTCTGGACTCTGGAGGGCATTGCATGCACCTGGTGTACTTACATATATGCAGGCAAAACACTCAAACACACAAATTAAAATTTTTAAAAAGCATACCTGGTACATACCTGTAACATCAGCACTTTGGAGGCAGAGACAGGCAGATCTCTGTGCGATGGAGGCTAGCCTGGTCTACACAGTGAATTTCAGTCCAGCTGAGGCCAGAGGGAGACCCTGTCTCCAAAAACAAAACAGTAACAAAAACCCACTCACCTAATTACTGAGTGCTGACCCTTCCACTCTGCACCTCACTCCGGTCTCCTTACAGCAAATGTCCGGGCTAAACACTCCTCTCCTTCCCACTCCACACCAAACTACAGGCCATTTCCATGGCCAGCTCTCATCTTTCTGTTCAGAGTCCAAGCTGCCATCACTTCTCATCTAGAGATCATGACCAACCCTTTAGAGGCCAGAGGCCTCTTTACCTTTAGGTTACCTTCTTACACGATTTCATCTCAGAAACCCAACGTGCTATTCCACACAAAGACAACAAAGTGGCTGGACCACCTTACATGCATCATATCCTCTCACTCTATACAGCTGCTTGGCCTCTACACTCTTTTACTGACCTACTGTGTTCTTAGAGGATCCCTGGGCTATCCCAAACACACTTTCACCTCTGGGCCTCTGCACTGCTGGGGATGACACAGCCCCATGGTTCAGCCGCTCCTTCTACCCATCAAGTTTTCTGTTCTAACATCACCATCTCTCTGCTCCCCAGTCAGGGTTCCCCTGATACAACCCCCCAGCCACCCATTCAGGAGTTCCTCTTCAACTTGTAACTGTCTAACATACTACAGTATACTATAGTACATGGTGTGGTTTTGTTTAAAGTGAGACAAGATCTCACTTCCTAGCCCAGGCTGAACTCAAACTTGTGATCCTCCTGTCTCCATCTACCGAGAGCTGAGATTACAGGCGTACCACCAGGTCCAGCCCCCTATTTGTTCATTTGTGTTTGGCTATTCTCTTTTTAAACGCTGACGTTTTTAAACTGTACTGACCTGAATGTACTCTCCATAAGGCTGGGGTTTTTGTCTGCCACTCGCTCACACCTATCTTCATCCTCACAAACAACACCAGATGTGTGACCTGCAGTACATAAATATTTGCTGCATGAAGAATGAAGGCTGGGGGCTGAGGAGAGGACTCAGTAGGTAAAATGCCCATCATACAAACACAAGGACCTGAGTTTGTATCTCTGGCATTCATGTGAAAGTCAGACATGGCAGCTTGAACCTGTAACTCAAGGGTATGCACGTGCATGTTTGGAGACAGGCAAATCCTAGGGGCTGGCTGGTCAGCACGTCTAGTTAAAATGACAAGCTCTAGCTTCAGTAAGAGATCCTGTGTCTCAAAAAAATAAGGCCAAGAACAACAAAGGAAGACACCTGATGCCAGCTTCTGGCCTCTGCGCATACATTCAGGTGTGCACAATCACATGTATACAACATACACAGATACGAGGGAGGGTGGAGAGGACAAAAGGACAGACTGTGTTGCCATTTAAGGGCAGTCAAGGGAGGCCCCTAGTTCAAACCTAACCTCTCACAACAACTCAGTATCTGACACCATTACTTAACTGCTTAAGAGACCAAAATCTACACTTTTTTGGGCTGGGAATGCAGCTCAGTTGGAGTACTTGCCCCACATGCACAGAGCCTTGAGCTCCACCCCATCATGGCAGAAAGCATGCATAGTGTACACTATCTTAGCACTCAGGAAGTAGTGGCAGGAGGATCAAGAATTCAAGTTCACCCTCAGCTACATAAGGAGCCCAAGACTAGCATAGGCTGCATGACAGTCTATCTCAAAATTAATAATAAAACCTATATTGCCCTCCAATTTTCATTCTCCACTTCAGCAAATGGCTCCACTATTCCTCTCCACAGAAGAGGTTTTAGGTAGGTTGACCCTTTATGGTCTGTATTTCATTGCTTAGCTGTTTCCTCTGTAATTTCTATCTTGGTTTTTGTTCCTTTACTATTACAATATCAGATCCACAAGGAGTATTTCTCTCTGGAAATATCTGCCAAGTAGTAACTGCAGGTTTCCATGATGCAAGATCTGTCACCCCAACATTCCCCCAACCCCACCTGCAGATGAAGTGCTGTCATCTGTCCCTGCACAGTCTGTGAGCCAGGTCTTCCTGAGTGGAACGCTCCCAGACAGTCCTGAAACTCTGCTATGGTGCCTGAGCTAAGATGCCAGCCACCGAGACTGTCACAGGCTCCTGTGAGGCACACCAAGTCTACAGAAGGCGACACTGGCAGAGCATTCTCCACCAAGACCCCCTCCCAACCAGAGGTGCTCCAGGGTGTGGCTCTCCTCCCATGCCTGAGGGCTGAACACAACCATAGCTCTGATCCCTGCTGGGACACAGTGAAATGACACAAAACCACCTCACAGCTGACACCAGACAGAGGGTGTGATCCCTTCCCTTCAGCTGCTGACACCTTCTTCATGCACTATCAGCAAGACATACAAATAACCTATGTGTGTTTCAGAAAGACGCCAGTGTTTCAGTTAGAAAATTATTTTGGTTGGGACTCCTGACAGCATACATTCTTTCAGGGAATCTTCCCAAGGGATTTCTGCCTAAATGAGAAACTCATAAGGCTCTTTATTAAACCACTGCTTTTTCTTTGTTTTTTTTTAATGGGCATTTTAAAAGCCTCAGTTTCTCCACCTCTGAGCCTAGGTTCTAATTATAAACTAGAGTAAGGCAGCAACTGGATACTTTTAAGACATTTTGCTAGAAAATGACTTAACATTCAGTAGCTTATTTGCTTTAGAAAGGAAACACTCGAGTCAGGCATGGTGGTGCATGCCTGAAATCCTAGCACCTGGAAGATAGAGGCTGGAAGATCACAAGTTCAAGGTAAGCAATTAGCTACACAGCAAGATCAAGAACAGCCTGGGACACAGGAGACCCTGTCTTAACCAAGAGAGAATATTCTAAATGTCTCTTTTCTTACATAGACTGAATTACTAAACCAGTTACTTCAACAAGTCTATGGGGATTTCAAAACATCTTTAAACTTAGTGGTTTAAGGGGCTGAGAGAGATGGTTCAGCAGTTAAGAGCACCTGTTGCTTTTGTACAGGACCTAAGTTTGGTTCCCAGAATTCATGTTGGGTAGCTCACAACTGTCTGTAACTCCAGTTCCAGCAGAGTTGATACACGTCCACGGCCACCGGGACTCATATGCACATAATTAAAAAAAAAAAAACAAAAACCCTCTGTGGTTAAAAAATAAAAGTTTCGTGTCTATCTTAGAGGGAGAAATAATGGAAGAAGTTGGTAGCAGGCTGCAAAGGTCCCCAAACCCAGAGCTCATAGGCACAAGGAGATATAGAGAAACACCCATGCCAAATTATCAAAGGTCTAAGACACAGTTACAAAACAGAGGGGAAGGACTAGCATTTCATGACTGGAACAATCAAGGCTGCTCTGAAATGGACTCTGGATTCCATACCAGGTTCAATGCCCACGGATGCCTAAGCTAAAAAGATGTTCTACATTTTAGAATTTGTAACTTAATATTACCGATCAATACTGCACTAAATGTAACAGAGGACAAATGGCCAGAAAAGGAGACCCTGCAAAGTACTGTATTCTTTTTATGGATATATTTCTTTTTTATTTTATATGTATGAGTTTTTTGCCTGCATGTATGGAAGTGCACCCATGTTGTGTAATGCCCATGAAAGTGAGAGAGGGTATCAAACCCCCTGGAAGTGTAATTACAGATGGTTGTTAGCTGCCATGTGGGTGCTGGGAACCAAACCTGGGTCCTCTGCAAAAACAGCCATCTCTCCCGCCCCCAAAGTATAATATTCTGTGAGCCCTAAAATAAAAATAGCTTTTGAAGTTTCTATAAGATTAACAATTATGCATACTTCCAATAATTTTATATTATTTATTTGTTTACTTATTTAGAAACAGGATCTCTCCATAGCCCCAGCTAGCCTGAACTCACTATGTAGACCAGGATGACATCAAACTCACAAAGATCTACCTGCCTCTGCCTCCAAGTACTGGAATTAAAGATGTGGCTCCAGTAATTTTAATACAGAATGTCTGCACAAAACCCAGTTCTACTCATGAGTACTCTGTCTGTATACTACTCCTCCGTCTGCCTACTACAGGGTAAAGAACAGGAGCTTCCAGCTTTGGGGAGGCAAAATGCAGTGTTTGCTCAGAACTAGGTTTAAGCCTCTAGCTGTAGCTTCCAGGCAGGGTTATATAAACAGAGAAACATAAACTAACTTTCCCAGCCTTTGAAAGACAGTCACCTAGTCCTACTCCACAGTCTCTGAAATGCAGTAACTTGCTCAAGCTTACACTGAGAACAGATGACTGTGCCAGGAAATGAAGCTCCTGTCTCTCTAAAAGGTCACATCCACCCCAACCTAGAAACCCAATGAGCAAGGCAGGGCCAAATGAACAAAGACATGCACAAGGAAAATGCAAGTCTCCTTGGTCCCGAGACTGAGTTCCAACTTTCAAAAGTCAAACGAAGAGCATTTGGGGAAAAACTTAGTGAATCTAGCCAAATGTCCAATCTTATGACTGATGCTTCAAAATGTCCTGTCTCGTGAGTCCTCTCTTTCATGAAAGATTAAATCAAAAGGAAGAAAGAACCTAGTTTATTTTCTGCCAGAATTCTGGCATAGTGGGACTGTGCAGGAATGTACCTACTATGGAATCATCCCACACTCCTGAGCTGTCAAGAGTAACTAGCAGAGGCATGTCCACACACTCCCCAAATATCTGAGCTGGCAAGAACAAAACATTCAGAGACCTCAGCCCTGGGACAATAGCCTCTGTCAGTCAACCAGTTCTCACGATTCTTTCTGGTCTTCAACTTCATTCCAAACACCATATCACACCTGTATAAGCACTTGAGAAAAGCCACACAAATGAATTCACACAGTGGCACAGTGATTCTGGATGGGTACCAATACGAATACCAATGGTAAAATGCAATTATTATTTAATGCAAAGACTTAGATGTACATTTTAATTACTCTGAGCAGTTACAGGGCATATCTGATGAGGAACCTGTGGCACCAATAACCTATGCTTGAAACCAACACCAAAAAGGATCAGGCAAAGTTTCCATGCTAAGGAGTTCTATGGTAAGAACGAAGAAATTTCTTCCCTTACCTGAAGCCAAAGGTCGAATCCATTCTTTGCTATTAAGGTCAAGCCTCCAGAGGTCATTGAAGGCAGCATTACAGCTGCTCTGGGTGCAGCCTCCAAACACATACATAGATTGATTTGCATCATAATAACACGCACCTAGGGAAAAAATAAAGAAGTAATTGCAGTCCAATTTTGGTGCACCTTAACCATAGTCCATATTTTTCAAAACTTGAATATTCTACATATTCAGCTGTCACCAGGAACCAAATTTCTACCTCGAGCCTTTTGTCTTCAGAATGACCAGCATCACATTACCCTTTAAAGGAAGGTCCAGAGAAAATCTAGGAACATTTCTTTCTGAGTACACTGAGCAAACCAATAATGATGAATGCACAAGTGGGCACAATGCCAGGAAGAGAACACAGGAATTCAGAGGATGCGTGTTCGATGAGAGAAGTTTCAGCCCAGCTACATAATTAATCAAAATTTGGATCTTTTGGGAGCTGGAGAGATGGCTTGGCGGTTAAGAGCACTGGCTGCTCTTGCAGAGAACCTGGGTTTGGTTCCGAACACACACAAGGCAGCTAACAACTGTCCTTAACTCCAGTTCCAGGGGATTTGACGCCCTCTTCTGACCTCCCCAGATATTGCATGACATGAGTACACTTATATATATGCAAGTAATACACTCATACAATAAAACATTTTAAAATTTGCTTCTTTATCCTCTAGAGCAAGACAAAGACAGTGTTACCAGGAGTCCTCTGTCCTCCCATTAATTCTCCTCTAATTTAGATTCCAGGATGGGTAAATGAGACCTTCCTTTGTGCCCACATCATGCCATACAGACCAGCAGGGGAAAAAAAACCCTCAATTTTCATGTGAAAGCAATAGTTGAGTGTCACATAAAAGGAAGGACAAAAGGTAACGAAATCCAGAGCTTTGAGACACTATGCTTGATTTCTATCCTAGTTACTTTCTATTGCTGTGACCAACACCAACATGGGGTGGAAAGGTTTTATTTTATCTTACATCTCTCAGGTCAGTTCATCACTGAGGGAAGTCAGAGCAGAAACTCAGGACAGGAACCTGGAGGCAGGAGCTGAAGCACAGATAATGGAGGAACGCTGCTTACTGACTTGCTTCTCTGGCCTGTGCTCAGCCTGTTGCTTTCTAATAGAATGCAGGGCCACCTGCCCAGGAGTGTCACTGCCCATAGTGAGCTGGGCCCTCTATATCACTCAATACAGGCCAATCCAATGATGGAAACTCCTCAGTTGAGGTTCCCTCTAACCGGGTGTATCAAATTGACAACTGAAGCTGTCCAGCACATCCTCAGTAGTCACCCAGCTATTTGTAGGTGCAGTTCAGTTTCACATACCACTAAGCTCAAGATTTCTTTTGAATTATGATGCCATTTACTCTAGTTCAGTAAAAAAGGAGTGCTACCACCACTGGCTCACCCGATGCCACTGCGAGAATGACTGCTCTGGTAGGTACTAGCACTGGGCCTAGCCTCCGTCTCTTACCTTAGCCCTGCTCTTAGGCCCTGTAAGCCATCTCAACACTCTAGGGAGGTCAAGTCAGAAACCAGAGGAAATAAAAGTTGTGTGCTTCACTAATTAACCCAGTAATCATCATAAAGGAGTAAATTTAAATTTTCTCACCGCTGACACCACAATGATGAGAGAAAACAAGAGATGAAGAAATGAAATATCATCTAACAATAACAGACTCACACCTGTCAAATACTGCACACCCAGAACTCACTTCTAGGATACACAGAGGCTAAAATGTTCTAACCCCGTTCACTGGTTCACTGACTCTCTTCCTTTTAAAAATAATGTTGGATTTATATCTAAATAAGTTATTTTGTCCACATCCCAAGAAGGTCTATTTAAAAAGTTTAGTATAATGAAATTCCATTGCTCACATTTGCTAAGAACAAATAAGAAAGGACAAAGGTAAAGGCCATTAAACAAACAAGGATAATTACTGGACAACACCTTGATCTCCAATAAAGGAACTCAACAGTACCAGAGTATCCTGGTCCCAACAGACCTTTTTGTTTGGTTGGTTTTTGGACTTTTTTTTTTTGAAACAAGGCTTCACTGTGTAGCCCAGGCTTGCCCTGAACTTATGGTGATCCTCCTGCCTCAGCATGCTGACTGCTAGGGTTACAGGTATGCACAAGCATACCTGGGTTCCCTTAGACTTAAGACTGAACTAGAAACTCCAATGAATGGGGCAATTGTAAAGAAACAACTAGTGTTGGGCATAGAGGAATGCTCGGGCCAGTCTGCCTGGTAGCACACTCTGCTAATCCCAGCATTCAGGAGGCAAAAGCAGGAAGATACCCTTGAATTCAAGGCTAGTCAGGTCTACATTGTGAGACTCTGCCAAAAGAAAGCAAGGAAGGATGGAAGGGAGACAGACAGAAAGCAAGCAAGCAAGCTCTTCTCCTTTTTGATACTCTAGACCACCAAAGTAGAAATTAGTAATGTTCCATAGCTTCTAAAACTGTAACTGGTTTAATAAGGCAAACTAAGCCAGCAAGATGGCTTAGCAGGTAAAGGCTCACTTTTCCCCAACCTGAAAACATGAGTTCATCTCTTGGGATCCACATGGTAGATGAAGAGAACTGACTCCCAAGTTGTCTTCAGACCTCCACATAAGCACTTTGACAAGTCTGCTCACATGTATGCCAACATACCCAGGCATACACACACACACACACACACACACACACACACACCACACCACATCATACCACACACAAATAAATAAATAAATAGAAAGAAGAGCCAACGGCTAGTTTGCTTCCTTCATGTAGCAAAAGAGTAGGCAGGCTTTATTTTTTTCAAAAAGAAAGGAAACATTCTTCTCCTCTATTTGGATTGAAAAACCCAGCCAGCAGTCAGGCCCCATGAGGTCCTTCACATGTATTTTAATCCTATACTAAAATAGGGCAATCCACATTTCTCTGCTTCTCCAGAAACAAAGATTTCTGGAACAGGAACACACAGCCTAAAGTTCATGGTATTGAAATGACAATTCTTTTTTTTGGGGGGAGAGGGGGTCTTTTTGAGACAGGGTCTCCCTGGAGTCCCTGCTGGCCTGGAACTCACTATGTAGAGAACTCACAGAGATCTGCCTCTCTCTGCCTCCCTAGTGCTGGGATTAATGGCATGTGTCACCATGCCTAGCTTGAAATTCTACACACTACTGAATTTTCAATGACCATAGTCAAGTATCAGTAAAAAGGCTGGAGAATGGCTCAGTGGTTAAGACATTAGTTGCACAATATTGGTGCACTTGCATTTATGCAAGCAATACACTTATATACATTATATATATATAATCTTTAAAGACAATGGAATGAGAAAATACCACACCTCTGGGCATGGTGCATACCTCTATCTCAGCACCCTGGGGGAGGCTGAGGCAGGAACAATGTCGTAAGTTCCAGGACAGCCTGCTCTACAGAGTGAAACCCAGGCTAGTCAGGGCTACATAACAAGGTTCTATTTCAAAAAGAAAAAAAAAAAAAAAAAAAAAAAAAAATACCAGCATATTTAAATACTTTCATAAGCATCCCACTAAATTCTTCATCCTACCTATTTTATTGGAGACACCTAGATGTTGACAGTAGTGGAAACACCCAAGTTCCAAAAGGGCCTTTCAAAACTTAAGAATGTGTGCACTTCCCAGTGTTTTCCTTTTACTCAAGTTATCTACCCAAATAGGTTTTCCTTTCTGAACATCTAGACCACCAGAAAGTACTGTACAGAAGTGTGGCTCACAGTACATATGAATATTTTACTAAGAAATATTGAAAATGTTTATTCCAAGTGTTAAATCTCTAAATTTTGTGAAGCAGATTTGCTTGCTCCATGAACAACCATTACAAAATATCTATCTCAGATTACTAACAGAGCCTGGTAGGATGGTCCATGCCTGTAATCCAAGTACTTGAGGAGGCAGAGGCAGGTGGATCACTTTAAGATTGAAGCCAGCCTGGGCTACAAAGGGAGCTCCAGGCCAGCCTGGGCTACACAGGGAGACCCTGTCTCAAAAAACAAAACAAAAACCAAATAATCAAATTACTAATAGTCTATCAAAAGACAGGCCAAATATTCACGATTTAATGCACACACAAGAAGCAAACAGTTCTTCATAGCTCAGGAGGCCTTTCTACTCTATTATACTCATCTCAGATGCAAGATCTTCTAGGAATTCCAGGTTTTCCAAGGTGCCTGGAGCATTTCCCACATGTTCCCAGCAGGAGCTACACACTTGGGAGTTTCAGATGTTAAATTCTCTTTTGTTTCCCTACTTGTCACCAGGGAAAGGCCCTGAGGCATTTATCCCATGCTCAAAGAGACTATGCTGTCATGTGTCTCTATCAACAAGCCAGAACATATTTGATATGGTCTCTAATTACATAACTCAGGAACAGGTTAGGGTGGTTATCCAGCCCAGGCCTGCTGACTCTTGCAGGAGCTGGATCAGCAGTATGTGGAACTAACTACCTGACCATATCCAAAGCTCAAACATTAGAGGTTTATGATGTTGGGGACCCAGCAGATCCCTGTAACAATCTAAAAAGCATATTGTCCATTAACCAAGGCTAGGAAAGATTAAACCAAAAGATTAAGAAAATTGGTCTTTTTACTTCAGCTGCCTTTTTGTCCCAGACTTTTTTTTGTGTGTGTGTATGACTATATTGCCTACATGTATGTAAGTGCACCCATGTCATGCAGTGTCCATAGAGATCAGAAGAGGACGTTTGATCCCCTGGAACTGGAGTTACAGACAGTTGTTAGCCGCCCTATGGGTGCTGAGAATCAAACCTGGGTCCTCTACAAGAGCAGCCAGTGCTCTTAAGTGCTGAGCCATCAGGACTGAACTCAGGCTGGGTAGCAGGCACCTGTAACCCCTGAGACAACTCGCCCACCCATATTTCTTGTGTTTAAGCCTACAAATCTTTACCGATATTAAAACTCAGAACAGCTATGAACTGGGTTCCATGAAAAGTATAAAGATGTCTAAAGCAAAACATGGAGCCTGTCCTCAAGTATACAAACTGTGGAGATGCCATCATCTGCACGTTTTGCAGCTTATGTTTCCATAAGGGACTCCTCAATGACATTTCTCAGCCACTATAACAGAAACAGAATTTGCCACATACATTACACAAAGAAAATGGGTGAGGAGGTCCAAGAAACAAAGTTCTTTCTCTCAGATAGATGGTACTGGAGATGGCAGGTGGTAAAGGAGAAGCAATGTTAGGAGAGGAGGAAGAGCAGAGCAAAGTGTTATCTCCAGGGTGGGGAATCTGAGGGCATTTTAAGAACAAAGTGGCCTTTTCTCTTCTGGGGTAGGGGAAACAGGGTCTCACATAGCCTTTTCAATTTCACCCAGGTTGAGATGAAGAGAGAAGGAAAGACGACATTTAGAAATGCACTGTGAGCTGGAGTCCTTGTTCAGTTCATGCCACCTTGCATGAGGCCTTGGGTTCAATCCACAGCACCCAAAGAGGGGAAAAAGAACAATGTACTGGGATGGTTTAAAGACAGTACAATGGTCAAATTATAAGCTGGGGCAACAGGGAAAAAGGAAAGGTTTGAGGGAGAACAGAAATTTGGTTTTGTTTTTTGTTGTTTTTTTGTTTTGAGACAGAATCTCAGGTAGCTCAGGAAAACCTCAAACTCACTACAAAGCCAAGGCTGGCCTTGAACTCTTGATCCTCCTGGCTTCACCACCTAAGTGTCGGGATTACAACCACGCAGCACCACACCCGGCTTTGGTTCTTGATGGGAACTGAGAAGGAATCCAATACTTGAAGCCTATGTACTTAAAACAATGATGGTATTCACTAAATCAAGGAAGGGAGAAAATTGGGGGAGGGGGGACACAACTACTGAGTTCCACATTTAGCTTACTGAACATGAAGCCACCCAGCATCTCTCCATGGTAACAAGTGAAGAATTAAAATTTGGATCTTGAGCTCAACATGAATTAGGGATAAGAAAAAAAAACTAGGGATCAAGGCAGACACAGAATAGAAAATGGAAAGAGTCAAGGAGAAAAAAAAATAATTCTTAGTTTTCTTTAAAAATTTTTTAAAATTACATTTATTGTTTATTTAGTGTGAATTTGCTTGTTTGCAAATGTGCGTGCATGTACCAAGATGCACGGCACACATGAGATCACAGGGAAATTTGTCAAGTGGGTCCTAGGGAATCAAACTCAGGTCCTCAGATTTGGTTCTAAGCACCTTTACCCTCTCAGCCATCTCATAGACCCCTGAATTCTTAGTTTTCAGTATAGTTCACAAATTGCCCTTTCCCCTGCAACGGTCTTCAGTTTGTCAGTCAGCTAGACAGTATGCACAGATTAATGGAAGAAAATAGTGTTAGACCAGAAAAACGAGATAAAGACTTTTTTTAAAAAAGATATCATTTATTATTTTTAGCTGGCCACGTGCATACCTTTTAGCTGGTGGTGCATACCTTTAATCCCAGCACTTGGGAGGCAGAGATGGACAGGGTTCTGTGAGTTCAAGGTCAGCCTGGTCTACACAGTGAGTTCCAGGCCAGCTGAGGCTACAGGGAGACCTTGTCTCGAAACCACCCCCCAATAAATTATTATTACTTTTTTATGTACATGAGTGCAATATCTCCATGTGGGTAGGTGCACATGTGTCACACAGTGCTCACGAAGGTCAGAAGAGGGCATCGGATCCCCTGGAACTGGAGTTATGGATGATTATTATTAGCCACCATGTGGATGCTGGGAATCGAACCTGAGAACAGCCAGTGCTCTTAACTGCTGAGCCATCTCTCTAGCCCCAAGATAAAGACTTGTTGACAAAATTACCTATTACACAATTTCTTGGAATTCAAATGTCATAAGGCCTTGTCAGATCAGTAACGGATCTCTAGGCTGGAACACCCAGAAACATGAGCTAAATATATAACTTCTCTTCAAAAGCTGATCGCCTCGAGTATTTTATTGTTGTACACAATGCTGACTAATACAGCTAGATTTATTCAACCTCTAACTTCCAGTCTTCAGGCTGGGGACATAACTCAGTGGTAAAGTGCTCGCTTGCATGCATGAGGCCCTGACTTCAATTCTCAGTACTGCAAAAAAACAAAACAACAGTCTTCAGAAACCTTATCTGCAACTCTTACTCTAATTATCTATAGGTAATAATACATACTGAATCAAATATGGATCCGGATATAATTTCATGTATTTCAGTAATTCTTAATTATGGTCTGCAAACTTCTGAGAACAGTTGAGATCTTTACAAAACTACTTTTCCACAATAGCAGTAATAATACTAGCCTCCTTTTCTGTCTTATTTTAATGAGACAGGTTTTGCTATTTAGCCCCGGTTGGGCTCTGCTGTAATCACAGGTGTACCTTCTTACTATGCTGACATGGGCACTAACAGTTCAAGAGCAATGAATGGTAGGAAAACCTGCTGGAGACTCAGCACAAATTAAGGCAACATCCTTAAACTATACTTTTTTCCTATTTATTTATTGATTTAGGGGCATACATGTGCCACAGTGGGCATGTGGAGGTCAGAGGACAGACAACTTGTAGGAATTGATTTTCTCCTTTGACCATGTGGCCCTGGAGATTGAACTCAGGCCAGCAGGCTTGAGGGTAATTTCCTTTACCCGCTGAGTCACCCTGTTAGTCCTGAACTCCCTTTATTAATAATCAGTGTCCTTCACTGTCATACATTCACAAACAAAGCCATTTTTATTTCAGTGAGTCCCTGCGTTGGTTTCCTGGATGCCCTTCTCCTCAGAGGTCCAGGAACCCATTGCTCTGGGCTGTTTAAAGCAATAAATAAAAATAGCTCCTTGAGAGAGTTGAAAACTCAGCAATAGTTTGGCCTGTTTCTTTGATCTATTTAGATTCAATCAAAAAACAATGAATGAATTATAATTAATACTGACCATTTCTGGACATGAGGTTAACAAATGCTCTGAGCCAGCTCCCTGCTACTGTGACCACACATCACCCTCACCTCCTGGTGCTTACAATACGTGCCGATTGCTGAGTGACGATCATGAAAACAAAAGGGAAGAGATAAATCCGTTCCAGAGATTAGACTGTGAAAAATACTCTTTTCTCCCCCCCACCCTCTTATCCTTTGCTCTATGGTAACCCGCTGACAAGTCTGAACAGTTCTATCAAGAGGTTCATGTAATGAAAACCTGAGGCCTGAAGGCTGGAGAGATGGCTCAGTGGTTAAGAGCACTGGTTGTTCTTGCAGAAGAACCAGGTTTGAATCCCAGCACACACATGGCAGCTGACAATCACCCACAACTCCAATTCCAGGGGATCCAATGCCTTCTTCAGGCACATGCCTGAAATCCCAGTGTCAAGAGCCTAAGGCAGGAGTATCATGAGTTCAAGGCCAATCTCAGCTTTACAGCAGGTGTCTGTCATATAGCAAACACCCATTTCCAAAAACAAAAGGGCAGGGGAGGCAAATTAAATCAAAATATAATTCTTTTTTCTTTTTATATTCATATGAGGCTAGAGAGATGGTTCCACAGTTAAGTGCACTTGCTGCTTTTCCTGAGGACCCAAGTTCAGTTCCCAGCACCCACATAAGTAGCTCACAACTTACCTATAACTCTAGCTCCAGGAGATCAGGTGCTCTCTTCTGGTCTCACCATGCATACTTGTGCAAACACAGAGCATACACTCACAAAGACAAACATACATATACCTAAATTTAAATTTTAAAAAATTTCAAACTAAAAAAAGATTCATATATAAACAAACAATGAATAATGTGAGTTAAGAATCAAAGTATGGGGTTGGAGAGATGCTCAGTGGTTAAGAGCACTGCTGCTCTTGCAGAGGATCCGGGTTTGATTCCCAGCACCCACATGGTGGGTAACAACCATTTGTAACTCCAGTTCCAGGGGACTGAACGCCCTCTTCTGCTCTCCACAGGCACTGCATGCACGTGGTACACTTACATACATGTATACAAAACACTCATGGACATAAAACAAATCAATTTTAAAAACTTTTTTTAAAGAATCAAAATGTCTTTCCAGATAACAAGCACAAGATAGGAAATTCCTGCAGGCTGAAGGACTGAGAAGAGGTTTACAAAGGAGTCAGAGCCTGGACTGAGTCTTCAAGGAGATTCAGGGTTCAGCTAAGTGGATGGATGGGTAAAGTCCAGGGAGGAAGAAATCAAGTCAGGCAAAGATTGAGTTTTTTGAAGAAAAGGGAAAAGCTGGGAGATGAAATGGTAAATTTAGGTACAGGTCAAATTAAAGAGCTTTGAAAATAAGACTATGTTTAGCTTTGAACTTAAAGAGACACTGACAGGCACAGGCACTGATGGTTTCTCTGCAAGAACTACACAACTAGAGCAGTAGTTGGGAGAGCCTTCTAAGAAGTTTCCTCGGTCTTTTTCCATCCAGCCTCTCCTTCTGTGTATCCTCAAATAAGAGCATACAGCTGAACTACCTATAATCCAACATACTTTGATTTCATTTTCTAAGATGTTTATTATTATTTGGGTGTATATGTGTGTTGTATATTTGTGTTATACGTGTGTTTGAACACGTGGAAACCAAAGGTCAATGTCTGGTCCTATACTTTACCACTCTACACCTTATTTTTTGCGACATGGTCTCTCACTTGAACCTGGAGCTCACCATTTACACCAGACTGGCTGGTTAGAGAACTCCCCACCTGTGTCTGCACCTGCCCACCCCGGGGTTACAGGTCCATACTGCCAAATCTGTTTTTATAGGAGTGCTAGGGATTTGAACTCTGGTCCTCGTGCACAGCAAGCTCTTTACCCACAAGCCTACTCTCCTACTCTCACTTTTGATGGAAAGATGAATCACTAACAGACGAAGATAGCATCTACAAAACTCAAGAGTTAATTTCAGAATAATTTAAAAAATCTATAGCATGTATATTTTCCATCATGTTTTATATATGACTATTAAAACTCTGTGTGTATTTTTTGACTTGTTTTTCGAGATACAAGTGGCCTCAGCTGACCTAGAACTTGCTTTGTAGACCAAGCTGGCCTTGATCTTACAGAGATCTATCCACTTGCCTGTTCTGGGATTTAATCCCAAATGCTTGGATTAAAGGCATAAGCCACCACACTCTGGTAAATTTATATTTTATAATCAGGCCTCTTCATGATCAAACTTCTGTGTGACACCAAATTTGAGCACAAAATACTATGTTAAAACAGTTATCTTGAGACTTGGAGCTAAATGATAACTACTCCCTAACTAGGATTGCAGACACCCCCTTATGCAGACCACCTTTCCTTTGTTTCCCACTCAAAAGGTGTCAAATGTTAGAAATTCCAAGTATAACACTAAACCCCTTTGGAATTGAGAGAAATTCAATGAAAAGGTAGACTATATAATATTATTAACAAGCCCTGGCAATTTCTTTGTTGAGGTGCCAGGAATTGAACCCAGGGGTTTGCCTAGACAAGCACTCTACCCACTGAGCTATACTCTCAGCTCTTACAGAGTTAGGCTCACTTTTTCCTAATTCTGATTAGAAACTTAAAACTCTTCATTAAAAAGCCAGACAAAATACATGCATCTAAAATAGCTTCTGGAAACATAAGCATGGGCGGCATGATCTGCTTTCCCAGTGGTACTTACTGTGGGAGAATCGCTGAGTGATGGGGGTTCCAGGATAAGGGTAAGTCCGGCTCTCCCACTGAATGTTTCCTTCCTGGACAGCCTTCATGAAACCATGGTAACACTGATGGGCTACACCTGAGGACAAAAAGAACAAAGACATCAGTTTGAACACCTAACTTAGGACTAAAAACCATTAAAACTGTCTTTTAACTATTTTATCATCTGTATTAGTAACAGATTTTTTTAAGAAAGTACAAATTTCTATCATTTTCATTCAAAGACAGGAAAAAAGAGTCACAGAATTTCAAAACTGGAGGAACTAATCATTTCATTTGACCAAGGTACAGAACGGTTAAGAGACATACTCAAGGTTGCAGAACTAGCTCCCAGGATAACTCTCATCCCTTCCCGTTATGTCATAACACAAGACAACTGGTACCAGGTACCACCAAGCAAAGGGGACGGGGATAATTATCTTTGTGATATACAGAGTAAAACAGTGTCTTTGGGTGTTCAATAAGCATCTACAGTTAGATTCTGGAAAATAAGCACATCTCCAATTTAAGCAGGGACATATAATTGTTAGATTATTATGTAGCAGATTATAAAATGATAATTCATGTCTCAGGACCACATCCTAAAAAGTTGAGATCTTTACTATGATGGTAGATATGTATCATTACACACTTTTCTGATCCATAGACTGAACATCACCAAGAACCTAACATAAGCAATGGTCTCTGGGGGACAGTGATGTCTCTGCAGCTTCATCAATGTAAATTTGCTGAAGAGAAGGAGCAACAACTGAAAGGTGTAGGTGGATGGCAAACTTTCATCACTATTTGTTGTGAACTTAAATTTCTCTAAAAGTAGTACATTTCACCAGGTCTGGTGGCTCAGGCCTGTAATCTCAGTACTCAGGAGGTTGAGATTAGGATCATGAGTTCAAGTTCAGCTGGATTAGCCACAGTGAAAAGTTGTCTCAAGGAGCCTAAATATAGGTAAAGACAGATAAACACATATTTGTTATTGTTGTCTGTTTTTGAGACATGATCTCACTATGTAGCACTGGATGGCCTAGAACTCACTACATAGACCAGGCTGACCTAGAACTCACAGAGATGCACCTGCCTCTTCCTCCCAGAGCTGAGATTAAAGTCGTACATCACCATGCCAGGCAAGACTTGCTTTTTTAAGGGAAGGGAAGGAAAGGAGAATAAGTACAAAGACACAAACCTATGAAAATGCCACAAGAATAGGCTAGAGCAATTGCTCTGTGGTTAAGAGCACTGGCTGCTCTTGCAGAGAAACCAGGATCAATTCCCAGCACCCACATGGTAGCTAACAACTGTCCATAGCTCCAGTTCCAGGGGAGGTGATACCCTCTTCTGACCTCCCTGGGCTTTGCATGACATGGGTGCACCTACCTACATGCAAGCAATATACCTCTACACATAAAATAAAAATAATAAATAAAATTAGTTATTTTTTAAAAGGTACTTGAGGGCCAGCAAGACAGCTCAGCAGGTAAAGGCTGCTGAGTTCAATCCCTGGAACCCACATGGTAGAAGGAGAGTACCAACTACCTCAAGTTGTCTTCTGGCCTCCATACCCACACCCACATTATGGCATTCACATGCCCACATACATACACACACACATACGTGTACACACACATGAAACATAATTTTAAAAATGTTAAAGGAAATCTAAATGTACCTGATTTTTTTTTCAAAAAGGCTTTTCAAGGCTATATTTTGAGAAAGACAATGGAAGAGACAATTCAATAGAAGGGAACAGAGCATTCAGAAGAGACCTACTAAACAGAGCCCACTGATCCCTAACAAAGGAATAAAGACAGGAAAAGAAAAAGCAGCTGTCTTTTACTTTTGTGTGTGTGTATGTGAGACATGGTCTTTAGCTCAGGCTGGCCTCTAAGCTGATGTTGCTGAGAATGATCTTGAATTTTTGATCCTCCTGCCTCCACTGCCTGAGTACTCATTTTATACAGTACACCTCCACATCTGATTTGATGTGGTGCTAGGGATCAAACTCAGGGTCTCATGGTTACTAGGCAAGCATTCTACCAACTGTACCACATCCCCAGGCAAAAATGACGACTTCTCCAATAAATATTGCTAGAACATTTAGCTACATATCTGTTAAAGATGAATCTGATTTTCTTCAAAAAGTTAACTCAAAATGAATCACAAGCCAAAGTGTAAAATGCCAAACTATAGAATTTCTTGAAGATAAAAGAAAATCTAGATGAACAGAGGATTGGAAATGACTTCTGAGACACAGCACCCAAAGTGCAGCTCATGAAAACTAAGTTATAATAAACAGAACTTCACTGAAATTTTAAAAATTCCACTCCATGAAAAACACAGCCAAGAGAATGAAAAACAAGAAACAAGAAAAACAAGTCAGAGTGGGAGAAAATATTTGCAAAAGCCTTACCTGATAAAATGTTGCTATCCAAACTATGCACCAAACTCTCCAACCCTCAGACAGGGTCTCATTATATAACCCAGACTGGCCTTGAGCACATTAGCTCCTGCCTCACACTCCAAAGTGCTGTGATTATAGCCATGTGGAGCTGGCTACACAGATTTCTCAAAATTCAACAGTAAGAGCCAATGAAATGGCTCAGCGGGTAAAGGTCCAAGCCTGACAACCTGAGTTTAGTCCCCAGGACCCTATTTGGTGGAAAGAAAGATTCGACACAAGTTGTTCTTTGACCCATGCAACCATGATGAGGAACACGTGTCCATACCCATGTACACAAACATACACAAACAAAAAGTACACAAATGTTTTTTAAGCAACAATAAGGAAATAAACAAGGCAGACATAGTGGTCAACACCTGCTGAAGGAATGCACAATGATGCACATAAGCACTTTTTTTAAAAGGCTTTTTAAATTTATATGTTTGTCTTATCAGTGTCTGACACTAAAAAATAAAACTACCAGACATGGTGCCACACATCTTTAATCCCAGTATTCGGGAGGCTGGCAAGATCAATGCCAGCCTGGTCTACATAGGGAGTTCCAGGCCAGCTGTGGCTATAGAGAGACCCTATCTCAAAAAAAATTTAATTAAATAAATAAATAATGATTTTTAAATAATTTTTCAAATTAAAAAATAAATAAAAGCCTAAGGGCTGGGGCGAAGGCTCAGCTGGCGGAGTGCTGCTGTACAAGCAGGAGCTTCCGTGGAGCCCAGAAGCCACAGAAAGCCAGCTGTGAGACATCGTGATGGGTAAAAGCAATTGTCATGCAGGAGTAGGCTTGATCCCCAGATCCCAGGATGGAAGGAGAGAACCAACTCCCAAAAATTGTTCTCTGACCTCCACACAGAATCCATGGAACAGCATGCCTGTACTCACACATATCATCCCCTCACTCAACTTTCATACACAGACACCATCAACAATATCAAAAAACACATTTGGAAACTGCAAAGTGGATTAAATACTAATAACACTAAAACTGTATGTTCTATAACAATATTCTGGCTGTTCATAAAATTAACCAAGAGAAAAAGGAAAATACATTAACTTATCTAATACTAAATTTCATAACCACAATACCTCTAAGGGAAAACAGAAAAAGAAATTGGGAGTGTAAAATCAATCATTCAATAGAAACTGAAAAAGCCTTCATCTTATCTTCTCCACAGTACCTTTGATGAGCCGGTACCACTGCTTACAGACCAGAGCTGCAGTTTTGTGCTCCTGATATGGTGAGAGAAAGGACAGTATATACTCCAAAACCTCCTCCGGTAGCTCAGACATGGACCTGTTATGTCTAGTCTCCTCAACCTCCAGCACGGGGTGGGGGTCCTCATCTTGTTCCATTGTCCCTTCCAGCACAGTTTCTTCTTGGTCCACAGCCATGAAACTGTCATCTTCACTGTCCGAAGAGCTGGCCATGACATCCCACTTGAAACTACAGTAGATAAGAAACAATATCAGTAAGCAACTATCAGAAAGGCGGAAACAGCTGAGCACCACTGTCTGTGACTTCTCTTCCACAGTGTGTGAAGACCCTCCAGCTGCTCCCATGCCAGCTGTAGCCATCTTAACCTCATAGGCAGAGCTCAAAGACCAAGCCCCTATTTTTCTCTCTACTGAAAACTAGACTGGCCCTGGAGTTCTGGGACCTGTTCTCTCACAATTCCTCTAACTCAAAGATCTGACTGACATATGGCACAGGGGATATAACCAGTGAGCAAAGTCACCATACATAGGAGGAAAAACTAACATGGGTCCTATACTAAGAACACTGTGAAGGTATGAGCCAAGTAGCAGCATGGGGGCTGGAGAGAAGGCTCAGTAGTTAAGAGCACTGGATGTCGGTTCAGAGGACCAGAGTTCAGTTCCTGGCACCCACATGGTAGCTAACAGCCACTTCTAACTCACAGTTTCTGTGGATCTGATGCTCTCTTTGGTCCTCCATGGGTTTGAATGCATGTGGTACACTTACAGCCATGCAAGAAAAACACTCAAATACATTAAAAAAAAAAAAAAGAATAGATGGGAGGAAGGGGGATGGGCAGAGAGATAGCTGAGCAGTTAAGAGTACTGGCTGCTCTTTCAGAGGAACTGAATTTGGTCCCCAGCACTCATATGATGGCTAACAATCGCCATAACTCCAATTTCTGGTCTGCAATGACTTTTTCTGACCTCTGAGGGTATTGGACCCACAGATGTACTTACATACATGCAGACAAAACACACATACACATAATAAAGTAACTACATCAAAAAAACAAATTTTAAGAAATTTCCTATTTCACTTCTATCACTTTGGCAATTCATATACTAATTCTGTGTATCTTTCAAAACTGGAAGAATGACCAATTAAGAAAAATGCAGGACTGACAAGATGGCTCATCAGGTAAAAGCACTGGCCACAAAATCTGGCAACCTGACAGACCTGATGATCTGAGTTTGTTACAAGAATCCCATGGAGGACAGAGAACTGACCTCTGCAAGTTGTTCTCTAACCTCCACACTTATGTGTGCTGCACACCTGAATTCACACCACACACATGAGCACATGTGCACACACACACACTAATATTAAGCTTTTATTTAAAAGTTTTTAAAGGAAAACGGGGCTAGAGAGTCATAACAGTGAGTAAGAGTGAGCTTCCTCTTCCAGAGAACCCTGAGTTCAGTTCCCAGTACCCATGTTGGGAGGCTCACAACCACCTGCAACTCTAGTTCCTGGAGAATCGAACACCTCTGGCCTCTTCAGACAACTGCACTCACATGCACATAACACATATGGACATAAACACATAAGAAAAATAGCAAAAATTAAAAACAAATTTCTTTTTAAAAAGGAAAATGGGCATGGAGCACAGCTGCACGCCTTTAATCCCAGCACTTGGGAGGCAGAGGCAGGCAGATCTCTGTGAATTGAAGGCCAGTCTGGTCTACATAGTGAGTTCCAGGCCAGCTGAAGCTACAGGGAGCCCCTGTCTCAAAAAAAAAAAAAAAAAAAAAAAAAAAAAAAAGGAAATAGGAGCTGGAGAAATGGCTCAGCAGTTAAGAGCACTGACTGCTCTTGCAGGGGACCTAGGTTTGATTTCCAGTACATCATGGCTAACAACTGTCTTTAACTCCAGTTCCAGGGGATCCAACACCCTCTTCTGACCTCCTTGGTCACTGCAGGACACTGATGTACCTACCTGCCTACATGTATGCAGTACATTTATACACATAAAATAAATAAAAATTTAAAAAAGGAAAATGTAGCCAGGTGTGGTGATGCACACGGCTAATTCCAGCACTTGGGAGGCAGAAGCAAGTGGATCTCTGGGTTCAAGATCAGCCTGGTCTACATAGTGAATTCCAGGCTAGGTGGAGCCACAATAGTGAGACCCTATTTCAAAAAAAAAAAAAAAATTTTTTTTTTTAAAGGAAAAGGCCCACAAGAATCAAAACACACTAATTAGCCAGCCAGAGTGCTGCTCAAGCCTGGAATCTTAGGTTGAAGCAGAACTAACAGAAGTTCAGAACAGCCAGGGTTACTGAGTAAAATCCTGTCTCCAGTCAAAGAACCTCATTGATGGTAGACTCATTGATGGTAGAGTGCAGTGAGGCAAGAGGATCACAAGATAGAGGCCAGCCTAGGCAGAGAACAACGTCCTGGCTAAACTAAACTATAAAGAAAGTGAATGAATGAGAACAATGAGATACCATGAGGAAACCCACTGCTTTGTGACCTAACCTAAAAAGTTATTTTTGAGCAGGCTGTTAGATGGCTCCGTGGGTAAAAGGTCTTGTCACCAAGTCTGACAACTTGAGTTCAATCCCCAGAACCCATGTGCACCATGGCACCTAAGTAAACTCCAACCCCCTAAGTAAACAAATGAAAGGATTAAAATGTTAGCAGCCAGAGGATGTAGCACAGGCAGCACGTGGTAAACAGGAACAGAGTGCTGTCTGACCAATGGGAGGCCACGCACAAGGGAAAAGACAAAAAGGAGGCAGCACACTGCTTCCAAAGTTCCAAAGATCATCTATCGCCCAAATTAACTTACAGATCGCAATACCTGAACATGTGTCCTAACAAAGTGGCTGCTGGAACCTTGGTGATTTTAGCACCTGGCGTTTGTTGGTGACCCAGGACCTAACCCTCCTGGTGAGGGGCAGAGATGGTAGGAGGAGTGTATTTCTTTTTTTTTAATTAAAAATAACTGTCTTTACTTAGAAGCATTCAGAATGTCAACAGAACAGCTACTTTGTTTTTGCAATTACAGAGTGGCATTCAGCTAACAATTATTTCTCCATATAAGCTGCATCAGAGACAAATGAAGATGAAAAAACCTACTGTCCCCATATAATCTTGTGCTGTGCACCAACAAGAACTTGCTTCAAATCTGTATGGCAATTACATCCCTCATATTGTACCACGCAAGGTTAGTGCTACTGAAAATATCACCAGGACAGGGCTATCTACAGGCATAGTCGGTAGTGTGCTAACTACACAAAAAAAGACACTGTACAGTTTAAAACAAATCTTACACAGTCTTACATTTTGTTTTTTTGTGGGGTTTTTTTTGTTTTTTCTTTAAAAGGAGTGAGTTGTGTACACAGGGTTAAATGCTTTATAGACAAAAAAAATTCACTAGAACAAACTTATTCATCATCATCTTCATCATCATCTTTGTTCTCTTCCATCTTCCTCCTCTGCCTTCTTCTTGCTCTCCTCAGCCTTGACAACACCCCTTTTTGCAGCATCAGATTTTCCTGTAGCTCTGTAGGCTGCAATCTCCTTTTCTTATTTCTTGGAAGGGGGGTATTTCTGTCTATTCCCCAAACACGGAAAAAATGTGAGTGTGCTAAAAACTGTACTAAAGGTCTTATCTGGACCTTTCCCCAGTCCTATTTGGATGAACTGTTTTTCAATGCTTGATTTGTCAGAGAAAGACCTTTAAGATTAGATTAACCTACTGCCCCATTTCCAGGCCTAACTCTTATCCTAAAAAGCAGGTAGAGTAATGCACAATATAAAATATATTTTAAAACTCACACTGTCTTTCTAGTAAATGGAAACAGCGGTACCTTTTATTAGTGGAAGAACCCCACTTGGAACATTCCTCTTACTAACCCCTGCTAACTCTCATAGCCTGTTGACTGTCCTCTCTAATTCACTGACTTCCTTTAACCCCATTCAGCTCTAAATTCACTAAAGCAAAAATCCAAGAAAGGGACTCCTTGAGTTAGGCCACTGTTCACATCTGAATTCATGGGCTAATCAGCACAGCACCATATACAGTCAGGCATCCCTTGCACAACACTCTGAACAGACTGTGGGTCCAAGGTCTGCTTCTGCTTCAGAACCAGAGGCCAGAAGGTCATTTACATTACTATTTTTCCCAAGCCAAGAAAGAAAAAACCTGCTTAAATGAAACATCTTACTTCCTGAGCAAATCTCCCAAAAGCAATTAGCAAATCTAATGACTGTAAGAACTGGTTCTCAGTAGCTTTCATCGTCACCTGTTCCACTGTCCACAGAAACATCAGGCTCCATGCTCCCAAGGGCATGTTTGGTAGCCTGGCCCTGGACACTGTGCCAGGAACACACAGGAGTGGGCAGATGCTATTCCCTGGCAATTACACGCTCTGCACCAATTTATACAGAGCTTCATTTTCACTCCCATGATTGGGTAATGAAATCATCACTCACAATCCCTGAGGACACAGGCATCTTGAAGCTCTGAAGATTGTTTTGGTTTGGTTTTCATGCCCAAAGAAGCCCTAAAAAACATTTCTCATGTAAATGCACTAATTCAACAAATGTGGTTTTCATGAAACTGTTTTAAAGAAGTGTTCCTCATGCCCCACACCAGTGGCAGACCTTTTCATTCTCCACACACTGATGGACCTTTGGACAAACACACAATCTGAAGTAAACATAACAGAACTAGAATGTGAGCTCCCCAAATTCAGACAACTCTGCCTTCCAGAGAGGCACTCAAATGAGCACACAGTTTGAGGCCATTTTGTTTAGAACACTTTATCCTGATCTTCTCATGTCGTTTTAAAAGACTCTGCATTGGATCCTATCCTTGTAAGTCAATGAGTGCTGGTAAGACACTCAACTGTCTAAAATCAATATACTTTTATGATCCCTTGAATTTTGACCCTTTTAAAAAATAAAAACTGAAAATGCCAAGGTTTTATTTGCCACAGAATTCTGACCCTTCACTATGTACTCTGGGGCACTTGGAGACAGCTCAGCTGATAATGTGCTTTTCCATCCAAGCCTAAGCATCTCATTTGGATCCCCAGAAATCAAGGCCTGGTATGAGCACTTATAATCCCAGCACTGGGGAGGTAGACACAGGTGGATCCTGAGGCTCAGACCAGCCCATCCTAAACCTAATCTGAACGTTCCTGACCAAGTGACAGACCCTGCCTCAAAACAAACACACAAAACCAAAATGAAGGCCTGAGTAACAACACCCAAGGTGGACTCTGGCCTCCACATCTGAGAACACATGTGCATGAGTTCATCTCTTTCTCTCTCTCTCTCTCTCTCTCCTCTCATACACACACACACACACACACACACACACACACACACACACACACACACATATACACTGGATTCTGACCTAAGAATCTGCTGCCAAACTCATGCATGCCCAATATAGCCCCTTGGGCAGGTCCAGCAGGAGGAGGCTGGGCATGCAGATCTGACTGGAGGTGCACTCTCCAGTGGGTAAGAGGACATGGGTGCCATACCCAACTCTTGTAATTGGCCTGGTAGGATTTTTTAAATCCAGTTTGATATAAATCAGCTTCTAAAATCCAAATCATTTGCCCTTCTGAGGGATAAATTAAAGTTAAGATTTTGACACTGGCAGATCTGGATACTGTTTCTGGCTTCAACACTGTATGACCCATGGTAAGTCACTGACTGCTCTGGGCAATACTGTAGTTATTCCCAAGCCTAATGCCCTTCACAATACACTCAAGAAACTATTTTTGAAAATAAACGAAAAGGTCTATATGTAAATAAAGTTCCCTCACCTACTTCATAAGGAGTCTACAGACAGCAATGACAACCAAGCACTCTTACTCTCTCAGTCCACAGTAGGAAATTCATGGCCTATAGGGAGGATAGTCATCCCAAGAGATTCAAGATGGGAATGAAATCGTTCATGCATAGAAAAATCACTGTAGAAATTTACTACAATATCTGATTGGAGCCTTTGGTTTCTATATACCTAGACATCTGACAATCCATTGGAGCAAACATATCTTTATAAAAGTTAAAATTAGGGTCTGTAAGATGACTCAGTGGGTAAAGGCACCTCCCACCAAGCCTGATGAACTCAGTCTAGTACCCAGAACTGACATGGTGGAAGGAGAAAATTGATTCCCATAGATTGTTCTGACCTCCGAACATGCCCGTGCACACACATAAATAATAAAGTTGAAATTCAGTCAATTCACTTCAAAGGCAGTTGATGATTTAAAATACCATCGTGTGCTTTTCATAATTTCAAAAAAAATTTCTAATTAAAGGGTCTTACTGATGGACAAAGCAGCGACCTTACACAGATGCCAATATGAACTCAAACTACCCACCTCAGAGGCACCCGTGTGAGCTAAAACACAAGAAGCTACTGAAAATACAAAATACTGCTGAATGAGGGATGGACACAAAATTACAGCTCATTCTAAGCCTTAAAATACACCACCACCATTATCACCCTTGTACCAAGTCAAATGCAAAGTAACATTAAGTGGAAAATCCATACAAGAAAAAAGCCCACCATACTCCATGCTTTAACAAATATCAGTGTAACATCTGTGAGATGGCTCACCAGGTAAAAGTGTTTGCCATACAAGCCTGACAACATGAATTCTATCCTTGGATCCCACGATGAAAGGGGAGAGTCAACTTTCAAAAGTTGGCTTTTGACCTCTACTGTGGCATGCACATACACACAATTTGTAAAAAACTATTAAAAATACATTCTGGGTATGCTGGTGCACACCTTGAATCCCAGCACCTGGGAGGCAGAGGCAGACAGATCTCTGTGTGTTCAAGGCTAGCCTGGTCTACATAGTGAGTTCTAGCACAGCTAGGGCTACAGGGAGACCCTGTCTCAAAACAAGACCAAAAAATAAAAAATTATTAAAAATAATATGTTTAGGGGCTGAAGAGAATGCTCAGAGGCTAAGGGCACTGTCTGTTCTTCAGAGGATCCCAGTTTAGCTCTTAGCAACCATGTGATGGCTAACAATCAATCATCTGTAACTCAAGTTCCTGGGAATCCAATTCCCTCTTTTGGCCTCTGTGAGCACTGCATGCACAGGTGCACTTACATACATGTAGGAAAAACATTCATACACCTAAAATAAATTTTTTAAGCAAAAAAAAAAAAAAAAAGTTTTTTTAAATACTGAGGCTGAGCATGGTGTTGCACTCCCTTAATCCCAGCACTCAGAGACAGACGGATTTCTGTGGATCTCTGTAAGACTGAGGCCAAACTGGTCCACATACTGATCCTGTCTTAAAAAACCAACTATGTGTAGAACTTAAAACTAAAACTATGTTTAGAATCCACAGAAAGTACAGAAAGAAAATAACCAGCAAGAGCTAAAGACCTAAGTAAACAGCACCACAAGACAGGTCATGAAGAACGACCTGTGGTATCAGACAAGCTTAAGCAGTGGGGGTAGGGGATGCCTCAACCACTGTGGTAAGAGGCTACAGAGGTACCTGAGCTGAGCTGAATGGGTAGGTTTCAGAATGGAAGATTTTCAAATTACTATTTCTTAAATTGATAATTTGCCAGTTACAGAATAGTTTGCTAGAGAAAGGAGTAAAAACCATTTGTTACTCAAATGGATGTTTTGACCACATGCAAGATAATAAAAAAATCTTATCTATAGTAACAGAAGCTCATAATCAGTAGACTCCCTAGCTCCTGGCAGTCAATGTTTTGACACACACATACACAAAGTCTAGGAATAGAATAATTTGGCATAAGTACTGTACTATTGCTATTAACAAACTGTGAATTCCTCTGATACACAGATTCAGAGCTGCTTCCATAAAGCATTCCACATTTAATAGCAGATGTTAGCTGGAATGAGAGTATTTTGGTTAATGGGTCTGTCAGCCAGTTACCATTCTCATTAATAAAATATAAAATACAGCACCTTCTCAAACTCCCAGAAGCACTACTTTCATGGCATTCTTTTCTTGTCTTTTGTTTGTTTGTTTGTTTATTTTGAGACAAGGTCTTTTATATACATTCCAGACCAGAACTCTTTACATACTCAGGCTGTCCTCAAACTTATAACCCTCCTGCCTTAGCCTGCTAAGTGCTAGAACTACAGTGGTGTGCCACCATGTTTGAACTACACCATTCTTTAGAACAATCAATAATAAAAGCATCTTATACTCAGAGGACAACTGGAGAAACAGACCAGTCTCAAAGTCACTTTTCTTGCCTACGTGGTGCAGACAGAGGATTTGCTACTACTGAGTATAAACTGGTCAAGGAAAGGTACTAGTTTCAATTACCATGCATTCTAGACTCAACAAAATGCTTCATTTTGTAAAATGTACAATTTTGAAAAAGTATAATTGAAACTTTAACGCTCAAACATCTGTTTTGGTGAGAGTGGGATTTTTTTCTCCCTTCTGAGCATTGTTAGCGACTGAACCCAGGACATCATGCATGCTATACAACCATAACTAAGACACATCTTCAACCAAAAATAGACATTGCTTGCCCACTTTAAAAAAAAGACAAGGTCTCCTCCACATGGGGGCTAAGAACCATCCATAACTTTAGTCCCAAAGGAATCCAAAACCATCCTCTGCTGACCTCCTCAGGCACTGTATGACATGGGTACACTTATACACATGCAGGCAACATACTCATACACAAAAAGTATTTAAAAAATAATAAATTAGTTTTTGGGGCTGGAGAGATGGCTCATTGGTTCAGAGCACTGACTGCTGTTTCAAGAGGACTTGGGCTGGATTCCCAGCCTTACCTGGCAGCTGACCTCATAATTCTGTAACTCTAGTTTCAGGGAATCCTATGTCCTCTCTAACTTCCTAGGGCATTCAATGACACAGGTACACTTACATGCATGCAGGCAAAACACTTATACACATAAAATTTTTAAAAAATTATAAAAGTCAGGTCTCGTATAGTCTAGGCCAGTCTTGAACTCATGATCTGCTTGACAGTCTCTGGAGAGCTGGGATTACAGGCTTCTACCACCAAACCTGAGAGCAGACTTTTTAAGTTAAATTTATTATTGTATGTGTGTGCATGATGCGGGGGGGGGGGGGGGACGACAGAAGATCACTTGCCAGAGTTGGTTCTGTCCTTCCACCTTGGTGGAAGAGATCAAACTCAGGTTGCCAGATTTATTAGAGCAGGCACCTTTAACCACAGGTCTACTTCATCGGTTGCGAACTTTCATGTCTAAAATGATAATAAACTGAAAAGCATATAAGAATTTGGCATAACTCTAATCCTAAACAAAGACTTTTACTGTAAAATACAGTATAAATCAAAAGGGGCATTAGAAACAGCTGCCTTTTTCTTTTCTCTTTTTCAGAGTCTCTATGCAGTCTAGGCTAGTATTGAACTGGCAACCCTCCTGCCACAGCTTCCTGACTGCTGGAACTGCAGGACTGTACTGCCATGCCCAGCTCTTTCACTATATTATTTAGTTCTAAATTATTAAGAAGATTTAACTATTTAATGCCTTATTTTACTTTTATCTACTGAAGTGCAACTGACTGTATCAATCAAACTAGATTACTCTCATTGAGAATATTACAGTGAAATCAGAGCTTCCTGACTTCAGTCCACAGAGGTGGAAGTTTTAACACAGATTCTCAAGAAATGCTTTTATGCTACTGAAGGGTAAAAAGGGAAAAAGTCCAAACTTCATTCCACAGTTATACAAGTCAGAAAACTCTTCCAGATGCAGAGGAATCAGTGAACTAACAAGGAAAACGCAAGTCTCCCTGGGATTAAAAAAAACTTAAAAAAAAAAAAAAATCATCATTTCATAGCTTCAGTTTTAAGAAGCACATCTTTCTAATTCATTTGTCCACTGGAGATCTGTTTCAAAAAAAAGTAATTTTATTAATTTCATTCATTTCACTTTGTATAATCAGTTCCATATAGTGAAATGCTTTTCTCAAACATTTCCTATAAATATATCTTCAAATCCTATTATCTCTCTTTTTTAAATTTATTTATTTTTGTTTTGTGTATATGAGTGTTTTGCCTGCAAGTATGTAAAGCATCCATGTCCTGCAATGACCACAGAGGTTAGAACAGAGCGTTGGCTCCCCTGGAACTAGAGTCATGGATGGTTGTTACCCATGTGGGTGCCGGGACTTCTGCAAAAGCAGTCAGTACTCTTAACCACTGAGTCATCTCTCCAGTCCAAATTTTTTTTTAAATTATTTTATTTTTATTTTTACTTATGTGTTTGTGTGCATATATATGAGTACAATTTCCACAAAGGCCAGAAGAGGGCACTGGATCACCTGAAACTGAAGTTACAGACAATCATTATTAGCCATCACATGGGTGCTGGAAACTGAACCAGGGTCCTCTGCAAGAGCAGCCAGTGCCTTAACCACTGAGTCCTCTCTCCAATCCCCTATCCAAGTACTTCTGCAACTGCACAAGCAGAATGCAAAAAGAAGCTGAAAAAATGTTCTGAATTTGACAATATTCATCAATTTAAAATAGGCAAACGGGAGGGAGGGGGTTTAACTCAACAAGGTAATTTTCAGTCATCTTTCCAATACCAAGATCCTTAAGTATGTACAACGCATGCCCAGGTGGAGGTTTTGTGCACCTTCTTTATAACAATAGAAACTTTCAAAACTAATGTATTCATTAATGGGAGAAATGATTAATGACAGGGTCTTCAACTTAAGCTGTCCTGGCCTGGAATGCACTATGTAGCCGAGCTGGCCTCAAATTTACAATCCACCTGCCTCAACTTCTCAAGAGCTTGAATTACAGGTGTGCACCACCACACCTGGTCCTAACTATAGTTTCCATCATCCTTAATTTAAACTAATAGGTGGAGATGAATGGACTACACAGACAGCATCTCAAAGCACAGCTGAATCTCTTCCACAAGGAACATTTGTTCTGCAAACATTCAATTTGTATGAGCCATTTTACCTTTGCCATTTAACCAAGGGATGTGATCAGAAAGCCCATTCACTTTTAAAGTCCACCTCTGACTCCCATTTGTAATCTGACACACTAATAGGTACTATTTCAATACTAATACCTTTCTGTTGTAGTGTTGGGTCAAACACCTTATGTTTATATGCCAGAACTACATCACTAATTATACCCCAGTCCTCAATATCAACACTTTTTTTGGTTTTTTTTTGTTTTTTTGTTTTTGTTTTTTTTTTTTTGTGACAGGGTCTCTCTGTAGCCCAGCTGGCCTAGAACTCACTATGTAGACCAGGCTGGCCTTAAACTCAAGAGATCTGCCTGCCTCTGCCTCCCAAGTGCTGGGATTAAAAGTGTGTGCCACCACACCCAGCTGTCAATACTTTTTTAAAATCACCATTTTTGTTTTGAGACAGGGACTTGCTATGTATCCTGGGCTGGTCTCAGACTTGATTTGTTCCATCTATCTCAGCCTCCCCAGTGCCAGGATTACTGACATGTATGCTACAAATGTACACTATAAATGATCATAAAGCCCTTTACTGATGAGGTTAATGCCAACACCTGTGTTGCAAAGTACATCCTTAAGGTGCGGAATGCTAAGAATTTCTGTGCACTGTAACACTGTGGAATATATAATTGGCCTTTCTCCTATTTCCTGGCATACACCTCCTAAAAGTCACAGAATTTCCAAAGTAGTATCTTCTGTACACTACTGAGTAGACTGACAGCCCGAGTAGCTTCAGAACTGGGGCTGGTCACTGCAAAGACTACCAATTATTACAAGCATAGCACTTTGGGTCAACTCTCCAACTTAGAGAAAGGGGCTGAAGGTTGATTTGATCACCAGTAGCTAATGACTCAAACAAACCTATGTAATGAAACTTACATAAAAACTCAGAAAGGTGTGGGAGTACAGGCCTATATTTCTGGTACTCCAGAGCTGAGATAGCAGGGTCAGGAACTCAGGGTCATGTTCATCTGTAACAGTGCAACACCAGTCTGGACTACATGACACTTTGTCTCAAAAATACAAAAATAAAATAAATATGGATTTGGAGATATTCCAGTCTATTGAGCATGGGGAGACATCTAGAGGGTGGTGCACCCAGAGGGGACACGGAGGCTTTGTACACCTTCCCACAGGACTCCCTAGGAATCTCCATTTATCCACAGCCTCTGTGTGTGTGTGTGTGTGTGTGTGTCTGTGTCTGTGTGTTGTATACATGGGGGGATGAGTGCTTATGTGTACACACAGAGGCCAGAAGAGGGCATCAGGTGTCCTCTCACTCTCCACCTCCTTCATTTGAGGCAGGGTCTCTCACTGAATCTGGAGCTAGCGGTTTTCAGCTAGGCTGGCAGCTGAAAACCCAGCCTCCTGTCTCTAATCCCCTTAGTGCTATGGTTACAGACCTGTGTGGGACCACATCCAGTTCACCATTAGGTGCCGTCATCCAAACTCAGGTCCTCATACTTGTGTAGCAAGCACTCTTAACTACAGAGCCATCTAGCAGTCTAGCAGGTCACCTTATTCTCTTTTATAATAAAGTAGTAAATACAAGTGTTTGCTAGGGTTCTGTGAGCTTCTAGTAAATTAAGGCCAAGGGGGGAGTTGTGGTAAGCTAGATTTAGACTCAGTCCATCAGAAACACAACTAAAACACACAGGGTTTGTGCAGGGACTTGTGGTTACCATCTGAAGTAGAGTCAGTCTGGCAGGGCTGAACCCTCAACACAACATTTGAAACAACCTTTAGATAGTGTCGGAACTGAACTGCTGAACTGAAGTAGAGAACAACCAATTAGTGTATTCTATTGTTTGGTTGGGGGGAAGGGGGTGACAACCTACACATCTGTTACCTCACAGCACAGGAGACTGAGACAGGAGGATCTTCAGTTCTTCAGTTGTTACTGTCTGCAACTCCAGTTCCAGGGGATCCAGTGCCCTCCTCTGACCTCCAAGAGCACATGGGGGGGGGGGGGTTATATACATGCAGGCAACACAGTCATACAGGTAAAATAAAAATTTTTTTAATAACAAAAATAAAATTTTTAGCATTTACCACAGATGCCAAGGGCTTACAATGAGATCAGTGGCTTTTTCTATGATTTTTATCTCAGCCTGTGAGGTGCTCCTTTTCCTCAAATACTGTAAAACATACTGGACCTCTGGTGTTTGTTCTTGCTGTGACTCCTCCTGAAACCCCCCTCCACTTGCCAGTATGGAAGGGTCCCTCCAGCTGAGTAAGTCGTCCTCTGAGCTATTCCTTTTATACAATATCTTCCTTATCTTGGAGCTGTACAAATATTTGTTGAGTGAGGTGGCCTACAAAAAAGAAGCCAATTTAGATAATAATACAATTTCTACTTTTCACCATCTCACAAGTTACAATTCTACCCATTAATCACTTGCCTAATTAAAACCTGCATTTCTCTTCTCACTGCTATGGTTTCCAATGAATTCAAGACAAAAGCAACAGCACAAAAGTAATCAAGATGCAGCACACACAGCCAGAATTTTGCTTCAAGGCAGCAAATAAGCCTTCAGATAAAGTGTCCATTCTGACCTGGTGGCTCATGCCTACAACCCCAGCATTCAGGAGGCTGGGCTGGAGGACTGCTGCCAGTTCAAGGCCAGCTTAGAACACATGATCTCCAGACCAGCCAAGACTACAGAGACTGTCTCAAAAACATAAACAAAAGCTTTGGTGTCCAGACAATGAGAAATGCACCCACAGGTTGCCCCTAATTTAGGAGCTAATCTGTAGTGAACCTCTCTCAAGCAGGAGGGGAGGGAGTAACTACAATTCACCGGCATAGTGATCCAAGTTTGAGAATCAGCCTTTAAAGGATGGACAAGGGACTGGAGAAGTGGCTCAGGGGTCAAGAGCACTTGCTGCTCTTCCCAGCATCCATATGACAGCTCTGTCTCCCTTTTCCAGCCTTTACAGGCACTACACACATACCAATAAACATACTAGCCACCAAAACATTTGTACAGGGGCTGGAGAGATGATGGCTCAGTGGTTAAGAGCACTGGCTGCCCTTGCAGAGAACCTGCATTTGGTTCCCAGAACCCACATGGAAGGTAACAACCATCCATATCTCCAGTTCCAGTGGATCTGACACCCTCTTCTGGTCTCCATGGGTATTGCATGACACAGGTACACTTACATACATGCAGGCAAAACAATACACATAATAAAAATAAATGAATCAAAAAAATTTTAAATATTTGTACAAATAAAAATGAATCGTTTTCTAAAAAAGGATGGAATGACCAGCAGTCAAGAGGCAGAGGCAAATGGATTATATATGTGTGTGTGTGCATATATATATATATATATATATATATATAGAGAGAGAGAGAGAGAGAGAGAGAGAGATTGTGTCTCTAAATAATTAAATAAAAATGATGGGATAAGAGAAACTAACTTCCACCTGACCTTCTTTCAACCTGCTTTGATCTTGGGATACTAATTTTGCACACTGTGCCAACAGTAAAAGCAATGACCCGTCAGAAGTTTTAAAGGCAGCATTTTATGTTACCTCCATAAAAATAAAAAGATTGTACAGAATGCAAATATTTTCTTTTTAAGATTTATTTATGTATTATATTTTACATGTGTGTTTGTATATGTGTACCACATGTGTGCAGTGTCCTCAGAGGCCAGAAGAGGGCATTGGATCCCCTCAAATTGGGTTACACATAGTTGTTAGCTACCATGCGGGTGCTGGGAACCAAACTGAGTCCTCTGCAAGAGCAGCCGGTGCTCTTAATCACTGGATTATCATGCCCCCACCCCCACCCCGAAGTATTTTCAAAGAAAATGATATTCTGCTGACAGAAAAAAAAATTGTACAGAGTCAAAGTTTTCATTTCATTTAAAAATAATTTTTAATTTATTTTAATTTTACATGCATGAGTATATTGCTTGCATGTATGTAAGTGCACCCATGTCATGCAATGCCTGGGAAGGTCAGAAGAGGAAGTCAGATCCCCTGAAACTGGAATTACAGATGGTTATTAGTCATCATGTGGGTGCTGGGAATCAAACCTGGGCCCTCTGCAAGAGCAGCCAGTGCTCTTTAACTGCTGAGCCATCTATCCAGCCCCTCATTTAAAAGTAATTTTACAGGTAAAAGTAATGTGCTGGCTGCAGGGACACCCAGTCTCAAAGAAAAAGAAATGACTTGGAGGCTGAAGAGATGACTCGGTGGGTAAAGGCACTTGCTGCCATGCCTAACAATCAGGATGGAAGGATAGAAGCAAGCAATTGTCACAACTGTCTTTTGACCTCCACACTTGCTGTGGCATAAGCATACCCCACACATAACACAATAAATAAATGTAATACATTTTAAAAATATATATTATTTGGAAGAGGAACAAATATGATGCATACATATAAAATGTCAAAATGAAATCCCATTTTATATGCTAACTGAAAACTTAACTAAAAAAGACATTTTTGCTGGGGGTGGTGGCACAGGCCTTTAATCCCAGCACTTGGGAAGCAGAGGCCAGCTTGATCTACATATTGAGTTCCAGGCCAGCTGGAGTTACAAGGATACCTTGTCTCAGAAAAGATTTTTAAGCTGGGCATGACTGTGCATGCCTTTAATCCCAGCACTCAGGAGGCAGAGGCAAGTGGATCTCTGTACATTTGAGGCCAGCGTGGTTTACATAAGGAGACTCTACCTCAAGGAAGAAAAAAAAAAAGAGAGATTTTTAGCAGTCACAGATGTAGGTCTGTGGTAAAGCACATTCCTAACATGCTTCAACCTGGATTCCATCCCATCACCACAAGATAGATGGTTAAGATATATATATGTATATGTATATGTATATATATATATGTTTAAAAGAACCCACGACTAATAACATGATATACTGCTAATAAATACCCTCACATTTACAGATCTGAATCAGTTTACAAACTCTAAAATTAAATGGACATATGAATAAATTCTAACCACACAATAACTATCACACAGGAGAAAGATCACACCTGGGTTGCAAGGATTTAACTACTCTTTTATTTTTTTGGTCTTTTTGTGAAGCAGGGTCTCCCTGTAGCCCCAGCAGGACTGGAACTCGCTATGTAATGTAGACCAGGCTGGCCTCAGTCTACATTTTTTTTTGTTGTTTTTGTTTTTTTGAAACAGGTCTATATAGCTCAGACTAACCACAAACATCAATACTCCTGCCTCAGTCTCCCAAGTGCTAGAATTACAGGCATGGACACCATATTCAGCTGTTACTTCTTCAATGCTACAAACCATAAATCAAACCTTCAAAGAGAGTGGCTGAGTACTTCCCCAGCATGTTCAAGGCCCTGGGTTTGATCCTAAGCATTGCAAGAAAACAAAAAAACTTCCAACAGGAGAGATGCTAGGCAGAGTGCTCGAAGATGGACTGTTCAGGCAATCAAGCAAGCAGAAGCAATCAAAGTTCTCACACACTGTGTTCTTGTGTTTCAGTGCTGAAGATCCAAGCTGGAAATGCTTTTATGGAATGGCATCTGTGTGAAGCACTGTTCCTAAATCACTCTATAATGCACTTCAATTTCTTAGTAAACAGAATTTTATTTTGATTTTTAAGTTCATATTAAAATATGTACACATGGGCTGGAGAGATGGTTCAGCTCTTACAGAAGACCAGGGTTCAGATCCCAATCCAATGGCAGCTCACAACCATATATACTCCAGTTCCAGCACCACCAACTGTGGACAAAATGTCTAAATATGTAGACCCTATGGGGGACATTCTCATTCATAGTACCATATCTAGCAAAAGTGTGTTTTTAAATACACACACACACACACACACACACACACACACACACACACACACAGAGCTGGGCGTGGCATAGCTCATTCCTTGAACTCCAGCACTTGGGAGGAAAGGCAAGAGGATCACAAGTTTGAGGAAAGCCTGGTCTAGACTGAAAGTTCCAGGCCAGCCAGGGGAACAGAGTAAGACCCTACCTTAAATAAATAATCAAAAAAGGACTAAGGATAGATATAGCTCCCTGTAGAGTGTTTGCCCAGCATGCATGAGATCATGAGTTCAAATCCTAGTACCTTGGAAATTAAAAAAAAAGGGGGGGGGACCAGAAATTACAGATAGACTTAGGAATCTTAATTTTATTAGCAAGCACCAAAGAGACAGGTTCTAAAAACTCCCAATTACACTACCAAAAGGTAAACTATACCAAAAAAGTAAAAAATATTTTTCACATTTATTTATTTAGTTTGTGTGTATGTATGTGCTGTATATGTGGGCTCATGGATGCCATGGAAGGTCAGAGGACAACTTGTAGGAGTCTGTTCTCACCTTCCATCATGTGGGTTACAAGAACAGAATTCAGGTTAATAAGCTTGGCAGCAAGTGGCCCCAGTGACCACTAAGCCATCTCACCTGTCCCCCAAAATCTGTTTTTAGAACTCAGCAGTAAAGCACTATTTATTAATATCCATCAAAAAGAGACAAGTTCAATGAACTCCATGAACCAAGGCTGTGAAAATGAATGACCACCTGTCCCACAGGGTATGACCTTCAGGGTCAGTAAGGAAAAGAGCAAGGTGCAGAACAATGTGCGCCGCAGGACAGCCTTGTGTGTGAGAAAGAACAGGAAGACCTGCACACAAAACATTGAAAGGATGAACCAAAAGTCAGCAAAAATTACAGCGATGTTGGCCCAAGCACCAGTCAGGCAATCCCGCCTCAAGATTCCAACACTGAAAACGGCCACAGCATTTAGCGTAGTTCCTATCTTAAAGTTCTAGTAGTATCCTCTTCTTCCCCATCCCCAACTCTCAGGTAGTAACCCTGGGTTCCATCCCCAGCACAAAACAAAGTGGGTGTGGAAGGTCAGAAGTTCAAGGTCACTGTCAGAGACACTATTAAGCTAGAGGCTAGACTGGGCTACAGGAGACCCTGTCTTAAATTAAATTATTTTCCCCCTCTGAGCTGGGGAGATAAGAGCACTGATCTAGCAGAGGACTCAGGTTTAATTCCCAGCATCCACATGGCAGCTAACAACCTTGTGTAACTCTAGCTCCAGGGAATTCAACACCCTCATCTGACCTCCAAGGGCACTGTGCAACAGGGGTGTGTTTACACACATGTAGGCAATACACCCACACACATAAAATTAAAATAATACATATTTTTTTAAAACTCTTTTTTGAAGAATAAAAAGAACCACAAAGGATTAGGAACAAAGCTTAGTAGTAAAGTGTCTATCCACCATCTACATTTCCTGGGCTCAATCCCTAGCATTGAAAGAATATTTTTATTTAAAGACAGGTGTCTTGCTTTGTAGTTCATGGCTTGGAACTAACTCACAACTGTCTTGCCTCAGGCTCCAAGTGCTAGGAGTACAGGGGGAGGCCACCAATGACCCCTCACATCAATCTTAAATTTGTCCCAGTAATTCTGTCAGAATATGGATACCATGTTGTAAAACCTTACATATACGTAAGATAAAGCAAATAAATATTAACCTTACTCAAACTAAATCAAATAATGCTTTGGGCTGGCATGGCTGGCAGGTATAAGCACTTGTCATGCAAGTTTGGTAACTTGAATTCCATCCCAGGTAACAACTCCCCAGAGTTGTTCCCTAAACTCCACATAATAATAATAATAAATTAAATTAATGGCAGTTTCCGTGTTACAAATCAATCAATCAATCTAAGGCTTGCTCCCCAGGTGTAGTAACCCAACATACAACCCCATACTTCGGAAGCTAGGAGTTCAAAGCCAGTGAGGTTACATGGTAAATTCCAGACCCGCCTTAGCTATAGTCTCAAAAAAATTACACACAGGCATGGTGACTCAACCTGTGATTCCAGCACATGGGAGGCTTAGAGAGGAGAATCAGCGGTTACTCTCTTCTACACAGGAAAATGGAAACCACTCTGAGTTACATGAGACCTTGACTCAATAAAACAATAAATAAATAAATAAATAAATAAATAAATAAAATAAAGAAGCTAAAAAACAAACTTCTTGGAGCTGGAGAGAGGGCTCAGCATTAAAAACACTTCTTCCAGAGGACCCAAGTCTGGCACTCAGGCTGAGCACCTCACAACCCAGCTGGAACTCCAGCCCCAGGGGATCTAATACCCTCTTCTGGCTTATGTGGGTATTTGCACCTCTCTCTCTCTCACTCATTCACACTTAACAGTTCTATCTCCTAAGAGGACCTAGAGACAATGACGTGATCCTGGGCACTCAGAGCTTGGTGATTTTGTTTCATTTTGGGTTTGAGGGGGTTGTTTTTTCTTTTGAGAAAGGTCTCCCTGTAGCCCTGGAACTACAGGCCTGGAACTTGTTATGTAGACCAGGGTGACCTCAATCTCACAGAGATCCTGCCTCTGTCTCCAGGGTACTGGGATTCTGAATGCTAGGGTTAAAGGTAGGTGCCACCACACCCATCCCCCACTTTGGTGAGTTTTTTTGTTTGTTTGTTTTTTGAGGCAGGACCTTATTTAGCATAAACTGGCCTCAACTTGCTATATATTCAAGGACAACCTTGAACCCCTAATCTTCCTGCCTCTACCTTTCAAGTGTTTTGTTTTCCCAGATCTTGGCATCTAATGGCCTTCCCTATAAAAAGCACCAAGTCTTCTTAGAAAAATGACTGATTTCATGTCAAATGACTACAAAGTGAGCCTAGCATAGCCTGTTTTGACATTATACCAGAGGAGCGAGCCTTCAGGGCAACATGACTATAATCCCAGCACCCAGGAAGTGGAGGCAGAGGCAGGGAAGTAGAAATTAAGGTCAGCCTGGGCTACACAGAGTTCCAGGCCTGCCACAAAAACATAAAGTGACTACTTCAAACAAAAACAAAAACAAAAAAACAGATCGTTAGCCAGAGATGTGCTGGTGAGGGAAGCAGGAGCTGGGAGTCATGTGATCTAGATACATTGTATACATGTATAACATTGTCAAAGACTTATTTAGTATTCTTAAAAAACAGAGGGGCTCAGTGGTTAAGAGAGCACCCTGTTCTGGTGGAGACCCAAGTTTGGTTTCCAGCACCCACATCAGGACAACTTCCTGCTAACTCCAGCTCCAGGGGGTCCAATGCTCTCTTCTGGTCTCCAGAGGCACTGCACTCACATGCAGAAACAAATACATAACTCAAAAAAAAAAAAATCTCTTCATTAAAAACAACAAAATCAGGGGCTGTAGAGATGGCCCAGTGGTTAAGAGCACTGGCTGCCCTTTCAGAGAACACAGGTTCAGTTCCCAGCACTACATGGCAGCTAACAAACAGTCCGTAACTCCAGTTACAGGGTTCTGATGCCCATTTCCAGCCTCTATGGGCGTTGCATGCATAAGGTACATATATATGCAGGCAAAGCACAAATACACATAAAATAAAAAATAAATTAATTAAAAAAAAAAAAACAGGCCAGTCAAGACTATATAGAGAGAAATCTATCCTCATCCTCATAGGGGCAAAAAAAAGAAAAAAAAACATCCAAGGAAACAAGGACTCAGTGGTAATGCATATCTGGGAGTTCAGTCTCCAACATCTCAAAAACAAAACAAGGAAGCACCCAAAGAGTAACAGCATGTAAAAAGGTCACAACAACTACAGGAAGTTCACAAAGAACAAATTTCAGTATTAAAAGCACAAACAGTAGCCAGGCATGGTGGTGTACATCTTTAATTCCTGCATTTGGGAGGTAGAAACAGGCAGATATATCTGTGACATCCAGGCCAGCCTGGTCTACATAATGAGTTCCAGGCCAGCTATGGCTACAGGAAGAACCTATCTCAAAAAAAATAATAACAACAACAACAAAAAAAGAAGTCAACACTTTTTAATAAGTAAAGAATGAACATCCTGCCTAGAGAATAATAAAGGAATGTAAATTTGCAAGATCATGTCAACACTAGTGAATTTTCTAAAAGAGTCGAAATGAAACTATCCAAAATACTAACTAGTCTAAGGAATATTAGCATCTAAAACTAAAACCTGTTTGCCTTTATAGAAATTGACTGAACTACCTCAAATCTATATCCTACTAGATATGAAAATAAGTTCCCGTCAGGGTTGGGGTATAGCTTAACAGTAGAACAGGGCTATGACCAGAGGGTGCAGGAGGATCTGGGTTCAAAGGAAGAAAGGAAGGGAGATACGTAACAAAGCAGAACAGTAAATGCTTTACTAAAAAAGTGATTACTACTTTACCTAACCCTCTACCTTTCAGATTTGCATACATATAAAATCCCACAACCGTCTGTCTCAAAGTACATGATGATACTTTCACCTTTTGAAGTAAAACACAGAACACTGAAAAAAATAAAACTAAAACCTTTACAAATTCAAAACTTAATACAAGAACTACCAGAATTCACAGCAAATTTTTTAATACATACCTAAGTGCAGAAATGTAAACTTAAAAGTAGTGCCGATAAATCACCATCTTCCAAGATCAGAGTCATGTCACTGGAACAGTTTTAGAAATGAAACACATGTGCTCCACTCTGGGTAATCTTAAATTGATTTATACATAGGTCAGAGCAGGTAACAAACGTCTACAACACAGAATAATAAGGGCTGGGGATGCAGCTCGGCCAATAGCGCACTTGCCCAGCAAGCACAAAGCCCTGGGTTCCATCCCCAACACCAAATAAACCAAGCATGGTAGTACAAACCTGTAATCCTGGTGCTAGGAAGGTGGGGGCAGAAGGATCAGATGTTCAAGGTCATCTGCTGAGAGTTCAAGGCCATAAGACTGTCTCAAAAAAAAAAAAAAAAAAAAAAAAAAGCGCAGCTAGGTGTGGTGATGGTAGTGCGCCTTTAATCCCAGCACTTGGGAGGCAGAGGCAGGCAGCTGTGAGATTGAGGCCAGCCTGGTCTACACAGCAAGTTCCAGGCCAACCAGGGATACAGGGAGACCCTGTCTCAAGGAGGGGGAAAAAAGTTCATTTTAACTAAGATGCATCTGGTACAGTGCTACATGGAAATTTCTTCTCAATCCAAAAATTCACGAAATTCTGAGCAAATAGGCAACAATACACTAAATTGATTATAAATAAGGACAGGACTAAGGTACATCTGTACTGGGAAGCAGGAACTCAATAGAGATGCTAAGCAACTCCAACTATATAAATTCTATGAAACAGCTTAGTGTAATTATGGCTTAAGCTGTCAATTTTACCAAAATTTAAAAAAAGATAAGGGAATTCTCATTTTATTTAGTTTTAGGAGAAAATGAAGAAAACTAATAGTTTATTACCTAAATGTGATGAAAGTAAAAATATACAGTGCTGAGTATGGTGGCACAAGCTTGTAATCCCAGTTCTAAAGAGTGAGAGGCAGAAAGACAGCAAGTTTCAGGCCAGCCTGTACTCCATGGACCGACCCTGCCTCCCAAAGTAAACCAAGGCTGGGAATGTACCTCAGTGGCAGAGCATTTGCCTAGTATCTGCAAGGACTGGGCTTGATCCCCAACACAGTAAAAAGCAACAACAAATCACAGCAGCCGGTCATGGGGGCACACAGGTCAGGTGGATCTTGGTGAACTGAGGCCAGCCTGATCTACACAAGTTCCAGGTCAGTCAGGGTTATGTAGCGAGACTATGTCATTTAAACACATTTTTTTAAAGGGCAATAAAAATACAATGCTTCATGTGCTAGTCTGCCAAACAAAAACAAAATAAAAAAGCACCACTGCAAAACTGTTGTCACTTAGTGATCTGAGAAACTTTAATTGCAGCTGTAGTGTTTGTTGCCTGTCCCCATGACTCATTCAGAAAGGCTCTCCCAAGACAGCCAGATTTCTGACAGTGTAGAACCATATCTGGGACATACTGTGTGGGAAGTGTCAGGACACTGAATGAATAAAAGCTGGAAAGAACTCAGGACAAATTGTGAAGTTTTCATAAGCTGGGCACAGTGGTGCGAACCTGGAAAACAGTGCTTGGGAGGTGAGGCTGGAGGCTGGTGGGCTACTGAGACAATAAACGTCTCAAAATAACAAGAGGCATAGAAGAAAGCACTCCCAGCTCTGAGAAACCTTCCCTGATGATTCTGGTTGGATTTAGTGCGCTTTCTGTGCTACAGTAAGCTCAGTGGTTTTCTTGTCTGGCTCTCCAAACAGGCACCAGGCAACTTTAGATAAAAATCATCAGCACTTCCTTCCCACAACACCTAGCACGCAGAGGGCCCTTCAATAGCTGCTTGTTAAATAGAAATGATCTCCTTTAAAATACATTTCCTTAAATACATCTCCTTTTAAAATTTTTTAATTTATTTTGTGTGTATGAGTGTTTTGCCTGCATGTATATAAGTCACTTACGTCATCCAACGTCTGCAGAGACCACTTCCCCTTGAAACTGGAGTTACGGTTGTGAGCTGCCACGTGGGTGCTAGGAACCAAATCTGTGTCCTCTGCAGGAGCAGCCAATGCTCTTAACAGCTGAGCATCTCTCTAGCCCCTTGTATTTCCTTTTTACTTAATTTTTAAAAATATTCTTAGTGAGCTTTGTACATTTCATACTACAGTTCTTAGTCAAATCTAGACCCTCTCTGCCATCTATAACCCCCACCAGCCTCATATACTTTGCTATACATGTTAAGCCCCACCTGGTCAGGCATTTTACCCAGACATCCTTTGGGGCAAGCTCATCCACTGGAATCTATTCAGCTTATCTAGAGATCTTAAAGGTCTACTCTCCCTCACCCAGTCCTAATGAGTTTCCAACAGTTCACAGGCTAAAGCCAACACCCGCCCAATTCCCTCATGACACTTTTTAAATTTTAAGAATATTTTATTTATTATTTTAATTTTATGCATGGATGTAAGGGCACTCACGTTGTGCCAGGCCCAAGGAGATCAGAAAAGGATGTCAGATTCCCTGATCCGGAGTTAGGGACAGTTGTTAGCTACCATGTAGGTACTAGGAGTTGAACCCAGGTCCTCTGCAAACACAGTCAATACTCTTAACTGCTAAGCTACCTCTCCAGTCCCTTATTTATTTTTGAGATAGGGTCTGTGTACCCTGGCTAGCCTAGAACTTGCTATGTAGAACAGTCTGGCTTAGAACTCACAGAGATCAGCCTGCCTCTGTCTCTTGAGAGCTGGGATTCAAGGCTGTACCAGCACACCACACTCCCAGGTATTCTACATTCTTCAAAGCACTTTCACAAACATTACGGCTTTTTATCAATATATTGATCTTGTTAAAGGGGAATACCATTACTGAACCAACCAACTTTGTGTTTTAAAGAGTTGTTAATTCACTAACGAAAACACAAAGATAATCACTTTGCGTCTTTAAAACACTTCTCTAGAGATTCCAGTATGCTCATAAGCTCAACTTTGCTAACCTTTCTGTTGCCTGCTCTTAATAATAGGTAGTTATAACGCTGCTGATTCTTATTGAAGGGCTTAAACTATATCAAGTAATAGTCAATATAGCCTGTCTAGAAATGCACTTTAAGAAGCATTAGAAGATGTTTTTCCTTTCTGTGCCTGAGACAGGTAAGAAATGAATGCTGAAGTGCTAGACAGTAAATGACATCATAAAATTGCATCAACATCTGATGATGATTTAGCACAACAATGTAACATATGACGCCAAGGAGCACAAAGTCAAACCACCAGGATGTTTTAGTCCACTGATTTCAGATCGCTTTATTAGCAATTTAACATGCAGAATGGCTCTCCTAGTTCCTCGGTTCAAGCCTACATTTTTAGCAAAGACACTAAGAAAACCTAATGTCTAAAGAAAACACTTAAAGAGAAAATCGTCAAGATCTAGCTAATATTAATCCAAGTAGTTATCAATTTAACTTAATAGTTGTCATTAAAAGCTTTTTGATGGGCATAACACATTCATGGCTCAATGTGGATTGAGTGATATATTAAATTGGATTTACAGCAAACTACAGGATATAAACTGATAACATGCAACAGAAAGGACACACAACTAGACAAATGAATAAACTCGAAATGTGACATAAACCATCACTATTCAGTGAGCTACAGACTGAATTCTAAGTGATGGTATTTCTTCTCCATTTTCCCTTGTCCCTTTAAATCCATGATGTCATCATTCTTAAGCACAAGCAAAACCCAATTTGTTACAAAAGATACTTCGTTGTGTTCAAGAAAAGCAATGGCCCCAAGGATTCCGACTCCCCCATAGCATAATTTCAACTGAAGTCATCCTTCCTCAAGGACATGATACATTAAACCATCTTCTCTGCCTACAAGAAACTAAACCAAAGTCTCCCAATTATTACCATTTGAACAACAATAAAGTTGTTCGAAAAAAATCAATGACACAAATACTACACTGTTGCTGCCAGCAAGTGAAAATTGGTAAGCTGCATCTAGAGCCATGGGAATAGCACCACAGAAGTCCAAACACTCGGACCATTAAGAAACGACGCTTTTATTTTTCTAATAAAAATCAGGCGATCCAACAGACAAAGCAATCGGCTATTCTTCCGAAGCTCAACTAAAATCCAGAGGTTTCAAACATGAACTCACTCCACTGCTGAAGTTACTCGACTGCGACTATCGACATCTCCCCAAAAGGTGTTTCTTCATTCCCAAATTCGTTCCCACACAATCCTCAGCAAGGAGAGTCTTCCTCCATCACAACGTGGACTGCTGCTGTCTCCGGCAGGGAGATCCGCAATTCCCACTTCTAAGGAGCACTCAGAAAGCTAGGGGTCAGGAAGGGCAGTGCACGGCTTTCGCTTCCTCAGCCAATTCCCCAAATCATCTCTTTGCAGCAGCAGCAGCAGCTTCCGCGACCACGGCCCCGCGCCGCAGCCCCCCATTTCCCAGGGCGGCGGTCTCCGACTCCCCACGCAAGGAGTTAAGGGATCAGGGGGCGGGGTGAGACTGGATGACACCTCTTAAAGCCACTCCGGCCCCGGCCACACATCCATCCTCCGCAGCCCGGGGTGAGGGAAGGAGAACCTCCCAGCTGGGGACACGGGACAGGTGGTTCCCACCCATCCCGCCACAGGCAGCAAAGGGGTTCTTCTCCCCGCCTCCCCCAGGGGAGCCGAGGATGACGACAGCAAGACCCGCAGACCCGCCAGGACCGCAGGACACAGGCCCGGCGCGGGACTCGGGGCTCCCCAGGACATAAAGCGCAGGAGGCGTCGGTCCTGGCCGCGGCCCCTGGGACGCAGAGAGGCCTCACCTGACCCAGCCCGCTCCACGCTCTCGGCTTCTCGTCTCCGACGAACGCAGTGAGGGAGCCAGGGACAGAGCCAGAGCAGGGCCACTGTGCCTCACGCCGGCGCTGGCCGTGCTCGGGGAATCCTCACAGCTGGCGGGACCCTGGGCCGCCCGGAGCCGCCATCTTCCTCCACTCAAACGCCGCCGCTGCCGCCGCAGCCGCTGCTCGGACCGGGAGAAGACAGCGCAGACTGCGCATGCGCCGGGGAGAGCGCGAGGACGCGCGCGCACTCACGTCAGCGCCGAGGTCTGCGCGGCGCGGCCACTGGGCGGCGCCATATTGAGAAGGGGCGAAGGGAGCGGATCTTCCCTGGAACTGCACGGGTGGGCAGCTCATTTTTCTGATGGTTGCAGACTAAGATGGATTTAGCCAGAAGATTAAGTCGTTTGTACGCGCCCCCAAGGACCCTTAGCACAGGATGGTAGTTCCCTTTGGATATCGACAGGGGAGGCAACCTCACTACTTTAGTGGGCGAGCAAAATGAGCTGTTAATTACCACTGGGTTTTGTTCTTTGTTTTTTTTTGTGACCTAGCACTAGCTGTGCTAGAACTAATTATGTACAAGGCTGGCTTCGAACTCACAGAGATTCTCCCTGCCTCTGCTTCCTGAGTGCTGGGATTCAAGGCATGTGCCACTTGATACTTTTTAAATGGGGAAACCTAGGCACCTAAAGCCACCGTAGAGGTGGCTAGGCGGGTAAGAGTACTGCTTGATCTTGCAGAAGACCCGGTTCAAATCCCACCACCCTCGTGGCAGCTTACAACTGCCACTCCAGTTCCAGGATCCGATGCCCTCTTGATCTCCGTGGCCATTGCACGACACGGGTGTACTTACGTGCATACAGGTAATACATTCATACACATAAAATAAAAATAAATAAAGCCACTCGTGCAGAGCAAGCTGGGGAGTACATAGACCTGTGTGGTTCCCTGTAATTCCCAACATCACCGTCACCAAGGTATGGGATCCAGCAGAGTACCCCTTCCAAGAAAGCTATGTGAACCTGCAAGAATCCATCCCTGCAGATGTTGTTAAAGGAAATGCCAGATTCAGAGATCAAGGACTTCACCTCCTTGTGCACTGGAGCAACTTGTACTGGGATAAAGTAGATTTCTGGGCTAATTTGGGACACACAATTGGGTCAGAAACCAAGTTTCATAATGTTTGGTGGTGCTCCTTTAGTCCCAGCTGTGCAGGAGATAGGCAAGGATTACTCGAACCCTGGAGTTCAAAACCAGCATAAGGAACATAGCAAATCCCATCATAAAAAATAATAATAACTTTAAAAAACATGGCTCATGCCTTTAATCCCAGCACTCAGGAGGCAGAGGCAGGTGGACCTCTGTAATTTCAAGGACAGCCTGTGCTGCATAACAAGTTCCAGTGTTTTGGTTTTTGAGGCAGGATCTAGATCACTACATAGCACTAGCTGGCCTAGAACTTTCTGTGCAGATCTTGAACTCACAGAGATTCCCCTTGCCTCTACATCCCAAGAGCTGGAATTAAAGGTGTGTACACCATGCCAGCTGCTACCACATTTTTTTCAATTTTATGTATATGAGTTTATTGCCTACATGTAAGTGCACCCATGTCACACAACGCCGATTGAAGTCAGAAGAAGGCGTCTGATTCACTGATTAACTATCATATCTCTCTTGACACAAAATACAATATTGCTTCCTTTTAAAAATGCAAGTTTGAGCCATGCCTGCTAGCACACACCTCTAATCCCAGCAGAGGCAGAGGCAGGTGAATCTCTGTGAGTTCAAGGCCAATCTGGTCTACATAGGGAGTTCTAGGCCAGTCCAAGCTACACAGTGAGATAGTCTCAAAAAAAAAAAAAAGTAAGTTCCAGGCCAGGAGCATAGCTTAGTGCTAAAATGCTTGCCTAAAGTTCTGTGCTGAGCACTGGAGGGAGAGGGGGAGACACAAGCAAGCCACAACACCAAGTTCCAGGGCCTCTCGGGTGTTTTTCTAAAGATTACCAAGGACAGGATCCAATGCAGAACTTCCCAACAGGCTCAGCTCAAAGATGGCAGGAATTTTCATTGTTTTGACAAAACTTTTATCACCAAGATCTAAAACAGACTAGCACAAAGCAGGGACTCACTAAATATTTGTTGAATGTAAGAATGAACTGGGGACTGGAGAGATGGCTCAGTGGATAAAATCACTGACTGCTCTTGAGGGGACCCAGGTTTGATTCCAAAGACCCATATGATGGCTAACAGTCTATAACTCCAGTTCCAGGAGATCTGACCCCCCTGTTTGTCCTACTCATGCATTACATGCACAGAAGTACTTATATACTACATGCAGGCAAAATACTCATACACATAAGAAAATAAAATAAAATTTTTAAAAGAATGAACTGCAAGCCAGGCATGGTGGTGCACACCTTTAATCCCAGCATTCGGGAGGCAGAGGCATTTGGATCTCTGTGAGTTGAAGGCCCGCCTGGTCTACATAAGGAGTTCCAGGCCGACTGGAAGGACAAGGAGACCCTGTCTCAAAAAGACAAAAAAAAATATGAATTTGACACCTAAGAGAGGGAATTCAGTAAATGCATAATACCTACTATGCACCAGAGCATAAGACATTTTTTTCTGTTTCTTTGCTTGTTTGAAGGGGCTGATAGAATGCTGTAGCATAGGATAGCCTAGAATTCACTGTGTAGCCCAGGCTGACTTTGAACTTTCAAGTGATCCTCTTACCTTGGCCTCCCAAGTGCTAAGATTACAGGCATGAACCAGTATGCTTGGCCCTAACATGTGTGTATTTACATTTATTTACATGGGAGGGATTGGACGTACTATGCTTTTGTTTGAGGAGGTCAGAGGACAACCTTCAAGAGTTGGCTCTTTCCTACCATGTGGGTTGTCCAGAGACTCAAACCTACGTCGCCAGGTCTGGCAGGAAGCGCCTTTATCTGATTATCTCACCAGCGTGTGTCATAAATAAAACTAATAAGGTCTCTGACTCATAAAGGGTACTTGTAAGAAAGAGATAATAAATAAGTATATTTTAATATAAACTATGGTAAGTAGAAAAAATGTGATTAAGGCAAATTCTTTAATCCTAATCACTGTTCATGTTTGCTGATACATTTTAAAATTTTTATGATACGTGTGTGTGTGCATGCTTGTGAGGTCAGAGGACAAACTTGGGTGTCTATCCTTGCCTCCCCTTTGAGACAGGCTTTCCTCCCTGTTAACTGCACCAGGTTACCTGGCCCATGGTTTCCAAGGATTCTTCTGTCTCTACCTCCCATGTCACTGTAGCAACATTGAGATTACAGACGTGCATGGTACTATGCTAAGCTTTACAGAGGTTATGGGAATTCACACTCATGCTTACCCTGCAAGCACTTTACCTACTGAGCCATCTCCCTAGCCCCATTTACTAATACTCAAATACTTCTAAGTAAATGCCATTTTTAAGCTCCTTACACAGATGGGGAAACTGAGACTTCCAGAGATCAAGTAGCTCACTCATGATCACAGGCAGGTGATCTGGCCACTTCAAGGTGCTGAACTCTGAAGGAGTTCTTTGACAAGCAGGAGGATGAGCCCAGTTGTATAAGGTCTGGACCATCCAGAGGAAGATGGGTTATTGCCTCCAAGGTTATGGGGACTGAGGAGCAGAGAGCATGTACAGTGAAGATGGAGTGTCAGAACAGTCTCTCAGCCACTCAAAGCCCAGGGACAAATGAGGAACGTGACTGAGATGGATGGGGCTAGGGTAGAAGAAGTGGCTAGAATCTTTTCAATAAGCTTAAGATGTTTTTCTCAGAGTCCATCCCAATACTCAATTACAAAAATGCATGTTATGTTTTCCTTACTTAGGATGGCTAATAAATGCATATGCTGCTGTGTCCAAAATTACAAAAGGAAACATAACAAAACTTAAGTTGGAGTTGAGGGTATGGCTCAGTGGTCCCCAAGTCTGCAGAAAAAAAATGTTTCAAAATGAAGTTTAGGAGCTGGAGAGATGGCTCAGTAGTTAGGAACACTAGCAGCTCTTGCAGAAGACCTGGGTTTCATTCTCAGCACCCACATGGCCGCTAACAACTATACATAACTCCAGTTCCAGGGGATCCAATGCCCTGTTCTGTCCTCCTCAGGCGTTGAACAACACAGGTGCACTTGCATACATGCAGGCAATACACTCATACACATAACATAAAAATATTTTTTTAATTAAAAATAAAGCCAGGCGTGTTGGCACATGCATTTAATTCTGGGCCTCGGGAGACGGAGATAGATGACTCTCTGTGAGATTGAGACCAGCCTGGACTGCATAGTGAGTTCCAAACAGGCTGGGACTAGGGAGACCTTTTCAAAAAAACAAAACAAAAATAAATAGATATATAAATGAAGTCCTTCCTCCTAGTTTATCTGATCAACACCCCTGCCTCCACCAAGTCAACTTCTGTTACTTCTTCTTTCATCTTTCCAGAGATTCACAGACACACACACACAACAAACCTGCAAGTAATAGAATATTATACACACTGTATAATGTGTTAAATACTATGTAATCATTAAGCACACACTATACAATATGAGATTACAAACAAAGCAACAGCATGTCCTTGGGATACACTTATCTTATTTATTTTTATTTTTTGTGTATGAGTGTAATGCTTGCATGTGTGTGTGCCCATGTTATGCAATGCCCGAGGGCAGAAGAAGTCATCAGATATCCCTGGAACTGGAGTTATGGACGGTTGTTAGCCGCCATATAGGTGCTGGGAACTGAACCCTGGTCCTTTGCAAGAGCTTCCGGTGCTCTTAACCATTGAACCATCTCTCCAGCCTCCAGTTTTTATTATTTAAAATTTTAATTATTTTTATTTATGTGTATGAGTGAATGGTCTGCATGTATGGAAATGCCCACGGAGGACAGAAGAGGGCATCAGAGCCCCTGGAACCGGAGTTACAGATAGTTTTTAGCCAATGTGGGTATTAGGAACTGAACTGGAATCCTCTGCAAGAGTAGCTAGTGCTCTTAACTGCTGAGCCATCTCTAGGCCCAGGATACACTTTAGATAGATATTAGTAAATTCCCTCATTTCTTCTTCAGTGCTAGGGATGGAACCCAAGGCTTCAAGCTTGCTAAGCAAATATTATTACTGAGCTCCAACCCCTAGCCCATCTTTCTCTCCTCCTTCCTTCTTTCTCTGCATCTTGAGACTGAATCTCATGCAGACTAGGCTGGTCTTGAACTCTCTTGATCCCCCTTCCTCTACCTCCCAAGTACTGGGATTACAGGCATGCAGGCATGTACTAATACTGGCCCAAGCTTTTAGTTGTCCTTCCTTCCTTTCTTTCTCTTTTTCTCTCTCTCTCTTTTTTTTTTTTTTTTTTTTTTTTTTGAGATAGGATCTTCCTGTAGCCCCAGCTGACCTGGATCTTGCTATGTAGACCAGGTTTCAGGCTGGCCTCAATCTCACACAGATCCACTCCCTCGCACCTGCCTCTCCTGGGATTAAAGGCAAGGGTCACTATGTCTGGCAAGCTTTTCTTAAAGAGAAAAAAGAAAGCAGTTAAAGCCCAGTACTTAGCTGGTATTTTGCATGGATGTGAGCATGTGGTATGGGGCCCTTATTTCTTAACATAACTGATGACACAGCCTCAGTTTGGATCAGGTGGAGCTCTCACGATAGGTCTTGTGCTTGAATTCTCCTGATAGCTCAGTTTTGAGAGCAATTCTTTAATATACTAGCCAAGCTTGAACTGTGTCTCAGGCACATTTCACCAGAATCAGAAGCTCTGGCCTTAAGATCTCCACCAGTGACAATATCTCAGGTTTTGGGGCTTTCTCCTGGAAAAAGTTATTTCCTTTGCTGCCTCCTCAAATGATTTCCAAGATTTATTTAGGTCTTTCTGCTTCTCTTGAAAATCACGTTCAAGAAATGACCTACTACTAAGGCTCCTTGCCCTGTGGGTAAAACTGTAGGAAACCACTACCATCTGCTGGTACTACTGTATAACTGCAAAGCCCAAAACGTCTGGAGTCAGTTTGGCAAAAACCATACCTCAACAAGACTTAGCTGAGGTTTGATAGAGATTTATCCACCTTGCTGTTGCTGAGACTCACTTCAAAACCTGGGATCAGGGGCTTAAGAGATGGTTCACCAGATAAAGAACTTGCTGCACAACTGTGAAGACTGGGGTTCTGATCCCCAGTACCAGGTCCTCTGGAAGAACAGAAAGTGCTCTTAACCACTGAGCCATCTCTCCAGCCCCAACACACAAAATTTTAAAATGGGTTAACAGGAGAATGTATCCCAAATAAATACTCCGTGGGAGTGGCAACATACTTATGATCCTAGGGCAGGCATGAGTCAATGACAGGGGATCACCAGAGCAAGCTGGTTAGCCAGACTAGCTGAAGTGTCAAGCTCTGGGCTCAAGTCAGACACCCTATCTCAATTTATAACATAGAGAAGCCTCCTGGTGGAGGAAGACACCAGTATCAACCTCTGGCCCCACACACTGTAGCACACATTTGAAAACAGGCATATACATGTGCACACATACCACACACATAAATTTAAAAAAATATTTTATTAATTTTATGTGTATTTTGACTGCATGTATATAAGTGTACCACGTGTGCCCACAATGCTCAGAGGCCTGAAGAGGGTGTCAGATCCCCTGGAACTGGAGCTGTGGATGGTTGTTAGCTGCCATGTGGGTGCTAGGAATCTGAACTCAACTCCTCCAGAACAGAAAGTGCTCTTACTGCTGAGCCATCTCTCCAGCCTCCGCACACAATTTTTTTCTTTTCTTTTTTTTTTTTTTTGTCTTTTTAAGACAGGCTCCCTGCCCCCTACAGCCCCAGCTGGCCTGGAACTCACTAAATAGACCAGGTTGGCTTTGAACTCACAGAGGTCTACCTGCCCCTGCCTCCCATGTGCTAGGGTTAAAGGTGTGTGCCACCACACCTGGCTACACACAAAATTTTAAAATGGGTTCACAGGAGAATGTATCCCAAATAAATATAGTCCCCAGAGAATGAACAACAACCTTTATCCTTGAGGATGGTGAGATAGTTAACCAAATTCAATGAGTTACAAACAGAGTTTGAACTGCTTCTGGAATGTCCGGGTGGAGGTGATGAGGAGCCTAACTACTTGAACTGGAATCAGATACACCACGTTAGTTCCAGGCCATCAATCAACGTTGGAGGGCTTCAGCATGGGTGGTGGTGTGGTGCTAGAACAGGAGCATCTAGGTATGAACTGGGAGTAAGGACAGACCTGGAGCTGAACAGTATTTCAGAAATAGGAAGTTGTGGGGTCAGGGGATTAGTAAGCACTTCACTTCACTTCACGATAAAAGCCAGTTATCTAGACCTACATGGTTGCAATTATAATCACATGTTTGCTCTTCACCTTTTGAGGATTAGACAGATGAGAATTATAAATCTTCCTCAGTAGAGTCTTGACCAGTATTTGACCCAAAGTAAAAATTCTAAGGGCTGTGACTACGGAGAGGGAGTGCCTTGCCTGCCGAAGGAAGTGGTCTTGTTTGTTTGCTTTTGTTTTTATTGTTTTGAGACAGGGTCTCACCATGTAGCCTGGCTGGCCTGGAACTTGCTATGTAGATCAAGCTTACCTCGAATTTACAAAGATTCACCTGTCTCTGCCTCGGAGTGATGGGTTTAAAAGCCACACCCAGCGAAATTCAATTTTTCTTCCTTTGCTTTTTTTCCTCTCGTTCTTCTTTCTTTTTTTCTCTCCCTTTCTCTCCTTCCCTTTCTTTCTCCCTTGTCTCTCTCTATCTCTCTTTCTTTCTAGACAGTGTCTATCGCAACCGGAACTGCTCTGGAACGCCCTATGTAAACCACGCTGGCTGGCCGCCTCGATCCGACAAGAGATACGCCTGCCTCTGCCTCCCGAGTGCTGGGATTAAAGGTGTGCGCCTTCTCGCACCGTTTTAGACAACTTTTGAATAAAAAAATTGAAAAAAACAAAAAACAATTGCCTGCCCTTAGAAAAGACGGTTCCAAGAAACAAAATTCCTGAACTCAAATCGATAACTTCATTTGAACTCCCATCCAGTACGAGAAAGCGTTGACCTTAAGAAAGATGAACGCTATCTGGCTTCGCTACCCTCTTCCAAGATGGCGGCCCAGGTCAGCTCGGACCCTGGCCCGGAGCCTCTTCCGGGCAGGGCTAGGGGGCGTGGTCCATTGAGGAAAGCCCTGCGTGCCTCCGCCCGCGACCGAGGCGCGCTTCAGGGCGCAGGCGCGGGGAGGGGTTGGGGGAGGAGGGAAAGCGGCGAGTAAGATGGAAGATGAGGAGGTCGCTGAGAGCTGGGAGGAGGCGGCAGACAGCGGGGTAAGGAGGAGCCGCCGCCCCGCGGCAGGGCCGGGCGGGACCTGGCGGGAGGGAAGCCTCTGGAGAGCGGGTCTGGGGACAGTTTTCCCCAAGGAAGAGCCACACACACCGGGCGGAGGGGTGGAGGAGAGGCCCCCGGTCCCGGAGCGCCGTGAAGGCCTCTTAAAGGGGCCGCGTTCCATTTCTCCCTCCACCTTGGCCCGGTGCTTCTCCCTCCGCCCTCCGGTGTGCCCGTCACCCGAGGTGCCCCACCCGCCACCCTGGCTACTCTCCCTGGTCCCCGCGTCCGAGGGACCATTTCAAAGTTCACGTGCTCTGATGAGGAAGGACTCCGGTGGGGGAGGGCTGGCGGGGCTGGGGCGGCGTGCCTCACTGGGGATGGAGGCCCCGAGGGCGGCGGGGAACAGCCTTGTGTCCATTGGGGCAACTCTGCGCCTTGAGCTGCGGTGGGCGAGCCTGGGTTGTTTTGGGGGAGGGTGTTTTTTCCTCTTTCAGTTTTACTCCGAGAGCCCTTGGCAGGAGGGCCCTCTGGGGACCTCAGCAGAGCGCCCCTAAGTTTAGCCATCACCGGGGTGCACCCTACAGTGTGCGGAGTGAGTTAGGTCTGGAGTGTGCTCCCCCGGGTCGAGGGGAGGAGGGAGCCTGAGTGCCATTCCTGAGAGCCTCACGTCTGGGAGGAGTGGGGGAAGTTATCGATTGATTTGACTCGGGACTTTTGTTTGCCCCCGAAAGCTATAGGAAAATAGTTTATCCTGAGTAGGAACTGCCGGTTCTACTAGGTTCGTGATTAATGTGGTATTTTCAGGGTTTGTGGTTCCGCAATGACCCTCGGGAAATAGTCCTGTGCTGGCCATGTGTCTGTGTCTCTGAGACTCTAAGCTCGGTGACAGCCACCCGAAAGGCTTGTGTATTGGAAGTCACATGGACCAGGGTAGGAGAGGAGCTGGGTCTTTCTGCCTCAAGAGCTTTTAACCATCGTAGCAGTGGGTGTTTCTCAACTGGAGTGTTGAAACTTGGCTTCCAAGTTGTTGTTTTTTTTTCCCGCTGGCTCAGGACATTTCTCGCAAGATTGGTGATCTTTTTCCACTTAGCATAATTGAACGTTTGAAGGAATGCTTGGCCGAGAGATTATTTGGTAGCGATTTTAAGGCCCTCACTAGCTTTTTTGACTTTGGGCATGCATCAGGAAAGCGAATTTAAAAATTTATAGTGAGCCACAGGTGTCATTTGGGTATTTTGCCACCGGTATTTCCCAGCGTGTGCTAGACAGCGTGCTCTGCTGAGACTTTGTGCCAGAGAATTCACGGTTTCCGGTAAAAGCATTTCTTGACTGTCACCGGTAGGGGTGAATCACTCGACACCCCCCCTTGGGTCACGGGGAGAAGGGGTGGCGCACACTTGGCCTGCAAGTCTAGTGTGGCTCACAGGATAGTTTCTTGGGCACCTACTTCTTTCTTTGGTTTTCCTCACCTGCATAGAAGGAACATGAGTGTCTCACCATAAAGTAGTGGGGAGAAGGGGCTAACGATGCTTAGCGGTCCAGTCACCAGCAAGGGAGACGGGAGTCAAGAGCTGATCTCTTTTTCTGTCATTTTTCTGATTCTCTGTTTAAAACAGGATCTTACTGTGGTCCAGGGTGGCCTGGAACTCCTGGGCCCAGGATCCTCGAAAGATTGGTGATCTTTCCTCAAGCTTTCCTAAGGCTCCCACCTGGAGCCTACACATGACTGCCAGTGTGCCCAGCATCTTCCTGTAATTCAATTTTGAAACAGTCTACTTAGACAATTGGCTTCCTTTTATAGACAAGGATGTTGAGGATTTTTTAAAAAATAATTTCTTTTTTTTTTTTTTTTTATGTGTAAGAGTGTTAATTCCTCCATGTATGTTAGTGCACCTGTGTTGTATAATGCCTGTGGAGGTCAGAAGAGGCTGTCAGATCCTCTTGAACTGGAGTTATGCCCAGTTGTTATCCTCCATGTGAGTGCTGGGATTCAAATCCAGGCCTTCTGCAAGAGCAGCCTGTGCTCTTAACCGTTGAGCCATCTCTCCACCCCTAGGATGTTGAAGTTTTAGGATTTGACTTTAGACTCAAGGAAATTGAGGTTCTTTTCCATGTTGGTGGTTAAACCCAGGGCCACATGCATTCTAAGTACATGTTTTCCGGCTGAGTTGCCCTCTTCCTTCGTTTTTGGTGTTTGCCTTGGGCATTTACTTGAAGGCTTTCTGTGTGTTTGTGAGTGGCAGGTGTCATACTGTAGTCTAGGCTAGCCCATACTAGCCTTGAAGTAGTAATCTTCCTGCTTCAGCTTTCCAGGTGCTGAGCTTATAGACATGGGCCACCGCACTTGTCATCACTTTGATTCCCTTTTCAAGTTTCACAAAGAATCTCAAAATAGATGCACTTTGAAGAAGCGATGAGGCAGTGTGTCCATATCAGTGTCCACCTGTTGCTCTCCGTGCCTCCCATGCAGGTAGTTGCACGTGGGAAACTCAGCTTCTGCCCAGCCTCCCTCCTGGTAGTGCGTTCTTAAGGTGCCCATTTTTCAGAAGACAAATAACACAACAGGTAAAGTAGAGTCTAACAGACAGGAGTTGACCGATTCTCAAAGTGAGCATTCAAGAGGCATGTCTTATCCTTGGGGATCTCCGTACTCCAACACTGCAGAGTTTGATCATGGGAGAATTGGTTCTGTCTCAGTGTCACATCATTGCTTCCTTTCCTGTGCATCTTCAGAGTATTCAGTATAGGTATCGTTGCTTCTCTCCTGGAAGGACCGACTTAGCGACTGGTATATTGTGTACACAGGCTGCATTTCTTCTTAGTTAATGCAGTGACCACCATTCTATCTCAGCCTTCCAGAGGCTGAGACAGGTGAGGATCTCTGTGAGATCCGAGGCCAGCCTGGTGGTCTACATAGTTCCAGGTCAGCTGGGGCTACAGGAAGATCCTGTCTCAAAAAAACATACATCTCTCTATATACCATGACAGAATTTAAAATGTCGAGTTGAATTGATTCAAACTTTGTTGGTAGGGAGTGCAGGGGATCAAATCCAGGGTCTCCTGCATACTAAACACTTGTGCTACCTCTGAAGTATCCCCTGAGCCCCTGCTTCAAACTTCAAATTGTGTCCTTCATCTTCAGCAAATCTCAAGTGACAATTAGAGCAGTTTGTAATTGGAAGGCATCTTTGTGCTTGCTATAGGAAAAATCAGATCAACAGATGTCTCGGTTTCTGATAGTTTGAAGCTAATTTATATTCAACCAGTTGTTTAGACAAAAAATAATATATGGCAGCATAGCCTAATCTGTCTTGTTGGTGATGAGCTAGCTCAGCCAGGGGAAGCTACAACATGGTGCATAGGTGAAGTTGGATAGGTGGTCATAGAGCACTGCCAGCTTCTGGTTTCCCTGGGTCCCTAGTATTGCCGCTACTGGGAAGAAAGTACTTCTCTCTCTCTCTCTCTCTCTCTCTCTCTCTCTCTCTCTCTCTCACACACACACACACACACACACATTTATTTATTGTGAGGTACAATAGAGTGCATGTGTGGAGGTCAGAGGACAACTTGGAGAAGTTGGTTTCTCCTCCCACCATGTGGGTTTCAGGATTAAACTCTGGTCACTAGACTTGGTGGCAAATGTCTTTACCCATTGACACCTCTCACCAGCTTTGGTGTTTTTTAGACAGGGTCTATTTATGGGACCCCCAGGCTAACCTCAAACTCAAGATCCTCCTCCCTCTGGAATTACAGATGTGTGTCCTCACATCAAGCCCCCCCCCCTTTTTTTTTTGCTGTGTCAGAAATGGAACCCAGGGCCTTGTATATGCCTGGCAAAGGCGTTATCCCTGAACTCACCCCTAAGCCCAAGAAAATGTCTTATACGTAAGTTAAATGATCACTAAATGCTCTTCTGGACGAGAATCCAAATTTATGTTTGCTTTTTGCCTAGGTGAGCCAGTCATCCACATGTTGGCCCATCAGTGATGTGGGTGGTGTGGAAGCTTGAAAGGCAGTGTCTGGAAACATAATATTGATTGTGTACCAGTCATTGGGGCCTTGTCCAGTGAGAGTCAGAAGCTGCAGCACTTTGTGTGGAAGAAGCGTAAGTGGGGTGCTGTGACTGTTCAGAGAAAGTCTTGTGTAGGAAATTGTGCCTATATAAGCTTTGAAAGATGAGAAGCCAAGTGTAGTCGGACACACCTGTCATCCCAACACTCAGGAGGCCGAGGCATGGTGTCCATGAGTTTGAGACCAGTCTCTGGTATTTAAAAAAAAAGGTTTGAAAGACCATGCGGCTGATCCAGGAATAGGTAGATGAGTATGGCCAATACATGCAAGGATGAGGCTTCCAGGGAAGAGTGCAGCATTGGAAGAGCTGCAAGTATTTTCTTCTGGCTGGAGGCACTAAGGCTGGCAGGGCTGAGTGGAAAAAGATGAATCCAGGGAGGTTTGCAGGGGCTCTGAATTGGTTCTGGGAGCTGGGACTTTGTTCTTAAAGCAGTGGAAAGCTTTAAATGCCTTGGTTGTCGTCGTCCCCCTCCCCCCCCGTTTATTGTTATTTAGTTGAATTTTTTTTTTTATATTTTGTTTTATGTGTATGTGTATTTTGTCTGCATGTATGTAAGTGCATCTGTGTCTTGCAATGCCCGCAGAAATTAGAAAAGGGCATTGGATCCTCTGGAACTGGAGTTACGCATGGTTGTTAGCCACTATGTGGGTGCTAGGATTCAAACCCAGGTCCTCTGCTGAGCCATCTCCAGCCCTGGTTGGTTTTTTCGTTTTTATTTTCATTTAAGAGAAAATTTGGACCAGGTGTTGGTGCTGTTATTTTGGAATATATGCAGCAGCTGAGTTAGTTTGGGACTCCGTGGTACATATGTCCTTCTGTCTTTCCAGTAAAGTGGGCAGTTTGTATTTGTCATATAGGACTCTGCAAACTCAGATTTGCCAAGTCTGAAGGCCTCTCAGCAATTCCTCATCTTTGGGGAAGGTTGAGCACTAGGAATGGCAGTTTTTCGGAAGTTTTTCTGCAAAGCATTTAACCAATTTAGGCATGGTGGTGGTAAGCTGGCTGTCTCTGAACGCTTCAAAGAGATCTGCTTCATCGTGGCTCCAAAGAAGGGAGGGTAGATCATTAGCTTTTTACTTGTGGCATCCCAGCTCTTCCCAGGCTGCATGAGGGGCCTGTTCTCAGCATGCTCTGGGCTTTGAAGAGAGCTGCCATGGTTTCCCTGGACTGCGGGCTGGAAACTCCAGCAATTACAGGTCTTGCCTTTCCTTCTTTGGGAGAGACCTTGTGTATCTGTCCAGAACTGTTGATGAAATCCTGAAAGAGAAAGTCACTATTGTGGAGATCTAATGACCCAGACCTATTGGGACCAGCCCTCATTCCAGTCCCCACCTCTGGACTATGTTGGGCCACCCGAAGTATCCGTCAGGCAGTCTTTGACTAGTCAGATAGCTAGCCTCAACAGAGGGTGGTGTGTTTTCCTGAGTGCTTCTCCCACACAGGCATAGGGTATTTATTTCTTTTGTCAGTTCCTTGGAAGAGATTGAGTTTATATACTTTACCTGACTGTGGGCAAAATACATTTTTTTAAAAATTGATTTACTTCTCTGGTACAGAAAATTGAACCTAAAGACTTGTGCTTGCTAAGTAAGTACTCTAGCACCGTAGAGGCTGCGGCTGGGGCTCTGGAAGAGTGCTTGCCTAGCAAGCCTGAGGCCCTTGGTTCCATCAGAAGCAGAGGAATGGGGTGGCGGGGTGGTTTGGGAATTTCTCTACATAAATGTTTTTATCTATAACACACATCTTGCAAACATTGCTCTACATAGGATATTGCTGGGAACTTTAAAGTTAAAAGTGAAACTCCCTAGAAATTAGGAACAAATCACAAGAGTGGTTTGTATGCTAAGAACCCTGTCCCTCACAACAGGCATGGTAGAACACACCTTTAATCACTAGGAGAGGAAGGTCAGCCTGGTGTACATAGTGAATCCCAGTGGGACTGGGACTAGAGAGACCCTATCAAAAGAAAAAGAACCCTTTCCCCGCTGCTGAGCTATTTCAGAATGACACAGAAAGTAACTCATTCCTTCTCTACAAGGAGAATAAAAGTGGACAGGTAAAGTTGCAAGGACTGTGGTACTTAGATGAGTTGTATAGGAATCTGGTCCTTGAGAGTCAAATTTCAGCTCTCATGATCTGGCCTTCGTGACTCACAAAGCATTGGTGACCCTCCCGCTGTCGGTTCTGAGTTTTGTCTGTTTCTATGTCTTACTGGTGAACACACTGCCCACAAACCTTCTAGGTCCAGATCCCATGGGAGCCTTTTGGAAGGGCTTCCGACGATGCAGGGGACACTTCATTACAGTCTATTTGAGTTCATTTTTCCATTCCTATCTGTGACCTATGGGGTGGAAGTACTGCAGTCCCTGGAAAGAAAATCATGAGGTCTGTCCCAGCCCCTGTTGGTCCTGAGCCCACACTCTCAGAGATCTTATCTTCTTAGAGCAGTTGTTTAATTGAATACTAAGAGCAGTGAGATGCCGGTTGAAATCTTGATTGTAACTTTTGAGACATGGTCTCCCTGTAGCCCCAACTGAACTGACACTTGCCTCCCGAGTGCTAAGTTTAAAGGTGTGTGCCTCCACAGCTGGCCTATGACATTTACTTTTTAGACATTTAAATATGTATATGTGGGTCTCTGTCTGTGAGTACCTGTGCCGACAGAAGCCAGATCCAAGTCCCTGAGGAGCTGGACTTAGAGGTGGTTGTGAAATGCCTAATGTGGGTGCTGGGAATTGAACTCAGGTCCTCTGGAAGAGCAGCAGTATGTGCTCTGAAACACTGAGCCTTCTCTCTGGCCCATTTTTTTTTTGTTTCTTTGGGACAGTCTCACTGCGTAGTCCTGACTGGATTTAAACTGGTGACCCTCCTACTTGAGCTTCCCAGGTGCTTGGATTATTTGCATTTGTCACCACATCTGGATAGAAATCACTTGTTGAGCGAGGCGTGCCTGATGCACACCTTTAATCCCAGCATTCAAGAGACAGAGGCAGATGGATCTATGAATTCAAGGCCAGCTGGCTGTCCTGGAACTCACTACTAAACCAGCCTGACCTTGAACTCTGAAAAGATCTGCCCGCCTCTCCCAGGTGCAGGGATTAAAAGAGTGCACCATGATACCGGGCCAGAAATAACCAAGTGGAAAAAAAGAATTATCAATAACTTTGCAGAGAATTTTTAACTACTGACTTTGAATGCCTTCCCTTGGGTCCTGGCCTCTCTCCTCTCCTCTGCAGTATCCTCTTCACATGCTGTATCACCCATTTGTGTCCTGTTCTACCTGCTCAGTGATTGACCTGGAGGCATCTTGTTTGGGAGTGCCATTATCAATTTTAACTGGAGTTTGGAGAGAGTACCCTTGGGTGTCACAGTAAAATTAGAGGTGGGGTAACCGTGACTTGATTCCATCCTCCAGAGTCAGCACACCAGAGAGCTTCTTTGGTAGTGGTGTCTTGACATTTTGTTAGAAGAAAGCATAGGCCCTTCTGCCTAATAACGCCCCCTTTTTCTCCTTGTGTGGCCAGAGAAGTCAGTTCTGGGGGCCAAGTGCCAGGTCTGATTCTAAGACAACTTCTGCCTTTCTCAGCTTTGATCTCATTTGTGAAGCTGCCTGGTGGAGAATGCTGCGCTGAGGTGTGTGTTAGAGCAGGGAATGAGGGTTCACAGACCCCAAGGCTGGCTCAGAGGGCCCTTTCTTGCTGTGCTGTTTCTTCTCTAATAGCTATGTTGCGTGAAAACCAAATTGGTAAAGCAAACACAAAAGGAAAAAACCAAAGTGGAGTCCTGTAGACTTTGCCCTGTTTTATTTGCTGGGTGGGGCTTCTTACCGTCCCCCACTGCCTTTGCATGGATTTCAAAGCCAAACATGCCATTGTGTCAGGACTTCAGTTTGCAGATTCTGAAGCCCTCTGCTGGGGTCCATCTAAATTGCCAGGTCTGGTTTCTCTTGAAGACCTAGTTTCTTTTGAGGTCATCTTAGTCTGTCTGGCTGACTGGTGGAGTCACTCTGTCCTTCCTAGGAAACCTCTACTCCTTCCAACCTGTCCAGAGCAGAAGGGGGCCAGGTGACTGTCAGCCTTTCAGTGCTTCAGTGCTTGGGGCGGGGGGATTCTCCTGTCGCTAGAACCTTTGTGCCGTTGCTAGTTGGCAAGTCGCTGCACTTCCTAGTGCAGCAAGGCTGACTGCACCCCATGGGGTGTGGCAGGGATTGGAGGTAGTGACCAGAGAATCTGCCATACATATCTGTGGCAGGTGTTTAGAGAATGTAATTCTTGCTTTCCCACCAAGAAATACCTAAGGCAGCCTGAGCTCTGTGTGTGTGTGTGTGTGTGTGGTGTGTGTGTCCCTGAGAATGTATGCACAGGCAGGGGGCATGGAGAATACTATTCACTGGGGAGTGTATTTTATAAGCAGGGGTCTGAGAAGGCCAATGGTAGCAGAGCTGGTATGATTGCTGAACACCTGTAACTCCAGCATTTGGGAAGCTGAGACTGGAGGATACAGTACGTTCCAGGTTGGCTGTGCTGCATACTGAGCTCCAGGAATGTGGGCTACAGAGTGAATTCCTGTATAAAAACTAAAACAGAACAAAAGATAAGAGTGAAGGAAGCGGTTATATGGGGCCAGTCAGTGCACCCAGGCAGAGAACTGAAAGTACTCAGGCCTTGAGGCCCGAGCATAATTGTTTTTGTCTGAGGAACAATGGAGGCCTATGTGGTGCCTGAGCCGAGAGATGAAGTCAGAGGCAGCAGGGAGTCAGACTTGTGGAGACCTCAGTGGGTCTGATCTTGTGGTAGGAAGCCATGGGATGGTGCTGAGCGGAGAAGGGCCAATGTTTAAAGGCTCACTAGCTGTTAACAGGGAATACAGGTGGGACAGGCAAGAACTGTCTGTTCAGGGACTGTTGCTGCTTGCACCAGATGTGAACGACAGTGTTAAAAAGCTTTAGGATGTATTTTGAAAATAAAGCCAACCATCGAAGTGACCTGTGAATGAGGCAGCAGAGATGCTCCTGAGTCTTGGCCTGAGCTCCTGAAAGTGTATTGCTGGGACGGTGGATAAGCAGGCTTGGGTGAGCACAGTCTTACGTTGAATAACCTTTCACAGTCCAAGTGGGAATGTTGCGTGCTCTCTCTCTCTCTCTCTCTCTCTCTCTCTCTCTCTCTCTCTCTCACACACACACACACTGTATATGAAGCAGTGGGCCTAGATGAGGTCAGTTAACTAATAATAGCCACATGTTGTGGCACATACCTGTAATACTAGCACTTGGGAGGCTGAGACAAAGGATTGCCGTGAGTTTAAGGTCTGTCTGGCCTACAACACAAGACCCTGTGTCAAAAAGAAACCAAACTAGGGCCAGTGAGATAGCGCAGTGGGTTAAGACATTTGCTGTCAAGCCTGAAGACTTGAGTTTAAGCCCTAGGATTCAGGTGGTGGAAAGAGAGATCCTCTAACCTCCAAATTTGTAAAATAAATGAGGGAGGGAGGGAGGGAGAGTAGGTGTAGAAGGGTGTCTAGACTGTGTGGTCAGGAGGATAAGAGGAACTTGTGCTGGTAGAGGGGTCAACTGTGAGTATGAGAAGGAACTGCCAGGAGTATAGATTGGATCTGGAGAGTGGTGACTTGTTGGGGCCAAGAAAACGCTTTTAAGGAAGAAGCTCTAGGCATTTTCTTGTGCTGCTGGGAGGTTGAGGGAAATGAAGATTTGGAATCTGCCATTGAACTCAGCTGCAACAAAATTCTGCTGCAACTCAGCTCCTTGGCAGTTTTGTCAAGCTCCTAGTGAATGGGAGTCAGCTACATTAGACTGAGGTGGTAAATCAGAGCAGGGTCTGCGCCAGCACTGGGCATTGGGTAAGTGCTAGTTGCTGTTACACTATCATAGTCAATATAGCCCACTTAGGATGGTTTTCCATCAGGAAACAGTGCCCTTGTGTCTTATGAATTCTCCTCTCCAAGTGAGGCCAGGCATTCAGCCCCACCCTACCCCCAGGTTTGAACCGATTGAGCAAACAGAGAATGCTCTCCAATTGGAGAAACCAGTTTATTCCGGCTACTTACCAAGGATTCATCCCTGTGGAGAGAGACAAATTTCATATGGAGGAAACCAGCTTTCTGATCAGAAGTCTAGTGGACCTCTGGCACACAGAACCAAGATGGAGACCCGTGGCGCCCCGCCCAGGTCTCCTACCCAACTTTTTCTACTTTCCAGATGGACCCTTCCCCCTCAGTCACTGGTTGGTTGGAAAGTAGTTGATTCTATTGGCTTCATCTGGGTCAGTCACATTCTTTGGCCCATGTTCCTCTAGGCAGAGAGAAACTCTGTAAATCTACCCTTGGTACCTTGATACTGGGAATATGGAACATGTCTTATCCAAAGTTAGACTGTAAAGCCGTGTTGTCTAGAGGAAGGTACAAGCTGCACTGTGTGAGGTTTATCTTCTAGATGACACAGTTTTAAAACACAATGAAGCAGATAAAAATAATTAAAACAACAAAAAAACAATTACGGCAGGGTCTCACTATATAGCCCTGGCTGGCTTGGAACTTGCTATGTAGACCAGGCTGACCTCAAAGATCAAGCTCAGAGATCCCTCTGCCTCCTGAGTGCTGGGATTAAAAGCCAGCACCACCACACCCAATTGTGCTCACCTCTGGACCTCTAGTGCTGAGTGTACCTTCTTTATAGTAGATTTTCCATCTAGGATTGTTTCCAGCTTTTCCCCTCCAGAGTGGAGCAAAAGGAAAATGGACATGGAGACCTGCTATCAAGGCCTAGATTCCTTAGAGGGGGAACAGCCATATCCTGTGCCCTGTAGTGACCCACTTAATTAGAGTGGAATGTTTTCCCTTGCTTTGGGAGCAACAAAGGAAGTGGTGATGCTATGTTGGAAGTCACCAAAACAGACTGACCCTGGAATTCATGGCCTGCCTCTGTCCTTTAGACCTTGTCTCTCAGTTTCAGAATTTTGCTTTTTTTTAATGTTTGTTTTTAACTTAACCAATTATGTGAGCCCATAGGGTTTTTTTTTCCCCAGTCTTTACTTTCATAGTAAAAAATTAAAAAGCCTTTAAAAGTACATGCACCAGGAGGCTAGAGAGATGCCTCAGTGGTTGCGAGTACTGACTGCTCTTGCAGAGGACTCAGGTTTGATTCCCAGCACCCATATGGCAGCTCCAGGAGGGAATACAATGCCCTCTTCTGGCCTCTGGGCATTGCATGACATGGGTACACTTACATGCAGGCAGTACACTCATACACATGAAGTAAAAATAAATAAAATTTTTCAAAGTATGTGCACCAGTATTAATAAATATGGACAATCTGGGACAGTTTGCTTAATTTTTGGTGGCATTCCAGGACTTAGGCTACTGCCCTCCCAGAGGCTTCCAGGTAAAGTGGAGTGAGCAGGGCCAGCTAGGCCTGTCAATCAGCTTAACGGGTGTTTCAAGAGCTCTCTGTGGGTTGCACATCTGGACTAGAAATGACAAGTCGTGTACTGTAAAGGCATGTAGACCCCCCTCAGATTGTTGTACAAATGGAACCAGCCTTTGCTATTACAAACTTTCTCTCTCTCTCTCTCTCTCTCTCTCTCTCTCTCTCTCTCAAGACAGAATCTCATCCTGTAGCCCATCCTGACTTGGAACTTAAAAGTAATCCTCCCACTCCAGCATGAGTGGGAGGCATGAGCCACCTGGCTTATTGTGTGAACTCTTGGTTTACCCTTAAGTGAAATTGGGACACTCAGGAAGAACCAACATTCCACCCAGATTAGTGGGATGAGAAACATGAGGCACCTTGAGTCAGGGCAGCTGCTCTGCTAGATTGTGACACTGGCTACCTGGTACCAGGAGACAAGGGTACTAAGATCCAGTGTGGGTCTACTCACTATGTAGACCAGGCTGGCCTTGAACTCATGGAGATCTGCCTGCCTCTGTCTTTGAAGCCCTGGGATTAAAGTTGTGTGCCCACCATCTCTGGTTCCATTGTTTCTTCTTTAGACCTGTCAACCCAGCTGACCCTGTGGAATATACTGACTCACAGGGAGTTCAAGATCAGTGGTCATTCCTTGAATTTGAAAGAAAACCCAGAAACTAACTGATAGATGGAAGTTGTCTGTGCCAGTGAAAAGCAGGTATTTCCTAACCTAGTGCCAAACCTTCATTTGAAGCAAGCTTGCTGGACCTGGTAGCATTTGGGTTGGTTGTAGTAACTGGAGAAGTCATGTTAGCTGCTGCGATGGAATAGACAACTCTCCCCTTTGGCTGGGTACTGTGGCACCAGGCAGGGTTGGGGAGCAGGCAACAGCAGCTCAAGCCCCCGAAAGGACAGCCGCTCCTTCACTTTCATAGATGCTCAGTAATATTGGACTTGTTTTGTCTTTGTGCATTTGGCTGGTTTGAATCTACCCCCGAGGCTTTGTTACTCCTAGGTGAACTGGTGAATGCTGTTTCCTGAGCTCTGCCATCTGAGAAAGTACAGCTCCAGTGGTGCTGTCTGCCTGCTGCTCTTTATACCAAAGCCCAAAATAGCCTTGTGTGTCTCTCCCCTGCCTTCCCTCCTTCCTCTCCCCTTCTCACCTTACTGAATTCCTTTCTCCTCTACTGTTTAATGTTTTTTGTTTTTTGTTTTTTTTTACTGGGAGGTGTTGGGGTTCTGTGGGTATGTGTGTTTGTTTTAATTTACTATTATTATTATTTTGTATGAGTATATTGTCTGCATGTAAGTATACCCATGTCATGCAGTGCCTGTGGAGGTCAGAAAAGGGTGTCGGATCCCTTGGAACTGGAGTTCCTGACCGATGTTAGCAGTCATGGGTGTTGGGAACTGAATCCAGGTCCTCTGTAAGAGCAGCCAGTGCTCTTACCTGCCAAACCATCTCTCCAGCCTTGTTTTTAGTGTTTTGAAACAAGATCTTGTTCTGTAGCCCCATCTGGCCTGGAACTTGGAATGATTCTCCTGCCTCATTTTCCCATGTGCTGGAATTAGATAGATAAGCTGCCACATCTGGCCTACCTCTTTGTGTGTGCGTATATATGAGAGTGCCCTTACCTGTGCATGCAAGTTTGGAGGCCAAAGAGGTTGACTTCATCCATCGCTCTCTACATTTTTATTTTTATCTGACCCTGGAGTTCACCATTTTAGCTAGACGAGCTGACCAACGAGCCTCTGGGGTCTGCCTGTCTTTCTCTCTCCCTTACCCACCCCCAACACTGGGGTTACAGGTTTGCACCACCGTGTCTTTTAATTAAGTAATTTACTTTTGAAACTGAGTCTCTCTCTATAACCCAGACTGGCCTCAAACTCACCGAGATCCACTTGCCTTTGCTTCTCAAGTCCTCTGACTATTAGGCACACACCAACACGCTCGGCCATGTCTCTTTTATCTGGGAGCTAGGGGTCTGCACTCAGGTCCTCCTCACTTTCCCCATTGAGCCATCTTCTCAGCCCTTTTTTGCTTTGCGTTCTGTTTTCTGATCTAGGACCTCTTGTAGTGCAGGCTGACGTGGAACTCACCATGTAGCCTAGCCTGGCCCTTAATGCCTGGTGAACCTCCTGCCTCAGACTCTTGAGTGCTGAGATTATAGGCGTAGCCCACCTCTTAATGTTTTAGGAGCAGACCTTCCATTGTAATAGCTTCGCCTTCTAGACATATATCCCTGTCCTTTTTGTCTCCCTTTGTTCCTACACAGATTATGACTTTAAAAAAGTCTGGGGCTGGTGAGATGGCTCAGTGGGGGAAGGAGCTTGCTGCCACGACTGGCAGCCTAAATTTGTTCCCTGGAATCTGCATAGCAGGAGAGAACTGACTCTTCCAAGTTCCCCTCTAACTTCCACACATGAGCCATGTCATGCATGCACATGTGGGCTTGAACACAGGAACATGAATTCTCTAAATGTAAAGTAAATACAGTAGGCTGTTTGGCAGCCCTCCTTCTCATCCCCCTCCTCTGGAATAATCTTTTCCCATGGTACTCCTGACTTCCACCTCAGCTTTCTGCCAGAGGCTCAGTAAGCACACAGGACACACCGCGAGGTTGAAGGCAGTAGCTGCCAACAGAACTGTGCTCGTGTGGGTGCTGATGTCTGATAGCACTGGCCTTGTCTATGTCTCTCCTTTTCTTGCCAAAGGACCTCCTGTCCCAGACCCCCATTCTTCCTCCCATGGCTCCTCACAGCTTCTCCTGCTTCTTCCCTCTGGCCCTGTTCTCTCACCAAGGCGCTTGTGTTGTTCTCCCTTGTCTTTGAGACAGGGTCTCACTGTAGTGTAGACTGCTCTACCTCAGTGAAATTGGGATCTTCAAAGAGCCAGGATTCCTGTTGTGCCCAGTGGTGGTTGATTTGGTAGTGTGATAGATCAGAGTGCTCCGTGGAGAAAGTGATGCTTGGGTTTGACAGTAGACAAAGGAAGCCATCATCCCACTTACAGAGCTGAAGAGCCCTTCCAGGATGGAAGCCAGACACAGGGGACTTTCCTCCTAGCCACCCTGGAGTGATGGTTCTCTCTGTCCTTGTGTCTCAGTGTCAGAGCATCAGTGTTTCGTGAGCTAGCTGTGGAGGCCTATGACAGAAGAGCCTTGATGGTAGGCAAGGCTCTGCATCCTTGTAAAAAGAATTTGATCCTTATTTCAGGCCGGCACCTCCAGGCTGACTCTTCCCCACTCAGCAGTGTGAGGCCTTTTTGGTTTCATCACCCATCGCACCTCTGGAGTAGACATTGTTCTCCTCCGAATGTACCCCATAAGAGAGTTGTAACTTGGTCCCATCTTTTCAGAGAATGAACCTGAGAATAAATAGATTGTAAAGCTTCGTCCAGGCAGAGAATGGACTGAGTCATGATACCTGGAGAGACTCCAGTGCGAGGTGCAGGGCCCACTCCAGTTGCTGTGGAGTGGCTCCCTTTTGCTTGGTAGCCCTGAGCACTCTGGTGTCTAGCTGGATCCACTTTCCCACAAGCTGCGTTTATTTCTCATTCTGTGATCTAATGGGAGAGTCCCTCCTCAGTTCTGATCTGCCTGACATGATGGAGTTGGATGGGAGTTTTACTGAAGTACCAGCTGGCTGTGGAGGCAGGGTGGGGGGCTGATGGGTGCTGACATCTGGGAGCAGTATCTAAAGGCTTTCTTTCCTCCAGGAATTCACCTTGATGTCCTCTGACATTATTTTTAAAAGCCAGTACTTCTTCATAAGCCAGTACAGTGTGCCAAGGCTTGCTCATTGTACACCAGTTTGGAACAGAGGTACATTTACTCAGATGTGGCTTACAGTGTCCTGTTAAGACTTCTTTCCACTCAGGTCCTTGTAGGTACTGGGCAGTTCCTTTTTTTTCCTGTAGCCTTTGAGAAAAGAAGGAAGGCTCAGTCCTGCTAGTGTATCAGGCCATTTTGCCTCTATCAGTGGTTTTTTGGGGCCCTCACAATGATAACAAAAGTGAGAATTTCCCCCTATAAAAGTCACAAATTGGGAATTTCCTAAAACAGCACTCACTTCTAGCCCTGTCAGCAAGACTTGGCAATGTCCTGTCCCTGTGTTAGGCAGGGCCAGTGCCCTTTAGAGGCCTGCAGCTAGATCCCCTCCCCCCTGTGCCTCTGCATATAAAAACTGGCTACTTCCTTGACCTGTGCAGGTACTGGCTTTCAACCCTGTTTGAAGGCATTTTAAATCACACAGATGCTAAACTTGCATTATGATGAAGAAACTTTAATAAGCAGTGTTTTCAGATTGGAGCAAAGTGTGAAACAGAAGAGGTTAGGGGTTGCAGAGATGGCTCAGCAGTGAAGAGCACTTGCTGCTCAATCATAAAGACCAGAGTTCGAATCCCAACGACCCATGTTGCAGACATACACACAAGTGTGCCCCAAAGAGGTTAGTTTGAAAAGTTCTCAAAAGATAATAGACTTTAAGCTAATGTAAGGCATTGTCTTGACTGGTGAACTAAGAGTGGGGTTAGAATTAATTAGTAGAAGGAATAGTCTGACAGAAACCATGCTTGAGTGGATGTGTCTGAGTCTGTCAGCTCCCAGACACATCCTAGGACTGTTGCTGGACCTTTTCTATCCCATTGAATGTTTCACTGGGCACAGCTGTGTTTTAAGCTGCAATGACAAATTCCATGCCTTCCCAGCCCTTCCAGAGATTACATGGTGCCTTTCAATGCAGTGTGTTGGGCTGCCCAAATATGTCCTAAAATGATTGTCAGTGTTAGACTGTATTTAAATTGAGCTTCGTATTATTAGTCTAATTCTATAGTGTTTGTAAGAGAATCAAATAACATGGAAAAGTGAACAGAAACATTGTAGGAAATACTACCAGAGAAGGCTGACCTGGTTTTGCTGATGTTAACCATGGGTTTCAGCACCAAGAGGATTGCTTCATAATAAGTGTTTGATTGCTCACAGAAGTAGTTCAAATGAGTCAGTGAAAGTTGAGAAGATTTGGACGGAACTGGCCATCTTGACTCTCACCTCTCACCTGTAGAACATGGCCCCTCTTAGGACATCCTCAAGCTCACCCAAACTGCCAACCTACCAGGCAATGAGCAGAGCTTAGCCAATGCAGTCCTGGGGCCTTCTCACTGTGCTTTGGAATGCTTTGCTCATGATAGATAGACTCCTTTAATAATTCCTTGTATCTTTTTCTTTCTGATTTTTTTTTTTTTTTTTGAGAGACAGGATCTCATGTAGCCCAGGCTGACCTTGAACTCCTGATCTCATTTGCCTCTACTTCCCAGCTGCTGGGATTATGGGTGTGTGCCACATCTGGCTCCCTGGGTATCTTAGAAACACGGTTTCCCAGCCTGGCCACTGTAGGGTACTAGATTTTTTCTGTGTGTGGGCTGGCCTGTACACAAGGATGCTTAGCTTTCCTGGGCTCTAGCAGCCTCTTCTGGTAATGACAACCCAGAATGCCAAGTGTCCCTCAGGAGGCTGCCAGCTGTTATTGTACATCTTCTCTCCAGAGAAACATGCTATATACAGTCCCTTCCACTGCAGTGGCTAGCTGGTCTAGTCCTCAGAGTGGGACATGTTCCAAGGAAAATAAGGGACAGCCACAGAGCCTGGAGGTTGAGCCTTTGTTCTATGCATGCTCACACCTGCATGCAGGGCTCCCCAAGTGCCTGAAGCTGGGTTCAGAGGACTCACCGAGGCCTGCTGAGATTGGACCCGCTGTGGGCTCTGGCCTGCCATGGTGGGAGTCCAGGGACAGAATGTGTTGCATGGTAGTCTCGTTCTCAGACTTTCTTGCAGACTTTCTTGCCTTTTTCTAGAATGATGGCTTTGTGGTAAGCAGGACCTGCCAGGCTCTGGTTTTGTGAGAAATCCTCCCTTTGTCTCTTCTTCAGATCCCCTGGGTCCACTATGGAGACAAACAGCAGGCTTCTCTCTTACTCCCTTTCCCTAAGTGCTAGCCACAGAAAGTTCAGGTGCGTACCAGTACAAACCAGATATGAAGTAGTCCACACTGTGGCTCTGAAAGAGTGTAAAAGGGAGGTTTTATCCTCTCGGAGCGAGTGCTCAGTGCACTGGTGGGAGAGAGAAGGCTTTGCAAGGGAGAGGAGGCTTCGGGGTTGTGCAGGCCGAGTGGGCAAGGGTGTTGCAGGAGTGGAGCAGCTGACTGGGCTCTGGGATCTGCTAGCTCATCCTGTTGCAGTGCAAAACAGGAAAAGAGACAGGACAAGGTATGGGTGAGGCATGCTTCATGCAGCTTGTGGACCTGTGAGCAGTTAAGTGGGGAAGCACAGTTAGATACATGTTGAGAGTTGCAGTGACTCTTTGAAGGACAGGAGACTGGCTGGACACTATACAAAGAACCCAGCCTAACCATGAGGTCCAGAACTATTGCCATGGCCATGGGACCAGGGGAGATGGATCTGCAAATGGAGCCAAGTCCCCAGACTCCAGGTCTATGGAAGGGCACAATCGTGTCCCTGACTAGAGAGAGGACATTGCCCTTAGCTCTGAAAATAAAGACGTAAGTTTTTATTTGAGAGAGATTTTTTTTCCACTTTTATATACATTTTTTTCCTCTAGGAAATAGACAGACGGTTGGAAAAAAAACTGAAGATCACACAAAAGGAGAGGTAAGGCTGCTGTCTGGCGTAAGGGCTCGTGCTCTGCCGCTGGAGAGCTGGGCAGCCGGTGTGGTGTTCTCCAGCTGGCAGGTAGGGTTAGCAGGGTAGGCTCCTGGGCAGCGAGCTCTTCCCTCCCAGTTGGAGACCAGGATGCTGTGGATTGAGGCGGTGGGATGAGATTGGATGTCAGCACCTGCCTGGAGCCTCAGTGGGCCTCTGTGTGAGGTCATCTGATGGAAAGGGGAGGTGACATGTTACAAGGTCTGGCTGTGCCCACTAGCTCTGAGCTTTGGGGCAGTTGTTTCTCCCTCTGGACATGTGTACCCCTGTGACATGGGGAGCTTGGGCAGATCACTTCTCTGTGGCCTTGGTAACTTGGCAATTTAGGGTATTGGGGGTATTCTGGAAGGAAAGATCCTAGAAATGAAAGACCTTTAAGGACAGCTGTACTCCCCACCTGTACAGCATGGGGCGTGGGTTTTCAAGTGGGTAAGGGTGATTTGTATTTAGGTAACCAACCTATGACGAGCTGCAGAAAGGGTAGTAGAATTTGATTTCCCTGGGGATTCTTGGGGAGCCCCCACCCCATGCTGGCTTTCCTGACTCCCTGCTGCCGTGGTCAGACTGCTGGCTCCTCCTTGGTCTGCTCCTTTAAGGAACTCCATGGTCCTTCTCCTTGCTTCCCACCCCTCCCAGGACCTTCCAGTTGACCCAGAGCAGTTGGCTTCCTCCCATCCTACCCTTCCTTGTAACCCAGGCTCTGGGTCTCAGAGGCTGTGAACAGTACCTCTGGGAGGGTCCTGGTGACTAATGTGGATGGTCGTCATTCCTGTCTCTCCTCTCCTCTTCTTTGGCTTTTGTTTCTTCCTGGTATTGTTCTCCCTCTGTGTTCCGGGAATTCCACCTCTCCTTTTGGCCATGGGGCATCAAAGTGCACATCCACCAGCCTTGGACACTGCTTTTCTTTTGAGCATTGCCAAGCACTGTTTCTAGGATCAGCCTTCACCCCAGCCCCGCCGCTGCCCAACAGAGCAGAGAGCCATGGTGAGGGAGGTTTCTCTGCTCACAGGCTCTTGTGCAGAGGTGACTGGCTTGTCTGGTGCAGCTTGTTTCTGAGAGCCACAGGCCGCTTGCCAGGAGGCAGTTTGGGAAATCCTGTCTCGCTTGTTGCCAGGTAGGGGTGGCATCATGTGCCTGTCTATTGTCTTGGGAGACCTGGGCTGAGAGGCTCTCAGGTCACCAGCCTCTTCAGGCTCTGGTCTGTGTATGGGACCAGGGGCTTTCATCAGAATCATTGGATTTTGAACCTGGAATGTTGTGGCCTCAAGGGACAAATGGTGCTTCTGGGCCGCTGTACATGGAGAGGAAGTCCCCAGATGAGGTGATGAGTGATGATGAGTTGGCCCCTGCGGTTAAGGGCTGTGGAGCGGTCTCTGTGCCTGCAGAGCTCGTGGCAAGGCTTCTTTCTTGAAAGACCCTGCTTGAGGAGTGAGAGTTCTGCTGTCTGGTCATAGGTGGATGAATAGTTAGTGGGAAAGGAGAGGGCAGTGATGGGCTGGCAGGACGGGGCTGGGCCTTCTAGTCACAGTGGGATTTGTGAAGCTGTGTTTGCTCTTTGTCAGCAGGAAATCCAAATCTCCTCCCAAAGTGCCCATTGTGATTCAAGACGATAGCCTTCCCACGGGGCCCCCTCCACAGATCCGCATCCTCAAGAGGCCCACCAGCAACGGTGTGGTCAGCAGCCCCAACTCCACCAGCAGGCCAGCTCTTCCAGTCAAGTCCCTAGCCCAGCGGGAAGCCGAGTACGCAGAGGCCCGGAGAAGGATCCTGGGCAGTGCCAGCCCCGAGGAAGAGCAGGAGAAGCCCATCCTGGACAGGTGAGGGGAATGGCAGCAGCCTGTGGACCGACTCCTCTAGTTTACAGGAGGAGTAGAAAGAGTGGGATGAGGTAGGATCCAGGCAGGAGCTGCCCCAGCACCAGCCTGTTGGAGTGCCTTTCTGTGGGCTCTGGGGATCAAACTGAGGTCCTCATGCTTGAGAAGCAAAGCGTTTTACCAATTGAGCTATCTCTCCAACTTGGGGGAGTTGCCTTGGAAAGCCAAAAGGTACTGAAGAAGTTTGGCCTGCAGGCACCAGAAGGCAGGTGGCCCAGAGATGAAGGACTGGACTAGGATGGACTTAGTCAGGATCTGCCAGCCTCATATCTCACTTAGAGCTGCTGAACCTGATGCCTGACCTGAGAAGTGGGGTGATGGTAATACCTGCCTTGTCAGCCAGCCAGAGTGTGCTTTCTTACCAGTGAGCAAATGGTGATAAGGTGCTGAATTTGACCCAGGACCGCAGAAAAGTCCTCGTGTTATCATCTGGGCTGGTCTCCAGTAGCTTACTGTGAATTTTTGCTGAATTTTCTAATTGTTTTTTCACTTTCGTATTTTTTCCAAAATTAAAAAAAAATTAGGTTTCTATTTAACATCTATGTGGTAGCATAGATGTTAAAGATGCCCTTTTGAGGCTGGGGAGATGACTTAGTCCATAGAGTGCTTTTGCAGCACAACCATGAAAACCTGAGTTGGAATCCCCAGCTCCCATGTAAAAAGCCAGGCATACACTGAGTTTGAGACAAGCCTGGTGTTCATAGCGAGTTCCAGATCAGCTAATGCTACAGAGAAACCCTGTCTTAGAAGACGGCTGGGCTCCAGTTGGTGATGTAACTCGGCTGGTAAGAGTACTTGCTGCCAAACAGCAGCCTGCATAGGAACCCACCTCATGGTGGACAGAACCTGCTTCAGAAAGTTGAGCTCTACATGTGTGACACGCACATGTGCACAATAATTTTTACTATTTTTATTTATTTTTAAATTAAGAGCCAGATACAGTGGCCCACTGGCTAGACTAGCTAAGTCAGCAAGTTCCAGCTTTGGTGAACGTTTGTCTCAGAAAATAAAGCTGGAGAGCAGGTGAGGTGGCTCAGTAGATACAGGCATGTACAGCCAACCCCGATGACCCAAATTCCATGTCCACAGCACACATGATGGAAAGAGAGAACTGACTTCTGCAAATTGTCCTCTGAACTCAATACTCATGCTTTGGTATGCATATGGCCACACATATTTACACACTCACACAGTAAGAAGTATGAAAATTTGTTTTGGAAAAGAAAATGAAAGATTGAGGAAGATTAGATGTCAACCTGTCTTACCTCTGTGCATACATGTGTGCTCAGACATCTGCACACAGGAACACAAACACACAAAGGCATATCTTTATTTTATGTGTCTGAGTGCATTGCCTGCATTTATGTAAGTGTACCTGCATCATGCATTGCCTGAGGAGGTGAGGAGAGGGGGTTGGATCCCCAGGAATTGGAGTTGCTGACGGTTGTTCGCTGCCACATGGGTCCTGGGAATCAAACCTGAGTTCTCTGCAAGAGCAACCAGTGCTCTTAACCACTGAGCCATCTCTCTCCAGCCCCCTCAAGATTCATTTTTAATTATGTAGGGAGAGGGATCCATATGAGTGCAGGTGCCTGAGAAGGCCAGAGGCATCAGAGACCCTGGAACTGGAGTTACAGGCAGTTGTGAGCCACCTGACATGGGTGCTGAGAACTGAACTGGAGTACTTTGCAAGAGCAGTACATTCACAACTGCTGAGCCATCTTTCAAACCTATAAAGGCCAATTTTTTTATTTTCTCTTTTTGAGACAATATATCATGTAGCCCAGGATAGTCTCAAACTTACTTTGTAGCCAGAATAACCTTAAACTTCTGATCTGATCCTCTGCTTTACCCCTGTGCTCGGATCACATGTGTGCGCCACCACACCTGGTTTATGTAGTACTAGGAATCAAACCCAGAGCTTCCTGCATGCTGAGCAAACATACTTCAAAGCTACATGCCCACCTCATAATTTGAATCTTTTGAGATGGTCTCACTCTGTAGCCTAGGCTGGCCTGGAACTTACTGTGTAGCTCAGCCTCACCTTGGCAGTCCTGCCTCAGCCTCTCCTGTGCTGGCATTGCAAGTATGAGTTTTGCTTTTATTGTTCTTCCCACCAGTGTTGTGGGCTGAAGCCTTTGGCCCTCAAGTGTGTCGGATCTCCACTGAGCCAGTCAGTGCTTCTCATCTCAAGAGGCTTCTTTGGCATGGTATTCTGATACTTGAACACCTGATCTCCATACTCCGTCCCTTCTTGGGGCTGTTTTGTTGGGGATTTTGTTTTTGCCTTTTTTTTTTCAAATGAGACAAGGTCTCACTGTAGGCCCAGCTGGCCTAGAACTTGCTACATAGACCCTTTTAGTCTGTACCTGTGTGGAGTGGAAACGTCCATCTCCTATCTTCTCTAGTACTAGGAGTCTGCAGGTGGCCACGTGGTTTGGGAGGAAGCAGGAGGCAGGCAGGTAGAGAGTCTTAACACCAACCAGAGAAGTCTGTCACTTGGGTCTGTGGAAGATGGGGTGCCATGGCTGCCACCCTTACTCTCAGGAAAGGCTGTAAGAATTCCCCATCTACAGATGAGTAATGGCAGAGGAAAAGAAGGGGTGCTGTAACTTCTTGAGGTTAACGTGGACTATCACTCCCTCCTCTAAAGGGGTGTGTCAACTTGGAAATGCACCTGGTGTGCTTGTTAAAGAAGTAGACTTGTGTAGACAACAAATAGCCCCAGCAAGTGTGGGTAGATTTTAAGATTGGGGAACTTTAAGGCTGGAGAGGTGGCTCAGTGTGTAAAGTGCTTGCTGCACAAGCACAAGGACCTGAGTTTGGATTCCTAGTACCCATATACACTCTAAACAGGGCCACAAATGATTATAACCTGTGACGAGGGGGCTTGTGGAGGGGCACACACACATCCCTGGCGCTCACTGGCCTGCCGGTCAGTGAAAGACCTTGGCTTGAAAAATAAAGAGAGCAGCGGAGGGTGACACATGACGGGAATCTCTGGCCTACACACGCACACAGTAGAGACGGGCATCTTTTATTATATCCTTCAGGTTTTCCTCTGATCTTTCTTTTAGGCCAACCAGGATCTCCCAGCCCGAGGACAGCAGGCAGCCCAGCAATGTGATCAGACAGCCCTTGGGTCCTGATGGGTCACAAGGCTTCAAACAGCGCAGATAAATGTAGGCAAGAAAGGATGCTGCTGCCGCCACCACCGCCTCCTGGGTTGTCTCTATGGGTCGCACTGCCGTGGCAGACTCTGGACTTGAGCAGAGGGAACGACCTGACTTACTTGCACTGTGATCCCCCTTGCTCCGCCCACTGTGACCTTGAACCCCATGCACTGTGACCTCCACCTCCCCCCTTCCCACTGTGATTGGCATGTTGACAAGGGCTGTCCCAAGTCGATAGAAAGGGAAAGGTGGGGATAAGGGGAGGGTGGGGATACCAAGGACTCAGAGTAGAGGGTCGGACAGGGCCACTTGGCCACTTGGGGTAAAGCCAGTGCCAGCAATAACAGTTTATCATGCTCATTAATTTGGGATTTCAAAACAAATGAGAATCCCACCCACCTACCCACCCACCCCCAAGTGCATGTCTTCATCACTTAAAAGTAAGTTCCATTTGAAAATATCCTTTCCTTTTTTTTTCTATTTTTGTTTGTTTATACAAATACCTGATTTGCAAGAAAAGTGCATGGAAGGGGTTTTGGCAGTTTAATGCATTTTTAATTGAGAAAGGGTAGTTTGACAGTCTACTTAAAGATGTTTCTAGGAACCTTGCTAGAAACAGTAACCAATAGGATTTTGGTGAGCTTAGCTTCTTTATTCCTACTGCCGCCCAGAAAGGGGGCGGGGCTCTGGAGCCCGGTAGATGAGCACCCGTGCCTATACTGCCCTTCTCCAGTTAAGTCTCAGGCACAGTTCCTGCAGACAGCTCAGAGAGCCTGGGGGAGGGTGCCAACCCCACCTCTAGTATTTTGGGAGATGAGGAAAGTGACAGACTTTCCTTCCCTCAGGGCTGCTCCCTTCCAGCCAGGCGTGCTGCTCTAGAGGAGGCCAGGGAGTGTCAGGGAGGAGACCGCACTCCGGGCTGAGAATCAGGATGCAGCCCTTGTTCAGTGTCTGCTGTCAGCGAAAGACCAGGAGAGAGTCTGCTTCTAGAACTCCAGGCCTTTCCCTAATGTGGTGAGAAGATAGATAGACCTGTCCCTTCCAGCAAGACTGGAACTCTTTGGGTCTGTGGCGCTCTGTGTTGATGGTCCAGCTCAGAACCTGTACCAGGTACATTTCCCATGTGAAATCAGTACCTTCGCGGGTAGACCAGTCTGAGTGAAGTTGGGAAAGAAGCTCTGTATCACGGAGGTAGATGGCCCCGCAGTTCCTCAGAGGCCTGGGCTGCCCTTTTCCCTCTGCCCAGAGGGAGGCTGGCATGAAGGCCGTTTCTGTCCCTGAGTCTGGAGGTTGGCCTTGGCCCCTTGAGGAGAGGCTTAAGAGGACGGCTCTGTCCTGCTGGGTGCTCTCAGGCTCTCTGTTTTTTTCCAGTGCACTGCGCCTTATCCCTCAGCCAGTCTGATAGCTCCCTTCTCCTGACCAGCAGGCAGGCTTGGGAGTGGGTGGTGTGGTTTGGGATTAGAGCAGCTGTGGTGGCCAAGGTGTCAAGCTGAGTTCTGCAGGATCATTGCATCTTGGGTTCCCCTGGCTCACTCGTGCCCTGTGGCAATGGCCCACAACATCTTCCCTTTAGAAGGAAGGGCCAGCCGCCAGCTGAGTCAGCAGCTCTTGCACAGCACAGCCCTAGAACTGCACGAAGCCAGGAGTCATCGGTGAGCGAGCAAGAACAGCTGCAGTCAGCAAGAAGGGCAGCCACCTCCGGGAGTGGGCAGCAAGGAAGCTGGCCCCTGTCCCAGAGACTACTGCCCTGATAAGTGTCCACGTTGTGAAGGTCCAGGGAATAGTGGTGTCTGGCCAGATGCAAGACTGTCTTTTCATTGGAGAAAGGTGCAGAAATAGTCCGGCAGGAGGCTGGAAACACTGACTGCCCGGCCTCTGGACCCCTGTGCTCGCCCCACCCTTTCTGGTGGGAGCAAAGGGCAGCTAGTGTCTGTACACTGAAAGCCTGTAGAGGTGGTGGCCCCACCTTGCTCTGGCCAAAGATGGGCTCTGCCCACAGTGTGCCTGTGCCCACCCTCCAGCAGTCATGCCTTTGGCCTCCTAGGAGGAGAGGTGGAAGGCAAAGCAAGAGAAAGAGAGAAAAGCAGGAAACTGTTGTTGGGGGAGGTGGGAGGGGAGAAGGGAGCGGTTTGGATTTTGTGTGTTTGTGTTTTGTTTTGTTTTTGTCTATAACTTTCCTTGAATGCTTTTTCTTTTTTTCTCCTTCCTTTTTCAAAGTAAGTTGCAGGCTTTGGCTTGGAAATCCCCAGGGGGAGGAGGGCAGGAACCTGAGGCTGCTGTCCCTCGGTCCACCTTCATGGTACTGTCCCTTCCCCCTGCTCTTCCTGGACCCCCGAGCCAGGCCTCAGCCCTTCCAGCTAACCGCTTCCCATGAGCCACTACTCTGATGTTAGCCTATAACCAAAGGAGCTGGGGGTCCGGGCCTGATGACCAGCCCTTCTCAGTCCCCTCAATCAGGGTGCTCCCCCCCTGCAGGCAGGAGGCAACACCCTATCTGCTGCCATCAGCCCTTCCAGAGCCCACCTGCCCCGCCCCGCCCTGCCCCGCCCCGCCCTGCTCCGCCCCGCCCCACCCCGCCCTGCCCCGCCCTGCCATACCCTGCTCTGCCCCGTCTGGGGCGCTCTGCTCAGGGACGGGCCGGCAGGGCTGCACCCAGCCTCCCTGGTGAGCAGAGACTCAAGAAAACTTCTGGGGTCCTGTTTCTGGTTGTGTGACCCCAGGGTGCACTCTTGGGCATCTGAACAGAAGGGATTGGGAGGGAGGGCCACGCCCTGCAGTCTTGCTCTGCTGGTGTAGCAGGCAGCTCCCCACCTTACCCCATGTCGCGGGCTCCTGAGTCGGCAGATTAAGCATTTTATAAATTGTATTTTAAATACATGTTTTAAACTTGTCAGCTCTTTGTCCTCATTTCTCTCCCTGACTTCCTATCTCGTGCTGTGGTTGCATGTCCAACCCTGGGGGGCCTCCTGCTTTTCCAGGAGGCGCTGCTTTCAGAGACCAAGGCCTTCCTGGGTACTGGGCTTGTGTTCACCACTCTGTGGGGCTCTTTACCAAGGTGCGGGGTTGGGGTCTCTGAGCAGAGTCCAGGGTCAAGACTTCAGACCTAAGGGCTGCTGCAGCAGGAATTCCCAAACTCTACACAGGACTTCTTAATAAGTCTTGCCTCAGAAAGACTCAAACCTCAGGGGCATGCTGGAGCTCCACATTCTGTGAGTCAAGTAGTGTGGTGAAAAGTGGGGTCCCTCCTTGACATCAGGAACAGAGACTGCTGTTCTCGGTGTTTATTGGCTTATCAGGCCATTAAAAGCAAACTCCCAACAGCCAGACCCTGCCGGATGACCCAGCTGTCTGCTGGCCTTGAACTGCCTGGAGCCAGGGTTGCAGAGGGTCAGTGAGTTCGGGCTGGCACAGAGCTAAGCCACTTTCTGCTGTCAGAGCTGTGTTCCCTGGGGAGAATAATGAGATAGAAAGATGGGAGACATTGGCCCTCTTCCCACAGTCCCACCCGGTTCATTCATGAGCCTAGTTCATTCTTGAGCCATCATCCTGTGTGCCAGGGAGAGAAAGGGCCCCTTTTGGCAGAAGTGGAGCCAGGAGCTGGCCTTGGAGGCCTGATTCTAAGTCCTGGGGCCTGAAAGGGGACTCTGTAGGGTGCGCTCCCTTCTTCCTGGTTACTGGGCGTGCATCTCATAGCAAGGCAGAGGGGTTCCCATGCTTGAGAAACGGGGAGTGACACCAGCCTAAAAAATTTTATCATTGAGTCCTGGGCCTATGGAAGCGTAAATGCTTGGGATCCTGTGAAATTGTCTGTCTGGTACTCAGGCTTTCGACAAGTTTCTTTCCTGTCTGTCCTCCTGGAGTAAGCAGTCTTCCAGCATACTCCTTTGGAAAGATCGATTCCCCAGGTATTAGGCCAGAGGCCTCTTGAAGGCAGTGGATGGACCTGAGCGACCCTGGCCCTCAGCACCCACCTGCTTCCTTGTGGTCCTGATTGGAGGAAGAGGCTATGGAAGTCAGGGCCGAGGCCAGCAGGGACACACTGGTCCAGGGCAGAGTGGTTATGGTTGCCCTGCTTCCGACGGACTGTCTTCTTGTCTAGCCGGGGGCAGAGTGGTATGCAGGGCACCTGGGCATAGGGACTCTGCAGGTTGGCAGCTGGAGGAGGAGGAAGCAAAGAAGGAATGCTTCAGAGCAGCCTTGGGAGACTGCACACCCAGGTGGAATCCTGGCTTTACCATGTGATGAGCCGAGTGGGTTCAGGCAAGTCCCTTACCCTCTCTGAACCTCCAAGATGGAGAAGATAATGGTGCCCACCTCACAGAGTAGGTGATGACATTTGTATAACGCACACCGCTGAAGGCTGGACACAGAATAAGGCTGACCATAGCTTACAAAGGAGCATGTGTCTGTGTTAGGTCCTGGCCACGTCTGATGGGCTTGAAAGATTGCAGAGCTTCTATTTTATCAATCGACATACAGTAGGATTCTAACAAATGGTTCCTGGGCAAGGGAAGGAACCTTGGCCAATAGAAGCACAAGCTTTGAGGTTGGATCTGAGGATCAACTCCCTTTTCCAGAAAAATAGCTGGAAAAGTCACTTAAGTTTTCTCAGCCCCCATGTCTTCATCTATAAAGTGAGGTGATTGTGGGGATTACATTTGGGAACAACTCTAAAGGATCTTGCACTGTGACTGGCTCTTGGGACAGCCTTGACTGAGCCAAGGCAGAAGGGACAGTCCAGTGTATAGGGTGGATGGTGGTTAGTGAGGATCAGTCCCATTTAGTAATGGTTCCAGTATAGCAATGCCCACAGTGAGAAACGAATCCACTGGGTTCTGTGCATCTCGCTGAGTGGGGGCCCAGGAAAAGCCACATGGACTGGTCTGCGGTATAGCCCCTCAGGAAAAGCCACGTGGACGGGTCTGCGGTATAGCCCCTCACTGGCCCTCACCGTAATTCTGCTGCTTTAGCCGACCCAGGATCCTGAGGACCCTTCGTTCTGGGACTTCCAAGCTGTCTACCTGCTGAGGGTTGTAAGAAAGCTTCTTCCTTGACCGCAGCCCACCTATAGTCGAGTCCATCTCTCGGGCCTTGGACGTGCCTTCCTTCAATTTCTTCTGGTAGTAGCTGAGGAGGAAGTGCCTGCCAGCTCATCATGGCTGTGGTTAATTCACCCTTCCTCCCGATTCCCTGTTCTGTCTGGTCTGTTCTCAGCAGGATGTAAGCCCAGGAGTCAGTAGACCTGGGATCACCGTCCCCCGTACGTAATTTTAGGGAATGGTTCCATTTACTCTGTCCCTGCAAGTCACTTCTCTGAGCTTCAAGTTTTCCCCAGCTAAGACGGGAATCTACTGCATATGCTGGAGGACTGTAGCGAGACCCATCCAACATAGCAGTGCAGTCCACGCAGAGTGGTGCACACTACCCACGGTTTCTGTTATGATTGTTTTTACTTAGGTGTACATCTGTTCATAAACCAGCCATACAGGACCGGGAACATGGCTCTGTCGGCAGCCTACCCTGCATGAAGCCTTTGGGTTCAATCTCAAGCACTGCTGAACTGGGTTTGGTGCACAAGCCTCTAATCTTAGTACTCAGGAGGCAAACGCAGGAGGATCAGAAATTCAAAGTTCAAAGTCATCCTTGACTATATGGCCTCAGAGCAAAAGAACCACCACCCCAGGTATGCAGCTCACTTCATCTTCCGAGCTTCACTTTAAAGGTCAGAAAGTCTGCTGTCTTCCCCCTCTACCATCCAGGCTCCTGCCATGAGCCTCTGCTTGCCCATCAGAACCCACAGCCTACTTTGTGTTTTTTTGACAGTGTCTTGCTTTGCTGTCTTGGCTGTCCTGGGGTTGGCTCTATAGCCCAGAATGGCTTCAAACTCGTGATCCTTCCACCTCTACCTCCTGAGTGCTTGGAGTCACAAGTGTGCGCCACCATGCCTGGCTCAATTTTTATCTTCTTAACTCATTGCTTGTCTTTTCCCCCACTAGACTGTGCATCTGGCATTCAGCAGATACTCCCTGAGTGTTCACTTTGTGCCAGCCACTGCTGCAGCAGTCACTTCTGCAAGGGCTGCAACAGCTTCACGGGATGATTCACAGGGCCCTTCCTCAGGCTGCCCCAGGCCCTTTTGACATGTGGGACCCATTAGTGAAGGGACATTAAACACCAGTAGACCACCATTAGCCATAGAAGTTGGTGGCTAACAACCATCCCTAATTCCAGTTCCAGGGGATCCGACGCCCCCTTCTGTCTTCCAAGGACACTGCATAACCTTTACATACACTTACATACATGCAGGTGATACATGCATTCACATAAAGTAAAACTAATACATAAAGTATTAAAAATATGCTGATTTAAGGCAGGAAGTAGAGGTCAAGGGCCCTGTGAGACGAGATTCCCACACTGTGACATCAGCTGGGCCTTCTGCATCCGCCTTTCACATTTAGTCCTAGAAAAGGTGATTTTGCCTGTGGCCTTCCCTTCCCGCTCCGCCCAGTTGACCCAACTTACCCTCCCTACGGTTGCTACTCAGGTGACACAGGTAAGAATTCCTCTAGTCCTGCTAACCAAGAGGGTGTGAGTGTGGGTCTGCCACCACCACCCTTCCCGCCTGGAGCACCTAGCCCAGCTTGAATCCAAGGCCTGAGATGAAGAGATGGAGAAATGAAACTATGATATCTGGCCTCCTAGATCCAGCCATTCCTGAAGCCCGTGACCAGTTGTTTAAGCTAATAAATTCCTCTTTGGCTGCAGATGGTGGGTTTCTAGACTTGCAACCGAGAATTCCAACCTCTAGAGGTCTTTAACTGGTACTAGCTGCCACTTTCCATGTCTGAATCCCTCCATCCACAACAACCCAGTGCCACTTACATTGTGATCTCCTCTAGGGCTGCCTCCGGCAAGGCCAGCATCTCCACCAGCAGAGAGAGGATCTCGAAGAGCAGCGTGTAAGGGTTCGGGGGGCACAGATCCATCAGGAAATTTTGTTCTGGAGTCAGAATGGTGACTGCCATCACTCTTGGGAGGCCTCAGATCTCCTCCATCAGCCTCCAGGTCCCACTTCCAGCTCTGACTGCCCTGGGCTCACCCCTGCTCACCCACAGAGCAGAAGAAGCGCTTGGTGTCTGTCATCACAGCCAAGAAGTCTTTGAAATCCACATGACCGTCTCCTGCAGAGGCAGAGGAATAGCGGGATGGACAGGAGCCTTCTGAAGCAGGCCCAGGCACGGCAACCCAGGACGACTGAGACTGATTACAACAGGGTGCTGAATCAGTGCAGAAAGGAGAAGTAGGAAACTAGAATCACCTGAGGTAGAAGCTACTGGAACAGGGACAGGGGATGTGGCACAGATGGCATGGTGCTTTCCTAGCATGCACAAAGCACTGGCGTCCATCCCCAGCACCACATAAACCAAGGGAGGAAGCACACGCTAGTAAGCCCAGTTCTTGGGAGGCGGAAACGGGAGGATCAGGAGTTCAAGGTCATCCTCAGGTATATAGCCACCTCCAGGCCATCCTGAGCTACATGAGACCCTGTGTAGGACTATAAGAAGCTACTGGGGTATGTGAGAGTGCTGGAGAGATGGCTCCGCGGTTAAGAGCACCGACTCTCTTGCAGAGCCCCCCCCTTCAATTCCCAACACCCACATGGCAGCTAACAACTGTTAAGATGTGATGGAAGAGAAGAGAAACCTCCCAGCATTCCAGGACTCAGAGGGTTGATAGACATCTTGGCAACTCCAGTTTAACTTCCAGAATTTCACAAGCGTCTGTGAAAAGGGACTGACTGCAGCTCCTTAACACTGATAAGCTTCCTGACACCAAGTACAGGCTGGTTTTTGTTAATTACTCCCCCCACTTAAAAAGCCTACTAAAGAGCCAAGGAGCAGCTAACTTCTCCACTCCCGGCCTGGGAGGCTAGCCCCGTGCCCTTAATTAAATGTCTTCTTAGTACCCATGCCGGAGTCTCGTTTCTGCTGGGTCTCACTCCAAACCAAACCCGAACCCAAACCTTACAACAACCATGTGTAACTCCAGTTCCAGGGATCCAACACCCTCTTCTGACCTGCATGACATGGGTGCAATTACATACATGCAGACCATACATACACTCATACACATAAGATAAAAATAATAAAATATTTTAAAAAAAGAAGCTACTGGGCCTTTCATCTTGAGAGAGGACTGTGGGTCTGAAACCCAGGTCCCCTGTTTCCTACCCATGTGACCTGGGCCAAGTTTCTGAACCCCAGGAAGCTTTAGTTTTCTCATTTGTGGAGTGAGGACAGTCCTACCATGCATCTCATGGGAGATGCGATGCAGCAGAGTGCTGGAAGAAGGGCATAGTGCATGCCCACGAAATGCCAGCAATTTTTTGCCAAGTGCTGGTCGCTGCATGAGACTATGTACCTGCAAGTTTCCTGCCTCAGCTTCAAGACCCTGGAATCTACCAGACACTTGTCTGCAACCTCTGCTCACACCAAGCTCCCCGGCACTGGAACTTTCCCTGCTAACATTCTTCCCTGTTCAGGTTTTTGCACACGCCTTCCATGCATGCATCCTCAGCGGTGCAAACTTTTTATTACATTTCATCTATTTTATCTTGCAGGAGTCAGTTCTCTCCTTCTCCCGTGTGGATCCCAGGGATCGAACTCAGGTTATCAGGCTTGGTCCCAAGCTCCTTACCCAGCTGAGCCATCTTACCTGCCCTTCCTCACAAGTTCACACCAGGCCAGATCAGATCCCTCACCAAACTGTCGTAAGATACCTGTATTTCATCCACACACGTGTGACACATGAAACTTAATGGAGGTTCTGAGAAACAACTGCACATCTTGTTCTGGGCTGTGTCTCAAAGCTCAGCACGTGTTTTCCCAACTACTTGACAATGAAATAGATGATCTCCAATCCTTAAAGCACACATGTGGGAATGCTTGGGACTCTCAGTCCCAGTCACACATAGGGGGAGCCTCCAAGAAAAGAAGGCCCTTGCCTAGGTTCACATGATGGCAGAACTGGGATCTGAATGGACCTCATGCTGGTGCGGCCCCTGTCTGGGATTCTGGAGAAGACCGCCGCTTACCATTAACATCAGCGCTCATGAGGGCCTCCTCCACCTGGGCTGGTGTCAGGGAGAAGCCAATGAAGAGCAGGATGTTCTTCAGGCTCCTTGCATCCACCTCACCAGGTCCGTTGAAGATCTCAAAGTAACTGCGGAAGGCTGTCAGGGAGAGCACGGTTACTGGAGTTGGATGGTTCTGCATTTCTTTGTTCAATGCGGGGTGTGTGTGTGTGTTGGCCAGAGGAGGATGTCAGGTGTCCTGTTCTATCACACTCTATCTTAAGGCCTTGAGACAGGGTCTCGCACAAACCTGACGCTTGCCGTTTCGGCAGGGCTGACTGGCCAGTGAATTCCTGAATCTGCCGTCTCCACATCTCAGTGTGGTCATGCTTGGTTTTTAATGTGGGTGCTACTTTTATTTTGTGTCTGAATGTTTTGCTTGCATGCATGCAAATACACCCATGTCATGCAGTGTTTATGGAGACCAGAAGAGGATGCCAGATCCCCTGGAACTTGAGTTACGGACTTGTTAGCTGCCATGCAGGTGCTGTGAACTGAACTCAGATCCTCTGCAGGAGCAGCCAGTGCTCCTAGCCTTTTAGCCTCTCTATCCTCCCTCCCCCGCCCCTTTTCTTAATGCAGGTTTCCTATAGTCCAGGCTGGCCTCGAACTCTCTACGGGATGCCCATGAACTTTTTGGTCCTCCTCCTGCCTCCATTTTTCGAGTGCTGGGATTAAGTACACTATCATGCCTGGATTATGTGGTGCTGGGGCTCAAACCCAGAACTCTGTGCATGCAGGCACCCACTCTACCAAGTGAACCACACCCACAGAAGCGGAGTGTCTTGTTTCCCCATTCATCACATCCGCCCAGCCATTCTTCCTCCCGGCACTCTCTACTAGCATGGCTGAATGGAGAGACAAAGCAATCCAAAGAGCGGGGAGCTGCTCTCCATGTCCTTGCAGCTCCCAGACCAGGCCAGGGCTTCAGCTAGCATGGCAGGAGCTGCACTCATTAGCAGCCCCCAGAGTGAGTGACAGAGCCCTTGTTAAAGCACCTTGCTCTGGGCTAAGATCCCAGTAGTCAAGATCTCATTCAAAGGCTGGAGAGATGGCTCAGGGATTAAGAGCATGGGCTGCTCTTGCAGAGGACCTGAGTTTGGTTCCTAGCACACACATGGCAGCTCACAACCATTCCTAACTCCAGTTCCAGGGAATGTGACATCTCCTCCCTCTGCGGGCACTGCATTCACATAGTACACATACACACACCAGGTAAAACACACATAAAATAAAATTAAATTAAAAAAGAAAAGATCTCATCCACCCCATGGGAAGAGAATGTTTGCTCCCTTTGTAAAGGAGAAACTGGGACTCAGAGGTAAGGTGACCAGAGAGTCTTTATGACTCCGAGCCGAGCGCTTGACCTTGATCTCTGCAGAGATGTGGGCTGTAACTGAGCCTCTGTATCCAGGACCAGAGCAGAGGACAGGAAGGATGCTGGGAAAGCCCAGAGCAGCACCAGCTCACATAAAACCCCGTACAAGTGTCATCTATGAAGATGGTTTGCTCGGCCCTCAAAGAGACAGGTCGCCAGAGCCTGGCAGGTTGCTCCACCACTGACCAACCTGGGTCGTCAGTAAGGGCTGTGGGATCGCGCCACACCCCCAGTTTGTCTGTGGAAGTCCTAGTCCCGAAGCCTTCGGAATGGGACTGTACTGGAGTGAGGCCTCTGGGGAGCTGGTTAAGTTGGAGAGAGACCTTTGGGGTGACTCGAATCGACTCTGGTGTCTTTGCCAGGTAAAAGAAGTTTGAGTGTACAAGAGTCCAGGAGTCAGGGCTGCAGAGACAGCTCAGTAGTTAGAGTCCTGACTGCTCTGGCACAGGACCCAGGTTCAGTTCCCAGCATCCACATGGCAGCCAACAACTATTTGTAAATCCAGTTCCAGGGGACCTGATGCCCTTTTCTGGCCTCTGTGGGCTTAGCATGACACAAGGGCACTTACATACATGAGGGCCATACACACATACACATAAAATAAAAATAAAAATGAATATAGTGAGAGCCTGGGGATTCATGTGCACAGAGGACAGACTATGGGGGACACAGGGAGAGGATAGCCACCTCCAAGTCCGGGAGAGACGCTGCAGGCAGAACCGGGTCAGCCAGAACCTTGGACTTGGTGCCTCCTCACCCCCATGGTTAGGGAATTTGAATGCTAAAAGGAAAAGCTTCAAGGATCAGGCCACGGAAGCCAGTGAGAGCATTCTGAGAAGACTGAGTAAGGGGACCCAAGGGCACACATTTATTTATCCAGGGCCGGAGTGACATGATAGACTGGAGAGCCCTGGATCACACAGAGTCAGAACCCCTGGGAGTGGGCTTGAGGGCTGTGGCCCACCTGCCACTCTGTGTCCTAAACTAAGTGCAGTTGGCCCCCTGGGGCCACTGCTTACCTTGGTGGTCAGCTAGGCCGTGGGGCCATGGTGTCAAAGGCTTACCTTCCTCCTGCTTCAGGGTGAGGTGCTCGTCAGACCGCTCCTCCCAGCTCTGATGCATCTTGAAGCTATGCTCTTCTGGCTCCTGCCTGCAGGGGACAATGGGCCCAGGATAGCATGCAGCCACCTCCTGTCTGCCCGGCTTGCCACTGTCCCTGCCAAGGCCACTCATGGGAAGGAGAGAGAAAGCCTGGACAGCAGAGGTTAGGGAAACCTCCCCGAGGGGACTCTGGGGTGGACAGGAACCAAGAGTGGTAGAAGGAGGCAGATCCGAGGGAGGGTGGGAGGGGGGCTACAGGAGCACGAGCACCTCTGGGGCTTGGGGGCAGTTGGAGCACTTGCTTAGTATGAGCAAAGCCCTGGCTTCTACCCCAGCACCAGAAAGAACACGAGGAAGGGAGGAGGAGGGAGGACCTGGGGATACCCACTGGAGGCAGGCGAGGGCTGGCGGAAGTGGCTCCTACCGTGCTTTGGTGTAGCTCAGGCCTTTCTCATTCTGGGACAATAACTCTGGCCATCTCCAGCTTAGGTCCTGGGTAGGGACTGACAGGACTGAGCCTGGGGCTCCCACAGGAGCAGGGGCCGGCCCAGGGGCCTGCGGCCTGGCCCACAGTGGGACTGTAGCTGTAGCTGAGTTAGGGGGCTCAAGCAAGGTCACAGGCAAGGCTGGAACTGAGCTGCTGATGGGGCCTGAGGTGGACACGGAAGTCAGGGTCCTGGGGCACCTCCGGGCTGTCAGAGTCCGCCCCTTCAAGCTCCTCCGATGGGCGGCTTCCTCCTGCTCTTCCACATCTAGTAAGCACTTCATGAAGCCCTGCCGAGGGCTTCCAGGGTTCTGGGTAGCTGTGACCTCCTGCAACTGCTTCTGGTCCAATTCCCTCCTCCTGGCAATGTCCCTCTCCTCCTGAGGGCAGGGGAGGGCATCTGGGAGGTCTCCAGCCAGACAGACTCTCTTAGAGAGCTTCTTGCCTCTCACTTTCTGGGGATGCTCAAACTGTCCTTTTCTCTCCAAGGCCCTGGAGGAGGTACCCAAATCTCTGTGTACCACTCCATATGCCCATTCAGTGTCCTGGCCCATAGGTGACCCACCACCTCCTGCCTGGGAGTTGCAGTCTATAAGGAGTCAGTTTCTTCCATTACAGATTTTGCAGCCTGCAGAGACCCTGCCTTGAACCTGCCAGATTTCCTGACTTTTACCCAGTGTCCCCAACACATAATGGGCACTTAAATACTGTTTCCCATTCATTCTTCAGTCCTGCCTCCCCGTGTCTTGTCCCTCACATCTCTGGGACAGGCTGGCTATCTAGAGGCTGGCCTAACTGCTCCAGAGCAGCCTTTCCTCCGAACCGAAGGCCCAGCTGACCATGCGCTCACACTTCTGAAAACATCTTTTTACTATCTCCATCACTTTGTCTCCTCAGATCCTTTTTCTGGGCCTAAGGATCAAACCAAAAGTCTCATCGACATTATGAGCACCCCTACACCTCTGAGCTGCACCCACAGCCCTCTTTCTCCCTTCTTAAAAAAAGGAAAGACCAGCAAACTCTCCTGACACGGCAGATCCCCGCAGCTACTGGCCAGTTCTCTGCTTCTATTCTAGAGCAAGATTCCTCTGAAGCATCCACTCTGTCTCCACCTGCTTCCGTCTCCCCAGGCTTCCTCCTGCCTCTCCAAAGCTTTGGTCAGATCTCTGTCCAGACTGACAGATGACTGTTAAATGCAGATGACGGCTCTGTCTCTTGCAAATACTTCCAACTCCAATGCTCCACCACCTTCTGCCCAGTTCCTGCCACAGGCTCCATTTTTAGATGTCATGGGAACTGGGTGGGGAAGGGGCTACCTCCAGATAGCTCCCTCCTTCCAGTGCACTCCCTCCCTTGAAGCCATCTGCCAGCCTTGACTCAATTTTCCCATCTACTCTCTGGTCCTCACTTCCCTGTCCTTCCTAATGCCCTAAATACCTGGCGTGCCTGGGGTGACGGGAACAGAGGCACACAGGCACCCTGGAATCCTCTACTTTGCTCCTGCTTCAGAGCTACCCTCATTCAATGACACCATCTCTTGTCCAGTTAGTCCTCGGCCTTCCACCCAGGTTCAATGCAGAGCCAGCTGTTCCAACCACGAAGTTTTAGCCACATCACATCCTCTATAGTCTTATCTAAAACATGCTAGTAGCTTGGATTAGATTTAACATTGACTCCCAAACTTTCAGCCCCAACCTTAGGACCTGCCTTACCATCCTCTGACCTCATCTCCCATCATCCTCTCCACCTTCCTGTACTCTCCTTTGGTTGGGATGGGCCGGGCCTGCTAGGTTCATCTCCATTAGGACCTGCTCTGCCCCTGTCCAGTATCCAGTTCAGGCTAGACCCGGGTCGGGCAGGGAGACAAAAGGAAGGAACACACATGCACACACACACACACACACACACACACACACACACACACACACACACGGGACACTGGTTTCTCCTGAGTGCACATCAATCCAGGGACATACTTGATAAAGCATCTAGTCTGTGTGGGATACTATTTTAGGCATAGAGCACAGAGTACTGAATTAACTGAGTGGCCATCTTCATGGATAATAAATAGTTTGACAAGTACTACATAACAGTAAGAAAGTACTACAAAGACAATAAAATGGGATCTGTGACAGAGTACCCATGGCCAACAGACTACTTGATACTGAGCGTCCAGACAAAGGTTTTACTGAAAAAGTAACATTTAACTTGAATTAACCAAGCATCTAAGGGTAGAATTTCAGGCATAGGGGAGAAGCATGTGAAAAGGTCCTGAGGTAGAAATCAGCTTGGCACATTCATGGGATAGAATTTTCACCAGAGGAGCTAGATACAGCCTTGTGAGTTTTGATGAAGATTTGGGGTCTTTCTGTTGTTGATTTTAAGATTTATTTTAAGACTATTTTTTATGTGTATGAATGCTTTACCTGCATGTATGTAAGTGCACCACATGCATGCCTGGTGCCCGTGGAGACCAGAAGAGGGCGTCGGATCCCCTGGAACTAGAGGTAAGGACGGATGTTAGCTGCCATGTGGGTGCTGGAAACGGAACCCAGGACTTCTGGAAGAGCAGTAAGTGCTCCTAACTGTTGAGCCATCTCTCCGGCCCCTTATTTATATTTTACATGTATGTGTGAGTGCCTACATGTAGGTATGTGCACCATGTGTATGTCCGGTGTCTGCAGAGGCCAGAAGAGACCGTTGGAGCCCCTGGAACTAGAGTTATAAACAGATGTGAGCTGCCTGTGTGTGGGGAGGTGGAGACTGAACTCGGGTTCTCTGCAAAAAACAGCAAGCGTCCTTAACCTCTGAACCTTCTCTCCAATCCCTTGTTTTTTATTTATTGAGACAAAGTCTCACTATGTAGCCCTGTTTGGTCTCAAACGCACAGAAATCTGCCTGCCTCTACTTCCTGAGTGCTGGGATTAAAGGCTTGCGCCACCACACCTAGTCAAGATTTGGGGTCTTATTCTACAAGGATGAAGCCTGGCCTGGGGTCGCGGGTTTAGGAAGAGATGGATTCAGGACTGGCTTTGTAGAACAGAGAGGGATTGCTTGTGTACTGAGTGTGAAGGGGTCGGAGAGATGAGAGGCATCAGAAGTGATTTTGAGCTGACTGGCGTGAATCTCTGGGTGGAAAGGAGGGGTCGTTTGCCAAGATGAAGACCAGAACAAAAGCCATGGGAAGAGGGAATGTAAGGTTCTGTCCCTGATCTTGTTCGGTCTGAAAAGTGAGTCCACCCAGTTTGGTAGCTGGATATTTAGAGCCTGGAATATCAAGGCAAAGACTGGTGTGGAGATTCAAGTTTGGGGATCATCAGAGGGACTGGACACAATCCTTCAGGAAGAGAGGGGTGATGTGGGCACAGAGGAGCCCTTAGAGCAGAGAAGGCGACAGAACCAGGGGAGGGGACTGGGAAGGACTCAGCTGCAAATACGTAGAGCCACCCTGAGCCTGAGGAAGACCGCATTGGGAAGGAGAGAGAAATAGTAATTACGTGCAGCAGGGAGGCGGGGGACACGTGCGTGCCACGCTGCGCATGTGGAGGTCAGAGGGCACCTTGGGGGGTTGGTTCTGTCCTTCTACCATATGGGTCCAGGGCATCAAACTCAGGTTGTCGGGCTTGAACACAAGTACGTTTTTTTACCCACTGAGCCTTTCTCTAGACTCTTTTTTAAAAATTGTGCGTATTTATTTGGTAAACTGTATGTGCATATGGGAGCATGTATGTGTATACCACAGCGCACATGTGAAGGCTAGAGGACAACCTAACAGGGAGCTGGTTCTCCCTTCTACCATGTGGGTCCCTTATCGAGCTGACATTGTCAAGCCTGACAAACTGAGCTCAATCCTCAGGATGCACAGGGAAGGAGAGAACTTCCATAGATGTGCTGTGGGGTTGTGCAAACCCACACAATAAATAAAAACTAAATATAATTTACATTTTTAAAAAGCAGAAATAGGAACTGGAGCACTGGCTCAGTGGTTAAGAGCACTGGCTGCTCTTGCAGAGGACCCGGGTTTGATTCCCAGCACCTCCACGACAGCCAATAACTACCCCAAACTCCAGTTCCGGGGAATCTGACACCCTCTTCTGACCTCTGTGGGTATTACACACAACATGGGTGCACCTAACTACATGCAGGTGATACACTCATACTCATAAAATAAAAATAAGTAAAATATTAAAAAACAAACTAAAAACAAAAACCCCATGAACATATGTGACATGGCCGCAGTTTGACACTCACCTTCCCCAGTCTGACTTGAGATCCCGTCCCTCTTACAGTCTCCGCTCCCCTCCTTCCCCTCCATCCCCATCGCCACTACTTACCACCGGTGAAGGAAGAGGCCTAGGTGCTGCCTGGGTCTCCCCAGCCTGGGCTCTAAACAGGAAGAAACCCCAGGTGGGCAGGGCTCAGCTCCGGGCTTGCCCGTCAGTCACCAACCGCCTCCCATCTCCTCTCTTTCCCTTGCTCTCTGCCCAGCTGCCCCTCATTGCCTCTCCTGCATGCATCCAGACCCATAGGACAAGTGGGGAAACTGAGGCTCACAGAGACACGACCTGCTCCAGGTGCTTGGGTGAGCCAGGAGCACGCAGAACATCCCACTGTTTTTCTATTGGTTGTATTTAAAATTATTTTTCACATTTTGGGGAAGGAGGGTGTTGAATGCTGCAGTGCGTGTGTGGAGGTCAGAGGACAGCTCGTAGGAGTCAGTTCTTTCCTTCCAGCTACCAGGAGTTTCAGGAATGGAACGAAGGTCCTCAGGCTTGGTGGAGAGTCAGTGCCTTCACCTGCTGAACCCTCTCACTTGCCCCTTGTTTATTTCTGGGAGATTGAACTCCGGCCTTCATGCTTGCATGGCAAGCGCTTTACCAACCGACCTGTTTCCCTGGTCACACCTTGAGTGTTAGTTCAAGAGCCACCTTTGAGGGCAGGCAGCAGGTCACGGGGGTCCTAGAGGATGGCTTACCTCTCTTTGGGTGTTCGAGATCCCGGCGTGAATGGCAGAAGGGGAGGGACCACATCTGCAGTTGCCATCGGCGGTGAGGGCACTGCCTCTGGAGAGCTGTCCCCATCTGCCCCTGGGCCAGGTTCTGGCAAAACTTCCTGTGGCCTGTCCTGTGGGAGGCCAGCCTCGCTGGGGGCGTCGTCCCCCAGTGGCTGTTCCCAGCTGTCCAAGGTGCATGGATTTTCCAAATCCTGAGTCGGGGGAATGAGAATCTGAGAAAGCAAGAAGATCCTCTCTGAGGACAGCCATCCTTTGACTTCCCAGGGGGTATTTCAAAGGAAATGACTCCACATGCTCCTCCAATGGGGGACTTACGCTAACTGATTTCCAGATGTCTTAGAGCGTGACTGTAAAATTAAGACAGCGTGGTATTAGAATAAGGATAGAGAAATGAATGAGACAAAACAGAGGGCTGTGGGAGTAGCTTGGTGGTAGAATGCTCACCAAGCATGCACAGAGACTTCAGTTCAATCCCCAGTGATGGAGAGAGAGGGGGGAAGAGAGAGGAGAGAGAGAGAGATTCTAGACTTAGACTCTCATAAATATGGTCAATTGCAAAAATGAAAATTCATTGGAAAAAAGGTAGACTTTAAGGAATGATTTAAAATAATTGGACAGCCACATGAAAAAGAAAAAAACCCCAAACCTTAATCCCAAACTCATATCATATACAAAAATTAACTCAAAATGGAACATAAACATAATGTCAAATTGTAGGGGCTGGAGAGATGGCTCAGTGGTTAAGAGCACTGGCTGCTCTTGCAGAGGATCTGGGTTTAATCCCCAACACCCACACTAGGCAGCCCACAACCACCTGTAAATCCAGTTCCATCACATCTAATGCCCCTGGCCGCTGAGGGCACTTGCCTTTACATGCACATAACCACTCCCCCTTGACATATACATACACACATATACATTCTGATAGACACAGTAGCAGACAATCATCAGAGTAAGCATGCTAAGGGAAAGAAGCCAGACAAAAAAATATACGCTGGGACTGAAGTGATGGCTCGGCAGTTAAGAGTGCATTCTGCCCTTGCAGAGGACCTGGGTTTAGTTCCCAACAGTCACATTTGTGGCTCACAACCTCCTGTAACTCCAGCTCCTTCTTCTCTGAGTGCACTTGCACACACATGGCATTCTCCCCCCCCGACACACAAATAAAAATACATCTTTATAAAGAAGGAGTATACACTGTACAACTCCATTTATATAAATTCCAGCTAATATACAGTGATTGTCAGCATTGTTTGGGGTTGGGAGATCAGTAAAAGCAATGAGAAATGGTGTAGGGATGGGGCTGGAATGTTGTAGGCAGGTCTGTTTTCAGTCAGGTGTGGGGGCACATGCCTTTAATCCCAGCACTCAGCAGGAGAAGCAAGTGGATCTCTGTGGGAACAGAATCAGCCTGGTCTACATAGTGAGCTCCAGGCCAGTGTGGTTACAGGAGACCCTGTCTCAGAAAACAGAAAGAGAGACAGAGACACAAAGAGAGAGAGAGAGAATGCTTTTAATTCCAACTCAGGAGGAAGAGCCAGAGAGATCCCTATGAGTTCAACGCCAACTTGTTTAACACAGGCTAGCCAGGGTTACATAGTGAGACCCTGTCTCAAAAAGAAGAAGGACTGGGGAGATGGCTCAGCAGTTAAGGGCACTGGCTGCTCTTGCAAAGGATTCTGTTCTGTTCCCAGCACCCACATGGCGTCTAACAACCATCTATAACTCTGGTTCCAGGGGATCCCACGGCCTCTTCTGACCTCCCCAGTCATTGCACAACCAGGGTGCAGTTACATCCATGCAGGCAATATACTCATACACATTAAATAAAAAATAAAAAATTAAAATAAGGAGAAAAGGAGAAGGAGGAAGAGGAGGAGGAAAAAGAGAGGGGAGGGAGGGAGAGGGGGCAGAAGGAGGCAGAAGATGATTTGGAGGGAGGGGTCTTCACTATGAAGAAAACTAAAAATGTGCTGGATTGAATGAGAAATGTCCCCCATCGGCTCAAATGTCTGAGCACTTGGTCCCTAGTTGGTGATGCTATTTGTGGAGCCTTAGCGGGTGTGGCCCTGCTGGAGGCACTTGGGGGTGGGGATGACGGAGAGCTGTGAGAGGTCATAGCCTTGTCCCACTTTGTTCTGTCTCTCTGTCTGTCTGTCTCTCTCTCTCTCTCTATTTCTCTCTCTCTTTCTGTCTCTCTCTCTCTGTCTCTCCCTCCCTCTCTCTCTCTGTCTCTCTCTCTGTCTCTCTGTCTCTCTCTCTCTCCCCCCTTCCTGTGCCTGTGTGGAGGTGTGAGCTCTCAGCTTTCTGTTCCTGCTGCCTCCTTCCACGCCTCCCCATCGTCATGGACTCATTCCTCTGGAACCGGAAGCCCGATAAACTCTCTTCCTTCTCTAAGTTGCCTTGATCATGGTGTTTGATCACAGCAACAGGAGAGTAACTAATAGAGCTATGCTGAGCTATGTGCCATCATTTCTGTGGAAATTAATGTGGAAATAAGAAAAAAAGACATCAAAGGATGTTCTAGTCAGATCAGTTTTGGAAAGTCCACATGCCTTGCAGAGGGTCAGGGGTCACAGACAGCCTCTAACCCATCCCGGAGCACTAGGCATCCACTTGTTTAAACCCAGTGCATCCCAGTACTGTCTGTGCATGGAACCCCTGCACCCCAGCCCCTAACACCCAAGACACACATTCAGGCCTCCGGGAAAGCAAGACTTAAAGAACACGTTCGTGCAGGCTCCTGGTAGACTGCCAGCTCCAGCCACACAAGCACATCTGTATTGGGGGTGGACTCCTTTGCCCCCCATGGCTCCCAAGTCCTCTTTTCCTTTCTCCTGGGCTTACCTGGAAGCTCTCAGGGGCCTGATTCTCTGCAGCCCCTGTGTTGGACCATCTCTCCTGCTGGTCTCCAGTCTGTACGCCTGACTGTGGGAGCACTTTGGGGATCACACATGGACTGGAAGGCAACGACCCCAGCTCTTCATTCCTAGGCTGGACTTGCTCCTGGCCAGTTTGAGGTTCCCTTGGCCCTTCCTGGGTTGCCCAAGATGACTCATTCCTTGTGGAAAAAACAGAAAACTGACACATCATCTCAGCCTAGGTGCTTCTTTTTAGTTTAACACTTCTTCCAGAGCACCTGCCCAAAGCTAACACACCTCAGGTACACACTTAATGCACGAGAGACTGATACAAACTTCCCAAGTCACAGACATATTGATGTAGATCTTGAGAGTGGTTAGGGTTTAACCCTTTTAGTAGTATTTAATGCTTTTCAGAAAGAGAAAGGAGAGACAGATCATGCCTGTAATCCCAGTGCTAAGGTTAGAGGTAGAGATGGGGAGATCAGGAGCTGAAAACTAATCTCAACTCCATAGAGAGTAAATAAAGGAAAGAAGAACTAGCCTGCTTTCTGTTGGGCTGGTAATATAGTTCAGTTGGTACAGTGCTTGTGTGGCATGTACATATGTTAGCAGAGAACAGATACTAAAAAATAGTTCTCTTGTGGTATGCACAAGGTCCTGGGTTCAAGGCCCAGTAACACAGACACACACACACACACACACACACACACACACACACACACACACACCAAAATGCAAACCAAGGGCAGAGAAAATGGCACCAGCAGGTCAAGGCACCCGCCTGGCAACCTGACAGTCCTCTAGCACCACATGATGTTAGCAGAGAACAGATACCGACGAGCTGTCCTCTGATCTCCACATCTCACACAGCACTGTGCTGTGTGTGTGTGCCTACATACATATATCATGCGCGCACACACACAAATAAAAATGAAATAAAATGAAAGGAAAGGAAAACCCAGAAAAATCAGAGAAAACTGGGATTCAGAAAGTTTAAGAGACTTGAGCCCAGGGTCATAAAACTCAAGATAGTGTAGGATTTGAAACTACTCTTTAATATGGAATTTCTCTTCCTTCCTCCCTCCCTCCCTCCCTATGGTTTTGTTCTGTAGCACAGGCTGGCCTCAAACTCCTGGTGCTCTTGCCTGAGGCTCATGAGTGGTGGGATCAAAGGTCTGCGCCACCACACCCAACTGGAACTTTCTGATTGAGGGGGTTTCTTATGCATCTGTATACTATCAGTGGGGATTTATTAAATAGCTGTTTTCAAATGACTTTATATTGTACACAGTTATATTGCATTTATAATTTGCTAATTTCTTTAAAATTTTTATTTGTTTTTTGTGCATGACTGTTTTGCTGCATGTATGTAAGTGCACCCATGTCATGAAATGGTCAGAAGAGGCCACTGAATCCCCTGGAACTGGAGTTACAGGTGGTTGTTATCCGCCATGTGGGTGCTGGGAACTGAACATGGGTCTTCTGAAGAGCAGCCAGTGCTCTTAACCCCCGAGTCATCGCTCCAGCCTAGGTAATTATCTTTTAATGAAGATGCTAAAAACTTTTCATAAGTGCTTTCTTTTTATGTTTTAATCAGTAAATATTGGCTATACATACTGGAGTTCATTATGACATCTACACACGTGTTTTCATCTAGTCACTCCTCATCATCCTCTCTGCTCCTTCCCACTCCTGCTGATCCTCCTTTTACCCAGCTCCCTTTCTATGTCCTTCTGTTTCTTGTTTGTTTTTCTATGACAGAATGGGCTTTGCTAGTGCTGCTTACAGGAGCATGAATGAGGGATTATTTACAGGAGGATGAATGAGGGATTATTTACAGGAGGATGGATGAGGAGTCATTTACAGAAGCATGTGTGTCTGACCAGTGTCTACACCAATGAAGAAATGCCTCTCCCTCCCCCAGCAATCATTGGCTGCCTATAGAGCCTCAGGGAGGGGTGGCACCTCATGAACTCCCCTTTTCCTCCAGTAAACATGCTTTTGAATTAGCATATAGAATTCCATATTTTATAGAGAACCATAACAAACCATTTCTCCCTATTATGTAGATTTTATTTTGTGTGTGATTGTCTGCATGTGTGTATGTGCACCAGGTGGGTGCAATGCCAGAGGAAGCCAGAAAGGGCATCCAGTCTCCTGGAACTGGAGTTACAGATGGTTGTTAGCTGCCATGTGAGTGCTCAGAACCAAACCCAGGTCCTCTGTAAGAGCAGCCGGTGCTCTTAGTCACTGAGCCGTCTCTCCAGTCCCTATTACATAGATACTTGGGTATTTCTAGTTGTTTTAGTATTTAATATAATGTAACAGTGAAAAATCTCTGTGCTTCAGTTTTGCCAGACTTATAATTAATGTCTTGAGACCTAGTTTAAGGGGTGGCCAGGGAGCTGGAGAGATGGCTCGGTGGTTAAGCACACTGGCTTCTCTTGCAGAGGACCTGGGTTCAATTCCCAGCACCCACATGGCAGCTAACAACTGCACTAACTGCAGTTCCAGGGGATCTTCCATTTCTGACCTTCCTGGGCACTTCATGATACGGGTGCACTTACATACATGCAGGCAATACACTCATCTACATAAAATAAAATAATGAATAAACTAAATTTAAAAAATGGATGGAAGGAAAGACAGTTTTAAGGACTTGTAACCAATCTACCAAGCTGTTGGTATGACATGTTTCTGCCAGTGTGTCAGGGGAACTTGGGCAGGGTGCCTCCAGCCTGGCTCTGACTGAGTTCCCTGCTTCTTAGGTTCTGTGGATCATCAAAGAAATTTTGGTTAGAATCAGACATGTTGAAAGCCACATGTTTAAAGTTACTATCCCTGTCACCGAGGTCTTTTGTACTTCATGTCTCTGACTCCCAATTTTCTGTTTTTAGAAAGAAGCATTTGATCAGGGAACGGTGGTGCACCTCTGTGATCCCAGAACTCAGGAGGCGGGGGCTGGAGGGTTATGAATTCCAGGCCAGCCTGGGCTACCTGCCAGGAAAGTCTAAACAAATAAATATTATTTATAAAATAACTAGTACCATGTAAACTTTTGTGTGTTTCTGTTCCTTTTGACCTCTTTGGAAGAGAAAGACTTTTTAATTTTTTTTAATTGGCACATAAAAATGGTATGTATGATGTCATTTTTTAAAATTAAAAATCAGCTTTAGGGCTGGGCATGATGGCATATATCTTTAATTTCAGTACTTGGGAGGCAGAGGGGGGGATCTCTGTGAGTTCAAGGCTATACTGGTCTACAAAGTGAGTTCCAGGCCAGTCAGGGCTACACAATGAGACCCTGTCTCAAAAAAAATTTTAGGGGACCTGAAGAGATGGTTCGGTAGTTATGAGAGTGCTTAATGTTCTATCAGAACACTGGCGTTTGGATCTTGGCACCCAAACCCGATAGCTCATAAGTGCCTATAACTCTAGCTCCAAGGGATCCGGTGTCCCCACCTGACCACTCTGACCTGACAACCTGAATTGGGTCCCCTGGGACCCACATGATGGGTGGAAAGAGAGAGCAACTCCTGCAAGTTGTCATCTGACTTCCACACAAGTGCCCATAAACTTATACCTCCCACATAAATAAATGTAATAAAGAAATTTAAGTTAATATTTGTTTTGTGTCTGTGTGGGGTGTGGTCGCACATGTCACAGTGCACATGTGGAAGTCAGAGGACAAGTTTCAGGAGTCAGTTTTCTCTTTCTACCATGTGGTTCTGGAAATTGAACTCTGATCTTCAGCGTTGGCCACAAGCACCCTTGTCCTCTGGATCATCTTGCGAGTGTTACATTCTTTTGCAGTTATCTATTTATCTATCAATCATCCATCTTCTATCAATGAATCATCTCTCTATCACCTTTCTATCTTCTACCTCTCTATCATCTATCCATCTTCTAGCTGTCATCTATCACCTATCTATTTTCTATCTATCATCTATCAATCAATCATTTATCTATCTATAGATCATCTATCTATCTATATCTAGCCTCTATCATCTATATTTTATCTTTTTATCTATCATCTATCTTCTAGCTATCATTCATTTATCTATCTATCATCTATCTATCATCTATCTATCTATCTATCTATCTATCTATCTATCTATCTATGTGTGTTGTGTGTATCTATGGGCACACGCATGCCAGAGTGCAGGTGAGTTCAGAGGGCAACTTTCAAGAACTGGTTCCCCTTCTACCATGTGACTCTCTTATTGCGTGAGCCCTGGGGATCGAAGTCAGATTACTAGGCTGGTGCGCCATCTTGCTGGCCCTATGGTGTAAGTTTAATCTGTTATTATTCTTTTATTTATTTTTGCTTTTTTGATGTAGGGTCTCATGTAGCCTAATCTAGCCTAGAACTATGTAACTGAGGCTGGCCTTGAACTACCAGTGCCCTGTCTCTAACGCCCAAGTGCCCATATGTAGACATATGCCATCAGGCCCAGCCCATCCATCTTGTTTTTGTTCATTCTTCTCTCGACTTAGTGAATAAATGTTTACTGAGTAACTACTATGCATAAGCCCGGGCGAGCACCAGGCATGAGGGATCTGAGTAAGAGACATAACTGCCCCTTGAACAAGACACGTGGAAGTCTGTGCCCTTCTGGGAGAACTCAGACAGAAGATGAACGTAATTTCGTTATTTAGTACAACTAGTGCTTTGAAAGAGAAATACAGGGCCAGGGGTATAGCTCAGTGGGAGTGCTTTTGCCCAGCATATGCAAGGGCCTGGGTTTGATCCATGGGGCGGGGAAGAGGAGGAGAAAGAGAGGAGGGTGGGCGGGAAGCATGGAGTCACGCAATCAGCTAGATCTGCCTTAGCCTGGGAGTTCAGTTCTCTTCAGACCCCCTTCTCTAGGAAGTCCCCCCAGCTTACTCTGGTCTTTCTGGTGGCTTCTGCTCCTGGATCTGGAGTTCCACTGGCCCCTCCTGGGATGATTCTGTGTGACCAAGCTTCCTCTCTGGTCCTTGGAGAGCTACAGGTTGTTTCTCCCCGTCCATTTCCTTGACATCTGAAAATTCCACCTGAAACAGAGATGTGCTTGGGCTGGCTCAAAGGCTGTCCTGGAGCCGGGTGTTGGGGTCAGTCTCTCACTCCATCTTCCAGCCCATCTTCCTGGCCTCAGAGACAGGGGCTAAGCCCCTGTTGCTTTGTGTGGGAGGTGCTAGAGAGATCAGGAGGCTGAGCAAGGGGCAGGTGCAGCCCAGGCTGCTCCAGCCACTCAGTCCTACCCACTCTGGCTTAAAATGAGTGCAGACCACATTGAGCCAAGGGGATCGTTTGGGAGAATGCCACTGGACATGGAGAGATGCCGGTCACCTGTTCCGATGCCATCACCCCGAAGCCCAGCTGCTAAAATTTTAGTTTTTTTGAGACAAGAATTATTCTATGTTTTTTTTGAGACAAGGGATGTTCCATGTAGTCCAGGCTAGCATCAGCCCAGTATCTCTGGATTTTTTTTTTTTTTGGTGGGGGTGGTGGGAGGGTTGGGAGGGCAAACTCTCATTGGGTAGCCCTGACTGGCCTGAAACTCACAGAGATCTGCCTGCCTCTCCTGAAATTAAAGGTCTTTAAAGACACCTGTCATAATTTGGGTATTATTATTATTATTATTTTGTGTGTATGAGTGTATTGCCTGCATGTGTATAAGTGTGCCCGTGTTGTCAGAAGAGGGCATTGAATCCCCTGGAACTGGAGCTACAGATGGATGTTAGCCACCATGTGGGTGCTGGGAATCAAACCCAGGTCCTCTGCAAGAGCAGCCAGTGCTCTTAACCACTAGGCCCTCAATCCAGCCCCATATTTTGGGTTTTTAATCACCGTCTTGGTCCATCACTTGCCAGTTGCATGTCCTTAAGCAGTGACTTAGACTCAGCCAGCTCTCTGTCTCCAGCAGTCAGCAGACACCAAAGAGCCCATTCATTGATGAATGACACTGTTCTAGTGAAAGCTTCTAATGGTGCCAACTCTAATGGGTATCTACCACAAGGCAGAGCCTCAGCTAACTTAACCCATGTAGTCCTTACCATGGCACACATGAAACTACAAGCTTCAAAGGAATCCAGAGATACCCCCAAATCACACAGATAATTAGCAAGATTGGGACTCCCAAGTTGGCTTGTTGAACAGGCAGGTGAAGGAAGCCTATCTTTCTTCCAAGACTTCTAGTATATAGTCTGAGTGTGATGTACCCCACAAGCTCATGTGTTGGGGCTTTGTTGCCACCTGATTGGTCCTGGGGAAGAGACTTGATCACACCAGCTTTGCTGACTTGCTTATTTTTGTTTTGTGAGAGAGCAATATCACATTGTACCCAGGCCAGACTGACTCAGAACTTGCAATGTAGCCTAGGTTGATCTTGAACTTGTGGCCACTCTACCATGTCAGATTCCAAGTGCTAGGGTGATAGGTGTGACCCACTGGAGTCTTAGGTGAAAACAAATTCAAAGTTAGCCTGGGCTACAGAGCAAAACTCTATATTGAAAAAAAAAAAAAAAAGTCAGGCATAGTGGCCCATGCCCACAATCCCAGCATTTGGGAAGTGGAGGCAGAGGATCAGGAGTTCAAGGTCATCCTCTGCTTCATAGTAAGCTTGAGGCCATCCTGAGCTGCATGAGACCCTGTTTCAAAAGGAAAAGGAGCTACAAAGAAAAGCCTCTAAAACAACAACAACAAAAAAAAAAAAAAAAAGAAAAAGAAAAAAAAGGGAGGGAGGGAGGGAGGAAGGGAGAGAGGGAAGGAGGAAGAATAACACAGGAAGGAAATGCAAGGGAAGTGCACCAAGAGCAGAAGGTCAGAACCTAAGGTACAAGTCCCCCCTTACCTGACTGGTTCCTGATACAGTGGGCTCCACATCAGCCTTCTTTCTGGTGGAACTCGAAGCAGGACTTGGCTGGACCCCTGGAGTCTCAGCCTTGTCTTCTAGGTGTATCTGGCTGTTTCTGTTGTCCATCGAACTGAAGCCAGCAAGGGTCGAAGGATAACAGCTGCTGTTCCCACAAAGAAATCCAGTCAGGCTCTCACTAGGCCCAGTTCCATTCCCACTACATTGGCAGGACAGCTATATAGTCTGGGATGAGAGGGCCTGGGCTCAAGGAGAAGTAGGGCCAGACTGGCCAGGAGGGGCCTGTACTAACCAGGAGCCAGCCCGTGCAGGAAGATGCTACACAAGTCCCTGATTTTCACAACATGCCTGAGAAAAGCAAACTGGGAGGTCAAGAAATTTGCCAAATCTTTCCCTGAAGCACTGTCTCGCAAGGGGTACTGGGTCCTCAAGGTGACTCCATGAGGGATATGAGAGCTTCGAGAGGAAACGGAATGCTGGTCTCATCAAAAGAAAACACTCTGTGTACATCTGTAGGACATCTATCCTACACTCTGTAGGACATCTCAGAGCCTTTAAAATATTAGCGTACATTTTAAAAAAGTATTTTGTTATTTTTATGTTATGTGTATGACTGCATTGCCTGCAATGTATGTAAGTGCACCTGTGTCATGCAATGCCCTTGGAGGTCAGAAGGGGGCGTCAGATCCCCTGTAACTGGAGTTATGGATGGTTGTTAGCTGCCATATGGTTCTGGAAACTGAATTTGGGTCTTCTGCAAGAGCAAGCTACTGCTCTTAACTGCTGAGCCATCTCTCCAGTCCTGATATTAGTGTACATTGTAAAGAGACCCCATTAGTGTCTGGAGTGTAGTTAAGTTTATATCATGCTTTCCTAGCAGGCATGAAACTTGGGTTTCATCCCCAGCACTATACAAAACAAGGGATGGTAGCTCAGGCCTGTAATCCAAGGAGGAGGAGGTAATAGGATCAAGAGTTCAAAGTTATCCTTGGCTATCTTGTGAATTTGAGGCCAGCCTGGATGACTTGAGACTATATCAGAAAGAAAGCAAAATAAAACCACCATGAAAGTTTTGAAAAATCTCATGTCCTTACAACAACTGAGACACAGAGACATCTGTCCCTCTGTCTTGGGGACTCCAAGTCTCCAATGGTAATTTTTAACCTTCAAAGTTCCTACACGTATTGTGCAGTGCTTGCAGAGGTCAGAAAAGGGCATTGAATTCCTCTGGGACTGGAGTTACGGGTGGTTTTTGGCCATCATATGAGTTCTGGGAATCGAACCTGGGTCCTCTGCAAGGTCCTGCAAAATCAGTGCTCTTAACCCGGGAGCCATCTCTCCATCCCCTGCCCAGATTTTTTAAACACAGGTTCTGGTGATAGAATTTAGGTCCTAATGCTTACAAGGCAAGCAGTTTATGACTGAGCCACCTATTTCCCTAGCCTGTTCCTTTAAACAGCATCAGCACAATGTCTGATTCCTTACAGATCCTTTTCACCGTTCCCTAGTTCCCAGAAGTCAATCCCACTCATCCCCTCAGGGAGAGCCTGTGACCTGGAGGGTCTTGGTGGTCTTTTCCTCTCTAAACCACAGCAAGCCAGGTGACGTCCGTGGAGGGCCTCCTCTTGGCTGGAAAGTTCAAGAGTGATATTCTCTTCACAGCCCTGTGAGGTATGGGATCAGCCTTCCCTGTTTAACAGACAAGGAAACCTAGGCTCAGAGTGGAAGGAACTGAGTTCAAACCCTTGCAACTCCCCTGATGGCCCCTCTCACAGGGTCATCCTGCCTCCCGGGAGCTGAACCCGGGTGCTCTCCAAGAGCAGCCAGTGCTCTTAACCGCTGAGCCATCTGTCCAGCCTCCTCATCTTAGGCCGGGAGCTTGGGTCACTCGTTCACTGTTTAAGGGCAATCACCTGTACCACTCCTGATGCCAGGCCTCGCAGACACCCTGGGTTCTCCCCAACCCCGGGGACGCGGAGGAGGTGCCCTCATGTTTCTGCTGACCCACAGCCCTAGCTTTCTCTTCTCCCCCTCCAGGACCTTCCTGCTGTCTCACCTGCCTCCTCACAGAGAGCCAGACCCAAGCCCCCAGGTGCCAGCCCACCTGGAGGGCAGTGCCAGCTCCAAAGGGACCCCGGCTCTCACTTAGCACAAGAAGTTGGGACTGTGGCCAAGTTTCTCTCTCGTCCCTATGGTTCCTCTCTTCCCCCCACCTTTCTCCCATTAGGGTTCCCCTGACCCTCCCTCCTCTCTGGAGCTGTCCTGCTCCAGAGGTGGCTGACCCATCTGGGGAAAATCTCCCCAGGCCCTCAGACACACCTTCCATTGTCACGTCTCCATCTCAACCTTGGAATCCTCAGGCCCCAATATTCTACAGGCTGCAGTGTGAAGCAGGCAGGAGCTCCAGTAGAGACCAGATCAAATAAGAAAGGGCCCAGCTGAGTAAAGATGCTTGCCACCAAGCCTAAATGACTTGAGTTCAATCCCCAGGACATGGTGGAAAGAGAGAACTGACTTCCACAACTTGTCCTCTGACCTCCACATACATGCTGTGGAAATGCTGAGTAACTGCCAGTGTTACGTATACTCAAGAGTGCAGCCACTGATCCGGTGAGCAGAGGGAGTTTAGTTTTATGCTAGCGGGCAAATGGACTGGCACCCAGATCATTCTGTAATGATAATTAAGCAAGTGGCATACAGGTAACAAGTGGCCGCAAAAGTCATAGGAATGTGACAGTTTTGGAAAACAAAGACTTCAATCCTGGGTAACCGCAGGGACCCAGCTGGGGAAGAGTCCTGTTTACATCCTCCATTCCTATTTTTTATCTTGGGGCCCTTTCTGCTCCAAAGTGTTTTTTACAACCACCCTAAGCGTTTTATTAGCATTATATTGCAAGACTTTTAGAAACTATTTGATGTGTTTTTTTATTTGTGCTACACCAGGTTTGACCCAAAGTGCCTTTAAGTTCCTAAATTCCATGGCAGCATAGACTGTTCAAATTTTTCCACATCCTCTCCAACACTTCCTGTTACTGGTCTTTTTCAATACAGTCACTCTAATGACGGTGGGTGTCAGGGTGGTGTGGCTTTGTTTGGTAATTCCCTGCTGGCTAATGATGCTGAGCATTTTCATGTACTTATTGGCCCTTTGTAAATCTGTTCAAGAAGTCCTTATCCGCTTTGTATCTTAAGGCTCTGGGATGTTCAGGATTGCCTTGATGCATCCTTGGGTCAGCATATGAATTCCTCCTTCCAGGCAATATCCCACATAAGTCACCTTTTAGGAGCACAGTTGGACCTTCTTAACCGATACTCTGTACCCCAGGCATTTCAGAGCGTACAGTAATCCTTCGGTGGCCTCCTGGCAATCCAGTTCTGTCTCCACAGTGATGAGTAGATCACCTATATATTGAAGCAAGGTGACTCTTGGGAACCCTTGATGAAAATCAAGTAGGTCTGCACTCAAGGCCTGATCAAACAGGGTCAGGGAGTTCTTAAATCCCTGTGGGAGTCTAGTTCAGGGGAGCTGTCCATTGAACCCCTCTTCGTGGTCCACCTATTCAAAGGCAAAAATGGGCTTACTGATGGGATCTAAGGGTAAAGTGAAGAAGACATCTTTCAAGTCCAGGATGGTAATACCATCTCTCAGGGGAGAGTGGTCTGAGGAAGTTGTATGGGTTAGGGACAGATGGGCATATTGTCTCTACCCTCTTGTTGACTTTCTGCAGGTCCTACACAGGTCTGTAGTCTTGAGTCCCTGGTTTTAGGATGGGGAGCAGTGGGGTATTCCACAGGGAGCGACAAGGAACAAGACTTCCTGCTTCTCCAAGGTAGTTTATATGCCCTTGGATGCCCAGTTTTGCCTTCAAACTCAAACGGGTGTAGCAATACTTGTAAGCTGTATAGTGACAGGGGCCAGTGAGAGACTCTTTTTGGGGGATATGTCTCTACCCAGGAACTTTCATTGAAATATCTCTAGGAGTTCATCTGGTAGTTCCAGGGCTGAGTTGGGTTGGGACCTCTTGGCCCTGCTCCAGGAGGTAGTACTTCTCCACAAGAGGGCATGTCACCAGGACAACTGGCTGCTTCACCCTCTTCAGAACTAGTGAGACTAGTTCATCAAAGGTCATAGTAGCCCCAAGTTTTCTTAGGAGATCTTGCCCTATCAGGGGTATGGACAATTGGGCATAACCAAGGAGGAGTGCATCACACTACCTTTTCTGAGGTTTACACTCTGGACAGCTGTCCCTTGGATCATGGTGCTTTCCTTTGACACTGGTCCCAGAGGCCAGGTTAACACTGAATGGGCTGCACCTGTGTCTACTAGGAAACTGAGAGACTTGTCCCCAACTTTTGCAGTGATCATGGGTTCCAGGGGGCTCATTGGGATGGTGGAGCCCCAGGCCCATCAATCATCCCCTGCCAGATTCAGAATCTTGTTCCCAGGTCCCCACTTCCTATGGGGCATTCATTCTTCCAATGTCCTGTTTCCTTGCAATAGGTACACTGGTCTTTTTCAGACTTTGGTTTTGATGGCTGCTGAATGGGCCTTTTACCTGTCTCATGGAGGCCAGCAACCATAACCTTCACCAATCGCCTATCCTTTTTCTCCTCCAGGTCTTGGTTGATGAAAACCTTTTGGGCAAGCTCAAGAAGCTGAGACCTATTCATTTCTTCAAAGACCTCTACCTTCTGAAACTTTCTTCTACTATTTGGGGCTGACTGGGTCACAAAAGCTATGTTAATAGTTCACTGGTTTGGGAGGTGTCAGGGTCAATTGGTGAGAATACCCAGGATGTTTCCCATAGCTGCTCCAGAAATCCAGCGGACAATTCTTGAGGCCCCTGAATCACCTCTGTAACCTTGGAGAAGTTGTTGGGCTTTCTAGCAGCTGCTCTGATTCCATTTGAAGCACCAGGGGCTAGTCGTTCAATGCTCCCTAACCTTGGTCAGTGTTGGGGTCCCAACCAGGCTAGGTGGAGGAGAAGATACAGTGTCTCTAGCCCTGAGATAAACCTACAGGCCTTCTCCTCGGCAGAGAAGAAGGTAGGTACCTAGAAGTTGCTGACAGTCATCCCAAGTTGGCTGGTGGATAAAAAAAAGAGTTTGTAGGAGCTTATGAGTGCCTATGATTTCTCAGATAAGGAGCGTGTTCTGAGTCTTCCAGTTATAAAGGTCACTGGTAGAGAAAGGGACACAGACCATGAAAGAAGGACATGGGCCTAAGCCCCCCTGGGGGAGAGGTCCTGCAGGCGGCACTTCCCACAAGAGGAGAATGGCAGGGCCAGGTTAGGGGGAATCCAGGCAACCCCCTGAATAAGCCAACCCACTCTTCGTATGAGGTGCATTTATATACATGCAGGTAAAACTCTCATGCTCATAAAATAAAAAGTAAATAAATTGAAAAAAAAAGAGAGAAAGAAATCTAGGTTAAGTAGGGAATTTTTTAAACTTATTTTTTGTTTGTTTGAGACAGGTTCTTACTATGTAGCCCTGGCTACCCTTGAATTTGATATGTAGACCAGGATGAGGCAGGACAGAAACATAGGGGACATTTTGGAGACAGAAAAGGACCCCTCACCTTGGAATCTATCTGAAGCCTCTCTCCAGAAGAGAAATAAGAATTCTAACACAATTAACAACTGTTTAAGGTCATTCCGCCTTCTCAGCTGTAAATCTGATTTTCTAGGAATATCACCAGAAACCTCACTTACAGTAACCTCTTGGGTAACCCTAGTGGCTCAGAGTTTTACCTTACAGATTATAATTCCATCCCAGGTATCTCCATAATCATTTTATAATCTTGCATATCAAAAGAGAGAGAAAAGAAAACAAATTCTTACAGCTTAAGAAAAATATTTATTGGTGTCTGGAGAGATGGCTCAGCGGTTAGGAGCACTGGCTGTCTTGCAGAGGTCCCGGGTTCGATTCCCAGGACCCACATGGCAGCTAACAACTATCCATAACTCCAGTTCTAGGGGATCCAACACCCTCTATTGACCTCCATGGGCCTTTCATGATACAGGCACTTACATACATGCAGGTGATATACTCATACACATAAAAATTAAAAATTGTTAAAAAAATTTTTTTATGGATATGACTGTTTGCCTGCATGTACGTAAATGTACCACCTGCATGCCCGGTGCCTGCGATGCCAGAAGAGGGTGTCCAATCCCCTGGAACTGCCATGTGACTGCTGGGAACTAAACTCCAGGCCTTCTGCAAGAGTAGCAAGTGTTCTTAACCTGAGTCATCTCTCCTCATTAAGCCTTACTGAGTAACCCTTTAAAAATATTTTTAAAATTATTTTTATTTTATGTGTATGAGTGTATTACCTGCATGTATGTAAGTGCACCCATGTCATGCAATGCCTGCAGCTGTCCAAAGAGGATGTCTAGAACTGGAGTTACAGATGGTTACGTCACTATGTGGGTGCTGGGAACTGAACCCAGGTTCTCTGGAAGAGCAGTCAGTGCTCTTAACCCTAAGCCATCTCTCTAGCCCCCTTTTAAAAAAACTTAATTGTTGCCCTCTTAGCACAGTAGGCAGAACTTCAGTCTCATACAATTTTTAATTAAATTTTTAAAATTTTATGTGTATGAGTGAGTGTTTTGCCTTCAAGTATGTAAGTGTATTTGTGCCATTCAATGCTCGCAGAGGCCAGAAGAGGGCATCAGATCCCCCAAACTGGCTTAAAGATGGTTGTTAGCTACCATGTGGGTTCTGGGAACTAAACTTGCATCCTCTGCAAGAGCAGAACTCAAAGAGATCTGCCTGCCTCTTCCTCCCAAGTGCTAGGATTAAAGCCATGAGCAACTAATGGCAGTTTTTAAAATTTATTTTTATTTTATGTGTATGAGTGCGTAATGCCTGTACACAGGTGGGTGCACTGTAACTGCAGCTCCAGGGGAATCCGACACCCTCTTCTGGCCTTTTCGGGCAATGCATGAGACAGATACCCTTACATGCAGGCAAAACACTCAAAACATAAAATTTTTTAAAAAAATATTTTTCAAAAAAGAAATTTATAAATCAAGGCATTTATAAATACTTTGGTGGAGACACACGAGGCAGGCAGGTCACTGCAAAGCCTGGGATCTCTGCTATGGCCTCATGCTGTCTGACGACATTTTTAGCCTTCGATTTGGTGGAGGCTGGAGGTCTGTTTGTAGACTTCAAAAGGATTTACTTAATAGTCACAAGGATGGTAAGTCACACAGAGAGGTGGATAATAAATGGCTACTTAGTCCATATAGCCCAAGATAATTCTGGCCCTCCACCAGTAACATTTCAATTCTCCCCTGCCCATTCACCTTGCACAGTTCTCCTCCTCCTCCTCTTCTCCTTCCCCTCCCCCCACCCCTACCCCTCCTCCTCCTCCTCTCCCCCAATTCGGCAGAGAAACAAGGTTCTGCACCTCAGCCAACCCGAAGTTTAGGAGTTGAGGCGGAAAGGACGACCGACAATCAGACGGGGACGCACCCCAGCTCTGCGCCGCCAGCCCAGCATGTGGGCTCCCGCCCGCTGTGCCCCGACCCAAGACGACCAGCAGGGGACGCTCGTCCAGGAGCCGCCGAGGCCCGCGAACCGCCGCTCTAGACAGGGCTGGGTCATAGAGTCGCGCCACTTCCGGCCCCGAGGGGCGGGGGAAGAAGCCGGAAGTCCGGTGAGCTGTGGCAGTCGAGATGGAGGAGTACGAGTCGGTACTCTGTGTCAAGCCGGAGGTTCACGTCTACCGCATCCCCCCGAGGGCCACCAACCGTGGCTACAGGTGACGTCCCGGGCCCGGCGTGGTCCGTCCCCCGCCGCACACCGAGGGGTCCGGGGACGTGTTGTCCGGCTCCGAGGCCAGACCCAGGAGGGGTCCGCGAGTGTCTGCGGTCCGTGGGGCGCTCGGACACCTGGCGGCGGGGATCCCGGGTGGGCTGCAGGGGGTCGTGTCGCAGCTGACCGGTGGCCTTGACAATCCTGCCCCCCGTGGAAATCCTACGGGGAGAGGAGGGAGCCCAGAGTGACCGGAGGGCCCCGTCTCGCGGGCTCCCAGCGGAGGGCTGACGCCTCAGGGTCCCTTTGACAGCAGGTTCACCCCTGACTGCTGTTTGCTGCCGCTGGGAGGACCCCACTACCCTCAGCTTGAGCCATGGTCACCTGAGAGACTCAACAAATGCTTGTAAACATCTGGAGTGTCTCCGGAAGGGAGCCCAGGAAACTACTCTAAGGGAGAAGAAGCCGGGTTGGGGAGTCACTGTATATAGTCTGTACTGTTCGCTTTACTCTCTCTATCAAAACAAGATGGAAAATGCTTTTTTTTATTTAAAAGATGTTTTATTTGTTGTTTTCATTTTATGTGTATGAATGGATTGCCTACATGTATGTAAGTGCATCCGTGTCGTGCATTGCCCATGAAGATCATAAGAGGGTGTGGATCCCTGGAACTGGAGATAAGGACCATGTGGGTGCTGGGAATCGAACCCAGTTCCCCTGCAAGGGCAGTGCTCTTAACTGTTGAGCCATATCTCCAGCCCTGGAAAATAAGTCATTTCTGGTGTGCAGAATGTGGTCTGTGCCCTGCGATGGGGTATTGCCACTTGGGAGGAGATGGCTCTTGAAGGTGATGTGTGTCTAAATTATTTGGAAATACAGAATGGCTGGTACCTCAAGAATCTTGGCTGCCCACCTAACTGTCCTCTTGTTACTTTGCATTTTTGTAACACAGATCCATAGCAAATTTTCTGAGCAGGTATTTTACTGAGCACGTGATATAATTTAGTGCCCTTTGTGTTTGTGTTCGCATTATGTGTTGCACAGGTATGCATAATTGTGTGCAGATGTGCAGAGGCCAGAGGAGGACCAGTGAGTGTTTAACTCTTCACCATAGTCCTTTGAGATAGTCTCTTACTGAACCCAGAAGTCTCCATTTCAGCTAAACTGGCTAGCCAGCAAGTTCCAGCGGACCTCCTATCTCTGCCCTCCATAGTGGTGGTGGTACAGGCACACACAGCCATGCCTGGCTTTTTATGCTGGTGCTGGGGATCCAAACTCAGGTTCTCAGGCTTGCTTAGCAAGTGCTTTTACCCTCTGAGCCATCACCCCAGACCCCACCAAAGCAGAGGTACTATCTACCCTGATCTTCTGTTGGATAGGTTTGTTTTCTCATGGTCCTGCAGAGCGCAGGGTTACCAAGTGTCCCCCCGGGCTGGTTTGGCACATAAGAAACTGTCCACCTTCCCCTTAACCTTTAAGGGCTCTCCTTAGCCTGAATCTAAGGGCCACTGCACCAGGAAGAGGAACTGAAACGGCCTGCTGCCTGGGCTGTTGCTTATCTGAATTTGTGTGGCTTGCTAACAGCTGCCATCTGGAGTTCTGATATTTTAGGACTTCCCAGAAAAGTCTCCTGGAAACACCCACGGTACTTGCTTTTTTGGGGTTTCACCAAACTGCCGCAGCAACTGAAATGTGAAGTTATCACTTCAAAAGTACCAGAAGAGGTCATTGCTGAGGGTCCATATTTTCTTGGGTTTCTTCCAGCCTGCAGTACGTTTAAGAACATGTCTTCCGACCACACCATTTTCTCTCCTGAACACCCATGCACTTTTGCTCTCCTTTTCTCTTTCTACCCAAGATTGTGCCCTTCTGTACTTGTCTCAGGGATCTCAACTGTCACTCGCCAGCACAGCCTCACGTTGCCTTTAAAGAAACAACAGGCCCCTTGCTGCTTCCTCTATGGAGGAAAAGCTGGAAGGAAATCCCATTTTGGAGATGGTCTGTGGTCTAGTTTGGAGGTTAGCAAGCTGCAGCTGCCTGGGATTTCGAATGCCCATAAGCAAAGAATTGGAGAAAAATTTGAAGATGTTTCATAGTGTAAAATTCATGAGTTTCAGATTTCAGTGTGTGTAATGTTTGGGGACTGGAAAGGTGGCTCAACTGGTAAAGACACTGCCAAATCTGATGACCTGAATTGATCCCTAGAATCCACATGGTGGACGGAGAAAATGAACTCCCACAAGTTGACCTTTGACTTCCACATGTATACACTCACATACACACACACACACACACACACACACACACTAAATATTAAAAACATATGCATGTGTAATAAGTTTTTTAAAAATTATATACCAGATGTGGTACACACGTTTAAAGCTCCCAAAGCACACTTAGGAGATAGAGGTAGGTGAATATCTGTGAAATTGAGCCTAGCCTGATCTATGTAGCAAGTTCCAGGATAGCTGGGACTATAGAGAGACTTTGTCTCTAAAAAAAAAAAATAAATAACCATGAAAATGTAATGCTGCGTGTGGTGGTGCACACCTTCAATCCCAGCACTTGGGAGACAGAGGCAGGCAGTTCTCTGTGAGTTTGAGGCCAGCCTGGTTTCTGTAGTGAATCCCAGGCCAGCCAGGACTACATAGTGAGACAAAAAATTTTTTAAATTCCATTTACTTATTGTGTATGTGTGTGATATACAGCATGCATTTGGAGGTCAGGGCATTTTCTTTTTGCCATGTGGGTCCCAGGGTACAAACTCAGGTTGTCGAGCTTGAGCCATCTCAGTAGCCCTGTATGTAATAAGTTTACCCATTTTTTTTGTTGCATTTATTTGTTTTTCTGTGTGTCTCTGTGTGTACGCTGTTGCACTTGTATAGGTCAGAGGACAACTTGTGAGAGTTGGTTCTCTCCTCCCATCTGGGGTCCTGGGGATCAAACCCAGGCTGTCAGGGTTGGCAGCAGTTACCTTTTCCTGCTGGGCCATCTGATTGACCCTGTTTGTATAAATCTTAAGGCACCAGCTTTCGCGTGTGGTATGTGATTGTCTCTGCTATCTCACCAGAGCTGCCCAGTTGTGACAAAGGCTGTGTGGTCCACACAGGCAAAGACACTTACTGCCCTTCTTTTTTACAGAAAAAGGTTGTTGGTTTTTTTTCTTCTGTAGAAAAAGCATCCTTCCCGTTCTCTTCCCCAGCATTGGAGAACTGGAGCAGGAGGCTCAGTGGGTTTTGTCCCCTCAGGGCCTCAGAGTGGCAGCTGGACCAGCCATCATGGAGTGGCCGGCTTCGGATCACTGCAAAAGGTCAGGTGGCCTACATCAAGCTGGAGGACAGGACCTCAGGTAAAGGAATGGGAGGTAGGTTGGGCCAGGGTGCTCAGCTTCCCCCTGTTGAGGGGAGAGACTGCCTCACCAGGCTGGCTGCTCCGCGTCATGGGAATGGAAGACTCAAGTGGACCTTTCTGCTCTTCCATTGCCCACCTTAGTTGTAGAAACCACTGTGCCCAGACGTAGAAAGGAGAATTTCTTGCTAAGTACTTGTTTCTTTTGGAATGTCCTTAAGAAGCTACTAGTTCTGGAGGCCAAAGAGAGTAGACCATTGGGGTAGTTTCAGAACAGCCAGAATCCCAGAGCTTACTCTATGACAGACTGGGCAGAGACTTGCAGAGGACTTCCTGGATGAGCTCGGGTTCTCACTCAGGAATTCTGTTTATCAACTACAGGGTAACTCCTCAGAGCTGACCACACCCAGTAACTGAAGGCACTGCAGACTATCCTCCTCAGCTCTTTGGGTTTCGAGAGGACAGGCTGGGCTGCAGTCAGCTACAGAAGCTTTCCCAGAAGTCCTGGGTCACCAGTGCCTCTGAGGCAGAGAGGGATGTGCTTGCTCAAGACCTCCATTGAGGATCAGGCACGGCGCCCGATTTGTCAGGGTCCACAGCATTCTTCTGTTTGTTATTTTTTCCTAATATGTGGAGGTTTCCTTTTGTGGAGCAGAAGATAACACAAAGATTTAGAGGCAGAACTGGCTGCCTCTTTCAGAACTGCTGCTCCTGAGTGTTGAATTCTGGGCTAATCATAGGACCTCTGAAGTATTGGCCTCTTTTTTGCTAAAAATCCCAAGAGTTCCTCCCTCTCAAGGGTTTCGGAAATGGGATGTGAGCAGATACTCATACAACTGTGTCAGGAGCTGCAGGGTGACCCAAAGCATTGATCTATTCCTTGAGCCCAGGGGAGAGGATGAGTACTGAATGGAGAGGACTTGGAGGCACAGCTGCCGTGGTGAGGCCAGAGGAGGATGGCTGCAGAGCATTGCTGAGCACCTAGGTGCTGTTCCCTGGGACACTTGGGAACTGTGGCTTTAACCTGGCCATCTACCGGGACAGCCGTGCTTAGGGCCAAGCCCTGTCTATGAGACCGATCCCTGAGATGCTCTTAGGTCAGGGTGGAAACCCTGGTGATGCATTGCTCTGCTGGGGTTCCTCAGCCTCAGCACATTGACAGCTGCAGCCTCTCAGTCCTCTGTGGAGGATGTTTAGCTGCACCCCTGGCTCTCACCTAGCAGTTACCAGGGCACTTCTTGAATTGTTCAACTTAACGGTGTCCCATCAGGACGGGAGCAGAATCGCCCCTGAGTGAGAAGCAGTGCTGTAAGATAAAGGCTCTAGGTAGGTCTAGACCAAGTACCAGATTGGGGTGGGTGGAGCTGATGGACGCTGCGTGCTCTAGGGCTGTCAGTTTTCACTTAGCTCAGCATTGGTGACCTGACCCGGTCACTCAAACCACTGGACTCAGTCAAGGCATGGTTGGTGCATGCTTCTTATCCCAGAACTTAGGAGGGTAAGACAGAAGGATTGTGAGTTCAAGGCCAGCCTGGGCTATATAGGAAGACCCTGTCTCAAACAACAAAACAAGTACCTATTTAATCAAAAGACTTAACTCACCAGTTAGCATGTGGAGCCACTCATAAAGGCTCAGAGCTCTGTGGCTGTACCAGCTGTGGGGCACCAGAGCTCACCAGGGGACACCTGCATAAGAGTGCTTTAAAAAAAATTAAAAAACTTTTTTACTGATTCAAGAATTTCATTCAATGAGTTTTTATCATTCAGAGTCCTTCCCTCATCTCCACCCTCACCACTCCACCCTCACCACTCCACCCTGCCCACCCGCCCACTTTTTCAAGAAGACATTTTATTTATTGATTTTTATTTTGATATGTATGAGTGTTTTGCCTGCGTGTATATGAGTGTGCCATGTCATGCAATGCCCCTGGAGGCCAGATCCCCTGGAACTGGAGTTAAGGATTCATGTCAGCCACCACATGGGGGCTGGGAACTAGTGCTCTTTACCACTAAGTCATCTCTCCAGCCCCCTAGAAAAATTGTGTGTGTGTTTGTGTGTGTGTGTGTGTGTGTGTGTGTGTGTGTGTGTGTGTGTGCGTGTTTTGCCTGCATTTATGTAAGTGCACCACTGTGTGCAGTGCTCATAGAAGCCAGGGGAGGGCGTTGTTTCCCCTGGAAACTGGCCACCACATGGGTGCTAGGACCTGAACCCAGTCTTCTGCAAGAGCAGCCAGCACTCTTTGAACTGCCCCTCCAGCCCTCTTTAAATCCTTTTTTTTTGAGACAGGGTCTCATGTAACACAGACTAGCCTGGAACTTGAACTTCTGATCCTCCTGCCTCTACCTTCTAAGATAGGGTTTATAAGCATGTGCCATCACACCTGGTTTATGCAGTGCTGGGATCAAACCCAGGGCTTCATGTATGTTGTTCGAGTGCTTCACCAACTGAGCTACATCTCTAGCACAAGGGTGCCGTTTAAAACCAATCACCCTTTGCCTGAGACTGAACCGAGTTCATCTGTTCTGGAATCTTTAGTGGGAATCTTCCTCCCTGTTTTCTGAGCGACTCACTGGCCCCTCTCACAGCCCTTCCTTGAGTGTTAGGTCCTTCGTGAAGTGGGATGCTCCTGCACTGGGTCTGTTGCTCTCACTTCCACACAGGTCATACAGATGGATAAAGCTGACGGGCTGGGTGATGGCAACCCAGCCTTGTGTTCTTGTGTACAAATGGATATCTAACATTTATAGAGCTTTGATTTTAAGAAAAGCCAGGAATAGGGATATTTTTTAAATTTTAAAACATTTTTAGAAAATTTTTTAATGTATAAAGTTTTAAAATTGAGCTCTTGCAATTTTCATACAGTATAATTTGATGGTATTTTAGATTAGATCCCTCTCCTGTCAGCACCTCCCTTATTGACCCCTGCCCAATTTAATGTGTGCTCTCTTTCTCTCTTTCTCTCTCTCTCTGTGTGTGTGTGTGTGCGTGCACGCATAAACAATAAGGCCTATAGAGTCTAATTTGTCTTCAAATGTCCTTCAGTGTGAGTTCATCCACTGGAGCCTGGTGGACCTACCAAGAGTCCCATGCTTGAAAGAGACTATCTCTCCGGCTCCTAGCAGCCATCTGTTGCCACAGTTTCCTTAGGTTGGGTTGGGGTTTCTAACCCACTTCCTCATGTCTGTGCTGGGATTTTTTTTTTCTGATTTGAACTTGCACGGGTCTTGTGCATGCTGTTACCATTGCTTTGAGTTCCTGTGAATATCGCCCAGCCAGCGGTCTGGAAAACTGTTTCCTTGTCATCTACCATTTCTGGTTCTGAACAATCCTTTTGCCCTTTCTTCCACACTGATGCCTGAGCCATGGGAGGCAGGAGTCTGAGCACTCTGTAGCCTCTTGTTCTCTGCACATTGACCAGTTGTGGGATTCTGTGTTAATCACCATCTAGTGCATGAGGAAACTGTTCTGGTGAGAGGTTAGAGGTGCGTTCATCCCGAAAGTGCATGTAGATCTGGGATAGGATAGAATTCCCTTGACTTGAGAGTCTTGAGAACTAAGATGTGGGCACTCTGCTTCTTTGTTTTTTGAGACATGATTTCCCTGTAGCCCCAGCTGACCTGGAACTCACTATATAGTCTGATTTTTTGGAATATTTTTCAGTCAAGTAAAAAACATTGGCACAGTAGGGTGGCTGTGACCCTTAAGCTACCTGGGACTTACCCTCCCCTTCTACTTGCTGACATCATCCCTTCAGCAAGAATGGACCCTAGAGTAGCTTTGCCTGTCTGTCAGGCTTCCCTGATGTGACTGGCAGGGGTAGAAACGCCAGGCTGGAGGAGGGTACTGTAGGGTCACTCCACCTTGTACTTTCAGGGGAGCTCTTTGCACAGGCTCCAGTGGATCAGTTTCCTGGCACAGCTGTGGAGAGTGTGACCGACTCCAGCAGGTACTTTGTGATCCGCATTGAAGATGGAAACGGTAGGTGTGGATCCGGGGACCCCTCTTGAGCACAGTCCTCTGGGAAAGTGAGATTGATGGATGTCCTTCTTCAGGCCGACGTGCTTTTATTGGAATTGGCTTCGGGGATCGAGGGGATGCCTTTGACTTCAATGTGGCATTACAGGACCATTTCAAGTGAGTGCTCTGGGGGTACTTATTCCTGTCTTCTGTGTCTCCTGTCTCTCCCTAGACACAACCCTTCCCAGGTTAGGGTATGTAGTCACTGGTTTGTCTGCTGGCAACATGGCGTCCTTCAGGCAGGCTGCCTTCTCTCTGTTCTGCCAGGATGGGTTTCTCCTCTGAGCCCTTCTCCTGTCTCAAGACTGTGTGCCATCTGTCAACTGACCCAGGCTTGTCAGGCTCCTGTGGCTCTCTAGTCTGCTCTTTCTTGATGGCACAAGTAAACCACCCAGTCCACCTAGCAGGTGCTTTGATGTCCTTTGTGAAAGAACAAGGCATTCAATGGCTCTGCCTCTGACTGCCAGCAGGTCACTTGAGTGACACCCCTGGCTCAGGTGACTGCTAGGTGGTCATGTAGAAGGGAAAGGAACTGGTGCTGCCCTCTGCTTTTAGGCATCTGCCCTGTCACAGCACAGATGAGGGTTGGGGTGGGACCTGCCATGTACAGACTATGCCGGGGACTGGATGGAAAGGGCAGGCTCTCCCGCCTCCTGGAGACCAGTTCCAGGCCTTGGGTAAGTGAGTTCATCCACTTCTCATCTTTAAGACCTCAGAGGTGTCAGCCATTGTGCTGATGAGAAAGTTGATACGTGTGCGACTGCATGAGTGCCAGAGGTGGGATCTGCACCTTGTTCAAAAGCCAGCCTCAGCACAGGCGAGTGAAGGCAGCGTGAGGGAACACGGGGAGGCGGCCGCTCCTGCCTCACCCCCTTCTCCTGGCCTTCTTCAGGTGGGTGAAACAGCAGTGTGAGTTTGCAAAACAAGCCCAGAACCCAGATGAAGGCCCCAAATTGGACCTGGGCTTCAAGGAGGGCCAGACCATCAAGATCAACATCGCAGTGAGTCCCACTCTCGCTTGGCTTTGTGGGCCATGGTTATGTGACACTTGTGGCCACCCAACTCAAAGCCTCCCAGCCCCAGAACTCCACACTGTTCAGTTCCATCCATGCAGCAGTTTACCCAGCGGGCTTCCACTCAGGCCAGGTGTGCCCAGGACACGAGGAGGCCTCTGCTTCTGAGGCATTTCAAGTTGAGCTAATCAGGTACAGATATGCTTACAACGTGGCAAGAGAGGCTTGAGAACCAAGGGTGCCCTGGTGCTGGGGCTCTTGGAAGAAAACATGGATGGCCCATTAATAGGAGGGAGGACTAGACGGTTTCTCAGAAGGAATGACCTGTGGGTAGGCATGAGGGGTCAGAGAGGTCACTTCTGTTTCTGCCCTAGTTGTTGGAGTGGGTCAGGTGGGTCAATGTGCTTATCTTAAGCTGCATTTTGGCCTCATGCCTACGTGAGGAAGGTTTGGGAGTTGTGGGCAGCTTCTGCTGGTGGTGTTGTCCTGGCTCCTCCTGTCTTCTCTCTACATGGCTCTGCATCCAACATCCCTGTTAGCCTACTCCTGTTGAGTTTGGACAGTTTGGGTAGGCTGGGTGCCTGGATGTGGCCTCTCCCTGGCAGCCGGGGTGGAGTAGGGTGACGGAGCTGGGAGTTGTCATTTGAGGGGGCCAGGGACCAAATTGGTTTGTTCTTTGAAGAAAGCTTGTAACTCTAAATAATGCTTTTCCTCTTTACTTACCATTTCTTTCTCTTCTCTGCTTCATGCTGGTGATGCTTTGGGACCTTGAAGTTGGCCAGCTGGCCCTTAAAAGAAAATGCAAGTCCAGTGGACTGGTGGGAATGTGATTCTTTCTCTTGCTTGGAGGAAACTAACATTTAATGAGCATCAGCTGTGGGCCAGGTAGTGTTTTTAGGCATTTCTTGTATGAATTAAGCAACTTTTCCCTTTGTAAAAGACAAGACATTGAGGCACAGAGATGGGAGGGACTTGGCCAGGTCTGTGAACTGGAAATAACTGGTCCAGAGGGTACACACTGAGGGTGCTGAGCCTTCCACCTCAGTGTGGGCCTTCCAGTTGCCTCAGCTGCCTCGGTGCTCACGAGCAGGGACTGCCGTCTTCCTCTGTGTGGCTTGTGCTGATTTCTGGCTCATGCTTGGTGCTCGCTGCTTTGTTTGATGTTCTCTTGAAGTGCCCAAATCATAAATACAAATCTTCAAGTACTTTAAAAATCCAAACTGAAGGGCTGGGGAGATGGCTTAGTAATGTGTTTGCCCTGCAAACCTGAGAAACTGAGTTCAAGTCCCAGAACACACATAAAAATGCTGAATGGGGGCTGGTGTGATGTCTTAGTAGTTAAGAGCATTTACTGCCCTACCAGAGGACTTGAGTTCGGTTCCCAGCACCCACTTCAGGTGGTTCACACACACACACAGATAAAAAATAAATGCTGGGTGTGGTGGTGCAGTGCTTACTTAGAATCCCAGTGCTAGGGAGGCAGAGACAGGAGGATCCCTGGGACTCACTAGCCAACCATCTTCATCTGATTGGTAAGTTCCAGGTCAGTGAGAGATCCTGACTCCAGGGAGGTAGATGGTGTCTTTGAGGATGATGTTCAGAGTTGACCTCTGGGCCTCATACTCACATGTATCCGCACCCATGCGTGTCAGTGTACACACACGTACGTAACCAAATTTAAGAACACTGAAAATGCTCCCAGGTCAACAAGTAGAAGACTCGGCACCGTGGGATCCCTGTTTCCCTTCAGTAGCTGCTTGCGCAGGCTTCAGGTGCCCCGGACTGCCTCTGGGCTTCCCCTTCACAAGCTGAATGGGAGGCTTAGTCTCTCTACACAGTGTCTCCTGGTTCAGTGTCACGCTGAGAGAGCCACCCACGTTGTTGCCTGTGCTTTCTGTCCTCACTGTGGTGACACATGCCATTGTGAGCATGTGCCTGACTCATCTGTTTAACTGAGCATGGACTCCATTTTGGGACAGCTCCAGATAGTACTGCTGTGAACGTCCAAGTTCATGTCTTTTGTATGCACGCATGCCTTGACATAGGGTCCCTGTCTGAGAAATGACTGCAGGTCATGGATTCCTTGCTGCGCTCTGCAGGTCCTTCCAGCGCTTGGTTAGAACGCTTGGCGATTTCACTTGCAGCAGCATGTGTGGTGTCTGGTTGCTCTGTGCCCTCATCAGTACTCAGTACTTTGGCTGTTTTTGTGGGCCTGGTAGTGTATGATTGTACTTTGATGTGTATTTTCCTGCTGAGGAGAGAAATCAGGTGTTGGATTTTAATGTTGACCATATTGCTGATAGGTTGAGAACTGTGATGGATTGCATGTAGCTCATGTCTCTGCTGTATGGGACCATCATTTGGCTATACAATGTCAGGGACTGGAGGTCCCCATGAGGTTTCCCGATGCACCAGGACTCTGGCAGAGCAGGCTGATTTGCATTCTTCTTTTCTGTTTAGAACATGAAGAAGAAGGAAGGAGTAGCTGGGACTCCCCGAGCACGACCAGCCAGTACAGGAGGGCTGAGCCTGCTTCCCCCGCCTCCAGGGGGCAAGACCTCCACCTTCATCCCTCCCTGGGGGGAGCAGTTGTCTGTGGGGGGCCCTTTGGTCCAGCCGGCAGTCGCTCCTGGTTCAGGTTAGTGCTGCAGTGACTGCGGTAGCTGTACCCGGCCCGTGGCTTTCCCTCCCACATACTCGCTTTGTGTCTGTGTTTCAGACTAAACACACTTGGGGGTCCTCTGTCTCCCTGACTTTTCTCTTTCCTCCTCAGGGCACCTGCCCTAAGCTGATAGGCAGTGACTGTGAGGTCAGCAGCATGTAAGTGCCTGGGCCTTAGTGTGTGTAGAGTGATGAGTGATGCAGACTGGTCTCTGCTCACGTGATGGGAAAGATGAGCCACAGGTGCAAAGATCAGATGAATGTATGGGACCCCAAGCTCTAGGAGCCAGCATCATCCCACCTGAGAGTGCTTTCCATAGGGACTGGGTTGTGAAGGGAGGCCACTAGGGCGAGCAGGGCAGAGATAAGAGTGTGACCAAGGCCAGATGTTTAGAAACGGATGCAGCTGCAGGGTGCCACTGGGAGCAGGATGAGCCCCGGCGATGTAGCCAAGTTCCTCAGTGCACTCTCTGGTGCGGAGAAGCTGAGAGGTGGCTCCCAGTGGGCTGTGCGAGGAGCCCTGTGAGGCCTCATGCTCGGGTGCCAGCCCTCTCCCTCCACCTCCACTGGGCTGGGTTGTCACCTGCCCATCCTTTCTGCACAGTTCTCATCAGGTTAGGGGCAGCGTCCGGACAGAAAGCCTTCTCGCTTTCCTGGTTCTTAGCGTCACTAACATTGCTTCCCCTTTCTGGCGGTCAGGACCCTGAGGCCTGTGAGAGTCCCTGGCCACGAGAGTGGCCAGAGTTGGTCAGGAAGTCCCTGCCTGGTGCCAGGAAGTCATTCTTTAGCATTGTGCCCCAGTGTGGTCACAGAGCACTCGTTTTGGCGTCACTGGGGATGGGAGCAGCGTCTGGACTCCTGGGCCACTCGTGTCTGTGCCTCGGGCCCTCCCTGGGATCCTGGCACATTTGTAGCCCCTGCTGTCTGCAGGCCACTGGACATTAGGCCTTGGAGATGTAGGAAGTACAGATGCTCCTTGACTTATGAGGGATGGAGTTACATTCAGATAAACACATGGAAGATCTTGTAACAGTGCACGAGCCCGTAAAGCAAAAATCCAGTCCACCTGTCATTAAGTTGGGACCATGTACAGCATGGAGCCCCTGCTCTCTATAGCTTCTGTCCTGATGTCCGAGACCTGCATTTAGCATGTTCACAAACAAGACAGGGTCAGATAGTGAGCCACTAGTAGCTGCCATCTCCTGACATTCCATGCTCCAGAGTTGAGTTCAAACTCTAGCTCATCATTTATGAACTCTTCAGAAAACAGCCTGCTCCCCTGTGCCTCAGTTTTCTCACTTGCTGAAAGGGATAGTAATAATGCCTCTGGTATAGGTGAAGATCAGATGAGCTAGCTGACTGCCTCACTCATATTCACTGAGTGTGCTAACCTGAGCTTACTCAATACTCATGTTGGTATTGTGCTGGGCCTGGGTTAAACATGCCATCTGTATGGCTCACTCCTCACACCAGTCCTATGAAGTAGTCACTGTTCCTGTCAACTGAGAGATGGGAAAACTGAAGCTCAGGAGATCTGCGGAGTCATGCTATTAACCCTGCCCTGACTTCCCCTGAGGCTGTAGTGATGTCAAATGAGATAATACTCCTTAAGCACTTGGCAAACTGTGAAGTGCCCCTTTGAGGACCTTAGTTTTATCTGTCTCCTAGCGTGGAGCAGATGAGAAAGCAGATTGGCAGTTGGTGGCACAGGAGAGATGTCAGAAAGACCAGAAGTAGGAGGTAGGCCTCCCCATTGAGGAGACAGGCACAAGGCCCAGTTTCTTTGTGACCTCTTCTGAAATACCCACTTGACCCCTGTCCAGCTAGGGGCTGTGCCTAGCAATATCTGGCATGAGACATTCTACCCTGTTCTGTGCATGACCACAGGCTTTTTGGGAGGGGCTCTTGTGGCTTGGGAAGAAAGTACTCTCTACTCTGAAGCCAGGGCAGGATGTGGCACATCAACACAGATTCTGGCACAGGATTAAAAACAGCTTCAGGTGTGAAGTACTCCCTGGCCTGTGACTCAGGCTCCCTGACACCTCCCTTCCTCCCTCCATAGTGTGGGGGGAGGGGGGCGGCTACTGCTTTCTCCCTCTCAAAGGGCCCAGGAGAATGGTGGTGGAAATATGACGTCTGTATTCTGTCCCTAAAACATGTTTCCTTTAGTCTTTTCAGCTGCCTGGGGTGAGACTGACCACCAGGTCTCACAGTTCAGTCCCTGAGACCATCAGAAAGAAGCCTCTCACTCCATCTCTTTCTTTTCTCTCTGCCCATAAACACCAGTAGGAGGTGCCACTGTTCCTTGGCCACAGCCCAAGCCTGCTACTGCTGCCACCACCGACGTCTGGGGCGACTTTACCAAGTCCACAGGGTGAGAAGGGCCACCCCATCGTGTAGCAAAGCTGGGGCTGCTACCCTGAGGGTCTGGAGCTGCTGTTGGGCTTGCTTCTGGTGCTGGACAACAGCTCTGGTTGGATATTTTCAGGCCAGCCCCAGGGCAGAGCACCTGCCTTAGGTGGCATATTGCCCTCTGTGTCCCTCAGCAGGCTCTTTTATGTTCCTCGCTGCCAGAGGCCACCGTCTGCTAACTTGTCTGGTCCTTACCAAATGCTGCTCTAGAATTGGGCCAAAGGTCAAGACCCAGATTCCATGCCTGGCCCATCTTCATGGGACCTCTGAGGCAAAGTGTCTCCTGAGATTTGAGACCTTCCCTTGGGGTCAAGGTGGAGAGATGATAAACTCCTATTGCGTAGGTACATATGTGGAGAAGCTCTGGGGCTGGCCAGCATGAGTTCCTTCTATCAAGGACCATAGCAAGGTGCTTTGGGGATTTGGCAGTCTGTCCTAGCTGCTCAGTTCTGCAGCATGAGAGCTGCCAGTGTGGACACCAGCAGACATGGCCTCTGCCACCAGAGCTTCATTCACCAGAGCACATGTGCCTGCTATGACCGCAGGGGCTTTATAAGAAAAATTTATATTCGTTCGAAACCACACAGGGCAGATGGGGTCCCCACATCTGCTGCTCCAGAGCCTTCAGGGACTGCCTGCTCAGAACTCTTTGTCCAGGAAAGCAGTCACTGCCTCTTCTCAGACAGCTGAGCCCTGCTTTCTCCCTGTCCTCCCTCACAGCTCACCTTCCAGCCAGTCTGAGCCAGGCACAGGCTGGGTCCAGTTTTGACCTGCACAACTTTTTCCTCACATGACTTCTGGGAAGGAGGCACCTCATCTGGGCCCACGGAAGGAAGAGAAGCACTTCCTGGCTGGCCCTGGACCATCAGCTGTCCTCTCCTCTCCCGGCTCTCCTGACAACTTGAGTACAAGAAAGCAATGAACCCATGTCACTGTCAAACTGGACTCGGGGTTCAGGTGCTGCACAGCCAGAAGACAGAAGAAGAAACACTCCTGGGTCTCCACCCCGCCTCCTCTCCTGACGTGAGGGACCCAGACCTGCCTTCCTCCATCACAGTGATCCATATTAAACAGCTCCCAAAGCACAGAACAGGTTGAGTTTGTGGGCTGGATTTGGCTCGGCCTCTTAGGTTGGCAGGTATCACAGGTTCACTGTTGAGCAGGGGGCTTTCTGCACTCTCTCCATGGTAGCCACTGTCAGGTGCCTCCCAATGGAAGGAGTCCATCCTGATTTCCAGCAGGTCTTTTGACTGCAGATTGAATGGGTCATCATCAGGGGACATGGAAGAGTTGAGCAGCTTTTGAAGATGTTAATATTCTGCTCTGCTAGTGTGCTGAGCTGCACTAACATGTTCTTGCAAAGGAGACCTGCCACAGTGAGGTTCTGTCTCACTCACTGAGTCCCAGAGAGGCAGCAGTGTGCATCTGCCTCCCCCCCGGCCCCCGGGGCTCTCCCCATCCATCAACCAGTGCAGTGCAGCCTGGCAGGCTCTAGAAGCCAGGCAGTGTTGGGGTGGGAAGGTGGAAGCATCTCGGTTGACCTGCCTACCTGCTGTTCCAGGCTACGTTCCAGGTTCATGGTGTCGCCGCCGACTTGGACTCCCCTGGGACTTATGAAATGGCTTATCCGCAGATAGCTGTTTCCTCCTCCTTTCTCCCTCCGAGACCGTGAGTGACAGGAGCAGCTCTAGCAGCTGGAGTCCACGGCTGCTGGAGTACTGGCTTATAAGAAATCATTTTCTTCTCAGTGCACCTCTGAAATGTCTTCATTGACTTAACCTTACTTCTCAGTTGAAAGGTTTCTTTTTGGAAGGCTCAAGACCGTGAACTGAAAAAGGCGCTGACCTTTCTGTGGGACCAGAGTTTTAAGATGAAAAAAATAATAAATATATTCACTTTCGTCTGCATTTGTCAGACGTCTGCATTTGTCGTCTGCATTCGTCTGCTTGGCTGCCCAACTCTCAGATGGCAGGATATCATGTTGGCCAGAGCAGAGAGATTGATCCTAAGTGACAATAATGCCTGTGAGTGTCTAGAGGAGTCACTAGTGGAGGCTGATTGTGTCGTGAAACCTCCGTGGACAAGGCTTGTCTCCCCTACATCAACCACATCTGCCCAGGTGTGAAGGGGCAGGTGCACATAGAGGCTAGGCAGAAAAGAAAATAAAGAAAAGATTGCTTCTGCCTGAGGGTTTGGACAAAAGACTGCTTTATGGCCACAGTGACTAGTGACTAGCATGGGAGAGCAAGGCCGAGCTGAGGAACCCTGCCATGGAGTGGTGGGGGGTGAGTCAGGGTCCTCACATTCGCATCTCGCTGCAGCCCAAGGGTGAATTCTCTGTAAGTGCATGGAGGCCGGAAATGAGAAGGCTTAGATTTCGAGCATCCCTTCATTAGAAGTGCTGGCTGTGGTGGTACCACCTGTAATCCCAGTACTGAGGAGATGGAGGGAGATGGAGCTCTGTAAGTTCCAGGCCAACCTGGGCTACATACTAGAGACCTGGTATCAAAAATATTCTGTAGCTGGAGAGATGACTCAGTGGTTGACACTGTGCAAAACTGTCATGGGCACACACCTTTAATCACAGCACTCGGGAGGCAGAGGCAGGTGGATCTCTGTGGGATTGAGGCCAGCATGGTTCACATAGTGAGCTCTGGGCCAGCTGGGGCTACTGGGAGACCCTATCTCAAAAACAAAAACAGCAAAAAATGTGTGCTGCTCTTGCAAAGGACCCAAATTTGGTTCACCACTCCCATGTCAAGACACTACTGCTTCTAGTTCCAGCTCCAGGAGACCCAGTGCCTCTGGCTTCCTTGGGCGTCTGCACTGTGTGTATGGACACATACATTCTGCCTGAGGTTGGCACTTGCCTTCTGGAGCCAGACCTGGGCCTTTGATGTAGGCTGTCTCTCATTGGCAGTGTGACCACTGCTCCTAAGGCTTCACTTGGATGAGGTATGGTAGAGCATTGGCAGAAGCCTACGCTAGCTGGGTGCTAAGTACTGTTCTGTAGAGTCGAGTGAAAAACCCTAAGCTGCTGGCCATAGTGATGAAGCACTGGGTTTCATGGGGGTAAAGGGGATGCTGTGTACCAGTGCCATCAGGGATCTAACCTTGAGGGACCTGGTTGCAGAGTATTATGTACCAGAGCCTTAGGAATCTAACTTTAAGGGACTTGGTAGTGGGTGTGGTTTGCTGTTCTCCATTTCCAAGTGGAATTTCCACTTCTCATCAATACAGTACTTAAGATTGCAACATCTCAGGCCTGGTGTGGTAGTGCATGCCTTTAATCCCAGTGCTTGGGAGGCAGAAGCAGGCAGATCTCTTGAGTCTGAAGCCAGCCTGGTCTGCTTAGTGAGCTTTAGACCAGCCAGAACTACACAGTGATACCCTGTTTCAAAACAAAGAAACCAAAGCTGCTGAGGAATTGTAGGCGCTTGTTGGCTCTAAGGAAACTTGTATGAGCTTTCTTGGAGAGCTCAGAGAGGGTCAGGTGGCAGAAACTGGCTTCTAACAGCCAGTGAGAAACTGCTTGCTCAGTCCAGAAGCCTGTGAAACTGAGTGCTAAGAGCCACAAAAGCTTGGAAGTGGGTCCTACCTAGGTAAGCCTTCAGAGGAGCCCAGGCCTGGCCAACACTTTGCATCCTTACAGAGGATCCAGTAGAGCTGGGTCTGTACTCTTGACCCAGAGAAACTGAGTCAGCTGTTTGTACCTGGACTGGTTAGAATTTGAGGCCTTGTGTTCTAGTTGCAGCACACACACATACACATGAAGATGGGTCACACTAGGCAAGCACTCTACAATGCACTTAGTGTTTAATGCCCTGTGTTTGATCACTGGCACTGCAAAAGCATGGTGACACAAGCTGGCAATCTCATCTCATCATGGGTTCAAGATTAACCTGGCCTGTATGAGAACCTGTCTCAAACTAAACAAAGCCAGTTGTGGTGGCACACACTTGTAATCCCGGTACTTGGGAGGCAGAAACAGGAAGATCACTCATGAGTTGAAGCCAGCCATGGCTCCATAGACCCTCTCTCAAAACACTCCAGCTACACTCCTTCCACCCTTCAAGGGCCACACAGGCAGACTCCTTGCTGCCTCCATGGAGGCTCTACGTATTTCTTGGTTTGTGGCAGTGTTAATACCAGTCTCTGCTTCTACCTTTGCATGGCCTTCTCCTGTATCTCTGAATCTTCTTTCCTTATTTGGACATTTACATTGGATTTAGGATCCATTGTGAATCTGGGATGATATGGATAACTTTGAAATCCTTAATTATATCTGCAAAGTCTGTTTCTAAACAAGTTCACACTCACTAGTACAGGGGGTTAGGACTTGAACTTATCTTTTGAGGGGGGTACTATTCAACTCTGTTATTACAGTGTCTGGAGGCATCACAATAGTGTACATACATCCCGTGGCTTACTAGATCCCTGAGGAAAGTAAATGAAAGAGCTCTTTATAGACTGGTAAGGCGTGATCACTAAGCTGTATCAAGGCAGATAGCTAGGTCTAGGAGAAAAGTATATAGAGAGCTAAGGGTGAAGCTAAGTGGTAGAGTGTGTGCTTGGCATGCACGGAAGCTGTGGATTCAATCCCTAGTACCACCAAAACAAACAATACATAACTAATACATGCTTTTTTTTGCAAAAAATCAGGGGAAACTATATACTTCAGTAAGAGACTTTGGAAACAGCACCCCACAGGTTACCTTGCAGGGTAGTAGATGTAAACTGGGCAAGGTGGCACATGCCTCTATAACCCAACTAACCCTTAGGAGGTAGAGGCAGGAGGACTGAAAGGAGGTTGAGACCAGTCTGGGGTACGTACCTGAAAAACAAGGTCAACTGTTAGACCAATACCCAAGGATAAAGCATGGTTAACATTTTAAAATTATTTTTAATTTGCATGTATAAGTGTTTTCCTTCATGTATGTAAGTGCACCCATGTTGCTCAGTGCCTGTGGAGAGCAGAAGAGGGCGTCAGAGCCCCTGGAACTGGAGTTATGCATAGTTGTTAGCCATCATGTGGGTGCTCGCAAATCAGTAGCTTTTAACTACTGAGCCATCTCTTCAGGCCCATAGTTGTCTTTAGAAAGATTTATTTTAAACAGAATAAATCTTTTTAAAGGGTGTGCACGTGTAGGCTAGAGGAGGACACTGGGTCTCCTGGAACCTGAATTCCAGCCTGTACCAGATGCCTGGCTTGTTACATGGTGCAGGCATCTGAGTTCTAGTATATGTGGTTTTGTAGCAAGTGCTCCTAACCCTTGAGCCATCTTCAGCTCAAATTCACATTTTAGTGTTATCTTTTTCTTTTTTTTGAAACTGGGTCTCATGTAGCTCAGGCTGGCCTTAAAGGGTGACTTTGAACTTCTGATTCTCTTGCCTCCCACCTCCCAGTGCTGAGGTCACGGGTGTGTGCCACCATGCCCAGTAATGCTGGGTCACCTTTTACTTACTATTGTGACATATAAAAAATATAGAGGCATTTCTTAGTCCTCCCTCAGCTATAAGGAATTATCTTCTCAGTAAACTTTGCATGCTTGCCTTTAAAAAGGAAGAAAATACAGGGCTGGGCAGATGACTTAGTGGGTAAGAGCAGTTGCTGTGCAAGTTTGAGGACCTGAGTTAAAATCTCTGGAACCCATGTAGAGAAATAGGGGTGGTGGGGCTCAGTGGTGAAGAGCACCAGCTGCTGTTTTAGAACAGCACCCATATAGTGGCTAACAACCATCTGTAACCCCAGTTACGGGGATCCAGCACCCTTTTCTGGCTGTTGCAGGCATTGCATAACACAGATGCACTTACATAAGCAGGCAGAACACTCATACACATAAAAATGTGCCCCCCAATGTGGGGCCAGTGTTCGTTGCAATAAGGTATTGAGCAAAGCCCAGCAACCCCGGAGACCCTGAAGGGACAGCAGGTGTCTGGCCTGCTCTGCCTGATGTGTGATAACCTGGCCCCAGGAATTCACTATAGATATGAATCTTCCTTTCCCCCATCCCAGACCAGGTTTTTGGGTTTCGTTTCCCCATTCCTAAAGTTCCACAAGCTTCCCACCTTTAATCCCTTAACCCCACCTCTAACCTTCCCAATGCCAAAATGCCTTCTTATAAAAACTCCTGTCTTGGTCCCAATAAACGATCTGCCCACCGACGCAGTTTCCCGGGTGTCATTTCCCGTCGCACTCTGAGCCATTCTGAGGACCTGTTTTACTCTCCGTTCTCTGGGACTGCCGGTGCGCAACGGCTGTCTCTGGAGAAGGAGCCCCACAGCTGGCGCCCGAACAGGGACCCTCCAGAAACGCGCTGAAGAAGGTGAGTGCTCCCCACGAGGGACATCGGCTACTGCCCCGCCATCCCATTCTGAGGACTGGCAAAGGTTTCTTTCTTTTTCTTCGGTCTGAGCCTTCGCGAGGGACTGGTTACGGCGAAGGGCAATTGAAGCTTTCTGACCAGGGCCACTCTCTGGTGTTAGCTGAAGGCCCAACGTCCTCTGATCAGACCCCGACTGCCTGACTGGGTGTTGGCAACGACCACCTGTCTAACTCTCTCCGATTAAAACCTGGTAACGCAACAGCCAGTTAAAAACTCTTAGAGTGGCTGCCAGTCTCTTAAATTTGCGGCAAGGCCTGCGTGTGTATACTGGACTGAATCCCCCAGGCCCCTTCCACGGACCTGGGAACGTTCTTCCTGTATTGCACGCTTCTCTTCTTTTCTGTCATGGGAAATTCACCCTCCCACCAAAAGGATTCCCAAATTCGTGGACTTCGGGCTCTGCTCCGGTCCCGGGGTGTTAGACTATCACATAAAGATGCCCTGATCTTTTGGGAGGAAGCCTTACAAGTAGCTCCCTGGCTCAAGTCCGCAGACCCCTATGACCCGGAGGTCTGGACTCGCGTGGCTTATCTTGCCCGCCAGAGGGAAGCCCAAGAGGGAAGCCCAAGAGGGATCCCCTCCCTCCCTTTCCTTCCTGCCTGTTATTGCTGCTGTTAGACAGTGCGTCAGGCCTTCTGTGCAGCCCGCAGAAGCTCCTAACCAAAAAGACATCTCTGATGAGGAAGACCCAGCCGACTGTCCGGTAGCAGATCTGGCTGCTCTGGAGCGTGCCATAGAACTTGTCAGGCAAAACATGTCCCCTAAAAACCCCCATCCTATGTCCCTTTACCCTCCCCTTCCCTCGTATGAACACACGGCCCTCAGCCATGAGCCATCGGCTCCTGTTAGCTCATCGGGATGTCACAAACCTGAACCACCCGCAACTCCTCCTCCTCCTCCTCCTCCCCTTTCCCATTCCTCTACACCTACAGGCCTGCTTTGTGCAGCTAGGGACTCCCCTATTTCTGCCTTCCCAGTCAACCTTCAGGTGACTCGTAATCGTCCCCTGGGCTGGTATCCCTTTCCGGCCAGTGACCTCAAAGAACTACGACAGGCTGTTCGTGAGGATGGCATTCATGCCCCCTGGACAAAATCCATCCTCCAATCCTTAAATCATGCTCTGATAACCCCTCAAGATTGGCGGGACATCTGCCGATCCTCTCTCCCTAGTTCTCTCTTTTTACAATGGGAGGCTCTCTACAGAGATGAATGCCTCCAACAGGCAAGGAGAAATAATTCCCAGAACCAGGGTCAGAATACTCCCCCCATTACCTGGACCTATGATGCCCTTTTCGGGCAAGGTGATTTTGCCACAGGAGTCCAACAGGCACCCCTGCCAGCAGGATATTTTGACCAAGTACGTCTCTGTGCTCTTCAAGCCTGGGACCGTATGACATCCCCCTCTACATCAGAGGAAGGAGGCCTCTCTTTGTTACATTTAAGGCAAGGACCTGAAGAGGCACTGACTGACTTCATTCTCAGAACTCGTGCTAGTTTAGAAAGAAAAATTTCTGACCCAACAGCCAGGGGCCTCCTACTTAATACTATTATTTGGGAAGGGATGACCCCTGAACACCGTCAAGCTTGCCAAGGTCTTAAAAATGAGCACTTTGACAAATGGATTGTGGCCACGCAGGACATTGGTACACACTCCCATAAAGCTGCTGCAATAGCCCAGGCTTTTGTAACCACTACACTACACAAAGGGAAATGTTTCAAATGCGGTGAAACAGGTCACTGGAAAAATGAATGCTCTAAAAACTCCTCTAAAAAAAGGAGTACACTGCCCCAGACTGTTTGCCCCAGATGCAGGAAGGGCTACCATTGGAAAAAGGATTGCCGTTCCAAATATGACAAGGACGGCTGCCCAATAGAGCCTTTAAACTCCCCTCGGGGCACCCCTCAGCCCCGCCAATAAGAGGGGACATCCATCAAGCTCTTTGGGTCACTAGCATCGTGGAAAATTCCCACCCTAAACTCCTTATAAAAATTGATAATAAGCCCTTTAAATGTTTAATTGACACCGGAGCTGACAAAACTATACTAAAACAATCAGAAATTCCCCTCCATTGGAAACTACTCCCTGGGCCACAACTAATGGGAGTAGGGGGGTCTTCCCCAGCTTTTATCACCAAAGAACCCTATAGATGGGAGGACCCCGATGGCACCTTTGGCACTATTAGGCCTTTAGTCGCTGATGTGACCACTAACCTTTTGGGCAGAGATATCTTAGAGGACCTTAATGTGGTCCTGGCCACCAGCCCAGAAGCAGGCCACCTTCAGGCTAATAAAATTACAAAAAGACTAACTAAACAAAACCCCCAATTCTAACGGCCACTGTTGATTACTGTACTCCTCCCCTGGACTGGACCTCTTTAGAACCAGTCTGGGTTGAACAGTGGCCTCTTAATGAGGAGAAACTACAAATCCTTAATCAGCTTATCCAAGAACAGCTTAACCTACAACACATCCGGCCATCCAGAAGCCCCTGGAATACCCCAATTTTTGTTATACGAAAAAAGTCAGGGGGATGGCGTTTACTACATGACCTGAGGGCTACAAACAAAACCATGCAGGTGTGGGGATCCCCACAGAGAGGACTCCCTCTTGCTTCTGCCATCCCCTCTAATACCCCACTCCTAGCTTTAGATATAAAAGATTGTTTTTTCTCCATTCCCCTCCATCCCAATGATTGCCAACGCTTTGCCTTCTCTATCCCAAAGCTCAATAATTCTGGCCCTGCCAATAGATACGAATGGTGTGTCCTGCCCCAAGGCATGGCCAACAGCCCGACCATATGTCAGGAAGCAGTTTCAGCAGCTCTGGCCCCTTTTTTAGAAAAAGGACTCCATATCTACCATTATATGGATGACCTCCTTGTTTGGAAAAGCCAAAACACCTCGCTGCCTATTTTGCGAGATCAAATTGTATCTACTCTCGAAGCTAAAGGTTTCAAAATTGCCCCTGATAAGATACAGGCCATTCCTCCCATTACTTTTTTAGGCACGGACATTTCTCTGACCACTGTCCGACCCCATAAGCCTACTCTAACCCTCCCTCAACCCCTTACTCTAAACTCCTTACAAAGTTTTTTAGGAAATCTCAACTGGCTAAGACCCTGGCTCCCTATATCTACCAGTCAACTACAACCCCTGTTTGAACTCCTTAAGGGCAGCAAAGACCCCTCCTCCCGAAGAAAATTGACCACTGCAGCCAAAGAAACTTTAAAAATAATTAACGCCCACCTACAATCAGTTTCACTGGCTAGATATGATCCCCAGTCACCAGTCCAATTTCTTCTCTTTAATTCCTCCCCCACTGTAGTCGGTGCTATTTTTCAGCCCCAGGGAGTCATTGAATGGCTGCACACCCCTGTCGGAGGAGCACCACGAGTCCTTACAGAAATTGATGCAGTAGCTTCCATGATCAGGCAAGGCAGGGACCGCACCCTACAAATCTTAGGGAAAGAGCCCGATATTCTGGTCACGCCATTCTCCCTTACGGACATACAATGGCTCATGAGGAATCATTCCTCATTCGCCTTTAGCCTCCTTAATTTTTCTGGCCAAATTGACAATCACTATCCAAAGGACAAATGGATCTCTGCCATACCTCTTCTCCCCTGGCTACCCCCCCGACTCTTCTACCGTGCTCCCATCCCTGGAGCCCCCACAGCCTTCACCGATGGAGGCTGTAAGGGGGCGGCTGCAATTATTGTTCAGCCTGGAGATAAACTCCCCATTACCTATTTTCAAGCCCTTCCAGACCGTTCGCCACATTTCAAAGAATTATTTGCTGTCTACCTAGTACTCAAAAATGAAGATGGCCCCCTTAATCTCTACTCTGACAGTGTTTACACTGTCAACCTCCTACCCTGGCTTAGTCGCTCTCTGATTAAATTGGATGGCAACCCCCTATCCCCACTCTTCATCAAAATTTCTAACCTCCTCCAAGCCAGGAAGGCCCCCCTATTTGTGCAACATATCCGCTCTCATACTGATCTCCCAGGCCCTTTAACTCAAGGCAATGCCCTGGCCGATCACCTTGCCTCTACCGGAGCCCTCCCTGTTGAGGTCTCCCCAGCCATTCTGTCTGATGCCCAACTCTTACATCAAAACATCCGTGTCAACCTCAAAGGGTTACATGCAAAATTTCCTAACGTCCCCTTGGCACACCTTCGTCGCATCATTAGAACATGCTCATCGTGTGCCTCCCTTACTACCACCCCTGCCATTCAGCACATGGGGACCAACCCTAGAGGACTTACAGCCAATGCACTCTGGCAGACTGATGTCACCCATATTCCTCAATTTGGGCAACAAAAATATGTCTTTGTTACTATTGATACCTTTTCCCATTTTATATGGGCTTCTGCTCAGACACATGAGAACTCAAAGAAGCTCATTAACCATATGCTATCTTCCTTTGCCATCATGGGTATACCCCAACAACTTAAAACTGATAATGGTCCTGCCTTCACCAGCTCAGCCTTTAAAAACTTTTGCAATACTTGGAAAATTAGACACCATACTGGCATCCCCTACAACCCCCATGGGCAAGGGATAATTGAAGGGGCACACCAGACCTTAAAAAATCAATTACAAAAACAAAGTCAACCCAATTACCCCCCATCAATACAGCTCGTCTTGGCCCTAACTACCCTTAATGTCTTTAATATCTATAAATCCTCTCAAGCTCCACCTATAGTCCTACACTGGTCTAGACCCCCAGCCATACCCCCTATCCTAGTAAAATGGAAGGACCCATTAGATGAGACCTGGAAGGGGCCAGACCCCCTCCTCACAACAGGGAGGGGCTTTGCTTGTGTTTTTCCCCAGGACCAACCGCGGCCTATCTGGATTCCAGCCAGAAATGTCCGACACCTCCCCGCCGATCAAAAAGATGGCCCGCATGTCCCTGGAGGAAACAACACGTCGAAGACGGAGGAGACGACACCGTCGTAACCACAATATCACCTGGCAGGATCTACACTGCCTGGTGACCCAAGCACAGGCAACTTGCCCACCTAATGCCTCCCTCTCTGCCATCCTCCTGGCTGCCATAGTTATTTTACATGCTAACTCTGCTTCTGCCCAACAGGCATTTCTCTGGAGATTCTCTGTCAGAGAAACTTTTGAGAGAACCAACACAGTTATTGGAACAGGTGACTGTTCCCCACGAGGATGCCAAACAGCCTTGGAAATTCCCATTAAGCCCCAATCTGTCTCTGTGACCCCTGCCTCATTTGCCTGCTTCCCTTATAGGAACCGTGGGGACTGTCCGACTGACACACCCACCTATGGGGGATGCCGAAGGTGGTCATGTGTGATTGAATTTTCTACCTCTAAAGGGAGCATATACCAAAACATAGGGGGTGAACTGCGAATTAAAATAAAAGACCCCTGGGATGAGAGATGGAGGGTGGGAGTACATGGCAAACTTTACCATAACGGGTATTCTTCCTGCCCTACAGCTGACATCTCCATTTCCCGGTCTCTGGTTCCTGCACCCTCTTCTGAACAAGTTAAATCACGCATTCTTTCGCAGGAGAACAACCTTCGCAATTCTACCCGCGCCCCCTTTACTTGGATACAGTATATTCAATATGCAACTAACCTCCTCCGGCTCTCCTCTCACCCCGACATATCCCAGTGCTTCCTATGTGCCTCCCTGTCTAGGCCCCTACTCGCTGCTGTCCCTGTTAACGTCTCTGTCTTCACTACAGACACCACTCTGGAATCTTCATGCCCGCCACTGCGAAACATTCCCCTTTATTCCTCCTTAAATCCCCCAGTATGCCTGGCCCCCAGCTCCGCTACCCCTTCCTCGCGTTGCCTCCTCAACATCACCGTCTCCACCAGTCTTTGTGCCTCCCCTCCTGTGCTCTTCTGGTGTGGGGGGACCATCCTCCCCTGCATCAATACCACCCTTTCCTCTTATTGCATTCCCGTTGCAGTCACACCTCAGCTGCTGCTGTTCGAAAAGGAGGAAGCAATGTCAAAAATGACAACTCGCAGGCCCAAACGAGAAATCCTTATCCCCCTTTTAATCGGACTTGGCCTCACCATCTCAACAGGTTCAGCAGGATTAGCCGGTGGTGCCCTTTACCAAGCCCACCTCATGGAAGCGGACTTTCAAGGTCGCCTAGAACAGGCCATCAGCAGCACCACTGACAGTCTAGAGGCCCTACAAAGACAGATCACGTCGCTGGCAGAGGTGGTTCTCCAAAACCGCGACCTCATTACAACTGAACATGGGGGGACCTGCATGTTGCTAAAAGAGGAATGTTGTTTCTATGTCAATGACTCAGGGGTGGTGGAAACAAATGTAAAAAACCTACTAAAGTTAAAAAAGGAACTCTCCCTTCTATCCCCAAACCCCACAGAAACCCCCTGGTACAGTAGTCCTGTCATAACCTGGCTACTCCCTCTCCTCGGCCCCTTGCTAGCTATTTGTGCCCTCCTTCTCCTTGCCCCTTGCCTTATCCAGTTTCTTCAAGGACGCCTAAAAGCATTAGTCAACGTAGCTACCCAAAGAGTCCTGATAAAATATCAAACTATTCCTAAATCTCACGACTATGATGATACCTCCCCCCTATAAAGAAAAACAAAGGGGGAGATGTGGGGCCAGTGTTCGTTGCAATAAGGTATTGAGCAAAGCCCAGCAACCCCGGAGACCCTGAAGGGACGGCAGGTGTCTGGCCTGCTCTGCCTGATGTGTGATAACCTGGCCCCAGGAATTCACTATAGATATGAATCTTCCTTTCCCCCATCCCAGACCAGGTTTTTGGGTTTCGTTTCCCCATTCCTAAAGTTCCACAAGCTTCCCACCTTTAATCCCTTAACCCCACCTCTAACCTTCCCAATGCCAAAATGCCTTCTTATAAAAACTCCTGTCTTGGTCCCAATAAACGATCTGCCCACCGACGCAGTTTCCCGGGTGTCATTTCCCGTCGCACTCTGAGCCATTCTGAGGACTTGTTTTACTCTCCGTTCTCTGGGACCGCCGGTGCGCAACGGCTGTCTCTGGAGAAGGAGCCCCACACCCCAACGTGCACCTGTAACACCAGGACTGTGGGGGAGCAGATGCTGGAGCTTGCTGACTGCCAGCCTAGCAGCAGGCTCAATGAGAGACCTTGTCTCAAAGGAGCAAAATGGAGAGTGACAGAGCAGGACACCGAACATCTTCCTGTGACCTCTGTGCACATGCACACGGGCACATATAAGTGCATCTACACCACAGAAATACACAAAATATGGACATGAGTTATTCTTTTTTTATAAGTATAGGCACATGCTACATTACTGCTCTACAACCTTTCACCTAATGTGCCGGAGCCCACCGGCAGAATCGAACAGTTCCTGAAGAGGGGAGTGAGGATTAAGAAATGAGAGAAAGGATAGAATCGGGAGCGCTGTCAGTCAGTACCGAAGCAGCCTCGACTTTATTAAGTCAGACTGTTTATACTCTTACTGTGAAATGAGGAACAAAACAAGTAAAAAGTTCAACACAAAAACAATGTTAATACAGACACAAGCAAAACAACTTAAGCCAATCACATCTTCCTTGGGCCTAAGATAAACTTCCCCTCAGGTGTAAATTATTTGCATAGCAAAACATCCTGCTCCCACAGCACTTTTGTGCACAACAAGATTGACCTCTGCCTAATCCCAGACGAGATCATAGTTCAAGGCAGGCAAATGGCTCCTGACACTAATGTAACCATTTCTGTACTCAAGATTTCTTTTTAAAGATTTATCTTATGTGTATGTGTCTGAATGAGTATATTTAGGTGCCCATGGAGGCCAGTAGAGGGAGTTGGATCCTCCTGGAACTGGAGTTACAGGTGGTTGTGAGCTGCTCAACTTGGGTGTTGGGAATTGAACTTGGCTCCTCTGGAAGAGTGGGAAGACCTCTTAACTGCTGAGCCATCTCTCCAACTCTATTCTATAGTTATATAATGGTCTGTAACTCTTGGAGTTGTGTCAGAATATTCCAATGTGTGAATATCCCATGATTTATTATGTAAGTACACTACTGGCCAGTAAAGGTCAGGTATTGTAGAAAGGCTTTGCAACAGCTTCAGGTACCCAGCAAGTCTATTGAACTCGAAGGTCCACCCTCTAAGCCTCCCGGTTAATGTGGTTTTGCTGATGTAGACAGAGTCCATCCTAGCCTAGCAGCCCCACTGGCTGAGCACTGGGCCTTAGCAATATGGGGGTGTTAACTCCAGTCACCTGTTTCCTTGTTACCAGAGTTACAGGTTTTGAGCCCTCTGCAGTGAGCAGGTGAGGTACCTACCTAACAACTCCTTTTTGGTGACTACTCCTGGGGTCACTGGGATGGACACTACCTAGTTAGGGAACAGGGTGACTGGTGATGGACAGCACTGGAGATTCAATCCCCTGCAGCACAGCAGGGAATTGGTGTTCAAAGGGAGGGGAACTAAAGGCTTCCCCTGCATAGCTATATGCCTCTCTGCTGGGGCCTCCTGGGTCAAAGGGAGACGCTGTCCCCCTGAAAATTTTCAGGGAGGCCACATGGTACAGGAAAGAGCATGGGACTGGAAGCAGCTGAATCTGCCGTATGTGTCCTTGGGCCAGTGACTGCACCCTCTCTGAACCTCAGTGTCCTCTTCTATAACATGGATAGTCCTAGAAACTGCTTCCCAGGCAGTCCTACTTCACAGGACTGAGGATAGAATAGAACACATAAGCTGAAGCAGCCAGTATACTGTGGTTTGCAGCCACTGTAGGCTGCTGGCAAGGCCCAGGTACTGGTAACCACAGAAACCAAGATGGGCAGGTTCCAGCAATAGCCAGGCCTCCTGGAGGAAGGAACAAGAGGAACACACCTCATTCCAGACTTAGGGATTGACTCTATTCTCCCCTGACCAATAGCTTTTGCCCTGGTCAGAGGAGTTTTGCCTTCCCCAGTGGACACGGTGACAGCCTCTGATGCAGATCCAAAGAAGCTGAAAGCACGTTACCGTGGAAAAAGATGAAACTCCCACTCTTCCGTGCCCCACACCTGAGACGCAAAACCTGCTGGCTTTTCTATTTCCCAAATGAAAAACCATAAAGGTAAAGATGCTTTCCCTTTTCTTTCCTTTTGGTCTTTTTGAGACAGGGTCTCCTTTTAGCCCCAGCTGGCCTGGAACTCACTATGTCACTATGTAGATCAGATTGGCCTGGAACTCACAGAGATCCACCTGCCTCTGCCTCCCGAGTGCTGGGGCTAAAGGGGTGCGCCACCACGCTGGTCATAAAGATGCTATTTCAAGCCAAGCATCCTACCCTTCAAGAGTCAGACAGACCTGCCTCCCTCTTTGAAAATGATTTCATGCAGTGCCTTAAAAAACAGGAGGTGTGGCCAAATAAGGGGGTGGAACAAAGGTAGTTACTAAAGAAATAAACAGGGGACCTGAACACTGCTGTTTAGTCTAGCAGACCTGGGTTCACTCTTGATCCATTCCATTTGGGAGAAACAGATGAGCTTGTGGGACGAGATGGCAGCAATCGGGTCACCACCGTTTTACAGGGCGAACAAGTCGGGGCCAGAGTGCTTATCCAGATCGCACCACACCGCAATCAGGAAACTTGGGTCTCCCCCAGGGGTTGGATCATCAAAGCCTGGGCACTGTTTGGTGGTCTGACTGGCAGGAGCGCCACCTCCTACGCCCAGCGCTTGTCTGGTTGGGGGGATGGGCCGCTACGTTCCGCCAGAATTCAGAGACTTCCCTCCGGTAGGCAGTGGGACTCTGCAGCTGTGTCTAGTGGCGCTTCTGCGCTGCCACGTGGCAGCGGCGATGGCCGATACCCGGCCCGTCCTGTGCGAGGAGCTGACGGCCTGAGCGCGGGGCGGTCCAGCACAGTACAGACGGCCGGTAGCCAGGACCAGGTCCCCGGAAGCGCGCGCAGCACTCCAGACTCCGCTCCTCCGCGGAGCGCCTTTCTCCTCCACGCGGCGCTCGCTCCGCCCCGGCCCCGCCTCCTCGCCCCGGCCCCGCCTCCTCACCCCGGCCCCGCCTCCTCACCCCGGCCCCGCCTCCTCACCCCGGCCCCGCCTCCTCACCCCGGCCCCGCCTCCTCACCCCGGCCCCGCCTCCTCACCCCGGCCCCGTCTCAGAGGAGCCCCGCCTCCTCGCTCCGGCCCCGCCCCCAGCCGGGCGCCTGGGTCCCACCCCTCGGCGTTGGCCACGCCCCTCAGCTCGGCCCGCGGGGCCTGGTCGGCGGTGGCGCGCGAAGGTAGGAGCGGGCCGCGCGCGTGCGCGGCGCGGGGCGGGGACGGGGCGGGCGCGCCGGGCGGAGGAGGCCGCGCGCGGGGCGGGGGTGGCGCCAGGGGGCGAGTTGGAGTCGCGTGGGTGTCTGGGGGTCTCCGGGGCGACCGGGCTGTCTGGATCGGGCCCGGCGGGAAGCGAACGCGCCCGCGCACGGCCAGCGGGAGAGGAGAGGCGCACGGCCGCTGGGCTGCAGGGCCTGGGGCTTGGGGGTCCCCTCTCCTCCAGCTCCCCTCCTCGCCTCAGTGGATGCAGCCCTCGTGAAAGCTCTTCCTGAGGGTCTCAAGGAACCGCGCGCCACTGCCCGCCACTTCCCGAGTGCTGGGCCCAGACCCTTTGTCGTCCCGGTGGGATGTGCTGCAGCCGAGCCCGTGCGAAAGGGTCTCCAATGTACAGACGAGCAAACTAAGGCCCAACACGGGCACTGTGCTGACCAGAATGGCAAGGCCGCAAGAACCTGTGCGAGGATTGGGCCTCTACCCCGAGGGGTCCCTAGAATGGAGCCAAAGGACCCTGTGCCCACCAGCCGCCGTCTCAGGAGTTTTGAGCGACCTGACCATCCTTAGGTTTTGTGCAAACCCAAGTCTGAAGGAACGTCTGTTCCACCCCTACCCGCCATCCGCTGCCCAGCCCCCCTGGGGACCAGGCTTGTCTGGGGAAGTTAGGATACTGGAGGAGGTGGCCAGGAAGTGCAGGCTGTCTACTTCACATTTCCTTTTTTCTTGGCTGAGCCCGCAGCAGGGTCAGATAAGTAGCTCCAGAGAAGCAGAGGCTAAGGTGGATGGGAAGGGACACCCCTGGCATATTTGGGGGGAGGATGTTCCTACACACACATTCCCATTATTTTCCACCTCTCCCCAGGCTATCAAATGAGGACTGAGTGGGCCTTCAGAGGACAGGCACCCCTAATCCCACTGTGTGCGAGTGGGTGTGTGTGTAGGGGTGTTGCCCGCCTTGGACCCCTGAAACACAGGTGCTGAACTGATGTCCTCCTGTGATACCGGACTATGTGGCTTCATCCATGACTGACACTTGCCTTGTGCAGCCCCAACTAAAGTCAAGAGGATTGCCTTTTTTTTTTCTATTGTAATTTCCTGTTCAGAAAGCCTTTCAGATTGCATTTTTAATTTTGGATATTTGCATATCATAATAAGTTATCTCTGAGGCAGGACGTAAGTCTGAACAAAGACATTTATGTAAATTATCCACAGATCATGCAGGTAACTACATTTTTGTTGTGCTGTGATTTGACTGTGACTTGTCACATGAAGTTAGTTGTGGACTTGTAGCATCATGCTTCAAAAAGTTGTGGATTTTGAAAGTATTTTCCATTTTCAGATTAGGAATGTTCAGCCTGTATTATTGCTAGACCCACTATTCATTCATTGATTTACTCAGCAACTGTAGGACTTTGGGCCCTTAGGCACTGTGGAGGTAGTAATGAACAAAGCTAACTTGGCTCCTGTCATGAGAAGAGATAGAGTGTAAGCAGTGACCACCTCCACGGGGAGGTCAGAGTTAGCTCTCAGAAGGTGATACTTTTCGGCCAGGATCTGATTGACAGGCGCAGTTGATCTTGTACAAGGAAGGAGACAAAAGGGCAGCAAAGGCTGAGGTGGGAGCATGTGTGGTATGTTTGAAGGCTCAAGAAGGCCGGTGGCTGGAGCAGAGTGGTGCAGAAGGAGTTGAGGAAGGACAGGTGGGTTAGGAGCAGATCCAGCAGCCCTTGTAGGCTGCAGCAAAACCGTGAGCTTTATTTTAGTTATGATAGTAGCGGACGGGAGCTTTGAGCAGAGAGATGTGATCTCATGGAATGAGAGTAGAGTGGAGTTAGGACTTGGAGGGGAAGCGGGAGACCCTGGGGAGTCCATGTGAAGCTGGCAGTGGCTTATAGAATAGATTGCTGACGCTTGGGTGTGCCCGGCACTCAGTGAGGACTACACAATGGCACTTGTTGCTGTTATTGTTCAAAACTTTGAAACTAAAAGGTGGGGAGTGTAATTCAGTTGGTAGAATACTTGCTGTGAATGCACAAAGCCTTGGATTCAAGTCCCAGTACCCCATAAATTGGGTGGTGGTGCACACCTGTAGCCCCAGCATTAGGAAAGTAGAGGTAGGAGGATCAGTAGTTCAAGATCATTCTCTGCTACATAGTGAGTTCAAAGCCAGCCTAGGAAACCAATTAAGACAAATCAAAACAACTTTGAAACCAGATGGACCTGGATCTCAACTGTGGCTTCAACTTATCATAGCCGGTTAGTTTAAGCAAATTATTCAATAAGTCATATGTTGCCATCCGTGAAGTGGGTAGAATGGTACCAGCTGATGAGGCTCTCAGCAAGGCCAGGATAGATAAAGTACCAATGTCGCCTCTTGGGCACAGCACTGGGCTCATGGTTGAGTTGGTTCAATATTTTTGTCCTGATTTCTGGTCAGCAGAGAAAGATGAGGGGTTATCGGGAAGAAAAGCTGATACGTCTACAACTTCTGAGTAATTCGGAGAGACTTTTTGATGAGATGTGATCTCAGGTTTGGAGGTCTGGCAAGGCTGGGGAAGGGTAGTGCAGTGGATCTGTTCATTCTCCTAAACAATGGCTGAGGGTTAGGAGTCAGGCACAAGGTCTAGAGTGGGCACTGGGGAGCCAGTGGTGCTAGTGAAGTAAGGACAGCGGCACGTACCCCACACGTGTTCCTGACTAGCTGCAGGTGTAATGGAGGTAACAGGAGCTACGAGATCATGTAACTTAAACCTTGGCGGCTAGTGCAGTCGAGATTGACGCGCCACGTCCTTTTGGGTTTTTGTCCGATGACTTTTTATGGAGTGACCCAGGAGCCCAGAGCCTTCTGTCTCGTGGTTCTGACATCCTTTGGGATTCTGGAATTACTTACTGCAGCTGATGGGCTGGGAAGGAGAGAAACAGTCTCTCTTGGGAAGGCTTTAAAGGTTACTCTAAGTTGGCACATTCTCTCTTCTGTTGGGTGGAACATGACCTTATCTGACTGCATGGGAATCTGGCTTCCCACCTAAAGGGAACTGACATGTTTTTGGTGAATCCACTGCAGTTTCTGCCTTACCATATCCAGATGCACAGCTGTGCACCTGATTTCACTCTCCTGATAGAAACAGGCGTCATTAGCATCCCATTCTATAGAAGAAACAGGCTCAGAGAGACAAAGTCCCTGGTACAGGGTGACACGGTCTATGAACAGGCCTGACCAAGATTAGTCAAGGTAGTCACACATGTGAGCGTTTATTTGTTGTTCTCATATAGAGTACACAAGACTGGGAGTTCAGCATCAGGTGACTACATCTGGCAAGGATGTCCTCATACATCGTAATGTTTTGGGGAAATGGAAGGCAAGCTGACCGCAGAGCCAGAGGGCTGGGCTTGAACTCAACAACCCAGTTTTTTTGTTTTTGGCTTATGTGTGTGGTGTGCGTTTATGTTCACATGTGTATGCACACATGTGCAGGACAGGGGTTGATGCCAGGTATCTTCCTCAATTGACTTTCACTTTATATATCAAGGCTGTGTCTCTCCCTGAACCTAGAGCTCAGCAGTTCAGTTTATCTAGCCAGTGATCCCATCTTACTTCCTGAGTGCTGGGATTACAGGTGGGCTGACACACTGTCTGGCATTTATGTAGGTGCTGGGGATCAGTACTCCAGTCCTCAGGCTTTTCTGGTATTTTGCCCACTGAATCATTTTGCTTGGTGTAGCCCAGGATGGCTGCAAACTCAGGATTCTCTTGCCTCCATTTGCAAGTGCTACCATGTCTGGCTTCAACCCCCTCTTGTGATAAATAACCCGCTAACTTGAGAAAGGCATTAACCCTTCTGACCTCATCCCCTTTTAAAAGTCCCCTGGCCTCCTACTTCTTATTCTGGCGACCAGATTTTAACATGAGTTTGGGAAAGGACAAACCAAACAGAACCAATGCAGGTGAAGCTATAGCAACCAGATTCCTGTGAGGGATTTGGCCAGCCTCCCACCTCCCTTCCTAAGCAGCAGATACCACAGAAACACACAGCAACAGCTTTTATCCACATACTATCTCAGGACCCACAGAACCTGGCAGGACTCCTGGGGAGAATCTAAGGTAGAGCCTGGGGTTGGTCTCCCTCCGTGTCCTGAGTCTAGCATTCTGCCCTCTGCCTCCCATCCCTTACCTTAGAGCACTGGTTTGTGTGGCAGAGAGTAATTCGGTTCTATTTGTCAAGCACATCTAGGGTCCCATCTCTGAGCGGGGCATGGGTGTGGTAGCCTGGAGAAATTGTGGAGGCTCTCTGGAGGTGGGGGCCTCCAAGTCTTGCTGTGGCAGTTCTCTGCCCATTGGGTTTGCTTTGTCTAAACCTGGCTTGCTTGCTGCAGCAACTTGGTGGCACTTAACCTTCTTGGCCTCGTGTGCCCTGTCTCCTGCTTTTCCTCTTGCAGCTCACAGTCCTTAGTTGGGAAGGAGGGGCCCAATCTGGACTGAGGTGCATTATGCAGAACCTCCTGGACACAGTGGTAGAGGCTTGGGGAGCAAGAGGCCCTGCCTGGCCCTTCAGGCACCTTTGGGAAAAGGCTGCTTGGCCTAAAGTGACGAGCTTCTGGCTTACACTCCACAGTGTGTTGCCTAGAGTAGATGAGATCCCAGCCCCTCTGGGCCTTGTTTTGTTTATCTGGAAATGGGCTGAAGGGATTTGATGAGGTCAAATGGACAGGCCTCCTAGAACAGAGGGACCCTGGCGAGTGGGAGCCGGCCGGTGGTGCTAATGGAGAGACCATGAACTAGTCCCTCCCTGCTCTGTGTGTGTGTGTGTCTGTGTGTGTTTCTCAACTCCTTTCAACTCATTTTAATCTCCATAATAATCCTTTTCTAAGTTTACAGACAGGAAACTGAGGCCCAGAGAAATAACTTTGTCCAATATCATACTGCTCACATGTGGCAGGCCAGCAACTCCAGGTCCTAACCGCTGTGCCACACAGCCTCCTGGCTGCAGAGAGGCTGTGGTGGGATTGTGGCCCCAGGACACTGGGGTGCAGGACCTGTGCGTGCTCAGTTTTCATCTGAATGAAATCACTCATCATCCACTGTGTGAACTGGGTACTCTGTCATGCTGTGGGAGGCCATCCATTTATTTAGTTTTGTGCCCAGCAGTGTCTTACACAGGAGGACATAGGGGGTACACAGCCAGTGGGGGTGGTTCTGGAGGGGACTCACTGCCTGTCTGGTCTGAGCTGCTGTGTCCTTTGCCTAGCACCTGTTGTGCACTAGCGTCTGCCCAGAATGCTGGAATTCATTCCAGGCAAACCATGTGAGCTGTTCGTTCCGGGTCAGGAAAGATGCTCCTGCAGGCTGGGGACTCTGGCCTTTCCTGCCTCTGGCCACCGCCTCCACCGGCTGGTCTTGGAAGGCTCCAGAACCCAGCAGCTTGGGGTGGGTGGAGGAGGTTTGGGGGTCCTGACCTCTTTTTCCGCCCCTCCCTTACTCCCTTCTCTCCATGCTGGGGGAGCTCAGGGTTTTTCCCTGTCCGTCCTTGCCACCCCCTCACTCTGCTTCCTTCTGTTCTCCAATCTCCTTTCTCATCCTAATCCCTCCCCGCCCCTTGTGTGGTCACGTGGGGCACTGCAGGATTTACACTTAATCATCTGGGTGCTGGCCTGGTATTAGGATGTGCCCTGAGCTGATCTTGATGCCCTAGAGGGGGAGACTGTGGAGTACCCACAGATTTCCCTCCTTCCCCGTGAACTTGGAACTGGCGGGGTCGCTGCAGGCCCAGCTGGCACTGGAAACTGTGATCCAGGTGGGTCGTTGGGGGCTTCAGCCATCCATCCAGGGCAGGGCAGTGGGCCCAGTAGGAGTGGAGGGGTGTGCATGTGCACGCGCGTATGTGTGCTAGCGCAGGGGCAGCTCCTGGGGCACTCAGGGCACCCCTATCCCAGTGCCTTGCTGTGGAGGAAGGGTCCCTCATGACCTTTAGAGATTCCTGACCTCTAGCACAGCAAAGTCTTTCGTACTTAGGGTGGGAGCTGGACCAGAGCCCCCACAGATTGTGCTGTCTCCTGTGAGTTCCTGAGTTAGTGTGGGTTTGATTTTTCTGGCCTGGGGCATGGACCTAAGAGAGTCTCATAGTGGGAGCTTTTTGCGGTTTTAATCCCAGGCTTTAGCTCCATCTCCAGAGTTCTCTAGGAGTCTCAGGACTTGGGCCACAAGACTTCGTTCTTTTGGCAGTTCTCCCCACACCCATGCCAGGAAACCTGGAATCGCAGGTTCCTGAAAGCCGTCTCTCTTTCTGCAGACACTGGAGAGCTGTGTCCTGGGGCCAAACCAAGAGAAGGGCCTGAGTGTACAGGACCTGACCCAGGACTCCCAGTGCACCAGCCTGCCCACCTGCATCAGGGAGATCATCACCCGGAACCTCTCCCAGCCTGAAAGCCCAGGTGCCACCTGCCCCCTCACCCTACCCAGGATCCCCCCTTCTCACATCCCTTCCTTAGTAGTGATAGACACTGAGAGTGTAGTAGAGTGTGTGTGTGTGTGCACGCATGCGCGCGCACGTGTATGCAGCTGCATGCCCTGTGAGTGCACAGAGGCCAGAGAAGGATGTCAGGATTTCTCCATCACTCTCTACCCTATTCCCTCGAGACAGGGTCTCTCATTGAACCTGGAGCTAGGCTGGCAGCCAGAAAGTCCTAGCGACCCTCCTGTCTCTGTCCTAATCCCCATAGCTCTTAGGTTATGGGTGCACAAGGGACCATGCCCAACTTTTTACATGGGTGCTGGGGATTTTAACTTAGGTCCTCATGCCTGTGTAGCAAGTACTCTTACCCACTGAACCATCTCTCGGCCCGCCTTACTTCTTGAATGTGCACAGGGAGGCAGGCACAGCCCTGTGCTGCAGAGAGTACTTCACTGAGGAGGAAACGGAAGCTGAGATTTACATCACCGTTCTTTAGCTCTTCCCCATTGGTGCCGCTGGAAGTGACCGTCCTTGCTCACCGCCGCAAAGATTTAAACTCCACATACCATGTTTCCTCCAGGGAAGGTGTGACCTTGGCCAAATCCGAGATTACAGGGGGAGGATGAATCACCTCAGAGCAGGCGTCTGCAAAGGTCTGATGGCCTGGGCAGGAAGGCTGCTGGCCCCTGCTATTCCTGGAGAGTGGCACACATGATCCCTTTACGCAGCCTGAACGTCTGGGTGTATGTGGTCAGCTGGAGCATAGTAGGCACAATTGCTTAATTCAGCTTGAGTGTGTGTGCATAAGTGGTCAGCTGCTGTGCTGGCTGCTGTGCTGGTAGTGTTTTAGTATTGCTGCTGTAGTCTGGTTCTGTTTCTAGATCAGGGCTGGGTCATCTCTGAGTGGACAGGGATGTGTAGACCCTAGTGCTTCAGAGGTGGGGAGACTTAGAGAACCCCCCCGGCGGGGGCTGGATAGCATGTAATATGTGTTCAAGTTCTCCAGGATCAAAGGGGAGCCCCGAGGAGGCGGGCTTCTCCCTCTGCCCTTCCTCCTCTCTTCTTCCTTCTCACACACTGACCGACTGTGTCTTGTGCCCTGGCCTTTTAGGTTATGAGAGAAGCAGGCATGATGGTATAACAGTGGTCACTTAAAATCTGAGCACTCAAGGGTCCTATCCAGAAGGAAAGTCATGAGTTCTAGGACAGCCTAGACTACATGGCGGCGGGGGGCGCGCAAAACAATAACAACCAACCAAACAAAATACCTGCTATGAGAAGGCCTGCTCTTGAGTGAGCTTTCCCACTTTCCTTTAAGATCTGACTACCGTTCAACCCATTTTATAGGTAAATAAAGTTGAGGCCCTGAGACTAGTCATCAGAAAAGAGCAAGTGTTGGGTGGGTAGAGAAAGACATTCTCCTGGCTAGATGGAGTCTCTCTCCTGCACCCCTGGCCTGTGGATCACACTGACTACAGTTGTGTCTACCCAGTGTAGCTCTTGGTTCTTCTTGCCAGTCTTCCTGTTCTTCAGCTGATCTTTGTTCCCACGTGCAGCAGCTGCCATCCCAGCGTCTCCCAGTAGCCTGGCCCATCCTTTCACCCCACAGATGAGAACACCAGTACCTGTGGAGCCCTCTGGACCCAGGCAGAGGCTAACCTCAGTTCAATGTCCCTTGCCAGCACCCCCACAGGTCCCAGAGATGGCCTCCCTGTTGTCACTGCAGGAGGAAAACCAACTGCTGCAGCAGGAGCTGTCCCGTGTGGAGGACCTGCTGGCCCAGAGCCGAGCTGAGCGTGATGAGCTGGCCATCAAGTTCAATGCCGTCAACGAGAGGGTGGGTGCTGCTGGGGCCTGGCCTGGGTGGGCTCCCCTGCTGCCAGAATAGGAGATATTCTGACCAGCCCCTCAGCCTGTGTAAGGGTGGGCACCTGGGTTCACACTGCTGCTTTGACAACTGAAATGGATTTGAGTCCATGGTGCCCCTGAGAAGTTGATGTGGCGAGAGCTGGGTGAAGGGTGGATTTGTGTGCAGATGGGTGGGAATAACAGTTGTTAAGTAAAAGTGCTGCCATCTATGTAGTCCCTACTATGTGCCAGGAATTACCAAATCCTTTACATTTAACACCAAGGTCAACACCATTATAGTACCTGTTTAACCGAGGAGAAAATGGAGGCCTAGAATGGGAAAGCACCCAGCCAGTTAAGACAAGAACCCTGATGTTCTGACCCCGTACCAGGACTTTGTGTTGCCTTTGTTTCTTGGGTGTGCAAAGAGCCAGCTGAGCTGTACTAGATCCCCAGTGTACTAGTGAGGGGGGCTGACTGTAAGGAGGCTTGCATATTCATGTCAGGATGGGGTGTGTTTTTCTGTAAACCATCTGATTGTGGTGTGCCCATGTCCTGGTAGCTCTCCATCCAGACGAACCCCTGACTTGTTGGGTCTTGCTAAGGAGCAGGGTGGAGGCCCTGCAATGGCTCCCCTATATTTGAAAACAACACAGAATTCATTTTTCAGGGCCTGCAGGGGGTGCAGAAGTAGGCTGGCAGAGTCCTGTGTCACCGCTGGAGACAGGGCCCTGAGCCAGCCTCTCTGTTTTAGCCCTTTCTTGGCTTATTGGCATAGTGCCAGACCCCCAGTGCTGTCTTTTAGGTGCCAGCTTCAGCGAGTGAAGTTGTAGAGGGGAGGGAGAAGTGGGAAGTGGCCTTTTCTGCTGGCACATGGTTGCTGCGATTGCAGTGGAGAGCTGTGTTAGTCTAGATCGTTCCCTTATATGTTGGCCCAAGGAGCCTGGTATTCCAGTTCTTCTGTATCTAAGACAGTTTGCCTGAGGCCCCACCCAGAGGCAGGGATTGGAGGAGAACGAACTTTGAAGGAGGAGTCCTACAGGGGTCCACAGAGACTGTCAGGTGCTAGTGATCACCTCATTACAGATAAGGAAATTGAGGCCCACAGAGGGACATGCTAGGCCTAAAGTCAGGGGTGGAGCTTGCTGAGACCCCTGGTCCAGGGCTCTGTGATTGTACAACTCATTCTTCCTGATGTTCATTTTCCCTGTGTCTGCAGGTGGCAGGTGCCCTGTGGCCACATACGATGGGCTGGGTTGGGGGCAGTTATCCAGGCTGTTTTGATCCTTCAAACCCGATAGTCCCTCGGGATGGGGAATGGAACAAGAGTTAGGATTCTGTCTGTGACCTGTCTTACAGAGAAAAAAAGCAAGAACTCACAGAGGCCACCTGCCAGGTTATAGAAAACTCAGGGACTCCAAGGAGCAGGTGTAGGGTGAGGCAGGTGGAAAGAAGAGGCAGTGGCCTTACTCTTGGCCCTGGAGAGCAGGCTCCCTGGGCTGCTCCAGCGTCCATCGCAACATGGACAGAGTGAGTTGAATGGGGCAAGAAGGTAGCAGTTCCTAGGGGAGACAGTAAACTTTGATCCTGGCTTGTCGCGGCCCCCTTCCCTTTGAGATTGCAAATTAAATTGAAAGGCCATTTGTGAAGGGAAAAGTTTTTGGAGTAGCCTGATGTTGAACACTGCAGAAGGGATGGAGGCCCCAGCAACTGCATAACCTCCTCTACACCACAGAAGCCAGCAACACCAAAATCACATGCATGTGCAAAGCACACAGAATAAGGGCCACAACCAGACAGAGTTTATGCTGTGTAATCCCACCCACAGCCGTACACCACACAGTCCTTCCCTAGCACAGAACAGCACCCATGAGAACAGTCACAGCACGGCCGGCCATGTGCCCATAATGTAGACATCACAGTGCTTCATCAGCTCCGGGCTGCACACAGACAGCAAAAGCCTGGAAACCTGCAAAGCAACAGGCCAGCCCACAAAAGCACACTCAGATGCACAGGTGCCATCACCAGACACTTGAGTAGCCCAGGCTCTCTCCTTTGGCCCTCACTGGCACACACAGATGTGCAAACCCATGCCCCAGTACACACAGATGGACACATACCTGCACCGCACCATGGACACATCCAGATACACCCCACCCAGGAGCACAGGAAGGCCCAGACACCAAAAATCAGCATTCACCGTGCTACTGCACTAGTTCATGGTCTCATACCCAGGCTGAGCTTGTTTGGAGAGGGAAGAGAGTTGGGCAGACATGGCAGCAAACAGCCACACGCAGTAGGGGTGGGGACTGAATGTTCTGAAGAAGAGGCACCGAGTGCTTGGTCTGCTGCAGTCTACCTCAAGCACAGCTACTGTGCAGACATGTGGTGGTGGGCTATCTGCGCATGTCCATGCCTGCTGCTCTGTCCGTGTGCATTGCCTGCCCTGACTGTATAATCATGCCTGCTCTGTCTCTGAGCATATGCCACATTTGTATGCACATGCTTGCTCTGTCTTTGCACATGCCTGCCCCAGCTGTGAGTACAAGCACCATACATATATGCACTGCATTCTGGGCCTATCTACCTGGAGTGCCTGGCTATGAGCTTGCAAGGAATTGTGGGTCTAGACCCAGCCTTGAGGCCCCTGAAGAGGCCTGGGCCTGCCTTCCCAGGACTCTCACCCAGGGCCCTTCCCTACAGCTGGAGCAGGCTGTGCGGCTGGAGTCTGGGGAGCTGGAGGCGCAGGAGCCCAGGGGGCTGGTGCGGCAGAGCGTGGAGCTGCGGAGGCAGCTACAGGAGGAACAAGCCTCCTACCGGCGCAAGCTGCAGGCCTACCAGGAGGGCCAGCAGCGGCAGGCCCAGCTCGTGCAGCGGCTGCAGGCCAAGGTCAGGGCTGCCCGCCCCCGCCCCTACCCTCACTTTGTTTCACTCAGCCCCCAGCCCTGGGGCTCATGTTGTTCTCACCCATTACCAGATTCTCCAGTACAAGAAGAAGTGCTCAGAGCTGGAGCAGCAGCTGCTGGATAAGTCCACTGAACTGGAGCAGCAGCGACTGAGGGTGGGTGCCAGGGTGGGGCAAGCATAGGCCTCCCTGCCTCCTGCCTGCCCTGACCCCTCCACCCTCTGACCCAGGACACAGAGCACAGCCAAGACCTGCAGAGTGCCCTTCTGCGTCTGGAGGAGGAGCAGCAGAGGTGAGGGTGTGGCACAGCCAGCGGGCAGCCTCTTGGGCAAGTGAGCCAGTGCCCACATACTGTCCCCTGCCTCTCTCAGGAGTGCCAGTCTGGCCCAGGTGAACGCTATGCTGAGAGAGCAGCTGGACCAGGCAGGCTCAGCCAATCAGGCGCTGAGCGAAGACATTCGAAAAGTGACCAGTGACTGGACCCGTAGCCGCAAGGAACTGGAACAGCGGGAGGCAGCATGGAGGCGTGAGGAGGAGGTATGTGGATGCTGGCCCGCCACCTGACAGTGGGGGACTCTTGTACAAGGTGTGTTGAGTCTGGGGAAGGATGGGGAGCTTGCCCACACTAGCGGAAGCCCTGATCACTCTTAAGTGCCGCCTGTGCTCAGCGGGTGCCTCTGCCAGGCATGCGTGTTCCCCTGCTCTCATGATGACGTGGCAGGCTGTCATCTCCCTCATTTAAAGAGGTGAAGCCCACGGACATGGCCATACCCCTGGCATCTGGGAGGCAAGTCTAGATGACCACCGCTTCATTTCCTGTTCACCACCTCTGTCAGCCAGTGGTGCCACAGAAACCTAGAGAGAGACTCTTCCCTGGGCCACACTGACTGCAAAGTCAGAGCTGGGCACCGGGGAGGGGTGCAGCAACATCCTCCGGCGTCTCACTTACCTGTCTCCCCTAGTCCTTCAATGCCTACTTCAGCAGCGAACACAGCCGCCTGCTGCTCCTGTGGAGACAGGTCATGGGGCTCCGACGGCAGGTCAGCGAGATGAAGCTGGGCACAGAGAGGTGAGGCCTGGCTGGTGGGGCGCAGGGGTGCAGGTCAGGAGCCCAGAGCAGCTTTCTAAGTTCAGCTCGACTGAGAAGCCTGCCACGTGTACTGCCCTGTGGAATGTCTAGGTGACTCGAAGGAGCCATGCCACAGGAAGGCTGTCAGCGTCTCCCAGGTTCAGCCAGAGCTGAGCCCTTTGTCGTCCTTGCTGTTCTTGTTCTTAGTGTCCCTCTGAGGTATCTTACAGATGACACCAGGGTGAGATGTTGAGTGCCCTTTTCCAAGTCACACAGCAGTGAGGGGCTAAGTTAGGGTTTGAAAGCTACTCCACTTTTTGTCTTTATGGTGTGCTTGAGTCAGGAGCCATAGACATCTCCACCTTTTTCTTTCTGAGAGACTTATGTGTTCCAGGCTGGCCTAGAGCTCACACAATAACCGGGAATGACCTTAAAGTTTGGATCCTTCTGCCTCCACCTCTTGAGTGCTGAAATTACAAGTATGTACTACTGTGCCTGGTTTGTATAGTGCTGGGGATAAAACCTAGGGCTTTGTGCGTTAGGCAAGCACTCTGCCAGCTGGAACCCAGCTCCAGCATAGCCCTTGAACTTTTTTTGTTGTTTGATTTTTGGAGACAGGGTCTCTCCTGTACCACCAGCTGGCCTGGAACTCAGTATATAAACCAGGCTGGCCTCAGTCTCACAGAGATCCACATGCCTCTGCCTCCTGAGTGCTGGGATTAAAAGTGTGTGCCATCGTGTCCAGCTTTCTTTCTTTCGTTTCTTTCTTTCTTTCTTTCTTTCTTTTTTGAGACAGGTCTTGATCTATAGCTCAGGTTATCCTTGAACTTGAGGAAATCCTTTTGCCTCAGGCTTCCAAGAGCTGGGGTTATGGGTGTCACAGTATTTGACTAAACTTACTTTTTGGTCTTTTAAGTCCTTATTTGTTTAGAAAGCTGGGTTGGCTGACTCAAGGATTCCTGTAGTCTGGCTTTTGCAGGGTACATCCCTGAGTGTCATTTACCAGAGTTCTCTGTCCGATCCCCTGTAAGTCTGGCATGGATTTGAGGCTAGGGCAAGTACAGGTTGTTGTTTTTCTTAAAATATTTTATTTATTATTTTTATTTTATATATATTAGTGTATTGCCTGCATGTATGCAAGTGCACCTGTGTTGTGCAATGCCCAAGGAGGTCAGAAGAGGGCTTCAGATCCCTTGGAACTAGAGTTACGGATAGTTGTTAGCTGCCATGTGGGTGCTGGGAATCAAACCCACGTCCTCTGCAAGAACAGCCAGTGCTCTCAGCTGCTGAGCCATCTCTCCAGCCTATACATACACACCCTTTTGTCTTTGGGGTGTATACTCTGTGATTTCATCTTTGCTCCTGCTCCCTCTCCTTGATCATTTTGTTTTGTTTTTATTACTTTATTTATTTGTTGTGTAAGTGCATGTGTACACACTTGCCACAGTGCACATGTGGAGGTCAAGAACAATTTTTGGGAGACACAGCCTTCCTTCCACCATGTGGATCCCCAGGTGTGAACCCAGTCCATCTGCTTGGCAGTAAATGCCTGTACCTGCTGAGCCTCTGACCCGCCCTTTGCTATGTTTTGAGACAAGGTGTCATTGTGTAGCCCAGACTTGCCTGGAACACCATCCTCTGGTGTCTGCCTCCTGAGACTTGTGATGACAGGCATGATACTACTTATCTTTGCAGTTCCTGGTGAAGCCTTCCTCACCTGATTGATTTCCTGGGAAGTGGCTTCCATCTCAGGAGGAGCTTCCCTATTGGTTTTTCTTGGCTGAAGAATATGCCACTGAAGGGATGTACTGTAATTTATTTAATAGTAACCCTGTTCTGATGGATGTTTTGGTATCATCAGTATTGCCACACATGCAGTGCTATCATGAATGACCTGTGCACAGGCCATTGCCTTGGCTGGGGCCAGCCTGTAAGGTGCATTCTTAGAAATGGAGCTGTTTAGGCAAAGGGCCCATGTGCTCATAGTTTTCAGCTCTTCCTAGTTGCCTTCCACTGTGGTTCCACCAACTTGTCCACCTGTCAGCAGTGCAGGGAAGGACCTGCCTCCCTACAGCCTCACCCACACTAGGCATTATTGATAGCATTTTCTCCTTGATCTGACAGTGACGGAGATCACCCCCACCCAACCTCTTACGCTGCTCTCTTCCCAGGGATCTGCTGCAGCTGGGAGGGGAACTGGTCCGGACATCCCGGGCTGTCCAGGAGGCAGGCCTGGGGTTGCGTGCCAGCCTGCAGCGTTCTGAGAGCCGAGCCGAGGCGGCTCTGGAGAAGCAGGCACTGTTGCAGGCCCAGCTAGAGGAGCAGCTGCGGGCCAAGTTGCTTCGGGAGAAGGACTTGGCCCAGCTGCAGGTGCAGAGTGACCTGGACAAGGCTGACCTCAGCGCCAGGTGGGTGGCAGGAGGCGCCATCCATTGCCAGTCACCTACAGATGGGTCATCTGGAAACTCAGAGGGGTTCTGTCCACCAGGGGTGCAGCTTTCCCTGTGTGAGCTCAGCTGGGTTTCCCTGGCACATCACTTGAGGTTCAAGGGCTGAAGCCTTAGCATACACAGGAGTTCAGCCTCCAGTGACATGTGACCCAACTCCTGCCTTTTGGGTGAGCCCCCGTGTGCTTCTATGAGACACAGCCAGTCATAACTTTGTTCCCATTTTGCAGCTAATCAGTCAGAGGCCCCCAGGAGAGAAGAGACTTATTCAAGGCCCCATAACTGGGGAACTGAGTCCTCAGGTCTCTGCTTAGTTTGGGGAAGCATGAAGGACACATGCTACTGTATTTGAGGAGCTGGGCGGGTCCCCCGCTTACCTCTTTGCTTGTCTTCCCCAGAGTGACAGAGCTGGCCCTGTCTGTGGAGCGTCTTCAGAACCTGAACTTAGAGAAGGAGCAGGTCAACAGGACCCTCTCCGACAAGCTGGAGGCCCTGGTGAGATGCAGCAGCAAGATACGGCACTAGCCAGATATGTGGCCACAGGCTGAGGGCTGGGCTTCTGGAGCCATGCCAAGTGTTCCACGGGGACTGGGTGTGCTGTCCTTAGTGTGCTGTGTTCCACTGGGCCTGGGTGCCGTCCTCACAGTGTGCCCAGTGTCCCAGTGGGCCTGGGTGCCGTCCTCACAGTGTGCCCAGTGTCCCACCGGGCCTGGGTGCCGTCCTCACCGTGTGCCCAGTGTCCCAGTGGGCCTGGGTGCCGTCCTCACTGTGTGCCCAGTGTCCCACTCTGACTGGGTGCTGTCTTCACAGTGTGCAAGCTCAGCACATGGACACTCACCTCCTCTGTGTCCTTCCACCTTCCCTGCAGCATAATCCCATTGTGCAGAAGGAAACCAAGGCTCAAGGGAGTGGGTTCCAGTAAGCTGGGAATCAGGACTTCTTCCTGAGTTCCTAGAGGAAAGCCACTGCCTCCCCACAGAGGGGCAGCTGCAGGGCACTGCCTGGGCTGGTCATCTGTGTGGGCTGAACTCTCAGTAGGCTATGACTGGGACTAGGGACTGTGCTGTTCTAGGTGTCATCCATGAGGGCAGCTGGGCAGTGGGCACAGCCATATCTGCCCCTGAGGGGTAGGAGGGAGGGGCTTTAGGCTGACAACCATGACCACACTTCCTCGACACCAGGAATCCCTGCGGCTACAGGAGCAGGCAACCTTGGATGCTGAGGATGGAGAGGCACTGCAGCAGACCCTGAGGGACCTGGCCCAGGTGTGGCTACAGCCCCAGCAGGGGTTGTCAAGACAGTCCTGGCTCATCTCCCATGTGGGGGGTTGGGGAGTTGAGGATGGGGCTGCGGAGGTGGGGGGTCCGCCGGCCTTGGGATGAACTGGAAGCTGTCGTGTGGGACTGTGCTTCCAGTCTGTCAGTGACCCCTCCCCCCATGGAGCCCCGGCCTCCGGCAGGCACTTGTGGGACCATCTGTGAGAAAGGGTGTTATGAGCAGGACGGTGCTGGCGGGCTGAGGGCTGGTGGAGATTAAGGTGGGAGCTGGTCTCCTTGCTGGCGTTGTGCCTGTGGCCAACTCACCCCGGACTCCCTGCCCCTGCCTCTCCCAGGCCGCCCTCTCAGACACCGAGAGCGGAGTCCAGCTCAGTGGCTCCGAGCACACTGGGGACACCTCGGACGGCAGCCTGCGGGGGCTGCGGACCCCGTCTCCGCCCCGGCGCGCCTCACCTGGTCGCGGCCATTCCCCGCGCCGAGGCCCGTCTCCCGCCTGCTCGGACTCCTCCATGCTCACGCTGATCCACTCCGCCCTGCACAAGCGCCAGCTGCAGGTCCAGGTAGGAAGGGGCCTGAGCCTCCTGCAGCCACAGCCCTGGACCAGGGAGCGGGGCCAGGGGCCTGAGAGCAGGGCCAGGGCCCTGTGAGAAACGGCTGCTGGTGGAGAGTTCTGGAGCAGAATCTCCGGTGGAAGGTGTTTGAGCGGCTGGGGAGTGGAGCCTCGGGAGGGGATTGCCTAGGGTAGAGCCGGTATCACAGGGACAAGTCTGGGAGGAAGACCTGCCTCTAGGAGGCGGGAGCTTGGGAGTGGGGGGCGGAGTCGGAGGGAGGGGTCCCGGGAACCTGGCTGCAAGAGGGAGGGGCCGAGGGTCCTTGGGGGTGGGGTCAGAACCTAGAGGGAAGGTGCTAGGACGGTTTATCTGGTCTGCCTGCTGAGCGTCCCTCTCCTCGAATTGCGGGTCCAGCACGCTGGTGAGGGCCCAGAGAAGCGCGGTGGGCATCCTGTCGCCCTGGGCCAGGCCCAGTGCTATGGAACTCTTAGTAGAGAGCGGATGGGCTCTCCCAGACCCAGCGACCCCTATACTCCAGGATATGCGTGGGCGATACGAAGCCAGCCAGGACCTGCTGGGCACCGTGCGGAAGCAGCTCACTGACAGCGAGGGTGAGCGGCGTGGTCTGGAGGAGCAGCTGCAGCGCCTGCGGGATAAGACCGACGCTGCTGCCCAGGCCCAAGAGGATGCGCAGCGAGAAGCCCAGCGTCTGCGGAGCGTCAATGAGCTCCTGAGCAGGTGCTGGACGTCTGGGCGAGGAGGGCCGGGTACAATATGTCTGGGCCTAACCAACCAAGTCTTTAAGCCCATGGCATGTGTGTGGAGGTCAGAGGACAACGCGCCAGAGTTGACTCTTTCCTTCATCATGTTGGCTCCAAGGATTGAAATCAGGTCATAAGGTTTAGTGATAAGCACCTTCACCCTCTGAATCAACTTACCAGCCCGGTCCTAGAGACTCAAGACAAGAAATTAGAGGCTGGCACACTTAAGTAAATAAAAATGCTATAATTAAAAAAAAAGAAAAAGAAAAAAGACAAGAAATTGCTCCTTAGCTACCTGGATTTAAAAATTGTTGTTGCTGTTACTTTTAAATTTCTTAAATAAAAGCATTTACAGTGCTTAAAGTAGGGCGGTGGTACCTTTAGTACCAGCATTTGGTAGGTAGAAGTGGGCAGATCTCTGAGTTTGAGGCCAGCCTCATCTACGTAACGAGTTCCAGACCAGCCAGGCTACATTGTGAGGCCCTGTATCAAAAAAAAAAACAAAAAACAAAAAACAACCCAGTGTGAAAAATGGAAGAGAAGGGGAGCCCCTCCGTGGGCAGCTTCAGACTGCCCTCCTGGCCCCAGGGCTCTGGTTCTGCCTCCCGTCTTCTGGCAGTGAGTTAGCACAGTAGCTGTGCAGGGGTGTGTGCAGGGGTGTCAGGCCATGTGCCAAGTGCTTCACCTGTGTTGTCCCAGATCATGTGAGCCCTTCAGAATTGTCCCTAGATAGTGGTCAGAAACTTGCAGCCCCCTGATAAGATGCCCTAGATCTCCACACCCATTTGTGAGCCGGGCTTTTGAAGTAGCTGTGTCCCACAGTGGGCATCCCAGTTTGCATTTTGCTGTCTTAGTATCCTACCTTGAGTTGTTTTCCATCCACTGCTAGACTTGCTGTTTAGTGTATCTGGGGGATTGCCAGTACCGGTTAACGGTTCAGAAAGGCAGCTCTAAGCCTGATCTGGAGACCCCAGCTTCCTCGGGGGAGGTGTTACAGACGCAGTCCCTGTCCCCTGTTCATGACTGCTGGAATTGGGGAAGTGTAAGCCTTCAGCTTTCCTAGGGGCCGCCTCCTCTCTTCAGTGGCATGCTGGGTGAGTGTTACCAGTCTGTGTGCAGTGAGAAGCTATGGGATCCAGACAGATCCGGTTCTGTCAAGCTTGCTAGAGTAGAGGATGATGGCTACCCCAGGGGCATTTCCTGGCCATATGACTTAGAAGAACTGGCCTCCAAATGGTCTATGTGTCCTGGGAACCGCAGGGTCTACCTGCTGGGGTGTTTGCAGGTGATACCAGCACCTCTGTCCTTCCTACTGGGCCTGTAAGTGAGCAGGCTGGAGAGAAGTTTCTGTGCTGGGTGATGTGAGATGAGTTAGCTGTGGGCATCACAGCTAGCATCAGGGAAGGCTTCCTGGAGGTGGTGCGTGGAAGACAGGATATGTGGCTTGTGGCCAGGACTGGCAGCTCAGCCACTTTCCCCCAGAGGACAGACCCAGAAATGCCTTCTGCTCTTGCCCTTATCCTGCAGGGAGAAGGGTGGCCTGACTCACAACCTGCAGACGGCCCAGCAGCAAGCTGAGGAGCTTCGTAAGGAGGTGGAGAAGCTGCAGGTGGCTCAGGAGGAGCTGCGGCGTCAGCACAACCAGCTGGAGGAGCAGCAGGAAGACATGGTGCAGGAGGGCGCCCGGGCCCGAAGGGAACTGGAGCGCAGGTGGGTAGCTGCCCACCTCCCTGCCAAGGTCCTCCCAGGCAAGGGGGACCATGTGTCCTGGACCTCCTGCCACCTGACTTCCAACCAGCCCCACTTTGGGAAATTGAGACTCAGTAGCCACTTATGTGGAGCCAGAGAACTAGTAGGAGTGGGGCTTCAATGATGAGAAAAATGATTAAAAGTGTGAAGATTGGAAGTGTTCGGGCTGGAGAGATGGCTCATCAGTTAAGAGCGCCGGCTGCTCTTACATCGGACCCAGGTTCAATTCCCAGCACTGACATGGCAACTAACAGTCATCCATAACTCCATTTCCAGGGGGTCCAATGACCTCTGCGGGCATTGCAAGACATGGGTACACTTACATATATGCAGGCAATAATTCATATACATAAAATAAAAAAAAAATAGCTGGGCATGGTGGTGCACACCTTTAATGCAAGCCCAGAGAAGGTAGAGACAGGCAGATCTCTGTGAATTCAAGGACAGCCCAGTCACCATAATGATTTCCAGACCAGCTGGGGTTACAGAGAGACCCTGTCTCAAAAACACCAAAAAAAAAAAAACAAAAACAAAAAAAAACTCATTTAGAATTTTTATTTTTATTTTATGTATTTGAATGTTAAGCCTTTATGCATGTAAATGCACCCATGTCATGTACCTGTGGAGGACAGAAGAAGGAATTGGATCCCCTGGAACTGGAGTTAAGAAGGAATTGGATCCCCTGGAACTGGAGTTATAGATGGTTGTTAGCTGCCAAGTGGGTGCTGGGATTTGAACCTGGGTCCACTGTAAGAGTAGCCAGTACTCTTAACCACTGAGCCATCTCTCCAGCCCTCGTTTTAAAATTTTAAAGTGACTATAGTTGTCACTATACATTAGTAATAATACTACAAAGTCCCAGATGTCATTTTAGGCACTTATATCCCCTCATTCGACCCTCAGGATAACTCTGTGATATAGAAGGAATTATCTCCATTTTACAGATGGTAAAATTGAGGCTGCAAGAGGTCACGAAACTTACCCTAGGGTATATAAATGGTAGAAGAGCCTAATTCTCATCCTCCACCATTTACATCTCTGAGATATAGACAATGATGGCATTTGTGTTAGTGGGCTCTGTACTTGTGTCTGAAGCCCTCTGGGGAGAGTATCAGGCATTGTTTGAGTAGCTCCTGTGTGAGCAGTGTGTGTATCATCACGTAACACTTCACAAGGCAGGTATTGGTCCATGTTGCAAAAGTGACAGCTGGTGCCCCAAGTCATAGCTGAGGCAGGGAGTGGAGGACTGGGTTGTCCTGTGGGTAGTGGGGCTCTTGCCCTCAGATTCCTGTCTAAGCCCAACTCTGGCCCTGCATCTTGTAACCTGCAGTGGGTGCAGTGCAGGGATGTGACATGAGACCACACCTGTCTTCTACACCACAGCCATAGGCAGCTGGAACAGCTGGAAGTGAAGCGCTCAGGACTGGCAAAAGAGCTGGTGGAGGTGCGGGAGGCACTGAGCTGTGCCATGCTGCAGCGGGACGTGCTGCAGGCTGAGAAGGCTGAGGTGGCAGAGGCTCTGACCAAGGTGAGTCCTGTTGGTCATACAGCTCATGATTTTTCCCAGTGGCCACAGACTGATCCCACTTCTGGCTGATGTCTGAGCATGATCATGCACTGATCCTTGCCTATGAATATAGGTTGACCTTTTATTTAATTTATTTATTTTTGGTATTTTATGAGAGAAGGTCTCTGTTCAACTCACAGAGATTCTCAGACTCAGAGAGCCACCTGCTCCTGCCTGTTGAGTGCTGGGATTATGGGCATATGCCTCCACACTCAGCCTCTGTTATTATGTTTTAATCTTTATGTGTATAAGCGAGGATGAGTGCATGTCTTGGCATGTGTGTGGGGTAAGAGGATGGCTTTGGTGTTGGCCCATGCCTTCCACCCTATCGGGGACGATCAGTGTTGTTTGCAGCTACACACCGGGCTAGCTGGCCCTTAAGCATGCATCTGGGGCTTTTCCTGCCTCTGCCTTCTCTCTGGTTATGGGAGCTCTGGAATTATAGATGTTCATTATTGTATATGGCTTTTATATGGATTCTGGGGATTTGAACGCAGGTCCTCACGTTTGTACAGCAAGTGCTTTATCTACTGAGCCACATCCCCATCCCCATACACTGACTTTTGATCCAGGAGACAGATACCTGGTTCTCCAGATGCTCCTGGGGTCCAAGTCTGAAGGTCAGGCTCATCTGGCCCTTTCTGTGGACATGGATCCTGGAACTGTGGGAGTTGGAGGTCAGGGGTCATGGTCCTGAGAGTCCTCAAGCAGGTGCCTGTCCCACTTCCTGCCTAGACTGCAAATGGCTCCTGTAGGTTGTACTTGGGGTCCCCTCTGATCCCTGGCCTTGCCCCAGGTTCCTTCTTCATCAGCTCTGGGGTGTGAGGCTTCTTTCACACAGCTTCAGCCTCACAGTACAGCCTTCTCCTTTGACTGATCACCCAGTTCTGTCACCTCCCCACTTCAGACTTTGAGAGGCTATTTCTCTGCATCTTTTTCCACTTACCTCATATCTCCCTCCCTGACTGGTTGTCCTGTCCTGTCCCCACTGCAGGCTGAGGCAAGCCGCGTGGAGCTGGAGCTCTCCATGACAAAGCAGAGAGCAGAGGAGGCCTCTTTGAGGGACTCCTTGTCCAAGCTAAGTGCTCTCAATGAGAGCCTTGCTCAGGATAAGCTGGGACTAAACCGCCTCATTGCCCAGGTATGCTGGTTACCAGCCGTCTGTCCTCTCCACTAGGAAGACCCTGCAGAGGCATGTGAGGCCTCCCACACCTTGCTCTGTCCTGCTGTCCACCTCTCATCCTGTCTGTCCTGTTTCTGTCTCCTCTTGTGGATCGGAGAAGGACGCTCTGTGGGCCCTGCTCTGTTCTGCCGCCCTGTGCTTTCATTCATGCAGGGAGCCTTTCCTGGGCTAACTGTGGTCATTGGGAGGGGCATCCCTGGTCTGGGGAGGGTCTCCCTGCTCCTTCCAGACCTCCGTCCATCCTCCACAGCTGGAGGAGGAAAAGGCTGCCCTGCTGGGCAGGCAGCAGCAGGCAGAGCACGACACCACCCTGGCTCTGGAGGAGCAGGAGCGGCTGGAGCAGCTGAGACTGGAGCAGGAGGTGGAGCGGCAGGGCCTGGAGGGCTCCCTGCAAGTGGCAGAGCAGGCCCGGGAGGCCCTGGAGCATCAGCTCCTCACGCTGCACAGTGAACGAAGCCACCTGCAGGAGCAGCTGGCCCAGGTGGGCTGAACCCCCATGCAGATGTGGGGGTAGAGGCTTCTCGCTTCCTGTGAGGAAAGTGGAGTAGGGAGCAGGAGTTCTGGCTCCAGCCTGCAGAGCTGCTCCCCTCTGCTTTCTGTGTGCAGCTTCTCGGAAAGCTTTGGGGTGAACAGAGGGTTTAGTTACCCCTAGGGCTGAGTTAGAGTGGGCCCTTGTTTTTGCACACATGTGCATTGCAGATATAAAAATGCTAGGCCTTGTACTGCCAGGTCAGGGCTGGGCCAGACCCTGAAGTGGGGTGCTGCATGGTAAGCCAGCAGGGAGTTTGGGGGACTTCTAGGACTTCTGCTCACAGTCTTGGGTCGGTCAGCTCTCCCGGCAGCTGAATGGGAAGGAGCAGGAGCTGGAGCAGGCCCAGCGAGAGTCGCAACGGCAGGTGGACGCTGTGGAGCGCACAGCCCGGGAGAAAGAGGCATTGGCTAAGGAGCGGGCTGGCCTGGCTGTGCAGCTGGCAGCAGCGGAACGTGAGGGCCGGACCCTGTCAGAGGAGGCTATTCGTCTACGGTAAGGCTTGGGCTTTGCCTAGTCCCTGTGAGGTGCCTGCCTGGAGCCACATCCTGACCAGCCACACCCTGGTGTTGACACAGAGGGGCAGTTACTTAGGAGCCAGGCTTACCAATGCAGCCTAGCTTAGGTGCAGCCTTCCCCAGGGAACCTGGGCCTAGCCAGGCAGGTAGGCTGGCATTTTGTCCTTACTGCCTACCCCCTGAGATACACAGTTTCCTGGGGCTGGAAAGGCTGAGTTCTAAGGCCTTAGGGACTATGTGCTGCAGCTTGGAGAAAGAAACCCTGGAGAGCAGCCTGTTTGACGCACAGAGACAGCTGGCTCAGCTCGAGGCCCGCCGGGAACAGCTAGAAGCTGATGCGCAAGCCCTGCTGTTGGCCAAGGAGACCCTGACTGGTACGAGCATCTGAGATATCTGGGGCCACCAGGCTCCATCCCGGACTTCAGCCTGAAGGACCCTGAGGCTTCAGAGGTTTGAAGCCCTGAGGAGGAGTGTGGCTCACCTGGGTTCCAGTCCTGAGCTTCCATGTGGCTCCCTGAACAAGCCCCTTCCCTCCCTGGGCTGCAGGTTCCCTAGACGCTGGAGGTGGGAGGAATGCCCGCCTGCCCAGCCTGTTGCCAGGATGAGGTGAGGGAGCAGGTGAAGGCCTTGGCAGAGTGCCTGGCTCAGTCAACAGTGGCTGCCACATCTTCGTCATCAGGGAGTTTGGAGAGTTCTGAGTTCCCTGTAGAGCCATCAGCTGTTTCTCTATGACTCAACCCATGGTCCCCACACTCTCCTCACTCTACATCCAGTCCTTCCCACTCAGCAAACATGAGCTGAGCACCTGCTTGAGTCATAGAGATTTGCTTTCCTGTACACATCTACCTGAGCCAGACACACCCAGGGCTGGCAGTGCTCTTGGGTCATCCATGCCTCCATTGGGAATGACATTTGCCAGCCCAGGCGTGGCACACTTTCTGCATTGCCGCCTTCGTGAGTGCTGGTGCGTGGTCATTCATGGAGGTGCTTCATAAAGCTGGGCAGCTTTCAGAGGTTACTGATTTGAGGACGGGGTTAAACTGATGACATCATGATGGAATGTCAGGAAGTGACTATGGAGTCACTCAGCTCCTGACCCAGAGCAAGCACATCAGTGTTGGGGTTGCTATACCTTTGACATCTTTTCCTCCGTCATTTTATCCTTCCATGCTGTTCTAGTAGGCAGGGGGAACAGGGCCAGCGGGCCCATGTGGCAAGTGGAAAAACTGATGCTCAGAGTGGTGTAGCCACTTCAGAGGAGCTCGGCTCAGGTGCCAGGCTAGCCCTCTCCTCTGAGATTTTGCCTATGTGGTTCACCTGGTCCGAATTTGCTGGCCCAGAGGGAGATTCTGACTCAGTTATCTTTCCTTCTGTCCTCTTGTGCAGGGGAGCTGGCAGGTCTGCGGCAGCAGATAACAACCTCACAAGAGAAAGCGGCTCTGGACAAGGAGTTGATGGCCCAGAAGCTGGTGCAGGCTGAGCGGGAGACACAGGCTTCTCTGCGAGAACTGCGGGCAGCTCATGAGGAGGACCTTCAGCGACTCCAGCATGAGAAGGTTTGGGCAGCTGGGAAGGGGTGGCCAGGGCTCTGAGCCATTGTCTCCTCTCTGCCCTCAGGAGGCATCATTCTTACTTTGCCTCAGTCTCCACATCTGTGAAACAGCATTTCATGTCCACCATAGAGACCCTGGAGACAGTTGGGAAGATCCTAGGGAGTAGGCTGTCCTTTCTAGATATGCAAGTCCCAGGCTCTGAATTAGGTTTAGTCATGTGACCCTGATGGAGGAGACACACAGTCATGTTGGGAGAGGCCAATATAACCTGTATGAGGAAAACAATTTTGATTTGGTGAGATATACTCTGCATAGAAAGCAGGAATGACAAGGCTGAGCATGCCAGGGAGGCTGTGTGAACACTGGCTCTGGACTTGCACTTGAATCTGACTTGGTCTCACTCCCTGATGCTACTTAAGTGTTTTGTGACATTTTCTCATTTTCCCACCTGTAGAAAAGGGGCTGGTTAGCGTAATCTCCTGAGACTGGTAATCCATATGAAGGGTCAGGCCGGTGACCAGTGCTTAGCCAATGCCTGTCAGTTCCTTTTCTGGGGTGCTCTTCAGAGTGATCCTCAGAACAGGGGCCCCAAGAAACCCAGCCTGGACAGGACTTCCTCCAACAGTTTCAGGATCCCCCTGCAGAACTCTGAAGGGCAGGGGAAGAAGTGTCCCCTGGGCCTCCATGGATTCTGGTGGATATTATCACATGTGCCCAGCAGGTGGCAGGGCAGCACTTGAAGAAGGGCCTCCACAAAGTTCTGGAGACAGTGCTGGCCTCAGATACCGCCCTCACCCCAAGAGAGCTGTCCCTGAACTATGGGCTTTACCTTGTTGCTGGGATGCTAAGCTTCTGTGACCTCTGGCCCTGCCTGACTCAGCCTCATTATGTCCCCAAGTGTGTTCTGTTCAGCTTCTTTGCCATTCTGGGCCCCAGTGCCCTGCTATTCCTGCAGCCAGAACTACCCCCCCTTCACCCAGCCCCTGAGTGACATGAACAAGGCCTGACCCAAAGTTCAGATTGTCCCATGTCACCTTGGCTTGAAGACCCTGAATGACCCCATTGCTCTTAGAAGGTCTGTAGCTCACCAGGCTTGGCCCCATGGCTGTGCTGTGGCTCTGGCCCATTGCCACCACATCCTGGTGGCTCCCTGTCTGCCCAGCCTGCTCTTTCCCCTAGGCCTCCAGACTGCATTTCTGGCCTCACTCTCTCTCTCTCTCTCTCTCTCTCTCTCTCTGGCTGCTGCTCCACCCTCCCCAGGGAGCATTCTTGTCCCTGACCCAAGTTGCTGCTTCTCAGGGCTTTCATAGACCTGATGTGCCTGGTCATAACTGTCATTGTCTTAGCATACAGTGACCTGGTCACACACCCTGTCCCTCAGCTGTGAGGTACACGGGCCTTTTTGCTCAGTGTACAAGGGACTGCCTGGGTCCCTCCTGAGTGTCACCTGGATGGCTTGACCCATAGGAGGCAGCATGGCGGGAGCTGCAGGTGGAGCGGGCCCAGCTGCAGGGTCAGCTGCAGAGGGAGCGGGAAGAGCTGCTGGCGCGGATGGAGGCGGAGAAGGAGGAGCTGAGTGAGGAGATTGCTGCACTGCAGCAGGAGCGGGATGAAGGCCTGCTCCTGGCCGAGAGTGAGAAGCAGCAGGTACGTGACATGTGGTTCGAAGGGCTCCTGTCCTGCTGCGGGGTCCCATCCAGCTATCCAGCAGCTGGGAGCCTGAGAATCACCTGGTTCCTTCCTGGGCCTCAGTTTCCTGACCTGCAGGATGGGGGAGTTGAAGGGGAATGTAAGACATTATTGGCACGTGCCTAGCTCAGTGACTGGTGACACAAGGCAGGCTGTCTCAGTTTCCTGTCCCTCTATGTGGCCTAGGCTGGGCCTGGCATCTGCATAGATGCCTTTGGGCTGTGTGCACAGTCCCCACAGGTGCTAGCTGACCCTCCCTGAGAATTCCTAACTTTGTTGTAAGGTAATGGAGCAAGGCAGACTTAAGTCTCCTCTCCTCACCTGTGTCACCTTGGGCAAGTCAGTTTCCCTCTGAGCCAGTTTCTTCATCTGTAGAATGGGAATCATGAACACTTTTGCCCCTGGGTGACTGGGGCATTAGTCAGGTCTGTAGATCATGTCCATGTCCACAGCTCCTGCTGCTGCTCCTGAACCCTGTCAGGCTTTAAAGGTTGAACAGGCACCTCCGTTCTGAGTCCGCCTGTGGAGCCCCAGTGAGAGCCTGGGAGACTGGTCACCACACCGTGTCTTCCTTTCCTCTGCCCAGGCCTTGTCCCTGAAGGAGTCAGAGAAAACGGCACTGTCTGAGAAACTGATGGGGACCCGGCACAGCCTGGCCGCCATCTCTCTGGAAATGGAAAGACAGAAGCGAGATGCCCAGAGCCGGCAGGAGCAGGACCGGGTATGGCCGGGTGGGCAGCTGGGCCTCCATCCACAGGGAAAAGCTAAGCTTGGTCTAGATGGCCTGTGATGGGAGGTATGCCACTATCCTGTGGAAATCTCCAGGCTGTAGGGAGGTCCAACCTTTCCTTTAGAACACCAGTGTGAGGGAGGTGGTCACCAGCTGTGCCCCACCAAGTCCCTCGTCTTGAGGAGAGGACAACTTCAAGGGCAGTACTTCCTGGGCACTGAAGGGTGGCCAGGGCCTGGCAGGCCCCTAGGATGGGTTATGTGTCAACCAGCAGTGGGCAGGGGGATGGGGCACTTAATCAAGTGTAAGGAATCTGTCCATCCCAGAACACCATGAACACCCTGACATCTGAGCTGCGGGACCTCCGGGCTCAGCTGGAGGATGCTGTGGCAGCCCATGCTCAGGAGGTGAAAGAACTTAAGGAACAGACAGGAGACCTGGGCAGGCAGCGGGAGTCTTGTGCACGTGAGGTGAGCTGACATCCCTCTTGTTGGGTAGAAGCCTGAGTGCTAAGTGAGAGGTAGGTGGCTGTACCTGAGGATGATTCCTCCCTGTAGTTGAGGATAGACGTGGCTGACATAGGAGGCAGCAAGCATTTATTAAGCACTTGTTATATGCAGGGGAAATTCAGGGGATTCATCCATTGGACAGGTGTGATTGGGGATTTTTTTCAGGCCTACACCCAGCTGAGCCTTGTCCCAAATTATACTTAACTCACAGCCTGGGATTGGAGTTACCTCCACAGAGGATTGAAACAGGTGTTCCTTGGCTAGGGAGGAAGATGGGTAGAAGCCCATGCCTGCCAATGCCCCAGCCTGAGGGGCCCTGACCCCATCCTGAACCCACAGGCGGAAGAGCTTCGAACTCAGCTGCGCCTGTTGGAGGATACTCATGACGGATTGCGGAGGGAGCTGCTGGATGCCCAGCGCAAAGTTCGGGACAGCCAGGAGAGCTGCGACACCCAGCGCCAGGAGATGAGTGAGCTGAGGCGCGGCCTGAGTGAGGGTGCTAAGGAGCGTGAGGCCCTGCGGCACTCCAACGAGGAGCTGAGGGCCGCTGTGAAGAAGGCTGAGAGTGAGCGAATCAGGTAGGGGACTGCCCAGGGTTTTCACCAAGCCCTGTCTCTTGTCCTGGAACCTTACTTCTCCCAGCGGTTTAGGGAAATTGCACAGATGGTGAGTCTCTGCTCCCTAAGCACAACCTGGCATGGAGGTCATTTTGTTGGCTCTCCTACCACAGAAAAGGGCTGGGTGACAGCAGACAGGACTGGATTATACTCAACCCACCTGTGTCACTGCTCTGGCTGCCCAGCCCCCTCCTGGAATCACCTGTCTCCCTGTTAAAGGTCTGGTTCCAGGGACAGCTGCGTGCGCAGGCAGTGCTTAGGCTACCTTGGGGCAAGCTGAGGTCAGACTCACTGTAGAAACAGCAGAGAGCCTTTGGCTTAGAGCTGTGGATGACTCCAGGACCCAGGCAGCCGCTATTTTGTGTCCTCCCCAGCTTGAAGCTGGCCAATGAGGACAAGGAGCAGAAGCTGGCCCTCCTGGAGGAGGCTCGGGCGGCTGTAGGCAAGGAGGCTGGAGAGCTGAGGGCCACACTACAAGAAGTGGAGCACTCCCGGCTGGAGGCTCGTCGTGAGCTCCAGGAGCTGAGGCGGCAGGTATGACCCGACTTCAGCCCTTGGGCTTCCATGTGCACCTGGGCCAGCAGCATGCCTCTCAGGAGCCCAGTTCCCCGCGTGTAAAAGCAAGCCTCGAGCTGCAATGAGCCTTAACCTGACCTGGGCATTCATGGACGGGCTTTGGGGAGTCCTCCACCCTAAACTTGTGCAAAAGTCCCTGTGTACCGAGATGCAGTCAGGCTCACGTGTCCCCGAGGGGAGGCCTGGCACTCTAGTCCAGTTCTACAAGACTCTGAGGGAAAAAGGGAGCAGGTTGTTGAACTAGGGCTAAACTGTAAAGAACCAAGAAGTAAACACTGCGCCTGCAGCGGCCACAGGACTGTCTCTACTCCTTGCTACTCACTGTCATAAGAAAGCAGCCCTGGGCTGGAGAGAGAGTTCGGTGTTAAGAGCATTGGCTACTCTTGCAGAGGACTTAAGTTCAATTCTTAGCACCCACATCATGACTAACAACCGACCATAACTCCAGCTCCAGGGGAATCCAGTGCCCTCTTTTGACCTCTGTGGAGTTTGCACAACATACATTCAGGCAATACATTCATACACATAAAAAAGGGGGAGGGGGGAGCAGCCCCAAGCTGGGCAAGGTGGTACAAGCCTGTAATCCCAGCTACTCTGCGAGGCTGAAGCAGGGTTAGGGTCACAGGTTTAAGGCCTGCCTGGCGACAGTCAGTTCAAGGGCAGCCTAGGCAACTTACTGAGACTTTGTTCAAAATAAAAAGTAAAAACAATAGAGTTGTAACTCAGTAACTTAGAGGTAGAATGCTTATCTAACATATAAGGCCTTATATCCAATCCCCACTGAGAGAGAGGGACAGAGACAGAAACAGACCCTGGCTGGAGCATGAACAAGTACGTTCCAGTAAAACCGTGTGTCAAGAAATACTGTTTTTCTCTTGATTTTTCTTTTTTAAACCATTAAGCTGTTTTCATCTGTTTAGAAATGTAAGAACTGTCATTGCCTATACCCTTACAGAAGCAGGAGATGGCTGACCTTGCCTGTGGGCTGTGGCCCCTGATTAGATGATCTCCTACCCATCAGCAGCAATCAGTGAATCCTGTTGAATCCTGGGCACTGCCTGCACACTGGAAAACTCAGGCTTCCCCACTCTAGAAGGCCCAGGGAACAGGAAGCAGCTTGTATGGCCCTGCTGAAAGTCACATTCTTTCTACCTCCAAGCTCAGCCCTCACCCAGACCCCTCAAGGCACAGCACCCCCCCAAAGAGCTGACAATTATGTACTAGGCTCTTGCTGGGTACCTGTGAGCATGGCATGATCTCCTGTCGCCTGTGCTGTAGCATTGTGGGGCAGGTGGGCATCACCTACCTGCTCATGCCAGGAAACAGGCTTAGAACACACCTCATCTTCCACTGGCCTGGGATCAAATCCCAGCCTGCTGCTTGTAGTTTGTATGACCTTAGGCAAGTCACTCCGTCTCTCTAAGCTTGTTTTTCATTAAATAGGGTTTAAATCTGGCTGGAGAGATGGCTCGTGGTTAAAAGCACTGGCTGTTCTTGCAGAAGACCCGGGTTCAAATCCTAGTAGCCACATGGCAGCTAACAACCATCCCTAACTCTAGTTCAAGAAAATCTGATGTCCTCTTTTGTCTTCCACGGGTGTACTTATACTCATGCAGGCATGACACTCATACATATAAAATAAAAAGTAAACAGCATGTAAACCATATTAATTGACTTATCATAAATGAAGTGCTCTGCACAGAAAACACACTGACAGTCATCCCTGTAGAGGTGATGGAGACCCCACAAGCTGCGGTCCTGTCTGTGGAAGGTTGAATGAGGACTCAAGCTTCCCCTTGTTGCCTTCCATGATAGGTATTTGGGAGCCTACAGATTAACTGTGTAAACTATGGGCGCCAGGTGCCTGGCAAGGCCTGAGCTTGGCACGATCAGGCAGACTTAGAGTACCAGGTGATTCTTGTGTTCCTAGGCAGGTGTGTCCTGAGAGGCCCCTGGGCCAGGCTGACTGGACATTTGGGGCCCAGTCAACTCACCTGCCTGCTCTGTCTCACAGATGAAGACACTGGACAGTGACAATGCCAGGCTGGGCCGGGAGCTGGCAGACCTACAGGGCCGCCTGGCCCTGGGCGAGCGGGCAGAGAAGGAGAGCAAACGAGAAGTCCTGAGCCTCCGGCAGAAGTTGCTGAAAAGGGAAGCCGGGATGGAGGCCTTGCGGCAGGAGGTACCTGAGGAGGTGGTTGAGCTGCCCAGAGGGGAAGGACTCCATAAGGTGGGTGGGCTACTTTGCCTGTGTCCTCCCTCCAGAGAGAAGCAGGTGGGCCCTCCGTTGCTAGTCTTGCTAAGAGATCACTCTCTGAGCTCATTCCTGTTCCCTGCCCTTGAGACCTCCTCAGCTGACAGAACAGTAGCAAGCAGAAAGAACTGTGGGCCTAATGTGTACAGGTACCAAAAGACGCAGCTTTGTTTATTCTCCCTGCAGCCGGATTCAGAAAGGTCAGGGCATCTGCCTAGTGTCACACAGCCATCCAGGTGGATGTGACATTGACCTGGTCACATCATCTCTGTGCTTCCCAGTGCTCTTCTAGCACTCAGGGGAGATAGGAGGTGCTACTGTTGAGGAGAGCCGGCCCTCCTCTAATCCAGAGGTGGCTTTTGTATCTGTGTGTCGCACCACCAGCAGTGATGCTTTAAGACATGTCCCTGGTGTGTAGACTTTTAATGTTTGCACTGAGGGACAGTGTAGCCTGGTAGCTAGGAGAACAGTCCCCAGAGCTAAACCGCCTGGCTTTGAATCCCACTCACTATGTGTCTTGGACAAGTCACTTGTCTCTGGCTGTTTCATTGTTTGTTAAATCAGAATGATTTTTTTCTAAAGATTAAAATTTTGTATGTGTATGAGTGTTTTGCCTGCTTATATGTAAGTGTACCATGTGTGAGCAATGCCCATGAAGCATACTCCAGAAGAGGACCTGGGATCCCCTGGAACTGGTGTTAAGGCAGTTGTGAGCCACCATGTGGGTGCTGGGAACTGACCGTGGTCCAGAGCAAGAACCAGTACCCCTAACTGCTGAGCCATCTCCAGCCTGAGGCTGACTCTTAGAGCAGCTTAGAGTACTTCTTGACTGGTTCCGAGGCCTTCCCCCTTCCCGTGTATGTGATCCTTAGTTGTCATTACTACAAGCTGCGCAGTGTAAGGCACAAAGCAGGAAAAGAAAAACAAACTGGAACCCCGCCCTCCAATGAAGGCGCTTCCCTCGCCTCTGGTGGAGACCACTAAAGGAATGGGGGGAACACCTGGCTAGCTCGGCCTTGCCACTGCTTCTCCACCCCCCAGCTCCAGGGATCCCAGCGGAAGCTGCAGGAGCAGGAGGGCGAGTTCCGGGCCCGCGAGCGAGGCCTGCTGGGCTCCCTGGAGGAGGCGCGCGCCGCCGAGAAGAAGCAGGTGGATGTGGCCCGCGGCCTGGAGCTGAGGCTGGAGGCGGCACGAGCAGAAACCGCGGAGCTGGGCCTGCGGCTGAGCGCCGCCGAGGGCCGGGCGCAGGGCCTGGAGGCCGAGCTGGCCCGCGTGGAGGCGCAGCGGCGTGTGGCCGAGAACCAGCTGGGCGGCCTGCGCTCCGCCCTGCGCCGGGGCCTGGGCCTGGGCCGCGCGCCCAGCTCCCCAGCACGGGATGCAGGAGGTGAGCGGGGCGGAGTGGGGAGCAGCAGCTCGGAAGCCACGCCCAGCCCTGGGACAGGGCCCCACAGCTCTGCCTTTAAAGAGCCCACCTTCCGCTGGGCCACGCCCCTTCGCCCATCCTCTGCTCCCTGGGTTGCTTTTTTAGGAGGGAGAGTCTCAACACCCCAACCTTTTTTCGGAGTCTTTGTTTCCCTATCTTCTTCACTGACCTCTGCCTTCTTTCTCTCCAGCCTCACATTTCAGCCTGGCATCCCACCACACCAGGCCTGGGATTCCCAGACCCTCTTCTAGAATCACCTTGATTCATTTGGTCGCTCAGTACTTAATAATTATCTAGTGTGTGTCAAGCAGAGCATAAGCACTAGGATGGAGTCAGAAACTGACAAGTGGGTCCCTTAGGAAGTTGATTCTAGCTATGTATCCAGCTATATAAAAGAAACGTAGAGGGTGTTGTGTTGTGGCCTGGGTATAGTAGGTACTGTCAGGCAAGGGCTGGTGATTGGTGCAGCCGCTGTCGGGAAGAGCAGGTCCTCAAAAAGCTGAAAACAACTGTTAACACCGTGAGACCCAGTGCTTCGACTTCAAGCTATGCACCCAAAAGAATTGAAAACAAGCTCGTGAACGGGCCTGTGTAACAGTTCACTGCAGCCAGAGTCTCAACGGCCAAATGGCAGTGAACTCCAAATACCCATCAACAGATGGCGAAGCAAAATCCATCCCTTGAAGTAGTCTCCAGCTTTGAACAAAGGAATGACATACATGCCACAGTGTAAATAACCCTAAAACACTGTGCACATTGAAATAAGGCAAGCAGCATGAGTCAAATCATGCAAAATACCTTGAACAGTCAGTCATAGAGTCAGCGGCAGGTTAGAGGTTAGTTGCTGAGGTCTAGGGGGTACCTAGCTTCTGCTTAAATCTGTCTGATTGTCTTAGTTGACCAGCACTGCTCTAGCAAGGAACTGTGAACCCTCAGTAGTCATGAGAGATTCCAGGCTCCTTGCCTCTCAAGATCCACAGGTGCCTATGACTTCTTTGTGAAGTTGCAGTGTGACGTCTAAGCTGCGCACATCCACCTGGATACTCTGGGGCATTTGCACTGTCAGTGTACACGCTTGTAATCATCCTGTTTGAAGAATAATGAGAAAAAAAACCTGTATATGCTCAGTGCAGGTTCAGTGTGCCTCAAATATTTTTGTTTCATTTCTGTTTTTGAGACAGGGTCTCACTCTGTGGGCCAGGCTGTTCTGGAACTCATTGTATAGCCTAAACTGGCCTGAACTTAAGAGTCTTCCTGCCTCAGCCTCCCAAATGTTGGGATTATAGGCATGTGTCACCATGCGTGGCTGTTTTCAAATATTTTCTATACCTATTTGGTTGAATCTCGTGGAACCCTCGAGGACAGAGGGCTGGCTATTCCAGACTCAGAGTTTAACCAGCAAAAAGTTGAGTCCAGTTGTCTTGGAGGCCAGAAATCTGATATCCATGCCCTCTCTGAAGGTACTGGGTGGGGTGTGGGAATGGCAGTACAAGTCAAGTGGTCACATGCATCCTTTTTGTAAGGACAGCAATCATGGGATCGGGGTCTACCCATTCCAGTGTGACCTCATCTGAGTCAACCTCACCTCCAACTACCTGTTTCCAAAATGAAGTCATTTTTCTGAGGTACTGGGAACTAAGACTTCAGCATGGGGAATCTCAGGAGTCACAGGGGCGATGGAAAATATTTAAGGTGATAGGTGTTCAACAGTATGAATGCAATTCACGCCCCAAAATGTATCTTAAAAATGGTTAAGGTGGGCTGGAGATGTCACTCACTTGGTAAAGTCCTTGCCTAGTATAGACAAAGGCCTGGATTTTATCTCTAGCACCAAATAAAATTAGGTGTGGTGGTACACACCTATAATTCCAGCACTCAAGAGACTGAGGCAGGAAGATTATGAATCAGGTCCAGCCTGGGCTACACGGTGAGACCGGCCTCAAAAAAGGCAGGGGAGTAGGGTGGAGTTAGGTAGGGTGCTTGCCTAGCATACCTGAGGGCTTGGGCTCACTGCAGTACCTCCAAAACAAACCAAAAAAGATGAAAGTGGCAGTTTCAGATTATATGTATTTTGTCAAAAATATAAACACAAGGGAGTTAGGGCTGATGTGGGGGCCAGTGGCTCGCAGGCGTGGTATGGAGGGAAGGTGCCCAGTGGAACTTCCCATCCTGTGACCAGCAGGGGTGACAGCAGATCAGGGCAGCTGGCAAGCAGGTGAGGGGAGGTGACCAGGGCCTGCTCTAGTAACCTTGCAGGCCACTAGAGGTCCTGCGTTTTGCCCCAGGTTGGAACTAACAGCAGTAGGTGGGATGGAGGTCCCAGCTGGGGAGTCTTTGGGTAGGAATGCTGTTCTGGGCACTTCAGTGGTTACTTGGCTGAGCCTGGAGGCTACAAATAGCTAGCCCCGCCCCCATCTTGCAGTTCCAGCCTTGACCGCTAGGGACCTCTGCTCTCTGTTCTGTTCCCCGCCCTCTTCTTTTGGCCCATTCTCCTTCTCCCAAGCAGTGGGCAGGCATTTTCTCTGGGAAACCAGCCTGTTCCAGTTCAGATTCTGAAGCTTTCCAGCTCTGAGGCCTCACAAATCACTTAACTGCCCAGAACCACCTTGCCTATGAAGAGCAGACTGGCTCTTGACTGTCAGGGTATTCCTGAAGGAGGGTGAACCTAGGCAAGGTGGAGAAAGCCCCAATCTCATCCTGAGAGCTTGGTGCAGCAGACACTCAGTTCAAAGAGCTGGGAGCTGATGGTGTGTCCACTGTGGCCTGGGACCTGGGGAAATGGGTCTACTAGCCTAGTTAGAACAGGGACAAGATATCAGACACACCCATGAGGATAGGACAGACCCACCCCAACTCAGCCTGGGATCAGGGAGGTCCTGGGAAGCAGCCTGACCTATGGGCTGGGCATAGAGAAGTAAGGAGAGAAAGGAACAGCGTGTGCAGAGGCCTGGGAGTGGGGCTGGAGCAGGGAATGTCTTAGAACAAGGAGCTGAGAGTGGCTAGCTTATGCAGGGTGAGGGATGGGGTGGGGGTGGAGGGAACAACAGGGCTGTAACACTGTGGTAAAGAAGATGAGCTTGATTGTGAGGGACGTCGACAGATCTGGCAAAGGGTTTGGGGCAAGGTTTGGCAGCCCACTTTGTGCTAGAGAAGCTTCTGCACTGATGGGCACAGTAATGTGTGCAATGCCTTGGGAACCTGCAGCCACCAGCAGTGGCTCCCATGTACTTGAGCGTGTCTTCCTTTGCAGGAAGCAGGGATGGTCTCAGCAGCCCTAGTCCCTTGGAATGCAGTCCTCGGTCTCAGCCACCATCCCCAGGAACTGCCATCTCCCCAGCACCTGCAGACCTGGATCCTGAGGCAGTGCGAGAGGCCCTCCGAGACTTCCTGCAGGAGCTGCGGAACACCCAGCGAGAACGGGTGAGGCTGGTGGAGGCAGCTGGACGGGGGACCCAGGGCCTAAGACCTTGGAAAAATGGAGCCGCAGGTTGCCAGAGCTGTGGCCTTCCATTCTCCCCCACCTCGGGACGCAGGATGAACTTCAGGCCCAGACGAGCACCCTGAGTAGACAGCTGGCTGAGGTGGAGGCAGAGAGGGACAGTGCAACTTCAAGGGCCAGGCAGCTGCAGAAGGCCGTGGCTGAGAGTGAGGAAGGTGAGTCTGCCCTCAGGTCCCTCTCTATTCTCTTGGAGCTGATTCTTCCAGAAGACTCCCATGCCCAACTCCCCGGGTAACTGCAACATGTCCAGACCTACAGACCCTCTAGGGTCCAGGTGGGCCCTGGAGAGGGTGGAGTGCAAGTTGGACCTCTGTGTCCTGGTGCTGGGGCCAGGCTTGGCATGCCTGATGGAACTGGGTGGTGGTCACAGCTCGACGCAGTGTAGATGGGCGACTGAGCGGGGCCCAGGCAGAGCTGGCACTGCGGGAAGAGAGTGTGCGGCGCAGCAAGCGGGAGTGCAGGGCCACGCTGGACCAGGTGGCCGTGCTGGAGAGGAGCCTGCAGGCCACCGAGAGTGAACTCCGGGCCAGCCAGGTGGGTAGGAGCTGAGGGCCAATGGGAGTGGAGTCCTGTGTACCAGAAGGGATGTGGAATGCCTCTAGGTTCTCTGTGGCCCCCTGCCTGAGTCTCAGTGCTCATGGGCAGTCTGTACCTCTTTCCAGAGTAGGTCACGTCCACTGTTGTGTATTCAGTGTGCGGTAGGGAGAAGGGCTTGGCCTGAGCCTGACAGAGGGCCTTAGGTACAAAGGACTGCAGTCAGCTTCATCTTAAAGGGGTTGGCACCAGTAACTGCTGCATGAACAGAAGGCATAAGCTCCAGCCTGACACAGGAGGCCAGGGCCTCTGTCTCCAAATATCCATGCGAATGGCGGTCTAGGTCTTGATGGTGACTTCATAGCTGAAGCCCCCTGCCCTCTCTCCCCTCCAGCCCTGCCTCCACCTCTGGATGGGGCCAAGCTAGAGCTGGATTGTTATGTCTGCGGCTTCAGCTCTGGCTTTGAGCCTAGCAGCCCCTGGGGCCTGGGTGGAGGCCAGGAACAAAGCTGGGTGGGAGCCAGAGTGGGGGCCCCTCTTCCCCACAGGCCAGACAGGAGTTGGGGGGAGCTTGTAGGACAGAGGGAGGAGGCTGCCGTGACACCCAGGACCCACCAAGTCTGTACTCATGTGGATTGCAGGGTGCCTGGTCTTTTGTCCTGTCCTGTCTCTGCTCTGCAAGCCCCTTCACTGGCTGACTCCTGAGCAGAGGGCAAAGGAGAGTCATCCCCTGAAGCCCTGGAGCAGCAGCTCCTCCCCTTGGCAGTGGTGTCCTCAGCAGACACAGCTTGCAGTTCATGTGCAGCTTCCAGCTGTTCTGGAAGTACTTCTGTAGAACAAGGAAGGGTGTTGCAGCGTGCATTCTATAGCCCTCCTCAGGGCTCTTCTGAGTTCCGAACAACGGGGCCTCTGGACCAGTCCACTACTCTGCAGACTCGAAAGAGGGCCAGAGTGGCAAAGGATCGTCCTGGCTCATAGAACCGGTTAGATTCGGCCAAAATCAGACAGTGCTCTGGGATTTTTGCATCTGAGCCTGTGACAAATGGGGAAACGGAGGCTCCACTAGTCCCACGTCACACAGTCCTTGAGGCTGCCCTTCTACTTTGCCTCAGGGTTCAGTAGAGTGTGGGGAGGAGTGGGCATTGGGGTTGAACCTCCCTACCTGCAGGAGAAGATCAGCAAGATGAAGGCCACTGAGATGAAGCTGGAGAGTGACAAGCGGCGGCTGAAGGAGGTGCTGGATGCCTCTGAGAGCCGCTCCATCAAGCTGGAGCTACAGCGGCGTGCTCTGGAGGGCGAGCTGCAGCGGAGTCGCCTGGGCTTGGGTGACCGCGAGGCTCACGCCCAGGCCCTCCAGGATCGGGTGGACTCCCTGCAGAGACAGGTGGGGCCCTCCCTGTCCGAGCGATGACACCTACATGCCCTGTCTCAGGCCCTTTGGGGCCATTGCACAATTCCCAACACTACAAAGCAATCTTTTCGTCATCCATGTTTCACAGATGGACAGGTAGAGGCTTAGAGGACTGATAGCCTTGCCTGTCACAGCCAGTCTGATGGGATTCTGGAGAGGGGTAGTTAACCAGCAGGGGGGCACCAGGCTGCAGGCTGTGGGAGTTCATGGGGACAGCAGGTACAGTTGAGGCCCAGATAGGTGAGAGGAGCGCGGTTAGGCCGTGCTGAGGGCACAGAGGAAGGGAAGCCCTGACCATCCTGCTGACCTTCTACCAGGTGGCGGACAGTGAGGTGAAGGCGGGGACCTTGCAGCTAACAGTGGACCGGCTGACTGGGGCACTGGCCAAGATGGAGGAGAGCGAGGGGGTCCTGCGGAGCAAGGTGCAGAGCCTGACAGATGCCCTGGCCCATAGTAGCACCAGCCTCTCCAGCACCCAGGACAAGAATCTACATCTGCAGAAGGCCTTAACTACCTGTGAACATGACCGCCAAGTGCTCCAGGTCTGAGGGTCCTAGAGTCTGGCCGGGGAGGATCCAGTGAGAGAGTTAACCAGTAAGCCTGGATTTGGAAGGACCTGGTAGAGAGGCAGCCAGTGAGTGGTGCTGTCAGTTTGGAATTCTAAAGAACTGATGAGAGCAGGCCTTGAGGTAGGAATGGGCCCAGTGGAACATCAGCCAGTCATGAGGATTGCGCAGGATGCTGCCTAAAGGAACCTTCTAGTAGGAAACCCAGGTTTAGTTGTATGAATGACTGTCACCACAAGTCAGGGGACATGACTGGCCACAGGCTGGTCAGTGCTTCACCTGGGTAGATAGGCTGTGAGCTTATGTAGAAGTTCAGAGTAGAGGGCAGCCTTTGGCTCAGAGCTAGCAGGCTAGCCTGACAACCATTATCTCCTGTTCCCAGGAACGGCTGGATGCTGCCCGGCAGGCATTATTGGAAGCTCGGCGGCAGAGCACTTCCCTGGGTGAGCAGGTGCAGACCTTGCGGGGAGAGCTGGCTGACCTGGAGATGCAGCGGGGTGAGGCTGAGGCCCAGCTACAGCAGCTACAGCAGGTGAGGCTTGGAGGGCTTCTATCTCAGGGGTATACCCTGTGTGGCCCTTGGCGTGGGGTGGGGAACCCTCCACCCATCTCAACCTAATCCCAAAACGTGGCCCAGTCTCCTGGGAAGATCCATGGTTCATGCAGCCTATACTTGTAGTATATAGATGGAGAAACAGGCTCAAAAAGAACTGTTTGGCCTCAAGTGAGTTATCTCACATGGGCCTCACTGTTGCCTGCCACATGAGTGGGCTGACATCACCATCCCTAAGCCTTAGATAGTTATCTGAGGTGCAGAGGTCTGGTGCTGCAGGTGCTGCGACAGCGGCAGGAAGGCGAGGCCACGGCTCTGCGCTCCGTACAGAAGCTGCAGGAGGAGCGGCGGCTGCTGCAGGAACGCCTAGGTAGCCTGCAGCGCACCCTGGCTCAGCTGGAAGCTGAGAAGCGGGAGGTGGAGCGCTCGGCCCTGCGGCTGGACAAGGATCGTCTGGCTCTCAGGAGGACGCTGGACAAGGTGGCTTGCTCTGCCAGGGCCTCCCCTGGTTCCCCAAGTCCCTTCACTGTTCCACAGCTCCTGGTGTCAGATTGCCCGGTGGGGGTTCAGGACCATATTCCTGTCTGTGAGCCCCTTCCCTTCCATGTTCCTACCCAGGTGGAGCGGGAGAAGCTTCGCAGCCACGAGGACACCCTGCGGTTGAATGCTGAGAAGGGCCGCCTGGACCGCACACTCTCTGGTGCTGAATTGGAGCTGGCCGAGGCCCAGCAGCAGATCCAGCAGTTGGAGGTCTGGTCCCTGGTGCCATTCCCACCCTGAGCACAAACAGTTTGGGGTCCCAGAGCCCAGAGTCTCAGGGAGGGTGTCCTCATTGGGCAGTAGAGCAAGGGTTCTCCTATGGTAGACAGAAACAACACTGAGGCCTGTTAGCATGCAAGGCTGTGATTCCTGTGTGCTGTGGCCATATGGAGGTGTCTGTGGAAGCTTGCTCATGTGTACAGCATGACCTCATGTAGTGTGTGGCCTGCGTGTCTGTGGGATGATTTCCTACAGATGCGAGGCTTGTGTGCTTTTGCATCCACATACTTACCTGTGTTCACAGGTAAATCCTTGCATGCTTGCTTTTGTTCCTGAGTGTGTACAGGCCAGACACTGTGTGTAAGTATATCTGTGTGTATGTCCATAAGTGGAGGTCACTAGGAACCCTGACCCCAGATTGCCAGGGCCAGTGAGGTGGAGGGCAGGCCTGTGCCACTGTTCACACTGGTCTAGAACCTGAGTAGTGGCCCCTGTCTATAGGCCCAGGTGGTGGCCCTAGAGCAGAACCACAACTTGGCGCAGCCGGAGGTAGACGAGCAGCAACTGGAGTTACAGCAAGAAGTAGAGCGACTGCGCAGTGCCCAGGCGCAGACAGAGCGCACTCTGGAGGCCCGGGAGCGGGCCCACCGCCAGCGGGTGCAGGGGCTGGAGGAGCAGGTACAAGAGCTTTCCTTGGGGCATGATGGAGCCAGGGAGTAAGTATAAGGCCAGGGAACAGGGCTGGTCTTGACCTTGTGACTTCTTGAAAAGGGCCAGGTGGATCATTGCTGGTACCAGCCACAGCTGGACTAGGGGCTCGAGTGCTGCAGCTGGGCCTATCTTGAGAGCTCCAGGGCTCGCTCTGCTCCAGGCCACTGGCCATCAGACCCTGCCTGGTATAGCATGGTCATCACTCGGCAACCCAGGTTCCCAGAGGAGGGGGTTGGCTTTTCTCAGGACCACTAGTGAAAGCTCCAAGAATGGCCCTCACTGGCCTGGTGAGGTCACATATGCCTCTTCCTGGTTGTGCCTGGAGCAGGTGAGTTGCAGGGCTCACCTGCTCTGATAGGTCCAGCCTCGTCACATGAACACCCCTGCAATGGGCTAGAGTCAGGCCTACTCAAATGATAAGGGTGGTAAGGAGTCAGACTGCTGGCCCTGCCATAAGGAGCAAAAGTGAGGGGCGGCCACAGCGCTTTTGGGCTCCAGCCCTCCCCGCGGCAGGCAGCGTGCTGTCCCTTCATCAGCTCCCTCCTCTGGCCTGCCTTGCCCTTTTCCAGGTGTCCACGCTGAAGGGACAGCTGCAGCAGGAGCTCCGCAGGACTTCGGCACCCTTCTTCCCACCCTCTGGCACCCCAGAGAAATGAGTCCCCTCCATTCGGCATCCTGAACACAGCCATTGAGGCAGGAAAGGGAGGCCCTTTTTAGCACGGCCTGCTCAAAGGTGGGCTCCAGCTCCGGGCTCCAGCTTCAGTGGCTTCACATTGCTCTGCCACTCCTTGGGAAGAGGCGCCTAATTGTGCAATGTCCTCCCGAGTGGCTGGGCTCAAAGGAGAACCCTTGTCTCTGGCCAGCACCAGATTGGAGTTCCTCAGATCGGGCCCAGGCCCCGGCTGCCCGGGATCTCTCTGCCTTAGTTCATTGTTAGGAAGCTCCTCGGTGAGCTTAGAGTCCTTGCATTTTTGTACCTTTTTATAATGTGGATAGTGGTCGTGCTTTTTGTAACATCTGTTTTCTAGAATGGTCTGTATGTAGATTTGCCTTTTCTGTACTAAATAGCATGCTCCCTCTACCTGGGAAGACCAGGCAAAGTGGGAGGTAGGGCCCTCTGGGAATTGCTGGGAGGACCAGAGGCAGAGACTTCTATTGGTTGAGCTTAGCCACCTCACAGGGAATGGTGGGGCCCTCTCCACTGAGCAGATAGGGCCTGACCCTCCCTGATAGCCAGGCTCTTCCCAAAGCGAACCTTCCTTATTTCTCTCTGGCCCTCCTCGGGACTGCAGGGTCGCCTCTGCAGTGCCAAGGCTCACAGACCACTGAGTAACAGAGCAGGCCTGGGAACGAGCCTGGAGTCTTTGGAGTAATGCGGGGCAGAGCTGCTTCACGTGGCAGAGCCTCTATGCTCCTGTGTAAAGTGGGAACCTGCTTCATGGTGTGGTGACAGAGGGGTTCACAGAGGGTACTGCGCTTCCAAGACTACACATGCTCTCCACTGTGTGCTGTGGGTAGTCACTTAACGCTGTTTGACAGTTGGGAACAGTCACTGCACCTACCATGTGGCCTATCAGCAGGGTTCATCAGACCTGGGGAGTGCTGCGCAGGGCCCTGCGCTCCCTCAGGAGCAGAGGCTTGTTTCCGCCCTCATGTCCCCGCCTCCCTTCTGGAAAGCCCTTGGTCTCAGGTCTTACCTAGCCACATACACCTTGCGACAGTCTCTAGCCCTCATCAAGCAGCCCCACCGATGACAGCTGCCTGCTCGGAGCCTTCTATCTGCTACGCTGCACCCACACCATGCACATGAAGATCTGTGTCCAAGGAGGATGTAGGTTCCAGGGCTCCTCATCTGGGAGGGATTCAGATGAAGCTAGGGCTAGAGGAGGCAGAGCCCCTGACACCTCTCCTGCTAAGAGGCTGGGGAACCTTTTATTGGTGAGAGTATTTGAGGCACTCAGTTGTGACCTCTCTGTCCCAGACCCAAAAGTGACTCTGGATCTTTTGTAAAAAGATTTAATTTCGTATAAAACAAGGTGGTCCATGCCTGGGGACTGTAGGAAATCCAGGCAGACCAGCTGGGGTGAGGGGCGAAGCCTACCTGAGGGGACTGAAGGAGGGACTGTCCTCAGAAGCATTGAGAAGGCACATCAGGGGGCTCCAAGTCCCACAAAGAGGCCTCAGATGAACCCCATCCAGGGGGCAGAAACTGGGCAGTCAGGAGCCCTAATGCTCAGGGGTGGCCACAGCGTGGGGAGTGGCCCAAGGCAGCTCTGGACATGCCCCCAGCCCACTGGGCTGTTTAGGATGAAAGGGAGGGCAGGATGGGTAAGCACCAGATCAGGCAGGGCCTGAAGTAGATCCGAGCAGGGTCCATGGCTCAGATCCCACGACAGCTCCACCCTAGCAGCCCCCGCAGCTCCGAGCGCAGGAGGCGGCCACAGATTGGCACAGGCCGCTGACGGCCATCACACCACATTTGGAGAACTTGTCCCGGCACAGGTCAGCTGTCGGGAAGGCCAGGTCAGGGTAGGGAGGGTAATGGAACCCAGGACCCCATGCTAGTGAGAATGCGGGGAGGGAGCTCAGGGCGTCCTGCAGTGGGCCCGGCATGCACGCCATGCTGAACGGAACGGCCAGAGCATGGATAACCAAGTTCGAGGGGAGGCCGCTGCATGAGGGTGTGGAAGTTACCCTACCTCGGAGGAGCTCCTCGTGGGCACAGACTGTGCGGACACAGACCTCCTTGTTGACAACATACACCCGGCGGAGGCTGGGGGGAACCAGCAGTACACTCAGCCCACCCTCGTCCTCTCCCCCCGGGAGCCCAGGCGCAGGCTCGCCCGCCCTCGGAGGCAAGGTTCCGCTTGAGGATTCCCTGCCTGTCTCCAGCTGTGGCGGCTGAGCCTCCCTCCTTCCCTCCCATCGTGGTGCACACTCACCTGTAGAAGCAGACCTCATTGAGACACTGTTTGCAGGGCTTGTGGATGGAGTAGAGGCGGGTACACGGATACTGTTCCTCTCGGCAGTCTGGGGGACACGTGGGGTCAGACTAGAGGCTCAGAGCTGAAGTGGTAGGCGCCCGAGGCTGCCCAGGCCTTGGGCCCTGTCCAGACACCCCCACACACCCAGCACCTAGGTGTACTGCTGGGCTTCCCACGACTGTCCACCAGACACACATAAATTCAAACACAGGTTTGTGCCCACCCTACTTGGTCCCTGAAGTTCACACTTGTTCACAAACAGCCCTGTAGCCCACTCAGTGTACACAAGGCCAGGTTCCTCAGCTCCCTTCTCTAAGGCTTTTGTTGAGTGGCTGCCTGGGCTTCCCGGGCACCACACAGTTCCTCTGGTTGGCAGGAAGTGCCAACACAATCCTGACCCCTCCCTAGGCTCTGGCCAGACCCATGGGGGTGGGGTGGGGGTGCGCACGGCTGCAGGGGTAGGGTATCTCAGAGCTGCCCAGAGGCTCGGCTGCCAGCTTCCTCTCCCCAGCAGTGGGATACACTGCTCAACCTTGCCAGCAGTCTGACGAAGCCTCCCTGCCTGTGTTCAGCTATCAGGGGCTCTTACCAAGAGGCCCAGGCTCTGTGGGCTCCGTCTCCATGTTCCCTGGAGCTGGCAATTCTGGTTTCAAGACAGACAGGCAGGGGTCACTGGGAAGGGTCTATTCAAGGCAAGGGGGCACCACTCTCAGCCCTGGCCCAGATCCCCCATCCAGGCTGTACTAGTAGTTGGGTGAGAAGCAGCACTTGGGACCTACCTGGGGTTGGGGCTGGGATGACTTCCTGTGGGACTCGCTGCTGGGACTGGAACTGGAACTGCTCCTCAGGGGGCCGGGAACTCACCTCTAAACGAGGGGGTAGGTGACACGACATGTGTCCCGTTCCCCCGCCCACAGCTGCCTGCCCCTCCCAGCTGCCCCGGCTTTGTGTGCCCCCCCCCCCACAGCTGCCCCGGCTTTTTACCTTGATAATCGTAGTAGTCTTGGCTGTCTGAAAAGGAAGGAGTGGGGGTCAGGCTAGCTCCTGGTCTCTTAGGGCAAATGAGTCATAAAGAAGCCAGGAACCTGCCCCTGGGGTTCCTACCAGTCCACCCCACTGGGGCCCTGGCTGAGCCATGCACACATGGGGAGGCAGGTCTTAACATGGCAGCGCTGGGGAACACTGGGAGAGGCTAGTCCCTTACCAATCTGGTCGCCATATTGGGTGTACTGGACATGGTCCGGGAACGGGGGCAGAGGATCCAGGTCATATTGGCCCTGAGCTAGCAGACCTGCTGAGGGGAGGCAGCCACATGTGGACATCCCACAGGGAAGGACAAACACAGGGTAGTGATGGTCAGGAGCCCAGGACTCTACTCTGACTCCAGGAGCTGAACTCTTTCCTGGTCCTGTGCCACCTCTGTGACCCTGCCCCTGGGCTGCTCTTCTGCCCTAGGCTGGCCTCCTGGGACTCCACAGACTCCTGCCTTAGGGCCTTTGCACTTGACTCTCCAGGCCTTCTCTGGTCTCATCTAACATTTCAGTTCTGCCGAGGCCACTCCTGGCCCACCTACTCCTCTGTTTATTCCCAGCATAGCCCTGAATGTGATCTGAAATTTATCAGATCTGTCTGGTATTTGCCTCTCTCCCTTAGCCTCATGAGGGTTGGGTTTGTTCACGGCTAGCCTGGCCCACAGAAGGTTGTCAATGCGTACCTGCTGAATGAGTGGGTGAACGACCCTTAAGCCTGACAGGGCCTTTTTGGTTCCCACTAATAACTCTCCTTATTTGATGGATAAGGACCCATCAAAGGTCAAGGCTGTGTAGAGCAGTAGAGGACCCCTCCTTCATCCCATAGGGCTAGAGCCCAGGCCCCTGGATTCCTTGCTTTAGCCTCCTCCAGAGTGTGACCCAGGCATGAGGCAGAGCCTGGGCAGCAGAGTTCTAACCATGAGGCTCACAAATGGGGAGCCCTCCATCCCAACAGCTGCTTACCAGGCAGGAACAGCAGAAAGAGGCAGGCAGCTCTCATGGCCACAGAGTGAGGAGGCTGCAGTCGGTATGAAGACTTCTGGAGAGGAAAGGAGAGCTGTGTGCTAGCCCAGCTAGCCCAGGATGGCAGAACTCATCCCTGTCCCTGAGCTCAGCCTGGGCAAGGCGCACCAAGAACAGCATTGGTCCAAGACTAAAGGATGGCTATCAGGTTCGTAATATCCAGGAACACCTCCTGGGGGAGTCCAGTCTTCCTTTGGTGCTGGCTACAGAGTGGATTTGAAGGTCCTTATATCCAGTCTCAGCCAGCAGAGGGGGACCCCAAGATGCAGCCCAGAGCTCATCCCTCCAGAAGAGCTGCCTACCCCACCACAGAAAGGTCTTTCACACAGCTAACTGGAACCCCAACTCTGCTGTAGGTTCCCCCCTAGAGGCAGGGGCATAGGAGGGACTAGGCCTCCAGCCAGATACCAGGGCTGATGTTTTATGAGACTGCTTCTTCCTGTTAGCCCCAGCTGGCCTGGAACTTGCTATGTAGACCAGACTGGCCTCGATCCTACCTGCCTCTGTCCCCCAAGTGCTGGGATTAAAGTGTACCATCATGCCTGGCAATATTTATTTTTGAGACAGTGCCTCGTGTTGCCTGAGCAACCTGATATGTAGTTGGGGAAGACCTTGACAGATAGACCCTCTCTCCTTCTTCACTAAAGGAACATTTTTATAGCTCCCCCTGCCTGACTGTTTTTGGCACAGAACTCTTACCCACCTTCTGGTCCAGCACTTCCCTGAGTATCTGATGTACTATGAATCCCAGTGACACCAGGCACATCCTTGGAACGCCAGCCCTACCCCGCCAACACCACAGTCTGCCACCAGCTCAGCAGCATTTGCCAGGCCCACCACCTGCTCCCAATTAGCCCCTGGGCCCTGAGCATGCCGCTCAGCAGGAAACCACATGCACACAGGCCCTAGGGGCCCCCAAAGCGGCCAGGGCTGGGCAAGGCTCCCAGCTCCAAGAAAACTCCTTTCCTGCCAGGTCCCGGGCCTCCCAAGACCTGGCTGTCTTCATCACAGCCGCACGAGACTGAGGCCTGTTTGTCTGCAGCAGGAAGCACTTAGGATGGAGCTGGAGGAGCTGAGGGCACACGAGCTGGGGGAGGCAGTGATGTCACCCAGTCCTGGGGTGCAGACATTGGATGACAAGAACGTAGTTTGGGGTAAGGACATTGGTCCAAGACTAAAGGATGGCTACCAGGTTCCTAATATCCAGGAACACCTCCTGGGGAAGTCCAGTCTTCCTTTGGTGCTGGCTACAGAGTGAATTTGAAGGTCCTTATATCCAGTCCCAGCCAGCAGAGGGGGACCCCAAGATGCAGCCCAGAGCTCATCCCTCCAGAAGAGCTGCCTACCCCACCACAGAAAGGTCTTTCACACAGCTAACTGGAACCCCAACTCTGCTGTAGGTTCCCCCCTAAAACCTAGGGAGAAGGCAAAGGCAGAGACAGAGTATCTATCCCAAATTCCCTCAGCTCAGCACCTTTTCTGACACCTTGTCCATTTCAGAGTCACCCTCTCACCCAGGTCTTCCCGGATGCTCTTTCATGTCCTTTTCCAAAGCAACCCAATCTTCAGTGTCCCCTTGGCAGTTGGCTTTAGGTCCCCACATTCCCACTCCAAGGGCTCTGGGTTGTCTCATGGTAGGAAGGGCATCAACCCTATACCAGGTTGGTAGGCTGGCACCACGGGAGAGGGAGGGACTACTGAATTGGTGTCCTGGGAAGCATCAAGAGGCTAGGGATGTGTGTGCCCTGAGTCTTCCACTCTAGTACCTAGGCCCCAGCTCATGCTGGGGATGGGGCTCACCGGCTAGCAGCAGCAGTAAGACTAAAGGATGGCTCCCAGGGGACCACGTCGGCAAGCCCTTGGGTTGGGGAGGTGTTAGGTCAAGATGTCGAGATGGCTGGTTCACCCCCATCTCTGCCCCTTCCACAACCTCAGCCTGCTCCTCTGAGGTCCTGAGGGGCGGGGACCAGGGGCCCCAGGCTGGCTCGGAGCAGGGGAGCGGGCGAGGCCTCTGCCCGCGCTCTGGAGGGCCCTCCGGACGCAGCAGGCCGGCCGCACAGCTGGGAACAATCAGCCGCGGAAACTTGCAGGGGCGCTCTCTGGCTCTCCACCAAGGGGTCTCTCTTTGTCTCTGCGTCCGCCGCCGCTCCTCGCCCCCGCCCGACCCCCACCCGCCTTCCACATTCCAACCTCGGAGAGGACGAAACCCGCCCTGTCCCCCCAGCACCTCCACTTTCGGCCACCCCTAAGTTCCAGCTCCCCGCATGTCCCGTCTCCACCATCGGCGACCCCAACTCGCCAGGTGGCCCCTCAGCATCCGCTCCGCAGGCCCCGCGGCAGGGTCCCGGCGGCATCCCCGTCCCGGCAGCGTCCCCGTCCCGGGTCCGGAGCGGAGCGCGGCGGTCCCCGACGCCCCGCTCGTCCTACCTGTCGGGGTCCCAGCGCAGCGCTCCGAGTGCCGCTCCGAGTGCCCGCCAGCCGCCGCGCGCCGAGCCCCCCTGCAGGCCCCCGACGGGCCGGCGCCCGCCTCCAGCCCGCGGCCGCTGGGTCCTAAAGCGAGCGCGCAGCCGCGCCGCGCCCTCGGGGCTCCAACCCCTCCCCGCCGTCCTCACTTCTCACGTTGGTTCGGCCCTCGCGGCCGCTGCCAGGGCGCGCTCGCAGCCAGTCCTCCGCGGAGTGCGCGCGGGCCCCGTTTCACGGGATCCCAGCCTCTGCACCCCTGGGTTCCCGGGGTCACTCATCTGGAAGGGCAACCCTGCGTTTCCACCGACGCCCAGGACATCCTCCGGGCCTGCTTGGAGCCTTCTGGTCTCCTTAGCCAAGTACAGGGTTTGCTACTCTTGGTTTGATTTGGTTGTTTTGAGACCTAGACCAGACTGGCCTTGAATTCACAGAGATTCACCTGCGTCTCCCGCCGTAATTAAAAGCATACACCCATCTGGTTTCCATTCTAACCAGCTTTCCCTCCCTCCCTCCCTGCCTCCCTGCCTCCCTCCCTCCCCTTTCCTCTCCTGTCTCCCTCTGTTCCTCCTAGCTCCAGATGACCACAAATTCCACAAACATTCAAGTCCAAATCCACAGCCTCCCAAACCTCTTCCAGACTGCCAGGTCTCCTCAGAGCGGAGATCACCCCACTATTCTTCCTTGTCAGGCTTCTTCCCTGTTTCCACGTGCCGGTTCTTTTCTTGGGACTCTCCAGGTCTTAGCTCCCACTAACTGTTGTGTAGCCTTCCTAGTGCTGGTCTAGCAAGTGAATGAATAAGCACCTATGCATCATCCCACGCCACCCTGTCTACTGCAATTTAGTGGTGGCGCGGGGGTGGGGTGCTGGGGGAGGGGATATGGGGATTTTTGTCACCTTGAGCCCCCTCCCCCTCCCTGTAGCTAGGCTTAATCCCAGTAGCAAAAATGTGTCCTCCTGTCCTTGAGAAAGGGGAGACAGGCCCAAAGCTGGCCACTTCAGGATCTTGACCAGGATCTTTTGCTGCTCTGATTGCCCTGGCCTTTGGGGACCCAAGCAGAGAGTGATAGCTGTCTGGGGAGGGATGGTGTGTTCTCGCCTCCCTTTGTGGCCCTCTGTGTCCTGGGTGGTGCTCTCTGCCAGCCAGTCTCACCCCATTAAAAGACAGGCAAGACTGTCTCCCTTGGCCCTGGCATGTGCCTGTCTGTTAGCTCCATGGGCTGTCTGCTAAGTCCGTCTTCCCATCATCCTCACCTGCTGCCCACTGTCACAGCAGGCAGTTGTGCCTGGGCATGCCTGGTTATCTTTTTACCCCAATCTGACTCAACATTTCCTGAGCTACCAGTGGCTAGGGGCCAGCACCAGGCTTCCAGTAACAAGACTGGTCCAGGCCTAGAGAAAGGAAACGACCACTCTTTCCTGTCCGCCCTGCCCAGAGAAGCCAGGCCAAGCTGCATCTCCAGAGAAGAGCCTGGCCAGCGGCCGATGGGGGGATGAGGTCAGCCACACCCACCTTCCCAGGAGACAAGGCACGTGGTCCTGGCTGGGAGACCTGGGCTCAGAGCCTGAATTTTATCTGAGGGAGGAACCAGACCACAAACACATCCCAGGATGTGGGGTTGGCAGCAGAAGCAGAGAAATGGAAAAGAAGCCCCCAGCAAGACGGCTCTCAGGCTACACGGCCCGCCCGAGGTAAGCCGGTGGCTCCTCCCTCCTGTCTGGGTAGGAGTAGAACTGGGTTCAGACGCACTGCAGCCACTGGTGTGACCTCTAGCCCTCAGCTTTGCCATCACCTCTGTAAAATGGGGTCGAGACCTGCAGTTACTGAAGGATACAAGATGGCACGTAGAAGATGCTAAGCTGTGAGCAATAGGGCTCCACTCAAAGGAGGCACTGTCCGCTGAAAAGGAGGCTCGGAGAGGGGCTTCCAGTGCAACTGAAATATGGGGAGTGCTCTGAGCATACAGGTGCCGGGAGGAGGTGGGGTGAACCTGTCCTAGGCAATGGGAACAAGATGAGCTGAGGCAGGAAAATATCACCACTTTATTTGCTACATTGACAGCAGCCCCTTGTGGAGTTGGTGGCTGCTGTCTCTACATGGGATGGTCTAAAGTAGGGGACAACAACCAGTACTTGCCCAGGCAGGGTTGGGGAAGGCCGAGCCAGGCAGACGGGGATGAGGGGTCAGGGAGTGGGGAGGACAGGAGTCTGACAACATACAACTAACTTCAAGGCTGTGGGAGGTGACAGGTGCTATCTCTAGATACCGGTCCAGTCACAGTTCAGAGGCATGGGGTCAGGGGGTCAGTGTTCAGTGCACCCTCCAGGCCTGTGCTACCTCACAGGGCTGATGGGCAGTGTGGGCCAGGGATGCTCAGTAAGTTCCTGCTCCAGTCGCTTGAAGTGCTTCTTGGAGGCCCGTTTAGGCCGCAGCCGCCGCAGGCAGGCCGGGAGGCACTGGTCCAGCATACTCTGCGGAGGGCAAGGGAGAGGGAGTGGAGGGGCAGCTGGGGCTGGGTCCTCCACAGCCTCCCACAGCCTTAAGCAATGAGCCCCACCTCCAGCATGAAGGCTCCCACCAAGTTCAAGGCGACCAGGCCCAGCAGCAGCATCTTGAAGCAGGTGTCCGAGATGTTCCTCAGCCCTAGTGGCCCCTGCAGGAGGCCGGGGACCAGGATGAGGCCCACCAGGACAGAGCCCAAGAGCGCCAGGGCCACCAGGAAGGGCACTGGGGGTGGGGGAGTCTGTCAGCGATGGGGCTGGGCCCTGGGACACATGCACACACACTTGCACGCACGCACCCAGAAGCGCACTCAACTCGGGGTCCCTTCCTCCGCCCCAGTCGCCAGCCCTCAGCCCGGCACCCCCACCCCACCACGCAGCAGCACCGTTGGTGTAGAGTGGCCGGCGGAAGGGGGCCCCCTTGGACACAGCCGCAGCCAGGGTGAGGTACTGGAAGCTGGACAGGGAGAAGATGACTGTGTTCTCGTAGTTGGGCAGGTTGTCGGGTGCCGGCACTGTTCTGTTCAGAGGCACAAACCTGGAGGGGGGGCGGGGGGGCGTCAGAGGAGAGGGGGGGTCAGAGGAGCGGCGGGGGGGTCAGAGGAGCGGCGGGGGGGGTCAGAGGAGCGGCGGGGGGGTCAGAGGAGCGGGGGGGGGCGTCAGAGGAGCGGGGGGGGGGTCAGAGGAGCGGTGGGGGCCATCAGAGGAGCGGTGGGGGGGGCGGGGGGGTCAGAGGAGCGGTGGGGGCCGTCAGAGGAGCGGCGGGGGGGGTCAGAGTAGCGGCAGGGGGGGGCGGGGGGGTCACAGGAGCGGGGGGGGGCCAAGGGCAGCACCGAGAGCGGCTTCGCTCACTACTCACCAGGGCTGGGATATGGCCAAGAAGTAGCCCCCTAGCTGGACACCAGCCACCAGGGCCACCTGCAGCAGCAGGCTGCCCAGTACAGGAACGCTCAGCAGTGCTCCAGGGGGCCGCGCTCGCCCCAGGGTCAGTGCAGGCCCGGTGCGGCTCATGAGCACGGCCACCGTGGTGGTGATGACCAGGTCTATGGCCAGGAACTGCACGTCTCCCAGGTTGGTGTTGACCTGCGCAGGGGAAGGGCAAAGGGGAAGCTGAGTGCTGGACCTTGCCCAGCCCAGGGTGGCCCTTGTCCCGTGGGAAAAGGCATCCTTTCTGCCTTCCATCTGACCCAGCCTTACTCACCCGATCCTGGTGAACCTGAAGCCAGATGGAGGGGGAATGGTGCCCGAGGCTCTACAGTACCATCTGATATGGGAAGCGCTGTCCCAGCCCTGAGTGTGAGCTCGGGGTGGGGTGGGGATAAAGCTCGAAGGAAAGGTTGCTCTCCCAGCAGCAAACCCCAGCCAGATGGAGGCAGAGGGGTTGTGCGGTGCGGGGCCCCTAGGCTGATGGGGCGCATGGTTCCTGATCTCCACACTCCCAGCTTTAAGACTGACACAGATGGAGGAGTGTAAGATATGCCCTGACCCAGAGCACCCCTGTGTTCAGTGGGGTGAGCAGAGCCTTAGCTCTGCCCCTCACCTGGCAGAGCTCGTACTCTGTCAGTCTCCCCTGAACGCAGGGAGCTCCTGGAGTTAGGGCCAAGTTGCTAGTACAGGACAGCTGTTCCATTTCTGGGGATCTATGCCTGGTCATTTTTTTGTTTTGTTTGAGACAGGATCTCTACATAGCCCTGGCTGACCTGGAAGGCACTATGTAACTCTGGCTGGCCTGGAAGGCACTGTGCAGACCAGGCTGGTCACCATCTCAGAGCTCTGCCTGCCTTTGCCTCTGAAGTATCGGGATTAAACTTGTGTACCACGCCTGGCCAGTGCCTAGTTCTTTTGTCTCATATGAGCTTCACTTTGCCCGAGTCATGCTGGCAAGTGGCAGTCGCACATCCTAGAACCTACTGGACTCCCAGCACCACCTGTCTTTCCCCTGGGCCTGGCAGGGGCAGTGTGCAGACTGAGGGCCCAGAGCTCCACCAGTGCTCACCGTGTAGAGGATCAGGACAGAGATGAACTGGGTCAGGCTGTACAGGGCCATGTACTTGAAGACACTGAATGATGTGTCCAGAGAACAGCGCCCTTCCCTAGGGAGCAGACGTGACATGGAGACCCCGGCTGCTGACGGGCCCCGCCTCACCCTTCCCCCTGCCCGGCCTGCCTTACCTGATGACAGCGGGCACACACTCAATACTGGCCATGCTGGAGGTAAAGGGCGAGACCACTGAGGCCTCAGCCTGAGACAGCGAAATGCCTACATCAGCTGCTTTCAGGGCCCCACAGTCATTGGCACCGTCCCCGCACATGCCCACACAGTACCTGACCAGAGGGGTGGAGAGAAATGGCCTGTGAGCCAACTCTACCCATTTCACAGGTTTGTTGGGGGTCTGGTTATGGCTGGACTCCTAATCACCGTGTGGTGCTTGGTAAATAGATGTTAATTAACTTAGGCATGAGCCTGCAGGAATGGCTGCCTGGGGACTTCTTTCTTCATTTCATTACTTATTTCATTTCTGAATTTTTCAGACAGAGTCTCCCTGTAGCCCCAGCTGGCCTAGAACCAGCTATGTAGACCAGGCTGGCCTTGATTTCACAGAGATCGCCTGCGAATGCTGGCATTCAAGGCATGTCCCACCATGCCTTGCTCTTCTTTTGTGGTTCTGGGGATCAGTCCCGGGTCTCCCTACACACTAAGCACTCTACCACAGCCCCAGCCCGGCCTGAGTGTTGCTTCCTTCCTTTGTCTTCTTAGTCTTGTGTAGTTGAGGATGATCTTGAACCAAGTCCAGATTCTTATGCCTGCCCTTCCTGGGTGTGGGGATTACAGGCAGGTGTCACAATGCAGCCAAGTTCTCTGTGGTGTTAGGGACCACACCCACGACTTCATGAATTCTAGGACAGCACTGTACCAACTAACACTAAGCTACATCTCAGTCCTGTTTTGTTTTGTTTTGTCTGGGATGGGGATTGCTATGTAACCCAGTCTAGCTTTGAACTTAGGGCATCCTCCTGCCTCTGCTTCGCACATGCTGGGTTACAGGCATGTGCCACCACCCCTAGCTTCTTGGTGCTTCTGGAAGGTGACAGGTCTCTATTGCCTGAGGAGGGCAACAAGGTGGATGGACATGCTCCTTCCCACCAGCCTCTGCCGCCCTCTCGGCACAGCACTCACTGAAGCTTCTGCAGTTCACACACCAGCTCTGTCTTCTGCTCTGGGGCCATGCGGGCAAAGACGGTGGCCTGCACCAGGACCTGGGGCACAGGAGGGGAGGGCTGAGGCACCTGGGGAGTGTCGAGAGGTGGGCAGTGTGAAGGCCCTCTCCTGGGCATCCCTCCCCTCGGCAGCTCTACCTTGGGCAGCAGCTTGGGGAAGTGTTTCCGAAGGACAGCAAAAGTGGACCCGCTGAGGGCTAGGTGGCTGGACCGGGGCTCAGGCTCCATGGTGTAGCCTGTGGCCTGGATGGGCTCCTAGGGATCAAGGGAGCTCAGCTTAGTGACCCCGGCCTGCCCTGAAGAGCTAGACCCTGGGCCAGGTGACAGAGGTAGGGGTCACTTGATGGGGCACAAACAGAATTCTGAGCCAGCCTCACCTTAGTCCCATTCATGGCTGTGGAGGACTCAACCGGCAGGAACTCAAGAGAGGGAGGCTGGCCCGGCTCAGGGTGGGAGGTATGGACGATGAGCAGATGCTCCCGGGGGCCCAACATGCCGCAGCCCCGGGCCACAGTGAGAGCTGTCTGCAGGTTGTCCCCTAGGGGTACGGGACAAGGTCAGAGTTTAGTGCTCTCCAGGGGCCTCATCGCCCTGACTCTTACGGATGAAACATGCATGAGTGCTGTCCACCATCACTGCTGAGCCGGACAGAGCAGCACGTCCCCAGGGCTGCTTCCTCAGTGTAACACAAGCCATCCAAGAGTCAGAGCAGCAGCTGGGGCACTTGAGCTCCTCACGCTGTGTGCTGCTGCAGGACCAGGTGTGGCATGTGCGTGTGGATGTGGCAGGACAACAGACCGTCGGCTCCTGAGCTTTCACCCCGGCTGAACCTTCCTTGCTTTGGGAGACTGTAGCAGTCTTCCGGCCCGACTCCATTACCTCACCTAGCGGGGGACCCTGGAGCCCAGAGAGGCTGCAACCCAGGCTGACACCCCCCGGGCTCTTAGGATCTCATCTCACCCTGAGCCTCAGGCTCCTCCTCTATCAATGCATCATAGCACGTGATGGAGTCTGTGAGGAGTCAGGGGTACCAGGCAGCCTTCCCGAACGAGGGTGCCATGTTTCCCTCATGGGCTCTACAGGCCACGGTACCTGTCACCATGACTGTGCGGATCCCAGTCCTCCTCAGGGCCTGGATAACTGGGGTCGTCTGTGGCTTTAGCAGGTTCCTCATGACCAGAAGCCCCAGGAGGCTCAGCTCCTGTTCCACAGTGTCCCTGGAGAGTGGCAGGCCCAGGCCCGGGTCAGGCAGTGGTCACAGCCTCTCTCCCAGCCACCAGGCAGGGGTACTTCCCCGGGCTCAGCCTGAGCCAGCAGCCCCTCTGTACACACTGGCGATTATTTACCTTGTCAGCCGCTGAGCAGCCTCCAGGCTGGGTGAAATGGGCAGCGGCTTGCCGGCCAGGGCCACAACACGGTAGCCAGCAGCGGTATACCTCTGCAGTACCTGGGCAAAGTCGCTGGGCACTGTGGAACAGAGAATGTCACTGGGGCACAGGGAAGGGGGAGCAGAGGCCGGACCGGCCTGCTCTGTGCCCACAGCTGAGCAGTGGCCTCTGGGCCCGCCCCCTTCACCTGACTCAGGATCGCAGAGGCCGGCCACCAGCTCTGGTGAACCTTTGACGTAGGCTTCGGGCTGGGTGGCCCCCGGCCATGCCACCACCACGTCCATCCGCTGTAGGGCAGAGGAGAAGGGAAAGCGGCAGAGGACGCTGACTGCTTCTGGGGATGCCTCCTGGGGATGGGAGAAGAGCTGAGGGCTGGCTGTGGGGCCTTCTCCTTGGGCCCAAACCCTAGTCAGCCTGCAGCTCACCGTTCCGTGCAGCTGAGGCGCCCAGGATGGGGGTTTCATCACTGCCAAGACTTGGGATCCAGGTGCTGAGTCTGCAGCTGGACCTTCCTCTAGAACCTAGGAGCAGACAAAGGAGGTTGGGAACCAGGTCCTTGACCAACAGAGCAGCAGCACGAGAGACTCAAGCTAGGCTCGTGGAAGCCTTCTTTCATGACTGGAGGAGGGACTCTGGATCTGTGCGGACTCAAACGGGCACTGTGGCTGTGCCACTCCTGAGCTCCGTCTTGGACAAGTTACTCAACTCTCCCACCGGTTTCAGTTTCTTCCCTGTGAAGCAGGTTTTAAACTTCTGCTGGAGCCCAGGTAGCAGTGAACAAGCCCATGCGGCAGAGTGCCAGGACGCAGGAGGTGCCCAGCACAAGGCTCTGCCACGACTGAGTGATGGTGGGGTGACAGAGACTGTTCGGGGAGTCCTAGAATGAGGACAAGGCAGCATTCCCTAGGCTCGGCCTGTCTGGCCTCCTTACCCAGCCTGTGGACTCTACCATCTTGATATCCATGGGGTCGCCTACTGGAGTGTCGCGTAGCTGGCTGAGGGCATGGCAGGTGGCCAGAGCTCGGAGCAGGGGCCCCAGGGGCAGGTGGCGGGGATCTGGGACTAGTGGCAGCAATGTCCGCCCCTTGAGGGGTACCACCCCCATCACATCCAGGCCGTCTTCTGTGAGGGTGCCCGTCTGCAGGGAGATAGGGCCAAGACCCTAGATGAGCCAGAGGAACCCAGGAGCCAGACCTAGAGCCACAGGGCCCTTCTCCTGACCTGCACACCTGTGCATGTGCTAGCCACCCTCCCTACCCCTACCTGAGTCTGATCATGCCCTCCTCCTAATCGGGTGCCGCTCACCTGGGTCTGCCCCACTGCTCACTGTGCCCTGGGCACGTTCTGTCCTCGGGGTACGCACACTTGTCCCTTCTAGCCGGCTCCGCTTCCTCACCACAGGCATGCTCAGAGAGCCTCAGAGGAGCTGCCATTGCCGCCCATCAAGGTATCTCCCACGCTAACACCCCTGCACCCCACACTGTGCTGCTGCTGTGCTCACTCACTGAGGACACACAGATGAGGGCATCTGGGCCAGGCCCCACGGACTCTCGGGCTGTGTGTAGCCCCAGGAGGACAGCAGGCCTAGAGTGGTTCTTGAGCAAGTGAATAATGCTTTCAGGCACCTCACTTCCAGACACGAGCTGAGGGGGTGAGAGTGAGGGGCCCCTGTGTGCTCCCACTCTTGCAGGCCGCTGCTAATACTGCTCAGGTGTGTGGGTTCAGAGGCCTAGCTGAAGTGTCCAGCCTCCCATGACCTGCCAGCCATCCCTGCCCATGGCCCCTACCTTGTCAAAGCACACAAGCTGCAGCTTGCCCCCCAGGTTGATGCGCAATGGGTGTATGCAGAAGATGCCCTGTGCACGCAGCCGGCTCTGGGCGTAGAGCGTGCACACGGTCATGGCGGCCGGCAGAGCAGGTGGGACCACCACTGTCACCAGGTCCAGAGCCCGGATCACAATCTCGTTGATAGGCACCTGGCAGGAGACACCATGAGCACAGAGCCTCGCTGGCTCAGTCCTGCTTGCTGGCAGCCCCACCCAGGCCCCGGCTTACCCGGTTGCGGTAGAGAGTGAAGATGCTGTAGATGGTGCCAAGCAGAGCTGCGGAGACAGCAAGGGGTGAGTGGGGCTCACGACCTGGGGGTGGGCTGTCAGCACAGTGGGGTACAGAGCTCACTCACCCAGGACACAGAGCGCTGCCACAAACTTCATGCTGTGTTTGTAGAACTTGAAGTCAATGGGCCGTGGGTGCAAGATGGAGCTCACCAGCCCCCCTTTGGCTGTGCAGAACCCTGAGAGCAGAAGGGGAAACCAAGGCGTAGGAGGCAGAGCTGGTCCAAGTCCCTGCCATCTCTCTCACCCAAAGCCTTACGGGGCCAGGCATTATCTGGTCTGGGGTCAGATGAAGGCTTACAGCCTTGTTCCATCCCGACAATTCTTCCTTTTCTTTCCACAGTTCTAAAAATTCAACTTTGGGCCTCATGCATGCTAGGCAAGCACTGAGTTATGTCCTACAGCCCCCTTTACTTTTTATTCTGACCGAGGCTATCACAAAGTTGCACAGACTGGCCCTTCCTTCTGCCTATGCCTGTAAGCAGCTGGGATTACGAGCCTGTGGTTCCCAAAGTGCTTTAAAAAGTAGAGTTAGTGGACAGCATCTAAAAGTAGGAGGTTCCATTTAAAATGCAAGTCAGGACTCTTGGCTTAACAGGTCCCTCCCTTCCCTGTGAGAACCCCTGCTGTCTCCTGTGAACACCCAACACTTACTCTGCCTGACTTCTGTGGGACCGGAAGAACAGGGTGGGGTGGCGTGAGTGGAGGGTCCCACAGCAGAGCAGCCGCAGATTGTGCGGCCCAAGCTCCAGGTCCTGTCCTACTTCAAGACAGCACCCCTCCCCAACTCCAGGTCTGTACCTGTCCGGGTCACCACTGCCAGGACATGGGGTCCCAAATAGGCCCGGGCCTGCAGAACAAGGGTCCCACAGAAGAGTGTGTGTCGCCGATGTGTCTCTGGGCAGTAGGGCTTGGGCCCCTCTGGTAGGGCGGTCTTCAGGACTGGGACACTCTCCCCTGGGAGGGACATCATGTAAGGTCCATGAGGGGTGCTCAGAGAGCCCCCTTCCACCAATGAAGGAGAGAGCTGTACACAGACTGTTCCATCAGTTCTAAGTCACACTTAATACAACCTAGTGGTCAGCAAGAGAGTCACAGGCAAGAGAGGGCAGAGAACGTAAGATGTGCGACAATCTTGAGGGAGGACAGCCAGTTACAAGCCTGCCTTGGGGAAGCTGGGTCTGACAGTTCAAGCATGTGCACACACTGAGGGCAGTCTCTCTCTTTTAGGATTACCACAAGCATGTACCACCTTTCGAGACAGGTCTTGCCATATAACGAGGCTGGCCTTGAGGTTATCCTCTGGCCTCAGCTTTTCAGGTTCTGGGATTATGGTGCGGGCTATCACATCTGGCCCCATCTTATTTTATTTTTTTATTTGTATGAGTGTATTGTCCGCATATGTGTAAGTATACCGTGTCTGCAATGTCTGTGGAGGTCAGAAAAGAGCACTGGATCCCTTGGAACTGGAATTACAGATGGTTGTTAGCCTCCATGTGGATGGATGCTGGGAATCAAACCCTGGTCTTCTCAAGAGCAGCCAGTGCTCTTAACCACTGAGCCATCTTTCCAGCCCCTTGTTAGCTTTCTATAATAGATAAAACTCAAAACTAGGCCTGATGGTGCAATTTCTGTCATTGTAGCTATTCTAGTGGCTGAGGCAGGAGCATTGCAAGTTTGAGGTCTGCTGGAACTACAGAGTGAATTCAAAGTCCACCTAGGGACTTTGAAAACAAGAAGGACAGAGATGGAGCTCAGTGGCAGAGTAGCTGCCTAATATGTGCAAGGCCCCAGGTACCTAGGGCACCACAGACAAACAAAACCAAATCTAACTAATGAAAAACCTCAAAAACCCACCATGTCAAGGTTTCGGTTCCCACCAAGGCTTAACACATTCAGAGAAAGATCTTTTTCCCCCCAAGACAACATCTATGTCTCTCAGGCTAGTCTGGAAATCATGATCCTGACTTCCTAAGTGCTCTGTGCCCAGCTCCTTCTATCGTATATACTGAGAGGAACGCAGGCCAAGGCTCACAGTGGTGTCGCCTGTACGGGCTGGAAACTCACACTCTGTTATCACCATTAGTGAGCCTGGCATGTCAGTAGCATCACCTCACTATGCTCCAGGAAGCCTGAGATGGAGCCCCACATGTATGTGAACAAGCATCCAGGGTTTGCTGTGCAGGAGAATTAGGAACAAAACTAAATAGGATTGCCAGCCCAGGCACACAGACAGAAGCAATGCCCACATCTGTAAATACACAGGAAGAGACGTGTGATTGGGGACCCCAGTCTGTGGGCCACATTCTCCTGTGTGGTTTGGAGTATAAGCCATTTGTCAGATGCTAATGTAGAAAGAGTTCACACATGCTGGTGCCTGATCTGTATATCCTGTCCTGGAGTCTCTGGCAGCTCCATTTTACAGAAGGGGAAACTGAGGTACAGAGTTAGTTACGTGATGAAGTCCAAGGGTATGGGGTTAGCAAGTGCTAAAGCCAAGATTGTTACTTGGAAGAAAAAGAAAACTCAATAAAACTTCTGGCCAAAACGGAAGAAGGGAGGAAAGACCAGGCCAGGCTCACCTGTCAGGGAGCTCTCGTTGACCACACACTCGCCAACTACCAGGGCAGCATCGCAGGGCATCATCCCACCTTCCTGGGGTAGCACCAGGCAGTCCCCAGGCACCAGCTCGCTGGAATCCACCCACTCCTCCTCTGTGGGCAAGTGGGGCTCAGTGGAGGCCAGCTGCCTCACTGTCCCACTGTACCCGCGGCCCAGCCTCCCTCCCGCCCGTTCCTCACCTCCACCAGGCCGGCACACCTGCACCCGCACAGACAGCTTGACCATGTCCCTCAGAGTCACGCTTTGCTGTGGGTAGAGGGATGCGAGGTGAGGGGGTGGCAGCCTCGGGGGAGGCCCCGCTAGCCCGCCCTGCTAGCCCGGCCAGCTCACCTTCCTGGTCTTGTACAGAGCCACACAGATGGAGACGGCCGAGATGAGGAGGATGCAGAGTGCGTACCAGTAGTAGCGGTCAGCCAGCCACAGCGCGATGCTGAAGGCCTGGAACCCATAGTAGGGGTTCAGTGCCTGGGGGAGGGGCAGGAGGCAGTGTAAGCACCCCATCTTCTGTGGCCCAGCCACAGAGGAGAGCCACATGGCTGCTGAAGCCCCATCCTCATCCCACCTGACACCCTTCAAGCTGTCAGCTTTGCTGTTCTAAGAGGACACGGCATTTGTGAGGCCCCTTCTAAGCTTCCTAAGTGCCATGCAATGCTGAGGACAATTCCACAAGGGGGAGCCACCACGAGTTCCATTTTACAGATAGAGACAAGCGCTGGAGGGTTAAGTCACCGGCCAAAACCACAGAGCCTGAATGTGGAACCCTGGCCATGTCCTGTCCCACTCTAGGCCTTTGTGGGGAGGCAGACTCTGCCACCTTGGGCCTCAGGGAGTGCACAGGGAGTTGCCCTTGGCCCTTTTCAGAGGGTTACCCGCAGAGCACAAGAAGACAGGGCAGGCTGAGGCTCTAGGGCAGGCTGAGGCTCTAGAGCAGGCCACCTGGTACATGGCAATACTTGGGCTTCATGGTTCTGCTGCAGCCTCTCTGGCCCAGGCTTTGTGGGGACCCTCCCCATCATCCACAGTCTGCACTCTCAGGCTGAGCGGACTGGTCACTGACCCCTACCTCGTCCAGCAGGAGCTGCAGATAGGACTTGACGGGTATGCTGATTGTGTTGGGGCCATAAACGGTCTTCCTGTAAGAAGGGGGGCAGCAGAGCTGTCAGGTGAATTTCCTGCGGTGCTAGCACTCCCATTTTACACTGGGAAAACAAAGGCCCAGAGAAGGTACTGAATGGCAGGCAGGGTGTGGGAGGGAGGATGGGGTGGGCCCAGGCAGAGGGCAGCACACACCTCACAGCTTGATCCTGGGGGCCAAGGCCGGAGCGGGAACAGTGGATGTCATCACAGGTGCGACCATGGTCCAGCAGGCTAGGGGCGGGGGATTGATGGGGAGGGCACACTGTGGGTGATGGGTCTGAGCTCTGTACCCCTTGTCCTGCAAGCTAGGAATTCAGGGCTCCAGGATCCTCTGGCCCCCTCTGGCTACTGAGGAGAGAGCTCCTAATATAAGTCACTCTGTACCTCAGTTTTCTCAACTGCAGAATGGGGGCAGGAACATACCTACCTCAGAAGGCTGCAGGTGCTCCTCCCACATGGCACTCGCCCTATAAAGGCTTATGTTTACCTGTCCTGGCTGTGTGAGCATCCCCTACCTACCAGGGAGCGAGGCCCAAGGTGTCAGAGTCTGCCTCCCCACAAACAGTCCCCACAAAACCCTCATGACTGCAAGCTGACAGATTATGTTCTGGCTCTGTCACACCTTGGGGGTGGGTCACCTAAAAGTTCTTGCTCAACTCTGGCCGAGGTGTCCTGGGAGCCTGCACTCCTGATGACCTTGGGAGTAACAAGCCTGACGCCCCGCACTCTACTTTCCCAGCACTGTCTGGAGTCATCTCCTGGAGCACTGCCTCCACCCTCACTACTGAGGAATCCACACTAAGCCACAGCACCAGATGAGAGGGATTCAACCAGAGCACACCACGGTGCTCAGAGCTTGTGGTATGGCTCCCAGGAGGTGTACCTTCAAAAGGACCCCGAGGTGAGACCCGGCCCCTATTCCCCATTTACAGAAAGCAGCCCCCAGTATGGAAGGGCTCATGGACTTGCCCCAGGTTTCAGAGCAGTTGCAGGTAGCGTGGGCCAGGCCGGCCCTACCGTGCCCTAGTGCCCAAAGCTGCCCTGCCAGAGACGGTGTGGCTGTGTCTGGGTCCCTACCTGACTTGGCAGAAGGCTTGCTGGGTCTCCATCCAGATGTAGCGCTGACCTTGGAAGAGGTAATACCGCAACACCCGCTTCTGGGAGGGAGCGGAGAGGCTGGCGGGAGGCTGGACGGAGGAGCACACGTGTGCCGGGGCAGGAGGGGACGGAGACACCACCACAGGAGAAGAAAGAGGCTTAAAGTGTAAGGGGCCAGACAGCACTCTGGATCTTTGGGACCATAGCCAGAGGCACGTGGAAAACCCAGAGCCGCAGTCCCCCACCAGACAGTATGACTCGCAGAAGGTCACTTACTCCCTCTTCCTGCCCACGGAGTTGGGTGGGGTCCTTCCATGTGCCCTCCGGGACTGTCCCCACTGCTGCCTGGCTCCGGCCATCTTCTGCTTGGGTCTGTGGGTGCAGCTTCAGGCTGGGGAGAGGGCGGGGCTTACTGTTCAGCTCTAGGAGCCTTGAGAGCCTCCCTGTCCTGGGATGGGACACCCCACAGTCTCACCTGCCCTGGTCGACAGCCTGAGTCTGTACTTGGACAGTGAAGAGCTGCCACGAGCTATCCTGAAACACAGAGGTGTGGCCTCAGCCTTGTGAGAGACCCTACCCTCCCAGGCCAATCCCACAGTCAGGGGGCTCCGTGGAAGGCTAACTCAAAGGAACAGGGCTATCTATTTACACAGGACTAACACAGTTCATTGAGTAGTTTTTGTGTAACATATGTGCACGTCTGTGTGTGACAACATGCCAGTGTGCATACACAGGCTAGAACAGGGCCCTGGGTGTCCTACTTAATCACTCTGTCTTATTCCCGTGTGACAGAATTTCTCACTGAACCTGGAGCTAGGCTGGAGGCCAGAGGCTCCAGTGATCTTCCTGTCTTTGCTTCCTGTCTGCCCCTGGCCTGAAGAGTGCTAGGGTTGCAGGTGCACAGGTGACTGTGCCCAGCTCTTCCGTGGGCACTGGAGATTCAAACCCAAGTCCTCATGCTTGTGCACCATGAGCGTCTACCCGCTGGGCCGTCTCTACAGCCCTAAGTGTGTGAGGCCTCATCATGTGGGTTTGATTACAGAAACTAAGACAGAATTCTTTAAAGAAAACAAAGCAGCGGCAGGGTGCTGGAGAGGTGACTCAGTAGTTAGAAACGCCTACTGCTCCTGCAGGGGACCTGTATTTAGCTCCCAGGACCCACATGGCAGCTCAGAACTATCTGTAACTCCAGTTTCAGAGGATCTAACAGCTTCTTTGATCTCTGCAGACTCCTGCACAGATGTGGTACACGTATGTATACATAAAATAAGTATTTTTTAAAAAGTAAAAAGGAGCCAGACTGGCCCATCCCTTTAATCTCAGCAGAGACAGGAAGATCTCTGTGAATTCAAGGCCAGCTTGGTCTATAGAGTAAGTTCTGGCCAGGGCCAGGGCTACATAGTGAGAGACCCTGTCTCAAAAAACAACACCCCTCCACGCCCCCCAAAAACCTATAGGGCTAAACCTGGAAGCAACAGACCTGCTTCTGTCCACTGCCCGGACCGGGGCACTGAGGTACAAAGGCAGATGAGGACTTGCCTCCTGTTCCCTCTCCAAGGGCCGGCAATGGCTGGGCTGAGAACCCCAGCATCCTGTGTATCCTCTCCATTCCCAGGAGACCCTGCTCACCTCTTTGTCTCTTGTTTCTATAACGAGTGTTTCGGCGTGGGCCAGGCTGCACGGCCGGAGGCGCAGGCGGACGCCCCACAAGGGCTTCCAACGGAATAGCAGCCAAGGGATCCCGGCCAGCATCCAGACCGCGGCGTGATAGCCGATGGCCCTCCATGGACTGCCACAGTAGCCGCTGAGCCTCTGAGGATGTAGATGAGGAGGGCAATGAAGCACAAGGAGACAGGGGACAGGACAAGGCCAGGTTGAGGGGGGCGGGGCACTGTGTTACCCCGCGGGGGCGCATCGCTACCTACCACGGATGAAACTGAGGAGCTGAGGGGATCGATCGATGTCCCGATCGACGTCCCTATCGTCAGGGTCCCATAGCTGGGGGGCGTGCTGCCCATGAGCGGGCTGCTGTCTGTGGGTGGAAAGGAGATCATGGAGGGAGGGCATGTTTCTTTTGTTCTGCAGTGCAGATGTAACCCAGGCCCTCACAATGCCAGGCAAGCCACTTCAGAACCAGGCTGCAGCCCTGAGCTTCCTCTTCCTTCCTTAAGCCTGCCAAGGTGGGGCATGCTGTATCCAGGCCTCCTGTGTGCACCGGTCCCTTAGTTGGAGCCTCTGGCTTCTGAGTTATGCCCCAGTGTCCCGCTGCAGCCTACACAGGGCATTGGGCCTCACCCCTTCCTCACTCCCACCCACAGGCAAGGTTGGGCTGCTTGTTCTCAGTGAGTCAGGATGCCCAGGTCAGGCCTGGAGTCAGGAGACCCTGAGGAGTCAAGTCCACCATGGCTGTGTCAGGGGCAGGGACTAATCCGGGAGGCTGGGGCAGAATTCCCTTCATGTGGCCTGTCCTTCCAAGCTGTGGTCTCAGCGGGGCGAGTGCACAGTGAGGACTCCAGGCAGCAGGCAGGGCAGGGGCACAGCTCCTCCGCTGGGACAGCCGCTGTGGTGGCCAGTGCCTGGACCACCCGAGTAACCTGGACCCGGCCTCGGAGGTAGTGGGTGGTGCTGGGCATGGCTCATTTCACAAGGGCCTCCGGAAACTTCCGGAGCTGCAAAGCCAGGCAGGTGAAGCTCAGGCTGATAAATTTCTGGGCTCCTTCCAACCTGAGTCCTTCTAGAAGTTTCTACTCAACAAGCCAGAATGTCCTAAGCAGCTGACATGGTTGTGGCAGTTCTAGCCTCCTAGCTGCTTGATCTCCAAAGGTTGAGGCTTCTGCAGTTTCACCCAGTTTATCAAAGTCCTAACAGTGGGGCTGGGTGCGTGGCTTAGGGGCAGAGAGCGTGCCTCCCATCCATGAAGCTTGATGCTTCCCCAGGGCTGTGTGAACCCCTCCTCCTGGCCCCTTTTACAAGGTTAACACAAGAGATCTGCCTGCCTCTGCCTCCCAAGAGCTGGGATTAGGGGTGTGTGCCACCACGCCCCACTCCAGTTTCTTTTTCTTTTTCATTATTGGCTCTAAGTGTGCCCAGGTGTGCTGACCCATGTGTCTGTGTGTGTGCAGACCAGAGGTGGGTGTCAGGTCTTCCTGTCACTTATTTCACTTGAAACAGAGTCTCTCACTGAACCCGCAGCTCACCAGTTAGGCTAGGCTGGCTGGCCAGTCTCTGTCCCTACAGCACTAGGGTTTCAGATGTGTGCAGCTACACCTGGCTTTGATACTGGGTGCTGGGGATCCAGTCCGTCTGCTTGTATAGCAAGTCCTTTACCCACTGAGCTATCTCCCCATCTCCCTGTCCCCGTTTTAAAGAAAAGTAAAGGCTCAGAGAGGTTAAGCACCGTGTCCAAGAACACAGAGCAAGGACATGGTAACTCTAGGTGACAAGCCCAGGCAGGCTGACTTCAGGCAGGGTTTGTTTTTGTTAATTAAATGACAGGTATATTTGTTGTGTTCAAAAAGACTGGGTGTGGTAACGAGGACAGGCTAACAGTTCACTGCCCATGTGTCAGGAGCTGTTCTTAACTCTTGGATGATGCCCACTTGGGCATACAGGGACCTGAAGCTTGGGGCACAAACACCCACAGGGCTGAGATGCCTGAGCTGAGGTCCTGGTCCTGGGCTTTGGGGCCTACAAAGAACAACCAGAGAAATGATGTGTGCTATAGATCCTGAGGTCTCTCTCCACAGAGGACCCAGAAAGCAACTGAACCAGAAGCCCACTGACAGGTCATCTCCAGTCTCTACAGAAACCAAATATGCTGCATGGCTCCAGGAAAAGGCTGGTCTGTGGAGCAGACGGAAGGGCAGACATGGACCCATGGCCGGAAGGAAGAGGTGGCTGAGGATCATCTCTTTCCTTTCCTGAACCGTAGGTCAAGTGTGGCCCTGGCTCCTTAGAGACCTAACTCAGGACAGTAGGCCCAGCACCCTTCACCTGCCTGAACTGGCAGGGTGCTGAACCCATCCACCCTCCAGGTGGCAGAGAAATAGCACTTCAGACTTACAACCCATCAAGGCTGTGTGACCACTGGCTTCCTCCTCCCCACAACCCTATGAAGCAGACACTTTAATCTCTATTTTATGACTGAGACACTGAGGTGTGTGTTGGGACTCGGGATAGGGAGTGTTGCTCAAGAGCCACAGTCTAGCTGTCTGCCAAGCTGGCATGTTTCCTAAGGCAGGTGCCTTAGCCTCTCCGAGCTTCCACTTTCCGTCTCTAGGACAATAATCGCAGAGATGAGATGTGCAGCTGGCACACCGACGGCTGAGCAGAAGCCGTAGTTGCAGCCACAGGCAGTGTTTAAAGTCCCTAAGGTTGGTGCAGGTGGGTGGCTTCCTGCCCAAGAGGTGTGGCCTCTGCTCTGACCCACTTCCCAGGCTGGTTTCTCCTTTCTCATCACCCTGCCAGAAACCCAGAAGAGGGTGTGTGAGGAGGTGCTGCCCCCAGGCCTGTGCATCAGCTGCTTCCTGTGGCTTGGGGCCTTGGGGACTGGGGTTGGCTGGAGCTAGGGCTGAAAAAGCCACAGGGCCGGCCCTGGGCCTCATTGCATCACTGCTCTGATCTGATTCCACCGCCCCAGCCTGAAGGGTGGCTTCTGACTGGCTAACAAATGTGGACGTTGAATGTCTTGCAGCCACTCTGCCAGGGTAGTGTCTGGAGAATGAAAAGGGACCTGTCTTCCTCTGAAGACCCACACTCCCCTCAACCATCGGCTTCAGCTCTACTCACAGCACCCTGTCACATGCCAGGGCAGCTGGCACTGAGTGACTGAATGAAGGAACGTATACTTCCCACACACAGCGGAGTAGGGAGGTGCTTGGACCTGCCTCCTCACCCCCATCCCTGGTCAGCCTGCTGTGAGGTGCACAGGCTCCCGCCTCTACCAGAAGGGCCCTTATCTTCCGCTCCCAAGATCTAATCTGGGAAGTTCCCTGTGTGTGTCATGCACCCATCTTTTCATGAGAAAGGCCCACAGCCAACCTTGGAAGACAGGAGGGGAAGGGAGCCTACAGGAGGAGGTTACATCTGGGGAAACCTCTGGAGCTCCTGAAAGGGCCACGCCCAGGAGAGAAACAAAGTAGAGAACCGGCAAGGCGCTGGGTTAGGGTTCTCCACTGCTTAGTAGTCCAGAGGTGGCATCCCTTCCCTGCCAGCGCCAGCAGCCCCACGCTGACCAGCACAGGCTGTGGGTTGGGGGGCATGAGAACTTTGCAAAGCTGTTCCTGCTCTCCTGAGTGACAGCCAACAAGGCCCGAGGCTTGAGGGAGGGATTAATGTCATCTTCTTCCTCTCCAGGAAGATGGGGGAGCTGAGAGACAGCCTGAGGGGCAGCAGTGAAGATCCTGGCCCAGAGTCACATGGCTTCAAAGGGGGAGCTAGACCCACTAGCTTTCGATTCACCCCACAGCTAGCTGCCCTATGTAGCTCATTCAGATTAAGAGCAAGGGCCTGGAGGTGGCTCAGCAGGTAAAAGTGCTGGCCTCCAAAGCCTGGTTTGAGTCCAGGGACCCATGGTGGAAGGAGAGATGGAAAGCTCTCTGGTCTTCACACACATACTATAGCACATGTGTGCCCACCACATACAATAATAATCAATTAAACTGAATTTATAAAAAAATGAGAGCTGGGTGTGGCAGTCCATGCCTATAATCCCAATACTCAAAAACTGCAAGGAGGAGGATCAGGAGTTCAAGGTCATCCTCAGCTACATACTGAGCTTGAGGCATACAGTCTGGGCTACATGAAACCCCATCTCAAAACATAAAAATAATTAATACATAAGATGAAGACCCAAAGGTTATTAATATAATTTAACAGGGGCCACGGATTGATACCCAACACGGACTGATACCCAACACGCGCGTGCGCACGCACACACACGCGAAGGAATAATGGAACAGAGGCCAAGAGAGGTTGTTCGGCGCATACAAAGTCACAAAGAGCTAAACCAGTGCAAGATTTTAACCTGAGCTCACAAGCCCTGGGGTAACAAGACCAGCACGGCAGAGCAGGGGCCCAGAGTCAAAGTCATCTGGGAACCTCTTATTTCCTGCGGAAGACCCAGCTTCCGGCTGCTAATCTGGCAGAAGCCCAGCGCAGCCGCTGGTCTCCCTCCACCGGAGCTCCCCAGTGGCTAGGAGCTACTGGCCTCCATCAGGCTGGGTGGGTGTGCACTTTGGGTGAATCTAGGAGGTTTCTGGCTGGAGTCTAGGGACGTCTTTCCTAATAGTCGTAATTACTGCGTGCTCAGGATGGAACCCGGGGCCTGGTGCATGCATGCTACGCCAGCCCTCCTCTTCCCCTCCCTCACCTGCGGCACTGTAGGCTGGGGGTTGGGAACTGCTCCAGATATGGGCTGGAAGAGGGAGAGGCTGGGGGACCTTACGGGTAGGAGAGGTCTAGCCTTATCTGCAGCAGGTGGGATTTCAGATTCTGGGAGCCGCCTGGGACACCCAGCCTGGCATGAGGACCTGGCCGCTGGCAGGCTCTCTCTGGTGGCCTGTAGCTGGGGGCCACGAGTGCATCTGTGCCCCAGATCACCCATCCAGGCCGGCTCATTCAGCCCAGAGGAGTAACTGCTGAGGGCCCGGGATGGTGCACCGCGTCCCCCACCAGGTCGTGGTCACTCAGGGTGGGACCGCGTTCAGAGCGGCTGGGGAGGGCGGGCTCCCCGGTCCCCAGGGACCCTGTGGCGCAGGGCGCGGGGAGGAGCGGGGCCGGCCGTGCGCAGCGGCATCCCGGAGACCGCTTCTCCGGAGGCCTGCGGCCGTGTCCCAATAACGGGGAGGGGACCGCGGGCGCGGGCGCCGCCCAGGGCCTGCGACCCCGCAGGGGGTGTGGGCGCCGCGAGGCCCGCGGCAGCTCACCTGCGCTCATGTCGGCTGCTCGCGCTCATCGCCGGCCCCGCGCTGCGGCCCGCGGCCTGGGCTCGGCGTGCGAGGCCCCGGGGGGCGCGGTCGGGGGCGCGGGGCTGCGGGGAGGGCTGCGGCGGGCGGGCGGGTGGCACCTGCACGACCGGGCGGCGGCAGAGGCTCGAGGGTGCCGCAGTCTGTCTGCGGCCGCCAAGCTCCGCCCCACCGCGGCGCCCACGTCCGCCGCCGCGAGGCCTGCCGGAACTTGTAGTTCTCGGCCTGGCCTCCCTGGGGCTCATGCTTAGAGCCTGGTACTGGGGGACATTGACAGGGACAGCCCCCAGACTGACAGGGAAAAAGAACATGCTGGGTGAAAGAATAGACAGACAGGTGGGCAGGCAGGAAACCTGGACGGGCTGGAACCAGAATAGACAGACAGATAGGAAACAGGTTAGAGACAGAATATGGACAGAATAGACCCACAGTCAGACAGGAAACGGACAGGCTAGAGAAAGAATAGACAGACAGATGGGAAACAGGAAGACTGGAGACAGACTAGACAGACAGATAGGAAACAGACAGGCTGGAGACAGAAGAGACAACAGGAAATGGACAGGCTGGACAGATAGACACACTGAGAGGTGGACACTGGGAAACACAGGTGGGAGTTTCCAGACATGCACACACACACTCATAGTCAGTCCCAGCAGCACACCACAGTGGTTAATTAAAACTTATGTATGTGGATTCAAGCTACAAGATATCCTTCTCTTCCATGATGAGTGACTCTGGATCCATCAGTTAATTTCAATGGGCCTCTTTTTCTTTCTTTTTATATTTAATGGTATGTGTGGAGGCCAGAGGACAATTTGTAAAAGTTGGTTCTCTCCTTCCAACATGTGGATCTTAGGGATTGAACTCAGGTCATCAGGCTTGATGGCAAGCATCTCTACCTGCTGTGCCACCTTGCCAGTCCTAGGCCTCTTTTTCTGACCTGTAGAATAACAAATGGTAACAGTAATGCCTCCTTGTCATGAGGACTGTATGAGAACACACATCTAAAGTCAGGACAGGGCCTGACACAGCTGGCTGGCAGGGAAGACAGACTTGCACATAGACTCACACGGTCAGACACAGCCACAAAAATATCCAGATGTAGTTGGTTGTGATGGTTCACAGGCCTTGAGAATGCCGAGACAGTGGGTTGCCCCAGAAGCCCCACAGCGTGACCTGCGCTTGTGCCCATACAGTTGGGCACATGAAGACCCTGAAAGGCACAAAGAGGCCTCTTACTTGTCTGCAACATTTGCCATTCTATCTCATAGTGACAGACACTGCTAAGGTGTCCCTTTGCCCCAGGGTCAGACAGGCTCCAGAGGTGAAAGAATGTGTCAGAGACCCCACAGCAAGCCTGTGAAAGGTGGAGCCAGGGTAGGCTTGGATCTGTAGTATCGGCCATTTGTCCCATTACTCTTGGAGTATCAGGGAACATTCTGGGAACTGGGACATCAGGAATTGACCAGACATGTCCCTGCCTGGTGAACCAATGGAAGAAAATAAGTGAATGCAGAAATTGCTAGAAGGGAGGAGACACCCTCTAGAGAGACGGCAGGGGACTGTGGCAGCTGTGTAATATACCCAGGAACATGGGCTGTGTTGATAGAACTTGCTGATGGAAGTGGAGCTGTAGGAATGTGAGACTCAGACATGTTCCAGTTCCAGGGTTTGGTCTGAGCAGCTGGGGACAATGGAGCTATTTTCTGAACTGATAGGGCAGGCTGCTGGTGAAACAAGTTGGGGACCATTCCAGTTGGCCACGTGGGGCATGGGGCTCGCTTCATTGTCAGGTATGGCTTGTTTGATTAACTGTGACATGGTCAATGGAGACCAGCTGTGTAACTTCTCAGAGTCCCCACGTCTTCCCCCAAGGTTTATCCTGATGTGTAAGCACATGACCTTTCCAGATACTCCAGGAGCAGTGTGTGTGTCAGGGGACAGGTAGGTTTGGAACCGGCTAGATCAGACATCCTTGTTGAGAGACAGTGACTAGGCTCAGATATCAGAAAGACCTGGGTGCATCAGCTGCCTTGAGTCGTGAGTTTTTGAAAAGCTACTTTCCCTCTCTGAGCCTGTAAACTGGAGGCTGATGAGACGATGGGTATTTGGCAGAGTGCCACTGCTTTCAGTAGGTTCTGGAGCTGGGTTAGAAGCTTTATAAGCTGAGGAGGTGTGGAACTGTCTTGCAGGCTGAGACAATGTAGAGGCTCCACCCTAAGCCACCTGAGGAAAAGCTGTGCTGGAGGCATTCGGTCCTTCTCCTTGATGGGGCAGGAGCCAGAGGAAGCATTCTTCCCAACCACCAAGGATGCCACAGGCCCTGCCACCTGCTAAAGTCCCCTCTGGGGAAGTGGCTCCAACTGTAGCTGAGCAGACAGTCTGTGGGTTGGGCTGCTGAAGTTTCCAGTCACATGTGAGCCAAGTCTGATTTGACAGCTTCCTTCTTGGCTGTGGCTCTTGGGGCTGGGGTAGGGGAATGCCCCATGCCAGGGTCACACTTCATAAGGTCAAGAAATCATTGGCATAAGCTAGTTAACGAAACTTCTCAGTTTCACTAACTATATTTTGCAACAAAAGGGGATTTTTCTCAACTAATGACATACCCAGAAGTTTCAGCAAGTTTGGCTTCAGGTTGTCCTGGGTCCAAAAAAGGGAAAGAAGGACCTGAAGGGAGTTTGAGCAATGGGAGACCCTAGGACACTCAACAGCCAGTGAGATGAGTAGAGTGAAGAGAGGAGCGTTTTTAGCCTTCAAAGGGCAAACTTTGAAGATAGGTTGTGGTACCTCATGCCTGTAATCTTAGCACTCAGAAGGCTGAGGTGGGAGGACTGAGGCCAGCCTGGGATACCTAGCAAGACTCTATCTCAAAAGCCTGGGATAGGACTGTAGCTCAGTTGGTATAGTACTTGCTTAGCATGTATGAATTCCCAGGTTGATACTTAGTACCACATGAACCAGGCATGGTGGTGCATACCTGTAATCCCAGCACGTGGGAGACAGAAGCAAGATCAAGGTCATCCCTAGCTATATAGTGAGTTTGAAGCTGATCTGGGCTACATGAGACTTTGTCTCTAAAAAGATCAAACCAGAGCAAACAAAAAACTAACCAAAGAGGGGCTGGAGAGATGGCTCAGCAGTTAAGAGCACTTGCTGCTCATTCAGAAGATCTGGGTTCAGTTCCTAGCACTTACATGGTGGCTCACAACTCTCTGTAACTCCAGTTCCAGGGGCTCTGATGCCCTCTTCTGGCCTCCATGGGTACTGTATTCACTTATATACATGCAGACAAAAACAAAACATACATAAAAAAACAAAACAAAACAAAAAACAACACAGAGACCAAACTCTGAAGCAGTCAGTGATCTGAGAAATACAGTCAACTGTCTACCGCACGATGTGGGGATTTAACCACCATGGCTGAGCTCACAGGTTCCATATGTGGTTGACACTACTTCAGACAAGTCAGTTGAGTTCATGGAGAGCTTGCTCTACAGCAGGCAAGTCGCTTCATGTTTATTCTTCCACATTCTGACTGGCGATCACTCCCATTTTACAGGTAGCAAAAGAGGCACAGTCCAGAAGCACCCACAGGCCAGGTGAGAAGAGCTGGTTGGCCCGGTCCCAGAGAATCTGGAAGCACTCCATAGGACTGTGTTGTAAATGAGGCACTCTGCTTGGGTCACAGGACACAATCCTGCTCAGGTCTTAGTTTTATTGGAAAAGTCTCTGTGGCTAGGCAGAGTGGTGTACACTGTGATCTCAGCACTTGGGAGGCTGAGGTAGGAGGAGTGAGAATTCAGGGCTAACCTGAGCTACATGGCCAGACCCATCTCAAAATACCAAAGTAAAGGGCCTGGAGATATGGCTCAGCAGTTAAAAGCACTTGCTGCTCTTGCTGAAAAATGGACTTTGGTTCCTAGCACCTGCACTGGGCTGCTCACAACCACCTGTATGTAACTCCAGCTGCAGGGGATCTGATACCCTTTTCTGGCCTCCTGAGCATCTGCATATATATGTGAACACACACACACACACACACACACACACACACACACACTTTTTAAAAATGGGGCTGGAGATCAGTGGTTAAGAATGATCTCCTACCTCTTCCGTGTTGTCAGCCCAACATTATTACCTATGTGGTGGGAACTCATGTTTGCAGTGTGGGGTTCCATGAGATCATTTGTGGAAATAATCAGCTCACCTCAGGGGCACCACTCTGTGCTGGTGGAGCCACAACCTTGCTCCTGTGGCATAGGAGACAACAGGGCGCTGTTGTGACGACTGCAAATTGCTGTGCATGGACTGCTGCTAGCTAACATCAGAGACCGAGACAGGAGGCGGGCAAGGCGGGCAGTTACACTCTCGACTCATGATGGACAAATGGAGCAGCAGAGGTCATGCTGGGAACACACCCGAGTCCTGGTCCCCTCAGTCTTCACCAGGCTCGGTCTGAGTCCTGTCCACCTCTTCAAGGATAAGGACTCCCCTGGCCCCTGCACAGTCCTCTGCAGCAAGGAAACATACTGGACCGCTTTTGTTAATAAGGTAGAACAGCATTTATTGATTTCTAAAATGTTCTCAGACGTGCTGTTTCAGGGCGGATCTGGGCGTCTTCGGGTTCAGGTCAGAGCTGAGCAGCCATGTTCAGCACGGAGAGGGCTAACCAAACGCTCGCTTCTCCTTGTAGGTCGCCATCATCTTCTTGATTTCTGCGATAGCTTTCCCTGGATTGAGACCCTGGAGGGAAGAGAGAGGGTCAGCACTGGGTATGACAGAAAGGAGCCAAGCTCCTGCTGGTGGAGGGGCGTGTGTGCAGATCCAGTCCTCACAGGCTGAAGGGCTGGGGATGAGCAGCAACTGTCCCAGCCCTGTCCCAGCCCTGTCCCAGCCAGCAGGCAAACATCCAAAGCTGGCAGGAGCAAGGACACGGAAAGATTAGACTTATCTGAGGCTGGGGAAAGGCCCTCTCATTTGAGAGTAAACCTAACCTGATGCTACAGTACTGTGCACAGGAAGAAGAAGAACTCCCTAGAGACCAGAGAGGCCCTTTCCATACCAAACTGACTCGAGTGCCCAAAGCGAGGAGGTAAGATGGGTGCGACGAGAAAGCCGGGAAGGACACGCATGCACCCGTGTGGCACAGCGGGCCTCGTGCTCAGACTTCACGGGCAGGGTGTATGTGCGTAGCCATGCTCCCACCCGCCGCCCCGGGCAGCCCCACAGCCACCAGGACGCGGGTCCCACCGGAGGAGCCCATGGAGAGGCAGGCTCTGGGACAGGCTCTGCACTCCAGGGCTGCCCTGCAGCTTCTCCTAGACTCACCGTGACAGTTAGGTGAGACTGCTCTGCCCAGAGTCCCTGCTTGAAAGGCCACTATGGTCAGACCACACAGGCCTTCTCTCTCCAATGGCCAAGGCTGACAAGGACAGGGTTGGCACCTGATTAAGGCAGCCAATCCACAGCTGGCCACAGGCAGCCACACCTGGTGCCACAGGCTGCATGACAGAGCTGGGCCAAGAAACGCCTTGTGAGGAATGGGAGTTCAGCAATGCTGTGAACACCCAGAGGAAGGAAGGCAGAGTTCAGGGGGAAGTCAGAGCATGTGTGACGAGGGAGGTGAAGACCAGAGAGGCCTGAGCTCCAAGTCCCACAGAGACTGTGCAGAGCAGACTCGTAAGGCTGGCTAGCTACTGAAGCAGATCAACAGTGGGCACTGAGACACGAGGCGAGGGGCCCTGGTGCCCATGGCTGCCCATTCCTCATAGCTTAGTCTCTGGTTCCTGCAGCTGGGCTGACTGCAGGCTCCTCCCCTGGATTCTGGTGGCATTCTCATCCCCTACCTCTGTGTCACCTCCAGGCAAAGCCTGACCGAGGGGACCCGAGGAGTCTGCAGCTAAAAGCAAAACCAACCCGCGAGCTTCCACTGAGACACCGTGGCTCTCTCCACGTCAAACAACTACACCTCCACAGTCTGTACCTTGGGGCAGGTCTGTGTGCAGTTCATGATGGTGTGGCAGCGGTAGAGAGAGAAGGGGTCCTGCAGCTTGGCCAGGCGTTCCTCAGTGAAGTCGTCTCTGGAGTCGATCATCCAGCGGTAGGCCTGGGAGAGGTAGGTGTGCTAGCTGAGCCAGGAAGCCCATTGGTTTGGCTCGCCCCAGGCTCAGCAGTGTGGACACCTTGTCACTGCTCTCCTTAGTTCTTGCCTGTCTTTCAGGAAGGTCTGAAGTCCCCATGAGCCTTTGATGCACACTGCACTTGGTACCACAGCGCTTAATGATAGCTACCGGGCGCCACCTCTTCCTTTCATCTTGCTCCCAGCTTCTAATTAGGGAAGGGCAGGGCTTGAACCACGGTCTTTTTATCTTTCTTCAGAGTCTGACCACGTTAGAACCTCTGCCCCCCATCAATGAATGGGCGCCTCTCCATGCCAGGGATCACAGATGTGCACTACCATGCCCAGCATGGACAGTGTCTCACCTCAGCTGTCAATTCACATGCTCTGACATCAGCAAGCTCACAATGGCCTCCATATGGAGTCCTGTGTCTGCTCTAGCCTCATCACTGAGACCTGTGTGGTCCCTAACGACTCACACTTGGGGACAGGGAGCACGTATGAGTGTCCAACTACACATGGCAGAGTCAGCACTGCTCTGTAGTCACACAGCCATTAACTTCCTTCTCATGGGAAAACTTGAAATGTGAGGTTGTCTTGTGAGTTCCTTATCAGTCTCTGAAAGGCACGGGCCACAAATCTGAAAAGCACAGCTTTCTGGGAACAGACTTTCGCTGCACTGATCACACTGAGAAGACTACTGTTTCTGAGCTGCCCTCGAGCCCAGGCTTTCCCTGCCTTGGAACAGCTTCCCATCTCCCAGATGAGCAACCGCCCTAGATGCTTCTCTCCCTGTGTGCAGGCAGGAGCCCGGTTCCTGCCTGCCCCTCCCTCTGCTATAAAGGCACACTACTACGGCAAAGCCTCCAACTGCTGAAAGCCATGTGGATCCATCATGTGAACCCATCATGTGAACGAACCCAAGACAACTCATTTCTCTGATGTACTGTATGCCAGCACAGTACTCCTCGAACTGGCTAGCCTTCAGCAGTCTACTACCCTTAGAGACATCTGGCTGCTTGAGTTTCGATTTTCATGAGCAGACAGGAAGTACCTTACCTGCATGAGAACTGCAGGCCCCAGGTACTTGTCTCCGTTCCACCAGTAGCTGGGGCAGCTGGTGCTGCAGCAGGCACAGAGGATGCATTCATATAGCCCATCCTGTGCAGAGAGATGGGAGTTAGACTCCAGGTCCAGTGGCCTGGGAGCTTTCTTAAGGAAATCCAGGTGGTGGTTTGTGGAAAGGTATTAGATGCATTAAAAAGAGACTCTGAAGGGAACTGTGAGTTCTGCTGGATTTGAGCCCGAGGCCTGAAGTCCCAGAACAGAGCTGCCCTGATGCCTCACACGCTGGGCCTGGCATCTGGGGGAGGGGAGACTAGCAGAGATAAGGAACAGAGGTCAGTTAGGGCATCTGTGACCTAAGTTCTGATGCTGGATCCTTGTTCTTACACCTGCCACATGGACGTAATCTGCCCAGCCAGGCCTAACAAGTTGGACTTCGGTATTAAAAGCAGTAAGTCAGAGGACCACACAGGGGACAGCTGATGGGACAATGTCCCCCTTGCCCTTGACTACATTAGATCCAGACAGCTGGCTGTCTAGCTGCTGCTTGTAGTAAGGAACTAGTCACACTCTCACTGTTAACAGTAGTGGGATGTTTTCATAACACATGCTGCATGTGTTTCTCAGCAACAGTGTGTGTGCTCTGTGTGGATGAGGCCCTAGGTTTCATCCCTGGCATCCCCCCACCAATAAATGTAAAAAAATGGTTGTCTCCATTTTCAATTACTTGTTAAGCTCAGCATATTAATTTAAGGAATGAAAAAAAAAAAGCTAAACAAATGCTTGGAAGCTATTTTGCTTGTGCTGTGGGGACTGGAACTCTGGGCTCTATGCATGCTAGGGAAGAACTATAGCAAGCTACAGCTTGGCTCCATGTTGATTGTGTGTATGGATGTATTTTTGAGACAGGGTCTTGCTCTATGGTGAATTCTGTCTCACCCTCCTGAATGCCAGGATCATGGCATGAGCCATCATGCCTGGCTCCCCTGTCGGTATCTGAAGGAGTAAACCCCTATGATCTGGATACACGTCCAGAGACCTTCACTCCTAATAATACCACTTCAAGGAGATGCTCGCCGGCTGAGGTGGGCAGAGCCCACAGTGAAGAGTGCTAGCTGGCCACAGAGGCCGGTTCAACCCAGACCAGGACACATAGACTGAGGGGTGGAGATGGCGGTGAGCAGAGCAGCTTTCTCATGAGTACTCTCTTCGTGGATGCTAACCTGCACTTGCTGTACCACCGCACTGACTCGCACTGTTTCCATGACAACAGACCAGCATGTGTTCTAAGATTTTAGTATTTTATGGGGAAGAGGGGAGGCTAAATATACGAAGATCTAAAAGGCAGAATTAATTTCCCCGTTAACATTTATTGATAAAATATCAAGCACCAGAGTCTTGATCTAGAAAGAAACAGGGCAACTGTTCTTCCAGTGTCCCACTAACTGTTCTCCCAGTGTCCCACTACTAACTGTTCTCCCAGTGTCCCTGTCCCACTAATAATGGGAACACATGTGCCCATCAAAGATGGCTTCTCAAGAGAGGTGGAGAGAAGAAACTGGACAATATGATGCTCCACTTTGTGGACACCTGTTATTCCAGTGCTTGAGAGATAGACAGGAGGGATCAGAAGTTCAGGTTCACCAAGGATACATGAGCCCTGACTCGGGGAGGGGGATTTTGCAGCCTGTACACAGGAGTAGCACAGGACTCCAGAAGGCCAGTATGAGAGTCATGCTGTAGCCACCAGAGGCCTCGGGTTAGGAAAGGACAGCAAGCCTCTACCTCAGATCTTACCATTGCTCAGCCATAAACAAAACCAAAATGACCCCTCTACCTGCAGTGGGTGTGCTGGTAAAACTGCAAAGGGCCAGTGTGTGCGTGTGCCTTGAGTAAGATCAGCTTGGTTTTGTTGGCTTCTACAGCCCTGGTCTCTTAGGGCAACATGGCAGTAAACTGCCCCTGAAGGCAGTGCTTGGCTGTGCCAGCTCTTTGGCCGGCTGACCATCTGGCCCTGAGAGGAAGATGTCCATCCCTTGCATTGAATGCTCTTTCTTCTGTCCCTCCCTAGTACTGGGGATGGAACTCAGGGCTTCAGCACGCTAGGTGAGAGCTCCACCCAAGCTACATCCTCAGCCCGGTAACTTTGTCTATTTGTGGGTCAGAGGCTTTCCAGAACACACTAAGTGGTTTGCATCATCCCAATCTGCCCTCCACTCAAGACTTCCACAAAGCATCCTGCAACAAGCCCCTCCCACCAAGACAGTGACTGAGACTACTGACCAGCTTCTCCCGGTCTGCGATGGACTGCAGGTACTGCTGCTTGCCTCCCTGGGACTCATCCTTCTTCTTCAAGTAGGGCTCGATGGACTTGTACTGTGCATAGAAGTTATTCAGATCCTGAGGGGAAGAGGAGAGGATCAGACGCAGCAGGGCCCTAGAGCTTCCTGCTCCCTATTTCACAGGCACTTTCCTATGACGGAAACCAGACTCTGGAGGCTGGGACATAGGAAAGGTTCTGAGGAGAGACAGCATCAGTCCTGCAGTTGGGAGGTCTCCCCAGACCCAGCTGGATCCCAGTCTTTTTTCTCTGTTGCCCTCTACAACAGGGGATGCTTCAGTGGAGGGGAGGGAAGGGATCACAGAGCACATACTGTTGCTTTCTAGTTGGTATAGTTATGGCCAATTCCTTAATTTCTGGGACTGCTGCAACTGTGAAATTCTAAGCCCTGACATTCTAAAACAAACCTCACCAGCTGAGCAGCTGGAGATTTCCTGGCATATCCCGTCCCATCGCTCACATTCTTCAAATACACACAGGCCGCACTGTCACGGAACTGGGGGTTTTCCTAATGTTCCTGGTGACCCCGGTCTTTCCCTTGCCTTTAAACCAGGAAGACAGCCCTGTCAAACCGTTCTACATGTCTACCAAAGCAGCTGTGAGCACCCAGACCCAGCCTGTTCTGAAGAGCAGCAGGACAGGCATGTGCACCACCCGCTGCAGCAGACACTCACAGGAACTAGGTCCTTGATCACATACATATGCGGAAGAGGGTAGATTTTTGAGACTTTGCTGAGGTCCGGATCAATCCTCCGGGTACACGCCAGGGTGTTGCCTCCATTGATGTTCATGGCACAAGAGCCACAGATCCCTGAAAGAGACACCAGGGGACTGCACAGTCCCTGTCCTTTCTTCTGGGCCCCAGCTGTGCCATCAGGAGCTGCACTGACAGACGGCTCTGCAGGTCAGCAGGGCCTTTGTGCTGCAGGGATGTGTTCTGAGAGAAACGCTGGCTTTGAACAGGTGCCCTCATGTACTGGTATACAGTTCAGTAGCAGATTGATTGCCTAGAGGCACTGAAGAGACCCCGGGTTCAATCCTCAGCACCACAAAGAGTAAACACATAAAAATTAAAAACAAAAAACAACCAACAGGTAACAGTTTCCAAAGCCAATCAATGCTGTCTTAGCCACCTGAAGGCCTTGGCCTGATGTAGACAAATGAGAGCTCTTATTCTAGGGTGTCCACACACAAGCAGCATGTGGTTGGCACTCAGGGCTCTGAGCCCCACAGAAGCTGACTGTGCACTGACTTTCCAAGAAGCATGATGCTGACCTAGGGCCCCACAGGAGAACTTGCTCAGCAGGACTGACTTTCTGTGACATCTGCATCAGCTTTTCTTTTTCTGGAGGGTGGTATTTTCTTTTCTTTCTTGACATAGGGTTTCTGGTAGCCCAGGCTGACCTTGAAATTGAACTCAGGGCACATGTATGGTAGGTAAGTATTCTACCAACTAAGCTACACGCTCAGTCCCATGGAGGGTGATATTTATGTCGGCTCAGGGACACCAAGCTGCCTTCCTCCATTTTTGTTTTATCCCAGCTTCCCAGGGTTGCTGAGAACCTGAGCACACACGGAGCTGCCATTCTCACTGACTTCTGGCTCCCAATTTACTACGTGTCCCTGTAGAAGTCCCATGACTACTTGGGTCTGCTTCCTTGCCTGTACTGTACATTAGGGGTCTTTAGCAGCACCTCACATGAAGACACACAACAGTCCTGGCTCATGGATGGGCTCCATGGCTGTGAGGGCCAGTCAGGGAATTCTGCATGGTTTTTGCCTTTTGAGGGTTTCTTTTAATAAATTTGAATTTTCTTAAAAATCATGTTAAAATTTTGTTATCGCTTTTACCTTATCACTAGTAATTACACAGTTTTCAAATAAAGTAGGAATTTTTTTTTTTCACTGTCTCAAGAGTTCACACAATACCAGGACATCACCCTGTGACAAGTACAGGTGTGCCCAGGCCTCAGCCACAAACTCCCCACTGCTCTCTCAAGCAAAGACTAAGCAGTGTACAAGGCAGCTAACTGTCCTCACCACAAGTACTCAGCAGCTGACAGGAACCAAGGCATGTGGGGACCCCAAGACAGAGCTCCCAAGCATATAACCTGCATCACAGTTCAAACTTTGGAAGCTGTTTCCAGAGAAAGGTGATATGCAGTAAGCAGCCTGGCAAAGCCACGGCTGCTCTCTGTGATGTCTGCCTCCATCCCAGAGCCAAGCGTCTCTGGAGCCAGAACTCCAGGAGGCCTGATGGAAATAAACCCCACGCTCACCTTCTCTACACGATCTTCGGAAGGTCAAAGTGGAATCCATTTCATTCTTAATCTTGATTAAAGCATCCAATACCATAGGACCACACCTGACAAAGAAAACACTCCTCTGTATGTACAGAAAGTTACATGCCGGGGCACCTGGGCCTGCCAACGTTTTCCCAAGTAACTTTAGTTCTCGTCTTAGGTTCTATAAAACAGACAGTTCAAACGGATAGAAACAAACAATACATATTAGTAACAGAAAACATGGAGATGGCTCAGGGATTAAAAGTGCACACTGCTCCTCCAGAGGACCCACGTGAGGGCTCACAAGCACGGCAACTCCAGCTCGGAAGTGCCCTCTTCTAGCATCGACACGCCTACTCCTCCCTGACACCTTGTTAAACGTAAAATGAGCCTCGGAAAAGAAGAGCTGGACGTGGTGGTACATACATTTAATCCCACCACTCAAGAGACAGAGGCAGGGGAATCTTGGGGCAGCTAGGCTAGCTTGGTCTACATAGTAAGTTCCAGGCTAGTTGGGGCTAGAGGGATGCCCTGTCTCAGAAAAACAAAACAAAACAAAAAACTAATCACCTGTAGTACAAGGAACCCAGGTCCAGCTTACAAGGGACCTGGAGAAGCAGGGCATTTTAGGGCAGCTACAGTAAGCTGGGTACGTTGTAGTTTTTAAGGATTTCACTCATTCCATCAAAACTACTGAATTTCTTGGGGCTAGAGAGATGGCTCAGCAGTTAAGAACACTGGCTGCCACATGGTGTCTACCAACTGTCCTCACTCCAGTTTCAGGGGAGCTAATACCCTCTTCTGACTTCCGTGGGAACTGCATGTAATACATTCATACATTAAAAAAACCTGTCTAATTTCTGTCAGAATTATTAACAGTAAGCTACTGACATTTACAATGTCTGGAATGAAAGCCAGGTGTGGTGGTGCGCCCAGGCAAATCTGTGAGTTCAAGACCAGTCTGGTGTACGCAGAGAGCGTCCGGTCCAGCGGCACTACAGGGAGACCCTGTCTCAAAAAGACCGAAACAAACACATCTAAAACAACACAAAAATGCTTAGAATGATAGTGTCTTAATACTGAGATTTCATTTTCTCTTGTTTTATTTAAAGATTTATCTTTATATTTTTACTTATCGGTGTGTATATGTTGCCTGTGGAGGCCAGAAGAGGGTGCTCGATGCCCTGGAGTTGGAGTTACAGGGAGTGTGAGCTGCTTGACACGTGTTCTGGGAAACATTTGAACTCAGGTCCTTTGGAAGAGCTGAAGCTATTTTAACCTCTGAACCATCTCTCCAAGCCCCCTTTTCTATGTACCTAAGGTAAAATCTTAAATGATTTTTTTAATCATTTAAAAATTTACCTTAAAAAGATGATTTAAATTCTTTCTTTTCTTTTTGAGACAAAGCCTCACTCTGTAGACCACAGGCTAGCCTCAAACTTGGAATTCTCCTGTTCAGGCCCCTCCCTGAAAGACACGAAACAAGAAACTAAGAAGCCTACCCTACAAGGCCCTGGCCCTCTGGCCTTCTTCTTAGCAGTGGGGCTCTGTGTGAGGCAGTGTCATTTACTTTGGAGAGGCTTCTAGTTTCCCGTGTGGTTTCTGCACTGCTGTTTGTTTTTCAAGTTTTCCACTGTGGTCAGAATATGCACCTAGAGAGAGTGACTCCTGAAATTACCATGTGCACTTAAAAGGGGTGTGCACATCGTCATTTTGGTGCAGAGTCTCAAAGTATCAGCTGGGAAAGGCTGGCAGAAAATGTTGCTCTGATTATCTGGCATTTTTAGGTTTTACGGTTTTTGTTGAACATTAATTTACTTAAGTACTTGTGTGCACCATGGCGCATGTGTGAAAGTCAGAGAACAACTTTTGGGAATCAGTTTTCTCCTTCTATCATGTGGGTTCAGAGAATCAAATCAGGTTGCCAGGCTTGGTGGCAAGTGTCTTTACACTGAACTATCTCACTGACCATTTTTTCCCTCCCTCCCTCCCTTCCAAGACAGTGTACCATGTAGCCCAGGCTGGTCTTGAACTAGTTATATAGCGAGAATGATTTTCAACTTCTGATCCTCCCACCTCCAAGAGCTGGGGTTACAGGAGTGCACCACTATGTCCAATTTATGTGATGCTGGGGATCAAATCCAGGACTTCATGCAGGCTAGGCAAACACTGTAGCAACTGAGCCACATCCTCAGCCTCAGCCTAGTGATGACAGACGGAACAGGGTCTCTTCCATCACACCTGGTGTCCTCTGCCTCTTCCACCTACTGAACATCCAATATTATTTTTCTTTAGTTTGAACAATTCTGCTCTCGATTTCATGGGGGATAGGCTTTGGGGTTCTGAAAATGTTGGCTTTTGAGTGCATGCCTTTCTCCAGCTCAATTGTACACTCACACTCTTGAGAGTGTCTCTTTCTTAATAAGCTATTCTTACTTCTATTACTAAAAAAGGAAACAGAAAATGCTTTACCTTGAAGGACTTTTTTGTTTGAGACTAGGTCTCATATAGCCTAAGCTAGGCTCAAACTGGCAATATAGCTGAGGACCTTCCACTCCTGATCTTCCTGTCTCTGCTTCTAAGTGCTGGGATGACAGGCATGCCACACCACATCCAGCTAAAAAAAAATTTTTTTTGAGACTGGGTCTTACTTTGTAGCCCTGGCTATCCTAAAACTTGCTTTATAGCCCAGGCTGGCTGGCTTCGAAATAAGAGAGATTGGCCTGACTTTGCCTCTCATAAGGCATACACCAACATGCCTTTTAAGATTATTATGGGGATGGAGAGATGTCAGTGGTTAAGAGCACTGGCTGCTCTTTCAGAGGAACTGGGGGGCTAACAGCTGTCCCTAACTTCAGATCTAGGGAATCCAACTTCCTCTTCTGACCTCCCTGGGCATTGCACGACATAGGTGCACTTACATCCATGTAGGCACTACACTCAAACACAGGAAATTAAATATTAAAAAAAATATATTTACATGTATGAGTGTTATGCCTGCACGTGTGCAAGTGCACCCGTGCTGTGCAGTGCCCACGGAGGACAGAAGAGGGCATTGGGATCCCCTGGAACTGGAGTTATGATTGTTAGCTGTCATGTGAGTGCTGAGAACCAAACCCAGGTCCTCTGCAAGAGCAGCCAGTGTGCTTAACTGCTGAGCCATTTCTCCAGTCCCTACATACTACATTTTTTAGTTCTAGATCTTCTATCTGGCTTTACATCTTTAATGAAAATGTTATTATTGTGGTTATGTGCATTTGTGCCACCTCGTACATGTGGGGGTCAGAGAACAACTGTGTGGAGTCAATTCTCTCCTTTGACCTTTACATGGGTTTTGGGGCTTGAACTTAGTCATCTGGCTTGCATTATCAGTGGTAAACACCAAGTACCTTTACCAAATGAGCCATCTCACTGGCCCCTAGCTGGCATTTTTAATAGTTCTAATTCTCTACTGAGATTATCCCAGCTCATTATAAGCATATTTCTGTAACCCATGTGCACAATTATTTCACAACTGCTTTAGACCCATGTCTGCTAATTCCAACAAGTGGGTCACTCCAATCTTGGTTTCCACATTCTATGACAAAACACCAGAACGGACAACAGAAACTTATTTACCCATGTTCTGGGGTGGGAAGTCTGAAGAACACTGGCGTGGTCGTTTGCAGTGAGGGCTCTCTTCCTGACATCCAGGTAGAAGGCTACCCTCCCAGTGTTCTCACTTGGTCTTTTCCACAGCATGTGCTCAGAGGGCTTCTTTGATATTTTTTTCTTTTTTTTTTAAGAGACAGTGTCTCTCGTAGCCCCAGTTGGCCTGGGACTTGCTACGTGGACCAGTCTGGCCTCAGTCTCACAGAGATCCACCTGCCTGTGCTGGGATTAAAGGTGTGCACAACCACACCGGGCCCCAATGTCTCTTCTTCTAAGGGTCCTAACCCCATTGTAAGGACTCCACCCTACACCTTCGTCTGACCCCATCACCCCCAGAAGACCCACCTCCAGATGTGTTTATCTCACTGAGATTTAGGGCTTTAGCATAAACATTTTGGAGGAGACAAACATTCACTCAACAAGTTTCCATTGTTTTTGTACCTAACTATGAATCTGTTTCCTCCCTGTTCACAGGACGGTATCAGGTGTGGGTTCTCAGTAGTCGCCCACCTTGTTTTCTGGGACAGGGTCTCCCAACAATTAGAATAGACTGGCTGTTCAGTAAGCTTAGGGCTTCACTTGTTTCTGTCTCCCCAGTGTGGTGATTATAAACGTGTGCCAGCAGGCAAGAAGTTTTACATGGGTTCTAGGGATTGAATTCTGACCTTCATGTTTGCATCACTTACTGAGTCACCTCCCCAGCTCCTGAATGTATTTTTCTTATCAAAAATTACTAGCTTGTCTGACTGTTTGTATATGTGTGGGTGTCCATGTGTGCCAAGGTGGGTTCTGGGGAGCAAACTCAGGGTGTCAAGACTTGTGTAGTGAACATTTACTCGCTGAACTATCTTCATGGCCTCAAATATCCCAGGCTGGCCTCAAACCTGTGTGAACATTTGATCTTCCTTCCTTTCCCTCCCAAGTGTTTGAACTACGGGCATAGGCCACACGCAGTCTGTTTCTTTTCCTGCATCTCTGTACAGCTGACAGTTTTGGACTGCACCTCATTTTTCTGAGGAATGTGGATGGTCTGCTGCTTTTAGCAATCAATATGGCAGACTGCAGGCTTTGGGCAGAGGCTGTACACAGAATTTGGGACTCCCCCTCTGTGATTCTCTTCTTTCAGGGTTTCCCCACATTTTCCAGTTGTACCCCGAACATGTGGTCTAGTTATTCCTGCAACCGAGACCGTGCTTCCTGCCTAGCATTAGCCTTTCTGTTCACCACACAGGCAAGGGCATGACCTCAGGCAAAAATATAAGCCAGTGAGCCCCATTCTTCCAAATGTCAGCTCCCGGCAGTGTCTGTCCATGGCCAGTCACGTTCCAGGGCCCTCAGGGAGTTGTTTCTTCTCTTTTGTCTAGTTCTGAACTGCTATTTGGGTTAATCGAATGAAAGGAGAAGAACTCATTCTTTTTTATTTTATTTTAATTTTTTTGGTGACATGGTCTCACTATGTAGTTCTGACTGGCCTTGAATTCAGAGACCTGCTTCTACCTCCTGAGTGCTGGGATTAAAGGTACATACCATCACATTTTTTGTTCTCCAATTTTAGCCAGATATTCTTGTGTTTTGATTTGCAATATTATTTTCTACGTATCTGGCAATATTTTTACTTTTTTCCTTAGTAAAATAATTACTTAAAAGATTGCTTTGGGCTGGAGATGTAGCTCAGTCAGTTAAGTGCTTGTCAAGCTTACACAAATTCCTGGGTTTAAGTCCCAGCACTGCATAAAACAAGCACAGTGGTGTTTACCTACAACCACGGAACTTGGGAAGTAGAAGCAGGAAGATAGTAAGTTCAAGGTCATCCTCACTGAGTTGAGGCTAGCTTGGGATACTTGAGACCTTGTCCTCCCCAACCCTCCCCCCAAAAGTATGTTTTAATTCCTAAGTGGCTAGGATGTTGTATTTATATTTTAAATATGAATTCTTAGCTTTATTATATTAGGGCTAGAAAATATGGTGCTGGATAGCTTTAGTGTCAACTTCACACACCTGGGTTGAGGGAGCCTCTATTGGGGAATTGCCTCCATTGGACTGGCCTGTGGCCATGTCTGCGGGTGGTGCCAGTCCTGGGCAAGTGATCCTATATTGTATAAGAAAGCAGGCTGAGCATAGACCAGGGACCAAGCTAGTACGCAGTGCTCCTCCATGGTCTCTGTGCTTCAGCTCCTGCCTTCAGGCTCCTGCCCTGAGTTGTTACCTTGGGCTCCCTCAGTGATGAACCTGGGAGACATAAGCCAAATAAATCCTTTCCTCCCCAAACTAGTATTGGTCAATGTTTTTAATCACAGCAATAGAAAGCAAAGTAGAAAATATGGGCTTATACAATAGCCATTTCTTTTAATTTTGCTGAGATTTGGGTTATTTTGATAACTTTTTCTATTTATGTTCATTAATTACCGTATCAATAGCATTTGCATGTTGACATAGAAAGTAGAAACAAAAGCATTTAGGTTATTTCAAACATTTGGTGGCACAAAACTTAAAAACAAGAAAAACTTACTGACAAATGAAATCAACAAGGACAGTTCTGGTTGCACCAGGGCAGTGGAGAAGTGGAAAGTTAGTGCCCAGCTCATCAGACTCTCTGTGGAGTTCCTTAACAATGGAGGATGATGGAAGGGTGGTTTTGAAAGATGTGATGTGAGGAAGGATGCAACATGCTGCCCCTGGTTTTAATGATGGAAGAGGTCGTGAACTAAGGAGCTGGGAGGGGCTCCAAGCTCTTAGCCAGTAAAGAAATGGGGACCTTGCCTTGCAGCCTCATAGAACTGCATTCTGCCAACAGCCTAAAGCAATGGAAAGGATTCTCCTCTGGTATGTACAGAGAATGTAGTCTACTGACAACTTGATTTTAGTCTGACAAGACTTGAATCTGTCTTTTGAACTTGAGCTGTAAGATGTAAGATAACTGTAAGGTAAGATACCACTGTTGTGGTAGTCTGCTAGTAGCAAAAGAAATCTAGCACAGGTGCAGACCACTGAAAATGTATTAACTAGTCTACCACCATCCAGCCAAGTTTCTGGTATTTATCACTGTCATAGAATACAAAGATATATATATACTATAGCCACAACGTTAAGTATTTAAACATTGGCAGTACTTTCAATGACTTAAATACTATTTGCGGAGTTAATTCTACCAGTCAAGTGTGGTGCCACACACCTGAGATTCTAGTATTTGGCAGGAGGCAGAAGGCTAAGAAGTTCAAAGTATATAGCTAGATAGGACCAGCCTGGGCTATATAAGACACTGCCTCAAAACAATAACAAAAGTTTAATCCTACCAGTATTTTTAAGACTTTGTCACACTTTAATTTGGGAGAAGCCAAGGAGTTTTGTGATGGTTGATTTTCTTGGTATTTATCTTTCTGAACCAGATATCTATCTGATTTTAAAAAATACAAGACAGATTGTAGAGCATCAGATGATCAAATTTTTGTTTTCCAAGATGAGAAAAACAGATCCTTGAATAAAATTAAAGAGCCTTCTCTTTTTAAAAACATTTTTATTATATTTTAGAAGATTTATTTTTATTACTTAAATTATATGTATGTGTGTGTCTATGTGTATGTGCACACACATCAATCTGGGTACCTGTAGAGTCCAGAAGAAGAGGGTTTGGACCCCCTGGAGCTGGAGTTACAGGAAGTTGTACACCTCTGTTGTAGGTGCTGGGAACTAAACCTGAGTCCTCTTATTGAAAACAATAAGCACTCTTAACCACTAGGTCATTTCTCTAGCCTTAAGAGCTCTCTCTTAGGCTGGGGGGATAGTTTAGTGGTAAGGGTGTGCTCAGCATGCACGAGGCCATAGGTTCGGTCCCCAGCACCACAAATAACAGAAAACCAACATAACTGAAAACCAAGTCCCACCCTTCCCACCTCACCTGGCTTGAACACACAGAAACTCACTTATTCAGATCAATTTCGTAAGTCTGCATGCGAGGCTTATCTCCAGCTTTGTCTGGGTTCCATCGGTAGATAGCAAATTTTTTGATTCGGGGAGCTGCGGCAGCAGCTGTCTGGGCTCCTCGGCAGGTCTGAAAGTTTTAAAGTCCAGAAAAGGGAAAAAAAATGTATTAAAAATGCAAGATAAATGTTCCCATTTAGCTGGTATGATAAATGGAGTACTGGATATAAACAATGGTACTGATATATAGCTTTCTCAGGAGGGCACTGTCATCCAATACCCAACAAACATTGAGCTCCTATGGTGTGCCAGACAGTACTAGGAGCTGGTGACAAAGCACTTATTAAAATAGACAAAACTTTGTTTTCACAGAACTTACTTTGTGGTGAACCAGAACGAAAGGAAACAGTCTCAAAAAAAATGTAAAGAGCAATCTTAAGGGGAACGTGGGCAGGCTTGGTGAGAGCCCAGCACAGTGAGGGCAGAGATCAGAAGTGGCTGCCCTGACTGGGGTTTAAGCTGGGGCTTGATGAGTGGGGGTCTTAAGGCCAGGGAAGAGCACGTGTGAGGGTGTTCGGGAAATACCGCATCTATGAGGCAGAGTCTGCTAGGAGGAAGGACTTGAGCAAGGATGGGGAAGGGGCAGATGTGAGGATGCAGGCACCTGTAGAAGTTGAGTTTTCACTTCACCCTATAGCAATGGAAAGCAGTACAACTTTGAGACAGGGTCTTACTATGTAGTCCAGGCTAGCCATGAACTTTTCAGTCTTCCGGCCTCAGCCTCCTAAATGCTGGGATTACAGGTATTTCCCACTACAGCTGGTCAACAAAACTTTTAAATTAGGGTGATGACATAATTCTGTGTGTGTGTATCAATAGTGATGAAGGGAGATCAAAACAAGATGCTGCGACCGGCAAGATGGCTCAATGGGTACAGGTGTTTGTACTGTGCAAGCCTGACAACTTGAGCTAGATCCCTGGATCCCCACAAAGGTGAAGGAGAGAAATGACTACAAAGCTGTCCTCTGATTTCTACATGCCAACAATGGCATATGCCACCCTGACTGTCATACACACACAATAGTAATAAAACAGTTAAAAGAAACCCAACATGCTGGCATTTAACACTAGCACAGAAATCTGGACCTGGTGGCACAGATCTGTAATTGTAACACCCGGGAGGTGAAAGCAGGCGGACCACGAGTTTGAGGTCAGCCTCTGCTACTCTGCAAATTTCAGGTCTGCCTAGGCTACATGCCACCCTGAGTTAAAACAACCCTGAAATACCCCCAAACACATGAAAACCCACACCAAAAAAAATCAAAAGACGAGCAATTTCCGTGAAGCAGTGACCGGGAGAGGGTGAAGACAAAATGGAGGTGATCTGGGCCGAGTTTCACTACCTGTTTTGAGAAATTCTCCTATAGGGACAAGCAAAGATGCATGCTGCTAGCTGGATATAGTTTCATTTTTGATTTGTATTGTCAGAGTATCACACGTGCAGGTACCCTTGGAGGCCAGAAGAGGGCAGCAGATCCCCTGGAGCTGGAGTTACAGGTAGCTGTGAGCCATCTGCTGTGGGTGCAAGATCCTTGGGTGCAAGAACCAAACTCCAGTCTTTGCAAGTGTGGCAAGAGCTAACAGCTGAGCCATTTCCTCAGTCCCTGGATATGTTTTTTTAAAAGATGGGATAAATCATAGTATCTCATGTGAACATAATGATGTGGACAGAAGGGCAAACCAGCTGTGCATTGGCAAGGGGCAAACTACTGGGCTACACCTCTAAAAGAGAAAGATCAGAACCTTAATATTGTGAGGTGCTAGAGAATCCTAGCTTGCTCCGGCCCCAGTGACAGGAAACAGACTATGGGCAACACTCCTGAGAAGACTGGATCCGCTCTAGGGTGGTCTTAAGACTTTCTCTCCCTAATGTTTATGCCTAAACCTATATTAAAACTTTTTAAAAATGAAAACCTTTTTACTATTGTGTGCATAATGGGAGGACACCACGGCGCGCCTGTGGAGTCAGAGGGTAACTGTGAAGTCAGCTCTCCCCTTCCACCTTTATGTGGGTTTTGGGGATCAAGCTCAGGTTGTCAGACCTGTAAAGTAAGACATTTTTATCTACTGAGCCATCTCCTCTGCCCTTAAAACTTTTGAGTCAGGGTCTATGTAACCCTAGTTGGCTTGGAACTTTCTATGTAGACCATGCTGTCCTCAAACTCATGGCGATCCACCTGCTTCGGCCTGAGTGCTAAGATTAAAGGCACATGCCACCACACCTGGTCTTAAAACTTTTCTTAATAAAGTCCAACTTAAATTTTTATTTTTTAATTTTATGTATATAAGTGTTTTGCCTGAATTTTAGTGCACATACGTCGTTCAGAGCCCATGGAGGTCAGAAGAGGGAGTCGAATTTCCTGGAACTGGAGTTATGGACAGTTGTTAGCTATAATTTGGGTGCTGGGAATCGAACCTGGGTTCTCTGTAAGAGCTGCTGGTGCTCTTAACTCCTGAGTCATCTCTCTAGCCCCTCCAACTTTGTTTTTAAAAAGAGATAATTTGTGGACCGGGAGGTAGGCCACAGTGTGAAGACTTCCTCTCCCCCTCCTCACCTGTCCAGGATTACATTCCAAGTCCACGATGGAAGTGCAGATTGCAAAAACATTTGACCTTTAATCTACAAAACTAGTGAGTGTTTAAGGTAGGGAGTACATCTCTAACTAAAGCAAGTTAATCGGCACCTGGACTGAAGCAAACTGGGCCAATTCTGGGCCATGCTGAAGGACAGCCGTTCTCTCTCTAGGTAAGTGTCCTTAAGGGCTGGCCTTGAACCAGACAGCATTCAGCAATGTGAAGGAAGGCGGGACAGTGGGCAAAGGAAGGCTAGCAAGGAGGCTTGCTTGAAGATCAACCTACAGAAAGCTGAAGGTAGAGGCTGTTTCTGAAATGTGTCAGTGGAGTTGTTTCAGGTTCGAGTTGTCACCCTCTAGCTGTGTCCTAACCTCTCTGATTCTACTTCCTCTTTTACAAAGGGGAGGGCTAGTATTAATATGTACTCTACAAAATGGCAGGTTAAACTACTGTTGTAGCCCAGAAAATGATTTCTGCTTTTCAATATTGGCAATATTTCTGACTGGCAGGTAGGTATTCAAAGCCCTGCTAGAGACTAGGACAGTGAGATACACAATTGTTCAAGATGGCTTTTGCCCTCCTGGAGTTCACAGTCCAGATGAAGAAATGAGGCCATACTATTAACAGTTAATATATTGTAGTTCATTATTTACTGGCAGAACTTTGGTTTAGGGATGCAGAACATAAGCACAGGGAAATTCAGAACCTGAACCTATTACCCACGGTAACAACACATCTCATTATTTGGGTTCTTTGGATGTTGCCTTTTGGGCACAAATAGATGCCCAAGGAAGAGGGCTCAACTGATTCTGCTGGCCTTGGAAAGGTGGGCAAAGGCCTCTCCTGAATAACACCACCAACCTATGAGGCCAGTCTTTTCTTTTTTCCTTTTTTCAAAATTATTTTTATTTTATGTGTATGAATGTACTGCCTACACATATGTAGGTGCACCCCTGTCGTGCACTGCCCATGGAGGTCAGAAGATAGCGTCGAATCTCCTGGAACTGGAGTTACAGACAGTTGTTAGCCACCATGTAGGTGCTGGGAATCGAACCTGGGTCCTCTGTAAGAACAGCCAACTCTATAGTTCCCAAACCAGCCCTTTCTACAATTCCTTCTAGGAAGACAGATCTGAGCCTTAGAACTTGTTCCTAGAGGAGGCAGAGTGGCCAACATAACTGCTAGCTCAACAACTTAGAAAGAAACTATAAACAAGGTCATTAAGACTCATCAACTGAATACTCAGGGGACATCAGCCTGGGGCTCTGGTAAAAACCTGCCCCAGCCCCAGGATGGCCTTAAATTCAATATACAGTAGAGGACAATCTTGAACTCATGATCTTCCAGCTACAACTTCCTGAGTGCTGGGATTACAAGATTGTGTCCTACCAGTGTACCTGACTCTAATCCTCCTATTCAGAGGTGGATCAATTAGTTGTTAAATTCACAGGGGGTGGGGAGCAGGTTGGAGGAACTGGGATTACAACACAAGGCAAATTTGTACTGTGTGATGCAGTCACAGCCGATACTTAAGATGAGAGAGATTATCCAGTCAATTCTGGAGTTAGAAAGAAAAAAAATTTTTTTTTAGACAGGTTTCCCTCTCCCGGTAATCCCAGTTGGTCTGCAACCCGCTATGTAGACCAGGTTGGCCTCCATCTTACATAGATCTGCCTGCCTCTGCCTCTGGAGTATTGAATACTAAGACTATGTGCCAAGATCTGTGCTAAAGAGGTTTTCATGTATTTTGTTAAAAATCTGTCCTGATCTATAGTACTTAGCTATGATTTAAGCCAATAGGGAAAAAAAAAGAAACAGGGGTCTCATTTTTCCAATCTCTAAAAAGGTCAGAGTTCTTGTTGCCTCTCTTGCGGCCGTTGAGGAACACAGACAAGTAAAAGGATTTCAGAGGAATTAGTAAATCCTTAAATTAGTAAACGCTTAAGCAAGGCGGTGTGTCTCCCTTTCCTAAAGGTTCCCATTGAGAAAGCAGATGAGCTGTATTAAGTTCCCCGAGGGCAAAAGGTGTGTGAGGAAACAACTACTACGGTGGTGGAGATGAGACTGGTCTCAGGTTAACCCCAGGCCAGCGCCTGCCAGCCGCGTGAGCTCAGGATCACTCCCTTACAGGATAGGCGATAGTGGAAAGTGGGGGACACACTTTAGGGAACCCCGCCCGGCTTGCACCTGCCGTGGGCAGGGGTTCGGGTCACCTCCCTCCGTCCTTCCTTCGTCCTGGGCAGGACCGGCATGCACCGCCCTCCACGGGCTACCCTGGGGTGCGCCTGGCCTTCCCGTTCCCACCCCCGACACGCCGCGGGTCTCCCTTCCCCACCCCGCTCGCTGAGTCCAACACCTGGACGGAGGGGCAGGATGCGGAGCGGACAGGATGCAGACAGGAGGGGAGCCCCGAGCCGTCGCACCTGCCTCGGGCCTGGCCTGGCCCCGGCCCCCCTCGTCCCTCCATCCTGGCGGCCTCGACGACCGGCGCGGCTCCCCACCGGCCCCCGGCCCCGGGGCTCACCTGCAGGCCGACTCCGCCGAGGGCCGCGGCCGGGAAGCCGCGCCTCAAGGAGACCCAGACCACCGCCGCCATCTTGGCTCCTGACGTCAGCCCCACCCCTTATCTGCCGGCATCCCGTCGGACACCGCGGTATCAAACCCCTCCCCCCCGCCTTCCCTCGCAGAGATCCGTTAGCTGTCCCAGCGCCGCGGACTGGGGGGGGCGGCTTCCTGTTTCCCAGACATGCCCTGGGGGGGAATGCGCATGCGCGGTAGCGCCAGTAGGGCGCATGCCCACTGCGCCTCCTGCGTTCCTAAGGTGACCTTCTCGGGAGTCTGAGCTTCCGGCTCGGGGAGCGGGATAGAGGCCTAGAAGGGGCGAGGCTAAGGCGAGGAAGGGACGGAGCTTTTCCTTTTCTATTGCTGCAGGGATTTTACCCCTCACTTCTCGGAAGTGTCATTTCGACTCTTCTTTTTTAAACATATTTGACTTATTTATTAATATTTTGTTTATTTTTATTTTGTATCAGTGTATAGCTTGCCTGTAGGTAGGTGCACTCGTATTGTGCAATGCTCCCCGAGGTCAGAAGGGTGCCAGATTCCTCTGGAGCTGGAGTTCTGGACGGTTGTTAGCTGCCCTGTGGGTACTGGGAATCGAACCTGGGTCCTCTGTAAGAGCAGCCAGTGCACTTAACCACTGAGCCATCTCTCCAGCCTCTCTGGCTCTTCTCTGATCATATTTTAACTTTGGATTTAAAGGACCTGCTCAATCCTGGGTAAATTGGGACATTTAGTGATTACAAAGATGACTTGCACAGATGTCAACCATTCACTTATTCATAGATATGTACACATACTGCATGCCTGTAACCCTAGCACTTGAGAAGTGGAAGCAGGAGGATCAGGTGATTAGTTATTCTCAGCTGCGTAGTAGGTCAGAGGCCAGCCTGAGACCCTGCCTCAAAACAAAAAACGTCTGGCGGCACCTGTTACGTGATTGGGTCCAGGCTCTGGGATGCTACCGTAAATGAGCCAGCCATTCACCATATTCCTCTCTAATGGTGGAGATAGGCAATTGAGACAGTACAGTTCCTTTGACTCGAAAGTAGGGGTGATATAGACTAGGCTGCCCTCCAAAGAGGATGACCTTGGACTTCTGATCTGCTTATCTTTACCTGCCAAGTGCTGGGATTACTGGGTAGCACCACCTTGCCAGATTTATTCGGTGCTGGGAATGGAACCCACGGCTTTATGTATTCAGGACAAACACTGTTAGCTGGGCTGCATCTCCAACTCTTGTCTTGTTTTTAAAATTTCCACTTTAGTCATCTCGTCTGCTTTTTCTAGCGTACTTTGTGGGTTCGTTTAGAATCTTCTGAACTGGGAATTTGATTATCTTGGACAGGTGTGGCCTTAGTGCTCCAAGTCATTTGGTCTCTTCAGGAACCGCAGGTGTTCATGTGGGTTGGTGACTTTGCAGGTCCCTTGTTCCCAGAAGGAATGATTCTCTCTCTCTCTGTTCGATTTTGGCAAAGGAAAAGCATCTTTTGGAGTCTTTGGTTTCCTCATTCCATCTCGTTTAGATGCTTCTGGAGAAATTAAGATGACCTAGGGAAACCAAAGAAATAGTTGAGGGGTTGGAAAGATGGCTCTGTTAAGAGGTCCTGGGTTCGATTCCCAGCACCCATATGGTGTTGTAATCCATCTGTAATCGGATGCCCTCTCCTACACTCTTTGGGCATTTTGCAACACAGATGCACTTACATACATACAGGCAATATACTCATACATGTAAAATAAAAAATATCAATAAAATTTAAAAAAAATGGCTGGGGCCGTTTCTGGAGACCTCAACTTGAACCCGGACACTCTGCCAGTTGGCCCCCATTAAAGGGGATATAAGATCTGAACCGCTGGATCTCACCTTGAATATGCCCCTCAAAGCCATATGACTTAGGACAAGTACCTTTCCATCTCTGACCTGTGGTGTCCTTGCCTGACTCATAGGGGGCTGGGCCAGCTGACTAAAGAGTCTATGATTTACATGGCTGTCTTGGGGGTAACTGATGACAGAGTAGAGGTCACCTTGACTCTTCACTGGGGCTAACTCAGTGCTGGAATAGGCTCTTCCCATCTGCCCCAAGGGTCTTTTGGGGCCACTCAAATTGGCTGAAGTCATAGGAAAAATCTCACCTTTGTAACTCCTCCCAAGTGTGCACAGGATACATTTCTAGAGAAGTGGTTCACTTAGCATTTCTAGGGTTCTTTCCTGCCAAAGGCATTTGCTAACTACTAAGATAAATGGCTAACCTTTGACTTTACCCAGATCACCTTGGAAAAAGCAGTCTGAGGCCAGCAGAAGTGAGACCTTGATTTATGGAGGGGCTCTTGGTGCCAGAGTGTCCACACGTTCTGCAGGCACTTCATTCCCGGGCTTCATGGGGATTTGGGGAGCTCAGTATTATGGAGGAATAAATTCCTGGGTGACTCCACCTCCGCCCTGAACTTTGGGATTCCAGAAAGGCACAGCTGCCATAGGACTTAGAGGTTTTCATGACTGTTCCTGACTTCTCTTCCCAAGGTGTCCTTGCTATAAGACCCTAGGGTTTGGGATTGGTTGATTTGTTTCCATTTGTGCAGAGAATGATATATTACTTTTCACCAGACATTCTGCTAGAGGCTCTGTGTTTATACGGAACCTCACCTCATCGCTTGCAAATGTGTTTATATCAACAGTCCCTCAGATCATCCTGACAACCCTCTTTCATTAGAATAACTGTCCCCATTTTACAGACTCTCTTTGAGTCTTTGAATATAAGAAATCTGGGCAACTTTGGGTGGGAATTATTAGGAATTTTTTCTTCCTCAAGAGCAAAAATGAATATCAATCTATGCTTGATGGCCAGGACTGTAATCTAAGCACTCAGGAGGCTAAAGTAGGAGGATCGTTAGTTTCAGTTCAGCTTGAGCTACATAGCACAAATCTCCCTCTCCCTGCCACCCCCCCAAAAAAAAAAACAAAGAAAAAGCATAATGGTACATCATTTGTCGTTTTCATCAGGCAGAGGATCAGGGAGGGTTGGATTTAGGGGGAAAGGGCAGATGGTCTTGACTGCATGGGAGACTTATTTGCCTCTAAGACAAGTCTTCACGCCAGTGGATTCCTGTGGTGGGACTCTGAGCCTTTCTGATTCACAATTCAGCATTTTTCTCTTTGACCCAGGGGCTGTGGCCCTCTTCCATCTGTCTGGCTGGTCCTCTCCCTGTATCCAGACTGCCTTCCCATTTCCATCTGGGGTCCTCATTCATCTTAAAACTCAGACTGTCTCAGGGCTGGAGAGATTGCTCAGTGGTTAAGAGCACGGGCTGTTCTTGCAGATGACTCAGGTTTAAATCCTAGCACCCATATGGCAGCTAACAACCATCGTCTGTAACTCCAGTTCCAGGGGATTCAATGCCCTCTTTTGTCCTCCATGGGCATTGCACAACACAGGTGCTCTTACACACATGCAGGCATAACATTCATACACATAAAAAAATTCAAATTAAACAAAACTCAGATGGTCTCAAGTCTGAGAAGTCCGTTTTTACTCTCATCAACACCACTATCCACTGACCCCATGCTAGAAAGCCAGGGTCAATCATGATCCTGCTTTCCTTCCGCATCCTACAACGGCCAGCAGCCACAGCCCCCGGGCCCGCACTCCCTCCAGTTCCATGTGCCTGTGTTGAGGCCACTCTGCTCTCCTCCTCACTGGTCATCTCGGTGCCTTTGCACAGTTCCACATCTTGGACCTGGGATGTCTGTTCCTCCCTTTTTATCTGTTGATAAGGTCTCATTATGTAGGCCAGGCTGCCTCAGAACTCCTGATCCTCCTGCCTCAGCCTTCAGAGTGCTGAGGTCACAGGTGTGGGGGGTATTTGTCTGGCTATTTCCTCCTCCACGTGATCATCTTTCATCTTTGAGGTTCAGGTTCAACTTTCTCCTTCCTTAGGAAATGACTCCCTGACCACTCCCAACAAAATATTCTCTACACAGGCCAGCAGTACAATTTATACCTGATTTAATAATATGCCATTTGAACACCTTTGTCATTAGACTGGGACATTTTAAAGGAGGTCTGGACTCTCTTTTCTTTACCAAATCTATTGCTACCTGCAAGTCTGTTTTGAATTTATTTGGTGTTTCTTCTTCCTGAACACTATCATGCATAGCCTTTCTTTTGTTGCTGGTTTTGGAGACGGTCTGCCTCCTGAGTGCTGGGATCAAAGATACGTACCACTGTGCCCAGCCCAACATAGAACCTGGTTTTTTGAGACAGGTTCTCTCTGTGGCCCCATCTGGCCTGGAACTTACTATATAGACTAGGCTGGCCTCAGTCTCACAGAGATCCATCTGCCTCTGCCTCCTGGGTGCTGGGTCTCTCTGGCTTTTAAATTTTTTATGAATGTGTCTATTGCCAGAGACTTTCATGCCAAGATCAGGAACTATGTGTCTTGTTCACTGTCATGCCCTAAGCCTTACTTAGTAGTCTGTATAATGCAGGCAGCTAATGAAATAATTAGCAGATGAACAAATTCCTCATATCCAAAGTGACTGGGATCTATCACACAGTAGGTGTGTAATCAACTAGGTTGGCTGAATGTGAAAATGAGGAATAAAGATGAGCTGATTATATTCCCTGCAGAAGTGAGAAACTGAGGGCCAGGTGGATAGAAGAGGGAGCTGGATGGAGACTCAGGGGCCCCGATGCTCAGGGTTATGACTAGGGTGAGAATTAGGATGGATAATGTCTTTTAAAAGTTCATGCTGATAAAATAGCAAAGTTTTGATTAGAGACATTATTCTCTGGAAATGCTGAGAGTTGAACCCAGGGACCTGTGCATGCTAGGTAGGTGCTCTACCCCTTCGCCACATCTCCACCTGCCTCACTTGTCTTCTTTTGGTAATACCTCCCCGTATCTTAGTCTTATTAACCCTTGTTTGTTTCCCTGCAGAGAAAACTTATAGTGAATACTAGGGCACCAGGTGCATCTTCAAGGCACAGAGTAGGAAAGAGAACCTGGGTAGACAGGGATGGAAAGGAGGAACGTGGGGTGATCAGTCAACCACCACTCAGACCTCCACATGGTCCAGTGCCCCATCTTGCAAAACAGGAGACTCCTGAATGGGAGAGGCTGGTCTGAGTCCTGACAGCTCCTTGTCTCCATCTGCCACAGGAGGAGCCCCTTCTACATATCGATCATCCAAGCAGACCTCTGGCTTCTAAGATCAGCAAGCGGCGGGCTCCTCCAGGAATATCCCCACTCTCTGGCTGGACTATTTTACTTCTATGGTGCACTGTCACGAGGTACCATGGGACTCTAGAAAGAAGTTGGATCAAAGGCAGCAATTCCAGAGTTGCAGTAGACTCAGTTGACAGAGCAAATGTCAACCACCCCTGGCCTCGGTCTCCTGTTCCCACCCCAACTCTGGCCTTTTTCTCAAAGAATTGCTCTCTCCTCTGCTAGGTCTCCAAGTGGCATCTTTGCCATGCTGGTGCTGTTGATGGTGGGGCTGCTGCTGTGGTTATTAACAGCACACTCAGAGGGCTTGCTGGGTACTGGGCCCTAAGCAAACTCCTTTGGCTACATTTGCTCTGTAGTCATCACAGCAAACCGCAAGATGGGGATTATGGGTCTTCACATATTGATGAGGCTACTGAGTCTCAGAAAGGGTCAACCACTCACACAGCTTGGACGGGCAACAGCTTCTGTAAGACTATGTCTGGGCTACCTCTGGGTTTTAGGCTTCGTGCCCATCAAGGAATATGGTAGCCGCCAGCATTCTAGTCTGCCTGCAGAGGGCACTCTTGGCTCACGGCTCGGCCCAGGACTCCCTCGCAGGTGCTGTTGCCAACCTGCCCTTAAGGGCTTATCTAAACCCCCTGCTTTCATCCCATACAAACCCTACCATATAATTAGACTTCTCAAAATACTTGCTTTGAGTGGGATCGAGGCAAACATATGCTCCAGGTTTCTCAAATTTCATGAGCAGCTTCTATGGAACTCCCGGAGCAGAGTCACGCGCTACTCCAGCAGGGACTGCGTTTCACACAGCTGAGGTCACTTCAGCTGCTGGGACTTAGCAAGTAGCCCAGCTGGGGACTATCACCCACCTATAGCACCACGCACACACATACATTTAGATCCCATCCATCCTGTTAGCTGCTCTCACATGCCCACCTGGTCTCCAGTGCTCCAGCATATTCTCAGATTGGCAGTTATTCTCATCTTCCGGGTGTGCGTGGGCCCGCGCTTTGTAAACCCAGCGCACTGCACACCGTTCAGCTCTTTCCAGTTGAATTTGGATTTTGAGATTCTCGTTTTATAATCACAGACAGAGCCACACAAATGAAATGTAAAAGTGAATAATGGTAAATATTCACTTGTAGTAGTGGCTGGGTGTCAGCTGATTAGAAGCAAAATAAACCAGAGCGATGTAGAACGTTAAAGGCAGGTCTGCCTTTTAGGAGAAAAGTGAGTTTGGGAGTACAAGCTCTGTGTTATCAGTTATTGACTGTGACCTCGAGTGAGTTATTCAGCCTTTCTGTGCATTAGTTTCCTGTTGTGTAGAATGAAAGGAAGGCTCAGTAGGCCACAAGGAAGGATCCGTGTTTATAGGAGTTCTCAGTCTTGAACCCAGCCAGGGGAAGGAGGAAAGAAGGGCTCTATTATCATTAGGGGAAACAGATTATGCTAATGGTGAACCAACTTCAGCATAAATAAGATGCTAAGGAACTCAGATAGCTTGAAACAATCCTTAAAAAGGACACATCCGGTTGGGGAGATGGCTTAATGGCTACTGCACTTGCTGTGCAAACACGAAGATCTGAGTTCAGGTCCCCAACACCCATTAAAAAAAACAGGCTTGACTATGCTCACTGCTAACCTCAGTATCGGGGGACTGAGATGGGCAGATTTTAGGGGTTCACTGGGTAGCCAGCCTAGCCAAAACAGCAAGCTCCAGGTTCAGTGAGAGACTGTGTCTCAAAAAATAAAGCCAGCAAGATGGCTCAGAGTGTAATGTTGCTTGCTGCCAGGGGAAGAGACAACCCACTTCCGATGGAAGTCCCCCAACCCCCACGTGTGTGTTGTAGCACCCACGCACCAAGTCCATCCAAAATAAATATAATAAAAAAATCTTTTTTAAAGGTGTAGAATCACTTGAGGAAGACATCCCAGTGTCAACCTCCACATATACATGCATTGGTGAGCACATTTATGCACATACGTGCACACAGGCATACACAATACACACCCCAGATCTTTTTCTTTGCATGAGTGTACATATGTGAATTATTTGTGTGCTTCTTCAGAAACCCATGCCTTTGTTTTCTGTTCTCTCTAAACAGTGATCCATGCTTTGAGCAGCCTGCCACTTTCCCATCCCTCTATATTTCTTGGGGTTTCGTGATGTTATACATAACTCTGTTTCATTTTATGTACTCTAAAATAATTAAATGAGATGTACCATAGTTTGATGATTTCTCAGGCAGTTTCTTAAAAACGGGTGTCCTGGGACTGGGGAGGTGAACTCTGTGAGTAAAGTGCTTATCTTGCAAGCATGAGGACCTGAGTTCTAGCCCCAGAACCCAAGTACAAAGCTGAGCATGGTGCATGTACTTATAACCCCAGCATTGGGGAGGCAGAGACAAGCAGATACCGGGACTTACTGGCTAGCCAGCCTAGCCTAATTGGCAAGCCCAGACAGAACAAGTCTGAAAAACAGAAGTGGGTGGTGGTGGAGAGATGGTTCAGTGATTAAGAGCACTGGTTGCTCTCTTGCAGAGGACCCCAGTTCAGTTCCCAGCACCCACATGGCGGCTAACAACCATCTGTAACTCCAGTTCCAGGGGATCTGATGCGGCCCTCCTCCAGCCTCTGAGGGCACCTCACTACATGGGTGCATTTACATACATGCACACAAAACACTCATACACATAAAAGTAAATAAAAACAATTTTTAGAGAAAGGGATGGTCCTTGAAGGATGACACTCTTGCTGACCTCTGGCCACTACATGTACACATACATGCATGGGTACCGTATACACACAAGAGCACATACACACCCCCCCCCACAAATGTATTGCCTATAAACTTAGCACCAATATCGAAATTGCTATTACTGTGGGCTTTCACACTGATCATGCGACTGCAGCTGCCCCTATCCTCGGGGGACCCTCTGGGCTCAGCGGGAGTTTACATTACAGGAGTAAAGGGAGAGTTTCCTCTTTTCCGCCTTTAGTAATTTATTTTTGTTTTATGTGTGTGAGTGTTTTGCCTGCATGTATATAAGTATATCTGTGTCATGCAATGCTTGTAGAGATCAGAAGAGGGCACCAGATCTCCTGGAACTGGAGTTACAGATGCTGTGAGCCACCGTGAGGGTGTCAGTGCTCTTAACCACTGAGCCCCCTTTCCAGGTAACCCTGTTCTTGCCCTTGGAGAGTTCACTGACATGAACAACGGCAGAGTGGTTGGAGAAAAAGCTGCCAAGTTTACCACCTATGCACACGGCACATGGCGATTGCCAATCAGCCAGCTGACGCGGTGTGTGTGTGTGCGCATGTGCGTGTGTGCATATGTGTGTGTGCGCGTGCATGCATGTGTGTGTGCGTGATTGCACAGCTTTTGAAGCCCCATTCATTCTTCTCATTCAACTCAGCACAGACTTGACAGTTGCCTCCTCCCCAGTCTGCCTCTTTGCTCCCGTCTGGGTGACTGACAACTGTTGGCTCCTGGAAGCATGAGATCACATCTCACACGTGGGAGAGCAGACATTGCCGTTCCAGTTTCAGCCATGGTCCTGGCAGGCTTTGGTTGTAAAGCCCCCTCCGTTCTCATGAATGCCTTGCTTTAGATGAAAAGTCAGAGCATCGTTTTAGTTTTCCACTTAGATGTTCAGCAAGTGCTGAGGGGGGAAGAATGGACAGATGAATGAATCTCGCGTTTCAGAGCTGTGTTCCTTCGAGCACATGCTGAGCTACGCAGAGCTCCTTCCCCGTCCCAACAGGCTGCCTTCTGGGGCAACCTACAGGCAATCTTGCAAGTAAGATTCTAATGGGACACTTGGCATGGTATAACAGAACTGTGTAAGCCTATAATTGCAGGGGGAGGCTGAGGCAGGAGGATTGGAAGTCTCAGGCCAGCCTAGCCTATATAGTGAGAGCTTGTCTCATGAAAAAAAAAATGTGACGGGGCAAAAGCACACTTGGTATTTAAAAAGTACCAGAGATGGGGGCTCTGTTTACAAAGTGCTGGCCCATGCACAAAGCCTTATGTTCAGTTCTCCACATTGCATGGAAGAAGTACGTGGTGAATATCTGGAATTTCAGTACCTGAGAGGTGAAGGCAGGAGGATCAGAAGTTCAAGTTCATCCTCTGCTGCATAGCGAGTTTGAGGTTGCTGTGGGCTAGAGACCCTGTCTCAGGAGAAAGAGAGGGAGAGACAGAAAGAGAGACAAAGAGGAGAAGGAAGGGAAGGAAGGAGGGAGGGAGGGAGGGAGGGAAGGAGAAGGAATAAAGAAAGGAGGCTGGATGGAGCTGGGTATAGTTTACTGTAGAGCCTGACACATGGGAAACCTTTGGTTCAATCCCGAATATCAAAAAAGAAAAGGAAAAAAGAGACTACTCTTCCCTTGGAGCTTCCCTCATGCTTGGGAAAACTTTCCTACTTTTCTTTAATAAATCTATGCTTTATCTCTGCAAAAATAAACTAAAAGAATAAAAGAGGAGGGACTGGAGAGAAGGCTCAGTAGTTAAGAGCACTTGCTGCTCTTCCAGAGGACTGGAGTTTGGTTCCCAGTATCCAGCTGGGGCAGATCACCACCTTCTGTAACTCCAGCTCCAGGGGATCTGAAGCCCTCTTTTGGCCTCTTTGGGTACCTGCATTCATGCGTGCACACACACACACACACACACACACATAAATAGAAATAAATCTTAAAAAATAAAAAGGAAATGAAGGAAGCAGACTCCCCCCTTTCATTGCATGTCTGAACAGATGCACCAGTCTCCCGTTCAAACACATGGGCCTGGAACTGCCTCGGAGAGGAAGGAAAACATCCCTTGAAAAGGTGAAAGGTTTTAAAAATACATATTTTATTTATTATTTTTATTCTATGTGTATGAATATTGCCTGCATGTGTGTAAGTGCACCCATGCCATACAGTGCACATGGAGGTCAGAAGAGGGCATCAGAACCCCTGCAACTGCAGGTTTGGATGGTTGTTAGCTACCACGTGAGTGCTGGGAATTCAACCCAGGTCCCCTGTAAGAACAGCCAGTGTTCTTAACTGCTGAGCCATTGCCTGTGGAAGGGGCTTTGGCATGCTGGCTGGAGGCTGTGGAGGGTCACCTGGGCCATGACCAGGGCTGGGATAAAAAAGACCTTAGCTCACAGGGAGTGGCAACTGAGACAAAGCAGACAGTTTGCTCAGAGGCTAGCCAGATTTGACCCTTGCCTTCTCAGAGACCACAGCTGAGACAGCTCAGGAGATGGACACAACAGAATTGCTTCAGACCAGGAGTTTGAGCTAGCCTGGGCAAGATATGGAATTTGGGGACACCCGACCTGAGATCAGAGTAGAAAAGGGGCCCCTGCTACAGGAGGGTAAGCCTAAGCATGGGGGTGCGGTAGGGAAGCAGTGTTCAATGGTGAGATGGTGACAGAACTTTCTGCCTGGACATGCCTTCTCCTGGCCGTCCCGCTGGTGGCCAGTGCTTGGTGTCACTGTGTTTAGTTACCAGTAACTTTGTCATCAACTCCCTGTGCCTGTTGCCACTTGGGGGAAGATCTGCATGAGTTCTGCTGGGGAAGCAGAGCCAGTTCCTGACTGCAGTTTGTTTCAGGGGGAGGGACCCCACTTCTATAGGCTATAATTTTTTTAATCTTATGAGTGTTTTGCCCACATGCATGAGAATGCATCCAAGCATACAATGCCCGAAGAAGCCAGAAGAGGGCATTAGAGGACCTGGAACTGGAGTTATGAATGGTTGCAGGACTCAAGAGGTAGGCGGATCTCTGTGAGTTCAAAGCCTGCCTGGTCTACACAGCGAGTTCCAGGCCAGCTGGGGCTACAGAGAGAGCCTGTCTCAAGAAAAAAAAAAAAAAAAAGCTGTTGTAACTCCAGTTCCAAGGGAACCCAACACCCTCTTCTGACCTTCATGGGTATTGCATGACGTGGGTGCACTTACATACATGCAGGCAAAACACTCATACACATAAAAATTTTTTAAAAATTAAAAAACAACAATAACAAAACAGTTGCACCAACACATTGGTCCAGAAGCCCAAGATAGGGGTGAGGTGTGGGAGGAGCCCCAGGTGTATCCCTGTTCCTTGGAAGGCTCAGCAGCCAATCAGGTGGCTCCATGTTAGGTCTCAGGGATTTGCTCAGAAGGGCCCTGTTAGGTCTCAGAGAGACTGTATGATCTTTATACTGGGGTTCAAATCACATACACCTGTGGGCACTGTTGTGACGACACGGAGTTGCCCAGAGCACTGGGCACTGCTGATGGCCTGGTCAGCTCCCGTGACCTCATTCTTTGAAGACATTTTTATTATTATTGTGTGTGTGCATAATGTCACCTGTTCAGAGGACAACTTTGTGGACTCAGTTTTCCCCTTTCACCTTTATGTGAGTTTGAGGGACTGAACTCAGCTTTCCAGGCCTGCAGTAAGCACTTCACCTGCTGAGGCATCTCACTGGTCACTGGCCCAGAGTTCCCTCTTGATGCCGCAGCGTTGGTTTTCTTTAGATGCTCCTGTGGGCTAACGCTGGCCCTGCCATCACAACACCAAAGGTATCAGAGCCAGTACCCTGCTAGTGCAGGCGTGCCGAGGCTTAGGCTCCACAGGGATTATCAGCTCCCAGGGGCCATCTGTACTCTGGAGCTGTCTAGGGGCTGGGATGAGCTGGCTCCTGAAATCACACCTTGCTTCTCCCCTTCCCTGTCCTGCCCCCGAGTTCTGGGATTGGTTTCTTCTGAAGGCACTTTCCTAACAAATCTCTGACTCATCTTTGTTTCTAGAAACCTCACCATGGCCATGATGTTGGGCCATGTGACACACAGCCCGGGGTGTGTGGGGTACCAGGTTCTTAGGATGAGCCTCCTGAGAGCCGGGACCTTGTGTTCCAGAGGGGTCAGGTGTGAGCTGAATCACTTGGGATGGAGTCTGGGAAGCCACAAATAATGTCACAACCAGAGCCTTGTAGCGTCCCCTTGGACGATTCATTTTATTGCTTTTTAGTCTGGCTCTTCCCCAAACACCTTTTGCTCTCCATCAGGCCTGTTGCAGGAAGTTTAGCCTGCCCAGCTCCTGCTGTTCCCATGCAGCCCCCTGCCCGTCACAGAACATTTCAAAATCACCACTGAAACAGGAACTGTGCTGGGTTTTGCAACCCAGAAGCATGGGCTAGGCCTGTTTATAGAAAGTGGGGGCGGGGAAGAGCAAGGAGTCCACGCGGCATCCACACTGAGGGGAGTCACACTGTGGGTGAGATGGGAAGGGGCAGTGTCAGTCCTGGGGTTCCAGAAACTTCAGAAACGACTGAGTTAGGCTGGGGAGAGTCTTGGCGCACTCTACAAAGACATGCAGTCTCCATGTGGGAGGCACTCATTTCCCCTACACGTAGACTAGATAAAAACAAAAGCAAACCACAAAGCCACATTAACCAAATGCGCACACACGACAAACTCCAGATCAACACCCTCAGAGAGGCACAAGAGTTTTCAGCGCTCAGGCTGGAGACAAGATTTGGGGCTTTGGCCTTCAAGGGCAGGAACCTCTGTCTCCAGAGTGGGGACAACAGTTTCTGAGGCTCTGGGGCCTGACATGACAGTTGGTACTGTACAGGCCCAGCTGAGCGGGAAAGGGGTCTGTTTACAGAAGACACACCTCTTTTTTCACTAGGGCCATGCCTGGTTCCCTGGATCTAGTGGGCGGCATTTCTAAAGAGCCTATCACAGCAGGGGCAAATTCTGGCTGTTTAAATGTGGGCTTTGCTTGTCGGGACAGCTGGGTACATGGGCAGTTTCTGTTTTCAAAGCCTAACACAGTGCCTGTCTCTCATAACACACAGCAAATGTTGATTATATGACTGAAGGAGATAACCCTGTTCTCCTAAAAATGTAAAACAGAATTTGTTTTTGTTTTCTTTTGAGTTTTGACACAGGGTCTCACTATACACCACTGGCTGACCTGAAACTCCTTATGTAGAGCAAACTGGCCTTGAATTTAGAGATCTGCATGCCTCTGCCTCCTGAATACTGGGATTAAAGGCGTGTACCCCCACATCTGGCCCAACAGGCCATTCTAGCCCTTCAAAGAGGAATTATATTTTCTATGCTCCTGGCCCTAAAGGAGCTTTTTCTAGTTGAGGCTGGGGAATGAGTTTAGCTATGTCTGGATGGGGGAACTTTTGAAAGCACTCTGGGGAATTCCATCTCTGAGGTGGCAGCTGACCCAAACTGGCCACTGAAGCTGGAGGCTGGGCCAGAACCTTTTGGCATTGGGGTGATGTCTGAGAGGAGAGATAGGTGGTGCCTTATGCCCTAGGCATGCCTGAACCTGGCTGGGGGGGACAGCATCAGAATTAAGAAAGAGGTGATGGTGTTGGGAAGAGGGGCCCAAGGACAGCCAGAGAACTGAGAACCAGGTGAGAGACAATGAGTAGAGTTGACCGGGGGCATCTTTACACACTGAAGTCTGGCCCACAGACTCTGGTTTGGGAAGAGAGCCCTAAAGATGGAGGCAGCTTTCATCCACAGAGAGTGAACTCTGCTCTGATAAGATCTGTTTCTGGAAGGTTCTAAGCAGAATGATTGGACCCTCAGGGAATGGGGACTCTGTACTGGAAGCCAGGAGTGATTCGGGGGAGGAAAGGAATGGATGGTTGGAGAAAGGCACTGGAGGCCTGGAAAGGGGGTGAATCCGGGGTCCCTGGCCATGTGTTCAACCTTGGACCTCTGACTATATGATTTTTTGAGTTATGTTTTGTTTTTCCTGCTAGAGCTCTGCAGACACTGGCCGATTTTCCAGTTATTTTTGGGAGGAACAGTTGGGCTCACTGGGGATGGCTTGAGTGGACACTGAGGCCCTTCCCAGGTACTTCAGATCTTATTCACTTTCTGAAGGTATCCCAGTGTGGCTACCAGTCAGGGTCAGGCAGGGGAGGGATCTGGGGGCATGAGAGGCCTGGAGACCCCAGGGAAGGAAGGAGGGCCAGGACTCCTGCTAGTCAGGGCACCATGTGCCACCATTTGAAGGTGAAGGGCTTCCTGTGAACATTCGTGCCACAGTGGACTTCCCCCAGAAACTTGTGGTAGGCAGAGATGTCGTCGATGAAGGTGCAGGTGAGGCCCAGGGGCTCCAGCAGGCCACGCACGTGTGTCTCCAGGCAGCATTCCTCCTCCACTTGTGGCCCGAAAGGCTTGGGGATGCCCAGGTCCCCGTTGAGCACGATCATGTTCACCTGGGAAGGGAGGCAGGGTTCAGGGATCAGCCACCAAGTGCCTGCTGGTGCCAAGCCCCTTATACCCACGTTACTATCCCTCAAAGGAAGAGCTACTAGGATCCATAGGTGGGGCACGGAGCAAGCTACGCAACTGGTAGATAGCAAGCCTAGAGTGGAAAACCAGGCTGTCAGGCCCTGTGTGCAAAAGTACCCACCTGTGTGTGTTCATGCATGTATGCATGTTGCTTGTCTGCTGTGTATGCCAGGCTTGTGTCTCTTGCTTCAACCTTCCGTAAGAGTGAACGGATTATAGATGCTTACTATACATGTCTGGCTTTTATATGGGTTCTGGGGACTTGAACTCAGGTCCTCATGTGTGCATGGCAAGTGCTTTTACCCAGTGAGTGACCTCTCCAGTATTTTTAAAAGATTTATTTTTTATTTTTATTTATTATTTATTTGTGTGTGTGTGTGTGTGTGTGTGTGTGTGTGTGCCATGTATGTGCAGGTGCCTGAGGCCAGAAGGGCTGTTGGACTCCTTGGAGCTGGGGTTATAGGCAGTTCTGGCTGCCTGATGTGGGTGCTAGGACCCACACTCAGGTCCTCTGGAAGAACAACCAGTGCTCTTAGCTACTGAACCATCTCTCTAGTATCAGCTTAAAAAATTCTTTTAAAAAATTTATTTATTTGGGACTGGAGAGATGGTTTAGCAGTTAAGAGCACTGGCTACTCTTGCAGAAGACCAGGGTTTGAACCCAGCACCCATGTGGTGGCTGACAACCGTCCATAACTCCAGTTCCAGTGAATCCGACAACCTCTTCTGTCCTCAGGCATTACATTACATGGGTGCGCTTACATACATGCAGGCAAAACACTCATACACGTAAAATAAAAAGTAAATAAATAATTTAAAAATTATTTATTTTAGCTGGATGTGGTTATGTACACCTTTAATCCTGGCACTCAGGGGGTAGAGGCAGGCAGATCTCTGTGAGACTGAGGCCAGCCTGATCTACCCAGTGAGTTCCAGGCCAGCTGAGGCTACAGGAAGACCCCTTTCTCAAAAAGACAAAAAACATCTAGTTATTTTATGTGTATACCTGAGTGTGTACGTGTGTATGTATGTATATATGTATGTATATATACACACACATATATATATACACATATATACATATATATATATACACATATATACATATGTAACGCATCCGTACAGGTGGTTATGAGTCATCATGTGGGTGCTAGGGACTGAACCTAGGTCCTCTGGAAGAATAGCACATGTTCTTAATCACCGATCAAACTCTCAGCCCAAATTCCTTTTTCATATAGACCAGGCTGGTTTTGAACTTGCTACATATTGGGGATGAATTTGAACTTCTGATCCTGGAATTAAAGGTGTGTGCCACCACATTGGGTTTGACTTTGACCTTTTAAAGCAAAGCATATTTCTATATGCTAAGCTAAAGGCTTCTGAAAATTTCAGTGCAACAGTGAAGTTAAGTGTATCACTCCTCAGAGAGGGCAAGTGACAGCAGTGAGGTCACACAGCAGCTCAGCAGCACCCTTCAGGAGCTGACTGCCCCTGCTTGGTATGTGATAAGAGAGTCAGGGTCTGCAGGGTCTCACCATGTTAGGAAAGAAGGCCCTGGCCTGGCGGTCATCATCCATCTTGAACAGAGCAGGCAGGTCAATGATGTCCCTTTCAGTCAGTCCCAGCTCCTTCTTGAGAATATCACGGTTCCAGTCCAGGCAGCGCTGGGTGAGAAGACAGCATAGAGGTCAGGGGACGCACACCTGCCACCCTGCCTACACTCCGGAGAGCTCCTCGTGCTTAGCTGACATCCCTGTCACCTCTCCATGTCCTTCCAGCGGGGCTCAGCTCAGCAGCAATAATGATGGCAACTCAGAGGAAGGCTCAAGAAATAACACCTTCACCTGCCGCTTGCTAAGCAACTACCGAGAACCAGGTCCTGGGCAAGGGCATCTCACACAGCATCTTACCCGCTCCTCAGGCCAACCCTAAAGCCACAGAGGATTCACTGAGAGTGGAGAGGAAGCTTGGGGCCCCCATTGCAGTAGGGTTTCTTATTCAAGTTTTCACTGTTGGTCCACACTGCCACACTGTGTGTGTGTGTGTGTGTGTGTGTGTGTGACATGGGTGCCATGGAGCATATATGGAGTCAGATGACAACTTGCAAGGGTCAATTCTTTCCTTCCATGATGTGGGTTCTGGGGATTGAACTCAGGTCATCAGGTTTGGTAGCAAGTGCCTTTACCTGCCAAGTCATCACACCAGGCCACAATGAATCCTCAGTGAGTTACCCAGGGTCCTACTGCTAAAACTAGGGTGTCAGTGAGGCCTCAGTTTCCCCTGATGCTGAGCCATGATTGTAAGAAGTAAGAAACAATGATCCGTTTTCGAATGTGTCTTGAGACTCACCTACAAACAAAAAACACCAGACCCCTGCTAACACCCGATAGTCTAGCTATTCCTCCCTGCTCTGCTAACGCAGCTATCCACCCCCTAAACTAAAGGTTTAGAGTAGGAAATTACTAATATCCCAGCTTGTCTAACAAATGACAGATACAACAAGGTCGTTTGCCTGATAAGCTTGAAAATAAATAGGATATAAAACAAAGAGATGAAAAACGCACCATCTTTGTTAAAATATCGACAAATGTAAGTAACTGAGGGGGAGATAAGTCTTAGATGACGTGTGAGAATGTACCCTCCTGATTGCCCAGCCAATGAGGAAAGGGATCAGGGGCTTGCTTTAGGGTTCTACAATCCCTTCTGGACAGTAGCTGACCAGGCTGTGGACGCGTAGCTGTATAAGTCTGCCCATTTTTCCAAATTCTTCAGAAAAATGTAGCCTTTCCTTTTCTCCTTTTTATCTCTTTCCTAAGCATGTTCTCCCGAACACTTTGGGGCACCCCCACATTGTGGGCTTCCTTCATCTTTCTCTAAAGCTTCCCTTTTGCCGTTGGTCCTCCATGAGTTCGTCCCCCACGTCTGCTCTAAAAGGGTGCAGCTTGTGGCTTCTTCCTTCTCCCCTCCGTTCTCCTCCTCCTCCAGGCGGCTCCTGAGATTAACAGCTTGCATGCCCTGCGGGGTTTTCTTCTAAACTCTAGTAAAATTATCCTCAAGCTTAAAAATGAACACAAACAAACAAACCCAAAAACCTGCTCTGTGCTCAATCAGGGCCTCCACCATTCTGCACTGATAGCTGGCTTTGCAAAAATCACAGAATAAACTGTCTCACTTTGGGTGCTTTTGTTAGGAAGTGGGAGTGTATTAATCACAGTGATCACAGAGGGACAGTCATAGATCAATACAAGAGCAGCCAGTGAGGCACTGGCTCGGCAGCAGTGGGTGCTACCATTGCTCTGTGTGACACCCTTCTTCCTCCAGCCCATGGAGAGTGTGGCTGGGCTGCACTGGCCTGCTCTGACCTTCAGGTGAGAGTTAACTGGCAGACTCTGGCCACTTCTTGCTGCCCCAGTGATTGGGTTAGCAGTGAGCAGTAACTCAGGATTAAACAAAGCAATGTTTAACAAAGAATTGGATCAGGTTGGCCTAAGTCAGAGTGAATCACAAGCTTCCAAGATCATTTTTGTTATTGTTTTTTTTGAGACAGAGTCTCACTGTGTAGCCCTGGCTGGCCTGGATTTTGCTATGTAGACCAGGCTGGCGTCTTTACTCATAGAGATCCACTTTTCTTCCCTAGTGCTGGTAGACATCTGATTGCTCTCTCTTTGTGGATGTGGTGCTGTGTTTAGGTGAGGACTGAAACTTCTACAGCTGTGTTCCTGCCACGAGGAACATATTGAAATCCACACTGCTGGGCTTTGCACTTTTATAAGTCAAACTTTAAATTAATTCTGCTTTTTAATTTTAAAAACCTCAATCCTTTAGAATAGGCTTATGTAAACGGCTATTTAAGCCAAGTAAGTATAGCTCTTTTCTATCTCTCTATCCCCTCCCTCCTTCGTCCTTCCTTTCCTTCCTTCCTTTTTTCTTTTGACAGAGGCTCATGTAGCCTAGGCTAGCCTTGGACTCAATCTATAACTGAGAATGACCCCGAACCTCTGGTCCTCCTACCTCCACCTCCAGAGTGCTAGGATCGCAGGGCTGTGTGATCATGCTCAGTTTTACGAGGTCCTGGGGCTCAAACCCATGGCTTCACACATGCTAGGTAAGCACTCTAGCAGCTGAATTCCACCTCTAGCCCTGGTTTCTATTTCTGATGCAACAATCGAGACTCAAGGACTCAGAATGGCTGCTCCATGCACTGACTTAACACTTTCAAGACCTGTGAGCTCCTAAAATTCAAAGGTCAGGGCACCGCCTTGTATAAGCATTTTCATGGACTGCAAGTCTGTAGCTTTTGTTTTAAGGGGTTCATCATCCCAGAGCAATGCAGGCTCTCATCAAACAGAGCTCTTGGTACTTTAGAAGTACAACAGCCTTCCCAGGTCCCCTTGCTTTTCAACTCTGTAGGAGAGTTTCTGTGAGCCTTTCTCCACTTTCGTCATTAGCAAGCAGACACATCAGATGTTGTTTAGGACCCCTTGGTAGTGATGAGCTCTGGGCCAGAAGCTCTGAGCCCCTGATTGTTACTCCTAGAACCCCGGATACAAGGGAACGTGTACCTGTTCCCTCCCAGGCCCCAGGCCCCCCCGCACCTGGAAGTACAGATTCTCCTGTACGAGGCTCTCGTTGGACAGGATCTTGTTGATGGTGATTCGCTTGCTGCTCATGCCCCCCAAACCTGTGGGGAACAGAAGGTGACAGTCAAGCCTCAGTCCCACCTGGCTGGGTGCTCTGTCTGAGCTAACTGCTGGCTGGGGTCGGGTCAGAGTTCTAGAGCCAGGCTGGGGTGGGGAGGGGGAGGCCCCTCTGCCTAGGCACGATAGCACACACTCCTTTCTCTGTTGTCTACTGTGTCCCCTGGGCGTTTGACCCTGGTCAATTGCTCTGGCCTCTGTAGGCATTGCACACATGTGGTTCATATAAATTCACACAGGCACACACAACTACACGTAAATAAATAAAAAAACAAATAAATAAGCCGGGCATGGTGACACACACCTTTAGTCTCAGAACTTGGGATATCAGAGGCAGGTGGATCTCTGTGAATTCAAGGCCAGCCTGGTCTACATAGTGGAGTTCCAGGTCTGCTGGGGTTACAGAGAGACTCAGTCTCAAAAATACAAAAAAATCCACACAAACAAACCAATGACAGGTGTCTTAAATTTGTGGTCACCAGCCCCAGTCAGAAGCACTCTATAGACACAGAGGACAATAATGTATTAAACAGTCCTGGAGTCATAAACTTGGAGTATCAGATCTACTGGTGACAGTCCCCTAAAAGGAAGCAAAAAAGCAATTTAAGGAAAAAAGAAAAATCGTCTAATATTAGGGAGAAATACTGATGGTTACTATCCAACATTGAAAATACATTGGACTTAGAAGATGGTGAAGATGACATCTGTTTTACAACAGTTCGGGAGGGCAGCAGGAACCCATGGCCTCACTCACCCTGCTGGCAGGCTCCCCCGATGGCTTCCTCTTTCTCATGATTTATTCAAGCTTGAAACAACTCATCCCTGTCTGACCCACTTAGAAGACAGATCTAGTCTCACTCCAGGCCCTCCCCGCAAGATGCCAGCACAAGACTCTTCTCTTCCTGCCTTCGGCATCAGTCCTATCTCTAGACCTCTGGAGGTAGGAGTGGGAGGGACTGTGGCTCAGCAGTGGAGTACGTGACCAGCCTTTGGATCCCTAGCAAAATCAAAACAAACCCCTTTGAGGGGCTGGAGAGATGGCTTAGCGATTACGAATAATAAATGAAATATTGAAAAACAAAAAAAACCAACCCTTTTGAAAACACAAGCTCCTGGGTGTAGACCACATGGCACTTTGGGATCCTCTAGTTCCCTCTGGGGCTGGTGCCCTTCCAAATAGAAGCTCCAAAGACACATGTTGCACATTAAAATTATTTTATTTATTATTTTAATTTTATGAGTATGTAAGTGCACCTGTGTCATGTAGTGCCCTTCGAGGTCAGAAGAGGGCATCAGATCCCCTGGAATTAGAGTTATGGACAGTTGTTAGCTGCCATGTGGGTGCTGAGAACAGAACCCAGGTCCTCTGCCAGAGAAGCCCGTGCTCTTAACTGCTGAGCCATCTCTCCAGCTTTACGGTTTTTTTTTTTTTTGAGACAGTTTCATGACCTTGAACTTCTGATTCTATTGTCTCTACCTCCAGAGTGCTGGGATGATGGACATGCACCACCACACCCAGTTTTATGTAGTGCTGGGGATGGAGCCCAGGGCTTCAGGCATGCTAGGCAAGCACCTGGCCAACTGAGTCACATCTCCAGCCACACATGATTGGCAGTAAGCAGCAGCCAGTGCTGTTTCCCATCAGAGTGGCCGCATGGAGAATGATGCCGAGGGTGGTAGAGCTGGGTGCTCAGGAAGGGCTTCTCTGGGCCTTCCCATGAGGGACCAGTGACCACTTACCTTTGAACATGATGGCCTCCCCGTGGCCTTCCTTCTGTTTCTCCCGGAAGAGCTTGTAGCACGCTGAGGTGCTGGCCATGAGTAACCGAAATTCCTGCAAGAGATGTCCAGTGACACACGGTCATCAGGGGAAGGTGCCAGGGAGACGAGCGTACCAGCAGCCTAGCTGGGCAGCCTCCTGCCCCCCATGCTGGGTGAGGTCGGCTGCCCGGAGGATCTGTCTGCCCCACAGAACTGTGTTTTACTCTTTCATCCTGATGGCATCTTCAGGTTACAGAAACAGTCAAGAGTGGCCTTGAGGGGCGGGAGAGGTGGCTCAGTGGTTAAGAGCACTGGCTGCTCTTCCAGGGGACCCGAATTTGTTTCCCAGAACTCCCGTGACAGCTAAAACTATAACTCTTATTTCAGGGGATCCAATGGCCTCTTCTGGTCTCTGCAGGCATTGCACAACACGGGTGCACTTACATACATGCAGGCAAAACACTCATATGCATACAATGAAAGTAAATAAATATGTTTTTAAAAAGTGGCCTTGGAGAGCAGGGGAGGACTCCTAGAGTCCAGGCCGTCTGTAAAGAATTTCTAGGGAACACAGTGGCAGCCATTCCTCCCCGTCCCCCTGCCCCCCAGAACCTTAGACCCAGCTCCTTTACTCCCTGGAGTGCTATGGTCAACTAGCCCTCGGCTCTGTATGACTATTGGGCCCTTGGACTGCATCCAGTCCAAGATGAAAGAGCGAAATAGGAAGACTTGGTGCAAAAAAAGAATGAATACAATAATTTACACACTGGGGTGGGGGAGATGCTCAGCTGGCGAAGTGCTCGCCACGTAAGCATGAGGACCTGGCTTTGGGTCCCCAGGACCCTCAAAAAAATGCCAGGCACCTCAGCTGTGATCCAGCATGAGGGTCGGGGGTGAAGGCAGAAGCAGAGCCAAGAGGGTCCCTGGAGTCCATGGGCAGCTAATCTAGCCAATGACTGGGCTCCAGGTTTAGCCAGTGACTGAGAAAAACAGGATGGGTCTGGGTATGCTGGTGCATGCCATTCGTCCTAGCACTCAGGAGACAGAGGCAGGCAGATCTCTGTGAGATCAAGCCTGGTCTACGCAGTGAGTTCCAGGCCAGCTGGAGCTACAGGGAAACCCTGTCTCAAAACATCAACAAAACAAAACTGACATTAAACACACACACACACACACACACACACACACACACACACACACGCACTCTTACGTGTTGCATGTGTACCCATAAACATACATGCACACTCCCACGGGAACATAAACACATAATACAACATATATACACACACATGCACACACACATGAACATGTTGCATGTGTACTCATAAATATATATGCATATTCCTACAGGAACATAAACATATAATGCACCATACACACATACACTAACATAAGCTTTCATATTCCTTAAATATTGAAATACTGATATTTTGGATTTGTTGAGTTAGGAATTTGCCTGCCACAGCCACAACATACAAACCAACCTCAGCCAACTTCCTTCTTCCTCTACAACAGTCTCCTCTAGATCCCGCTGTCAAGGCCTGGTAATGCACTCTGCACTACGCTATTTAACACGGGTGCTGGGAACTAGCTCACCTTTGTGCCAGGGATGGGGATGAAGGTCATGAACTCATCTACGTGGCCTACAGTCAGCCAGTCAGAGTAGAGCTCCACGGGTGCTTGCACTTGCTGGGCCTGCAGGAAGTCACGTACCACCTTGGTCATCCTCCGGCCGCCAGAGCTAGGGCAGGGTTGGAGAAGGAGAGCATTTCAGCAGGCCACTCCTGTGCCATTGCACCAGAGCAGGCTGCGGTGCTCAGCATCTGGAAGCCAAGCCGGACCTGGGTGGCACCAGCAATGTCACAGGTGGGAGGGCTGATCGCTGGTGCCAGCAGGAATACTGAAGCCCAAGGCGGATGAGGGTGCATCAGTCAAGGCACGGCTATGTGAAGGGCCTGACGCTCAGCCTTCAGCTCTTGGGGTTGCCAGTTTCTGTGCTCAGCAGCCTGGACTGCCGAAGGGACAGGAAAGGGATGGCTTCAGAGTGAGCCCAAGCTGTCACCTCTTCCTTACAGTAACCTGTGCTCACTTTAATCTTTCATCAGTTCAAGAGATGTCTCCAGGGACTGGACAGATGGCTCAGTGGTTACAAGCATTGACTGCTCTTGCAGAGGACCTGGGTTTGGTTCCTGGCACCCATGTGGCAGCTAACAGTAGTTTGTAACTCCAGTTCCAGGGGATCTGATGCCCCCTCTGGCCTTTGTGGGCATTATACACACATGGTGCACTTACAAAAATGCAGACAAAATGAGAGAGAGAGAGAGAATGCACGCGTGCACTCTTCCAGGAAGCCTTTCTGACCTGTCAAATTCCCGAGGCATCTACCTCTGAGTCTTTGCTCACGATCCTCCTGTAGAGCCCCTTGTCCTCCAAATTTTCTATGGCTACCTCTTCCTTAATATCTTGGCTTCAGAGTGTGCCTCAAATTCACAGGTACCAGAGTGCCTCATGCCAGTTACTGCTCATCACGACACCCTATCTTACTTCAGTCACCTTACTGGCATTAGATGACTTCTTCACTTACTCTATGAGCATTATCCGCATTCTCCAACCCTGCTGGAAACAAACCGTGACTCTGAGTTCCAGTTAGTGTCGTAACTCAATTCTGATACTCTGTGTGTGTGTGTGTGTGTGTATGTGTATGTGCATGTGTGTGTTTGCACACATGAGTGCAGTAGTGACAGGAGCCAGGAGAGGGCACTGGATACCCTAGAACTGGAGTTACAGTTAGTTGTGAGTCATTCAATGTGGGTGTGGAAAACTGAACTAGGGTCCTCTGCAAGAATAGCAAATAACCACTAAGCCATCTTTTCAGTGTATATAGATACATATCTATCTATCTATCTATCTATCTATCTATCTATCTATCATCTATCTAATCTATCTATCTGTCTATCATCTATCTATCTATCTATCATCCTTCAGTCTGTCTGTCTATCTATCTACCTATCATCCCTCAGTCTGTCTATCTATCTGTCTGTAGTCCCTCAGTTTAGTCAGGACTATTCACATGTCTGTGACCACAGGACCAGGGCTCAGCATTCGACTGACGTGCCGAAGTGAAGTCTGGAAATAGGTACTGAGCAGATGAGTGATCACCGAGTAGGGGTGAAGAGGAGGAAGGTGGGCTAATGGTTACTACCTGTGTCCCCTGATGGTAGTGCGTCCCGTGTATGTCAGATGGACTTGGCACTTAAATTCGGGGTGACCTCACACATTCGGGTTCCAGGCAGCCCTTTTGTGAACCAAGAACCCAGGCTGATCTCCCTCTCCCTAGCAACTGCTTGATCAAAGTAGAATCTGCCTTTTCACTGACTGGTAGTTAAGAAGGCAGGAGGTCGGGGCTTTGTGGACAGGCAAAGGAGCCAGGGACTCTTGACTGTGAGGCAGGGCCATGCCTTGACAATCCTTTTTCATTTATGGGCAGCCTGGAGGACTCCACAATGTGCTCTCCATCATCCCACTCATCCTTTGCCAGTGCTCCTTCCCTAGACTCCTGTACCGTGTCCCTACCTGGTCTAAGTCTCAAGGTACACCCTCCCATTGGGGGAAGGGAGTTGTTGGGTTATGTATTAGATTTACGATGTAAGGGTAGCTTGGTTTCTTTCAGGAGCATCTACAGATTTACAAAGGATTGTGGTGGGAGATATTTGTCCCATACATTCACTCCAGGCATGAACACCTCAGGCTACCCCAAAAGAGATAGCTATGAGCCAGGTGTGATGGTGCACACCTTTAATCCCAGCACTCCGGAAGCAGAGGCAGGAGGATCTCTGTGAGTTCAAGGCCAGTCAGGGATACATAGTAAATTGTAAAAACAACCCTTCTAGTCCCCCTCCCCCCCAAATCCCTAAACCAAAACAACAACAAAAACCAAACAATCGTACCCTGTGCCCACTGCCCCCATCCCTGCTCTGGCTTCTCTTACAGAGGAAAACTGCTCCCGATGAGAATCCGGCCAAGGGGGTATGTCTTGCCATTGACGGTCACTGGGGGACTGACCTCCAGGTTCCCGAAGGAATCAAGACTGGTGACAGTCTCAAAGAGGGGCTCCCGGGTCACGTAGCCAAAATCTGGGCCCTGGGCAGAGAGAAGTACACATCTGTTTTAGCCTCCTGCATTCAGGAGCCCTCCGCCCCAGTGGACAGTTCTGACGACAACTCCTTTGCCACTTGCAGCCTGGTGGACCCTCCAAACCCTTGGCTTCCAGGATGATTGCCAGAGGCTGCCATATTTCCACTGGGGTCTGGCTGTGTGCAAGCTGAGACTGTGAGAGTCCTGACCGGAGGGAGGGAGGGTGTGTGTATGTTTGCTGCTCCTGACTAGACTGCCCTGACCCTGTTTCCTTTCTGTGGCAGAGATCTCCGGTTAGGAGGAGGCGGGGTGTAAGTTATTCCCAGGGATTTGCCAGCCCTGGCATGGAGAGAAGTTTGAATTTTGCATTCTACCAGCAAAAAGAATTCAGGGTCACATGACTGCCTTGACCAATGAAACGGGAGCAGGCGGGATGTCGCAGAGCCTTGGCATGTGTCTCCCACTTCTCCTTCCTGGGTCAGGGAACGGCATTTCTTAGCCAGGCTGTAGCCCTGACTGAGGCTCTGAAATGAGGAAGAAGAACCCCAGTGGACCAGTCATCCATCAGCCCTAGACTGAGAGCAGCAGGAGAGCCTGGCTGCTGTCAACCACTGAGGTTTGTGGCTTGTTTGTTACTGCAGCCTTACCTAGTGGCAGCTGACAGATACACTCACCTCAACCCATCTGTGATAGATAGCTTTAGTTGTCAACTTGATATACCTGGATAGAGGGGGCCTCAGTGGGGAATTAACTCCATTGGCCTGGACTGTGGGCATGTCTATGGGGCATTTTCTTGATTGTTGAGTGACATGGGAGGGCCCAGCCCACTGTGGGTGGGGCTACTCTACATTGTATAAGAAAGCAGGCTGAACATGGGCCAGTAAGCAGCGTTCCTCCGTGGCCTGTGCTTCAGCTCCCGCCTCCCTTTTTCTGCCCTGAGTTCCTGCCTCGGGCTCTTTCAGTGATGAACTGTGACCTGGAAGATGAAGCCAAATAAACTCTTCCTGCTCCAGGTTGCTTTTGTTTAGAGTGTTTTGTCAGAGTGACTGAATGCCAGCTAGGACACCATCTCAAGAACCACATCTGCCCACCGAGCCCAGAGACAGCCATCCCTGCGTCCTTCTCAGTACAGAGAACTGGACTTGGTACACAAGAAGGGTTGACCCCACCCCTTCCCCTGGATCTTAGATTCCTTTCATGATGTTCTGTTAAGTCTAAGGATCTTGTTTGAGAGTTTGTACTAGGGCAGGGACTAACTTGCTTGACAAAAGTCCCTGTTTAAAAAGCTCTGTGTGAGCAGATGTGGCTTATGCTGGCTCAGCGGACAGGCTTGGGGGCCAGGCGTGCCCAGTGTGGTGCTGGTAGCAGCTTAGCGCTTTCTTCCCTGGGGGCCCCAGTTGGCCATATGTGAGCTGGCCACAGGTGGCCGGAGACGGACAGCTGGGGTTGTACCGCATCATACAAGCTGGTAGGCACGTAGCACAAAGCCAGGCCTGGCCCAGCCTCTGGGAACAATGCAGGCTAGGCCATGGAACCAGGCCAGCCTGGAGCACTGAAGGCAGGTGGGAGCTGCGGGGAGAGTCTGGACAGGGCTGGGAGCTTGGCCCTTATGCCTGCTTCCAGTTGCAGCTCTGGGGATGGTCAGTTTTACCATCTTCTCGCTTAGTGTCTGTGAAAGTGGACAGTACTGTCACAGAGGGCCACCAAGGGCAGCTTTTATGGCTGGTGCCATAAAACCAGAACATGACAGCCATGGGCAGGTATAGCATTGATGCCTTTGGCGTGTTTTTGGTTGGTAACAATCCTGAGAGACTATGTCTCCCCATTTTACAGAGGAGCAAACTGAGGCTTGTGGAGGTTCAACAGCTTGCCCCAGGTCCTCTAGCACTGATGTTCAAGGCCAGGCTTCTCTGTCATTCCAGAATTGGGCTCACCTACTGGCTCTAGCATCGCTCCAGAAGATACTTAGGGGAGCTAATGGCTGTGAACCTGATACAAGATCACCTCTGAATGGCCTGACATCTACAGCAGGGCCTGTCCTCATCTGACCTTGACTCCTGGTCTTCCTGTCTCCATACAGGGTTTTGCACAGACCCTTGGCTCAGGGGGAATAGTAAGAACACAGAGATTTCAGTCCCGCCCCTCAACACGGTTGAGACCACAGAGCAGGAGCGACAATGGCTGTGGAACTGAGGCATCAGGCGGCTTTCCACTAAAACCCACTGCGCTGAGATCCACAGCCCCCGAGTCCCGATGGGCCCCGAAGTTAGAAGCTTCGACGACTGCAGACCTCCATCTTGCCTCTTTGGCTACAAGTTGGAGGACCAGGCAGCAGCAGGGGTCAGGGGCTGTGAAACAGGGCACAAGGCAGCTCTCCGTAGTTTGGGAATGCATCCAATCTCAGGGCCACTGACCCATCTTGCAGATATGCAAACAGTCCCATGCTGCAGACCAGTTACCCTAGGGTGCGCCACATGTTCTGAGTGCTCTGTCCTCTAAAGAGTCCCCGGTGTCACCCCCAGGAGGACCTCGGCATCTCACCAGGAGCTGCTTAATGGGGAAGTCCTTCAGGTTTCCATCTCGAGGGGAGTCCAGCACCACCGGGAAGCCCTTGTGGGGGGCCTCGATGTAGCCAAACTCGACTTCATCCTGCAGGACATCAAGGATAGCTATCAGCCCCACGGAGGAGTCCCTCTAATGTGACCGAGAGAGTCTGGGGATGAGCAGGTTGTTTGTTTACTCGGATCGACACCTCAGAATGCACGAATGAGCCCGGCTTGGTGGTGCATACCTTTGATCAGGAATTCTGTGAGTCTGAGGAACTAGGAAAATTTGACTTGGTTTAAAACATGTTAAAAGTGGGCTGGCTGGTGGGATGTCCTCGGACAACTTACACGGGCTGTGGGTCAACACTCCTCTTCCCCCATAATAAATAAATGTAGTAAAAATATTTAAAACAAAACAAACACAAAGGGGTTTAGAGCGGGAAGCACATCTCCCTCACAGCCTCACAGGCCGCCTCTGGTCCCCAGTTCTTCTTAGAAGCAAATGATGGTAATAATGCATCTTTTCTTAGGTCATCTCTGCCAATCGCAAAGGTCACGTGAGTCTTATTCTAACAGCACAAAGAACAATATCCTGAATATATTTCCTTTAAAGTAACAGCTCAACATCAAGTGTATTTTGTGTCTGTAATCACAGGTGGGCCTTGTTCTTTTTAAAAAAATATATTGATTTTATGCATATGAGTGTTTTGCCTGCTTATGTGAATGTGCAGCACATGTGTGCAATGGCCACTGAGGTCAGAAGAGCGTGTCAGAGCCTTGGAACTGGAGTTACAAATGGTTGTTAGCCTCCACACCACCTCGGTGCTGGGAATCAAACCCAGGTCAGGCCGTCACCAGGGCTCTACGCATGAGCACTTAGGTCGTTTCAGTCTCTGCCTGTCACTAGAATCTACACTATAGGGGCCACATTGTTCACTGTGCACACATGCAGGCATGAGGAGACAGAAGAGGCCCCACACCTGGGAAGCTGGATACAGGATGCTCACAGCAAGCCAGCCCTTCTGGCCAGGGCCCTTGCCACGTCCTTCCTCCAGGCCTCCCTCACCTGGATCCAGCGGTCTCCACGGTTCATGTACTGGAAGCAGACTTTCAGTTCACAGTTGGTTTTCTCCACCAGGTTCTTCACCTCTTTCAGGAACAGGTAATTGTCCTTCATGCTGCGGAGCACAGAGGAGGTCAGGAGGAAGAGTGAGAAGGGCAAGGGTCATCCGTCTGTATGTGTATGAGTGTACTGCCTGCATGCATGTTAAGTGCATCGGTACCATGCAGTGTCTGTGGAGGACAGAAGAAGGCGGAGGATCCTGTGGAACTGGAGTTACAAATGGTTGATAGCCACCATGTGGGTGCTGGGATTCAAACCCAGGTCTTCTGCAAGAACTGCTAGTGGTCCACGGGACTGGAGAGATGGTTCAATGATTAAGAGCACTGGCTGCTCTTGCAGAGGACCCAGGTTCAATCCCCTGTATCCACATGGTGGCTAACAACTGTCCATAACACCAATTCCAGGGGATCTATGGCCTTTTCTGACCTCCTGAGACATTGTGTGACACAGGTGCAACTAAATATACATGTAAGCAATACACTTATACACATAAAATAATAATGATAATAATAAATAAAATATTAAAAAAAGAACAACCAGTGGTCTTAACCACGGAGTCATTTCTCCAGCCCCCTCCTCAGATTTTAGAGTGAGCTATGCTTGGCATGACGGCTGGGAACAGGGAGCAGGTCCCTCTAGGGCTGCAGTCACACACATGCAGACACTTCTGGCTGCTCACTTGGCTGCGGCTAACTTAGTACATAATAGACAATAAAACTCTGGCTTACTGAGCAAGGGAAACGAGCTGTACCACTGCCTAGCGGGCACTGAGCCATGCACAGCAGAGGGTGGAGGATGAGGAGAGAGGGCAGCATGGTTTTTGGAACACAGAGCCTGAGCCAGGAGAAACGCCCGGGCAGAGGCGCTACTCTGTCACTGCAGTGCTCACAGCGATGTCTCTGTGCACCTCACAGGCCGTGCAGTACAGAGGAGCTGAGGGCGGGAGGCCGTGGGAATTCAGAGCAATCTGACCCTGGAGCCCAGCTCTCGGTCATCCCGCCATACTCACTGCCTGTGTGGACTGTGGCCACCTCTTACCAGCACACGAACACTGACACGGGAGGCAGGATGTTGGGGGTCATGATCCACGGTGCGATCCGGAACGTCACGGTGTCTGTGAAGATAGGTGTCAGGGGGATCCCCTGGATGTGGGAGAGAAGAGCAGAGTCATATCGGGATGCCAGGGTACTTGCCACTTCTGCCTTGAGAGGTGGGTGAGATTAACAATACTACATTTATTGGACACTTACTGTATGCTAGTCATTGTGCCAAGTCTTTTTTTTTTAAATTTTATCTTATGTATTATCTTATGTATCTTTTGTGTTTTGCCTACATGTCTGTAAGTATGCCATGTATGTGCAGAGCCTGCAAAGGCCAGAAGAAGGTATCAGATTCCCTGGAACTAGAGTTAGGGACCATTGTTAACTGCCATGTATTTGGGTTCTGGGAACCGAACCTAAGTCCTCTACAAAAGCAGTCAGTGCTCTTAACTGTTAAGCCCTCTCTCATGACCTCCAAATATTTTTTAAAAGATTTGTTTTATTTTTATTTATGTATGTGTCTGTGTATGCATTTATGTGTGCATGTGTATACAGGTGCTCACAGAGGCCAGAAGAGAGCATCAGATCCCCTGGAGCTAGAGTTACAGATGGTTCTGAGCCACCATGTGGGTGCTGGGAACTGAACTCAGGTCCTCTGAAAGAGCAACAAGCACTCAACTGCTGAGCCATCGAGCCGTCCCTCTAGGCCCGTATGCCAAGTATTTTTTCATGCAACAGTTCACTCTCAGGGAATAGATTCTACCATGCTCCTTACTTTTCAGAGGGGGAAACTGAGTCACAGGACTGTTGCGTCACATGGTCAGGAAGTGCTGGGCTGCTGGGGTTTCTCTCTTGTCCCTCCCTCTTGCCTCATCGAAGTTCCCAGGCTCTGAGCCAGGGGCAGCCCCACATCCCTCACCTCAGCCATGTACTCCAGCAGACTGACGTGGATGGAGACCAGGCCCGAGAAGCTCTCATCAGGGAAGCGGAGGCCCTCCACGAAAAACAGCAGCTCCGCTGAGCCGCCCGTGTACTTGACCACGTGGTAGAGTTTCTGCCGGCCCAGGATGTGGATGTAGCGCTGGCCAAAGAAAGGGTCTGCAGGTGGGGTGGGAGGAAGGCTTGTGTGAGGCTCCCCTCTCACAGGAGGAGGTTGGTGGCATCTCCGATGGGGACAAGGGACAGACTGACTTGTCCTTTAGACACAGAAAGGCACAAGCGTTAAGGGCCGCCAGGGGGATTGCGACCGGATCATTGCCATCGGCTCAGCACCGCTGTGTGCCAGGTGGCTTCTGGCTCCCCGTCTGTAAAATAAGCTGAGTTGTGGATGGTGAGTAGGAAATTGAGAGCGGCTGGGAATGGCACAGCTGGTGGTGTTATAAAATGGTTCCCATTTCACAGAGGAGGAAACTGAGTCTCAGAGAGAGATTGCAAAGGTCCCCCCATTTGTCTAATTCTGAATCGCCAGTTCACATCCCTTTTGCACATAAAACACAAGTGTCCTGTTTGTTTGAGAAATTCCTCTCTGTGCCGCGGAAGCCATGCCGACATAAAGACCACCATGTGGGTGTCTGGTGAGAGGAAAGGCAGGTTTCTCTGGCATTCCCGCCCTCCTGAAACCACTAGCTCATCACAGTACAGTTTCCTCTGCCTGAAAGAGCTGTGCCTCTGCTCCCTTCAGGAGACGAGCCGGGGTCGGTGTGAACCTTCCCATCAGAGCCCTGTGCAAATGCACGCTGCCAGGGTGAGGGGAGAGGCAGGCCCTGCCCTGGTGGGCAGCTGGGCTTGGCATGGGGTTGTGTTTAATAAGCATCTATTCAATGCTCCCATCAGCTTACACAGGAGAGGCACATGGGCAGTTTCAGGGCTGGCTCAGAGCCCATGAATTGAGCTCCTCTGGCCAGATAGGCAAAGTCCTTCAAGGAGTCAGTGGTCACAGTGCAGCCTCAGCGTGTAAGAGCAGTGCTCAGCCGATGATAGGACAGCGGAGGTTGGAAGGGTCTAACGGCTGTGATGAGGTAGAGATCTTGTCTGTTACTAGGGATGGGGAGGCGTTGACCGAGGGAAGCGGCTTTGGGATGCCCTTGCTGGGTGGCTGGTGGTTGAGGGATGTGGAGGGGGGAGGTACTTGCATTGGCAAAGACACGGAGGTAGGACCCTATGCAGCTCCAGAAGGAGTCTCTTTATGCCCCGTAGAGCTGGAAGGGCAGATCAGGCTCAGCTTAGTGTTTTCAGCAACTGACGTCGGACAGTTACAACAGAGTTAGAACACAGAACACGACTACTCTTGACATACAGGGTTAGGATCTGTCAAGTGAGGAGGACACACCTCAAAGCCCAGGCTTGGGATGGCTTCCCCTGCAGTCCAGTGTGTTCAACTAGACGCTGGTTATGAATGTTACCACAGGCAGATGATCTTGGTGGTCATGAGTTCCAAAGTCAGAGGGACTTCATGTCGGATGCCACCTTGGCTTGACAAGCCGCAAAGCCTCTGGGAATTTAGTTACCCTCTCTTGCAGTTTACTTAACAACTATCAACTGGGGGCTAGCAGTCCCGTGTCACACGGTCATGGCAGATGACACAGCATCAGTGACTTCAGTGACCTTGGATGTATAGGTAACTGTGGTAACACATCCTGTGGGAACCAGGAGAAGCTGGGAGTGGTGAGAGTTCCTCTTGCCTCCCAGCAGCTCTGGACAGGAGGCTCAGTCTCCCTTCACAGGCCAATCACCGAGGTGGGCAGACTCTCACCACGAAGGCCCCAAGGACCTTGTTACAGCCCAACACCAAAGGTGATGCCCTCATCAGCCAGAAATGCCAGCATGTGCTATAGGCTGGGTCTCTGTTCAGATCCTGCTGAACCTACATGTGACTAACCCTACCCACCTACAAGCCCCAGGCTGCACTTTACCCTCGCTAAAGCCTAGAAGCGACCTTGACTTTGCAGAAGTGGCAGGTAAACTTCTCCCCAGGCTTTCACAGGACCTGAGAGTGGTGTGACCGGGGGAGGTGGGTCAGGTTCTATCTGTCAGTAGCTTTCTCCTCCTCATGTGGTCTGTGCCCTGTGAGTCACAATGTGTCTCTATTCGGAGCCTGTTTCTGGCAGTTTGGGCCAGTGCCAGGCAGATTGATTCTCATGTGGGAACAATCCAGACCTTGTTCCAAGAAGCCTACATCCCTATTGACTGCCCCCAACTTGGTACAGATCTGGCCATCCCCCGAATGGCAGACTGTCCTTGTAGGCACTAACAATGCCCTTCTGTTGAATGGCCCTGTGCTTCAGGCTGGGCCTGCTAGTCACCCTGGCCTCTCCTGAGCCCCGGTTGTTGGCTCCAACTGGACAGCACGTGGTCTGGTTTGGCCCAACCTCTCTAGTCCTTCTGGAATGATTTCACCTCCAGGGGAGACTGACAGCTAGACTGAAAGTCTCGGTCTGCCTGGGAGGAAGGGATTTCCCGTCGTGCTAGACCTTTAGAGCTAAACCCACGGAAGTCCTGGACAAACAGAACTATGTCTTTGTAGGAAGAGGTAGGGCTCTGGCTCTCAGGAGTTCTGGGGAAACCTGCGACTGAAGCAAGTCTCCAATGTCTTCCTGCGAGTGCTGGAAAATTCTGTTCACCCCAGTCATTGTATTTATTATTTTTATGTATTTTGCCTGCATGTATATAAGTGTACCACATGCATGCAGTGTCCATGGAGGCCAGGAGTGGGAGTTGGATCCTCTGGAACCGAAGTTACAGACGGTTGTTAGCCACCAGAGTGGTGTTGGGAACTGAACCAGGGTCCTCTGCACCAGCAGCCAGTGCTCTTAACTGCTCTCCAGCTCTGTTTGCCGTAATCAGAAGACCATTATCTAGATAATATTTCCAACCAAAGTAAGCTGCCATTTACAGGGAGTTCTCTGTGGGCCACCACACAGGGCCTGGCTCTTAGCCTCTGCTCCCTGTTACCCCCATGTCACAGCACAGACCTTCCTGCTTCCAACTGCCTCTGAGGGCTCCAGGAGCCCAGATCCTGACCAGTGGGGCACGGGACTGTCTCTGCCAGGACAGAGGTGGCCCTCTGACATTCATGTGATACGACACATCCTCACCCATGGGGCGTTCAGAGTTTGACAAAACCCCCAAAATGACTGTTTGGAAGAGAAGGAAAGTGGACCAGAGATAAAGGTCTACCTTCTTTGCTGGCCTTGCTCAGAGCGTTTACCTGGTGGGAAGGTTAGTATTGACTGTCTCCCTGACCTTGAGAAGGGAGCCTTGGCAAGGGATTGTGTAGATCTCCCAGGATGGGCGGTGGGCATGCATGTAAAGGATTTTCTTAATTGGGTTAACTGAGTTGGGAAGATCTACTCTAGAAGTGGGTGACACCATTTCGTGGGCTGGGGCCTGAACTGAATGAAAGGAGTTGGGGAGAATGTGAGAGAGCTGAGCCTAGTGTACATTCCCGCTCTTTGCTCCTAACTATGGATGCCACCAGCTCCCTCCAGCTCCTGTCAGTGTGGCTTGTAACTTGGAACTGAGAGCTAAAATAAACCCTTCCTCTAAGTTGCTTTTGTGGGTATTTTATCATTGCCAGAGGAAATGAAACTAAGACATCCAGAGTCCCTGTCTGGGCGGGTCGGGGTGGGGCAGGACTGACTAGCATGGTGGTTCCTGACCCACAGTGACTTTGCCTGCAGGACGGCGGCCCGGCTAAGATAGTCTCAGGGGAACATTCTCCGGGCCTTTGCAATGGGAGTTCTTTCTTGCCTACTCAGGGCTGGTGTCGGATGGCGAGCGAGGGGGAGAGGTAGAAATGGAGCCAGCTTTGGTGCACTCCCGTTAGCAGAGTGAAGAAGCTTCTGGAGAATGACCAGATATCACTGTTAACTACAGGCCTTGGTCAATGCCAAGGCTGAGTCAAAGCCCAGACTGGCTTCTCCTGCCCCGTGGCAACTCTGGCCTGGATCTTGTAAACATCAACTTCTGGGCCCCCTGGGGCAGAGGAGCCGGCCTGACTCGGGGACATTCCAACCTGCCCAGGGTAGATCAGGAGAGGGTTGGCATCGTGTGGCTGTTGTTCACTGGTGGCCTGGCTAAGTCACCCCTTGAAGTGAGCGCCCCTCACAGTGCCTGCCTTGTCCTAGTGGGTTTATGCAGAAGGGGGCTCAGAGTAGGATCTGAGGCAGATACCTGTCCTATGACACCATGCAAACCACAAGGCTGCTTTACAGAGAGAGCTTGTAAATTTAGATAGAAGACCTTATAGGAGTCCCTTGCTCAAAACCCTCAGAGGGCTGGTGATGTGGCTCAGTTGGTAAAGTGCTCACCTAGCTTGTTCCAGGCCCAGAATCATATAAATGGGACGTGGTGGGGCATGCCTATAATCCCAGTACTTGGGATGTGGGAAGGAATCCCATAAGTTCAAGGTCACCCTCCTTCTACTTAGGGAGTTAGAGACCAGCCTGGGCTACATGAGACCCTCTTTCAACAAACAAACAAAAACAAAATCCCCCAGGTGACTTTCCACTGCCCTTAGAATAAAAACCAAACTCTGTCTGCACTCTGGCCCGGCCTCAGGCTGACCTTGGTTCCCTATGCATTCCCCTAACCTGGTCTTTCTCCCTCTCCAAAGTTCTGAACCAGTCCGTCTTCCATGCTTGGCATGTACTGTGCCCTCTACTTGGCACACTTCTTCCCAGCTCCTGAAGCCAGCTCCTGGTTCCTTTGAATCTCAATCTAAATGTCACTCCCAAAGAGGCCTCCCTGGAGCCCCTAGCCGGCCCAGTCTGATTCTCTGGGACCAGACCTATTCCATTTTCTCCTGCATATCCCCCTTCCTCAGGAGCAGCTCCTCCCAGGCAGGGGGGTGTGAGAGGACTGTTGTGTTTACTACGTGGGCACAGGGGTGACTCAGTGGCACAGGCAGACTTGAGGACCAGTTCTATGGTAGAGTGTATTTCCTACCTAGTGGGTCCTGGACACCCGTAGCACCTCCAGGAACCTCAAGTCAGAGATGCCAGACACTTCCTGGAGGAGGTGCCCCCTTTGCCTCAGGAATCAAGAGGGCATCAGGACCGTCACCTCAAAGGCCCTTCCTCCCATGGCAAAAGATCCCGGCACCTGCTCAGAAAGAAGGATGGTATTTGTGAAGGCTCACTCACTCTCCACGTAGAATACGCCCACTTTGTCCGAGTCTGCCATGGAAATGTAGAGGACCATTTCGTACCCGGCGGGCAGGCGGTCGGGGCCCTTGGTCCGCAGGATCATCTGGGACATGTCTTTGAGGTCTGTGGGAAGATTCCGAAGGTTAGCACCAGGGACCTACAGGAGCTGGTTGTGACCACTGCCCTTTATTTTTCAGATCAAGACATGGACCCCACCCCCACCTCCACATGCATTATGGGAATTATAGAAAATTGAAAGAGAAGAAAAAGGTGCTTTGTCATTTCCAATACCAAACAAGACTGATCAACCCTTTGGGAATGTCCTTCCAGTCTTTTTTTTCTTGATTTTTTAAAAATAATTTTTTTTTTACACTTCTTTATTTGATCATGTGTGTCTAGACGTGCACATGTGCCTGCATATGCCACAGCATTTCTGTGGAAATCAGAGGACAACATGCAGAAGCCGGTTCTCTCCCTCCACTGTACATGGGTCCTGGGGATTGAACTCAGGCCATCAGGCTGGACAGTAAGGGCCCTTCTGTGCTGAGCCATCTCGCCAGCCCCTCTCGTCTTTATCCTACATATGTAAAGATGCAATTAAACTGTACTTACAGGTTTTTGTTGCTGTTACTGTTTTTTGAGAGACAGGGCTTATCCCTGTGGCCTCAGCAGGTCTGGAACTTGCTACATAGACCAGTCTGGCCTTGATCTCACAGAGATCCATCTGCCTTCTGGGTGCTGGGGACTAAAGGCGTGTGCCACCATGCCCAGCTGTATTTGCAGTTTTGAATCCAAATGCAAATGTTTGAGTCCAGAGTCTCCCGCAGGCCCGTCTACTTCTGCCTCACCCTCTGCCCTGCCCAGGACGGGACACCCACGTTCCCATTGTTCCCCGTCCAGCCCCGCTGGTACCTTGCCTGCTGTAGACCTTCTCATCACTACAGTCCTCCTCGGGCAACCAGGGTGTGTCTCGGTCACAGTTCACCAGCAGGATAGCCCCCTGGCCCTCGGGCCCCCAGGTCCAGGATGCCTATGATAGCAGGGAGACAGGTCAGCACCCTCCCTGCTCCACCTCGGTAACAACCCCTGGGGAATACCTGAGAGACAGCCCTGAGTGTGGAGTTCCCATTTCGGCTGCGGCTGGGGCCTGGCGAGCCTGACTCCCAAGTCTAAGGCCCAGAAAGGACGCATGCGAGCATCCAAGTTCAAGAGAGAGAGAGGGAGGCTGAGCAGGGCGTGCAGCCCTCAGCTCTGGGGTGAGGCGGCCATGCTTGGTGGAGGTGGTGGCGGGGATAGTCATTCTCTGACAGGCTTGAGGGGACTCTTTCCAGACACTGAGTGCTCCCAAGGGGGCCGGACCATGCTCAGCTTTCTACCCTGTGGTCACAGCACCACACCAGTTTACAACCAGATTACATCGCTTCCCTGTTTGAAGCTCACTGTGTGGACTCAGATAAGCCTGGACCCCCTTCCCTGTAGTCTTCAGGCCAGAGACTTGCAGGGATCTGCCTCCTCCGTGTCTGTCTCCTCCACCTTGCTCCTGCCTGCTCTGCTCCACCCACAGAAATGTCCCCTGCTCCCCAGAGGCCCCCAGGCCTTGGCCAGACCGATCCCTCTTTTTCTGACCAACGCTTTGCTCCTCCAGGACTCAGGGCACCAGGCCCTCCTCATAGGAAGGCTTTCCTGATCTCCAGAGCAGCGTCCCTAGTGCTGGGTCAGGGTCATGGTCAGGATGGTCCACCCTCATGGCCAGCTACCTTCTTTGGGTTGTTCTTCTCCACCTCCCCGTCCCGGTCTGCATCCACATCCAGGGAGATCTCTGCGGACAAGAGACAGGGATGAGTTGCTGTGCCCCTGGATGGAAGGGCCCCATGCTTTGTTAGCTGCAGATGTGGGCAGGTGACAGCAATTCCACTCTTCTCTGTCCTGGGCAGTGACAAGAGTCACTCAGGTCACATGCCCAAGGTCACAAGGTGGCCTTGGAGGAACTGGGCATATGCTGATATTAGCAATCTGCCTCTCCTGGCCGGTCTCAGGAGCATCTATGTACACACAGGCTTCTCTCTCTCTCTCTCTCTCTCTTTCTCATTTTTGTTCAGACAAGATCATACTATATAGCCCAGGCAGGCCTGGAACTTGTTATTTGCTCCAGGCTGTCCTTGAACTCCTGATCCTCCTGCCTTGGCCTCTTAAGTGTGGGGTTTACAGGCCCGAACAACCTTGCCTGCCCATCTCTTTCCTGCTTTCAGGAAAGCTCCCAGTAGTCTAGACCCCACCCCAGGGACTGATGGTCCTTCTGTGGGTAAGAAGTCATGTCTCCAGCCCCTCTCCATCTAAGCCTGTAGTACCAGCTGCAGATAGAAGGTCCAGGGCGGAGTCTTGCTGACCCCTTCTCTTGGGGAGGGGACTTTCGGCTTCCCCAAGCCCCTCATGGAGATAGGCTGTGGAGCCTATGGGGCAGAGCAATATTTCAGCATCTAACAGTGTTGGATTGGAACGCTGGATCTGTTTCTGAGCTGTGTGACTTTGGGCTAGTTGTACAACGTCTCTCAGTCCCTCACTTGGAGCATAGGGCCCTTTCTGGGTGGAGTAGTTGTACAAACTATAATAGTAGGCAATACAGACAGGAGGCCACGAGGTCCCAGAAGAGGCCCGTTCTGGGTCCCATCCTCTTGGGCCTGCCGTGAACACCACATTACGGTAGTCACTTGAAGTCCCACTGAGCCCTTGCACAGTACCTTCTGGGGCTCAGTACCAGGGCACTAGATGAGGAACACACAGCAGGGCTCCACGAGCCCACAGGCTTGGGAGAGAAACATCATCAAACCCATTTCACAGAGGCGTAACCTCGGGCTCAGAGGAGCCACTTATCAGCCATCTACACAGCTCCTGAGTGAGGCCAGGGCTGGGGGAGGATTCCAGGGAGACGGCAGGCCTGCCACAGGCTGCCAGAGAGACCGAGGGGCAGGTGCATGGACAATGTTGACTTTGGCTCTCAGACTGGTACCAACTTTCTAGCCTGCCACACCCCCTCCACATGCAGCATGTCTGCCAGGTGCCGAGCGCTTCCCATAGCTAGTTCCTTCTGCTTGTTTCAGAGAGGAGACTCACTACCCATACTGCCACACAAACCAGGACTGAGTCCACCCAACAGGAAGTGACACCCACATACAGCCACGTTCTCAGAGTGCACAGTGTGCTTCCCATGGGGGCCTCTGAGTCCAGACCTAGTCGGTGCTGTTCCCTGCACTGATCCAGGTTGACCTCTGACTGACCCAGCCTATCTTCCTGCCTGGACAGTTTCCAAAACCCAAGCTCACCTTTAAAAGACCAATACTTGCTCCTTGGAAGGTCACTGCCAGAGGAGGTGGCCACATCCTCACTGGGAAGCTCCATGGCTTCATTTCTAGTCACAAGGGAACACTGCAATTCCTTATGGCGTGCCCCCGGCACCCTGCCACCCTGTGCAGTGGGCCTTGGGTATTTTATTCCAGGAAGAATTTTTCTTTTCCTTGCCATGCCTCTTTTCAGCTTTCTTTTGTTTTTTATTCCTTTTGAGATGGGGTCTAGCTATGTGGCCCAGGCGGGCCTTGAACAGATACCCCAGTCTCTGAAATGCTGGAATTTCGGGTGTGCACCACCATACCCAGTTGAATCTCTAACTTTAAAAGTTTTATTTGGGTGGTTTTTTTGTTTGTTTGTTTTTGGCTTTTGGACACAGGGTCTCACTATACAGCTTTGACTGGCCTAGGACTTGCTAAGTAGACCAGGCTGGCCTCACACTCACAGAGATCTGCCTGCCTCTGTCTCCTGAGTGCTGGAATTAAAGGCGTGTGCAACCATGTCTGGCTAACTTCAAATTTTAAAAATTACATTTATTTATTTATGTGTATGTGCGCGTGTGCGTGTGTGTTGTGTATGTGTCTGTGTGTACCACACGTGCCTTTACCTGCTGAGCCCTCTCAACTCACCTCATGAACCCAAGGCCATGCTAGACAGGCACTCACTGCATCACTGAACTATATGCCCAGACTTAACTTAAAGATTTTTACTAACGTAATGCTTACCCAAAGCACAAAGACATCAACTCAATCAGCACCAAACTGTTTCCAAAGACGCAGCGGTCCCCGCCGCAGCCTCTCCGCACCAAACTGATGCCAAACTACCCGAACGTCTCAATGTGCATGATTTATTCCCTTCTAATGGTGCTGTTGCTTCAGGCTACGAAACCTGGGCTTTCGCAGTTCTGCTTTCGGCCACCTCCTCCCCATCTGCCGCAGCCCTCCTCAACTCTCGGAGGATCTGCAACTGTCCCCACTGTCAGGTGATGGCCGCTTCTGCCCTCCAGCCTACCTGGGGACCCCTCAAGCTACCAGCAGTCCCCTGGGCCCTCTCTCCTGTTCTGAGCCATGAGAGAGGCTGGCATGGCCTGTCTGAGCCCTGCTCTCCCCAGGGGAGGGGAACACAACTGTTTCAGAGCCTCTGGGCTCCAGGCATTTCTCGGAGGCTCCGAGTCCTGCCTCAGCTTCCCGGAATAGCCCCAAGGTATCAGGTGGTGCTGCGATGTGGGGCACATTAATGGGAAATGTCACCAGGATTGGGTTCGAGGCTGCACTTTGGTGGGTGGCCAGCCCTGTGGACAGCGGCAGGGTGCCAGCCTGGCCTTCTGAGCTTACCCAGAAGCTAGGGATTCAGTGAGAGGAAGGACTCTGGGCCCTGGAAGGACTCTACGCTCAGGGTGTAGAGCATTCACCCAAGGTGACGGGAAAGAAAAGTGCCTGGGCTCTGCCCACTCCCACTGCCAGGGCCCCAGCCAATGGACAGTCAGTTGCTCCCCCTCTCTCCCCTCACACTCTCCTCTGAGCAGCCCGAATTAAAGTCCCAAAGGTTCTTAGAGATGAACTCAAACCCCCTTACTCTATAACTGGGATACAGTGAGAATCAGAGAGGGTGGTATACTTGTCACAGTCACACAGCAAGTTCTCACAGGAGTACAACAAAGGTCCAGGGTCTGATTTGGACAAGGGCTCTATAGGTTTGTGCCTGTATCCCAGGATGCAGTCTACAGACAGAAAGTTTCTCCTCCTCCTTCCAGGTAAGGAATGGCATGGCTTGCTGGGAGGAAGGGAGAACCCTTTCAGCATCTGTTGTGCCCTGACCTTGGCACAGGCCCTTTGCACATGCTACCTCACAGAATCTTTAGAGGCACTGTGAAGCCCCCTTTTGCACGTGAGGAAACTGAGGGTAGAGGCAACGGAACCTGTTTCTGAGGTGCTGCGTGAGTGGTCACTGGGCTCTTGTCTCCAGCTCTTGCTACCTTGCCTGCTTTTATTTTTAATTAACTAATTAATTTTAATTTGTGTGTGTACGTATATGTTTTGCCTGTATGTATGTAAGTGCACCCATGTCATGCAAGGCCCTATGAGGCCAGAAGAGGATCCCCTGGAACTGCAGTTATGGACGGTTGTTAACTGTCACGTGGGTGCTGGGAACTGAACCTGGGTCCTCTCCAGGGGCAGCCAGTGCTCGTAACCACTGAGCCAATTTTCCAGCCACTAATTAATTTTTGAGACAGGGTCTCACTATGTATCCCTTGCTGACTTGGAATTTTCTATGTAGACTAGTGTGGCCTTGAACTCACAGTGCCTACTCCGCCTCCTGAGTGCTAGGATTAATGTACTACCACACCCAGCCTCTGCCTGCTTTTAAAACATTGTTATTTTTATTGTTATTGTTGTTGTTTTAGATAGGGTCTCTCTATGTAGCACTGGCTAGCTTGCCTGATCTACTCATTATGTAGATCAGGCATCTACCTCTCTGCCTCCTGAGTGCTGGGATTAAAGGTATGTGTCACATATTTGGTCTCTTGTGTTTGTTTTTGTTTTGAGACAGGGTCTCATGTAGTCCAGGCTGATCTTGAACGCTCTAGGTAATCAAGGATGGCCTTGAAATTCTGATCTTTCTGCTCTACTGCCTGAGTACTGGGATTACAAGCATGTGCCACCATACCAGACCCTGCCTGCTTTAATTATTATTATTATCATCATCATTATTATTATTATTATTATTATTATTATATACTCTGTGTGGTGTGCGTAGGGAAGAGGCACGTGTGTGGCGATCAGAGGACAACTTGTGGGAGTTGGTTCTCTTCCACCATGAGTTGGGGTTGAGTCTGAGGTACTCAGGGTTCTGTGGCATCTACCTAACCCACCAAGCCATCTCACTCACTCCTGCCAGCTTTAAAAAAGCTACTATTTTAAAATTTTATGTGTATGAGTGTTTTGCCTGGAGGTATGTAAGTGCACTCGTGTCATGCAAAGCTTGCAGAAGCCAGAAGAGGGTTTCAGATCCCCTGGAACTGGAGTTAAGCTGTCATGTAAGTGTAGGGATTTGAACCTGGGTCCTCCGGAAGAACAGCAAGTGTTTTTAAGCACTGAGCCATCTCTCCAGCCCCAGCCACTGCCTGCTTTTAAGTGTTAACATGACGGTGGTGGTTGAGGGCTTTTATTAACGTGAGTTTTCCCCTTCTGTGTCTACACTGTCATCCTTACTGTCTTTAGGAAGCGGAGGGGATGTTTCACTGCCTCGTGAGCGCTCTGCATCTGGACCTTGGATCAGTGACGTGGCTGGTCCCGAGGAAAAGTGGCTCCAGCAGTGGGGGATGGGCAGCTTCTTTGGCCTGGACATTTAAGTGTCCTCAGGAGCCTGAGCACCCTCTGAACCCCCAAAGCTCAGGCTTGGGTCATCGGGTAAAGGAATGAATCGGACCCATCTCTTTAATTCGCTGTCTCTCCTGTCCGTCTCCCTGGGATGCACCTCTCGAGGGCGCAGCCAGCCCAGGTCACCTTCTCTGACAGGACTCTGGCCCCTGCCTTCCTTGCCTTTGTCCTCAGGTGTCCCTGGCTCTCGGGTTAGGTTTCCTGGGGACGGTCATCTGAGATAGGCGAGGGCTGTGTTGGCATGCACGGCTCATTCACGTGCCAGGGCTTAGCAAGCTGAGGAGTCAGGATACCATCTCTGGAGGCCCCTCAAGGTTATCCTGAGTCTCCCACCCCTGGGCTTGGTATTCTTAATGTAGAGGGGGAGACTGGGTGACCAGTACTCAGGCTCCTGGGGGTGTGGGCTGAGAAGTGAAAGAGCACTGTAATTGAGAATCCTTCAGCCTCTAGGCCTCATGGGAGACTGGAGGAGGAGGGAGGGGTGAGCAGGGAGGTAGCTGTTTGTAGGGGAGGTGTCAAGACCAGAGAAAGTGAGATAATTGATGTGACTTGGTGTCCCACTAACCATTTCTAAGTGTAGTCCAGGTACACTGGACTTTTGCCTTTTCTGAGCCTCGGTTTTCCCATCTGCAGAATGGACACAGTATTAGCATTTCTCTTCAGAACAGCTGTAAGGACAGGTAGACATGTAGGTTTGGAGCCTGGCATACTATTGGTGCTCATCTGTGTTTATCTGCCTCCTCTTCTTTCAGTTCTTTCTCCTCACAGCACCCAGATCAGTTTTCGGTGAGGTAGGATTCACAAAGTTCTGGTAGTTTCTGTCCCCTGCCAACGTTAAACCAAGACCAGATGGATAAAATAATGATCTGAATTCCTTCTAACTTGAACACACTATGGTTAGAACATAAAAGAAGGTATTACAGGGCTGGAGAGATGGCTCCGTGGTTAAGAGCACTGGATGCTCTTGCAGAGGACCCAGGTTCAATTCCAAGCACTCATATGGTGGCTAGCAACAGTCTATAACTCCAGTTCCAGAAAATCCAACACCTTCTGACCTCCCAGGGTGCTGTATGACATGAGTGCACTTAACATGCAGGCAATATATTCATACACACAAAATAAAAACAACAAAACATTAACAAAAGAAGGTATTACCTCATCTGCCACAGGGTCTGAGGACTTAATGGGTCATATCACTGGGCCCTGCTCAGCTCACTGTGTCCCTGGCACCAAGGCAGGGCCATAGGGGAAAGAGCTGAGGGAATCCCCAAGTTTAGGGACTCAGCCTGCCACACCATTGCTGGGAGATTGTCAGTGAATGTCTGAACCCCTTTGGGTCTCAGCATCCTTCTTGGGTCAAAGGGAGAGTTTGGACAGGGTGAGTGAAGGACCCAAGGCTGTATCCCTGTGCTCAGGGCTGAGGCTGGGAGAGTGGGAGGGTGGGACTCTCAGGGTGGGACTCTCAGGGACAGTGAAAGTCTCCAGGCTGCCGGGGAGAGGCAGGACTCCGGGAGGCATGGATTTGTCTTTTTTTCCACAGAGCTTTTGAAGGGGACGCTAGGGACAGCCTCCTCTGTAGGTAATCTCCCACCCAGAGAGACCAGAAATCCTCCCACCTAGGAATCCCAGGATACGATGCACCCCTCCATGGCCGGCACTGTTTGGATCCAGTTCTGCCCTGCTGAAGGTGCCCAGTGTGAAGGAATCCAGACCCCAGCTGTACCAACTCACCAATGGCTGTGAGGAAGAGGCCAGCCTGGTCGATGGGGCCGCTCCCCTCTGCATCATAGTAGTTGACGGTGACCTTGGTGGGAGGACCACGTGGGGGGGCAGAGAGAAGGCAGAGGTCACAGGTCACAGTGATGAAAACCAGGAGTAACCCCCTCCCCACAGGCCATCAACCCTCTCTGGACACGGCCTTGTCCTCCAGGAAGCACTCCTGGGCCGCTGAGCTGATTCTCCCAGATAATCCAACCAGTCAGGGGACTCCTCTCCCTCTCCTTCAGTGCACCCCATTGCTTCCAGGGTCCCATGCCCACTATGCTGTGTGCCCAGCTCCTGTTAAACCCCAGGGAGGTCTGGTGTGATTCCTGCAATGGGCTTATGGTGATGCTCTTGAGGGAATCTGGAGAGGGAACCCTCTGGCCTGGGTCTGCCCCCTAAGCAAATCATTTCACCCTCTGGGTGCTCAGTACTGCATTTTCTAGACAGTGAGGTCTATGCTGCTGCTAATGCAACCTCTAACCATTCTATGGGTCTGAGAAGCTACCTTTTCTTATTTCTTTATTTTAAAGATTTTCTGTATGTGTAGGAGTGCTTTGCCTGCATGTGGGTATGTGCACCAGGTATATGCAGTGCCTGCAGAGGCCAGAAGAGGGCATCAGAGTCTCTGGAACTGGGGTTACAGACAGCTGTGAATCACTGTGTGTGTGTGCTGGAACTGAAGCTGGGTCCCTGCGGGAGCAGCATGTATACTCAAGACTGCGCCCACACTCTAGACCCCTCTAATTTTTCTTTTTTCAAATATTTTATTCATTATTTTAATTTTATGTGTGTAAGTATATTGCATACATGTATGTAAGTGCACTAGTATGCAATACCCACAGAGGTCAGAAGAAGGCATCAGATTCCCCTGGAACTGGAGTTATTAGCTGCCATGTGGGTGCTGGGAATTGAACCTTGGTCCTCTTCAAGAGCAGCCAGTGCTCTTAACTGTTGAGCCAACTCTCCAGCCCCTAAGTTTTCTTTTTCAAGACTGTTTGTCCCAGGCTAGCCTCGAACCTGTAATCTTCCTGCCTCTACCCCTTAAGTGCCGAGATTACAGGTACATACTTCTAGTCTTGGTCTCGCTCTCTTTCTCTCTTTCGTGTGTGTGTGTGTGTGTGTGTGTGTGTGTGTGCGAGACCATGGGGCTCTGGCTGCTGTTACTTAGCTGGAGCTGGCCTCAGATTTGCATCAATCCTCCTGCCTCAGCTTGTGCTTTATTTTTGGTCTTTTTGAGACCCAGGTGGCCTGGAGCTATGTAGATCAGGCTGGCCTTGAACTCACAGAGATCTGCTGGGATTAAAGGTATATGCCACCACACCCAACTTGTGTTTCTTTTTGCTCTCTGACTTTGCTTTTTCTCCCTCCTACCCTGGCCCATGCCCTCAGCGCCCGTGCCAGGAACTGGACCCAGGGCTCTACGCATGCTAGATAAGCACTCTACCACTTAGCTCTATGCCCAGCCTCAGTTCTCATCTTTTGAGAGAAGGTCTCAGGTGTCCCATGCTGGCTTTGAAATTGATATGTAGCTGAAGCAGGCCTCGAACTCTTGACCTGCTGCCTCCACCTCCCAAGTGCTGGGGCTCCGGGTATGTGCCAACGGTCCTGGCCATTTTCCTCCTCTTCCTTCTGTCCTCTGACATGACTGCCAGAGGTCTGGAGAGAACCCTGTGGCTTGCACCGTTTCTACTGCTCCTGCTGGTGTGGCCTCCAAGACCCCAGCGTGGCTGTATGCCCACTTGACCCTGGAGACGGCTTCCCTTGGTACCTTATCACTGCTGGCCTCGGTGCTGGCCTGGGCCATGGTGAGCCGCAGAGTGGTGCTGGTCGAGAGGGCCCAGCGCTGCTTGCCATTGGTGACCACTTCCTCCGCTTCCCCATCACGCACAATCTCCACCTGCACGCCCTCCGAGTGCTTCAGGCTGAAGGTCTGGGCCCCTGCTGGGGCTGCACTGTAGGGAGAGAGGATGGAGGGTCAGCGTCTGGGCTGAGCGGGACAAGGGGCTTTAGCCAGAGGGCTCCCAGGCTATGTGGTCTGGAGGCCCCTAAAATGCCCAACTGTGCGGCAGCAGGCACCTGCAGTGGGGGCTTGTGAAGGGGAAAAAGGCACAGACTCCTGCACCTGCTAAGTTGGAATGTTTAAGGGACTAGAGTTCTCTTGTAGCCTCTCTCTCTCTCTCTCTCTCTCTCTCTCTCTCTCGTGTCTCTGCTGTGTCATATTGAACCCATGCAGGCTAGGCAAGCACTCTACCATTTAGGGATACCTTTAGCCCCAGGACTTGAATTATCATTATTATTAGTTTTAGATAGGATCTCTATCTCTTTATGACACCCAGCTTGGCCTCAAAGTCAGCATCCTCCTGTCTCAGCCTCCCAGGTGCTCGGATTCCAGGAATGCTTAAGGCCTCAATTTTTAATTTTTTCAAGACAGGGTCCCATTATAGCCCAGGTTGACCTCAAATGTGCTATGAAAGCAAGGATGGCCTTGAACTTCTGATCCTCCTGCCTCCACCTCCTGAGTACTAGGGTTACAGGCCTGTGTCATCATGTCTGATTTATGCAATGTTGGGAATCAAACCCAGGGCTTTAGCTATGCTAGGAAAGCATTTTATCAACTGTGCTACATCCCCAGCCCAGCCCAGGCCTTGAATTCTTGAATTCTTTATTTTCTCTTTGTTTCTTTCCCTCCCTCCCTCCTTTCTTTTTTTCTTTTCTTTCTTTCTCCCTTTCTCCTACTCAGCAGTGTCAGGGACTCTCCAGGATGGACTCTGGAACCGCAGGGGCAGAGGTGGGTGTCTCCATCTCAGAGATCCCCAGGCCCAGAATTCTTTACCACTGAAGTCATCCCTTAGGACTCAGGGATGGTTTCCCATTGAAAGGGTTTGGGAATTTTGAAAACTCACTGAGACTTAGGGATGAGAAAGGAGTTGGTTTGAGCTGACTGCTACAAACTGAAGTTTACGTCCTCCCAAATTCATGCATTGGGGCTCCGATCCCACTGTGATGGGATCTGCAGAGAGGCCTTCAGAAAGGGACGCTGGTTACACGAGGCCATCAGGGGTTCTAAGCCAACAGGACTGATGGCTTTATAAGAAGGGGAGGTGTTGAGAGAATGCGAGAGCAAGGAAAAAAGAGATCTTTTGGAGGTGCAGGTAGGGCAGGCTCTCCCTATGGACCTGCAGAGGTAAGGCCATGTGGGGCTAGGGTGACAAGGTGTCACCCATAAGCAAGGGACAAAGCCTTTTCCACCACCCTATCAGGCCTGCACCCGGATCTCGCCTTCCAATCTCCAGAACTCTGAAAGAAAACCTTGTTGTACAGCTGCCGGCCTGTGGGGCTTGGTTACCAGAGCGGAGCTGACTGAGGCACTGTCTTATGCACAGGGAGTTAGACACCAGGGCTGACAGTTCTGCTAAACCCAGGACCAGGTCTGAAGATTCCCAAGGCCACAGAGGGCTCCGAGGGCTCTGGAGGGATTCTCTTGGAATCTGAAACTTCAATCCTGGTCTGAGTGAATCTCAAAGGCACGGCTGCTGCTCTGGGGGCCGGTGCTCTGAGTTTCAGGCATCTGAGCTCTCTCAGGGTACAGAACCATCCAGATGCTGTTCAAACCTTCACAGTGCATTTCTTTTCTTTTTTACTTTTTCTTTCTCTATTTGCTTTTTGAGATAGAGTCTCCATAAGTAGCCCTACTGAGCCTAGAATTCACTGTATAGATAAGACTGACCCGAACTTGTAGCAACCCTCTTGCCTCTGCAGGGGGAGCTGGAATTTAAAGCGCCACACCATTTTAAAGCTACAGGGTTGCAGACTTGTGGGTTCCATTCCCTGAGCAGGTGGCTGGCAGGGGCCAGGTGAGACAGAGGTGACCGGTGATATGACCAGAGGCCCCGGATGAACAAGAAGAGGCTCTGGCTTGTGACTAAGAGGTCGGCAGCTGCAGCAGCTGGGGCCAGGGACCTCGTGCAAATGCAGATAGCTGGGTCCTGAGAATCTCCATTCTAACCCGATTCCAGCAACTACTGGGACCACCATTTGAGAATCCTTGGTGCGACCTTGAGCGGTGAGGTTCGTTGGCTGGTACGTAAGACATAGGACGACTCCCAGCGCCCCGGTTCCGAGCTGCACCCTCACCCCTCACAGGACAGGTTATAGTCCCCAAGGAAGCAGCTCACCTCATTGCTCACCCTCATCCTGCAGAGCCTAATGCAGGTTGTGCATATCACACACACCTCTAACCAAGAGGGTGAGCCGAGCAGGCTAGGAGTCATCCATGCAGAGGCACAGAGACTAGAGAACAGCAGAGGAGACAGTCTGATTACATGTCCATTGAACGGGGTCACTTTATGACCTGTTATCATAAGCTATACAATCTCCACGTAAAATAAAGATATTAGAAAAATGGGGCTTGGCCTAAAAAAATGTTAATAGTGGGGCTGGAGAGATGGCTCAGTAGGTAAGGATGCTTGCCACCAAGCCTGACAACCTGAGTTCAATTCCTAGGATGTACATGGTATAAGGAGAGAACCAACTCCCACAAGTTGTCCTCTGATTTCCACATACATGTATGACACATGCCACTCCCTTCAAAATAATAATTAAATGTAAAATTAAAAATGTTGGGAGCTGGAGAGATGGCTCAGTTGTTATGAGCACTGGCTATTCTTGCAGAGAACCCAGGTTCAGTTCCCAAAACCCACATGGCAGGTAACAACCATCCTAACTCCAGTTCCAGGGGATCTGACTTCCTCTTCTGACCTCTGTGGTCACTGCATGACATGGGTGCACTTACATACATGCAAAGAATGCATTCATACACATAAAATAAAAATAATAAGTAAAATATCTAAAAATTAAATTTAAATGTTAAGAGCACAACTGGTTCAATAAGATTTTAGTAAAAACTGAGAGTCTGGGAAATGCAGACCTGGGACATATTTTTCTAGGCTTTCTCAGCTTTACCCATCAATTTGCTGGGTGACCTTGGACAAGTGGTTTTCCCTCTCTGTTTCATCCCTTACATGGAAAGCAACCTGGCCAGTGGCAGCTGGAGTAGTCAGAGGGGCAGGCTGAGGGTGGGGAGGGGTGCTGTTGGGTGGGGAGGGAGTTCTGTTGAACACCTGCCCTCCTTGAACTGAAGCTACTTCCTCTGGCTTTGTACCTCACGTTTCCGCATGCAGGTCTGCTGAGAAACTGATGCTTTGCAAACCCACACAAAGGCAGAGGATACAAGGTCTTGGGACCCTGTTAGTCACTGTACCGATGTCTTCTTGCCTCCAGCCCTCTGGGCCAGAGAGAAACCAGAGGAGCTTCCAGAAGGTTAACAAGCGCTACATCAGAGCTCCAGAGCCCAGACCTCCCACAGCCCCCCACTAGCCCTGCAAAGGCTGAGCAAACAGCTATTCTTGGAGTGGCCTTGGCAGAGGCCACAAAGGCGCCATTGTCCCACATGGATCCTATTGTCCGCCTCCTTCCCAGGAAGATCCTGTTAGACTCCCCTGCAGGCTGCAGGCGGCTTGGGGTCTCTGGAGGCTTTGGGGACAGTGTGGAGGGAGAGGAGTGGGGAGGGGTGGCTTTGACTTCCTGGATTACTGAAAAGAGACTAAAGACAGTATGCAGGACAGAGGAGGCTGGTTCCTGGAACACATCTGCATCATGTCCCAGCATTCGGGGTGTGTCAGTAAACTAATCAGTGAACACATCTTTCTTGGCTGCTCAAGTTGTGTTATCAGAAATTTATTTTTAATTTAAACAATTTTTATTTTATGTGTATGAATGTATTGCCTGCATGTATGTAAGTGTAACCACGTCGTGCAGTGCCTGAGGTCAGAAGAGTCCCTTGGAACTGGAGTTATGGACTGCTGTTAGCCACCATGTGGGTGCTGGGAATTGAACCTGGGTCTTCTGTAAGAGCAGCCAGTGCTCTTAACTGATGAGCTATCTCTCCAGTCCCATCAGAAACATTTTTTACCTTTATTTATTTTGTGGGTACATGTGTGTAGGGGGGGTATGTGTGGTGTGTGTGTGTGTGTGTGTGTCACCAGAGGTCAGTGTTGACAGTCTTTCTTTATCAGAAAATTTTTAAAAAATTTTATGTGTATGAGTGCATTGCCTGCATGTATGTAAGTGCACATGCAGTAACCATAGAGGTCAGAAGAGAACGTAGGATTCCCGGGAACCGGAGTTATGGACAGTTATTAGCTGCCATGTGGGTGCTGGGAATCAAATCCAGGTCATCTCCAAGAGCAGTTGGTGCTTTTAACCACTGGAACATCTCTCCAGCCCTCTATTTTTGCTTTAAAGCAGAGGACCATATCTTGATCCTCAGTGTGTTTTAGCCCTGGCCTGGTCCAGGCACATTTGCTGAAGGCGTGGCTGGAGGAGAAGGACTAGCTCGCTCGGTCATTCGCTCACTCAACACAGATTTCCTGAGCACTTACGATGTCCTAGGCAGAGTTGTGGGTTCTAGAGATAGACTCGTGGAAAAGCTAACACACCTCTGGGCCCATGAAGGGTCCATTCTAGTGAAAGACTGTGGATTAAGCAGTTTATTGTGATAATTGTAATAGAGAAACATCGGGTGCCAGGTTTGGGGATGGAGTTTGGTAGTGGAGTGCTTGCTAGTACATACAAGGTCTTGGGTTTGAAAAGTACGGGGTGCATGAAGACTCTCAAGGGAGTCTCCAGCATCTGAGCTAGGTTCTAAAACTTACACTCTAAAGAATTAGTTAAGCCAGTGGACCTTGAACTTGAGCTCAGCTACAGAGTCTGTTGAAAGACAGATTGTAAGGCCTGTGCTTCTGACTCATCCCGCCTGAGGCATGACCCAGGAAAAGGGGTTTCTAGCAATTTCCTGGCAATGCTGACACCGAGGGAGGGACCAGAGGATATCATCTGAGAACCGCTGAACTGAACTGGAGGAGGAGGCCCGAGGGGGCATCAGCCAGGCACACTTGAGAAATGGGATGGTGTGGGGGAGTGTGGCTAGATCTGTGAGCAGGGGGAGGACATGAGAGGGAGGGGTTCCAGACATGGTAGAGCCAAACTTTTTCTCTTGAGTGAGGGAAGTCACCACGGATTGCTAGTGTGGCTGGGGGGGCTGGTCGCTTGGTATAACACTCAGGTATAGTGAGCAGGATTTCAGAAGAGCAACGGGAGAAAGAGGGACAAGCAAACAGGTGACCGCAGCTGCCAGTGATGGTGGCCTGGAACTGGAGAGTGACCACAGAAATGGAAAGGAATGGCCAGGCAGACCTCTGCCCAGCTCCTCAAATAATATGTGGCTTCTGGGGGAGCCCCCCCCCCCCCAGCCTGTCTGGCTTTCTCTCAGTCAGTGGGAAGGTCCTGGGCATGGTCTGGCCGGGCTAGGGAGGTTCACACAGCCCCACGCCCGAGGGCATGATATGCCTGTTCCTCACTGGCCTCTGGCTCTCAGCTTGTCCATCTGGCCTGGGCCTCATTAACACCAGCTGGGGTTCATGCCTGGAGTCACCTCAGCTCCTGGCAGCTGGGGTGTGACATCCTGTCCTCGGGTCTTTGGAGGAGTTGGGAGGGGGGGCTGTGGGTGCCAGGCTGGCAAGCACCCTCGAGGACAGAGACGAGGGGAGGGAGAACGATCTTAGTCCACATCTTGGACCTGATGCTCAGGATGGTGGTGACCTGAGCCCCGAGGGTGGGCACTGCTCTGTGCACGGTGGGGAGAGATAAACCTTGATGTCTGTATATAATGGCCTCTTGCTCTGTCTGGTGACCCCGGAAGCCTCTCCCATAAGGTGCCTCCACTGCCCCAGCCCTTGATACAAGGATGAAACTAATCTGTAATTACTCCCTCAGAGAACTTCCATGACTGCATTTTAGAACAAAGTTCCCTGACTCCAGTCTCATACTGCAGGCCACTGAATTGATGCACCTCCTTGCTGGTGGGTGGTGGAGGAGCCACGGGCCTCACTCTCCTGACAGGTAGGTGGGCTTCTATGGGGCATATTCTCTGTTGCATGCTGAGCCTTTCTTTTTTTTTTCTTTTCTTTCTTTTGTTTTGCAAGACTGAGCTCAGCTGCCACCCCTTCTAGGAAATCCTCCCTGATTCCATCAGTCTGATGGGTTATCTCCTTCCATTGGCCAGGGCCTCAAACACTAACCAGTGTTCAACATTTTTCTCCTATTTCAAGGGCAGGAATTGTGGTTCAGCATGATAGATGATACAACAGACCCAATACCAATTTGGAACAACAACTCACAAAGTATCAGGCGCCAGACATGTGGCTCCCAGGCTTTTAATTCATCTTTTCCACAACCTCATGGTGCCTGACTGACCCATCCCATTTCACAGATGAGCACACTTAGGCCCATAAAGATAAGTCCTTGCTGCAAAGAAGTCGCAAAGACCGTCAGAACAGAGTGTGAGGTGAGTTATGCTCCCTGACTTCTCCCTGCCTGGGAGAATTCACAGGTTAGAGTGTCACCTTGGTCCTCCGTGACAGGCCCCAGAGGACAGGATGGAGTGAAAACCTTTAGGGACCTCTAACCACTCCCCAACCCCCATCCACTTATTTGTAAGTAGGAGTCAGAGGACTAGAGAGGAGACATGCAGGGGCAGTTTCCTGTCCTGGGCTCTTGGGTGAATGACTAGAATGGGCTAGCCTGGCCCATCCAAAGCCTCCAGGCACAGGGTCTGGCTGGGCTGGCAGGAGAGGGCTCCTCTCTCCTTAATACTGCGTTCCCACCTTAATAACTGTGCTGGGCTGCTGAGATGTGAGCCCTTGCTTCCAGCTTGCCATGCGGACTTGGGGTCCTGAAGTCAGCAGGGAAGGCCTCAGGGACTCCAGCCACACAGAGGACAGTGGGCTTGGCAAAGAGAGTGCCAGGTCCTCCCTCAAGCCCTCCCTCCACAGTGCATTAGCCTGAAACTGGAGCCCTGGGTGGTTCCTGGCAGCACCTCCTGTCAGAGCCCAGGGCTCGGAGTGTCGTTCTGATTTATGGGGCCACGGGATCTGGCCTGAAATCCTTCCTCCGTCACTCTCTCAGCAGAAAGCATTGCTATGCCAAGCTGGGCCATGTGCCCTTGATCCTCCACGGGCCCATCCAACAGGGCCTGTCCATTGAGGTTGAAGGCAGAGAGCTCAGCCCCAGGCTACCTGCTCTGTTATCATCAATGGTCATGTTCATTCATTCATTCACTCACTTCTATCGTTGTCCTTCAATGGATCAGGGAGGAAAGTGAAGGGGGCGGAGCTGGGCCGGAGACCTGAGTCTCGGGAAAGCAAGCTGGAGATTGGTCAGCAGCCTGGGCTCTGCTCCTCCACCACCCGCCAGCACTGTGGTCTGACTTTAGTTTCTCCAAGGGTGAGAGGCGAAATCTTAGCATCCATCTCATAAAGTAGGAATGAGGGCCAAATGCATGCAAATGATCAAATGCATATGAAATGAGCATGCCAATGTTAGGAAGGCTGCTGGGCACATGTGATCGGTGTTTACTAGCAATAGTAAGTAAATATTAATAAGATCTTTCTCTCCGTGTATGGTGTAGATGCATGTGTGTGCAGGTGCATGTGCTTATGTGTGCCTGCCCCCAGAAGCTAGAGGACATCAGGTGACCCGTTCTACCACTCTGCCTTATTCTTTAAAGACAGGGTCTCTTACTGAAAGTGGAGCTAGGCTTCCAGCCACCAGCAAATCCCAGCAATCCTTGTCTCTACCTCCCACAGCGATGGGTTACAGGCGTGCATGTGGCTATGGCTGGCTTTTTATGTGGGTGCTGGAATCTGAACTCAGGTCCTACCCACTGAGCCATTTCTCAAGCCCTGATAAGATCTTTAAAATACAGAAATAAGCCAACCATCGTGGCAAATACCTTTAATCCCTGTACTTGGGAAACAGAGACAGGTAGATCTGTGTGAGTTTGAGGCCAGCCTGGTCTACATAGCATGTTTCAGGATAGCCAGCACTACACAGTGAGTTCCTGTCTCACTGTCCCTGCAAAACCAAAAACAAAGACAGAAACAAAAACCTTGTTTCTTTCTACTGTCCCAAGTTCCTAAAAACAGCCTCTGAGACTACTTGTCCCGCAGGGGGTCCCGGGTGGGGCGGGACTAGCACCCAAGGGCCAAGGCTGTTCTCTCAGGGCCACAAGATCCAGAGGGAGGAGGCTCACCTGCATGCCAAGCCTTCGGCTGGTGGGAGTGAGGACAATTCACTTACCCTTGTGACTCTATAAAAGGAGTGAGGGGTTCCCACTCTCCTCCCCAGCTATCTGGGTCTACTATGCACAGGCCTTGCTCTGTAGGGACTATCTGGAGGCCTTGGGGATGACAGTATCACTTGGGGGCCTGAGCCAAGGCTTGTGTCTCAGCCAGGGGAGGTAATGTCTTAGGGGACAGGAGATCCTGGCCAGGGTGGAGGATGGCAGGGACACAGGCAGATGGAACCATCCAGTTCATCCTGCTGGCTTTAAGGTCACATGGGGTGGGCTGGAGGAGAAAGCATGAGCTCTGAGCTGGCAGACCTGGACCTGGATGCTGGGTGTCACCAGGCCAGTGGCTCTCTCTCTCTGACTTTCTCAAAGACCACCAAGTCTTGTACAGGAGGAGGCACTGGCTTGTAGTGCTCACTGACCCCTCCGGATGCTGTCATCCCAAGGGAAGCTGTGTTCCTGCAGTCACTGGGATGGCGGTAGTGGTACCATTCTGGGAAAGAAGGCTCCTTTCTGCTCAGTGACTTTGTTCTCTAGGGACAGCTCGCACTATCTAGAGACATTTTTGGTTGTCACCTATGGGAGACTGCTGCTGACACTGGGTAAGTTGAGGCAGGATGAGTCTCATCATCCTGTATCATACAGAACAGTCTTCTCAGCAATGAATTACTCAGCGAGGTTGGGGTGCTCTGCTCCGTATATACCAGAACAGGTGACTGCAGAGCCCTTACAGAACAACCATTCCCTGCCTCCAGAGTGCTGCCCGCATTACAGATTTCCCATGCAAGGGAATGCACACTCTGAGCAACCTTTCCACGAGCACATATTTGAACTATGACTTTCTGGATATATTGGGACTAACAAATTATACTATGAATATTAATTACACCTCTGTGTGTGTGTGTGTGTGTGTGTGTGTGTGTGTGTGTGTTTGTACCCATGTGCACATGTGGATGCCAGAGGAGGACATCAGGTGTCCCGCTCACTCTACACTGTACTCCCTTGAGATGGGGTCTCTCGTAGAACCTGGAGTCAGGCTGGCAGCCAGCAAGCCCCTCCTGTCTCTGCTTACCACAGCACGATGGTTACACTGTGATTACTTGGCTTCCAAAGTGGGAGAGTAGGATTTGCTCTCAGGCCCTACTGCTTGTGTGATGGCACTCTTCCCAAAGAGCTGTCTGCCCATCCATAACTTTTAAAAAATTAACTTCATTTGTTTTTTAATTTTTGAAGTAGGAATGGAGTTGAGACAGGGTCGTGCTATGTAGCCCAAGCTGGCTTGGGACTCACTATGTGGTCTAAGCCGATCTTGTACGCATGGTCTTCCCGCCTCAGCTTCCTGAATGTTGGGATTACAAGTGGGTACCACTAAAACCAGATCTGTTTAACTTAAAAAAAAAATGATTAGAACATCTAAAATGACAACCAAGGTCTGAGTTCAATTTCTTTTGGAGAGTGTGGTCTAGGCTGTGCTAACTCTCAGTGCCGGGGGATTCTCAAATGTATATATGAGTCCTGACTGAGGCTGGGAGACTGAGAAACCTCTGTCCAGAACAATGAGTTGGCATCTACCCTCCTCTTCTCTCCCACAGGGCCAGGCCTCTCTCTGTCAGGATGAAGCAAGGACGGGGGCTTCAGCATGTCCCTCTTTGGTCCCCAACCCCCACCAGAGACACCATGCCAGCCTCTCAGACAGCACCCAAAGTGCCCCAGCAAGCAGACAGGCGTGGTGACAGCTGTGGCTTAGGGACCTGAGCACCCTGGCTCCTGGCCCACCCCCTGGCAGTGCCCAGTTCAGAGCTGGGAGGGAGAGGGAGAAGAGAGGGGCACTTCTCCCAGACTGCTGGCTCCTGGACCATACCCCACCCCTATGTTACAATCCTCAGAGCCCACCCAGTCCTCCTTTGCAGTATATACGCTGGACCACTGAGGTTCAGGCCCCGCTGAGGCCAGGGGCAGAGGCTTACAGAGGAGCCTTGATCCTGGACTTGCTGGATCAGCAGGGTCAATGCCTGCTGTGGAGGTAGCTGGGCAAGTGGGCAGGAACTGGAAGGAGTGGGCTGGGAGAGGGTGAGGGGAGGGAGACACGTGGCTTCGAAGGGCTCGGGAGAGTCAGGTGCTCCAGAGTCAGAATAATTTGACACAGAATTGTTGACACAGAGAGGGTAGGGTACCCACCTAGGTCACCAGCACCAGGTCTCAGCCCAGAGTCCTGTGTGCCCCTCCGAGCACGCAGCCCTCCCACACTAGCCATGGAGAACATTCTGAGTGCATGGTGCTGAGAACTATGTGGTCTCACACAGCCCACCTCACTCCTTTACCTGGTCAGACACACCTTTCCCAGGGCCCACACCAGGTCTAGGGAGTTTCCTTCCGTTAAGAACAAAGTCAGGGCAGGTCTCTCAGACACCTCATACTCCACCAAGTGTGTGGACAGGGAAGACCGACTGGGGTGCTCTCAAAGCCCCTGCCTCTGCACCCCAAATTCCACCAGGCTTTCAGCAGGTGGGAGGCGTTCCTCTCTGAGGAACCTGGGGTGAAGTCAGGGAAGGCATTTGGGGACGCAGAGCTCACGGCCAATCCCTAGGGATAGGCAACCACCACCACCACCACCACCACCACCACCAGCCCCCGGGAGGTGAAATCAGAGTAGACCCAGGGCGAAATTACTCCTGGGCAGCTCCCTGCCACGTCTGTGGATCCCAGCACTTTTCAAGGAAGTTTTGCTGGGTGTGGAGGAGGCTGGGCTGGGGTGAAAAGTGAGCCAGGAGGGGCCGAGGAGCAATGAAAGAGGAGTGGGTGGTGGAGAGGCCCACGGGTGCTGGGGTCACCCAGGGAGAGGAGCTGAGGAGGCCAGGCACAGGGAAGCTGAAGTAAAGGACAGGAGTTTCGGAGAGGGACCAGGACCGAGGCTGTGTCTGGGTGTCCTGGAGGGCCTCTGGATTTCAAGGCAGTGAACACCGGTTTGGGGGTTATCAGGTTTCTGGGTGAAGTTCTTAGGATTTCTGGGGGGCTCGAGTTAGGGACAACCAGGAAGTGGGGTTTGTCCGCGTCCCCGAGTCCCGGGGTGGGGATCTCCGGTGCAGCGCGAGGGGTCTGGGCTCGCTCGGCGGCCGCTCACCTGCACACGTCGGTCCAGAGCTGCGTGCCCAGCACGTACACCGCCTCCACGCGGCTCCCGTACTGCAGCCGCACGGTCCGCTCCCGCAGCATCTTCTCCCGCACGGCCGGCAGCTGCCCGCGCGCTCCTGGGGCCTCGGGAGCACCTGCTGCAGGTGAGTCCGCCGCAGCGCCTGCGCCCGCCGCCGCCTCGCCCGCCGCCTTAAGCCGCAGCCGGGGGGCGTGGCGTGGGCGCGGCGGCCCTCCGGACTGCTCTCGGAGTGGACCCCGGTCCTGTCCGTCAAGCGTGGCCCCGCCCTCTCAGCTTCCCGGCCCGCTAGCTGTCAGTTTCTGCTTTCAGCGTTTGGTACGCTCATTCTGTCATTCAGCAAACCTCCTTCCGGGATCCTTAGCCCAGTGGGGCAGCTGGAGGGAGCGGGGCAGGAGTCTGCGGGAGCACAAACGGGTGCTCCTCCGCGGAGCAGAGGTCTGAGGCTTTTTAAAGGAGGCGTTGCAATCTCAAGGGGCCTCCTGACCAGGGCCAGGAAGTTGGGCACAGCCGGGCGCCTCCACATCAGATCCACATGATCACGGGAGAAGGGTGGAATGGGGAACCCGCAGCCGGCAGGGATCAGAATGCCAAGCCCAGGTGTGGGCGTGGGGGAGCCTGGGATGGCTCCTCCCCAGGGATGCGCCGAGAGGGCATTCCGTGAGCAGGCTGAGCTGGGGTCAGCAGCGAAGACCCAGGCTGGGCGAGCGTGAGAGAGCCGGAGAGGAGGGGACGGAGCTGGGCAGTGTTTATGGAGGGAGATTTGGGTGGCTCCTGGTGTCTGCGCGAATGTTCCCAGGGCAAGGACAGGGAGGGAGGAGAGGATTAGGGGCCCAGCCTGGGCCACCAAAAAGAATGCCAAAGTGGAGGACAATGCGTGTCAGAGGAGGCTGAGGTGCAAGGAGGCATTGGGGGCGGTCTGCACCACCGCCACCCCATTCAAACCCTCCCTCTTTGAACCCACGTCAGGGGCTGTGCAGGAAACAGCGCCGTGGGGTCTCTTCTCAGGGGAATGGGTGGGCAGAGGCGGAGAGGGGAAGGGGTTAGGGTGGGTGCGCACATGTTGGGGAGGGAGTGGGCTGGTAGGGCGGTGGGAGAGCCAGGAAGAGGTGCGCTTGGACTAAGGGGAGGAGGCTCAGGACTACCCAGTCAGTGCCCAGGCACACCCAGCCAGCCGCCTGACTGCAGCCTTCTTCCCAGCACCTAGATTAGGAGGTGGTGAGGGCCCCAGCTGCTCCTAGGATCAGGGACCTGGGAGGAATGTGGGTGGGGAAGGGAAAGGGGGCTGAGTCCCAGCTGGAGGGGAGTCACTGTTCCCCCAAAGGCTTAGTGTTCAGACCAAGAGAGAGGCTGGTGACTTCTGATTGGTCCCTGGTGGTGCTTTCTCCAATCAGGAGGCAACTTGTGGACTGCCACCTGCCTCAGTGGGCAAAGAACCCAGGGGGCACAGAGCAGGGCTGGGAAGGCTCCTCTGAGGTGGGCTTCGGTCTGGGCATCCCTCCGCGTGTAAGCCAGAGTTCCTGCCTTCGGGGAGGGGGGGTTAGAGTGTCACAACCTCATGTTACTCACCCCTACCATGTGACAGGGTCCAGTGTGTATGGGGACGCTTCTCTTAACAGAGTCAGAGGAGTGATGACATTATTTGAAGGCCGAGCTTACCCAGTCGGGCAGAAATAACCGCCTGCACCATCTCTGCACGGGTGCATGCTTCCAAGTGGCACTTTCTATGCATTGGATTTAGGTCATTATATCTTTCTGGAAACTCTGCCACATTAGAGATAAATAAAGGGGGCACAGAGAGGGTGAAGAGCTAGCCTGGGTTGCACAGCTTCTCAGAATGACAGATCAGGCACTTAGGGGGCCATAGAGGTAGGGGGTGAGAGTGGTTCACCCTGGCTCTAGGAACCTCATATTCCACATCTGCCATAGGCAATCTCTCAGCATGATGGAAGATATTAAATGAGACAATGTACAGAAAACAGTGGCAGAGTTCAGGCCAAGGCCAGTGCTCAGGAAACAAAGCCCCCTCCCCTTACACAATGCACCCCGTCTGGCCACCCACACTTAGGCTCCTGCCTCGGTTCTGACTCACTCTGTAGTTGGGCCCAGTGCCTGATTTGAGGGGTCAGGAGCTTTCTGATGCCCAAGGGTTTAAAATAGCTGAAGTGGTCACAGCTGTTGGTGGATTCAGGGCCGGAGGTCTCATGCATCTCGGTTGCTCCCGCTGCTCCCTGGAAACCTGGAAAAGCTACGAGGCGTCTCTCGGTGCCTTTTGGGGAGTGCCAAGAAAGGGCAGGCTCAACTCTAGTCAGTTCCTGGTACTGACAACCCTGGACCCCCTCCCCGAGTTCCCATCCTTGCCAAACAGGAGGCCAGAGGGCCTGAACCCGGAGGTAGCTCTCTGCTCCTCTGATCCACTGTGGTGGCGTGCCTGGATTTGGAGGAGCCTGGCTGGGGGAGAGTCAAGCATCCATGAGCCTGCTTTGAGACTGGCATCTTACCAAGGATGGCACACAGGCAAGAATGTCCAGGAGACAACACACATAAGCAATGTCTGCTTAGTGTGGAACACTAAAGTGATTCTGACTGCCCAGGACCTAGCAACAAAGATTGCTGTGCATGTTTCATGTTTGATAGAGATTTTCATGTTTTGTGTGTGGGTGTTGTGTATAGGGGTGTATAGAGTGTGTGTGTGTGTGTGTGTGTGTGTGTGTGTGTGTTTGCCTATACATACATTCGGAGACCAAAGGTCAACGTCAGGTGTTTCCCTCTATCACTCCCCAGCTTACTTTAAAGAGGGTGTTGGATTTCCTGGAGCTGAAGCTACAGGCGGCTGTGAGTTGCCCAGTGTGGGTGCTGGGAACTGAACCCGGGTCCTCTACAAGAGCAGCTAGTGTTCTTAACCACTGAGTCATCTCTCTATGCCCTAAAATTTTATTTTTATTTTGTGTGTATGTATGAGTGCCTATATGTATGTACGTTTGTACCCGGTCCTCAAGGAGGCCAGAAGAATGTTTCAGATCTCCTGGAACTGGAATTACAGATGGTTGTTAGCTGTCATGTGGGTTCTGGGGACCGAATCTGGGTCCTCTGCAAGAGCAGCCACTGCTCTTAACTGTTGAGCCATCTCTAGCCTCTTCACCTTGTTTTTTTGAGATAAGGTCTCTCATTGAACCTGGAATTTGCCATTTTGGCTAGACTTGGTGGGTCAACGGTACATCCTGTCTCTGTCCCTAAGTGCTGAGGTTACGTGAAAAAGTCAAGTCTGACTCTAAATGTGGGTGCTGGAGATTGAACTCGTGTCCTTGTGGTGCTTGCATGACAAGCACTTTACCCTCTGAACTATAACTTCAGCCCACTGCAGCTTTGAGTTTGATCTTGCAGGTCCTGCCCAGAGGCAATGAGCCGTGCCACAGAGCCTCAAGGTGCTGTTGGGATCTGACCTGATGTTTTCCCACATCAGCTTGTTTTATCCTGTTTTCACAGAGGCCCTGACCCACCCAGCAGAGGAGCCAGGTCTTTGGACTCGGCAGACTTGGGGTCAGATCTGATTCTGGTCCTCACTAGCTGGGTCCTCTCTGGCCCTCTGCTTCCTTCTCTATAAATGAAACACTGGCATTCCCCACCTTTATTTTTGCAGAAGATGCTGAGTATCAATCAGTCAGGCCTGGCCTGTCTTTGCTATTTTGTCTATCATTATACCTCAAAAACACCTGAGATGGGAGGGTACTTGGCCTTGTAGGTTGTGTGAAAGGACTTGGGCTCTATCTTAAGGTCATGGGAAACCATGGAAGGCTCTGGAACATGGCGATGGCACAACTGCACTTTAGGAGACTCCCTGTAGTTGTTTCAGGGAGACAAATATGACAAGAATCTTGGCTGGAGACCAGAGTGGCCCTGAGATGGGGCCTGGGCCCTTCCCCTTCCCCATCACAACCCTGTGGGGCTTGCTGGCTGGCCCTCAAAAGCAGCCCCATGAACGGGCCTAGCCTCACTCCCTCGAGTCTTGTTTTCCCCAGAAATGTCTTCCCCTTGCTCCTGCTCCCTAGGAAGGAGGGAGGATTAATTCCTCATGAGCATCAGCCCTCCACCCCACAGGGCAAGTCAGTGCAGGGAGGGCTGGACGTAGGGCTGGTCTAATGTGTGCTCAGACAAGGAGCACGTCTGCTTTGGGCTGACCTCCTCTGGAAACCCCCTCTTACCACCTATCTCGGAACCTTTGGTCTATCCATCTATCATTTGTCAATAACGTATCTATTTATCTATTATTTATAATCCATTCATCTATTTAATTTACCTATGTTATCTATCATTTATTTATATCTGTCTCGCATTACCTATCAATTATCTGTTATCTATCTATAAATTGTCTATCATTTATAATCTCATTTATGTATCCATTGTTAATCTATCATCTATCAATTACCAATCAACCTATCAGTCTATATATCTATGTTATCTATCCATCATCTGTCATATATCAATCGGTCTATCATCTATCATCCATCTGTCTATCATCTATTATCTATCAATCACTATCATTCATCTATTATCCATCTATCTACGATCTATCTATCTTTATCATCTGTCATTCATCTATCTGTCACCCATTATCTATTGTCTATCAATCTATCTATCTACCAATTATCTGTCTATCATCTATCTATGTATCTATGCATCTATCTATGTGTGTATCTATTTATCACCAACTAATCATCTATCTGTCTATCATCTATGTATTTATGTATGTATGTATGTATGTATGTATGTATCTACCTACCTATCTGTCTAGCTACCTATCATCTATCCATCTATCTGGCCTGACTCTGGAGTTAGCAAGTCTAAAATCTGTGGAGCAGGTGAGCAGTTGGCTGGATGATGGGGTAGAGTAGGTACTGACATAGACTTCTGGACCACAGACTAGCTATGTTTTCTGGTGTATGTGTGTTTTTGTGTTGTGTTGTTGTACGTGTGTGGTGCCTGCAAGTGTGTGTGTGTGTGTGTGTGTGTGTGTGTGTGTGTGTGTGTGTGTGGTACATCTGGAGGCCTGAGGTTGACATCAGACGATTTCTTTCTTTCTTTCTTTCTTTCTTTCTTTCTTTCTTTCTTTCTTTCTTTCTTTCTTTCTTTTTTGAGACAGGGTCTCCCTATAGCTCTAGGTGGCCTGGAACTTACTAGCTGACCTTGATCTCACAGAGACCCTCCTGCCTCTGTCTCCTGAATGCTGGGATCAGAGGTGTGGCCCATCATGCCCGGCTCAAATGTCTTCCTTTATTGTTCTTCACATGTCATTTTTGACAGGGTCTCTCACTGAGCCTGAAGCTCATCAGTTTGGCTATTATTGCTGGGATCTCCCATCTCCTGCCCCCGCAAGACTGGGGTTACAGGCGTGCTCCACCATGTCCAGCTTTTTGCATGGGTGCTGGGGATCCAAACTCTCAGGTCCTCACACTTTCAGGGCAGGCATACTTTTCCTACTGAGCCATCTCCCCAGCCTCATAGGCTAACCATTCTGACATGTAAGATTAGCCATTGCTATGCTCAAAGCGGCCCATCCAGGGTTTATTTGCCTCCTGCCAGGTGCCAGGTTAAGTACCCTACACATAGGTAGTCTGATGTCAGCAGGGACACAAGGTCACTAGGGGACAGTCTTTCTTCTCCATCACAGTCTTGTGCAGCCTCTGAGTGTGTGCACGCACCTTGCACTGGAACGCTGCGATGAGGCACCGGATGCGTTACTGCGTGACTTCTTGTCTTGGCTCCAGAGCTCAACGCTTTTACTATCCTCATTTGACTTGCCCAGCCCAGAACCCTGTCCCTGGTCGGTGAAGTGGGCAGGAGAGGTGAGTCCTGGGATAGCTGCAAAGGACTGCTAGGAGCAGTGTGAGTCACTGGGGCTGCCTCGCTCAGCACTGCCCCATACTGGGACACTGGGAACCACGGCCACACGGGGCTGCAGGGCCCTGGCAGTGTGGTTAGCTGGAAATGAGATGCGTCAAAGGGAGAAAATACAGATTTCAGAGTTAGTAGGAAAACAGATAAAGTCATCTGTTTTCCATTTTTGCAGTGGAGATGAAACCAGCACCTTGTATATGCTAATACCTCCCGTCCAGTCCAAGAAGTAATTAAAACAAGATCGATTGCATGTTGATATGGTATCTTTGGTGTCCAAGAAGTAATTAAAACAAGATCGATTGCATGTTGATATGGTATCTTTGGTGTCAAATTAATATATTTTTAAGGAAGCTGGAGAGATGGCTCAGGGTTAAGAGCACTGGCCACTCTTGCAGAGGACCCAGGTTCAGTTCCCAGCACCCACATGGCCTCTAACAACCATCAGTAACTCCAGGGGATCTGATGTTCTCTGCTTGCCTCTGCAGACATTACATGCACATGGTACAGTTCCATATATACGGGTAAAACACTCATACACATAAAAAATAAGTTAATAAAAATGATTTTAAAGGGCCACTGATATGGCTCAATAGGTAAAGGTGTTTTCTGCCAAGTTTGATGATCTGAGTGCAATGTTTGATCCTCGGGTTTCACATGTTGGCAGGAGAGAACCAGCTCCTGCAGGTTGTCCTCTGATTTCCAAACACATGGCCCTAGTGCCCGCCCCCCCGCCTGCTGTTCAAAACACACAAATAAACACAATAAAAATATTTAAAAATTGGGGCTGGGGAGGTAGCTCAGTGGTTAAGAGCGCTGGCCTCTTGCAGAGGACCTGGGTTCGGTTCCCAGCACTCACATAGCAGCTAACACCCACCCGTAACTCCAGTTCCAGGGGTCCTGACATTCTCTTCTGGGACACAGGTCTAAATTGACTTTTAAAGCACGTGCTACTGGAAATTGTGAAATTACAGGTGAGATGGAACTTTATGTATTTCTTCTGGAGGCACAGGTGACTCTTTTAAACTCTGGGCCGTGGCTAGTTCAGTCATCAGCGAGAAAGAATTGGTGGAGAGAGAATTCTGCAGTTCCCCAGGTGTCCTCAGAAAGAGGATTTGCGAGGGTGAAGGAGGGAGAAGATGTTGGCCACTAGGTGGCGCCAAGCCCCCACTTTAGAGGTTGGGGATCGCGTTTCCTTGAGCTTTGGTCAAGCACGCTTCCTGCTGCTGTTTGGCCACTTAGCACTTCCCTCTGCATCTGGGACGACCTTTTTTTTTTTTTTAGGGCTCGGGTCAAGAACCTCCACTTGTGTGAGGTCAGTGACAGATCCCTTAGGTAAGACTTTCTTACTGAGGGGTAGGAAGGGACTCAGTGACCCGGCCGAGTTCACATAGCAGAGGCAGGTCCTTTGGGCCTGTCCTGTTATTGTGATACCTTTGTCCCATGAGCCTGGAGTATTGATTTATTTTAATGCACTTAATGGATAATCACTGATCATGTGTCAGCCACTGGACCCAACAGCAAAGGACACTCAATTCCATCCCGTGAGGACTCTGCAGGGCATGGCTGTAGAAGCTTGATCTATTGCTCATGCTAAAGTGTGTGTGTGTGAGTGTGTGTGTGTGTGTGTGTGTGTGTGTGTGTGTGTATTGGTGTCTCATCCCCTCCTAAATATGAAGAACCTGGAAGGCAGGTGCTAAAAATACTTCTGTGACATAATCAGATGCAGTTCAGTTCTCCGTCTCTGGAACCAGTCTGCCTTGATTTAAATCCCAGCTCTGCCGTTTGCTGGACTGGACAAATTATCTTATTCAGGTCTCAGTTTTCACATCTCTGAAATAGGGTTCACCTCCTAAGTTGTTTTGAAGTTTAAACAAGACTATGTACAGAGAGGGCTAGGCACCTAGCAAGAACTTTAATGAATCTTGCTCGTGGGTTTATTTAAAGATTTATTTTTTATAATTTATTTGTGTGTGTATGTGTGTATGCACAGGTTCATGCAGGTGCTCATGGAGGCCAGAAAAGGGCATTGGATCTCCTGAGCTGGGGTTGGGGTGTGAGGAACTCTGACCCTCTGCAAGAACGGTAAGTACTCTAACCACTGGGCCAGCTCTCCAGCTGCCTGCCTGCGGATTACAGTCTCTACCCAGTTCCTCTGGTGGCTGGTGACTCAGTAAAGACATCTGCTAAATAACTGGGGAAAATGATGCATGGTCCTTTAGGTGAGTTCCCTTGGGAAGAGTTGCTGAGACCCCAGAATTCAGCAGTTGTTTATATAAGAGGCAGTCCTGAAATCAAGAGGCAGAAATAGCAGAGGCTTGGGTCAACCATAAATGCAACTTGTGGACTGCGGATGCAGCCTGGTTGGTGGAGCGCTTCCCTAGCGTGCATGGAGCCCTGAGTTTGATCCCAGCTCTGCATAATCCTGGCTGGTTATACATGCCTGTAATCCTGACACCCAAGAGGTAGAGGTAGGCAGGTCAGTAGTTTAAGATCATGTTCAGCTACGTGGCCAGTTTGCGGCCAGCCTCAAATACATAAAATCCTGTCAAACAAAGAAACACAAGCAACCATTATAGTTTGCTGCTGTTGGCTACCAGACCTTCACCTCTTTGAGGTTTTTTTTGGGGGGTTGTAGAGTTCTTCCCACTAATGGGCACAGGAGGAACTGGACATTTAAAAATTTTTAAATTGTTTTTATTTTATGTGTATGAGTATATTTCCTGGATGCATGTAAGCACACCCATGTTGTGCAAAGCCAGCAGAAGTCAGAAAAGGGCATCAGATTCCCTGGAAGTGGAGTTATAGGTGGTTGTCAGTGGCCATGTGGGCGCTGGGATCTGAGATCTGTCCTGGTATCCTCTGCAAGAGCAGCCAGTGCTCATAACCACTGAGCCATCTCTCCAGTCTCCGATCTGGGCATTTTTGCCTCCTATGGTCAGGGTCCAGGGCTGCACCTGGGTAGGATAATTTTTCACAATGCTGGTCTGCTGGCTGCAGGAAAACCTCAGGGAAAGAGATGCAGATGTTGCAGGGCATCGTGGTGTACACAGCCTCGGCTTTGCGTAGAGGAGGAAAGCTGGTTTCCAGGCCAGGTGAGAGGGACGGCTTCAGGGAAGTGGCTTGGGGCACCTTTGACAGGTAGAGATGGGCATTCCTGGCCTGAGGCAGAGCACAGCCAAGGAAGGCTGCGGGATGCCGTGGGGGTCTTGGGTAAATCGTGGGGGATATTTAAGGAAAAGGAGTTTGGGGCTGAGGTGAAGAGTCCATGGTGTCAGGGCAGAGAGTGCTGGAAGCCAGGGAAGGCACTGCCAGCCTGAGGGTGTAGGAGGAATGTGGGAGTAAGTGGGAGGCCACGTTCTAGGGGACAAAGATGGTGGCCAGATGGGCCAGTGGGACTGCGCTTAAAGAGAGGCAGCATGGGAATTCAGGAACTTTCTGGAACAGGCCTAGAGATCTTGGAGCATGCGCCTTTGCTGAGCAGAAGGCTCAGGTGAGCCTGGGCCCTACTTCCAGCAGGGGGCGCCCGGAACCCAAGGAACATGGCCCAGGCCCTTGGTGCTCAAGGAGGACAGAGGAAGGACTTCCGGAAGAGAGTTAATTATAAGGATTCCTTCCTTGGAGGGAGGGGAGCCGAGTTTAAGACTCAGCGTGATGTGGGGTAGAACCTTGAAGTTGGAAGAGCCTGAATTTAAATCCTGGTGCTGACTGTACCATTCTGTGCCTCAGTTTCCCCATCGGTAATAGGTGAGTGGTTAATGTGAATGAAGTGAGCCAAGGTGCATACAGGACTGCCTGCAGCCCATGTGGGCCCAATGCAACTTGGTTGGTCTCTCTAGAGAAGATGGAGTCTGCTTCCTCTGGGTCCTAGGGCTCCTTAATCCCTGAGTTGGTGGGAAGTCGGGAGTGGGTGACTTGACGGTCACTTCCACAGCTGTTGTTTTATGAATGTCTGTGTGCATTAGACAGTAGATGCTCCGTTTCCTTTGGCTTTCAAAAATGAATACTCAGTTGGCCATCGCGTCCCGTTCACCACTCCCCTTTAAGCTGTGAGTTCAGGCTCAACATCCTGAACACGCTTCCACTTACAGGCGGCACCCAGAGGAGCCAGGCTCATAGACAGGAGCAGTCATATGGTGGCTGGAGTGAGGATATTCCAAACAGCCGCTCCTGCCCTGCCCTTTAGCAATCACACTGTTGAAGCAAAGGACCCCAGGGACTAGAGGTTCCCCAGGAGTCTCATGTTGGGGAAGAAAAAGGAGAGAGGGGAGCTGGTCTCCGGGAGAGAGTCCACACAGTGCTGACAACTTGTCAGACCACCTTGCAGGATGGACTGGGGCTGAGATAATGATGGCTGAGGGATGAGGGCCACACCTTGACCAGGACTGCTTAGTTATGCATACCTGGTTCCCTAGAACTGGAGCTATGGATAGTTGTTAGCTGCCATGTGGGTGCTGGGAATGGAACCTGGGTTCTCTCAAGAGCAGCTAGTGGGCTTAACCACTGAGCCGTCTCTCTAACCCTCCACCCCAATTTTTTTTTAAGCAAAATAAAATTAGGTAGGGAGAGACTAGGGAGAACACGTGATGTCAGCCTCCGGTCTCTGCATGCATGTGCATGTACATGTACTCACACATGTGCCGCATGCACACATACACATTAAAAAAAAAAGCCAGATTAGAATCTAGCTTGGGTCATAGAAAAAGTTGGGTGTCCTGTTTCTGTTTCCTGTGGGGCTGCAGCCCACCCCAATTGCCTCCACATGGTCCCATTTCAAACATAAACTGGTCTGCAGCCTCATGCAGGCACTGATCATTTCCTCTGGCCTTTGCCAATCCTGGCCCTGACCCAGAACCACCCCAGCCCTGTCCTTTCGCACCCGAACAGTCCAACAGTCATCATTCCCTAACTATTTCCTGATGCCCCCTCTGTACCAGACGCTCAGGAAGTGGTACTGAGGGTGTGGGGGTCAGGCTGTGTCCCAACACCTGGCTCTTCCTTCCCCACCCACGCTCGGGCCACCTTCCTGAGATTAATCTTAGGATCTCCACATTATCATGCTCAAAACACAGATCAGCGTGTCTGCATTACAGAACTCACCAGCTGTCAAATCCTGCACAGGTTTTGGGAGAAACTTAGAAAGGAGAACATTCTGGAAAATGTTGGAACTTAGACTCTTGTAATGTTTAGATGTGCAGAACTAAGGGTGTGAAAGTGTTAATAAGAGTAACAACCATGAAAATGTTAAAATCATGGGATTGGAGGCTGGTGAGAGATGGCTCAGTGGTTAAGAACACTAGCTGTTCTTGCAGAGGACCGAGTTCAGTTCCCAGCACCCACATGGCTGTTAACTCTGGTTCTAGGAGATCCAACATCCTCTTCTGGCCTCTTTGGACGTTGCACACACAATACATTTAAATACATACAGGTAAAACACTCATATGCATATTTTTTTAATGGTGAAATTGTTTATCCTAGATCCTGAGAGACTCAAGTCTATATGACATTAAAATATTCAAGAACTGGCTGGAAGGGACATCTGGATTCAAGGGCCACAGCTCTTACCTGTGTGCAAAAATAGTAAAAAAAAAAAAAAAAAAGGTTTAAAAAAAGAAAAAAGGAAATATCTTTTTATTTCATGTGTATGAGTAGTTTTGCCTGCATATATGTAAGTGTACAATGTGCATGCAATGCCCACAGGGGCCAGAAGAGGGTGTTGGATCCACTGGAACTGGACTTATGGATCATCATTAGCTGCCATGTGGGTTCTGGGAACTGAACATGGATCCTCTTATGGATCATCATTAGCTGCCATGTGGGTGCTGGGAACTGAACATGGATCCTCTGTAAGAGCAGCCAGTGCTCTTAATTACTGAGCAGTCTCCCAGCCTCGTTTTTTTTCTTAAGATAAATATTTGTATGTATATATATATGTGTGTGTTAAGGGGTGCGTGTGGAGGTCAGAGGACAATTTTCGTGAGTCAGATCTCTTCTTCCAACTCAGGTCATCAGGCTTGTGGTTAGCAGCTTTGTGCATTGAGCCTGTCACTGAGTCTCCTTATCTTTAGGAACTGGTCTGTCATAGAACCTGAAGCTCACCCATCCAGCAAGGGTGGCTGGCCGGTGAGCTCTAGGAATCTTCCACCTCCGCAGCTTTGGGATTGCAGATGCACACAGCCAAGCCCACTTTTACATGGCTTAGCACAGCAAACACTTTACAGACCTGAGTCATCTCCCCAGGCTTCCTAGCAAATACAGTCAATACACAATACCCACAATGCTTTGTTCCTAATATAACAAAACAATGCACCTTCTCCAGCATCTTAAAATAATGACCTCCACATCACTGATGGTTGAGTGGTAATTAATATGGTATATACGTGGAAGATGCGTCAACCTTACAAAGGAAGGGAGCGGGCATAGCCACTCACAGCCTCTCAGGAAACTGAGGCAGGAGGATTGCTATTGAGTGTGAGACCAGCCTGGGCTGCACGGTGAGTGGGGAAGCTCAGGATCGGCTCAAAGGTCAGCTTCTACAGAGGGTGAGAGGGAGGGGGAAGGAGAGAGACAGAGACAGAGACAGAGATGAGAGAGTGCCACAGCCCTTTTCCTGGAGTCTTGTGCATACTTCCCCCTCCCCCCCCTTTGTGGTCTAGCCTTTACATTTGTGTCTTTGGCTTTGAAGGGGAAGGAGACTAGGTGAGTCGGGGTCAAGTTAACCTGGATTCGTCTCTCGGTGATCCACACGCCCGCAGACCGAGGCTGAGGGGATCTGACTCAAGGTAAAGGCAGCAAGGGGTGACCCAGACGACAGATTCGAGCCTGTGTGCCCTGTTCCAGTCACCTGTTGGATGTCTGCCTTCAGGTCCCTGGAACCATTCTAACACCCCCAGAAGAACTTTCATCCACAGCAAAACTGGTGGAAACTAGTAAGATGTGAGCTCTAAGATTAGTCTTTTTTTGTAATGCTTATTTATTTACTTATTTACTTATTTGTGTGTGTGTATAAGGTCAAAGGACAGCCTGCAGGAGTCAGTTTTCCCCTTCTACCATGTGGGGCTCTAGGACTGAACTCAGGTGGTCAGCCTTGGTGGCAGTCACCTTTACCACTGAACCATCTCAGCGACCCCAAGACGAGCGATTTCGAAGTCAGTTCATGCAGGTGAAGCTAACGGGTTTCCTTAGGTTTAACTGCCGCAATATCTCATCCTGTAAGCCATGACGTAGTTCCCGACTCTCCAACTTCTGCCGTGTCCAAGTTATTCCCAGCCTACTGGCTTCTTGTCTCTTCCTTAACTCATGGACATAAACCAAGAAGGAACTTGTAGCTCACGAAGTAAGTGGAGAGCCAGTGCTGTGGGCCAGATGCCCATCCCTACTGAAATGCATCTAGGGGAAGCGAGATCTTTTAAATGAACACCACTAGCCTGGCAGAGGTTCTGAGGGTCTGAGGTCAGATGATCCATCACTGGAGAGGGAGGTGGACAAGATTAGAGTCAAGACCAGACTTCTTCTTTGAGGGAGAGAGGAAAGAAGGAGGGAGGGAGGGAGGGAGAGAGAGAGGGAGGAAGAAAGGGAGGGAGTTGCTTCCTCCCAGGGGAGCAATGCTGTATGCAAGTGCAGCAGTGTGTGCAATGCCCTTGGAGGCCAGAAGAGGGTGTCAGATCTCCTAAAACTGGAGTTCCAAATGGTTGTCAGCTGCCACGTGGGTGCTGGGAACCGAACCCCGAACCCGGGCTCTCTGCAAGAGCAGTCAGTGCTCTTAACCACCGAGCCTTCTCTCCAGCCCCAGAGTGATGCTGCTTAAGACTTTCACTCCCTTGCACCACCTGAAAGCCTCTGGGGTGCCACTGAACCCCACAATGGGGCATGATGCATTTGGGAATCGGCCTTGCCCCTTACCTGTGGGCTGGGCTAACTCTAATGGTATTGTCAGAGCCAGATGCCTGAGGATAAGTGGTTTCTCTTTGGAGGACTGGGTCCCAGTAGATACAGGCTGGGGAGGAATTCCAGGGGGCAGCCCCAGGCTGAGGGCCACAGGAAGTAGGAGGTGCATCCATCAAGATTTGGGTACCAAGTTTGGGACCTCTTCTGCAGTTACCAATAGTGGACTCAAGCCTGCTGTTTGTTCCTGGGGTGACAGTGACCTCCCTCCTCCAGCTTGTGTCCTGAAAACCCAGCTGCAGGGAATCGGTGAATGGAGAGAAGTCTGGACTTGGTATTTATGGGAACCAGCAGGACTGTGTGAGATGCTGAGGGCTACATAACGGGCAGAAGGAAGGACAGGCCCTCATAGGGGACACTCTTGCCCTTGAGCCATGGAGAAGCTCAAGGCTGCTTTTTCGGGGTGACCTCCATGCCTCCTCCCCACCCTGTTTGCGTAACGGTTGATTATCTGTATTTAACACACCCTCGGCGTCAGTTGGTAGCACTGTGTGCCCTGTGGGCTGGATGCTGGGACACTCCTCTGTGTGCTGGGTACTGTGCTGTCATCTTGGGGGCTATGCTGGGCATTCACTCAACCTGCTGGCTACCATGTGTCCTCTGTTTGCTTCTTGCTGTGCACAAAAGATACACCACAGCACCTGGGTTTTGTAAGAAGAAACAAGTTTATTGCCTTAGCCAGGAATGGGACATCTGTATCTTGTCCCCATTGGTCAAGCCATCATGGAAGAGGAGGCAGAAAGGGTGCACGAGCCAAAGGTCGGAGAGGATCAGAGGGAAAGAGTCTCCTGGACGTGACTGGACAGATGCGTTCATGAATTCGCAGCAGCTGTGGTGGCTCACATAAGACCTGCACGAGATCAAGCCAGTTCACACTTCATGCGGAGGGCCCGGCCCCCAGCCCTAACTCAGGCGCTATGGACAACTGATAGCTTCTGGGGGAGGGAGAGTAAGTTTTAAGGGTGTGGCCAGGGCTTGCGGGTGATCCAGTGGATGGTCCCACATCCAGGCAGCACAAACTGGAGTTGACCGGTTCTAATAATAAAAAAGAGGAGATGAAGTTGGAAGCGGGTGGAGAGATGAGCTGGGTGGAGTTAGAGGGGATCTTGTGCCTGCAAGATGGGGAGGTGAGTACGATCAAAATACATTGTATGCAATTGTCAAATAATTAATAAAAATATTAAAAGACGATAAAATTTTGCTCAGTCAACTGGCAAGGAAGGCTGGAGCTAGGAGAAATCTCAGATTGCTCCTCCTGCCCCCTTCGTTTGGTAAAGAGGCTGCAGTGGGTTGGTGGCCAGAATGAGGGTGTCGAGGGCTCTTTCGTGCAGGTGCACACGGCTCAGCCTCTTCTCTGGTTACAAGTTTCTCTTGGGGAGAATATCTTGTTCTTCCCTGGGGGCTCTGAGCTTCTGATGTCACAAAGATTGTAGAGCAGAAGTACCGGGAGTTTCTGGGAGCATCTGTTTTCTGTTTGCTTGTTTTTAAATTGTATTGTGTGTGTGTGTGTGTGTGTGTGTGTGTGTCACAGTGCAGATGTGCAGGTCAGAGGACAACCTTGCATAGTCTGTTATCTCCTTCCACAACATTGGACTCCTGGGATCGAACTCATGTCATGATGCGTACACAGCAAGTGTTGTACTGATCTATCTTGATGGCCTGATTGTTTACTCTGTGTGTATGTGTGTGAAGGTGTGTGCATGTATGTGTGTAAAGGCATGTGTAATGTGTGTGTGTAAAAATGTGTGTGTGTATGCCAGAAGACAATATCTGCTGCCGATCCTCAGGGGCTATATATATATGTATATGTATGTGTGTGGGTATCTATATCTTGTTGCACCTGCCACAGCATACATACAGAGGTCAGAGGGCAACTTGTGGAAGTCAATTCTCTCCTTCTCAAAATAAATAAATAAAAATAATAAATAAAAAAGAAAATGTTACTGTGAGCATGCAGGTGGATTGACAGCACATCAGCGAACGTTTTAAAGGTCTCAGCACAAGTCTACAGGGAGGTTATTAGTTACACATCTCATTGTCTTTACTAGGCACTTTCAAAAAACTTATTTTCATTCACGTGTATGTGTCCGGGTTTCTGTCTCTGTGCATGTGTGAGTGTAGGTGCCCTCAGAGGTCAGAAGGTGTCAGATTCCTTGGAGCTGGAGTTGTGAGTCACCTGATGTGGGTGCTGGGAGCCAAACTCTGGTCCTCTGCAAGAGCAGTCAGTGCTCTTAACTGCTGAGCCATCCTTCCAGCCCCATAGTCATTTTTATTTTTATTTCCGTTTATTTTTCACAGTTTCGCTCTGTAGCCCAGGCTAGCCTTGGAACTGCAATCCTCCCACCTGTGCTGTGCTGGGATTACAGGGGAGTGTTGCCACACCTACCAGAAGTATTTTTACCTGTAGACTGGGGATGCGCCCAGGGTCTTGTGTGTGCTAGGCAAGTGCTTTACCACTGAGACACATCCCCAGCCCCACACGTCCGTTCTTGAAAAGCCTGTTTCAGGATGTCTTTGGGTGGATTCTAGAGGCTTTTCCTGAAACAAGACTTAAGTAGGTTGTTATTTGTGTCCAGGTGTGTCGGCCCTTAGCTCATTTCCCTCCCTGTCACAGCTTCCCAGATACTGGCAGGAGACCAGAGATGGCTGCAATGTGCTGGATGCGACCCAGGGACTCGAGTAAATTGAGGAAGGTTCTGCCTCCAAGGAGCCCCAATCTGGTGGGGACATTGATTGATCCCAGCTCTAATGCAGAACCAGTTGGAACAGAGAGAGAACTCAATGTTAGAAGGTTTCCCAGAGGAGGTGACCTTTGAACTGGGTCCCAGAGTACAGGGAAGATATCTGGAGGGAGAAACAGAGGGGTGCTGCTCAGCTGATAAGAGCTCCCCGGCTGCTCTTGCAGAGGACCCAGTTTGGGTTCTCAGCACTCACATGGTGGCTAACAGCCATCTTTAACTCCGGTTCCAGGGGATCTAATGGTCTCTTCTGACTTCCATGCACTGCATGACATGGGCGCACTTACATACATGCAGGAAATACACTCATACACATAAAAATAAAATGTTAAAAATTATTATTATAAAGGTAATGTATGTTTCTTTTGAAAAATCAAAAGTAAGGAACAGCATAAAAAGTGAGAACTTGGGGCTGGAGAAAGGGCTCAACAGTTAAGTGTATTTAATACTATTCCAGAGGCCTGGGGTTTGGTTCCCAGCACCCACATGGCAGCTTACAACCATCTGTAACTCCAGTTCATGGGAATCCAACACCCTCTTCTGGCCTCCTCAGGCACTGCATACATGTAGTGTACTTACATACATGCAGGCAAAACACTCATACACATAAAATAAGCCTCAATAAATGTTTAAAGAAAAACGAAAGCTCTCCCCTCCAAAGATCCTTCCTCTTTCTCTATTTGATGGGAATTTTTCTAGATTGTTCCAAATATTCGTGATCCTATGTGATCATCTTCCCAGCAAAATGGGATCATAGCGACTTCCTGTCTTTTTGCACAACTTCCTCCACATTTCCTGTTATTCAATTGTGAATTATTTCCTTCTCAGCCTCACCCTTGCCCCCCGCCCCCAACTCTCTCTGTGTTTTTGAGACAGGGCCTCACCCTGAAGCCTGAGCTAACCTTGAAATCATGGTAATCCTCCTGCCTCAGCCTAGCAAGTATTTCTTGAGCACTTGCTCTGTGCTGGTCCCTGGGACATAAAACAGAACAATCTGTGCAGTGAAACTGTGTGTCAGGCTTACAGAAAGGGACCTACTTTCGGGGAGAGCTCATGGGCAGAGCCTTTGACTGCAAAGAGACCTACAAGGCAGGCAGCATCAGTGAAGGCCAAGCTATGGGAGAGGCTGCGATGTAAATAAGCAGGTTGCTGTCCTGGAGTTGGAGAGACCTGGGACGCTGGGAAGGCTCTTTGGAAGGGGAGACCCTGGGAGTGGCAGTGAGCGGGGAGGGAAGAACTTGGAAAGTTGAGAAACCAGCATTCTAGAAAGAGAACCTAGTGAGGTATGACCTGGAGGAGGCACCTGACCAGACTGTGCAGTAAACAACTTGCCAGGTATCACCGAGGTGCCCGGGTCACATGATACAAGGCTGAGGAATTGTCTGGATTAAAAAGAACAAAATAGACACTGTGGCTGAATGAGGAACATGACTTGGGCTTGTCTTTGGCTTAAAATGACGGTTGGTGAAATCTCAGATCTGTGGACAAGATAAAGTCCTTTATCCTTGTTGACTTTCTGTGATTGCCTAAGAGAATCTTTCTGAGTTTAGGAAATGCAAACTTAAGTGTTTCTGTTGAAGGATGTCATGACTGCAACTTAGGAGCAAGTGGTTTGAGTTCATATACAGAAGATACCATATATAAAGATATGTGATGTGTAAAAACACACTAGATACAAAATCTAAGCACAAATAGATGCACAGAAAGGAGGAGGAGGAGGAGGAGGACAGAGAAGAACACTGTGTTGATATTTGGGGAACCCAAATGTGAGTGGAGGTTACCTGGAAATTTGTTGCATGATTCTTTCATTTTTGGATACATCTGAAATAGTATCAATAAAAAACTTTGTGACAGGAGCTGGAGAGGTGGCTCAGCGGTTAGGAGCACTGGCTCCTCTTGCAAAGGACCCAGGTTCAATTCCCAGCACCCACATGTAGCTAAAAACCTTTTGTAATTCCAATTCCAGGGGATCTGATGCCTTCTTCTGACCTCCTTGGACATGGCACAGCACGGGAGCACTCACATACATGCAGACAGTACACTCATACATGCAGACAGTACACTCACACACACAAAATAGATTAATAAGTAAAATATTTTAAAAACTTTATGACAAAGTGGAGGATTAATCGTCATCATAATTATTATTTTGTAATGAGTGCTGAGGGTTGAACGCAGGTCCTCTTACAGGCAAGGCAAAAGCTGTGCCACCGAGCCACACCCCAGGCACTGTATCACTGAGCTGTGCCCCAAAGCTTATTCTTGGTTGAGATTGAGAAATTGCTCTTCAAGAGGAAATGCCCTTCCTGCTCTCAGCCTCTGCTTCCTCAAGGCAGAGTGGCCTTCTCTCTGCCATCAGGATGGATTCAGTGTGAGATTTGGTGATTTCACTACTGCCTGGAAGGAGTGCTCCTGCTGGAGCACTGCTGCAGTCTGCATTTCTTCCTTGGTGTAAGCGGACACTGGAATCCTCCATGCTCGGAGGCCCCGTGGAAAGAAGCTGGGGGTCTGCGGTGCTGTGTGTAAGTAGAGGAAAAACGATGCCTCGAAGAGGAGGAAGGCCAACTCCAGAGCTGCCGAGAGGGCCCGTGAGGACAGAGGAGTGAGGATGGGATCTGGAGCGGGGAGTCACAGTCTTAGCAGATGTTGGGACTGGAGCCAGGGGCATGGATGGGGTAGATGATGGGAGGAAATGCTTGGAAGACACAGACCTCATCAACTGGGTCAGGAGGTTCGCAGAGAAACCGGCAGGAGTCGGGTGTGTGCGCATGTGCGTCTGTGTGTGAACACAGAGGCTGGAGGGATGATTCAAGAAAGAAACTGGTGGTGCCAGGAGAGAGCAGGCGCAAGAAAGGGGGTGTCAATCCTCTCAGGTGACCCCAGCCTGTCCTATGGTGACAGTCCTACTGGACACTGGGCACCCCACTATAGCTGCCCCCCAACTGCAGCCACATTCCTGCTTGAAATTTCCCAGTGCTCTCTAGACTCTCAAACTTAGCTAGGCTAAAACAAAAAGTCCACTAAACCTCATGGCTTTGAATGTTACGTAACGGCTACGTACCAGCCTCAGTTTTCTCGTCTGCAATGTCTATGGATGTGGGAAGAGGGTGTAGGATCTCTGGAACTGGAGTTAGGATTGGTCGTTAGCCTCCACGTGGGTGCTGGGAATCAAACCTGGGTCCTCTTAACCACTGAGCCATCTCTCTAGCCCTTCGGTCAATGTTTTTATCACAGCAATGAAGCACACTAGGACACTGGTCATATGCCTAGGGCAGATCATAGCATTGGAGGGAACAATTCTGTGGTATTAAATGCAACACCAGAGCCACAACACCAAAAGCCTTCACAGAGAAGTAGCTCCATTAGGCTGGGACAAAGCACAGACCTGGGTTCAAATCTCAGTGTTAAATCTTTCCAACCACCTGACCTTGGGCAAATGAAGGTATGTCAGTTTCCTCATCTGTAAAATAAGGATGATGTCTGTGTCTCAGGAGTAAATGCAATCTGCAAGCAAATCGCCAGCTCAGAGCTCACGTGGAAAGTAGATTTCATTTCCCAAAGTGAAAGCAGAAAGACAGTGAATGGGCTGGGGAGACAACTCAGCACCTGAGAGCATACATTGCTCTGAGTTCAGTCGCCAGCACCCAAGTCTGGTGACTCACAACCACCTGTAACTCCAGCTCCAGGGTTCTAACGCCTTCTTCTGGACTCTGCAGACAGCTGCACATTCTCACATACAGACATACATGAATATATATAATTAAAAATAAGAGATCAATGTTTGAGAAAACAACAAAAAGAGTTCCTAAGAGTCCAAGGGCTGCACTGCTTTCTACACTTTCCAGAATGTTCCGCCCCTCACTTCTACATCTTCAGGCCACAGTCTTGGTTATTTTGCCAGTTCCCTGTGGGGTTCTGTGCTGACCCCCAAAGGGCCAGATTCATGTGTTTGACACTCAACACCCACTGTGTGCAAAGCACCAGTCTGTAGGGCTTGAGTCTGGCCCTCAGCATCCTCCTTTGGTCTCTACCAGAAGGAGGACAGTTGGCAGGCTCTGCAGGATTTCCACAGGAAGTCCAGCTTTGCCAGCTCTGGGTAAGTGCCTTCTTATTGGGCTTCAGTTTCCCCATGTGTGACCCAGGAATCACATCGCTCTTACTGTGGCATAGGGTAGGTGGGGTGGGACCCCAGCTGAGGTCCTGGGAGGTGGAAGAGGGAGCCCCGTGGTGTAAGCTAGACAAGTTAGGCACACTTGTGACCCTGACCTCCACCAGTGACAGCGGGAGCAGCACTTAGCGGGATTAGGAGGATCAGGCCTGGCTGTGAGCTTGGTGGTGACTAATATTCTCTGTCTCATCCAGGGTGGGGACCTGCAGGAATGATGGCTTCCATGGCAGTGGGCCTTCAGGGAAGCCTGCCTTTTCCAGTGTGAGCTTTCTCAGCCCCAGGGAGTCCCTCCGGTGGATGGCCATCCTGCACACAGGCCACAACAGACTCTGGGCTCCAATCTGTCAGTCACTTAAGTCCTGCTCATGACCTCCGCAAATGAAACTCTCCAAACCCCCAGCTTCCTTTACTCCTATAAAACTCACCATTCAGAATAAGAGTCACAGGGCACCTGCCTAGTGTGTGCAAGGCCCTGGGTTCCCTTACCAGCACTGCGAAAACGTGAGAATAATAGCAAACAGGTTCAGCAGAGAGCCTGGGAACTCCAAGCAAGTACGATTCTCCTCGGGCCAGCATCCTGCAGATGCCACCTGGTTGCAGGCTCAGCCTTGGAGCCCTGCAAGACCTGCAGAGCCAGACTGTGCCTTAACAGGATCCCCAAGGGATCCATGTGTCTTGAGGACTGAGGAGCAAGGGTGTGTGGGTATGCGCACAGGAGTCCCAAGTTCTAGGACCTGCCTTCCGACTGCTGCTCGATTACTCTGTGCTACATGGGGTAGGTGTTGGGGTGTGGCTTCCTCCTCTGGAAGTGGGGACCAATAACAGTGTATATATATTTGAGGTGTCCATGGGATTATACAAGCTAAAAATGAAGCAGTGTGTTGAGTACAAAGTAAGGACCCTCCCAAATAGCACTGGAACTAAGGGGCCCCGTGTCCCTGTTCTGCTTTCCCTGCCTGGCCTTCTCTCCCGGAAAGCGACCCCTGTTCCTCCGGGTCCTGGATCTCCTCCTCTGGTCTCTTCCTGGTGGCCAAGGCCTGAGGCTGAGAAAGTGCTGAGGTCTGAGTTTCCACCATCTATGGCTAGGGCTTTACCAGATACACAGAGCAGTCAGATTGGACCCCACCACGGTTGGCTTCTGTGTGTGGGTGGGGTTCAAGGTGAGCTAGTGAGAGCCTTCCTTAAGTACTTAGGGCACGCTGGGTTTCTAATCCTTGCTGTCTATTTTACGGATTATTCACTTAGTGCTGTATAAACAGTTCTGGGAGGGGGAGGCCCTCCCATTACTTCAGATGAGGAAATGGAGCCTCAGAGAGATGACATCATCGGTTCAGGTTCATGTGGTTGGTAGGTGACTGGCTTGGGATTTGGCTTTTGTCCTTGGGACACACCAAGTGACAGTGTCTATTAGATCTTTGGTGATGAAGGGGACGAAGGAATTGAAAACTTAGATGTAGACTGACTTGGGGGTCTCCTTTGCTCAAGAAGGAAAGTACTAACCATGGAGATGGGTTGAGGAAAGAAGGAAGAGAGGAGGAGGAGGAGAGGGGTGGAGGAGGAGGAGGAGGAGGAGGAGGAGAGGGGTGGAGGAGGAGGAGGAGGAGGAGGAGAGGGGGGGAGGAGGAGACGGAGGAGGAGGAGGAGAGAGAGAGAGAGAGAGAGAGAGAGCGCCATGATGCACATGTCAGAGGACAATTTGCCTCTTCTTGCCTCTTCCATCGTGAGGGCCTGAAGATTGAACTCAGGCTGTCCAGCTTGGTGGCAAGCACCTTCACCTGCTGAGCCCTCTTGCTGGCCTCTCTCTATGCCTCACGTTAGGAACCAGAAAATGGATTTGGGGGTTCACTGGATCCCTTTATTTGTTCCTCTTTCCAGTGTAGCTACTTTGAATAAAATTTTTCTTTGCTTTCCACTGTTACTTGTCTCTTAAAAAAATTTATGTGCATGAATGTATTGACTACATGTATGCAAGTGCACCTGTGTCATGTAATGCCCATGGAGGTCAGAAGAGGGCGTCAGATCCTGTAGAACTGGAGTTACTTACAAAGGGTTGTTAGCTGCTGGGAACCGAACCCAGGTCCTCTACAAGATCGACCAGTGCCCTTAACCATGGAACCATCGCTCCAGCCCCTGTCACTTGTCTTTTTAATTGGTATTCTGGGGACAGGTGACAGGGCCTAGGTTGTTAGGGTTATGAGGGCTCAGCTCTGACCCTGGAAATTCCAGCAACTCCTGCAGTCAGGCTGCAGCTGGCACTCAGCCTGGACCTGTTCTTTCCAGTCCCTGTCAAGGCTCTCTCCTAATCCTTACTGTTTCTGCCTGGCTGAAGATCAAGGTCCTAAGGAGGAATGAGGTGGTGCTGGGCCCTGGGCTGGTACAGGGGCAGGTAGAGGGCTCCCTGAGGCCAGCTGGCAGGGAGCCCCTGCTGTGAGTTTGGATTTGAAATTCAGGCGTGGTCGATTCTGGGCTGAGCTCACCCAGGACCTGTGAGATTCCATGTCGGTTGGTACAGGTCATCTTGTGTGGGTTCAACAAGATGAATGGTTATCTCTGTAGTTCAGGAGGTCAGAATTCCAACCTGGGTCTCGCTGGGCTAGCATCAGTGTCTTCTCTCAGGAGACCTTTTTTCCCGTCTTTCCTGGCTTCTGGAAACCCCTTCTCTCTCCAGCTGGAAACATCCTGCTGTAATCCTAGACTGGGCCGACGGTGAGCTTTCTCATGTCGAGGTCTTGAGTCTGAATCCCAACTGCAAAATTCCTTTCGCTGGCTTCGAAGATTCTGGAATTAGGAAGTGGTCAAGAGGCAGGTAGGGTCTCTTAGAGCCCAGTTTTGACCTTGAACTATGTAGCCAAGGATGATCTTGAAATTTTGATCTTCTTACCTCTATCACTCAAGTCCTGAGGTTAGAGGCATGGGCTCCCAGGCCCATGGGTGCCGGGGATAGAACTCAGAGCTTCATACATGCTAAGTGAACATTCTACCAATGTAGCTAAAGGCAGAGATCTTTAAATGGGTCATTATTCTGCCTAGGACAGAGAGGTTGAGCAATATGCCCCACCTCACACAGCCTCACCTGGAGCGAAGCCCCCAACCCATTCTCCTTCTACAGACCAAGTCAGGAAAGTGGCAGGAATCTTCTAATTTGATGATTAACTTCACAAACTGTGCAGTCTTCAAAAGCATCCAGGAGACAGAGAGTCGTCAGACAGACATGTTAAAGACAGACGAAGGAGCCAGCTGACCCGAGAGTCCACGGAAAGTCCGCCTCCTCACCAGGCTGGCCAAAGGCAGGGGACCCTTTGTGAGAGAGAAGTGGCTCCTTGCTGGTAAAGGTGGAGAGCCTGGCTGGCCCTGCTCCCTCACAGCCAGTGTCTTCCACATTTACCCAACAGTCTCTAGGGCTTCAGGCCGATGAGCATTTGGAGTATAACTGGAGGTTGTTAGTTGCTAAGAGCTGTGGAGGGGATGGCAGTGTAGATGGAGCTGGAGAGCTGCAATCCCTCCTGTTCTGTTTCCACTGAGATAAGAATGGGGTTATGAGACCCCCTGTTAGCCGTTGCTGTGTTTAACCCAGATCAATGCTTGAAACCATTTAGATTTGCTAAGATACATTTCCGCAGCGGCCAGTTGTAGAAAACCCCACTCAACTCAAGAGGAGTATGTATTGCCTTTTGGTACTGAAAAGCCAGAGCTTCAGTACAGGTTGATCCAGCATCTTGTCCACATCCACTTCTAGAGCTTTAATATTAGCTCTGTTCTCAGGAAGGCTTTCCTCTTGGATTCCTGAGATGGAAGCAAGAAACATCTGGGCCTCTAGATTCAAATAAAGGGGAAAAACGTTTACCTCCCTGGGGGCTCAAAAATTGTTTTGGGATTGTGTCCTGCCTTGAATGTTGCCTCTGTTCATTTTCCAATGGATGGACACCCGTGGCTGAAAGGACAGGATGTCTGGCTTGGTTTAAACCAATCAGCACTGGGTCTGAAGTTGAGGGGTAGGTTTATTTATTTCTCACAAAGTACCAAGCTGGCGAATTGGGAAGACAGAATGGAGACTGGGGACTCTGCGGTCTCACTTTTCTAGCCATTACACCCCTATGGGAGGTCACCAAGCTTTGCTCTTTCTGAGCAAGGGGGAGTTGAATGTCCCCCAGGGCCCATGTGCGATGGCCCAGTGCTGTAGAAGGTGGTACTGTGGAAGGTCTTTGGTCCTTGGGGCCTGTCCTCGAAGGAGATTATGGGACCAGGCTCCCTCTGCTCTGTTTGCCTCTCGATCCTGAGTTGAGGTTGGCCTGCTGTAAGTCCCCTGCTGTGGCCATCTGACCCCAGAGGCCCATCACATAGAGTCCTCCCCATCAGGGACTGGACCTTCACCTGGAGTCACAGCTACTCTCTCAATTTACAAGTTGATGGCTCAGATTTTTGGTTATGGGAATGGAAACCTGACTGACAGTGCCTGTGGACACTGACGTAGGTGTTCAAAGAGTAAAGAAATCGGGGTGGAGGCAGTGGAGGACAAGGGGATAAAGCTGGGGAGAGTGAGCTAGCTCATGGGTGACTGGCACACACTTGTACCTTGGCTGAGCTTGTTTCCTCATCTGTAAAATGAGAACTCAAATCCTTGAAGCATGAAACTGAGAGGTTTATAAATAGGAGTGTCCAATCATGCAATGCTATTTATTAAGTGCCTACTGTGTGCTAGGCCCCATCCTGAGGACCTAGCAATGGGTGAGACAGATGCAGATCCTTGTTTCTGGGGTCTAGAAGGGATTGTCACCATGACTGAAAGATGTTAGTGCCATCTGGCCATTGTCACCTGCCACAGAAGGGTAGTGACCTTCCTAAGGCCACAGACAGTGGAGGACCTGGGAGAACTGAGAACCCCTGGGGCTCTGGGGTATGTTGGGGAGCCTCTCCCTTCACACAGCAGTATGTTGGCTGCCTGCTGGCTAATGGGCTGCACTTCCCTGTGGTGTGTGTTTGAAGTGGCTCTTCCTGGCTCCAGGAGAGACTGGCCCTTCCCAAAATTGCTCCTGGTAACTGGGGCAGAGAATGAGTCAGAGCTCTGTGGTTCTGTTTTCTCCCACCAGCGGCCCTGGGCACCATCCAGGGAGGCAGGCAGAACACAAGGGCCACATAATGATTTTTGTGCTCCAGGATGAAGCTACAGACAGAGGCAGCCAGCTCCGGGGTGTCCTTCTGTCACGTGCCATGTGGGTGTACATGAGGAGGGGTGGTCTGTGACAACGACACTATACAGGGGACATCTGGGTCCAGACCTTGCTCCATTGTGTACTAACCAGGCCACTAACCAGTGGTCCCACCCATCTGGGCCTCAGTTTCCCCTCTGTAAATGGAGGGATCCTGACCCTAATCCTTGTCTATCCGATGTCTGCTAATATCAAATAAGACCACAACGGTGAAGTTAGACAGGGCAGGACAGCCCTGAGGGTGGGTGGCTTTGCGGTTTAGGGTGTAGACCCTCTTTGCTCAGGTTCCAGCTCCCAACCTTTAGTCTAAGCAATGACTGCAAAAATGTACAGTTAGAATCTAGTTGCTGTCAGGACACAAGCCCTGATCAGCCCTTCCCTCTCACCGACACCGACAGGCACAGACACGACAGACAGCGTGTGTGGGTCCCTAGCTCACAGAACCCCCAGTTCCAGAAAGGAGTTCACATCAAAGGGGGTCCAGTGGCCACACATCCCGCTCCCCACCCCTTCCCTGCCCGGGAAGCAGAGAGCCTGGCTGCAGGCCCCCATCCTCAGAAAGGCATAAGGGACCCCACTTCCGCCACAGGGGCTCCGATTCTTCTCTTCAGAGCCCACGACATACTGTCTGCTCTGGCACTAGGGCCTGAACTCTCTTCAGAGACTCCGCCGTGCTGTTGTCTATCTGTCTGTCTGCACGTGGCATTAATAACCTTTCTAATGAACTTATGTACAACAGTAACCTGCCTCAGGGTCCCTCATGAGCCTGCATCTGAGACCTTTCAATAACTTTGGTTTTACCTCTCTGGAACTCAGTTTCCTCACTTGTAAAAGGTGAAGATTATGAGAATGTTGCAGGACTATCAACCTAAGTAAGGGCCCATCAGCTGTTAGTAGCTGTATTTTATTATTATTATTATTTTGAGACAGGGTCTCCCTGTAGCCCCAGATGGCCTAGAACTTGCTATGTAGACCAGGCTGGCCCTGATCTCACAGAGATCCTCTTGCTTCTGCCTCCTGAGTTCTGGGATTAATGTGTGCGCCAACACAGCCTGTCCAGACAGCACTATTTTAAATGCCACAAGTAAAAAGGGCTGAGGTGCAGCTCGGTCAGTAGAGCACTTGCCTGGCATGCATAAAGTCCTGGGTTCCGTTCCCAGGATGCGGTGCCTCATGCCTGTAATCCCAGCTCTTGGGAGGTGAAGGCAGCAAGAGCTGTCAGAAGTGCAAGGATATCCTCTGCTACCTGGTGAGTATGAGGCTAACCTGGTCGATATAAGACCTTGTCAAAAAAAAGAAAGGAAGGAAGAAAGGAAGGAAGGAAGGAACTTACAAACCACATTCCACGTGCCTCTGAGTTCACCTGATTCCAGTGTTCCCAGTTCTACTCAGTGACATGTGTTAAATCAGTAATGAACTGGAAGTTCCTGGGAAAGGAGGAACAGCTGAGGGAGGGAGAACGTTAAATGTAGAGCCAGATGGAATATTTAAGGAAAATGTGGATTTTAATCGTTCTTTTTCTCTCTCTGTCTGTCAACAAGGTTCCGCTGACAAGTTTGCGGTTAGAGGACTGGCGCAGCCAGCTGGAACCACTGGCCGTGTGTCCCAGCAGACGCCCTCAGCTCTGCTTCCCTCAGATGGAGACTTCAGACTGCAATGACTTTCAGACAGGAGATCTTTTTACTATGTTTTTCCTTTTCTAAATTTATAACAATCTGCCTGGTTTTAAGACTTTGCTGATCCAGTCAATATGTAAGTTTTTTTTTCTCACTGTAACCTAATGCCCAAAGTATAAAAGACGTATGCTACTTCCCTTTGGGGTCCAGAATTTGAGGCTTGAGCCCACTGGACCAGGCTGCAGCCTAAATAAAATACCTGCTTCCTATGGACTCCCAGTGCCTGATCTTCCCGAAACACATCCAGACCCCCTGATCTGCTCAAAGGCCAACACATCCTGCTTGGCTGAGACAGATCTGAAATGAAACAGTCATGCATGTCTGCGTTTCTCCCTCCACTGAGCAAATGGGAACTTGAGGTGGTGTTATATGACACTATTGCTAGGAAACATAAACACATGTCTACTCACACTGGATACGGCACCAATGACAGATCGAAATAGGGAAGCCACTAAAGTCCAACTTGGTGAGCAGTGAGTTTTGGGGGTTACTTACTGAAATATGGGGGAGGGGTCATGTAAAGAAGCAGAAATGACTCAAAGTCTTCTTAGCTTGTCCTTCTGGGGACAGGAGGAGCCTCGTGGATCTGCTCAGTTTCAGGGACTTCCTGTTTCACCTCCCTTTGGAACAGCCTGTGTCTTAATGAGCTTCCCTCCACCAAGATAGGTTTATCCTGGAGGAAACTGCTGTATAACAGACTCTAGGCCTTTGCCTGCAGGAAAACAACCAAGACTCCTGCAGACTTGAGCTCCTGACCTGGGAAACCCAAGCCCACTGCACATCAAACACAGCCATAGGCTGGTTCAAGACCAACTGTGTACTTGTTGGTGGTCCCCTGAGATAAGATCGCCTGGTCAGGTTGTAACTGTTTTGGTTTTGTGTTAAGTTGTTGCAGGTGCTCTCTTTCCTCCAGAAGTTTACTGTGCTAGTTCCTGGCTATGTGAGATCGTTCTGCAAAGCAGAGTGTTGAACAGAGGAAGACTCAGGCTGTTACACCCTCTGTTAGTTTGTCAGGTTCTTTGTCTACTGTATATGGTAATGCACCTACTCTGATTGGGTGCTATGAGATCATCATGATGGGCAGAGCTGCACTTAGGCACAGACCACGCCGAATTCATTTTTCTTTGTTGGGATTGGGGTTACTACTACAACATATGCTTTCAAACAATGACATACTGCCTGAGGGGCTGGCAAGAAGTATGAGACATAAAGTTTGTGGTGCATTTAACACCTGCCAGCCCCAGGTGAGTGGCCCCCAGGTAGGGGCACTTATCATCGTTATAAAAGGAAGCATGTGGTCCTTCCTCATGAAGGACCTTACACACCTTAGAGGTATCGGACACTCTGGTTTACAAAGTCTTGAGAAGGCCTGTCAGGTGACAGGGACAGAGGCTCTCCGAGGTCTCCAGAGATGCCCGCTTCCGGACTCAAACCTCTGTCCTTGTGCTTCCAACACAGCAAGTGACAGGTCTGTGCTGTACCCAGTACTTGCACACTGCGTGTCTGGAGCATATAACTTGACCTCTCTAAGCTTCAGGTTCCTAGTCCGTGAGGTGGCAAGACAGAAGCTCATGGACAGGCTGGCTGTGCAGGCAACATTGTCTGTGTGAGGGGCGGAGCCAGGCCCATCCACACAAGTGTTTGTAGAATCGACATTTGCTGAGCGATTGCTATGCTAGGTGTTTGGCTGCAAATGTCATGTTTGGGCCTGTACTAAACAATATTGTCGCAGGCGCAGGGACCTGGTGTTCAGCCTGGGTTCCCTGGGTATGCCTGAGAAGAAGATTCATTGGTAAACATACTCAGAATCAACATCTGCAGGTGCAGGGCAAGCATCCTGTACTGGGAGCTGCAATAGAGACCTCAGTCACACCCAAGCATCTACCAGGGCTGTCCTTCCCTCCAACAAAGGGACAGGCATGGCTGTCCCATCCAAAATCCTGTTCTCAGAATCTATGGAAGCTGGTGTGGCCGGGGTATCTCCAAGTCCTAAAAGAGAACACACGGCCAGTGATGGGCGTGACTTCTCCATTGTGTCCAAGAAAGGGGGGAAGGAAGGGAAGGAGGGAGGGAGGGACAGAAGAAGGGAGGGATGGAGGAAGGGAAGGAGGGGGGACACTTCTTCACACACACCCTTTTCTCCCTCTCATTAGCTAAAAAGTGCAGATGTGATAAAGGAACCCAGGACCTGAGATAGGAACCAAGAGTAAGGACAATGTAGTCATAAGACAGAAGGCGCCATGTCCTCAACACATGGGTCGGCTGCCTTGGTAGTCTTGGACAACACACATCCTGCTCTGTCCTCTCTTCTCTTGTCAAAGCCTTTGCCCTTCTGATCTCTGTGACAGCAACCAAGCCTGTGTGCTAACTGACAACCGACCTAGAAAGAACTTGTTAACATTCGATGTGTCTTCTTTGGTTCTTCCCCTGCCCAAGAGTTTTCTATATTATTTATCAGTTTATAACCTGTCTCCCGGTACCCATGGTTTCTACACCCATGGATTCAAGTAAATGTGGATTTGGATTTTTAGAAATCGTGTCTACACGAGACGAGTACAGGTTTCTGTGGTCCTCAACACATGGGTTGGCTGCCTAAATGATGCCCAGGAAGCAGTCTCGCTGGAGACTGGAGCACAATTCCATCCATGCATCTGCACTGCATTAATCACTTTGCTGTTGCTGTGATGAAACACCATGACCAAGGCAACTTATAGAAGGAAGCGTTTATTGCGCCTACTGTTCCAGAAGGATCAGAGTCCATCATGGCAGGAGTCATGGCAGCGAAAAGCTGAGCGTTCACGGCTTCAAGCACACACAGGCAGCAGAGCACATAAAGGCTGGAAGTGAGGTGCCAGGAACCAAACAACAGCTTAAGACATCCTTGCAGCTTGCAAAAACATCCTGTGGAGATAGCCTGAGTAGGCTAAGAGGAAATAACTCCCAGAGAGACTAATTAACTGCAGGAAACATACTGTCCATTAGCCCTGAATAAAAGCAATCCCGTAATCAAAAGGATATATTGTAAAAGAATAAGGTTAGAGAGAAAACACCTTGTGATTAGTACTTTCCTGTTAGTACCCTCCTGTAAATGTGTGGAACATCTTGTAAATTGTATCCTTCCTACGAATGTGCAAAAAACATCTTGTGAAAAACATGTTGTGACTCTGACTCCCCAGTTTCCTCTGTAAACAAAATTCCACCGCACTGCCTCTGTATAAAAGGACTACTACTGCCCAATAGAATGGCTCGGCTTGATCAGACGCCTTGACGTGCCGTTCCTTCTTCTCACGCCTCCTGCTTTATTCTTTTTCCAGGTACCTGAGTTCGTGCTCCTGTTACTGCCCCGCTGGCTGGGGCAGTGAGGCAGGGCTATGAACTCTCAAAGCTCTCTCCCCGTGATTTGCTTCCTCCAGCATGGCCACACCTCCTAAAGGTTCCCTGATCCTCCCCAATCACCACCAACTGCCCAAGTGTCCAAATACCTGGAGCCCATGGAGGCCACGTCACTCAAACTCTACACACACTAATACTCAAATCTGTTTATGGGAGCCAACGGATGGTTCTGCGTCTCTTAGGCACAGACGTGTGTTTGAGAAATGCTGTCTGTGGTCTATAGATGAGAATATACAGGTTGTGAGTGTGTGGGGAGGGGGGTGGCAATAAATTGCCTGGGATCCCATGGCTTGGAAGCGAATATGGGGCACATTCTCGAGTCTTCTAGGGTCTGAGATTATCTCTAGCCTTGCACCCTCTGGCATCTACCCTTAGAAAGCCAATACTCAGGTTCCCCAGGGTGACTCCAAATAGGAGACGCTTAGCCAGTGCCCCAGGACAGGGCCCAGAGGGCTCCCAGAAATGATGGAGTACAGACTTCTTTGAGCAGTGGGCCAGCTCAGTTTCTGCCTGGGCAGAGCTCTGGGGGTATAGAGAAAGGGGCCAGCCTTGCCTGGGAGAGGAATCCTTTAACTATAGAGGCTCGGTTCTACCCTTGATCTACCCCACCATGGGACAAGAAGGAATGGCAAGGATGAGGTGACTGGAATGGACTGGCCCCAGGCTAAAGCCAAGCCCTAGCAATCCCACCTCCATCCTCCAGCACTGCTCCAGCCTCTGTAACTAGTAACTAGATAGACAGTGAGTAATAGCCTAGTTGCTGAATGGGCAGACCATGAGGACGTGATGGGGCCTCATGAGGAAGCCATGTGGACTCCTGGCGCCGTGGTGGAGGGGGCTGTGACTCAGCAGCTACCCAGCAGCACTGTGCCCTGGAGGTCTCTCTCAGCTCCCAGAACTATCCCACATACCCTGCTGTGTGGCCCAGGCCACTTTTTCCCAGCCCCCCAGAGAGTCTCCTCTAAGAGTGTGCCTGCTGCCAAAGCCAAAGGTCTCTCTGACCACATGTGGCTTTGACCTCATGACCTGTGCCCTCCCTGGGTTAGTGGCACAGTGGATTCCCAGTGTCCATCCTGAGGCCCTGCTGTGTGTACCCAATGCTGGCAGGATACAGGGATGGGGACAATCAGCTGAGCTCAGCTGTGCCTCTCTGATAACAACTCCCAGAGTGCCCAGCCACTCATGGACTTTGCCTCTGGGCTGACCCCAGAAACCCTGACTGGCACCCAGAGGCAGTGGGTTATTCTGCTTTGTTCTCAACCTCCAACCCCCACCGTCACCATCATCCATGAGGCCCTTGGGTTCCTCTACCCAGGATACCCACCACTAGACGCCACTCAGGCAGATATCTGGTATTGTGTGTATTGTGTGTATTACTTGTCCTGGGCTTCAGGTCTGGTATGTGGTAGGTGTTCTGTAAATATTTGTGGACTATGGGTGCCTAGATGGTAGTATGAATGCCTTGGGCATCTTCATGTGAGCAGTGGTCCCTTTGGGAGAAAAGGAAAGAAGTACTGGGTGGGTCAGGGCTGAGTGCTCTCTCTGGTTGTCCCCAGCTGACTGCTGTTTGGCAGAGCAGAGTGTCAGGAGTTTGTGTTGTTGTCTGGCTGAGCTCCTTGAGTCTCAATTCAAAGCTAACCCTGGAATGGGTCTGAACCGGTGTCTTTCAGAGAAGCCAGCTCCTGAGGATTTCTGGACCACTCAGACCCCAGTGTGGTCAGCCATCATGGAGAGAGTGACCAGGGCCCCTTCTAGAGGACCTCATTCTAAAGAACAGAACTGGCGTATAGGACTCTCCCTAGGGCTGAGTCCTGGGGTCTGACCAGTGTCTGGATTTGTCCCTAGCACCTGCTGTGTGCTGCCTGGGAGGTTTGAGAGGTGCCTGCGTGACCTGTAGAGCCTGGAAGACTTAATGTCATCTCTAGACCTGGTGACTATGGAGAAAGCTCTTTAGTTCTAGCGCCCCAATTTCCTTAAGTGGCAAGGTGCCCACGGGGCTGGAGTGAGGGGACGCCCTGAGAGCCGAGCTCGGCATTCCATGGTCATGCTGTTGGATCTCTTTGTGGAGTATCCAGGAAGCAGTGCCCACCTCTACATTTAATTATAAGGTTTAGTCTTGGCCCTGAAGGAACTCGTTCAACAGCTGAGGGCTGGGCGGGCAGGAAGGAAGCAGGGTCTGTCACTCCCACCAGGGTGCAGGTCCCTAGGGACAAGGAGCAGCCACGCCAATAGCTCTTCTGGGTGGGCCTGACTGGAGGGCTTCCTGGAGGTCAAGGTGTCAGAGAGGAGCCCTGGGGAGGGACAGGGTGTGGACAAGTGGATGGAGAGAGGAAGGCCTGTGGGCAGAGGAACAGATACCACAGTGTGCCCGTGGGAGAAACATCACATTCTGAACCTGGAAATAGTGGGCAGGTGTCAGGCGATGGTCTGAATGGGGTGGGAGACAGGGCCCGTAGTCCCTTGGGCTGGGGCAAGAGAGAGCCCAGGGCTTCCAGTCCTCCAGCCTGGCCCAGGGCCCTTGGGCACCTGGCTCCTTCCTGCCCTTTAAGTCAAGAGTCCTGCCCAACCCTCCAAGGTCCAGGAACCCCAAACGTGCCTCTCTCTGGGCGCTGCACCGTCCTGGCTGTATTGCCCTCGCCCCTGCCCCACCTGACAAACCGCTGTGATACCCTAAGGCTGGGCTGGGAGTGGCCGCCACCTCGATATCGTCTTCCATCTGTTCAGAAGGGCAGACACCTTGCTCTTCAGGGTCCTATGCAACGGGCAGCTCTAGAGCTAGCAGTGCTCACATAACTGGCAGGAAGACCTTGGGTGAGTAGTTAAACTTCCCAGTGCCTCAGTTTCCTCATCTATAAAGCAGGGACCCATAATGGTTTCTCTTTGAAGGCCTTACAAGAATGCCTGCTATGCACTAAGTAGTAAATATTACCCATTATTAAAATAATTACTCTTACCTCATAGGGCTGGCATGGGGATCAGTGTCAAGGGCTCAGTGCCTTGCTTGACGCATGGCAAGTCCTCACGAAGGGAGTGCGATTCTTGCCTGTCACTGTCACCATTCCCACCCCTCTTCCCTACTGATCCTCCCAGTACCACCATCATCCCCACAATCTCCAGTTCACTTGTGTTTCTCCCCAGATGGGTCCCAGCTGTGTCTAGCTCCCTGATCACAGGGTGAGCTTGGAACCAAGTGCTCATACGTGCTCAGGAAAGGGTGAACTCAGGACGTTGGGCTCTGGCCTGGGTGGTGGAGAAGGGAGGAGCGAGATTGAGGTTTAGAGCCATCAGTGCTGGTGGCTGGAGGCTCCAGGCTGCCCCTAATATGAGGATAACCGGGCCAGGGGCTCCATCCTCCATAGAGAGACTCTAAAGCCCGCCCTGGACTGAAGGAGGCAGGTTTAAAATGTTTCGTTTGTTTAGTTCATTTTTCTGTTGTGAGCCAGGGTCTCAAGTAGCCTAGGACGGGTTCAGCTTGCTCTGTGGTCAAGGATGACCTTGAACTTCTGATCTTCCTCTACTTCCTTGGTGCTGGGAATTACAGGCATATTCCACCCCACCTGGTTTACATAGTGCTGGAGACAGAACCCAGCACTTCCTCTGTGGTAGGCAAGCCCTCTTCTAAGGAATTTGGAGAAAACCCGCGTACCCCTGGAGTCAGCTGTCCTAAAATCTCCAACTCCACCCTCAGTCGAAGCTGTTAATCCTGCAGTTGGGAGGGTGGCACTGGGCCACAGGGTGCATGCCGCACCAGGAGAGTCTCCCCGTGGCCAGTGGGTGGGAAAATTAGGGAGGACTTCCCGGAAGAGGTGGTTGGAGCTAGGAGACTGATGGAGAAGGAGCCCGGGGGCCTCAGGAGCTGTCATTTTGTAACCCTTCACTGCCCTGATCTGATCCCACCAGGTCCTGCATCTCTTTCCTGCCCTTCCCTTCAACATCCTGTGCCTGAATGGCACCCTCTGCATGGGATCCTGTGCAGACCCCCACCTCCTTCGGAGTCAAAACTACAGGGCTCAACTGGGAGACAAGGCTGTCTGTGGTCTGGCCCTGCTGGTTCTGGTTCCCCACCCTCGCCTCTCCCTCACCTTCCTGGTTCCAGAGGTCTCCTCACAACCCGTAAGCCCTCAAGATGGTTTTCCACCCCCAGGACCTTCGCACAAGTTCTTTTCCTCAGCTGGACACTACTCCTGACAGTGTCTGGGAGTTCATCTTAAATGTGACTTTACTTCTGAGATCTTTCTATTTGCCTCCTTAATAGACTTAAAACTTACTGTTCCTTCTCTCCACTAGACTGTCGGCTCTCCAGTCTCTGGCCATGTCTGGCATCTGGCAGGCTCCTCCATATACCAGACAGACTTCTGTACTTTGAGATAAGGAAGGTGGGGTGCATCAAGAAAGGCTCTCTGGAGGAGGTGTTCAGAGTGGGCGGCAGAAGCAGCAGGTAACAGAGAGGACAAAGGAGCTCAGAACTCGATGGAAGGGCACAGGGGAGCCACAGTGCGATAGTCCCACCTGAGACGTAGACACTTCTGTCAGGGTGTGTCTTTGCTCCAGACAGGCCGTCCTCTGAGGTTTCAGACCTCGCGTACCCATTTTGCAACCTAGTAGCTGTGTGACTGTGGACAGGTCCCCTTAATAGCACAGGGCCTCAGTTACCTCATCTATCAAATAGGGTGATGATAATAATGTCAGGCAGGTGCTAAGTGCCTTTTACCTGGTGGCTATTTGGACCCCCTGTTGCCCCGGGAGACAGGTGAGACTGGGGAGGAGTCTGTACCATCAGTCTTGATGGTGAAAGGCTCCCTTCCACACCCGGTCCCTAAGAGCACCCTGTCTGGTCAGCTGCCAGCGAAATTGGTGCTGTGGGAATTGTTCCCTGCTGAGTCCCCGTGGACGCTGACTAGGCCTGAGTCCCCGTGGACACTGACTAGGCCTGAGTCAGGCCCTTTCTCAAAGATCCAACCTTGATGCTGCCCACACCAAGGACGTTTTTAGATCTGCTGCTCAAGAGCCTGGCCAGCCCCAGGGCCCCCTGGGCCTGGCCTACTGCTCCGCAGCAGTGTGAGTCACCCTTACCACCTCCTTGGCTGTACCCTCAGCCGGCTACCTTCTGTGTATTGCATTTTTGTACCAGCTAATTACGGCCATTAGTGTCACTGTGAAAAGTCATTATGTGATCTCAGGCAGATCCAGGAAGCTGGGGTGCTGCTGTGTGTGGAGGCCCAGGGGAGAGCCAGGGGAGGGTCGGGGGAGTCAAGGGAGAGCCAGGGGAGGGCCTTTCTTCTGCCTGCTCTGCTTCCCACAGGGACTGGCTGCCTTTGAGGTTCCTGAAGGTGTTTATCTGGTTGACTTGGAACTCTGTACAAAGTTTCTCTGAAAGTCTTTCAAAGTGCATGACTGTGCGGGCAGGAGAACAGAGGAATGCTCAGGGTGTGTGCGTGTGTGTGTGTGTGTGTGTGTGTGTGTGTGTGTGTGTGAGAGAGAGAAAGAGAGAGAGAGAGAGAGAGAGAGAGAGAGGAAAGGTAAATGCAGTTACGCTGTTATTCTGTTCCCATGTATTAGAGCTTTTTGCTGTTTAAAATCATGGCCAATTTAGATGCAGTAGAGTTCACGCCTTGCAGGATAAAATTCTTTGTCTCTCTCTCTCTCTCTCTCTGGTGTTCTTTGAGACAGGGCCTCGTAGCCCTGGATGATCTCACAAAGAATTAACACATGTTCTACGCAACCCTTCCAGGAACCAGAAGAGAGGGCATTTCTTAAATTTTGGGGGGTAGCCAGTGTTACCCTAATATTAAAATAAGTGAAACAGGGGATGGAGAGATGGCTCGGAGGTTAAAGGCTCTGGCTGCTCTTACAGAGGACCCAGGTTAGTTCCCAGCACCAACGTGACGGCGAACAACCATCCTTAACTCCAGTTCCAGGGAATCTGACAGCCTCTTCTGGCTCCAATGGGCACTGCACACATGTGGTGCATTTACATACATGCAAAACATTCGTACATGGATAATAACAACAAATAAATCAGAGAAAATAAAAAATTAAAAAAAATGAATGAAGATAGGGCCTGAAAGACGGCATTGTAGGGATAAGTCCTGCTGTTAAGCCTCACAATCTGAGGTTGATCTCAGGGACCCACATGGTAGGAGACAGTCCTCTGATCTCCACATGCACATCATGGCACACGCAAGCCCATATACTTAATCATACAACACACAATAAATAGATAAAAATGTAATAAAAATAAAAATAAAGTAATAAGGCTGAAGTTACTTAGACTCCAAGAACTGGACCAATCTACTGTAGTAGGAGATTTTCACACATCTCAGTCATTGAAAACTGGACAATGAATAAACAACCAACAGATTGGATGAACCCAAGTAATAAGTCCCGCCTGACGAACACATGGAGGATTCGGCATGAGCCAGAACTGCAGCATTTGGGACGCATCTGAAAGCAAGTCCCAACAAAATGGAAATAAATGGTGTCATCTAGACCACATCCTCTGACTCTGAGGAAATTAGCCCGGAGCTCAGTGGGAATGTTTGAAGCCCCATCCACCTGGAAATGTAAAATGCAGCCTTTGAAACAACTCACCCATCAAAGGAGACACCAGGATGGAAATGACGAACTGAACAGTGGTCAGAAAGCCAGCAGGAAATCTCACAGACTCAGCACAAATGGCTCTGAGAACAGACAGGGGTGGTGGAGGGGCTGGTAGGAAGCGGCCAAGAGAAAAAAGGAGGGACTGGGGTGCAAAATTTGGGAAGTTAGAAAAACAGTGAGATTAACTCGAAGAAGGGAGCGACAAATGTCAAAGAGGAAATTGGTGGGGGGGAAAGGTTAAAAAAAAATTAAAGAATTGGAAAAGATCAGTGAAATTGGTGAACCTCCTGAGAAAAGAGAGTTCTAAATAGAGGCTCGTAACAAGAGGGCATGCGCTGGGGATGCAGAGCAGTGTGGAACGCTGGCCTAGCGTGCACAGGGCTCTGAATTCAATTCCCTAGTGCTACAAGAAAATAAAAAACAAATAAACAAAAAAAGCTGCCTTGGTGCTGGGACTCTAGCTATTGGTCCAGTGTTTGCCTAACTTGCATGAAGCCCTGAGTTTGATCCCTAGCACCCCATAGAACTGGGTGTGATAACCCACACCTTTTATCCTAGTGCTTGGTAGGTAGAGGCAGGAGGTTCAGAAGTTCAAGATCATCCATGGCTACATAGTGAGTTCCAGGCCAGCTGGGGAAACTTAAGACCCTTCTGAGAGGGGCTGGGAAAGAGAAAGACATGAAGCCATCTCAAAGGAACTGCTTTGGTGCCTGTTGAGGACCAGAGCCGTCTCAGCTTGGTTGCCTCTGAGGGGTCCGAAGAAAGGAAGAACGCCCACCCTTTGGTGGAGCAAGCTTGTGCCTCTAGGTGTTTCAAGATTCCATTTGCAAACCCAAAGTCTCAGTGTCCAGAGAAGTGGACACTACCTTCCCCGTGGGCATCCCAGGGTGACCGGCTCTCTGCAGTTCCCATTCTCCTCCTTTTGAAGAGGGAGCAGGGCTGCTGGGTCAACCGGAAGCTGCATCCAGCTTGTCCAGGGTGGGTGTGTCACTTTTGGATCCCGCCAGCAGCACGGTGGCCCCAGCCTCCCAGCAGCCTGTCCTGGACTTGTCGAGGGCATCCTGCGGGTTTGGTCAGCATTTCCTCACCAAGCGTGTGATGTCAATGGTAGTCTAGGGAGGTCATTGGCTATGCGTGGGTCTTTAGAAAAATGTCTGTTCAAAGCCTTTGTAATTACTTGATCTTTCCCTTGCTCAGCTGGAAGAGTTCTTTGCATACTTTTCAGATGCACAATTTGAAAGGATTCTCCTCCCTTTTTCATTACACTTTGAAGTGGAAATGCTATAGTTTTGATGAGTCAGTTTCTGTATTTTTAAATTTGGTAGCTAAAATTATACTTTAAGCAGATATATGCCCGCAACTCTCAAAAGTTAGACTGGTTACAAGGCGTGATGGTTTTTCTTGATTGTCATTTTGATTGTAGAATCCTCTAGGAAACAAACCTCTGGGTGTGTCTGTGAGGGTGTTTTCAGAGAGGTTTAGCTGAGGGAAGACCCACCCCGAATGTGGGTGGCACAGACTCACGGGCTGGGGTCCTGGGCCAATATGAAAAATAGAAAGTGAGCCGAGCACCAGCATGCCTCTCTCTCTCTCTGCTCCCTGACGGTGGAGACAGCATACTCAGCAGCTTCACACTCCCGCTGCCAGGCCTTCCCGCCATGCCGGACTGTACCCTCGAGCTGTGAGCCAGCATACCCTTCCTCCTTCCGTTGCTTTTGTCAAGTGGTTCGCTGCAGCAATGAGAAAACAATACCTATGGGCAGACTTCTGGAAAGGCGCCATCCACACTACCAGTTTGGTAAATGTTTAACAAATGGCTTTCCAAACTAACCAGTCACACACATGAAAGTGCACTACGCTCCGTGTAGTGTCAATCGATTTTCGCGCGTCAGCGCTCTCACCGTGACACTTTCAAGTTACTCATGTGTCTTGGCTGCATGTGGTGCTGAGAAGCAAAGGACATGGTTGGCTCTCTAGAACTCGCTGAACTGTAACACAAAATTGGAGACTTCAAATCACACACACACACACACACACACACACACACACACACACTGGAGGCAGAGTCTCAAGCTCACACACACACACACACACACACACACACACTGAAGGCAGAGTCTCAAGCTCACTAGATAGCTGAGGATGACCTTGAACTCCTGATCATCCTGTCTCCACCTCCAAAGAGCTAAGATTACAGGTGTGAACCGCCATGCCTGGTTTATGCGGTGCTAGCGATGGAGCCCAGGGCTTCACGGAAGCAAGGTAGGCATAGGCAGTCTGTCTACTGAGTCACATCCCCAACCCTTGGCTGCGGCCATGGCTCAGCCCTCAGGTCCTGCAGTTCATGAACTTCAACAGTTCTTGTCTGTCTATAGAAGAGGCTCCATCAAGCTGCCCTTCACCCCAGAGGAGTGTCTGATGCTGCGGGGGGTGGTGCCTTACCACAGGCATCAGCCACAGGCCAGCTCGCTGCTGGCCCAGCATTTTGGTTTAAAGAAGTATCATTCGTTCATTGATTCATTCATTCAGTTGTGAATGACCGTGTCTCACTGTGCAGTCCAGGCTGATCTAGAACTTGTGGTCCTCTTGCTTCTGACTCCTCGGTGCTGGGATTATGGGTATGTCATGCCCAGCCTCTTCCCTCCTGGGGAGCAAAGGACTTAACTGGACACACCTAGGTTCATACGCAGAGAAAGTCAGCCACATACCCAATGTCACACAGCATGTTTCACATGGCAGGGTTCAACTGCAGCCAAGCCTCAGACTCCCATCCCAGCCTGAGAGCCGTGTAAACGTCTCTCCTCTGGAACCCCTACAGAACTGCTGCCTTGAGCTAGCCTGGGAATCTCAGGGGCTCAAGAAGACTCCAAGGTCGAGTATACTTGTGTCTGCCCCATTCTTCTGGCGGGGGGCATTCTGGGAAGAGTGGCAGCTGGGGCAAGTCCAACTGTGAGTCACGGGCAGCCTGTCTGCAGGACCAGACCAGTGAGCAGGGACAGGGTGCTGGGATTCCTGGGTGGAGGATGCAGGCGGCCGCAGGGACCTTCCTGGAGGATGCTAAGGGGAACGGAGAGACAGAGCGTTGCATGGGTTCTGGAAGCAGACAGAAGTGCCCTGCCTCCCTTGGGCTGTGTCTCAACTGCTGCAAGTCACAGCTTCCTCTTGTAAAGGTGTGGGGTATCTCGACCGCTGAAGATGCTGGGGGGACATCGATGCAGTGTCTAGCACTCTGTCTTGACTGTACCCAGAGGTGTTCAGTAGTAAGTCCCTCTCTTCCCCCAGAAACATAGATTAGTTATCTTAGCTGTGTGTGTGTGTTGGCAGGGGGGATGTTCTGACAACTGGTTGCAGGAAGTCCCGGTGTTAAAAGAATCCTGGCTTAGAAACCAGGGGAGCAGTATCAGAGACCATCTCTGCCTCTGGTGTGCTGTGTGACCCTCCGGCAAGTCACTACCTATCTCTGGTCCTTCCAGTTCATTTCTATAAAAGAGAAGTTCTGCCAACTCACCCCTAACTTTGAAGCTGTAGTCAGAGCCTCTCATTGGGTGCTTTTGTTGGCACATGTAGAATCCATGCCCCAGGCTCTCTAGGCTAGACCATAAACCAGACCCATAAACTCCTGGTGAGACCTCAGGCCTCCCTTAAATTAAAAGCATTTTCCAAATACGGTTGAGAATGGCAAGTTCTGGGCAGCCTGAGGCAGGCCATCTCCAGGGCACTGGGGCAGAGGGTGCCTGGCAGCCTGAGCCTTCCAGATCAAATGCATGGGGGAACCAGCTCCCTGAGTCACCAGCTCCTCCTCCCTGCCTCCCCGTGCTGGTAAAACTAGGCCCCAGTCTGGCCTCAGTGTGTGGCCTTGGTCCTCTGTCTTCTAGGGTTGTTTCCTCAGCTGCCAAAAAGGAAGGTAGATGTGTGGTTGGCTGTGCTCGTGGGCAGTGAGGAAGCTGACGGAGGGCATGTGATAGAGTCACACATGAACCAGTGTGCAGCTTGGGAGGGACTCTCCATCCCCAGGGTGGCCCCTGGCTTCTGAAAGCCCCTGGCTGTGTGGCCGCCTCCTCTTCTGTTCCAGGAGGTGCTGTAGCCCCAAGTCAGGCAGGAGGCCCCCGAAGGACCACGCCTATGTCATGTCCATCAGACCAGGAATCCCGAGGGCAGTTGAGCTTTACATTCTCAAAGAGGAGGCATCTGGGACTGGACACTCAGCCGGGGGTCCCACTGACCACAGGTTTTGCCTTCACCTCACTGTCGGACAGAACGTACCCAGGAGTCCTGCGCTGTGGACGGCTACCCAGTGGGAGGCTGGTACTTGGGACCAATGCTGGGTGTCTGAGAGAAAGAACGGGTCCTGGGGGAAAGTGGGACAGGAAGCAGGTGTTAAAATGAAGCAGTAATTCTGAACTGGTATCACCCTGTCTAGCCTTGCCTGGCCGGGCCCAGCCCGAGGGCTGGAGGCCAAGATCAGGTGGCGTGATTCAGGCCTGGGTTGGGCTGTGGGTGCTCAGTCCAGCTCGACTCTGACTGGTCTCACTGTGGTGAGGGGTGCTGAGGCTGGGGTGCTGGGGTACTGCTAGGGAGATGGTGGAGAAGGGTCTTCCTCGGTCTCACAGAGTCAAAGCTAGACAGGGCTCAGAGCAGCAGGCCACAGAGTCAAAAACAAAGCCATGTAGGGCAAGCCCGAGCTCACTCAGCCACACTGTGGGGTCTCATGTCTGGGACCCAGGGCTCCCTAGAGTCTGTCCCATTACTTCTTGGGGATACCAACTTGTACTCTAAGGGAGCCCCCCGCAGTCTGAGGGTGGGTGGACTCCTTCCCTCCTGTCCTGGATTAGTCAGCTTGCTATTGCTGTGACAAAATACCAGTGGGAAACCAAGTTAAGGAGTTATCTTGGCTTGCAGCTCTGGAAGGTTCACCTCTGGGTCACCTTGAGGAGGCAGAGCAGGACAGTGGGCAGCCCAGCCTGTGACCTGGGACGGAGCAAGCTGTTCTCTCCAGGGTGTCTGGGAAACAAAGGGAGAGAAGGAGGTAAGGACAAAATACCCCTTCAAAGGCTTGTTCCCAGTGGCCTACTTTCTCCAACTAGGCCCCACCTCTTTAAAGCCACCATCACCGCCCAACAGTCCATTAAGCCATGAGTCCATCAGTGGATTAACCCACGGACTAGGTGAGATCAGGGAGCCATCACTCCCAAAGGCCCTGCCTCTGAACCTTGTTGCAAGGGGGACAGAGTCTTCCACACATGAGCTTTTGGGGAACACTTAAGTTCTAAACCACGAGATGTTCCACAGTTAGCTCTGAGCCCATGACCTCCCGGGGTGGTGGGTGGTCCTGCTGGGAAAGCCACCCGCTCCTCAGACCTGTGTCCTCCTCCCTCGTCTCACCATTCCCTGCAAGGCTGAGGACAATTTATATGGAACTTTCCAGATCTCCTGGCTCCGGAAAGACAGACGGATACACGGCCCAGAGATACAGGCCTTTCGGGATGCTGGCTAGGAGCAGATCATCCTGCTGGCTCCTGCTTAAGCCTGTGCTCTTTGAACTGCGCCAAACAGTTTGAGAATGATTGAATGGTTGAGCAAGATGTTCGCTGCACACAGATACCCTGGGAGGAGCCAGGACTGACTTCCTGTCTGAACTGCCCTTACCAAGTCTTGTGCCTTCACGTGTAGTCTGATCTGTCCCCCAAAGGGACATTTCCCTCTCCTTTGCACAAAGGTGCCTCGCAGACTGGCAGTGTCTGGCCTTGATTCAGACATGTTTATCTCAAGATTACAAAAAAGTTTTTTAAAGACAGTCTCTTGGGCTGAGAAGATAGCTCTGTGAGTAAAGTACTTGTGCAAATCTTAGGGCCTGAGTCCAGGTCCCCAGAACCTTTGTGAAAATCAAAAGCCGTAGCACGTGTCTGTAATCAAAGCTTTGACCAAGGTGGCAGGCAGAGACGGGAGACTGACAAGAGGCTGGAAGGCCAGAGAGCCCGTGTGCAGCAACGGGCAATGAGAGACTGCCCCAGAGAAGGAAGGTGAGGGGGGGGCAACCATGGTTGCCTTCTGACTTCCACACGAGCGTCACTGCACATGCACATGCATGTGTACACACCATACACCACACATGCCCTCCCGCCCCCAGAAACTTGCTATATTCCCCTAGTAGCAAGTAGCTGGAACTACAGGACTGTGCCGTCTCCTGGCTTGTTTCCCTGGGCCTGCCTGATTGGTCAAGACCGTGGGTTGCCTTACTGTTAAATTATAATGCAGGCTTTTACATTTCCTGCACCAAGGGGTCAGAGAGATGGCTTGGTGGTTTAGAGCACTGACTGTTCTTACAGAGGACCTGGGTTCGATTCCAGCACCCACAAGACAGCTAACAGCGGTCCATAACTCCAGCTTCAGGTGATGGGACACCCTCTTCTGGCCTCTGTGAGCATTGCACAACATCGGTGCATTTACATACATGCAGGCAATACACTTATACACATAAATAAATAGATACATAAATTTCCTGCACCAAGTTACAGCTGTTAGAAGCTTCTTTGACTCTGAGCCCTATTGGAGGGATGTCTGGCTACCTGGTGTCTTGTTTCTACTCTGGTGTGTTTACCACAGAAAAGAGTCCCATTGTTAATAACGAATCACACATAGGGAATAAAATCCATAGTGCTAAGTGTATGGTTCAGTGCAGTGGAACAGCCACCGGGCAAGATACAAAGCATTTTGACACCCAGGGCTTCTTCTTCCTGCTGCTGCTCAAGGTTCCTGAAGGTAACTAATTTTCCAATCTTCATTACTGCAGATAAGTTTTGTTTGTTCTTTAACTTCATATAAATGCAATGTCAGACTATATTCAGTTTTTTTCTTATAGATTCTTTTGGTTATTTTCACATTTAGTCCACAACATTGTGGCATGCTATTTTTCATTGTCACATAATATTTCATCACATGAGGGATGGGGATTGGCTCAGTTGATGGAGTGCTTGCCTAGCACTCACAAAGGCCTGGATTCCATTCCAACACCACAGAAGTTGGACAAATGCTGTAATCCCAGCACTTGGGAGATGGAGACAGGAGGATCTGAATTTCAAGATCATGATCTGCTACATAGTGAGTTGGAGGCCAGTTTGGGCTACTTGAGAACCCTTGTCTCAAAAAAAAGAAAAAAATCAGGAAGATTTTCTTTTTCACGTTACTTTGTAGATATTCCTGTAAACTCTGGGTGTCTTTGGTCAGATCCACGGACCACGAGTCTGTTCCTTTCCATATGGGAATTTAACTCCCTTTCCTCCATGGATTCATTTCAGAAGCAGCAGCCATGGAACAGGTCAGGCTGCAGCAGGATCTCAGGCATCCCAAGTAGCCCCTACTCAGGAGGGGGAGATCAAAGGCGTCTATAAAGAGGCAGCTGTCCTCCCCCCAGAGTTGTCTTAAGGAGACTTCAAAACTCAAAACTCAGGGGAGTGGAGTAGCAAGCTTTCCATCTCTTGTAGAGAGCTCTATTTCTAGAAGTTTCCTTGCCTTTAACCAGCTGGTTTCCTCCCTGCGTTTGGGGCCTGGTAGCCCTGGCTGCAGAATGCTGTGTCTCTGGGGCTCAGTGAGGCTGAGTCAGAGGAGCCGGGAGGGTGGAGGCTTTGGCCCCACCTGTGAGCGCTCTGAGGAGCTGGTGCAGGCCCAGCTCAGGAGAAGGCGGAACAGGCTCCCACTGCCTCAGAAGACTCAGGAGGTTGTGACATGAGGGTCCAGAGGCTGACACAGTGGACACGCTGGTCCGAAGGAGCTGTGGGACCCAGAAGGGGCAGCCTGTGAGCATGGCCTGCTTGGGCGCGCCACTCAGACCACTCAGCAGCAGGAGGCGGCTCCTGAGCAGGCACAGAGGGCAGTGCATGGCAAGCCGTGGGCTCTGGGTTCTTTTATGATCCTGTTCCAGCTAGCCAATGTTACCAACTCCCTTCTCAGTGCCTCAGTTCCCCCATCTGGTGTCCCGGGGTGTCACTTGGGGCTCTATCTTCTTACATAGTGAGGAGGCAGTGTGATTCCCTGGGGTTTGAGGAAGGGCCAGCCTCAAGGACCAAAGGGAGGACAGGGAAGCAAGAGGCTGCCACCCCTGTGCCGCCTCCCACAGAAAGGCCTTCCCCTGGGTGGGACCTGGCACCTCTGTTCTCGGTGGTCTCTCTGTGCATGCCTGTGACAAGCTGTGTTACAAACTGTGTCTGAAGTAGATGGCCAGCCTCACGTCGGGGCTCCCTCTGAACAGATCGCTGTGCTTGAATTTCCAGCCCTCCGCCTCCTGGGGTCCGAGGGGCCGGATGGGTCACGGTATCCCTGCCAGGGTGCCCCTGTGCCCGGCACCCAGCGTGCTGTCTCCAAGGGCTCTGTAAGATAGGAACGTGCTTGAGAGGCATCCCGATCTGAGAGCAGAGAACAGAAGCTCCAAAATTCTCATGGGAAGAGGCTGGGAGGCTGTGGTCCTGAGGCTGGCGGGGCTTCCTCACAGGTGAGGTGTGGACAGAGCTGCGGTGGAGAGAGCTCCTGGCCCAGGCAGGTGCATCTTGGGCTTGGGTATGTGTGGCGGGGGAGGGGCGGGGGTCTGCTGGCCACACATGTTTCTCCTGGACAAGGATGGGAACAGACACTGGACAGACAGCTGGAAAGTCCAGGGGGTGGCTCACTGGGGGCTTGGAGTGGGATGCCTACACAGGTATCATGTCACCTGCTCACCTGTACCTACTGAGACAGAACCAGAGCAGCTGTCCTGGGCAGGTCAGTCCCCCTCTCTGCCTCCAGAAGGCAGGACTTAGGGTGCTGTCGACACACCCTGCTGACAGGACGTCACAGTTGGGGGATGTACGGATGGGACGGCCACCTCCCAGTCACCGACTCTGTCTTTGAACAGAGGGTTGGGGAGGTGCGGCTGCCTCCAGCAGGGGCCGGCTTGCTTTGGTTCTGGCTCTGGCTTCCATAGGGAGAGGATGGGTTTGGGCAGTCCCCAGGTGCTCATTCCAGAAAAGAGAGCAAGAAGGAGGCAGGAAGTGTTGACAGATCCCAGGGTGTGATCCTCCTCCCATCTGATAAGACCTGGAATCACCTTGCCAGAGACTTAATGAGATTCACTCTGTTTTCTTTGGAGCCAGGCATTGCACCAGGAGGACTGGCCTCCTGCCCTGGCACCACCTCCTGCCCTGGCTCTGGGGTTGCCTGCTGTGTGACCCAGAGCCAGTTCCTGCCTGTCTCTGGGCCTCAGTCTTTCTGGCTGTGATTTTTTGGGTTGTTCTCTGTATTTCTTCATCCAGCTCTGGATCTCCCTTTCTGTCCCCTCTCTGGTCTGTCCATCTGTTCCCTCTGTTTCCCATCTGTGCCATCAGGCTGCAGGGCCAGGAGAGGTGGGGTCAGGGGCTCCGCTCACAGGTGACGTTGCCCCAGGAACCTTTGCTATGGAGAAGCCCAGGGTGGGCTGCCTGGCTGTGAGCCGGTGGTTCAGGACATCCCTGAGACTTCGAGTCCAGACTTTCTTTACTGGAGTCAGCTTCCTCAGCTCCCGGAGGTCCCCTGTCCCCAATCCTGTGGACTGTGTGACCTTGTTAGAGTCACCAACGCCTTGGGACTGAAGTGGTTTTCTAGGGCAAAGCCTGTGGGCGTAGCTTTGAGAACGGCTGGGAAGGCATTCTAGGGGAGGTGACCATAAGGACGACTGGGGTCCTAACATGCACTTTGTGTGGCCTGTGCACAGGCCTGTAGCTGTGGCCAGCCCCCTGGAGGTATTGAGGGGCCACCTCAGAGCTTGGAGGACGGAAAGCCCCAGAAGGCTGAGGCAGTTGCCTGCCAGCGGGTGACACAGTCAAGGGGAGGCTGTCCCTGGGCCCACACTCTGTCCACTGTTGACTTGGCCTGCCCTACCACTGGCCCTCATTCCTCTCTCTCTACCCTTCTCAGGTATGAGGAAGGGAAGTGGGCTGTGTGGCTTTGTCTCAACTGCTTGTCCTCTTTGGGCTTCCTTCTCAGGCTTTCATGAGGATGTGCCGAGCCCCAGGGTGTGGTGAGGTTGCCAGGTCTTCTGGTGAGAGGAGGATTCCCTGCTCAGCTTAGATCAGACTGTCAAGTCGTCTATTTCAAATGCGGAGCCTTGGGACTTCCTGCTTCCTCTTCTGGTTTTCTGGGTGTGGGTGTCCCTGACACAGCCATCGGGACCCTCTCTGTGGCAGGTCTACCACAGGCTGCCCCCTCAAACTCAGGGCACAGTTAGGCCAAGGCTAGCAGGGACCCGAAGGAGGGATGCAGTTCGATGTCTGGTTCCTGAAGGACCTAGTACTCAGCTTATAGTTGTTTTATGAAGTCTTCTTAAAATGGGAGCACCAAGGATTTCAAAGCTGTCTTGAGAGCTGGCGAGATGGCTCAAAGGTTAAGAGCATGGGTTGCTTTTGCAGACGACCCAAGTTTGAATCCCAGCAACCACACGATGGCTAACAACCATCCATAACTTCAGTTCCAGGGAATCCCACATCCTCTTCTGACCTCTGAGGGCATTGCAGGACATGGGTGCCCTTACATGCACTCATATGCACAAAATAAATAAAAACAATAGATAAAATATTTTTTAAAAGCTATCTTCCAGAGGGGGAGGGGAAAGTTACAGGGAGACCCCGTCTCAAAAAGACCAAAATAAATAAATAAATAAATAGCTACCTTGAGGAGCGTAAGAATGCCGCAGTTATCTAATAGGACATGTTTGCAATCACCTTGCTTGCTAAAGAACGTCTTAACCCCCGCCCTCACTATCGGCTTCTGTAAATGTGCCTGACCACTTACATCTTGACTTTGAGAGGGATTTCCCCTCGGTAATCTTATGATCCGTAAGCATCTGCGTTGGCAATCATATAGACTGTAATTTAAATCCACCAATGTTGTAGCAGTTTAGATATGATGCGGCAGACCCTTTAAAGACTGTGTCAGGGCTGACAGAGTGTTAGCTCCTGTGGGTCACCTGGTGTAAATAAACCCAAGTTCTCCCGCCCCCTGAGTGTGACTTTCTATCGAGTTAAAGCTGGTCTTGAACTCCTGACCCCTCTGCCTCCACCTCCCGGGTGCTGGGATTACATGTGCATTCCCCTATGCCTACATTCTACTTTTTATTTTGAGACAGGGCATTGCTAAGTGGCCAGGCCTGCTATTTAAAAAAAATTCTATTTATTATTATTTTACATGTATGAGTATATTGCCTGCGCGTGTGTAACTGCACCCGTGTCATGCAATGCCGAGGAGGTCAGAAGAGGGCATTTGATCCCCTGGAACTGGAGTTAAGGATGGTTGTCAGCTGCCCTGTGGGTGCTGGGAACCAAACCCAAGTTCTCTGCAAGAGCAGCCAGTGCTTTTAACTGCTGAGTCATCTTTCCAGCCCTCAAGGCCCGCTATTTTTATTTATTTTGAATGGGTTTCAGTGTGTTGATCAGTCTGGACTTGAGTTCCTCATCTTCCTGCCTCCCTCAGTCTCCTGGGTACTGGGATTACAGGTGTGCACCCCGAATCCTTTCAGCAGTGTCTGTAAGGGAAGGGGTCTCAGGTGTGCAGATACCAGGGCTGTGTGTGACCTTGTTTTCGCCTAGCTCGGTGAGCCTTGACCCTGTGGACCTAAAAGCAACCAATTTGCTGTCTGTGTCCGGTTCTTGCCGTGGTCAGTTCCTGCTTCGTAGCTCTCTGGTTCCCACCCTTCCAAGTGTGAACTTTCCAGTAGCTGAAGATTAAGGAATGTTCTGGAAAGGGGCAGGAGATACATTCCTAGCTACCTCCTGAGCAGTTAAATTAGACGAGACTGATTTTCCTTTAAATTATTAGTAGGCCTCAGTCACCAGATTTGGTGCAGACCTTGGGGTGGCTGCTTTGCCTCCGTAAGGCTGAAGCAGAGGAGGACTGAGGCTGGGGACCCTGCAGCCTGCACCTGTCACCAAAACAGGATGCTGTAAACCCCTGATCAGGTCCTGCAGGGAGCCTGTGGATGGCTCAGCTGGAACACAGCCCTGGACCCCACGGGTGGCAGCAGTATGTCGCTCCCTTTTTGTCCTGGTTCATGGAGCCCCTGAACCTGCTGCTCGAACACTCTGAGCCTAGGCTTCCATCCCCACCGCGATGCCAGCAGACCATTTAGCACAAAGTCTGTAGGTGCTCGGTAAATCCTGCCCCATCCTGTCCTCCACAGGTGCATCCTGGCCCTCAGCACATCCCGTTATTTATATATTTTAAAATTTTATTTGTTATTTTTATTTTATTCTATGTGTATGAGTATATTGCCTGCATGTGTATAAGTGCACCTGTATCATGCAACGCGTACAGAGGTCAGAAGAAGGTGTCGGATCCCCTAGAACTGGAGTTATAGACAGTTGTTAGCCGCCATGTGGATGCTGGGAATCAAACCTGGATCCTCTGCAAGAGCAGCCAGTGCTCTTACCTGCTGAGCCACCTCTCCATAATTCATTTATCATAATGTCCTAGCGAGGGGTTGGGGGGTATGACTCAGTCAGCAAAGTGCTTGCCCCACAAGCATGAGGTCTGAGTTCAGATCTCAAGCACCCAAGTGAAAATCAAGGCACAGTAGCACACATCTGTAATCCCAACGCTGGGAAGAAGAGACAGGTGGTCCCTGAGCTCACGGACCAGTGAGCCCCGCAGTGTCAGCGAATTCCAGATTCAGTGAGAGATGCTGTCTCACAAAATGAGGTGCACACACGCACATGCACACACACGCACACACGCACACGCACACACACACACATGCACACACACACACACATGCACACACCTACATGCATGTGAACACAAATGTCCCAGCAACACACCCCCCTGTAAGCAGGCTGTCACCAGCCCTTGCTCATCAATGCCTTGCCTGGCTCGGGTGTCTGAGACTTTCTATTGAACAGATGGTGAGTCGCTTTGGGAAAGGGGAGGAGCCTTCTGTGCGGTGGGGATTTGGGGAGTCGGTGTCTTGCCAGTCACGTGGGCACTGAGAGCAATGGAGGACAGGTGAGGACAGCAGGCTATCCCAGCTCTGGGTCACCTCGTGGTGTGCAGCATGAAGGCTTTCAGGCTGGGCTTGCTCTGGGTTATTCTGTTTTACAAAGCAGTGGTTTGTTGTGACTTAGTTCACTTTGATGTGAGCTGGCGCCAAGACAGAACGAACACACCTTGTTTATAAAAGTTAGCAGTCACCACTGCCAGGAACCACACACTGATAAATGATTTAAGACAATAAACAGTGGTGCCCACAGAGAAATACCAGACATGGTGGCTTATCCATGCACCAGTATCACCCAAGCCCTTTGTGTGGCCTAACGTGCGGGCCCTTCACCCAGTCACTTCCCAGGAGTCATAGCAGAGAGCCTGCTCACCTATCCCCTGGCAGTTTCATCTTGGATGGTGCTCCTGCCTGTGACATGCGTGACACACAGGCCCCTTCACAGATATCCAAAGGTCGCTTGCGTCGACAGCCCTGTGTCCTGCGTTGTTAGCCTTCTCCTCTGGTGAGGCTCAGGGTCTGACTTTGTCTCTCTGAACCCTGAAGACTCCTGGCCATTCTGCAGCCTGGATGTCATTGTGTGTAGCGTGACATGGGATCTGAGTGTTCTCCGTTTCGGTGACTATTGTGGGAATGGAATAAAAGAAGCTGTGATCACTGATGGTCATGATTGCCATGTGCCTGGGACCCCCTGCTCGGGGAACACCTACATTCAGAGGGAGTGCTCCCACCTCAGTTAAGCTAATCTAGTTAATCCCTCCGTCAAGTCCACGATTGGTAGGAATCCTCATACCAAGCAGAATCCAGAGCACTTGGGGAGAAACAGCCGAAGACATTGGTGCATGTCGATAGTCTGTCTAGGTTACAGGCATTGTGTGCTCATGACGAGAGCCCAGACCTCAGTGAGGGGTCTCTACCAGGCTGAACCGTCCCCAAGGAAAGAGAGACAGTTTCTGAGGAACTGTGGCAGGCTGCTCAAGAATCCAAGTTCACAGCTCTGAACCAATTCTCTCTTTTTACCTCACACTGTCTAAGCTGTGTGGCTAGGTGGTGTCTTTCCTTTTATTTTTTTTTCAGACAGTGTCTCATAGCCCAGGCTGGCTTCAAACTCACTAGTAGCCAAGGATGACCTTGAACTTCTCATCCTCCTTCTTCTAGCTTCTAAGATTACCTGCACACACTGCCATGCTTGGTTTCTGTGGTGCTGGGGAGGGAATCCAGGACTTCATGCATGTTAGGCAAGTGTGCTACCGACTGAGTCACATGTCCAGCCCCTTCACTGTGTGTTTTAAGACAAGTCACAGGACTAGAGAGATGGCTCAGGGCTTAAGAACCCTGGCTGTTCTTACAGAGGACTGGGGTTCAGTTCCCAGCACCCACATGGTGGCTAATAACCGTCCTAACTACAGTTTCAAGGATCTGACGCCATCTTCTGGCCTCCAAGGGCATTGCACACACCTGGCACACTTACGTACATGCAGGCACAAGACTCGTGTACATAAAATAAAAATAAATAAAGTTTAAACTAAGTTACAGTGCTCTCTCTGTGTCCATGTGTCCTACAAGGAAGATGGGAGCACATTCATAGGTCTGCCCGATGATGTGAGACGCTCTGTGTTGGGTGTGGCCAGCAGAGGAATTGCGACCCTGGAATAAAGTCCTGGCTCGGAGTGAGTCGGCAGGTGCTGAATCGGAGCTGGGGTTTCAGTGAGAAGTCTCTCAAACCCAGAGCCTCTGCTCTAGCTGCTGCTGGGAAGAGCCAAAGTACAGAAGAAAGACGCGGCAGAGTCAGCACCATACTCCACTTAACCAAAGGTTTGCAAAGAACTCTCACAGAGTTTAACAGGTGCACAGCCTATGTGTCTGTGGTCACCCTCCCCTAAATAAGCCTGGAGGTCAAGCCAAAAGTGGATACTCAGAATTCCACTTTTGACCTATTTATAAGCTCCACCCAGAGGTGGGGGGGGGTGGTGCTCCCTCAGTTTTCCAGGCCTGGAACAGCAGAGCTCCAGTACCTCAGCTGGCTTAGTTTTACCTTATGTGTACTGTGATTCATGAAGTGAATTCTAGTTCCTCTTTTTCCTGGGCCGTTAGGGAACTCATAGCTAAACATACCATCCAGATAGGCCACTGTCCACTGTCCTTGTCTGTTCTTTCCTTCCTCTCATCTCTCTCTCTCTCTCTCTCTCTCTCTCTCTCTCTCTCTCTCTCTCTCCTTTGACTTAATGTCCTCAATTGAACAAAAAGCTCTTCTCTGGGGTGTATTCAGTGGACAATGGTCTAAAATCATTTCGACTAGGATATGGCTGTAAACCCACCAAGGCCCCAGAAGTGCTGTCTTCCTCTATGACGTGGGAAGAACTGAGAGGTGGAGGTGGGGAAGGGAATGGGCACAAGGGATCACAGGTGTGTGCCATTTATGCAGTGCTGGGGATGAAACCTAGGACTTCATACACACTAGGCGAGCACTTACCAACTTAGCCACATCCCAGCTCTGGGGAGGGCTTTTGGGCAGAGGAAAGACAGAATTGTTTAGGCAAATCACAGCTACCTGCATGTAGACTGCAGGGATCCAGGGAGGGCCGGGGACACCAGGAGCTGCTGGTCTCCACTGTCTGGGTGATGGTGAGCGTGGGATGTGAGGCCGAGACCTGCCAGCAGGAAACACCTGGGAGGTAGAGTCATGGACCAGAAGGTGACGGCTAGAATTCTGAGGCTGTGGGAGAGAGAGACTGAAGATGTGGCCGGGACACCTCCTGAATAATCTGTGTGAGGTGGCGTCATCTGTGGAGATGTGGAGCCCCGGGAGGCTGGGGCTGGGCTATTGGATGAGGCTACTGAGTAGGCCACCTGGGGGTGACTCTCCTGATCCCAAGCTTCCCTCTCCCCAGCGCAGCGTTGTTATGCCTACCCAGCTCCAGCAAAGGTGTTATTAGTGCTGCTCATGGGCTTCAGCTGTCCCTCAGTAGAGAGCTGGGCCCAGGGTGTGGGCTCTGTGGGGACCGGGTGGACAGTCATGTGGCGCTCACCTTTCCTGCCATTACAGCCACCAGCCTCAGGGCCCTCTGCCCTGAGGGAATTGGTGGGTACCCTGCTTTCTCATGACAGAGGAGTCAGAGTTCCTGGGGTTACTCCTTAATCCACCAGCAGGCCCTGAATCCTGCCCTGCGTGCCAGTGATAGAGGAAAAGGATGGAGGGGACTGGGAAGACCCCAATAAAAGGAACTGAGACACTCACCAGTGATTGGTGTCTGGAACTCTGTGTTTTAGGAAAGCACCTGTATACATCAAGTGTCTTTTAAATGTTTGTTGAATGAATGAAAATGTGGGGTCTAGATTTGGCTTTCTGTCATTTTCCCATGTCACCTTGGATAGGTCATTATTCCCTCCAGGCTTTGGCTAACCCAACTGGGAAATGAGTTCTGTCCCTGTGGTATCTGTGGGTCCTAGGAAGGGAGGGGACCATAGGGAACTGTTCAGAGCTCTGGACTCTACAGATCACCCTCCCTCCAAGCTGTCCTGGGTGAGTGGGTGTGCCATCCAGGGGTGCAAAGGTGTCAGGAGGAGGACCCTCAGACGGGCCATGAGGCCTGAGCCTGCTCTTCCCGTGTCTTCCTGGGTGCCGGGACTCCTCTGGCTCAGGTAGCCTGTCCTTGGCGGTATCAGGTGACCTCCCCAAGCAGACTCTATTCCGCAACCCTGTCCTTACCCAGAAACCCACTTAGCCTCCGGTCCACGCAGCACCTCCAGGGTTTTGTTCTTAAGGAATGCCATCAGCACAAATGGGCTTCTTCCTGGGTCACAGGCACTACTCAGGTTGATCGTCTCACCCATCAGCTTCTCTCATTTGAACAGTCTGCCTATCCCATGCAGATATCTGGAGTGAGAGCTCTGACCTGGTTCCATAGGCTGGGGGCTGGGGGCTTTGGGAGACTAGAATCACTTTCTCTGACTCTGCCACCATCTAGTGTCTTGTCATTTTTTTCTCTTTTTTTGATTTATTTATTTTTATTTCACGTGTGTGAGTTGTTTGCCTGCATGTATGTAAGTGCACCCATGCTCTACAATACCTATGGAAGCCAGAAGATGGGGTCAGATCCCCTGGAACTGGAGTTACCAACGGTTGTTAGCTGCCATGTGGGTGCTGGGAACTGAACCTGGGTCCTCTGGAAGAACAGTCTGTGCTCTTAACAGCTGAGCCATCTCTCCCCTTCCCTCCCACCACCCTGTTGCCATTTCTTTAGCCAGGTGTCCTGAATTCACCAAATCACCAGTCTTCAAATAGGTCCTGTTCACGCCTCCCCTTCCCCCTCTCATCCTCCCGGCTTGTTGCCGGATGTCACAGAATGCTGTTCACTGTTTTCTGTGGCCAGAGAGGGCAGGGACTTGTCCGTTTGCTTCTCTGTTGCATTTCAGCTAAAAACACAGCAATCAAGGCTCCATGAAGCTGGTGACCCCTTGCCCCTCCCCCTGCAGCTGGCAGGCTTGTCCCCTGCATGGCCCTGTCATTCCAGCTTAACCCTCCACCCTAGCCAGGTGAGGAACTCTGAGACAGATGTTCTTGCTGTGGAGGGCGTGGTGAGGTCACCTGGATCCTCGCCCCTGCTCCTCCCAGACTGAACTGTCAAGCCCAAGTTCAAAGAGACCACAGCCAGGGCGTGCAGGATGTGGCTTTGTGGGTTGTGGGTAAGGCAGGGGCCTGGGCAGGTCACAGTGTCTCCAAGGAAATGCCCCCAGGTGGAGAAAAGGACGGGGCAGGGAGGCCGCAGAGGCCGGCAGAGGGGGCCAGAGAGGAGGAGACGCGTGGATTCCCTCAGAAAGAGAGCAATGGGGTTGAGCTCTTCATTCCAACGGGGTAAATATTGTTGGCTCAACACATCTATCTAAACATTACAGGAAAGCTTCTGGAGGGAAAGAAGGCTTAAGTCTCTGCCTGACCGGGCTCTGGGAACTGCCAGGAGCCCACCTACGGCCAAGGGGCCTTGTGCAATTCCCTTGATTCCTTCATCTATAAGACAGAGGTGTTCCCACCTGCCTTCCAGCTCTATCCCACCTCTCTGCAGTCCTGCTTGCTCCCTTCTTTCCTTCATGCCTGAGAGTGGCCCCCCACCCTGTGGAGAAGCCCCCGGGACACGCTGAGCACCTGCCGTGCTCGCAATGGCCAAGGGCACGGACAGGCTGTGGTTTGCCTGAGCTTGGCCTTCCAGCCTTGCTCAGAACTTGGCACTTGGCCTTGTTGGGAAGGTTAGATGGGTGCATGGGCGGGAGGTGCTTTCAAACTGCCTGGCTCAGGGTGAGGGGAGGGAGCTGTTTGCTAGCTTGATGGTCCTCGTTGTCAGCATTGTGTCATGACACCGTCTCCCCACAATGGCTTCTCACTCACCAGCCACCTTCCTCCTCTTCTGTCTTTCTTCCCTCTTTCCCGTCACTCGATCTATCCATGTGTCCATGCATCCATCCTCCATCTGTCTGTCCATCCATCCATCCATGTACCACCCACCCATCTATCCACCCATCCATCCATCCATCCATCCACCATCTAGCCATACCTCCTTCCATCCACCCATCTATCTAGCCATTATCCATCTATTCATCCACCCTTCATGGATCCATCCATCCATTCATCTGTCCATCCACCCACCCATCCCTCCACCCATCCACCCATCTATTCACCTTCATTCTATGAATCTATCCTTCATTCATCTATCTCTACATCCATCCATCTATCCATCTGCCCATCCATCTCTCCATTCATTCACCCATCTATTCATCCTTCCATCCAGCCTTCTATCTATCCATTCCTCCATCTATTTGTCTATTCGTCCATCCATCCATCCATCCATCCATCCATCCATCCATCCATCCATCCATCCAGTCTTTAGTGCAAGCATACTTATGCGCTCTTTGGGAACTTAGTTTTTACATTCTTCACTACATTTCATAGGAAATGGACACGTTTATATTAATAGATGTGATTAGACAAAATGATTCACATCCCGATCCATTGGGGTTGGGGGCAGGGGTGGTAGAAAGGCCATCCCTGAAGTGCTGTTTTGTTGGCCTCTGTATCCAGAGGGTAAACTGAGGCTTATCCCTGGTGCCTTTATAGATAATGAGCCTTCCAGGTTGGTAACATTTGCAATCTGATATGTTGGCAGTAAAGAAGATCATCCCAGAAAGAGTCTCAGAATAAAAAATAACCAAATAAAATTTTATGCTATTATTCTATTTTTGACTTGCTGATCATTCTAGAAGTTGCTGGAGTCAGGGACCCTGGTTGGCTAGCGGCACCTCTGCAGGGCCTGCTTCTTTCCCACCTGTCTTTGCTGTCCCTGCCTGTGGACAGGGGAGGTCTTGATTGTGTGTATGGCTTAGGAGGCATGCCCCGTGACACCAAAGAAATCTTTCTCCCTCTCCTTGTTCCCAGCAGAGAGGGACATGTCACCTGCAGTCACCTTTCCACCAGAAAGCCCAGAGCTCCTTCGTGTTTAACAAGTGTGACAGACAGAATGGCCAAACCCTCATCCCAACTCACACCCACACCCAGCCTTCTCTACCTCTCTAACCGAGACACCATCTTTTCAGTAGCTTGAGCTCCAAACTGCAGCCATCCTTGAACTCTTCCTCCCCTGCCCGTCAAATCTGTCAGTAGATGTCACCAGTCGCATCTTCAGGCATGTTTAGAGTCCCGCTCCTCTCTCCATGGACACCCCAGGGCCAAGGCACCATCACCTCTGCCCAGAGGATGGAGAGCCAGATGTTACACGTCACTCCCCTGCCTCTGGGTGGTGACTATCTCCAGACCATAGAGTCTTCAGAGCGGGGATCCTGGTCTGTTCTGTTTCTGCTGGAGGGCAGCAGGCGCCCAGCAGCACCTGTCCAATGAGCATAGGACAGCCCGAGATCATCACTGAGCAGGCTCAGAACCTGCCTCCTGAGCTCACAGCAGAGGGCTTTTCTATCTGCTTTTCTTTTCTTTTTTTTTAGTGAAAAGAGAGGAGATTTCATGAAAATATTGGCAACGCTTCATTAAGAAGCAATATTAAAGATTTGAGGCTACGTCTCAGTTCCTAGAAGCCTTACCTTGCATGCACAAGGCCCTGGATTGGACCCCAAGCACCACATAAAACCGGGTGTTGTGATGGCAAATACCTATAATCTCAGGAGGAGGGTCATGAGTTCAAGGTCATACTCAGCCATGCAGTCAATGCGAAGCCAGGCTGGGCTATATGATGAAAGCAACAAACATACAAACAAAACCAAGATCAACTTACAAAATCATTTCAAGAGTCAGGTGTGATAGTGCACGCCTTTAATTCCAGCACCCAGAGGCAGAGGCAAGCAGATCTTGGTGAGATCAAGGCCAACCTGGTCTACAGAGTGAGGTTCAGGCCATCTGATGGCTACAGGGAGACCCTGTCTCAAACAAAACAAAACAAAACAAAACAAAACAAAACCCCAAAAAGCAAAAAATGAAAATAAAATCATTTCAACAGTTTCTGTGTTTGTGTTCTCTCCTGTCTCTATCCTTGTCTCTGTCTCTGTCTTTCACTCTCACTCTCAGAGAGAGATACACACACATGATCAGAACATATCAAATACATACATCATATCACATACACATATGAAAATGAATAATGGCGATACATTCAGTGTGGCTTTTATCTTCTCTGCCCTTCCTCACAGACTGTCTTCAATTCAAAAAACAGTTTAATATTTTATATAAATATAAAATAAATAATTATTTATTGCCTGCGTGTAGATAAAGTGCACCCATGTTGTGCAATGCCCGCGGAAGTCAGAAGAAGGCATTGGGTCCCCAGGAAATGGATGATTCTTAGCCACCATGTAGGTGCTGGGAACCAATCCTGGGTCCTCCTGAAGAGCAGCCAGTGTGCTTCACCACTGAGCCATCTCTCTAGCCCTGTCTTCAATTTAAAGAACTGAATAAGAAACTGTTCTGTATACTACAGATGCGGGCTCCAAGAACTGTCTCCAGTCCTGGCTTTGCTCTTTATTCACGGAAAGACACCCGACCTTGTGAGAAAGTCTCCATTCTTCATGATCACACCAAGACAACACAGACCCTGTCACTGACGTGAGTCTGAAGTCTGGGTACGAGGAAGTCACCTCACCTTACAAGTGTGTGGGTCAGGTAGACCTGCGTGCAGGTGGCTCCCCTGCTCACTAGCTACGTGGTCAGAGACCCAGAATAGTTGTTAGTATTTTTTTAAGACAGTGTTAGCCCTCTTCCACCGAGCTGAACTCTCCCATAGATCGGAACACGCCCTGTTACAGCAGCTGTCTTATACACAAGGACACTGAGCCACAAGGAAAGTATGTCACGAGATGCCCTCTGCGGCTGTGAGTGGCAGTGGGATTTGAACCCTGTAGTATACGTCTCTGAGCTGGATTGCCACGCACAGAAGATAGGATCTACAGATTGCTTAGCTGGTGCCTGGCACACAGCCGGCAGAAATGCTGTCACACTGCAGGGTCCAGCTCGGAGAGTCCAAGCTTGAGGGTGCTGAGGGCCGTCTGAGCTTTCCTGTCAGCAGCTGAACCTGGCTGTTCCCAGGGCTGCTGCCCACCTACCAGCCAGGTAGAACACTTCCTTCCCAGCCCCGTGGATGGACAGCCCGTGACTTAGGTGACTGGGCGTGGAGCCAGGAGGTGGGGACCAGGCTCAGGCAGGCTCACCGGGTTGCACGGTGAAATTAAAAGGGAGGAGAGAGCACCAGCCCATCAGAACACATGCTCCTTCCTGGTGGTCAGGTGCCCCGAGAGGAGCTGGGGAGCCGGGGAGCTGGGGTGTGCAGCCACCCAGGCGCCGGAGCTGACTCAGGAGGCTGTGAGCTGGGCACAGGATGGCTCCGCAGAGAGCCGTGCGGCTGTCTCTGAAGAAGCCCACGCATGCTGTGTGTGTGGTAGGAGGGGAGATCCCGGTGGATGTATACAGGTAAGGGCTGGGGGCACCTTCCTTCTCTGTGCAAATGGGAGACTCTGGGTGAAGGAGCACGCAAGAGAGTGCCAGGAGAAGGTTGTTTTGATACCAGAGAAGGTGAGCCTGCTTCAGAGCCTGGGAGGGAAGGGACTACAATCCAGTCAGGTTAGAACATCAGGTCCAGCCTCTGGACAAGGGTGGCTTTGGGATCAGGCTCTATCTGAGCTCTGCCTGTTGACCTCCCAACAAAGCAACAGAAGGAACAAGGGCTCAAGCCAGGGAAGAGCACTGGGCTTGCCAGTTCCTCACCCTTCTGTGGTTAGGGGTGTGAGTGTGTGGCATCTTGACCCTTGGAGGCTAGCCAGGGACACCTAGAGTGACTGAGATTAGGAGGGAGTGGTTAAGGGGTAACTCAATAACTTAATTTAAGAGGTAAGCCTGCAATAGAGCCTGGGACTCGGGTTGGACAGGTGATGATGGTGATGATGATGAATGTTGATGGTGGTGGCCGTGGGTGACTGTCGTAGTGGCTATAGTGACATCCAGATGGGTCAGCCTGTGGACCAAATCTTCCCAGTTCTGGCTCTGCCTAGGTGGGGATGCAGGAATCAGGTTCAGACTCAGTTTCTTTACCTGGCTGCTGAAGGAGTTGGCTGTGGTGATCTCTGAGGCTGGTCCATTTGTGACAGACTACTTACTCTCTCCAGATGGGAGCCCTGGCTGGAAGCTCCCTTCACAGAGAGCCGAGGCTGGGGTCTCCCAGGCACGATCTGATCTCCTACCCCGCTCCAGGCTTAGCCCTGGGCTGTCCAGCCAGATGGGTGAATGCTGCACCTAGTCTCCAGTGATGACCTGCTTTACTGTCCCTGCCTTGGGCAGTGGCATGGGGCAGGAGTGGCAGGGATGGGGAGGAAGACATAGGAGCCCTGGAGGCCAGATCTTGACTCTACCTGCTGCTGGGGACCTGGTGGTTGGGCTGGCTCCCCTGGACTCTGTATGGCTAGTGGGATTCCATGGGTCCTGCCTTTGTAGCAGGAGTTTCCAGATTTAATGACTACAGAGGCCATTACATGGAGGGGCACTTTTTGTTGGCTTTAGAGATGGAAGCCAGGGTCTCACACAGGGTAGGCAAGTTCCCGGCTGTGGAACTGAACCCTTGGCCCCCGGTCAGTTTTTCTTAGCAATGCATGAAACACATGTATCCTGCAGTAGCTGAAGTTTAGATGAGGCTCAAATGATACAAACCTTTCTGTGTGGTATCTGGCAGTTCTGCTTTGACTCTGAGGCCAGGGAACAAGACCCCATGGTTCCACCTTTCTAAGTTCAGGCCCCTGGTCTCACCCACAGACAGGATTCTCTCCACAAGTTTCTTTCCAATCCCAGACCTGAGTTGGGTTGCTTAGGCCGGGAACACTTGACTGGGAGTCAGGAGGTCTGAGTTCTGCTCCTTGTCCTGCTAGACTGGGTTTTGGCAAGTCCCCAGCCCCTCTTTGGCCTGTGTTCTGACCCTGATTTGATGAGCTAAGGCCTTCTTACCCTTCTCTGAAGCTCAGTGTGCAGATTAAGGGCCCAAACCTTGGATTTGGAATGGCTTCAGCTCATCCTGGCTCTGTTCCTGGCTGTGTGGCCTTGGGCACGCGGATGCACTTCTCTGAGCCTATTTTGGCTTCTGACCAATGGGCAAGCAACCCACCGTGATGGATTTAGAATAACTGAGACATGCACCTGTAGCGCCCTTTGCGGGGTGGGTGCCCTGGCAAGGCCAGCTCTGGGGATCCACACACATCTACTCCTCACATTGCTCTTCAGGGATGACAGAGGATGAGGACAGCTCCGGGCATGAGAGGGCACAGAGCCCTTCGCTTCTCGCAGCATGGCCTCCTAACCAGGTGAACCTGGGGTTCCCTTGTCCCTTTGCTTAGTCCCTGGCTCACGATTAGACCAAACAAGGAGCTTTTAGCTAGTCTTGCTGACAGGCCTGAGGAGGCCCCCCAAAGAGGGAGGTATACCTGTCACCTGAGTTTCCTGGAGTCTGAGCCTCTAGGTGACTGTGTAAGGTGACGTCAGGGGAAGTGATTAACCCCCAGCGGCTGCATGGCTGGGCTACGTGGAGAAATATTTGTGTCTGGGGTAATTGTGAGCCATGGGTAACTTGACTGAGGAACTCTTAGGATCCCCTGACTCAGCAGATATTTCAGACTCTCCCACTGGGCTAGCTCAGCACCCTTGCCCTTGTGCCCTAGAGAGCTAGCTCATCACCCTGACTTCCATTCCTAGTGGGCTAGCTCAGCACCCTGACTCCCACGCCCCAGTGGGATTGCTAACTCCCTTGACCACTTCACTCTAGTGGCCTAGGTTACCACCTTGATTCCCTCACTCTAGTGGGCTAGCTCAACACCCTGACCTCCTTTGCAGCAAAGCAAAATATGCCTTTCAGGTTCCAGAGCTGTGGGGTTTGGGACTCAGGGGTAAGGAGCATTGTGGGCCTTTTAGAATAGCCACTGGGAGGCCAGGCTGGAACATCTCCTGAATTCCCAAACTGACCGTGTCCTACGGTGAGTCTGTCTTCTGTTTCCTCCACGTAGACAAATGCTCTCAGGGCACACAGAAGTATGGGAAGGCAGGCTGGGCTGCCGGTGAGGTGATCACAGAATTGATGGGATACTAATTTGAGGACTGACAGACAGGCTGCAGGCACCGCTGGGGCCAGGCTGGGCGTCCTGGGTGTCCTGGCTCCCTGCTGCATCCTGTTGTTGAACCTGGAGCAGGAAGAACAACTTTATTTGGAAGTGACAGTCAAAGCTTCAGTTTTGAGTTCTTGGAATCAATGAAGCCCTGTTCTGAGAGCTTTAGGATCTGAGACTGTAAGTGGTAGGCGGCCAGTCTCAGGACAGAAGACGTTGTCATCAGGCAGGGCGTGCTGACACCTGCTGGTTATCACCGTGTTTAGGAGGCTGAGGCAGGAGAATCTGAAGTACACAGCCAGCCTGTGGTACAGAGTGACTTCAAAGTCAGCCTGGGCAGCTTAATGAGATCGTGGTTCAAAATGAGGAGTAAAAGGCGACCCAGAGGTGCAACTCAGTCGCAGCGTGCTTGCCCAGCGTGCAGGGGGCCCTGGGTTCAGTATTCAGTGCGTCAAAAACAGCACAGAAAACTGGTACTGATGTTGACCTCGGGGCCGGCTCCCTCAGTTCCACAGTCACTTCTGTCTCCCTGGGTCCCAGTGGCCCTCTCCCGTGTTGAACCTGGCTGGGGTCCCTCCCTCTGGCACCCCAGGCTTCTTCCTGTCACTAGCATTCCAGGCTCAGAGCCACTCCTCTCCACTCTGTCCCAGCCCCTGTTCTGTCGCCGGCCTCCCCAGGCCCTATCCTTCCTCTCACTGAGGGCCGGGGGTCGGGGGGGGTGTGGTCAGCCAGTTCCATCTCTTGCTGTTCTGATCCACTGGATCCGAAGATGTTCTAAGTTCAAAGGCTGGAGGGGCTGTTTGCCTGGGACACAGGTCCTTCCTCGCCTCCAGGACACACCCTCCTGACCCCTGTGCCCTTGCACACTCTTCCAGAAAGGTTTCAAGATGTTTCCTCCACCTGTGACCCTGCACCTCCCACATGGGGGAGGGCCACAGAGACCTGGCAGCGGGGTGGGGGGGCAGAATGGAACCTGGCTGTGAGCAGGAAAGCCCAGTGGGGCCTGGGGTGGCAGATTCCAACTGAGAAAGACAGGACGCGGGGACCTGGGCAAGCCTGGCATCTCAGAAGGGACTGACCTGTGTCTGAGCCTCAGCATGCACCCCGGGCCCCAGAGCAGGAACTCAGTCATTCTGTGTTGAGTTCAAAGCCACTTGAAACCTTACTAGCAAGTGCTTCTGCAAGTCTTCAGGCCATGTGCCTGACCCAAATGACAGCAGCTCAGGTCTCGAGCACAGGGCTCTGAGAGCTGGACAGAAGACATAAACTGCCACAAGGGACTCTTCACAGGGCCAGGCAGCGTGCCATGAGCCAGGCTGGCCAGCAAGGCTGGGGCCTTAATGAGGATGGCTGAGAACTGGACCCTTCCTCCCCATCCCAAACACAGACACCACCTTCCACAGGAGGAAGTCTTCAGAGATAGGCACTTCAGCTGAGGGGCGGTCATGCTGATGCTTGCTGGCTGTGTGACCTTGGGCCAGCCAATTAGTCTCTCTGAGCCTGTTTTCTCCCAGGCTAGGTGGAGGTGACATCACCCATGGTGTGCCTGTGTGGTTAGTACCACTATTTCTCCCATTTTACTAATGAGGAATTTCATCATCCACAGATCTGTTTTGCGGAGGAGGGGAACGTGACTCACAGCACTGACTTTAAATTCAGGCCTCTTTCTCTCTTGGGGACTCTTTGATCACCAGTCCCTCTCTTTCTCTGCTTCCAAGGGTAGGGAGTGACAGCTGCCACCTTGCCCCTGCCAAGTCCTCCCTCCCTGCCCTCCCGTCTCACAAAACACATTGGCATCTGCCTTGCACGGGTGTGTAGAGTCCACCTGGCAAGTACCAGCCGGGGAGGAGCTCGTGGAAAGACAGAGTGCTGGATTCTGTTTTGATCCTGTGTTTGAGTTGTAGTGTGGCGTGCATGTGCGGTGTGTGTGTGTGTGTGTGTGTGTGTGTGTGTGTGTGTGTGTCTGTGTTAGTGCCCATGTGTGTGGAAACCAGAGGACATTCTTAGATGTTAAGCCTTAAGAACCATGTACCTTGTTTTAGTGACAGTCTCTCAGGGACCTGGGGTTCACCAGTAAGACTAGGTTGGTGGCCCAGAGACCTCTAGGAAGCCTCCTGTCTCTTCCTCCCCATGCTGGGGTTACAAGCATGAGCCACCAAGCCCGTCTTTTTAAATGTGGGTTCTGGAGGTTGAACTTGGGTCCTCATGCTTGTAAGGCAGTTACAGTTTTTGGAAGACAGGGTCTCACTATGTAGCCCTGACCAAGCTGGCTTGGAACTCTCAGAGATCTGCCTGCTTCTGTCTCCAAGAACTGGGATTAAAGGTGTGTCCCATTATGCCCAGCCTTTGTTTTGTTTTGTTTTTCTTTTCTGTGTCCCTTTTTAAATGAGGTCTTGCTACACAGCCCAGACTGGTCTTGAACTTCTGACCCCCCTGTCTCTCTCTGCTGCCTGATTGCTGGGATCTCCTGTGTGAGTCACCACTTCAGGTGGTGATAACACACTAGTCTGGCTCCTTCGTCTGCTAAGAGAGAAGGGGTCACATCTGCCTTCTCATCCGGACCACACCCTCCTTTCCTGGGTGTGTCCACCCCTCTATGCCTCTCAGACACAGTAATGGCCACAGCTCCTGCCAGAAGTGCGCTCCGCAATGACTCCATTAACTCTCACAGCAGATCTGCAATGACCATGGCCCTCATTAGGAAGAAACTGAGATGCAGAGAGGTTGAGAGACTTTTCTGAAGTCACATAGTCTGTAGCTGCTGGGACTGAGATTTGAACCCAGGTCTGTTGGATTCTAAATTCTATGAACTCAGCGTCTGGGGAGCCTGTTGTCTGGAGATATCTGGTGCTGGGTCAGTGTGAGGAGTCGGGTGGGAGCAGTGGGCTAGCTTCAGGATTGAATCTCACGTCTATGCTGTGGCCTCTGTGACCACGTGGAACTTCTCTGTCCTGTCAACCCAGGGATGACGGCTTACCTGTGCTCAGCAGGCAGCCAGCTGTGGATGGCATCAGAGATGAGAGAGCGTCCCCCAGGGCCAGGCCATTCACTGTGTCCTGCTTTATCCAGCACCATGTAGGACAGCAGAAGTGTTCAGGGAAACGGCTTGAGGAGGAGCCACCCGCTGCCTGTACGGAGTTCTGTTGACTTTCAGGGCCAGAGTCTTCAGGACCAGGCCAGCCTGTGGGCCGGTCAGTCGTGGGGTCTGACCCTGTTCCACATCCTCAGCTCCTAGTCACCTAGACCTGTGTTCCTACTGACTTCAGCCCAAGAGACTTGAAACCCAGGGTACCTGAGTACGCATGCCTTGGGCTCCTGGAGGCTAATTTGTTCCTCTACCTCTCTATTTGGTTCTGTGTCATCCTTCCCCTCCTGGGCCACTGCCCAGCTCAGGGATCTGATCTCCCCAGAGGGTAGACTGACCTTCCAATTCTTTGCTAACCCAGCTACTGTCCCTAGGTGCTGTGATTCCTAAGCTGCAGTTGGGTGGTTGGCACAGAGGACCTGTTCCTTCTCCTCTGGAGGTTGGGCTGGGAGCTTCCTAGTTACGGAGCTAAGGTGTGGCCTGTGGAGCCCCAGAAGTTGGAAGGTTTGAGGTGGAAATTTGCAGCCTAGCGAAGGGAAATGCTTCCTGAATACATGAAGGGAGTGAGGTGGTGAGATGCTCAGGCTGAGTCCTGGGGGACTCCTCCAGCGTCGCCTATGGACAGGATCCCCAGTGCTGGAACCAGATGGTAACTGACACCACCTTCTGGCCTGCACTGACCTCATACCTGCAGAGTTCAGGTGGGTGGGCTGGGGACAAGGCCAGTGACTTTCCCCCCAGGCCACCCAGGCTTGCTCCACCTCGAAGGAAACCCAGTGAGGAGGGAGTAAGAGAGTGTCACCATCTCCGTTTCTTTCTTCCATCCTCCCAAGGAATCTCCTCTTCCCTCTAGCAGGCATGCTTGGGTCACAGGATCATTTTAATATCAGCCCACAGTGGGGGATGGCCATGCTGCTCCCTGCTCTGTGGCCCTTGGAAAGTTTCTTCACCTTTCTGAGAAGATGTCTTCATCTGTTAAATGGGGACAGAAACGCCCACCTGGGCAGGTTGATGGGAAGGACAGATGAGGTCATCCGTATTGCAGGCAAAGTGTGTCTGGTGACTCAGGAGGTGCTTGAAAGACCCTCACCCCACAGCCCTGGAAGACCATTCCACCAGGCAGGTGGATGCTCCTTGCCAGAGGGAGCAGGCAGACAGGAGGGCCGTAGCGGGATCTCGCACTCTCCTCCAGCCACCTAGAGCCTCTCCATTCTCCGCAGTCTCCTGTGCCCCATAGAGGTGGGTGTGGCCGGCTCTGCTCTGGCCACTAGGCAGGCACCCAGCAGGGTGAGTCAGGCTGGAAGCAGCTGTCCTCCAGGGCACAGACAGACCTGAAATGGGGGTTCTCAGTGCTGTGGGGTACAGAAGACAGGATGGGGCATGGGGTGAGAGGGGCAGGTGGGCGGGACTGCCAGGGGAGAAGAGTGACAGCACCAATCACCAATAGCGGCACATCAGCCTAGGACGCAGTTCTGTGGATATGCCTGTTGCACAGAAGAGGAAAACTGAGGCTGAGTGGGCCAGGGGCCAAATTGGAGGCGACATTCTGCAGAGACCAATCCCTGATCCAAGCTGTGGCATTTGAAGTAGGTCTAGAAGAAGCAAAAATGTCCTTCCCTGCCTGACTCTGTCCCTGCAGAGATGATGGAGCGGCCTTGGGAGGGCGGAGACACCACCCAGGATTAGGGGACCACAACAAAGGGATTACGGCCCCTTTGGTCCCTTTTTAAAGAACTTTCAAACCTACCATCTCCTCTGAATTTGAGGACTAACCAGGACTGTACACTGTGGCTACCTTATGAGATGCTCTTTAGGAGGTGGCATGGGGAGGCCTGGGGGCAGGGCACAGATCACATCACAGACCCCCAGAGTTCACCCCAGACCTGACGTCGACTGTCACTTAATCTACCCACAGACCCTTGGTACCCCCACACATGTGGTGCCAGGGCTGTGCCCAAGGCTCTGGAAGAGGTGGGGTTGGGATGCTAAGGGAATGAAGATCTAAGGCCACACAACAACCCCAGGGAAAATCCTACCTCACAAGAAGCAGAAGAAACAACCATTATTCCACAGTCACCACTGGCACACCCACTCTGCACCTGCCACTGACCTGAACAGGGTGAGCGTGGCCAGAACCTTGAAGCAGGGCTGGGCTGGAGAGACCCCTCCCAGACTCAGGACTCAGGAAAGAGAAGGGCTCTGCAGGCCTGCCTGCTTCGCCCCTAACTGCCCCCTGCCGGAAGTCACCAGAGGGGGCACCCAGGGTGGATTGCTGAGCAAGTCTTGGGAGGGGATAGACATAGGTGGTCCATGTTGATAATCGCAGAACTCAGGACACTGAGGCAAGGGGATCAAGAATTTGAGGCTAGCCTGGACCACTGAGTGAGATCTTGTCTCAGAAAACTAACCAGCATTATGCGAGGAGCTTGAAAGGCCTCACCACTTGTTGAGGAGATACTGGTTTCCCAGAGGGAGGATCACTTTTCTTTGGGGTCGTGGCCACTGAAAACTTGCCCATGCTCCAGTGGATGACTATACCCATAAAGGCAGCACTAATCGACTCAGTGGCTATAAAAAGAGAAAAAAAAAAAAAAAAAGACAAAGAAGAGACAAGAAAGGAGAGGCCATGACGTTAGGAGACGGACGTGTTGCAGCGTGCCGGGGATTGCTGGAGGTGGGGAGTTGGGGAGTAGATATGATCAAAATACATTGCCAGGCATGATGGTACATGTCTTTAATCCCAGCACTCAGGAGATCTATGAGTTTGAGCCTAGCCTGGTCTACATAGTGAGTTCCAGGCCAGCCAGGGCTGCACAATGGGTGCAAATCCAAGCCGAAACAAAACAGAAAACCTCAAACCAAAAAGGGCCTATTGGGCAGTGGTAGGCACACAGGTAGTCAGTGGTGGGACTGTCTCACAGGCTGGAAACCTCTGTGCCTGATGGATTGTGGGTGCTGTGCTCCAGCCATCCCAGAGAATGGAGCTCAATCGAATAGGTCCTCAGGCGGCCCAGAGTGCGATGGGAGGAATTCCTCTGAGACTGCGTCAGTGGGCAGTTCATTTATTGAAACCAAGGCAGGGGTTTATATAGGAAGGCCTTTCTGGCCATTACAGAAGGCGGGAAAGTTAAAGATGGGGTCTTTAGGTAAAGATGGGAAGGTTGTAGGGCTGAGGTGGAAATTAGAAACAAGGAAACGAAACCCAAAATCCTGGTTTTTGTCTGGGGTGATCTTTGTGGGTGGGAAAAAGAGATTAAGTAACTGCTGAGGAACGAGAATGTCGTATCTTCAGTGGCTTCCTCGGACCTAGGTTATAGCTTCAGGCAGAGCAGGCCAGAACACCTGCCATCCCTTCAGGGTCTCCAGGGTCACACTGCCCACTCAATACCTTTATGAAAAAGGCCCAGGTCCCACAATGAATGTCCTGGGCTGTGCCTGATTGCTCCCAGGTTGCATGGGGAAGGGCTTCCAGGTAAGACGAGCTAACCCCCCTGCAAGGTTATAGACACAATGCACTTCCAAATGACATTCGCAGCACACTTCTGTGGGGGTAAGAGAGGCTGTGGGGGGAGGGGGACTGTGTCCTTGAGCAAAGCACAGGCACCACAGGGTCTCATCTAGGGCAGGATCGCAGCCAGGGCTCCTGACAAAGCCACTGCCCCTTCTACGTTGTGTTGATCATGTCCCTGGGCTTCATCTGGTCCTGAAGTGGACCCCGAGATGACAGAGGAGTTCAACAGAGGATGTGGCTCTGCCCTGGAGGAGAGCAGGCAGTGAATAGGTGCATTAAGCCGGGTGTTGAACTGTGAGCTGGAGTGTTGTGGGACATTCGGAGCACAGGTTTGGGATGTCACTTGTGGCCCAGAGCATGCTGTATAAATGGCCAGGGGCAATCTCTCAAGAACAAAAGACGGGAGCTGAGCGTGCTTCACGCATCTGTGGTGTGAGCAGGAAGTTCCAGACAAAGAAAACTGCAGGTTGGTCTTGGTTGAGAGCAGGCAGTGAGCTTCGGAAAGTGGGAAGGGATGGGGAGGTTAGGAAAGTGGTCTGGGCTAACCCAGATCTGACAGTTGGGTCCACAGATGTCCCATCAGATATTGAAGCTATCAAGCATGGGGTACAGCTCAGATGGGTTGCTTGAGGACCTGGATTCAAACCCAGTACCACCAAAATACAGTTGAAAGTTGAAAATGCATTTAAGGGACTAGAGAGATGGCTCAGTGGTTAAGAGCACTGACTGCTCTTGCAGAAGACCTGGGTTCAATTCCCAGCACCCACATGGCAGCTAACAACTACCTGTAAATCCAGTTCCAGGAAAATCTGACTCTTTCTTCTAACCTTCAAAGGCATTGCACGACATGGGTGCACTTACATACAAGCAGGCAATATACTCATACACACAAAAAATTAAAAAAAAAACTATTAGAAAAAGAATATGCTGCCTTCAGTGTGCTCAGAATACTTCCATTAGCCTACATGGCGAGAGACCACAAAGCCCTTTATATTTGTTTGTATGTGTGGCTGTGTGGCGGTTGTGGCTACAGGTTGACACTGAATGTCTTTCTCTAATCACTCTTCATTTTAGTTTTTGACACGGCCTCTCACTGAACCTTAAGATCACAGATTGGCTAGCCCAATGATGGCCATCTAGCCCCATGGATCTGTCTGTCTCCACCTCCCATTACTGGGTTAACAGGCACATGTAGCCTTGTCTGGCTTTTACATGGATGTGGAGATCCATCCGTTGTGTGGCAAACACTTTACTCACTGAGCCGTCTCCACAGCCCACAAGCCTATTACCATGTATGAAACCTACGCGTGGGTTTATTTTGCAGAAAGTTAAAGTCAAAATTTCTAAGGTGGGACATCAGAGAGATGCAGGGGGCTATCTGTATTTAAAACCAAAGGGGACAGGACCAAAGGCTCATCACTTTCTAGTTGTTTTCCTGCACTGTAAATATCTGTATGGTAGAAAGAGAGAGAGAGAGAGAGAGTATTTAGGGTGTGTGTGTGTATGTGTGTTAATAACAAACTCGAGGCACAGAGGAATGCCACACAGTGATGATTGAATTAGGAGTCCTTTATTAGCCAGTGGTCAAGAGGGGGCTAACACCCCAAAGAACTCTCCACACCAAGGAGAAGCAGAGCAAAGTTTATAAAGTCTAAAACCACAATGATATCATGCTAGGGCTAAAGCCAATAACCATAGTTACATCAGATCACCATAGTTACGCCAGACCAGGGGCAGGTCAGTTAACAAACAGGTTTTCAGTTAACAAAAAGTGTCTAAGTTTTGGTTCAGAAAAACAAGTTTCTCAGAACTGCAGAAACAATGGGCTCGGGAGATGGGGGCCTACCTGGATGAAGGGACGTTCTGCCTGGCTAGTCTTAAGTTTCCTGGTATTGTGGAAACAATGTACTCCCTGAAATAAATGGAGGTGTAGCCTTCATGGCCATTCTGCCTGGATGAGCAGAAGAATAAAATAGAGTCAATTTGGCTATGTCATATAAGTGTGTGTTTATTTATATAAGTGTATAATAAATATATGCCATGTACTATAAATACATAAGTATATATAATATTAAAACAAAATATATCTGTATAATATAAGTATATTTATATAATATAAATATGTAAAATTTTGTGTGTATTTTAAATAGCCTCATGTAGCCAGGCTGCCCTTGAACTCACTATATAGCTGAGGGATGACCTTAAACTCCTGATCCTCATGCCTCCAACTCCTCAGTGCTGGAGTTACAGGTGTTCACCACCACACCTAGTTTATTCTGTGCTGGGGATGCACTCAGGGCTTCATCCATGCTAGGTCAAGCGCTCGGCCTGCTGAGCTGTATGCACATCTAGACTTAGAGTGTTGGAGAAAGGTGAATTGCACAGATGAAACTGGATGGCCTGTCACATGTGGAGTTGTTGCTGCCAGGTTAACATGAAAACCCAGGAGAATCCTTTCACATGTCTTTTACAGATGGTGGGTGTGTGCTCTCAAGTTGCCTTTACTGACTCCTGAGTGTAAACACATACAGGCTACCCATCAGGTTCAATGACAATAGCTTTACTGTGGAGATAACGATCAATACACAATGGCTTTGTCAAATCATGTGGGCTGTAGCCACGGGTTATGGTGACAAGCAAGAAATGGGCTGTATGGGGCTGGAGAGATAGTTCAGCAGTTAAGAGCACTAGCTGTTCTTGCAGAGGACCCAGGTTCAATTCCCAGCACTCACATGGAAGCTAACAACTGTAACAATACTTAACTCCAGTCCCAGGGGATCCGATGCCGTTTTCTGAGCTCCATGGGCACTGAACAACATGGGTGCACTTACATACGTGCAGGCAACATACTCATACATATAAAATAATAAATAAAAATATTTTTTAAAAAATGAAATGGGCTGTATGGGCTTTACAAGGTATTCATCAAGAAGGAATAGCACAGAGTGAGAATTGTATGATATGCATCATTTATGTTAGCAAAGCTTATAATAGATGTATATGTGTATGTGCACCCCCAGCAGGCTGCTAAACCCACCAGCACCCCGTGGCCTGCAGTCAGGGAGTGGGGCAGCAAAGGGCAGACTAGGGGAGAGCAAGAAGAGCCTGGGGGCCCTGCCATCAGGTGGGACGTGTTTCAAGGGCCCTGTCAGTCAGCGTGTGGAAGAGGAGTAAGTGGTAGATCTGGGGTCAGAGTTGCTATGAAGGCCTGGTTTAAGGAAGGAAGGCTGAGGCCTCCGTGGGGCAAGGTCTGGAGACTGTGGGGACAAAGTTGGGGGCGCAGGTCCAAGAAGCTGTCCTATAGAGGGTACCCAAGAGAAGGGGGTGGGACGGAGGGGATCACTGGTTCTCAGCCTGTGACATCTATAGCTCAGGTGAGAAGAAGGGGAGGCGGGACTGATGTCCTTTTCTGACCTCCCTGGACATTGCACAACACACATGCACTTACATTCATGCAGGCAACACACTCATACACATAAAATTAAAATAACAAATAAAACATTTTCTAAAAAGAGAAATGGAGAAAAGGGATTGTGAGGGACAAGGAAGACCTGGCCCCTGAGGCAGGCAGGAGGGATGGCCCTAGCCATGGGGAGGCATGGCCACTGTGGGGACAGGTCAGTCCTTGGTGGTCAAGAGGGCTCTGAGATCGAAAGATGGCCCCTTGAAAGAGGTAAAAGGGATGAGATGCAGCTTGAGGTTTTCATAGTAACAGGTGTGCAGAGTGATGGAAGCTACGAGGTAAGGCAGCAGGTCTGTGCTACTCTGGAGCCCCTTTCTGGCCCAAGCCTCATCTATAGAGTGGGGCTGTGTTGGGCCACAGGGTCTTGTGAACGTAGGAACTGTGACCATCATCACTATTTTCAATGAAAACAACTGATGGGGACAGGGTGACCCTGGAGGGTGTCATGAGAGGGTTAAGTTTTTTCCAAATATTTCAATGCTTGAGTGGGTTCTCAGGGGCCCAAGAAAGAATGGCGGAGGGAGGATGGGAAAGCACCCCCTTCTCCTGGTGCGTCCGTGTAGTCAGGTGGATCTGGCCTCAGTGGCCTCATCAGCCACGGGGCACTGTGGTGGCCAGTGTGTGGCTCCCTCCGCTGACGTCCTCCTCTGACATCCCCCTCAGGGCAGAGCTCAATCTAAAGCTGTGTTCCGAGAAGGTTGTTCCCCGGGCAGGAGGCCCAGGGGTCTGAGGGCTCCCCCAATCCCCAGAACTGAGAGCTCTGGGGCTTCAGTTGGGTTTGATACTGTAACGGCCTGCGCTACAACGGCATCCGAGTCTATCCAGCGAGGGCCTGAGGAATTAAGACATACAAGACATACACAACAGAGACACCAAAAATGGTGGAGAAGCTTCCGATTTACTCAGGTTGGATGCATATATATATATATATACACACACACACACACACACACACACACACACACACACACACACCCAGCAGATGCCAGTGATTAATAGCCGAAAATTCCAGGGGAAATTGGTAGGGGGTACAAAGTTCAGGTTCCCAAGGAATGTCTGGGTGTGTGACGGTGCCTGGTTCAGAACAATTAGGTTTGGCATCTAAAGGTCTGCGGTTAGGCCTCTAAAGGTCGAGTTGTTCAGGTCAAGCTGTTCTTATAGAAACTGCAGAAATTGTTCTCATAGAAACTGCAGCTGACGTGCTGACGCTAGTTCCTGACCAGGGAGCTAGCAGAGAAAAAGGCACGTAGAGAGGCCAGAGGCCCTACACGATGTGTCAGGTGGACAGAGAGAAGCCGCTCTGGGGTGGGCCCCCCTCCAGTGCCGATAGCACTGAGAACACTTGTGGGTTGGCAGAACGTGTGACTGCATCCAATTTTTTCCCACATGTCTGCTAAGCTCTTGAGGAGCCAGTGGTGAGCCAGACACACCAGCTGCCCTCTGGAGCTGAGCCATCAGGACAGATGGACATTAACAGGCATGCTTAATCAAGGCAGGGAAGGGAAGCGGGTAGCCGCAGGTGGCAGGACACAGCCTTATCTGGAGGGTGGAGGGTGTTTCAGTGTCTTGTCCTGTTGCTCTGATGAAATACCCTGACTAAGCCGCTTAAGGAAGGGAGGGTTTGTTCTGGCTTGGAGCTCAAGGTGGGAGACTAAGCTACCGGAGCTTGAAGCAGCCGGTTACATGTCCGGGTCAGAAGAAAGCAATTAACACACGCTACTGCTCGGCCCTTCTCTCCCCTTGGATAGTCTGGGATCCGCTGCTCGAGGAATGATCCACTCAAAATTAACATGGATCCTCTACATCAATTAATGTACTGCCTTTTTTACAGTGTGTGTGTGTGTGTGTGTGCGCGCGCTCATGCCTGCGCTCACATATGTGGGAGCATGTGTGGAGGTCAGAGGACAACTTTCAGGAGCCGGTCTCCTTCAACCACGTGGGTCCAGCACTGAACTCAGGTTATCATACTTGGCGGCAAGCACCCTCTGTGCCTTCTTGCTCTCCCATGCACATCAATTAATGTAATTAAGACAATCCCTTCATTATAGGAATGCTCTTGGACCCTGGCTCCTAGATGATTCTAGATTCACTACGTTGACAACTAACACTAACCATCATGGGCTATGGGGTGTTTTGTTGAAAAGGTGACATTTAAGCAGTATTCTGAAGTCTGAGAGTATGAGCCTCATGGGTGTCTTGGGAAGAGCATTCAGCTATGCAAAGGTCCTGAGGCAGCCCAACCCGGTGTTTTCATGAACAAACAGGAAAGCCCACATAACTGGAGCAAAGTGAGACTTGGCGGCTGGGCCCAGCTGTTAGGGGTGCCTCTACCCCAGCCTCTACCTCCTGTGGCCACTCTCCTTGGTCTCTCTCTCTCTCTCTCTCTCTCTCTCTCTCTCTCTCTCTCTCTCTCTCTCTCTCCTCAGTGATGTGCCCAGGGGTGCCAAGACCTTTGGGGTCTCTGGGAGCTCGGAGGTGAAGGTCTTTATGCTCTACAATCCTGCAAGGGTGGCAGAGCCTGCAGGCCGGGCCCGCTGGCCCCTGGACGCCAATGTGGATGTGGCTGTATCTGTGGACACAGCCAGTAAAGACTTAAATGACCTCAAGGTAAGAGCCACCTCCTCGGAGAAAAGGGCTGGTCCCTCCCCCCGCCTATATGACACCTGTTCACCCATCAGAGCACGAAACCAAGGCGCACAGAGCTGCTAAAATCCAACTCCAGTCGTCCTGGCACGTCTCCGTAGTCGCCCACATCCACAGCCCACACTGACCTCCCAGTACCACACAGGCTCACAGAAACATCTTGGACACTTCTCAGATCCACAAAACAGCTGGGCCCATGTGCATGAGTGCAGGCTACCCCGTCCAGCCAGGATGACGACAGCTTTTTGCTGGGCCCTGGCATCCTCCATATACAGCGTCTCCTCAATGGCCATCCCAGTGCTCTCTCTGGCCTGGGACAAGTCAGGGCCTGTGTGTGACCTCTGCACATGACTCAGGAGGAGCTTCTCAGTAGGGGTCGGATCGCCTGGGGAGAGGAGGGCCAGGGCGAGCAGCTCCTCTCACCTCTGGAGGTCCTGGGGTCTCCTATGTCTCTCTGCCACCCTCCTTCCTCCTCAGACTGTTTGGGGGTCCAGGCAGTGCCCTGACCCCCTGGCCTCAAGCAGGGCTGTGGGCGCCCCTCTCTTAGGACTGAATTCCTTCTCCAGGTAAAGGTCTCATACTTCGGGTCACAGGAGACTGAAGCCCTGGGCCACAGCGTGCTCTACCTCACAGGTGTCGGTGAGTCCTGCCTCTGGCTAGTCATGGACTGGCAGCCATTGGGACATGGTGATGGTGACTGATCGTGAGGGAACATCTGGACGGGAAGGCTTCAACCAGCTGCCTCTGCCCCCGGATCTGTCAATCTCCCAGGACCACAGGGACTGAGAGCCAGTCATGCTTAGGGCTCAAGGACTTGAAATGTCACTACCACAAGCTTGAGCCACAGCGGCCTCCTCACTCAGAGTCCCACGTATGTCCTGGACCTCCAGGACCAAGCCTAGAACCAGGAGCCATATGCCCCCTTTGGCAAGAGTCCAGGACACCCCCTCAGAGGATGACAGTCTCTGAGGATGCATCCCCAGTGGCCACTGCTAAGGGCCCTGAAAATGTGCCCTAGAAACTCTAGAACACCATCTCATCATTCAGGTCAGGCACCCAACACATATGACCAAGCCAGGGCGTTCTACAGCCAGAGACTTAGGTCTCTCTAACCCAGATCTACAAGTGTCACCCTAGCCGGGGCCCTGGGGCCAGCACACAGGTCCCCAAGTGTTGAGTCTCCTGAACTGGGTTTCTGGGTCCCCAGGCTGGGGTGGGGGCCAGGTTGGCAGGGTCTGACATTACAGGTGTGGAGATAAATGTCCTGGCATCCCAGGTATATGTAGACAGGTGGCCTGATGTCACGAGTATAGACAAGTGATCAATTTGTCCTTTACAGATATTTCCCTTGATGCCGACACAAGCCGCATAGGCAGGGTGAAAAGAAGCTCAGATGACAAGGTGAGACCCTGGTTGCCCCAAGAATGCAGGGGTAACCCAGAGACCTGGGGGTGATCTCGGTGGCAGAGGGCTTTGTATCCTGAACGGTGATCTATTCCAGGGTCTGTAGTATCTGACAGATCCATGGAAAATTGAGCAAATTGGCTTGAGTGGGCATTAACTTATACCCGTGACTGGCATGCTGTGTGATTGTTGAAAAACAGCTTACCCTCTCTAGTCCGTCTTTTTCTGCCTTGTCTATTCTGGAAGCTCTAGACACGGGGGTACTCCATGAAAGTTTGTTGAGTGACTGAATGACCTCCTTCTGGTAATGGGGACTGTGGGAGACAGCTCTAACTAAGCTCTGAAGGGTAAAGAGGATGGAATATGCTCAGGATATTGCCACATGGGAAGTACCTAGAAGCTGTCTTGGAAGGACTAGAAGGTATAGTTTGTAGGGAGAGGCAGCCTGGATCTCAAGGCTGGGGCAGCTGCCTGGGTGGCAGTGTGGTTTGTTCATTGCCCAGGGGTGCTTGGGGGAGGTGGTAGGTGGACACCAAGCACAAAGCATGTCTTGGGCCCTGGCACAGAGTGACATCTGCCTGGAGGGGGTGACAAGAGTGCCCCAGAGGCGGGCGGTGGCCCTGTGGGATCCCGGACACCCGAGTTTGAGGATCCACTGTGCAGCCGGAGGATCCCCTTCCACAACTTCTCTTTGCTTTTCCGGAAAATGGGGATAAGGTGGTGTGTAAGGATGGTGGAGACCCCGGAGTCAGGCAGCTTGGCCCTCAGCCCTGGGCCTGCAGGACCCCAGGAGAATGCTGGGATGGGAGAGTTTTCCTGGCAGAGGCTGGGGTGGGACAGCCTCTGGCTCTAGGCCAGGGCCAAAGTCTGGCCATTCCTAACTATGGTAACGTAACCCTGTTCCCTGGTCCCTTTTTAAATCTTAAAATATTTATTTATTTTTATTTGGGATGTATATGTGTTTTGCCTGCGTGTAAGCGTACTTGTGCAGTGCTTTCGGAGGCCAGAAGAGGGTGTCGGATCCCCTGGAACTAGACTTACAGTTGATAGCCACAAAGTAGGGCTGGAAACCAAACCCAGGTCCTGTGCAAGAGCAGCCAGAGTCCTTAACCACTGAGCCATCTCTCCAGCCTGCCTCCCCCATAAATCTTTATGCAAACCCAGAATATAAAAGCCACCAAACCAGGCTGAGCATGCGGTGCGTACCTTTAATCCCAGCACTCGGGAGGCAGACGCAGGCAGATCTCTGTGAGCGTAAGCCCAACCTGGTCTACATAGGAAGTTCCAGGCCAGCTGGGGCTACATAATGAGACCCTGTCTCAAAAAGAAAGAGGACTCCGAGTTAACAAGGCAGCTAGCACAGGCCAGGTGCAGCGGTCTGGCGCTCGGCTCGGCTAATCAAGCATTCATGTGCACTTCAGAAAACCTGGCGCTGGGGTTCCGGGGGCTCCGGGGCCATCCTGCTGGTTAACTGTGACAGGGACAGCCACGGGTCCCGGGAGGACCTTCATGCCAGTCAGCTGAGGTCGCTGGAGGGTGAGTGACAAGCAGGGGTGAGAAGGGGGGTGCACGGGGAACAACTGCTTCAGGGGCCGCTCTGCACAGACCTGCAGGACATGTCCCTGATGGTGCTCAGCTGCAGCGGTCCAGATGAACTCTTCGAAAGCCACAAGCTGGTCTTGAAGGCGTCCTTATCGGATTCCAGAAGGCTGAGAGTCCACTGTGCCCGGGGTGAGTGGCAGCTCGCCTCCTCACCTGGCTCTCTGTGCCTCTGTCACCTTTTGTATCTGTCACTCGCCAATAGCCACTCCATCGAAGTGGAGCACAGCGGTCAGGAGGGGCCGACTCCTGGTCTCATTGCTCAGGGAAACTGAGACCCAGACACACAAATTCACTGTCACACAGTTATTTGGGGTAGAGCAGGAGTTCAGACCAGGCCTGGCTTTGACCTCCCCTGACCTGACCCAACTGTTTACTCCTCTGCTCAGTTGGCCTGGGCTGAACTTTTGCTTCGTGGTGGCACCATGGGGAGGTTGGAAGGAACAGGGACCTTTGAGGCCGAGGCCCTGGCCCCGGCTTTGAATCCTGGCTGTCCTAACAAAGTTTATTACTCAGAATTGTAGCTCTAGGGGCTGGGACACATTTCAGTAGTGATGTATTCTGTCACTCCAAATAAAAATCCAACTCCTCTCCCACCTCCCACTCCCACCCATGTACATATGTTCATTTCGTTACCTATTGTGGATGTATAATAGTCCATGGATGGATGTTCCTCATTTGGCATAACTTGTTTATGAGCCCTATAGACCGATGTTTGGGTGGTAACCTTTTATGCCTGGTGCTTGTCTCTGTTTATCTGTTTCACCTGAGGCTCAGAGAGGCTGAGTCACTGAGCTGAGCCACACAGCTTGTGCATGGCAGAGCTCAAGAGAAGCTCAAGCAGAACTACCCAGCGGTGTCTTGCATATGGCTGCTGGTTGTGAGTTTTCTGTCTTTCTGGCCTGGCTGCCCCTAGCTTGACCTGAACACCTCATCTCTAGGTGGAACCTCATCTCTAGGTGGATCCTCCCTCTCCAACTACAAGCAGGTGCTGGGGCCCAATCATCCATCCTACGAGGTGGAGAGATCTCGGGGAGAGAAGGACATTAGGTTTTATGTGGAAGGGCTTGCCTTTCCCGACGCCAATTTCTCAGGCCTGGTCTCACTCAGCATCAGCCTGGTGGACCCTCGGGTAGGTACAGCTTGGGGCCTGCGCCAGGGAGGGGTGAGGAGGCCGGGGGTAGGAAACCACATGGCCACTGAGCGCTCCTCCCTCCCAGCCTCTGTCCGAGGAGCTGCTTTTTACAGACAGCGTGGTCTTCCGCGTGGCCCCCTGGATCATGACCCCCAACACACAGCCCCCGCTGGAGCTCTATGTGTGCAGGTAAGCCCCAAGCCCTGCCTTGTCAGAACTAGAGATCAAGCAAGAATGCCGTGGGGCCCGCCCCCATTCAGCTGCATGTCTGAGGGCTGCGCAGCCCAGAGCTACCAAGGCCGCCAGCTTCTTCTCTAGCTCAGCTGGCTCCCTGCCTGCTGCAGAGCCCAGAACACCTTGACTTCAGTCTGGGCAGTCTGGAGCCAAGTGTGGTATAATCCTGATGCTTGAGGGGGAGTAAGAACAGACAGGAGTTCAAGATCAGCCTTGGCTACCTTGAACCCTGTCTCAAAAAGTGTGTGGTGCACACCTCTGGTCTCAGAACTTGTGAGGCAGAGGCAGGCAGATCTCTGTGAAATCGAGACCAGCCTGGTCTACACAGTGAGTTCCAGACCAGCTAGGGCTACAAAGCAAAAAAGCCCACAAATGCTTGGGTTGCAGGGGCCAAAGGAACCTGGCTTCACCCTACCTCGGTCACTCCCACATCTGCTGAGGACCCAGGTGCCCAATCATCAGGGTCCTACCCTGAGCCCAGCTCAGCTTGGAGGCCCTGGTCCACCTGCCTTGTCCCAGCATCCTGGTGGCTCCGTGGAAGGGCCATCTCTTCTGGGAGACTCTTCAGGCGTGTGTGTTGGGGACAGAGGTCCTGCTGAACCAGATGTAAATTCAAGTTAGGAGGGCATGGCCAAGCAGGGTGCTCAGCTCACCTGGTGGGCCACACCTGTCCTAACCTCTGCTTCCTCCACAGCCCCACCTTTCCCTCTGTTTGGATTTGACAGGGCCTAGCTCTGTCTTCGCCAGCGGTGGCCTCAGCTCCAGGTCACCTACCCCAGGCTGCTTGGGCTGGTTTAGGTGCCGTGCCTCTGGACTCTGTAGCCTGGCCCCATCCATCGCCTGATGTGATCTGGGGATGTGACCCAACTTCCTCTTAGTCCACTAGTCTCTTGGGGTAGGGATGGGACTGAACCTCTGCATTCAGGAGCATGGGACCCAACGCTACTGGATTCAGAGTCCAGCTACAGTTACTATCCTTGCAGTGTGACAGATGCCCACGGTCGCAATGACAAGTTCCTGGAGGACATGGCCCATCTGGCCCAAAAGGCCAACTGCAAGCTGGTGGTCTGTCCCCGGGCGGAGAACAGGAATGACCGCTGGATTCAGGTGGGTGTGAGGTTGACTCAGAGAAGAGCTGGAGGCAGGTCACTGGGAGGTGGGCCGCGTCTACCAGCCAAGCCTAGGGAGATGGTTCTGCCCAGCCCAAGATGGAGTGGCCTGGTGTAGGACTTCGGTCAGTCTCTTGAGAAATGTCTCTCCTGTCCCCTCCCAATACCCTGGCTCCAGGCTGGGTCTTCTCCTGGCCTCCATCCTGGCCTTCCCCGGTCTTGGGGGTTTGTGTCTTTGCCCTGTCCTGCCCCTGGCTTGGTGTCGTCTGTCTTGAACCCCTCTGAGAAGGCTACTGTGGTTCTTCCCCCTACAGGATGAGATGGAGTTTGGCTACACCGAAGCTCCTCACAAATCCTTCCCTGTGGTCTTCGACTCCCCTCGAGATAGAGGCTTGAGGGACTTCGCCCATAAGAAGATTCTGGTGTGTGGCCAAATGCTCAGGGGGTCCCTTGGGTGGCTCCTCCCCTGGGGACCCTGATGGAACCTCACCTGATCTTTTAGGGTCAAGAGACTGGGGAAAATAAGGGGAGGACAGGGACCTGGGAAGTCGGTGGGAGGGTCCATCAGGTGATGCAAATGATATGTAAATCACATGCAGATAGGCAACCACGACCCTCACCTGTCCCATCCTGGGGGGGGACAGATCCACAGTGCTCCTGGGAAGGGCTGGTTTTCACAGGGAGTTGATAGAGATGGTAGCCCTGGGAATACCAGACCGACTTTGGGGTGCCCTCTAGTGGTCATGCCAAGCACTGCGCGGCCTCCTACACACAGGATGGCAGCGGCCACACCTGCCATCGAGCAGAGTTCCGGGCACTGTCTCCAGCTTTCCATGGCTTCTCACACTCCATCCACAGGATACTCTGTCCCTTACTAATAAGTGATATTTATGAAGTTTCCTCTTCAGCACTGAGGAAACTGAGGTTCACAGAGATTAAGTAAACTGCCCAAGGCAGTGAGTCAGAAGGGCACCCGTTCACAAACCCCAGCAGTGTCTGCACAACCCAACGCTGACCTGCACTGCCTTCCAAGGTGGCCCCATCTCTGCAGGTACATGGGCCCCAAGTCCTCTCCTGCAGGGACGGTGCTGGTCCAGGTGTGGGTGAAGTGTCCCAGATCCTGTGGGTCACCAGCAGGGACATTCACCAGCCTGGAGGGGCTTGGGACCATCAGCCTTGCAAGGTGAGGATTTGGGAGTAGCCAGGAGGTTTGCAGTGATGGAGGCTCTTGACTTTGCGATCCCTTGGTCTCTGTTTTCTGTAGGGTTATGGTACTTTGCTCACTGGGCGAGCTGAGTCCTCTCAACCTCTCTTTCTTGGGCGTGTGCTCTGCCTCTGGGCTCTACAGCCTGGCCTTGCCCCATCCATCACCTGAAGTATCCTGGAGATGTGACCCGACTCCCTCTTAGTCCACTGGCCTCTTGGGGCAGGGATATGGCAGGGATGGGGCAGGGATGGAGCCCTCTGTCTCCCCAGCAGCTCACAAGTGGTATATTCTGGGCACGGTATGCAAGTGTGTGTCTATGTGTATGCATGCATGTGGAAGCCAGAGGTCAATCTTGGGTGCTATACCTTAAAAGTGATCCATTTTGTTTATTTGTTTATTTATTTATTTATTTATTTATCTATTTTTGAGATAGTGTCTCTCGCTGGTCTAGGGTTGTGGATTAGGCTAGACTGGCTACATAGGTGCTAGGGATTGAACTTGGGTCCTCGTGCTTGTGTGGTAAGCGATTTCCCACTGAGCCATCTCCCCATCCTAATGTGCTAGAGCTACTGTGCTGTCTTCTTACTGCCTCTCCCATCCAGGGCTCCTTTAAACGCCAGCTACTTGATCAAGGGCCGGGGGACTCTGTTGACCCCCCCCAGTACTGACTTGATCTTTAACTGCTCCATGTACGGAGGGAGAGGCTCTATGGAAGTGGACGGGGCTGTCTCTCACCAGAGGGCCAGGGATCAGGCATCCCAATGTCCTCCACTCCTCTGAGTATGGTCCTTTCTCCCCTGACCAACTCCACTTCCTGGCCTGCTTCTGCTGGTCCTTCCCTAGGGTCCTGACTTCGGATATGTGACCCGGGAGATCCAGTATGCAGGTGCCTCTGGCCTTGATTCCTTCGGCAACCTGGATGTGAGTCCACCAGTGACGGTGGGCCACACCGAGTACCCCCTGGGCAGAATCCTCATCGGGGGAAGTTTCCCCAAGTAAGTGGTCTTGGGAGAGGGGTGGGTGTGGGATGACACTGCATCTTTATCTACTTGTTCGGGTTCCCCAGGTTGGGAGTCGTCCTCTAGAGTCCTTGGGAATAAGTGTCGAGCTTACAGAGATCAAGTCTGTCTGCTTGAAGAGCTCATAGGCTCTCAGGGGAAATTATAGTCTGGAGTCTGATAACCGTAATAGGTCACCTACATTAAATCTGTGTGTTGGGCTGGGGATAAGCTTAGTCGATAGGGGTTTGCCTAGCATGCACGAAGATTTGATCCCCAAAACTGACTAAATCAGGTGTGGTGGCACATACCTGTCATCCCAGCATTTGGGAGAGTAGAAACAGGAGGATCAGAAGTTCAAGGTCATCCTCAGCTGCGTGGAGAGTTCAAGATCAAGCTGGCCTAATGAGGCTTGTCTAAGGTCACCTGGGAAGTGACATGCCCTCTGGCCTGTCCCATGGGGAAGTCAAAGTCACTGGCGGCTGTTCTTGCTGTGACTTGAAAGGGCTCAGAGGCAGCTGCAGGTGAGTGAGGGGCTGGCTGGGTATCCAGGTGACAGAGTGAATCAGGGGCCCAGCACTGGCCAACTTCATTGATGCAGAGGACGAGGTATTAAAGTTTAGTTAAAGCTCAGATAAATGCAGACCTATTCACCAAGTTGAGTGAGACCCATCCTACCTGCATGTATCTGAGAGGGTATGTTCCTTAAAGCCTACAGGGCCCCCTCATCCTGCCACAACCTTTTCCAATTTTTAGGGCTTGGCCTGGAGCCTGAGTGTGCCCCAAATTATACTCTGAGTCCTAGCTGTCCTCCAGTGATAGGAAGGTCACACAGCCTCAGGTGGGGAGCCCAGAGCCCCAGGGATCTGAATCAGGAAAGATGAGGTCTTCTGACACAGAGTCATATACAAAGCCAGGTACCCCAGGCAGGTGCATGGGGCTGAGGCCAGCCAGGACAGGAGGGGACATGGAGACCCATCTCAGACAGCACACGGAACTGAGTCTGCCAGGGGTACTTGGACATCTGCTCTATGACTTCAGGGTGGGGTCTGTGAGTAGTTGAACACAAACACAACTTCACCTCGAAGGGGATAAGAGTTTATTCTGAAACCAAATATGAGAAGATGAAGGATAATATCACTAGAGGCCAGCTAGGACTTGTAGTTGACTCTTGAAGCCTCTAATTTTATACTGTAAAGGTAAAACTCCCTTTGAAAACAAGACATTTACAATTCTCAATGATCTGGTGCCCTCTTCTGGCCTCTATAGGTACTGCATGCATGTAGTGCACTTACATACACATAGGCAAACCACTCATATACATATTTTTAAAACAAACAAACATAAAAAGAAATAAATCAAAATCCCTGTCCTTATGGACTGGAGAGATGTTCAGTTGGCAAAATGCTGACCACATAAACATGAGGTTGAGCTGGGATCCCCAGCACTCGAGTATGAAGCCAAGCACAGAGGTCCACACTTGTCAGCCCAGCTCTAGAGAGCACAGACAGGAGGATCCTTGGGGCCTGATGGCCACCTAGCGTAGCTGAACTGGTGAACTAAGTCCAGGTTCCGTGAAAGATCAGGCCTCAAAAAATAAGGGGGAGGGCTGGAGAGATGGCTTAGAGGTTAAGAGTGCTGGCTGCTCTTGAAGAGGACCCAGGTTCGGTTCCCTGCACCCACACGGCAGCTAACAACTGTCCTTTACTCCTGGTCAGGCATTGCATGACACTGGTGTACACACATGCAACCAGGCAATACACACACACATATAAAATGAAAATAATAAATGAATTATTAAAAAATAAGGTGGAACGTGACTGAGGGAGATGCTGTCAACCTCAGACCCCACCCCCATCTCTATCCCAACTGCAGACTAGGCCATCTTGAAATGCTCAGGAGTAGTCCACCTGCTCCCCGCAAATGGGCCTGCTTTGAGGCAGTTTGGAACTCACTGGGACAAACTTCCTGATGGCCAACCGTGTGCCACACGTAGTGTTTTGCCCAGGTCCCTGTGGCCGTGAGGCTGGGGCTGGGACTGTTCTCACTCTAAGTGAGGAAGCCGAGACTGAGACAGAGTCCTGTTCATTTGCTGACACCATATACCAGTACTCATTGAGACTGCCCATGTGTGGGGCCTGGGCCCTGGATGAGGGCATGACCTGGGACCTCACCCTGGAGGAGGCCAGGAGAGCATGAGACCGCCCCCCTGCTTAGGAGCAAAGGACTGTGGGTGATCCGATGGGGGCAGTGACAAGTCAGAAGTGTCCTGGTGAGGGCTGAGCTCACCTTAGGCATCCAGGAAAGAAAGGCCAGGGTGGGTGGGGTGGGAAGGCGAGACGTCGGCACAGGTGGGCAGACACAGGTAGCTGCTCACTCGGGTCCAGGCTGGGAACGACCCAGAGCCTGAAGTCGTCTATCTGCTCAGATGCCAGGGGAGGCTGTCCCCATCCGTCTAGCCCACAGCCTGGAACAATGGGCCAGATCTGGAAGGGGATGGGAGTCGGGGTGGGGGGCGGGTCATGGGTGGTCCTCAAAGCCAGCTCTCTTTTCTTGGTTTCTCTATCACACCTCACCTGACCCACCTGCTCCTCCTAGTCACTAGTCAGCCCAGCCCAGCCAGGAACCTTTTCTCCATTCTAACTGCAGAGGGCTCTTGGGCCCACAGCAAGAACCTGCAAGAAAAGCAGAGGCTCCAGGGGCCATCGGCTGGCCCACTTCAGCTAGCTTTGCCTCAGCTTATTGGCTGTTGCAAACCAGGAATAAGTCCCTTAATGGACAGATGGGATCCTAAGGGACAGAGAGGGCAGCTCTCTGTATGGGACCCACACAGCCTGCGAATGATGTGGCCAGAATTCAGATTTCCTTCCTAGGTCTCAGTCTAGAATTTAGCAAGTGAGCTGTTGTTCTGTGTTCTCCCTGCCATCTGTCCTCACAGTGAACAGAGCAGGGGACCTTCATGGTCCCAGCAGGAAGAGGCAGGTAACACACGCAGAACAGTCCTTTTCCAAGCTGCAGCCTCTGTGTCTGTGAGACAGTGATGGTGCCAGCCCCCGCTTCACAGGACTGCTGCAAGGTTAGAGGAGACGGCCCAGAAGAGCACTCCATGCTTGGCACACAGCAGGTGGTCAGTACCTCTGCCCGATCCTTGGTAAGAGTCGGAGGAAATCGCGGGCTCAGTGGTTTAGAGTGCATTCTGCTCTAGCGGAGGACCAGAATTTGATCCCCAGCACTCACATCAGGTGCTCACAACCACCTGCACCTCCAGTTCCAAGGTAACCCAACGCCGCTGACCTTCAGTGTGCTGTGTGAAGGTCACTGCATTCACAATGAGCTAAAAATAATGTTTAAAAATGAATCTGACATCGAGACAAAGGTCCTAAGGAAGTAAAGAGTTCTAGCCCCGACTGTTCTGGAAAACTGTCTGTGCTAAGACCCTGAGGTAGAAACATTGTCAGAGGCTTCATAGAACCGGAAAGAGCCAACATGTCAGGGGCTGAAGCGGAGGGAGGAAGAGGCTCACGGGGCAGGAGATGAGGGAGGGGACAGAGCGACGCTCAGATGGTGTTGTAGCTGACATCTGCATGTGTGTCCCAGGGCTGAGGACTAAGGAGATTTTAAACACAGGAGCCCAGGCCAGGTGCGTGGTGGGTGCTCAGCAAACTGGATCCTCCCCTTTAGGGTCTCTGCCCTCTGAGCATTTATTTTTCTTTGAACAATTCTGCCCCCTGGTGGTGGCTTTAATCATGATTCCGCTACATCTGATGTCTCCTGGGACTGGCGTTCCTGTCCTTCCTCTGACTGCAGGACTGTGGGAGAGTCCCAAGGGGGACTTAACTCTGCCCCTGCCGATGCAGGCATGTTTCTGCTTCCTGCTCTGTTCTTCTTGAGGCCACTTAGCCTAGCTCTCTACCATTTCACTAATTTTTAAAAAATGTTTTAAATTATTATTTTATGTGTATAAGAATATTGCCTGCATGTATGTGAGTGCACACACGTCTTGCAATGCCCACAGAGGCCAGAAGAGGTCGTCAGATCCCCTGAAACTGGAATAACAGACTGTTGTCAGTGGTCATATGGGTGTTGGGATTCGAACCTGGGTCCTCTGCAAGAGCAGTCAGTGCTCTTAACCACTGAGCCATCTCTCCAGCCACCATTTCATTCTTTTTTATAAATGTCCTTTAAAATGGTCAAATGCTATATTGAACTAACAAAACATAAGAAAGGTGTTTCCAACTCTCCACTCAATAGTTCAACTCAGGGTCAGGGGCTTCATTTGTAGCTTGCCTTTGGCAGACTCAGGTTCTATAAATGATGAACTTTTGCTTTGTTTTTGAGACAGGGTCTCATGTAGTCCTGGCTGGCTTCAAACTTAATATATACAGTCAAGGATGACCTTGATTTTCTTTTTTTAAATAATTTCTTTCTTTCTTTTTATGTGTGTGTTTTGTCTACATGTATGTAAGCCCACACATTCGTGCAGTGCCCAGAGAGGTTGTTGGATCCCAGGAACTGGAGTTACAGATGGTTGTTAGCTGACATGTGGGTGCTGGGAATCAAACCTTGGTCCTTTGCAAGAGCAGTCAGTGCTCTTAAGCACTGAGCCATCTCTCCAGCCCCCGAACTTGAATTTCTAATCTTTCAACTTCTACCTCTTACGTAGAATTGCAGGCCATACCTGGTTTATGTGATGCAAGTGCCAGTGTCGGGGATTGAACCCAGGACAGAGTAAGGCAAGCACCCTACTGATGAAACCACATTCCCAGCCCCTAAACCATGGACTGTTCATTACACAGCTGCTCCAAAGCATGTGTGTCAGCCACCAAGGTTCTGAATTGGATGTTTTGTGCCCCATCAGCTAGGGCAGTGAACAGCTTAGAGGCCCCTGTCCTGGTGGGGTGTGCACCCCAGCAGGGTGTGAGACAGTGAGAATTCCAGGTGGTGCCCAGGGCTTCGGAGAAAAATATATAAGTAAGGAGATGGTTGAAGCATGTCTGCGGTCAGGGAAAGAGAGCAACATTTACATTCAACTCAGAAGATGCAAGAGGGGAGCCATGGGACCATGGGGAGAGGATCAACTCCAAGGGGAAAGAAGAGCAGGTACAAAGGTCCTGAGGCAGGCATGTACCTTGTGAACTCAAGGGACAACAAGAGGTTCTGGGAATGGGTGGAGAAGAGGTCAGGAGGGAACAGGGTGTCCTCTGAGCAGGTCCTCTTCCCAGAGGAAAACTAAGGCTTGGAGAGCTGAGGAGATAGCCAGGTCCACACAGTTGACAAAGGTCAGGGCCAAACATTGCTGGTTCCAGGACCAGAGATTTGAAGCCCAGGCTGAGGCCAAGCCCACTGGGAGCAGGGGCTGAGGATATAGCTCAGGTGGTGGAGTGCTTGCCTCGCATGCATAAAACCCTGGGTTCCATCTCCAGCATCAGATAGACTGGGCATGGTGTTGCACACCTGCAATTCCAGTGTCTGGGAGGTGGAAGCAGGAGATCAGGAGTTCAAGGTCATCCTCTGCTATGGGGTTGGGGGGGTCGTGTCCTGCTGGACCCCTCCCTGTGGCTGGCAAAGAGTGACTGGATATTATCTCAAGAACTCCTGGGGTTTGGACAGTGGGGAACCCCAAATGCCTGGGGCAGTGGTTCTCAAACCTTGGAACCTGTAAGAGACAGCTGCTTCTCAAAGTGCACCTCTTCAGAGTCCACGGGGAGAAAAGCTGAGCCCAGGAAGTCTCGCTGAAGAAAGCTCCTCCCCTTGACAAATCTGACTTCAAATGCAAACGGTCCAGACCCTGCCCTTTGGGACACACAGGACTCTGGGATCGAAAGTATTCACTAAGTCTGGTCATAGTTTGAGCAAACGCTGTGTGTCCCTTAAGTAAGAACACGACCTCTCTGAATCCAGGCTATGAGGTGAGGGTCTCTGGTTCCCTCTGACAGATGCTGAGACAGGACTTCTTTGGGGATAGAGACAAGGCTTCCTGGTCTTCAAGAGCATTTGGGATAGGATGGATGAGGCCTGGTCTCCATTTACCAAACCCCTACCCGTCCTCTGTCTCACATAGGATGCCAGGACACCAGCAGGGTGAGCAGAGGGCATCCTGGGGCCTGGCAACGGCCTGACCTGGGGTGTCTGCATCTTTCCTGCTGGGGCATCCTCTCTGGCTCTGCTCCAATGGTCCCAGTTCAGCTTGCATTTTAACTCACTGGGCCCAGCAGGGTTGGACCATATTTTCTCAGCCATGTACGCCTGTCACCTCTGAGCCTCAGTTTCTCCTCTGGTAAAGAGGACCCATCCAGAGGCTTGTGAGGGCTCAAGAGCTGCACAGGGACACTAGCAAAGTGATCATGGCTCTCTCCCCGTAGGTCTAGTGGCCGGCGGATGGCCAGGGTTGTGCGTGACTTTCTGCACGCCCAGCAGGTGCAGGCTCCCATAGAGCTCTACTCCGATTGGCTCTCCGTGGGCCACGTGGATGAGTTCCTGAGCTTTGTGCCCACTTCTGACCCAAAGGTGCGTGTCCCTACCCATCACACAGACTTCCGTTGGAGTCACAGAGACCCCGCCTGGCCTGATGGGATGGACTGGGGGACAGCTTCTGCCACCAGCTCAGCCCCACGGGGTTCACATGTCCCAGGACTCAGGCCTAGTAATCAGGAGAGGCTTAGGCTTCCCGGGGGAGTGAGGCCTCAGGTCAGGAGGATGATGTGTGCTCCCTGCTGGCCCTCTCATCCCCAGAATTAGTGTTTTCTCAGACCCCAGCGCCTCCAAGAGCCAGGGAGACACTGGTAACAACGGTAAAAATGACCTGAGCACTTACCTGCCAAACACGCATTTTAATTTATTTAATTTTAATTTATTTTTATTATATGTGTATGATTGCTTTGCCTGCATGTATGTAAGTGCACCTGCGTGTGCAATGCCCAGAGGCCAGAAGAGAGCCATAGATCCTCTGGAACGGGAACTAAGGATGATGGTTAGCTGCTATGTGGGTGCTGGGAACTGAACCCAGGTCTCCTGCAAGAGCAGTCAGTGCTCTTAAGTGTGGAGCCCTTCTCCAGCTCCAAAACTCATGCCTGGAGAACCCACAGCCCGCAGGGGAGATTCCAGTCTGAATATGGACTCCGGTCTATGCTAACCACTGAGCTCTACTGCTAGACGGTGGAGGGACGGGCACGGCCCGCAGGGAGGAGTCCACCTGGAAGGAGAGGCTTCCTAGTGGCCAATGATTCTTGCGCGGCATGTCAAGAGGCCTTTGGGGGTACAGGAAGCAGCTGGAACAGACACAGTTGGATTAGGTGGAAAGCAAGAATCGAGTTCCCTGGCAGCCAAAGTGAGCAGGGCTCCAGACAAGGAAGCCAGTGCAGAAAAGGACCTGGAGGTAGAACCACTTGGAGGGTGGAATGCCATGGGGAGAGCTCAGTGCAGGGCAGGCTCCTGAACTCAGACCCCGGCTGGGTTTGGGGGTCTCTGGCATCGATTGGATCTATGTGCCGGGCCATTCATCCATTTCATGCCAGGGCTTCCGGCTGCTCCTGGCCAGCCCCAGCGCCTGCCTCCAGCTGTTCCAGGAGAAGAAGGAGGAAGGCTACGGGGAGGCTGCACAGTTTGACGGTGAGTGCCAGAGGTGCTGTCATCTGTTGGGGACCCCGCCCTTTCATCCCCATCCCAAGGCTGCCTCCTACATCCATGCCTTGGAAAGCGCCCCATCTGCAGATCCCAGGTCACCTCACACCCTCCAGACTGGAAGGAAGGAAGGAAGGAAGGAGGAGATCCCAAGTCAGGGATGGGAAGCTGGGGGGCCAGAGAGGTGCCCCAGACCCTGTGACGGCGAGGAGGCTCCTGGGCCGGACCTCGAGAGAGAAGGGGAAAATGGAGAACGCTCCGAGGACCAACCTGTGTCCAAATCCTAGCCTGGCCCGGACCGGAAGTGGGTTGTGTCCCACGCCTTTCCGAGCCTCCATTTCCCTTTTCTTAATTGGAAGTGATAATTACTCCTCCCAGGATTGTTTTAAAGATTAATAGGGAATTAAGTAGGCCTCTCATGGATGTGGGTGGTCAGTAATGGGAACCGCGAGGAGCCCCTGGGGGGCTTTCTCTGGCGTTTCTGATCTTTTGCCAGGTCTCACCCGCAGCAGCAGCCACAGGCTCCTGGGCATCCAGCCTCTCCCTTTCGTCATCCTCATTCTGTCAGCGTTGCTGCCTGCTGTGGCTCTGCTCCTAGCACAGGGGCCCCCAGGCGGCATCCCTGAGCCCACACGATGGTCTGTCTTTCACAGGGTTAAAGCATAAGATGAAAAGAAGCATCAATGAGTTGCTGGCGGACAAACATCTCAGTAGAGACAGTCAGCACGTGCAGGTGGGCAGGACCGCGGGTGGGGCCTGTGTGATCGGGAGGGGCAGCCCCAGGGCCTGGGGGAGGGCCTGGCTTTGGCTTGTTCTAAGGCTATTAGGATAAGGATGTGAAGAAAGCCCTGTCCTCTGCAGTCTGGAGGAAGAAGCTGGCCAGGTCCTGGGGCCACTCCAGGCACCTGAGGTTACCCGGCTCTGGGTCTCAGTTTACCCATCTTAGACTGCTATAGCGCTAAGCCATCCAGAGGCTCTGAGGCACTCGTGGGTGCTCAGGGCCAGACAGGTGCAGTGCACTCAGATTCTTCTGTACTGGGCTGGGTCTCCCCTCCTCCCAGAAATGCATCGACTGGAACCGTGAGGTGCTGAAGAAGGAACTGGGCCTGGTAGAGGGCGACATCATCGACATTCCACAGCTCTTCTTCCTGAAGGGTGCCTATGCCGAGGCCTTCTTCCCAGATATGGTAAGGGCCCTTGATGGGTGTGAGGGTGGGTGGGTGAGGAGGGACAGGCAGAGCAGAGCAGGGGCCTGGGGGCATCTCCTGTGGCCACAGTGAATTTGTGCCTTTGGTGCCTGGTGGGCAGCGCAGGGGAGGGTGTGTGCGCTGGACTCTTCACAATGGGCAGGCCAGCCCTACCCCATTTTCTAAATGGAATAGAGAACACGTGTTTCTACCTTCTGTTTTATCTGCTCTGTTACCACCTGAACTCTAGCTCTAGGCTCCTGTAGAGGTTCCCTTGTCAGGATTCCTGTGTCTGGCGGGTGGGGCAAGTGGCACTTCCTGGCTGTCATTAGCTGGGCAGCTGACACACAGATGAGGACAACTGGGAGGGACCTGAGTCATCCACAGTCCATTTCCTGCCAGAAAAGGATGTGGGCACTGGCCTCCAAGAGGGGTGGGCCTTGGGGTGGGGAGTGAGCGTGCTTTTCTCTTGTGCCTCTGTCTTGGGTGCTTCTCGGGGATAAGCTCAGGGATGAAGCGAGTTGGGGGACCGGTGCAGGTGCAGGCTACAGGGGGTGATGTCTGGGTTCCTGGCAGGTGCACACTGGAAGGATATCTGGGTTCTTGGCTGTCCCTGAGGTCCAGCCTCCAGCCTGGCAGTACCCTGCCACAGGCATTCCCTTCCCCCATCCCTGATGGTCTTTGTGTGGCGCCAGCCTGTGGCAGCCATAGGCCAGTAGGGGCTTAGGGTGTGGAGCGTCCACCGCCATTGTGGCCCCCTCTTCCTCCTCTCTCTTGCAGGTCAACATGGTAGTCCTGGGCAAGTACCTGGGAATCCCCAAGCCCTTTGGACCCCTCATCAACGGCCGCTGCTGCCTGGAGGAGAAGGTGCGCTCCCTGCTGGAGCCGCTGGGCCTGCGCTGCGTCTTTATTGACGACTTTCTGTCCTACCACCAGCTGCTTGGGGAGATTCACTGCGGCACCAACGTGCGCCGGAAACCCTTTGCCTTCAAATGGTGGAATGTGGTGCCCTGAGCCTGCCCGGCCACCAGCCTCGATGCCCTGCTGCTGGGGAGTCCCAGAGTGAGGGCGAGGAACATGAACCAGCCTGCGTCCTCCTGGGACCTAAAAGCCAACTGGCCACTGCTGTCAGTTAACTTCATGGGGACATGGCCCTTCCTCACCTCCAGACCAGTCTGCCCAGTCCTGGGCGAGGGGTCCTGTCTGTCCTCCCTCTGTCCTCTCCTCTTCCCAGCCACGTACCCCAGAGGCTCAGGGTTGGCAGCTGAACATGTTCAGGCATGGCCACTACAGATAGACCCCACTTGGACTTGCTCCCCTCCATTTGGATGCCTTCCTGGGGCCTGAGGAAAATGGCTTTGGGTCTTCTCCAGAAGTGCCCTCCTCCACTCCCGTGCCTGGACCTTGGAGCGAAAGTGCCTGGATTGTATAAGACAAAAAGGAAGATTTGAAGTGTCTGTTTTCCAAAGGGGACCCCAGGCTATGACCCCCTCAGCACCTTTCAGTTATGTGTAGGTGGTCAAGGACTGGAAAACCTGGTGTCGGAGGGCCTCTGTCAAAAAGGAAAGGGGGCAGGCAGCCAAAGCCCTTTAATACCTGACTCCATCTAGCCTGTCCTCTGAAGGGTGCTTGTTACTTGTTAACTGTCTGGACAGCCTTTAATTACCAGAGTTGGTGCTTCTGGTTGGAAGATGCTGGGGGGCAAAGGGAGGCCTGAGCAGGAAGGCAGAGGGGTTGCTCATCTGGGGAGGGGAGGAAGTGCCTGGAAACATCTGGACCCCTGCACCCTGGGGCCCCTGTCTGGGGACTTGGGGGCTGGGAATCTGAAGGCAGCTGGCTGTTCCAGATGTGGAGGGGGTGGGGTCCAAGTGTTAGGATAGGGTGGGACAGACTATTAGGTTACATCTGGAGGTGGGGCTTAATTTCCTTTAATAGTCTGTAATTACTCCCCAACCTGCTGCGGGCAGTGGGAGGGGAGGGCCGGAGCTCCTCCAGCAGCCTGGGACCCTGCACCCACTTGCATTGCCTGAGTAAACCCCATGGAAGGCCATGTCCCCTTCCCGGACAGACAGCTGCCCCCGTGAGGCTAATAGCCCTGGTGAGGTCACAGAGGCGTGTGTAGGCAGGCAGGCCAACAGGCCACAGGGCTGGTGGAGGGAACCGGTCTGCCCCCTTTCTCCTCTGACCGAGGGGCCGCCACAGGCCGCTAGACCCCGGACTTTTCTCTGCAGTTTTTGATGGTCCCTGGTAAGATCCCAGACTGAAGCAGTTGCTGTCATTTTCCAGCCTTGGGATCCTTAGTAAGCAAAGGCTTCTGTGGCACTGTTATGGTTTCTAGCCAGGCAGTAATTGGATCCTCCTCTTCCAGGCGGTTCTATGGAACTAGAGCCCCACTTGGAGGCTTCCTGATACCAGCATCCTTCTCCATGATCATGATCCAGTTGAGGCTGGGCCACGAAGAAGGGTGTGGGCTGGGGGAGGGCCTGGCCTTTCCCAGAAGGGGCTGGCTTGGCGGGGAGAGGAGTTGCAGTCCGGGAGGGGAGTTGCAGTCCGGGCAGTCCAGGGTCCCGGGTAATCAACCGCCCTCTTCCTGATTAATAAAAACATCACTGTGCATTTCTTTATGTGACTGACTCCCTTGTCTCTGTGCTGGGCTAGGGGAGCCGGGAGGAAGAGGACAGGCTAGGTTTCCTGTTTATACACCCTGCCCCAGCCCCTGGACGGGTAGCCCCTGTTAGCTGGGCAACATCCCAGGCTGAGGCAGATGAGTGCCAGTCAACAGCTAATTCAGCAGTGTGGTTGGCACATGACCACTGCTCTGGGACTCTGCTGCCAGCTGAGATGCTGTCTGAGGAGAGACCTGCCTTTTTCTCTCCTCTTTCCCTGGCCTTATCCTCCATCTGGCAGGGATTCTGAGAGGAGGTGGGAACAGCCTGTGTCCTGTTGGCAGAGGGAGGTGATTCTCTGAGAGCGCTGGTGTCTGGGACACACTGATTCCACAGTCCTGAATCTCATGTTGTTCCTCAACCTTGATGACAGTCTGATTCAGGAACCTGAAAACACTACCTCTCTCATCTAAACACTTGCTGCTGCCTCAGACTGTATCCTTTGACACTCAAGTATTTATTTTAGCTTTTGTGATGGACTAAAAAGCCATAAAAGCCTGTGTGAACCACAGACCATTTCTAAGACCGTAGGCAACACGGCTTAGCAGGTAAAGACACTTCCTGCCAAGCTTGATGACCTGAGTTCAATTCCCAAGACCCATATGGTAGAAGGACAGAACTGACTCCTGCAAGTCATCTTCTGATCTCCACAGAGATAATGTGGCCCATACATCCCTCCCCCCGATAAATGAATACATATACTGAAATAAAATAACATTTAAAAGCTGAAGACAAAGCTCTACCTCCAGAGGAGTAGCCAGGCTCTGGTCAGCAGGCTCATCCCCAAGACAATGTGTCAGCACCTTCTTGGGGACCAATCCACACTTTCTCTACCCAGTCCCCACATGTGCTGAGGCCAACTAAGGAGGTTGCCTGACTTTCTTCAGAGCACTTAACCTAGAGCTCAGTTGGCCACTAAGCCATTTGACAGCTGGAAACTGTGTGGCCCCTCCCAGACATCGGAGGCACCCTCAGAATGGGGCAAATGAAGGATCCTGCCCTGCCCTGGATGGTCCGCAGCAGTGGGGAGAAGGGAGGGGCCTCCACTCAGCACCTTCTGAGCCTCCGTAGACATTATCTGCATGGACAGGTGACTGGTCACATTCTCTACAGATGAGGAAACCAAGGCCCCGGAAGAGATAAAACCTTGCCAGTACATGATGCGGTCTGGTTCCGAACCCGAGACTCCTTCGACAGAATTCTTGTTCTTGCTGTTCCAGAGGCCCCTTCTGGCCTCAGTTTCCCTACCTACAAGCAAGCCTCCCAGTCTGACATTCTCAGCTCCCACTGGCTGAAGAGGATCTTCATCTATTTACCTTAGGTTTTGACCTCTAAGATCAGTAAGAATAGAAGGCACCAGGGTGTGCCAAGGTCTGGGCTAGACCTCTGTCATGGGGCCACTTCAGACTCTGAAAACTGAAGCACAGAGAAGTTAAGTTATTTGTCGAAGGTCACTCAGCCAAGAAGTGGCTCAGGCAGGTCCTTACGACCCAGGTTCTTAAGAAAGGCTTAGGGGGGGTGGCAGCAAGATGGCTCAGTAAGTAAAGTGCTTGCCACCAAACCTGACAATCTGAGTTCAATCCCAGGAAGCCATGTGGTAGAAGGAGAGAGCTGACTTTCCTAAACTGTCTTCTGACCTTCATATGCCGTGAGCACGTGTGCATCTCCCAACAATAAATAAATAAATAGATAATAAAGAAATAAATGTAAAAATTATATACATTTATGGGGCTGGAGAAATGGCTCAGCATTTAAGAGCATTGGCTGTTCTCGCAGAGGACCTGGGTTTGATTCCCAGCACCCATATGGCAGCTCACAACCATCCATAACTCCAGTTCCAGGGGATCCAATGTCCTCTTCTGGCCTCCCCAGAGGTAGACTTACATACATTCACGCAATACGCTTATACACCTAAAAATAAAAATAATAAATAAAATGTTTAAAAATTTTTACATATATATTTATGTATTCAAAAAGAAAAGAAAGACTGGTGGGAACTGGAGAAGTGGCTCAGTTGACAGAGTGCCAGCCGAGCACGCAAGATAAAACCAGGTATGGTGGCACTTGCCTGCAATCCCAACACTCAGGAGGCAGAAGGTAGGAGGATCAGAAATTCAAGGTCATTCTTGGCTATATAGAGAGTTGGAAGCCGGCCTGGGTTTCCTGAGACCCTATCTCAAGAAGAAAGAGAAGGGAAGGGGACGGGAAAGAAGAGCCAGCGTTCTCAGCAGCCTGGCTAAAGAACCCTGAAGCTGCCTCTACCTCCAACCTCCTGCATCAGGTCGGAGCGGGCCTGGGAACCGGCATTCTCAGCAGCTCTCCCAGCAGCATACAGACGTCCCCACAGAACCCTGTTGTTTCTGCAGATGCCAGAGAGGAGAAGCCAGGGGCCGGCAAAGGGCCAGGATGAACCCCACGCTCCTCCTTACACATACCCCTGCCCCTCGCCATCCAGATGCCCTGGCCAAGTACCTGTGGGGACTCATCTACTTCCAACTAGGAATTCACTTCCCGAGCGCCCTGGAGTGGGAGCAAGAGGTTCCTATGCAAATATCACGACCCTTCCGGCCAATCCTGAAGAGAAGACTGGTAAGAGGCTGGTCCTCCAGGACTGGAGCCAATGAGCTTGTTCACTTGGCTGGTGGGGCAGGGCTGGGGACTTTTAAACCACATCACCAGGGACCTGTGGGCAGTGCTGGGTTTGGTGGCCAAAGCCCCCATCGGAGGCCAGCATGTCTCTGCAGAGGCTCGTTCGCGTGTCCCTGGAGCATCCCACCAGCGCAGTGTGCGTGGCTGGCGTGGAGACCCTGGTCGACATTTATGGGTAAGGGTTTGGTCCTGTGGGATACGGGGCTCTACATACTGACCTCCTGAGTCTTCCTCCCTCCAAGTGTGTGGAGGTTCCTTGGGGCACAGACTGGGCCTGGCTGCCCACTCCCAAGCCCTGACCTTGGAACACCTGCCCGCTGAGGGCAGCCTGGGTGCTTGCTGTTGGGTTTCCAGTAGGGTTCTTGAATCTGGGGAGGCAAGACTTGTAGAGCTGACTACATCTAGGACTTGGAGGTTTCCGGGACCACAGGCACTTTCTTTGTCCAGGGATGCTGCAGGCTGGACGGGGCTGTCTGAAGCCTACCAGAGGAGGAAGGGGTGTGCTCCCCCTCTCTGCTTCCCCTCGGTATGTTAGCAGGCTGAGAATTAAGTCATTTCTTTAAAGATCCTATCTGCTTACACAGCACTCCCAGGATGCCGAGCCCTACCTCCAGAGCTGGCTGAGCTTCTTGAATTCCCCCCGTGACAACAGCCTCGTCTCCTATGACGGAAAGGCAAGTGGAGGCATAGAGAGGGTGAGCCATTTGCCCAAGACATGCAGTCATCAGGAGGCAAAGCCGGGCTTTGAGCCCACTGCAGTGTTACTCAGGACTTACACGTCCAGCTGCTCTGGCATCAGAGCACCAGAGATTTCAGATCTGCCCCTGCCAGCCACTTACCACCTACGCACCATTCCTGCTGAATGCCAGACTTTGCCTCTACGGCCCAGGGGGGCATGGGCTTAGGAGCAGGGCTGGCTTCTTGGGATTTTGAGTCCCGGCTTTAAGCAGAGTTGGAGGTAGATTCTCAGGATGTCAGGGTAGGGGTGCCACCTCAGGACTCCTGTTCCCTCCTTGGACTCAGCTGTAGGACTGTGCCATGCACTGGAGGATGGTGAATGTTATCTTCGGCCTCTGCGAACAGCAACACTCCTAACCCTCTTGTGACAATCAAAGATGTCTCCAGATATTTCCAGATGTGCCCTGGGGACCAAAGTTATACATCCTTTGAGAACAAGTTTCCCAGACTAAGAGCTTAAGAATCAGAAGCAAAGGGGACCCAGGGACTGGATGTGAGAGACAGGGAGTGAGCTGCTGGCCACGGGAGAGAGCCAAGTCTGGGGCAAACTGCATACCTGGAGCTAAAATCTGAACAAGGGTGGGTGGGCCACGAGTGTGCAAAGGGGACTCTGTGGTTCCCAGAGAAGCGGTCAGGACAGGGAGAAGGGAGGAGGGGTGGATGCCCCCTGGCGCCACGGCCTGCTCCAGGGCTGTGCGCCCATGGGAGTGACTCACTGCCCAGCTGCCTTGGGCCCATTGGGTAGATATGTCTCCGGTTTGACCTGTCCAGGAAGCTGGGGCTGGCTTCTTCTCCCAGAGGCACCTTTGAGGATGGAGGATGGGCAGGGTTCCGGGCAAGCAGCTGGTTGGGAGCGACCTGAGTGATGTGCCATGGTGGGGGTGTCAGTGGGGAGACTGGGGACAGGACAGCCATGCGGAAATGGGGAGGGCTGGGCTTCAGTATCCTCCAGAAGGGGTTCGTGTACCCAGTGGCCAGTCCCCCTGGGAAATGGAGAGCTTCGGCCATTTATTCACATATGTATCTTGGGCGTTTAAAAGCACTGTGTGTGTCAGGCCCTGGGACACTCAGATGCACAAGTTGAGTGGAGACCAGGCCACTGTCCGATGGTGATTGCAGGAAGGACTTGCGTCTTGAAAGGGGGGTGGGTAGATGGTGTCAGTGTGTTTTCTGGAAATGGCATGATTGCTGGTCCCAGCTCGGGCCAATGTGAAAGGGCAGCAGCGTGGTGCCTGGGGCTTCCTGCCTGTCTGACTTTGAGGAAGACTTTTTCCTGCCCAGTCGCTGCCTAGGGACTGGACCCCAGGCTCTGGGAAGCTCTCACTGTCCTATATCCTTCGCAGATTATCTTGTTCACCACAGTCAAGAAGTAAGGCCAGTCCTCACCCAGAAAATGAGACTTAGAGAGGTTAGCTAACTTGCCCAAGGTCACACAGCAGTGAGTAGAAAAGTGGGGGTTGGAGAGGGAACAAGACCCGAATGGTTTGGCCCTCCCTTAGAAGAGTGGCTGAGGGAAGGGGATGAGACTGTGCAGCACACAGAGTCAATCAAGTGTGTGTGAAACGTTCCATTATGGCATCTATTACCGTCATTACCAGACCATCGTCTTTTAAGGCTCTTTCCTGAGCCAGTGGCGTCTCAAGTGTCCCCAAGCCTGTCATGTACCTGCTGACTGGGGAACAGCCTCTGAGTCCCAGAAGGAATGGATGAGAGAGGAAGCAGCCTGAGTCGAGCAGTTAGAAGAAGGCTGTCTGCACGAGGAACCCAGCCAGAGCCTTGAAGGACAGAGAGAATAGGATTCTGCCATGCCTGGCCATAGTGGGAGGGGCCCAGCCTGAGCTCTGAGCAGAGCAGCCAGGGAAGGATGGTAAGACTAAGCACCAGACATCAGAGTTTCATTTTCTTGTCTCTAACGGTTGGAAATATGTTTGTCTCTAGTTCACGGGTGCGTGCGTGGTGGGGTTCAGAGGGCCGAAGCCTGGCCAGTTCTATCTTACAGGACCCTGGAGCTGCAGGATGCTCCACAGGGACTCTTCTTGGGACTGGGCTATCAGCTGAGGATGTCAGCCTTGGAGGGGAGAAAAAGAAAAGAATCTGTTTCATATTGGGCAAAATCGAACTCCCTGACCAACTCTGGGGTGGGGTGCGCCAGGGCCACAGTCACAGGCTACAATTAGAAGACAGGCTGTATGCACTCAGTGGACATCCCCAGTAGTGACTAACTACTGCCCATGAGGGCGCTGGTCACCTTGGAGACTTGTTACAGATGGGTTTGGAAAGCAGTCCTCAGGAGGGTCCCATGAAGGCCTCCGGGTCCCACTCATTTCTTCATCTTATGAAGGGGAAACTGAGGCCTGGTGAGCAAAAAGACTTACCCAGGTTCAGAGAATAAGCTAAGAGAAACCAGGTCTTGAGACTCAAACAGTTAGTGACACTGGTGATGGGACCCGGTCACAAGATGAGAGACTCTCCAGGATGGGGTCCTGGCAGGGCTTGTGGGACCTCAGAGTAGCTTAGTGAAAGGCCTGCATGTACCTCAAGGCGCATAGGGTCTGATCCACATGGCTGCAGTGGGGAGGTACTCACAGGCTAATGCATGTTCCTGAGCTCCTCCTAAAGCCAGGCCAGATGCCTTAATGGTGAGGTTGATCTCATTCGCCTTGGAATGACTCCTCAGAAGCAGCACTTAGAAAAAGCCAGAAGATGGGGAGTCTGTGATGAAAGTCGGTGGAGCAGGCCTTTGCGGGGAGGCTGCCGCAGGCTTCCCATGGAGGTTCTTTGCCAACAAGTATCTCTCTCAAGGGACCATGCCTGTAGATGAGACGGTAGCCTCTTCTCTGTGGAGGAGCTTCTCCTCTGTGGCTGCACCTGGGTCCTTAAAAAAGTACTGCTGAGGCTGGGGATGGAGCTGTTTGTGGAAGGCTTACCTGACATGCACAAGGCCACGTGTTTGATTCTTAGTACCGTATAAACCAGGCATGGTCGCTCTTGACTATAATCCTAACACCAAGGATGCAGAGGCAGGAGAATTAGAAGTTCAAGGTTATCCTTGGCTACATAAGGAACCTGAGGTCAGCCTGGGCTACATGAGACCCTGTAAAAAAATTAAACCCTGTACAAAATAAAGTGTTGGCCACCCAAACCCTTCTTCAAGGTCCAAGCTGGGCTGGGGTGCTGTGTAATGGTATGCGTGTGATTAGTATGTTCAAGGTTCTGGGTTTCATCCCAGAGATCATAGCGTGCACTTTCTACTGAAGCTTCATTGATCAGAATTGTAACCATCATCCTCCACATAGGCTGTGAGACAGGGCACAGAGGAAGCTTGCCAATGATGGTTCCCAGATGGGGTGACCTCACCCCAAGTCATTCCCACGGTCCCAGGAGGAAACTGTGGCCATTTGCAACGATGGCCCTGGATTTAAAAAATAAGTTACACTTCTTATTTATTTATTTGTGCACACACGACACAGCTAGAGTATGGAGGTCAAAAGACAGGTTTGGGGGATTGGTTCTCTCTTTCCATCATGTGGGTCCTGGGTATTGAACTCAGATCGCTAGACTTGGCAGCAAGCTCCTTTATCCGCTGAGTCATCTCGCCATCTCTTGCCCAGGTTTTAGGTCTGTGAGGTCTGGGTCCTGGGAAATGTGCCATGGTTCCTGCTAGGTTGGTCACCCTGCCGTGATCACCAGCCACTATCCACCCACTCAAACTGCCTGGGAGGGCTATGGACGGCCTCAGCTGGGCTAAGAGCATGTCCCACTGCCTTCTGGAAACCAGTGTGAGGAACGCGTGTGACGGTCAGCTCTTGATGGCTTGGCCCAAGGGAGAATATTCCCTGGGAGAGACTCTGGACACTTCCTTTGTCTTCCAGGAAATGGAGAATCCAGATCCTGCTGCCCCTTGCTCAGGCTGTCCTCTCAGAAACCCCTTTGGCCATCCTAACACGTAGCTTCCATGTTGGGGCATAAGCCCTGTGCAGTGACTCTGTAGGCCACATCCTGGCTGCCTCTTTCCTGGGCCTCAGTTTTCCTAGCAGTGAAATAAAATTGTGGCTTTCACTCATTTAGAGTGGAAAGTGCTTTACATGCATACCCACTCCTCCGATCTCCTTACCACCAGCACTGGATAGATCTGGCTGCGGAGGCTGGGGAGGCTACGTCATACCCTTCAGGTCTATAGTGGGGCTGGGATTCGAACCCAGGCTGTCTGGCCTGAGGGACCACGGGCTTAATCACCTTACCACAGGTCTCATTCACAAACGATCACTGGCTCCCCGTTTCACAGGAATGAAACAAAAACCAGCCCATCACAGTATAACCTGGACCTCCCAAGGCTCCAGTATGAAAGCCCCTTCCTCAGTTACCACAGCTCGCTCCCATAGCTGCCTCCATCCACCTGCACCCGGCATCATAATTCATCTTAATAGCACCTTCCCTGTCCTGGGCAGGGGTGTTCCAAGCTCTTCAGGTCTAATGCCGTACTTGAGCCTCTCGATTGCCCAAGAGGCCAAGTGTGTGCCATTATCCCACGCTGTGGGCGACTTAGTCAAGGTCACCTGGCTGACAGGGAACCCAGGCTGGTCTTCACCTGACTGCTGATTCTGGCCCTGGTTCTGCTGAGCCCTTGACTCTACAGCGTATTCACCTTCGAGGAGCTGCTGCCCTCCCGTCCCTCCAGGCCATGCAGCTTCCATCTTCCCTATGGATGCCCCAGCATCTCACAGGATGGCTTAGGGAACAGCCCAGGGGAGCTGGCCTGTGGTGACTTGGGCTTGGGAGACCAGGGACTTCACACTAGAAAAGTTAGAAAGGTGTCAAGGCGCCTTGGCTCTCTATTGTGGAGTCGATCAAAAACTGGCCAGTTTCCTAGGTGCTGGAGGCCAGCTGCCTCTGGGAGTGGGGCTCGGGTGCTCCCCCATGCCAGTCTTTCTGACTCTGTCTGACTATTCCTCCATTCTTATTAGGTCTCTCTCTCTCTCTCTCTCTCTCTCTCTCTCTCTCTCTGCTGAGGTAGTTTGTGTGGGTGATTATGTATGGACATGCACGTGTATGTAGAGGTCATAGGTCACTGTGGTCTTTCTCAATCCCTTTCTACCTGATTAGTATTATTGGAGACAGGGTCTTACTGTGTAGTCCTGGTTTGTCTGGAACTTACTATGTCAACCTGGAACTCACAGATATCCAGCTGCCTCTGTGTCCTGGGTACTACGATTTAAAGGTGTGCACCTTATTTTCTTTTTAAGTTTTATTTATTTATTTATTTTAATTTTTATTGTATGAGTGTATTACCTGCATGTGTGTAAGTGCACCCATATCATACAACACCCTCGGAGGACAGAAGAGGGTACTGGAGTCCCTAGAAGTGGAGTTATGGATGGTTGTTAGCTGCCATGTGGGTCCTGGGATTGGAATCCGGGTCTTCTGTAAGAGTATCCAGTGCTCTTAACCGCTGAGCCGTCTCTCCAACCCTCCACCCGCCCTTTCGAGGCAGGGTCTCTCACTGAATCTGGAGTTCACAGATTCAGCTCAGCTGGCTGATCAGCAGGCCCCGGAGCTCCTCCGTGCTGGGTTGTAAGCGTGTACCACTTTGTACCACTTCTTTACGTGGATTTTGGGAACTGAAGCACTTTTACTACTGAGCTACTCTGTCTCCCCGACTCTCTTTGCCTTTTTGGGGGTGCTGGGGATGGAACCCAGAGCCTTGCCCATGCTGAGCAAGCCCTCTGCCTCTGAGCTGCACTCCAGGCCCCTCTGTGGGTTTTCACCTCCACGACTCTGTCTGTGTCTCCATACCTCTCTCTCATGGCAAGTCTGGTCCCTCAACTCCAGACTGAGTGGCCAGTGGGCGCCCCAGCTGGGGGAAAGTCTGTGCACTTTGGGAATGTCATGGTCGAAACACAGAATGCCTAGTTAATTCTGAATTCCAGATAAACAACTAAGAATCTTTTTAGTTCACACGTGTCCCAAATAATGCAGGGGGAGCGCTTCTGTTAAAACGATTGTCTGTTGTTTATCTGGAATGCAGCAGGACAGTCTGTATTTTGGTTTGCTCCATCTGCTTGGCAGGGGAAGTGCCGGTGCCAGCCTTGCCCACCGGGGGAGGGGGGCATGACCCAGACCTGGTTTCTTTTATTTTAAAAAATTATTTATTTATTCATTTATTTATTTATGTGTGAGTGTTTTGCCTGCATGTATGTAATTGTAACCATTGAGCCATCTTTTCAGTCTGCCTTGGTTTTATTTTCCTTCTTATAATGCTTGCCTGGCACGTGTGAAGCCCTAGGTTAGATCTCCAGCACTGCATAAGCCAGGTGGTGGCTCATATTTACAATCTAAGCATTTAGACGTGAGAGCATGCATGTGTGTGTGTGCAACCCCAACTCTGTCCCAGAGCTGGTTGGGAGAATCTGAGCAGCCAAGGGAGTCAGAGAAGGCTTCCTGGAGGAAGGTACAAGACTTGAGCTCATATATCTGAGAAGCCTCCACACACTGCCCCTGCCTCCCTGTTCTTCCCAGGTCGGTTCCTGAGGGCACAGACATGTTTGAGGTCTACGGGACGCCTGGCGTAGACATCTATGTGTCCCCCAGCATTGAGAGGAGGCGGGAGCGAGCAGACACCAGACGATGGTGCTTCAGTGAGGGGCTGGAGATCATTGTGGTCATGAACTCCCCCAGTAATGACCTCAACGACAGTCACGTGAGCTGCCCCTCTCCCAGCCATCCCCTATTCCTTCCTTCTTTAGAGTGCGGAGCTCTGTGGGGACCACTCCTCCAGAGAGCCACACCGCTGGGTGAATTCCAGACCCAGGCTGTGTGTGTCCTTGGGCAGGAGAGTCCCGGCAGCCCCAGGCTCCACATGTGCATCTGGAAAGTGGGGGCATCCCAGCACTATGCTTCCAGAGTGGGTGATGATGGATGCTGAACGCCTTCTCCTGCTTAACCATCTTCCACTGATAGAGGAGCTGGCTCAGCCTGCTATGTTGGGTTTCAGTTTCCCAGTCAGTGGGATGAGGGTTGGTTATGGGGTCTCTGTGGCTCTGAATGTCAGAGAGACACTCCTGCAGGGAGTGGGGATAACATTCTCCCTAAGGGGCCTCACTTCCCTCCATCCACCCTCTTCCTGTCTCTTAGGGATTTAAGATATGGAGAAATTGAGCGGCCTTTGAGCTGGTATCTTGCAACACTCCCTTTAAGGGCTGATGGCGACCAGGACCTGGCACCAGGCAGAAGCCAAGTTTCCACTCAGAATTAAGGGCAATGTTTTTGGGAACTGACCCTTTAAGGAGCACTGGCCATTATTACTAAGTCCTGCCCAGTCATATCTCATCAGACCTCAAGAAATCTCTGGGAGGCAGAGCTGAATCCTCCCCCAGGTAGCCCAGGTGGGGAACCAAGGTTCAGAGTCCACGTCAGGAGGATCACCCAAGTAGGGAGCTGGAGAGCAAGAATGTCACACATCTGAATCCAGCTCGGACCGGGAACCTTCCCCCAAGTGCCACTCTGAATCCAGCCTCTGCCTTAAGCTCAGTGAGCCATTTTTCAGTGGAAGAAACTGAGTCCAAGCATGGGTGAGGCTTCTCTGAAGTCAGAAGTCTTAGTGAGTAGCAGAACTGATGAAGATCTTAGAGTCCCCAGGAATAGGCAACAAGACCCAGTCTTCCCATGGGGCCCCCACTTGGGTGCTCTGCAGGTCGAGGCTGTGTGGATGCCTCTGTGCCCTGAGCTCCTGGACCCCGCCGCCGTAGGACTGAGGAAGGTCATAGGTTTACACCTCCCCAACTTTTAGGGTCCAGGTGGATTAAATCTGAAAGTGCTACTGTTGGGGTCTGGCACAAGCAGGTCCATGACCACAGGACTGAGGGGCTCCCAGGACTAAGGGGCAGGTGGCCTCTGCAGGGTCCTAACCCTGTAGCTGACATGAGTGAGAACCCCAGAGCCTAGGTGTCAAGGAGCCCATGTCTGTGTCTGGAGGGCATGTTGGAGGGACAGGAATGGGTCACAGAGTGAGTGGCTTGTCTGCCCCTCCATCTTCTTAGCACCCTTAATGGTGACTGGCACAGGCCAGTTTCATGATGAACCTACCACATGGTCTGCCCCTTTAATCCTCTGGGCCTGTAACTTATCCTGTGGGTAGAAGGCATTATTATCCCCACTTTACAGTGGAGGAAATTGAGGCTCAGAGAAGGTCAAACTTTCCCAGGATGTTTGTAATTGGCAGGTGCAGGAGTGGAGACTAGGCCATCCAGCAGAGTCCATAGGAAGTGCCCCCAGAAATACCAGTTTCCCTGATCAGTGGGTGGCAAATGTAGGATCCCAGTGCAGCTTGGAAGAAATGAGGAGACGGTGGTTCAGAAAGGTGTAGGTTTTCAGCTAAGGTCTCGAGACCCAGAGATGCTGAGCTCAAATCCAGGTGGTTGTTGGCAGGACTGGAACCCAGGTCCCTGTAGGTCCATCACAAACAGCTCCCATTTCACAGACATGCAAGTAAATGACTTAAAAGGCTAAAGGGAGAGGAGGTGGAGGGACAGAGGTGCCGGGGTTCCTGTCCCTATTCACCAGATACCACCCATGTAAAGCCAGGCCCGTCTCTCTGCAGATTCAGATCGCTTACCACTCCAGCCACAAGCACTTGCCCCTGGCCTACGCAGTGCTCTACCTCACCTGTGTGGGTAAGTTGGGCTGGGCTGCCGGCGTGGCTGGGAAGTCTGGGTTGGCCACAGACAAGGGCTGGGAAAGACACTGAATCAGGGTCTTTTAAAAAGAAGCAGTCATGGAGCTGGAGAGATAGCTCAGTGGTTAAGAGTGCGGGCTGCTCTTGCAGAGGACCTGGGTTTGGTTCCCAGCATTCACATGATGGCTACCAACTGTCTATAATTCCAGTTCTAGTGGCATTGCAAGCACAGGTACACTTACATGTGTGTCAGTGTGGCTTTAATTTGTCTTTCTTTAGTTAAGAGGGAGGCTGGGCAGCCACCCCCCACCACACACTCACATGCTTGTTTGCACAATCTGGGTGGGTGATCACAGAACGGGGGAGGTGGACGCAGGAGGATCGGGAGTCTAAGGTCATCCTTGGCTAAACAGTGAGTTTGAAGGCAGCCTGGGATACATGAGACCCTGTTCTCTCTCTCTCTCTCTCTCTCTCTCTCTCACACACACACACGGACACAGACACGGACACACGGAAACATTAAATGAATAATTACAATAGAAGCACCGGGAACAATGGTCTCCGTCCAGAATTAGAACTCGCTGGTACCCAGAGCAACCCATGCGCCGCACGTCTTCTCCCTCACGGTTCCCGCCTTCCCCAAAAGCAGCCATCCGTTTGGTTTTCTTTGTGGCTTGCCCCCTGAGCTCACGTAGAAATCCTGTAGGCTATCTGATTGTCTGTGACTGGACCCCCACGGTCCCTGTTCCTCTGTGGGGGACTCTTTATGCCCACAGTGACATTTCCTCGTTCATGGTACAGTGGTTGGTTCTTTCCATAAATGAAAAGATATCACCTGCAGTCCTTCCCTCCCTTTCTCTTTCTCTCTTCTTTAGGAGCGAAGGTCTCATTGGTACATGGAGCTTGAGTCCAACCCCTTGAACACTCCTGTGTTTTAAGATCCCCCCAGTTTCCGGATGGGTTGGGGTGGGTGGGGAGATAATGGCAGACGCTCCCAAGCTGTGCAGAGCCCACCTTCACCCCTGTGTCCTTCCGAAGCTAAAGTCCAGGCTCACTGCTCCATCCCAAGGAGCTAAGGCAGTCTCATAAAGATGAAAACTGTCCCCAGCCACCTGGGCTCACTGCCACCTATGCCCCACACAGTGAGGGCTCTGGGGCTGCAGAACATCACCAAACAATCAAGGAGGCAGGTTTTCTGCAGGAGGCCCAGGCTTTGCCGTGACCCTCTTTCCTCCCCGAAAACCTCTTTCTCTCGCCCAAGGAGGGAGGTTCCAGGGAACCTCCTTTGGGTGTCGCCTGGGAGATGGCATCCAAATAGCTGTCCGGGAGGCTGGAAACAGAATCCACGGCCTGTCCTAGAAGCCCACCTGCTGTCTCTCCCACAGACATCACCCTGGACTGTGACGTGAACTGTGAAGGTCGACAGGACAGGAGGTTCGTGGATAAGGTAAGCTTCCCACTGGGCCCAGGACTGGGTGAGCGTGGCGTTCCTATGCTCTGGGTCAGAGGGCTCAGACCATTTTGGGTATCTCACTTCCTCCCACTTGATGTAGAAGTTGGGAGAGCCCGATGGGGACCAGACATGGCTACGGTCTTCATCACTAAAAATGAGCAGTCAACACGGGTTCCCAACTAACTCTGGGCTAGCCTTGATTGGTAAGAAGAAAGATCTAGATTTATAATCTAGGATAAGAGTTATCAAACTTTATTTTAAAAATATTGAAAAGTCCTATTGTAAATATTTTGGACGTTGTGGATGATACTGTCTTGAAGCAGCAGTTAATACATAAATTAATCATGGGACTGTGTTCTAATGAAACTTTATTGACAAAATCCAGGCAGTGAGTAGTGGCCCAAAGATAATAAATAGGCTGACCCCAGATTTAGTAAAAAGAGCAGTCTACTAGGCAGGACACTGTAAAGGGTTTTGGCCCCATCTTGGTGATACAAATTCCTTGGGCTTAGAGAAGGTCAAAGTGACCAGAAGAGCAAGAGGGACTTCTGGGAAGAAGGAAAGAATGCGGTGTGCTGGGGAGGAAAGGGCCAGAGAGGGAATTCCACCTGGGGAGACAGCAGGATGTGGGGCGAGGTAAGCGAGCCGGAGGGAGGGAGAGGGCTCAAGAAGCTGCCCACAAAGAGGACAGAAGGAACACCTCACAGCCAGCCGTGAACCCACCTCTGCGGTGGGAGCGGAGCGGCAGGGAATGTTTCTTCAGCAGGAACTGACTTCTCAGAAGACAGAGGGAAGGCTTTGGTGACGCCGGAAGATGTCGGGGTCGAGGCCTGACTGGGGTCTGGCCGGAGCCCCTGTTATTAGCTGTGTTTTCTCGTCCACAGAGGCAGTGGCTGTGGGGGCCTGAGGGGCACGGAGCCGTCCTGCTGGTGAATTGTGACCGGGATGACGTGGGTTGCGATGCTCAGGATAACTGTGACCCACACGTGCGCTGCCTGCAAGGTGAGTGGGTTGGAGCAGGCCAATCTCCGGGTGCCCAGGGTCCCCGCACCAGGGACCCCACAGAGCGTCCCACAACGGCAGTGTTCTGAAGGCGGGGGCGGGCCTAGAGTTCGCTGTGACTCCTCAGAAACCACACTCAGGCAAGAGCAGAGACCAAGGAAGCAAGCTGCCCACCATTCTCTTCCTGCAGGGGAGCAAGGGGCATTGTTTGAGCACCTACTGTGTGCAAAGTTCTTTCCCCAGATCCTGTTTAATCAACCAAGGAGTAAATGTTGTCACCCCAGTTTAAGGAGGATACTGAGGCTTACAGGTCAGGAAGCTCCCCCAAATTGCACAGCCAGTCTGTGAGCTCCCAACTCTGCATCCAGACCTCCTCCCCCCTGGACATCTGGCCTATGTTCAGGTGACACCTTACAGGTGCTAAGCCTGTCTGCACCCAGATCACTGTGAAGAATGTGACAGCCGTGTCTTGGGAGGGATGGGGACAGGTACGCTCCAAAGATGCTCTCAGAAGTCATCTTCTGGAGTGAGCATCACGTGGAGATGAAAGGGACGGGGCTTGCTCAGTGAGCTGCCCTGATGGCCTTCGACGCTGCTTGGAGAAGATGAACACACATGGATCCCAAAGAAGACAGGAAGCAGGGCAATGTCACATGTGCACAGGCCTCTCTGGTTTGCTCTATTGGATTCAGATTGAGATCTAGACCCAGAATCCCCAGGGCTTGACACTCAGTGCCCTGCCTGTGGAGCGATTGTCAACCTCTGTCCTCCTGTCTGCCTTCACAGACCTGGAAGACATGTCTGTCATGGTCCTGCGGACCCAGGGCCCTGTAGCCCTCTTCGATGACCACAAACTTGTCCTCCACACCTCTAGCCATGACGCTGAGCGGGCACGGGTCTTTCATGTCTGTGGTGAGTGTATGCTGTCTCCCCGTGTAGCTACAATTCCTTCTGGGAGGCACAAATGATGTCCATTCCCTTCCTCTCTTGGTCCCTGCAACAAACTGAGGTACAACTTCACCAAACTATAGTCTGGAAAACCAGTGAGTTTATTGGACTTACTGGGTGACAGTTTATTTACAGGCATGTGGGTGCTCCCCTCCCGAGGCCACATTGGAAAGTCTCCATCCACGTGTGGATTGTGACTTCCTCACAGTCTCACAGTTTGACAAAATGGCAAGAGCCCCTCCCATGGCTTCCTCAGCCCCTCTCCCTCCCGCACCTAGGGCCGACCGTGGTTGGAGGGGTGTGGCTGACTCTCCCTGATGCTCCTTTCTAGTGGAGCCTTTCAGTCAACAAGCTTGGTTGTGTGATCCTAGGCGAGTGGGTGCAACCAAGCTTGGAAAGATGGCATCTGTCCACGGTCCCTCTGTCTTTCGGAAGACAATCCTATGCCCTTCCCTGCCATGAGAAACTGTGTGACTCTGCTCAGGTTGCAGGGAGGCCCTGGGTGTCATAGAGCAGTCAGAAGTGTGTGGGGGGCAGGGGATTCTTTTTGTTTTGCATGTGTACATACGTACGCGTGTGCATGCTTATGGAGACCAGAGGACAACCTCAGGTGTTGTTCTTCAGGTGCTGTCGGCCGTTGGTTGTTGTTTTCAGACAAAGTCCCTCTCACTAGCCTGGAATTCGCCAAGTAGGCCAGGCTGACTGGCCAGTGAGTGCTGTGATTACAAATCCATGCTACCAAGCCCAGCTAATTTCACATGGGTTCTGGGGCTCAAACCTGGGTGGATCCTCATGCTTGTACATCAAACACTTTACCACCCGACCTGTCTCTCTGGCCCTTAGAAGTTAATGCAATTTGTATGCTTACTTTTATTTTTATTTGTGTGTATGCATGTGTGTCTGCGTGAGAGGTGTGTGTGTGAGTGCAGGTGCACTCAGAGACCAGAGAGGGCATCAGATCCCCAGGAGGCTGTAAGTGACCCAACAGGGGTGCTGGGAACCAAACTCAGGTCCTCTGGAAGAGCAGCAAGTGCTCTTAACCACTGAGCCATCTCCCCAGCCCGTGTGCATATTTTTGTAGGAAAGCTGGTGGGGGCAGCATGCAGAGAAGAGTAAACGTTACCGGGTTGGCTCCGGGAAGGAGTGGCCTCCCCTGTCCTGCCCACCCAGCTCCTTTGTGAGGGTGGGAGAGGAAGAACTGTTCCCTGTTGCAGCTGAATGAGGTCCCTCAGCTCTCCTGTGACCTTCCTGAGAGTCAACGCGACCCCAAACCTCTTCCCAGGTCCCGAGGACTCCTGTGAAGCCTACAGGTGTGTGCTGGGCCAGGATATGGTGTCCTATGAGGTACCCCGCCTGAATGGTGATGAGGAGCGATTCTTTGTGGAGGGTCTCTCCTTCCCTGACGCAGGCTTCCCCGGCCTCATCTCCTTCCATGTCACTCTGCTGGATGACTCCAATGAGGTAAGGGAGGCCAGGCAGAGGGAGGGCTCTGCTTCCGGAGGACGTGGGCATTGCTGGTGTGAAGGACCTAAATTCATCCTGTGGAGAGCCAAGGCACTGTTTTATTTCTATTTTTAAATGTATTTTATGTGTATGAGTGTTTTGCCTGCATGTATAGAAGTGCAGCTGTGTTGTAAATAGGCCAGAAGAGGGCATTAGATCTCCTGGAACTGGAGTTATGAACAGTTGTTAGCCACCATGTGGGTGCTGGGAACTGAATTCCAGTCCTCTGCATGAGCAGCCAGTGCTCTTGACCACTGAGTCGTCTCTCCAGCCCCTTATTTTGAGATGGAGTCCTACATACCCTAGCCTGTCCTCAAACACACTATATAGTCGAGGATAGCCTTGAACTTCTGACCCTCTCTCTCTGCTCCCAAGTATTCAGATTGCAGGCATTCTCATGCAGTGATAGAGATCAAACTTAGGACTTCGTGTATGCTGGGCGAGCTCTCTACCTATTGAGCTAAATGCCCAATCTTAACCAGAGGATTTCTTGAGGACCCTGGTAAGTCGGGAATCATAATGCCTACCCTGCTGCTGGACTCTGAGCCACGCCCTCTGTCCTGACCCTTGCAGAACTTCACTGAATCCCCAATCTTCACCGACACAGTGGTATTCCGGGTCGCACCCTGGATCATGACACCTAGCACCCAGCCACCCCTGGAGGTGTATGTATGCCGGTGAGTCTGGGTGGGGTTCTCGCCTTGGAGACCTCTCTGGCCCTGGGTCCTGGCTGAGGCCCGCCCCCCTCACCTACCGGCTTGCTCACAGGGTGAGGAACAACACATGCTTTGTGGAAGCTGTGGAGGAGCTGGCCAGGAAGGCGGGCTGCAAACTGACCATCTGCCCACAGGCGGAGAACCGTAACGACCGCTGGATCCAGGTAACTAGGGACCCAGATCCCGTAAAGAAACACCTAGGAGGACCCTGGGCTTCTGGGGTACCCACTGCTCTTCTGAATTCGGGACCTAGAGCCCTTGCTCCAGAGTGCCCCACACGCAATGACCTGCAGACCTGGGTGGGCTGCTGGAGAGTGGGGTATGTGCCCCCAGCCCGCAGCCATTGAGCCTAGAGGCAGTTTGCCCCCCAAAAGTCATTGGGCAGCATCTGGAGACATTTGTGGTTGTCACACTGGGTGGGGAGAGGGACTGGCCATTAGTGGGCAGAGTCTAGGAGTGTCACTAAACCTGCCATACCCTGACAAATCCCACAAGGAACAATCTTGTGGAACATGTCAATAGCCCTGGGCGGGGAAGCCCAGATACAGTGAAAGACTTGTAGAATCCCTAGACCCCAGGAAATGAGGGGCTTCAGAGCTGGACTAGAGTCCGTGTACGTGGAGACATGAGGAAAGCACTCTGCTCCTTCTCAGGCTCCGCTCACAGGCATCTTCGCCTTTTCTAACTCCCTGGAATCACCTTCTGTCATTAGAAGCTCGCAGGGAACAGACACCCAGGCCACAGAGCTGATGCTGGGGCTGACTGCCACTCACCAGGTGGTACAGGATGAGGGTCCTTGTGGAGGATCAACATGTGCAAAGGCCCAGGGGTGGGAGGCAGGAGAGAAAACCGTGGCTGGGTCAGTGGTTCTAAGTAAGAGATGCAAATGCTGAGGTGGAAGGCCTTGAATGCCAAGCCAAGGAGTTTTCAGTTTGAGTTGGAGGTGAATCCAGAGAGGTGGCTCTGGGCAGGATCCTGGAGTGAGACGACCTGCAATTCTGTTCTTGCCACCGACAAGCTGTGCGATCGTGAACAAATAACTGGACCTCTCTGTTCCTCACTGTCCCATGCATCCCATTGATATGTCACACAGATTAACAAGTCAGGATTTATAAAAAGCTCCACCCACTGTACACTGGAGCTGCTTACTGGATCATACCATCTTTGTCTTATTGAAGAAGAGAGCCCTGGGTCTCTTGACATGAAGAAAAGACATCCCTTTGCCCTCTGGTGTCTCAGACCTGGCCGGCCACCAGCCCTTCATGTGGAAGCCAGAGCAGTGGGCAGTTGCCCTGTGGGCTGTGTCTCTAAGACCGGCCACCTAAGGCTCTCTGTACTTACGCTGAGGCACAAAGCCTGTGTTCGCCTTCCTCCTGTGTGAGTGTAGGTGAACCAGCCTCCAAGTCTTCCTTCTACCGGCAGGTCTGACTTCCAGAGTATGCCAGGCTGAGACAGAGAATGCCCCACTACAAGCACTGAGCACCTAGCACTTGGGGGTGCTGCTGGCCGTCCACAGCTGGGGTCTCCCTGAGCACTCAGTGCCCAGCCCTTGGGAGTGCTGCTGTCTGTCCACAGCTAGGTTCTCTCCCCATTGGCAGGATGAGATGGAGTTGGGCTACTCCCAGGCACCACACAAGACCTTACCTGTGGTCTTCGACTCCCCAAGGAATGGGGAACTGCAGGACTTCCCTTACAAAAGGATCCTGGTGAGTGAGGGGCTGCCGAGCCCCAGGGGACAGGGAGAAGCACCCAGAACCTGATTCTGGAGGGGTGACGCAGGCAGACCAGACACTGAGGGAGAGGGACAGTGAAGCTTGGATGGCAGAAAGACCTTAATAAATGACCTTTTGGTATAAGTTTACTGCACACATATGGAATGTGTGCTAAATCTGTGCTAGGTATCCACAATTCAAAAATAGCAGAGCACCGCGTGTTTTTATTAGCTGAAGGTTGGTTCGGCTGGCAAGTTGGTGGCAAAGCCTTCTGGCCGTCACTCATGTGCCCTGTGATGTGGGATCATTGCTGCCCGTCTCAAGCCTCTACAGCCTCACATAGTAACAGCTCCAATGTTGTTAATCCTCTCCTTGGTGAGCTGAGGGAGAGTTATGGAGACAGAGCCTGAGTACTTCCCTACCTTGGCCCCTTTGCACACATGACATTAACTAGATTAGATCTCATCTCTGACTCAGTAGTTCCATCTGAGGAATGGGGGACTGCTCCCACACTGTCTTTTAGGAGCTCAGAGCCCAGCAAGCACAAGTCAAGTTCCCCTGTGCTCTGCCCGACTCTGACTCGGTCTTTTCCACCAGGGCCTGGACTTTGGCTATGTGACTCGGGAGCCACAAGGCAGTTCTGTGAGTGGCCTGGACTCATTTGGAAACCTGGAGGTCAGCCCTCCCGTGGTGGCTAACGGGAAGGAGTACCCCCTGGGAAGGATCCTCATTGGGGGCAACCTGCCCGGGTGAGAGGCGTGCCGAAATGAGTTTCGGGTGGTGATGATGGAGGAGGCTGTCTTCTAGGGAGGTCCTGGACAGGGTAGTCTGTTGGCAAGACACTCTTATGCTTCCCCCGGCAACCCAAGCAGCTGAGGACAGCCAACATGGACCAACCTTCTCCTTTTATGAGTGGGCCCAGACAGACGGAGTCACCCAGAAAGCAAACTGATGGTTAGCCTGAGGTCTTCGGATTGTGATAAAGAGAATTTGTCAGCTGAGCGCTGTAGAGGAAAGGTTTCTTTTCCCAACAGTCCTGAGGGAAAAATGTATTTAAGTCAAAGTTTATTCATACTATGGTGGGAATGACTAATGTTGGGTCTGAAAGCAGAAGAGAGGTGTTGAGATGTGAAAGTGGAGATGAGAGTAGGTGTTTGAATGTGTGCGTGCGTGTGGCACAGGTTGCTAATGGATTTGGGAACTCTATCACAGCGACTACTTCTTCCTATGAAACAGATTTGAGATCAAATAGCAGTTGAATCCAGAGCCCAACTTTGTAGGGACTCCCTTGCTACCATGTAAAAACATGGCCACAGGGTGGGCTGGAGACATGGCTCACTGGTTAAGAGCACTGGCTGCTTCTGCAGAGGACCTGAGTTCAATTCCCAGAACCCACATGGCAGCTAACAACTGTCCATAACTCCAGTTCCAGAGGATACTAGAGTTCCAGGGGATCCGATGCTCTCTTCTGACCTCCTCGGGCGTTGCATGACATGGGTGCACTTACATACATGCAGGCAAAACACTTATACAAAGAAAATGAAATTAATAAGTAAAATATTTTTTAAAAAACATGGTCCTCAGACACAGGACAATTTGAGACAGAAGATAGTGAGTATCTGGTGTCCTGGAGAACATCCAGACAGGGTCTGGGAGTGGCTCCAGACATCCGCCTGTGCGGTGGGTTGTTACTCAGTGTGCTTGACCATCTACATCCCACCCTGAGCCGGATGTTAGCATATGCATGTTGTTTATCCGGCTTACAAAAACAATGTGTTGTTGTTCTGAGATAAAGTCTTCCTATGCAGCCAAGGCTGGCCTCGTACCTGCCATCTTCCTGCCTCGGCCTACTAAATGCTAGGATGCCAAGCCAGGAAACAGTCCATTTAGAGTCAGATGCAGCAGAAATCTTGCCATCTGATCCTTTCGTTTCTGAAGTGTGTCTTTACATGAGAGTCTCCCACCCCTGGGCCCAGGTCGAGGGGCCGCAGAGTCACCAGAGTGGTGCGGGACTTCCTCCACGCCCAGAAGGTGCAGCCACTGGTGGAGCTGTTTGTAGACTGGCTGGCGGTGGGCCACGTGGATGAGTTTCTGAGCTTCGTCCCTGCTCCGGACGGGAAGGTGAGTACTTGGGGAATGCCCTGGCAGTGCCTGGTGTTTGGGGCAGGGGCTGGACCGGGGGTTGTGAACGTGCAAAGCCATGAGCTCAGGTGGGTTGGGTTTCTGCGCACAGGGCTTCCGGCTCCTCCTGGCCAGCCCTGGTGCCTGCTTCCGGCTCTTCCAGGAAAAGCAGAAGTGGGGGCACGGCAAGGCTCTCCTGTTCCAGGGGGTCACCGGTGAGTGAGGGTGCTGCACCCCCAAACGGCTGATTTCTCCTCTCCTGAATTAAGTACACTGCAGCTCCTGAAAGAAATGCGGGTTTTAAAGCACGGTGGTCCCCGCAAAATTCAGGACCCCTTCCCCTTGACACAGCGCACCCTGGTCCACTGGCTCTCACTGTCTATGGTGGGGTCAGGGCAAGACAGGTGCAGAACAGGGGGCATGAACTTGCCTAGGCACGGAGAGGAAGGTGAGGGTGTGGCCAGCTGTGCCCAGTGATGTGCCATTGGGCCTCTCTGCTCAGAAGGTCCCAAAGCCCAGGTTCAGTGTTGGTCACTGTGGTTCCTCTGCCTGCCCTAGAGCCTTGGCTCCCAAGCTTGTCTCCGTCGTCACAGGGTGCAGTCACAGCCCTCACCTGCAGCGGGGGGGGGGGACACGGAGGAGCCCCATAGCCTGGCATCTATGGCCTTTGCCCTGCAGGGCATCTAATGGGCAACTTGATGGAAGGATCCTCTCACCAGCACGTTTCTCCCAGGAGGCTGTGGCACTCTGGAGACCTCTGATGGCTCCTTGAGGTGGTGTGGGAAGGGAGGCGCTTGGCTCAGAGGGCCACCCCACACTGGCTGAGCAGTTCTGTCAGTCTCCTACAGGGCTGTGGGGAGCTGGGGTCGAGGAAGAACCCTCTGCCCCTGCCACCCGCAAGGCTGGAAACACTTGGTGAGCACCAGGTTGGCAGAACAACCTTGTCTGGCTGCATGGCCTCCCACAGGCCATCTGACCAGTCAGGTGTCAGTAACAACACACCCCCTGCAGGGTACAGGGGAGTGAGGTGCTGACCCTGGGGCTCTCTCTTGGCCTGTTTATAGTGGGGGCCTGGTTACTGGCAGCTGAGAGGACTTTGTACCATTGGCTCCTACCTCCCCGTCCCTGGCCAGCCCCCTTCTCTGAGGCCACCGTCAGGCCACCATCAGGCAAGGCAGGAAGGTCGGGCTTGAAGTTACACTCCTAAAGAGCAAGCCGGGGCTTGATGGTGTTACACTCCCAGGATTGGCTGGGTCACTGCACAGAGAACCTATAAACCCTGGCCGTGGGGGTGGGGGTGGGGGAGGGCATGGGCATCAATAGACCCAGCTGTGTCACGAGTTGACAGAAGAGGAATCACTCCAAGTGCCTGGGGGCAGCCGTTAATTCAGATTAAATCATTGCCATTTCCAGTGAACTCGACTTGAAGTTCAGTGCACTGGACTTGAAGTTCAGTGCACCCTGGCAACCAGACTCTTCCCATCCCTCCTCCCCTTCCCAGATACACCCCTTGGCCAGGCTGAGTTCCTACAGGTGCTGCCCAGCCCCTACCCAAGAGAGTCCAAAAGCTTCTGACTCAGCCTAATCAGCAGCTGTGAACTTGGCCTCTGTGTCCCCCCCGGCAGGTGGCCCTTCCGTTATGTATCTCTGTCTCTCACAGGTGACCAGCGAGTCAAGACTGTCTCCATTAATCAGGTCCTTTCTGACAGGAACCTTATCAACTTTAATAAGTTTGCACAGGTACAAAGACTGGATGGGAGGTAGGTGTGGACAGGATTGTGGTGGGGGCCAGGGCAGACACCTGGGACCCACAGTTCATAGAAGCTCAAGTTGGAACAGACCCAGACCCTTCTTTAACTGGGATAAGTAAGGATGTGGTCCCTTTGTATCAGTGGAAAGAAAATACCCAGGTCCGTGAGCATCCAGGGAGATGTACCTCAAACCTGAGGGTGGATGTGACAGTCCGCAGGAAGAGCGCAGCCTGTTATGCTCCTGCAGTTGGGTCTTTCTGGGGACATTATGAAGGCAACCACATAGGTGAGAGGGATGGGGGACATTGTGCAAGGCACACGATAGCCCGCCAGGCCGGAGGGGTGGCCTTCAAAGGGAGGCAGGGGAGGTACTGTGAAGCAGGCCGATGGCGGCAGATTGAGAGATGGGTCTGTTGGTCGTTAAGTGAGAGGAACAGACAGCAAAACCTGTGACCCCACAGCCAGGGAAAGGTGGTCACATTTGTAGAAATGAAGAACCTGGGAGAGGAGGTGGAAATTAAGAATTTACCTCTGGTCCATCGTGTGTGCTGTGCCCAGGAGAGATCTGTGTAGAGATTGTGAAGTAGGAACATTCTACTTGAAAATCTGACCTGGGCAATATAAACCCTGAGACTAGAGGCTGGAAAGATGGCGCCCAGCGCTTGCTGCTTTTCCAGAGGACCAGTTTGTTCCCAGCACCCATGCTGGGCAGCTCACAACCACCTGAAAGTTCAAGTCCAAGGACCCCAGCACCTTCTTCTGGCCTGCTCAGGCATTGCACTCACATGTACACATATGTACACTTGCACGCACATTAAAATAAAAAGAAATCTTAAACCATGAGATTGAATGAGATCCCTAAAAAGTCAGGAGTCTAGAGAAGGGGATCAAGGATGGAATGTTCTGGAACATTATCAGTGGTAGCCCAACGAGTGGAGCAGGACATGTAAAGGTGGGACACAGGCTTGTGTGAATAGTTAGTGTGTGGGCGCTTGGATGTTCCTCAGCCACCTGGCAAGGTCTCTCCAGCTCTGCCTCTTGCCCACCCACAGAGCTGCATCGACTGGAACCGAGAGGTGCTGAAGCGGGAACTGGGCCTGGCTGACCAGGACATCATTGACATCCCACAGCTCTTCAAGTCGGAGAGGAGGAAGGCGGTGGCTTTCTTCCCTGACTTAGTAAGTTCCCCACACGGCACCTGGGGCTTCCTCCGATGAAGCTCCGAGTCTCGGTTCCAGCAGGATGAGATGTTCGGTCACCATCATGTTTGGGATTGTGGTGTCCAGGGTCCAGGCTGCCACAGTAACGTCCTGTGACAGCTCATCATGATCTGAGTTTCAGGACTTAGCTCAAGGGCTATGGGGATGGGACCCATTTGACATTCAGGAAGAAAAGTCACACAGGGTCACGTGTGCCGAGCACATGACATTACCTGGGAGCTCAGGGGTCCCTTCTGCCCTGTCTTCCCAGATCTCAGCTACGCATCACCCCACATATAGCTAGATGTCCTGTGGGGCAACAGAGATGGTGAAGGGTCACCCCTTCACTGCTTTCCAGTGTGGGGACACTCCCTCGCCTCTCCGAGGACATGTCCTGAGCATCTCCTCTGTGTGGTAAAGGGATAACGGGCAGCTTGGAGATGGAACAAAGACAGCCAACCTGAGAGACAGGAGTGGAGATCCCAGAGGGCTGTGTGGAAGAAGTGGCCTGTGATGGAGCCTTGTGGCTTTGCCTCTGGTGTCTCTAAACCTTGGCTTGGCCTCAGAAACACCGAGACAGCTGGGGTCCCTTCAAGTGCTCTGATGGAGCAGGTCTAGGGAGCCACTGGGACGTGGCTGCCTTCTAACATGACACCGGGGTGCCCGTGCTGCCCTGGTCTTGGGCTCTCCTCGGCTCATGCAGCTTCTCTCCTCAGAGCCTGTGCCTGTGAACACCTGCCTTGCTCCAACCCTCGCTTTCTTCCCTTTCTGACTTCTCGCCCCCCTTGCAAAGCCTCTCATTGCTCCTCTTCCTTCCTGAGTGCTTGCAGCCACCTTGTAAGGAACTCACACACTCCCGGAAGCTTGGGCAGGGTTCCGTTTGGCAAGATGCGGAGGCCCACTCGAGCTGGCTCAGCCAGGCAGGGATTTGATGTAAGGACACTGTGACGGCTGAGGGCTGGACAGATGCCGCGGGCCCAGAAAGCTTTCTCGTTTCTGTCTCCACGCCGTTTTTTGCCTTTCTCTTTCTACACCTTCTCCTTTGCTGCTCTGCCCCTGCAGACTTGGCTATAGCATGTATTTTAGGTGCTGTACAGACAGAAATGGAGAACTCTCCCCCGTGGTCAACTCTAAATTCCTGGGAGGGAGACTCTGGTCTTGGTCAGCTGTTCAACCCAGTCCAATCAGAGACAGCCTAGGAGGCTGGAATTCTGTGACACAAACATGACTACCTCCATAGTCCACCAGTAAGGAGGTGGCAATGACTAGGAAGCCACCTTGGTGAGCTCTGTAGATGCTTCTGAAACATCTGGTCAACCTGCTCTTATCAGCCAGAGCATGATGGCACACGCCTTTAATCCCAGCACACAGCAGGCAGAGGCACGTGATCTCTGTGAGATTCAGGTCAGCTTGGTCTCCACAGCGTGTTCCAGGCCAGCTGGGGCTACTGGGAAACCCTGTCTCGAAAGGCAAATAAGCAAACAACAGGTTTTATCAATCCCACCACTAAAAGGCAGTCCCAGACTCTTCTGGGTCTTCTAGGGTGGGAAGCCTCTGACCGGAGCCCTCCTCCCCCACAGGTGAACATGCTGGTGCTGGGGAAACACCTGGGGATCCCCAAGCCTTTCGGACCCATCATCAATGGTCGTTGCTGTTTAGAGGAGAAGGTACGCTCCCTGCTGGAGCCGCTGGGCCTGCACTGCACCTTTATCGATGACTTCACGCCGTACCACATGCTGCACGGAGAGGTTCACTGTGGAACCAACGTGCGCCGAGAGCCCTTTGCCTTCAAGTGGTGGAACATGGTGCCCTGAGTCTCCGCCTGCCCTCCACCTTCCCCTGGGACAGAGTACCAGCCCAGGCGATGGAGACTGAGACAGACCCCTGGGCAACAAGCACCAAGAAACTCCCAGGCTCCAGGTGCAATGCCCAGGATGTCCCCGTGCCCCTCCGAAGTCCTTTTTCTAGAAGTGTCCACACTTATCTGCTGCCCATTCAGTTCCTTAACATGAATCCTTTTGAGCCTCCCACGAAAGAAAGGACCTCATGGTCTTGTGGCCTCTCACATAGATCAACATGACCAGTGGGAACTCCCCTTAAATACCACCACACACTCCAAAAATCCTGTTTGGAGGGAAATCCAATTGGGTGTCTAGAAGCATCTGTATATCTATCTCATCAGTGTCTCAGCCTGTGCTTCCTACAGGTAGATGGCCCCAGGGCTCTGATTCAGCCTGACTGCCTCCTGCACTGCAGGGAATGAGTTCATGAAATCAGACTAGTCCATCTAGAACGAATGAGAGTCCACGAAAATCCTCCCCGCCCTGGAAAGGACCTGGGGGTCCATTTAGGTCAAAGTAGGATCATCATTCCTGCAAAAACCTCCTAGCTAGGGATTGACCTCTGCCCTGCCCAGCCCGAGTTGTCACACAGTGGGTGCCTCTGGATGCTGGTGGGATACCTATAAACTCACCATCATCTGACACTTGGGAATCTGATTGTCCAAAATTCTCTTGTTATTTCTTGAAGTTTAAGCATTTGGGGCTTGGGTAGCTGTTGGTGCTTAGGAAGACTGGGTTCTGGGTAAAGTGTCTTTCCTAAGATGCAGGGATGACCCTGGTGGTCCTGCCATCTGGAGGAAGATGGTCCATTGGCCTGGCTCTGTGCAGAAGGACTGACTACTGGTTGACTTAGACTTATTCCTTCGGCTGATCCCCGCTCCAGCAGAAGAGGCCCTGGTCTCTGTCCCCATCCCCACCACCAGGCTCTACTGAGGCAGGCCCAGTCAGACAGCTGAACCTCTGCATACAGGAAGTGGAGAGGGGCTTGGCTTTCTCAAGACATCTATCAGCTATGTGTGTTCTGTGTGAGCACAGCTGGGTTTCCATTACTGGCCAATAAATAACAGAAGCACAAATGTTGTGGGTCTAACCTTGGCTTTTTTGGGGGGCGGGGCTTAAAATGAAAAGTGGTTCAGATCAGGGGGTTCCTTGTAACTACAGCATTCGCTTGCCTGGCCCCTCCCCAGGTATTTGAGTTGATAACCCCAAATGTGGGCAAAATGGTGAGGTTGCTTTATCTTGGTCACAGGATGAATCAGGACTTTCCAGACAGCTGACAGGGAAGGAGCCTGCGGGCGGGATGCTGGACTTGGAACTGAGCAAGCTGTCAGGGACCAGGCTGACTGGGGCTGGGGCTGTATTGTTGGGGGAGAACTCTATGTGCAGAGTATGTGAAAGTGTCACCAGTGAAGGGACAGAGACACAGCTCCACACAGTCACCCTTAGCAGCCTGACAATCTCCCCTAATCTCTTTGCCTCAGGTCAAACTGGGATTCGTGGCAGGACTAAATTTCAGGACTAGTCGCTATAAAGCAGAGTTGGAGATATATTGAAGAAAACTTTAAGCATGAGGGTTAGAAGAAAGACAGGCTTAGAAAAGGGGAGATGATGTCTCGGTGGTTAAGAGTGTTTGCTCCTCCTCCAGAGGACCACAGATCGGATCCCAGGACCTACAGTTCACAACTGCCTGTAATTCAAGCTCCAGGAGATCTAACTCCCTTTTCTGGCTTCTGGGCACTACACTCACGTGACACATGGTCATACAGACACACACATATACACACAAATATTTATTTTAAAAGGTGGGAGGCAGAGGCAGGAGGATCTCTGTGAGTTCAAAGCCAGCGTGGTCTACATAGTGAGACTTTGTCTCAAAAATAAATAAATAGGAGCTGGAGAGATGACTCAGTAGTTAACATCACTGGCTGTTCTTGCAGAGGACGTGGGTTCGGTTCCTAGCACCCACATGGCAGCTAATAACCATCTGTAACTCCAGTTCCAGGGGACCAGATACCCTCTTCTGGCCTCCAGGCATTGAACACATGGGTGCATTTACAAGCAGGTAAAACATACACATAATAAAAACAAACAAATTTAAAAATGAATAAATAGATAGGGGCGTGGTGGCGCACGCCTTTAATCCCAGCACTCAGGAGGTGGACGCAGGTGGATCTCTATGAGATCTAGGCCAACCTCATCTACATAGTGTGTTCCAGGTGGGTACTGTTATAGGCTTCCCAAGGAGGAGGCACAGAAAGTAAGCTGTCACCAGGTGAAGGTACCAGCTCCTCGGCAGACAGTTGCGATTCAGGTCTTTGACACAGACCAGGCTAAACCCAGATTGAGGAAAAGGGAGCTGCCTAGCCAAGCCTCCTCCTCCCAGCAGCAGATAGGAACCCCTTGGAGCTGGACCACCAGGTATTGAGCTCTTACCTCTTAGCTTGTATTTAGCCTCTGTGAGCCTCAGTTTCCTGGTATCTTCACAAATCCTTCTAGAATATATACCTAGGTTTCTGGTTTTATGAAAGTAGAGCCTGATGGCTCCAGGGTGAGGTAGAAAAAGGAAGGGGGGATCTTTCACCTGGCAGGCCAAATCCTTGAACAGATGGATTAGAAGGTGAATACTGGCTAAGCTATGATAAATTCGTCTTTCTTGCCCACATCCACAAAGGTGACTTAAGGGCCGGCAAGATGGCTCAGCCGGTAAAGGTGCTTGCTGCACAAGTCTGGAGACCTGAGTTTGATTCCCGAAAACCACATAAAAATGGGGGAGAACTGACTCCACAAAATTGTCCTCTGAGCTCTGCCTGTGCCCTGCAGCATGCCCTCCCCCACGGACACAATCATAATAAGTATATATATTTAAAATATTTTATTTATTATTTTTATTTTATGTGTATGAGTGTATTGCTTGCATGTATGTAAGTGCATCCATGTTGTGCAGTGCCCACACAGGTTGGAAGAGGATGTTGGATCCCCTGGAACTAGAGTTATGGATAGTTGAGACCATGAACTCAGGTCCTCTGCAAGAGCAGCCAGTGCTCTTAACCTCTGAGCCACCTCTCCAATAAATATATATTTTAAAAGGTAGTTTAGGTCTGAATGGTGGATGTGTTGTGTGTCAGGGTGGGTTAGGATGGCTCTGCTCCGTATACCTCTTGGGGGCCCAGGCTGACAAAGGCTTTTTTCAAGTGTAGATTCCAAAGTTACCTTGAACTTGACCTCAGGACAACAAAAAGGAGAGGAGAGAGTGGGCACACCTGCTTATCAGCCAGCAGGTCAGAAGGGAAGCCGAGGTCATTAACAGCCTGTGGATACATCTGAGTGCAAGGGAAATGTAGTCTTTGACTGGGCAGCTGCCTCCGAGTCGAGTCTGCATTGTTCAGAGGGTGAGGATTTGTTTGCAGACACCAGGAGGGGAAAAAGTGGCAGAAAAAAAAAGCTTTTGGCAAACTGGAGATGTTCAGTTGGCAGAATGCTTGCCTAGCATGCACAACACTCTGGCTTCCACCCCCACCTCCTGTACCACAAAAACGGGGTGTGGTGATGCGTGCCTATAATTCCAACACTCACAGGCAGGAGGATCAGAAGTTCAAGGTCATCCTCAGCTTTGAAGCAATTCTCAAACTAGACTGGGCTATCCATCTCAAAAAAAATTATATATATTTATATAATTATATATATAATATACATATAAAAATATATAAATATGTATATACCCACCAAACAACTCATCAACCACAAAAATCAGAGCTGGATGTGGCAACATACAGTCAGAGGCAAGCAGATCTCTGTGACATAGAGGCTAGCCTGATCTCCATAGTGAGTTCCAGGCCAGCTGGGGCTACAGGGAGACCCTGTCTCAAAAAGACCAAAAAAGAATGCTGTCTTCAACTCAGCAGCATCAGCACCTGGTCCCGGCTTCCATCTTCAGCTCCTGTTTCATTTCCTTTCATCTGATGCTATTGTGCCCTTGGGGGTTTAAAGTCACCTTTCCTGTCACAGCTGAGGCCAGCTCTGGTCCAGCCTACAGTCTCCTGTCGGTCAGCCCTACAATCCTCTAAGCACCTACTGACCCCTAGGATGGGCATGCAGCAACCTGGAGAGATTCAAGAGGCCAAGGTGGGGGCTGAGGGGCTGTCTCAGCGGCTAAAACCCTTGCCAAGCATGCATGAGGACCAGAGTTCGGCTGGGCAGGCATGGTGGCTCGGTTGTAATTCCAGCCTTGGAAGGTGGAGACGGCATCCTCAAAGCAAGACTAGCTGTATCAGCAAGCTCTAGGTTAGAATGAGACACCTGCCTCAGCGAACAAGATAGAAGATCGATTGACGCTGACTCCCGACATCAACCTCGAGTCCCAACACGTGTGTGTGCACATCGACGTCCATGAAAACTACATTTATCTACACATGCACACACGTGGATAAAAGTTTTTTAAAAGCGTCCAGGGTTTCTTCATGCAAAAAGCAGAGGAATAAAAGGCAAAGCCCTGGTGAAGGACGTGAGCAGGGCAGAAGCTGCGCCTGGCTGGGAGGCAGCTCCGTCTTTCTGCCTCCCCTGTAAGCTTGTTCTGGAGCAACTCTGCCTTTGTAGAGCTTCAGGCCAGCATGAAAGCCAGTTCTGGACCCAAGTGAGGCCTTGCAAGGAGTCCTAGCTCTCTGCAAAAACTGCATCTGTTAATTACCTTAGTCTGAAGCCCAGGATCACAGGCTTGAGCTGCTGGGATAGTTCCCAAGGCGTGCAGGGGCCTGCACAGCCTGGGCAGAGTGACTGTCAGCAAATAACCCTGGTCACAGGGGGGACGGGCAGCTCCTCGTCACATTCTCGTACTTTTCACTTTGTCTTTAATGTCTTTATGCACTCCTCAGAGGAACAGAGGCAACTTCTAAAATGAGCACTGTCAGCAAATTGGTGATTAAAGACTAGAGAAAAAGAAAGACATTGAACAGGAAGAATGCTCAGGAAATACAGTCTGTGGGAAAAGACAGACTTAGAGACCAGGAGGACCAGATGGCTACCCAAAAGCTCAGAATCGGGACCTGAGCTTCCCAGCAGCCTGTGTCGGAAAGGAACCACCTTGGGTTTTAGAAGAGAGAGGGTGTGCCGACATGATTCTCAGCACATGTGGACTTGCAGTACGGAACATGGAACAGTTGGGTCCTCAGTGACCACCCTGCAGCCTCAGAGTCCCTGAGACGTCCTTGGCCTAGGCTCTGTCTCCATCTGCACAGGACAGATGCATACACACAGCAGTAGACCTGTTGGCAAGACTGGAGCAGCTGGACCTCAGAACTGCTGACGAGATGAGAAACAGCTTGGTCCCCAGTCAGGGTGACAATGGCCACACCCTAGCCCAGAATTCAACTCATGTCTACAGCTAGAGAAGCCCTAAAGTTGTACCCCAGGACACACAAATAAACCCAGCAGAACTGGTTATATTAAACCATGCCTACTGCTGTAGACCAAATGACTGCATTGTTACATAGTCATACAATGAAATGTTAGATAGTAATGACCAAGGGCCTTTCCTGCCTCACACATCAACAGGGTTAAATTTGCCTAACAGAACTGAGTTAAAGAGTAAGTCACAAAAGTATGAGGCATCCTTCCTTAAATACACAGGCACACCTCAACAAGGATGTTAAAACCATAAAGAAGTGGCTGGAGAAATGACTCAATGGTTAAGAGCACATTGGCCACTCTTGTGGAAGACTCAGGTTCAGTTCCCAGCATTCACATGATGGTTAACAACCGTCCATAACTCCAGTCCCCGAGGACCTCTTCTGTCCTCTGTGAGCATTACATGACACGGATGCACTTATATACATACAGGCAATACACTCGTACACGTAAAATAAAAAATAACAAATCAGATGTTTCTAAAAAAAAACCATAAAGAAAAATCTAGGGAATGCTAATTGCAAAAACTCAGCACGGTTGTGCCGGGGTGGAGGGAGGCAGTCAGCAAGACGACTGCAGGCATTTCTTAAAGGCTTTCTGTTCCTTAAAGTGCCGTATGTTTGCATATGGCTCCTGATGTAGAGTGTACTGTGCAGTTTTAAGAGATGTTAGCTGATAAGGCCATCACAGAATGCATACGTGAGCAGATTGTTTTCTCAACATGCCTTACGCCAGCCAGACCACAGGCACAACCTAACTTCCGGCAGGAGGATGGAAGCTGGGGAACCCACAGGAAGGGGTGCTGGGGATGGGGTGGCAGGCTGCCCACATACCGGTGACCCGACTGTAACACTGAGGCTGAGCCGTTTCTCACTGGAAGAGCTCTTACGTGTGTGGGTGGACTGTGGGTGGACTGTCGCTGTGTCAATACGCTTTTCCTACCCCGGGGAGGGGAGTGAGTGGGTGAGAGATAAAAAGAACCACAGAGGGACAATCTCCTCAGACGTCCCCCCTGGGGTCCCCAGTCAGGTTCCAGGGACTATGAGCCCAGCCAAGCGTGCACAGAATGTCCCGCCTGCGTCTTCTAGGAAAGCACGCTCCCAGCTGTCTTCTGCTTTTTCAAGGGCTGGTGCACCCCACATCTGTAGCAGACACAATAGTGTGGCCACACTCCACATCCCCCCTCTCTTCAGTCTGTGGAGACCCCAGCCTCTGAGTGCCAGTTTAGCTCGAGACCCACTCTGACCCTCAGAGTTGCAGTCCAAAGTGCCGAAGATGAGCTCCCCAGGAGCGGCCCTCCGGGGGTGACCGATATGAGCCCCAGTTCACTGTTCCCTGGGTTGGCTGCCGCTTTGTGATGCACCCCAGAGGGGCGAGATCTGTCCCCCACAGGTGCCGGCCAGCCTGGTGACACATCTGCACGCACTTCTTCCCTTCCTGTCTCTTTCCCGCTGGGTATCCAGTACCTTCTAAGCCCTATTCGAAAACCTTGTGTTTCAAAGTCTCCTCCTGGGGGTCCCAAACTAAGAAAGCCCAGAAGATGGAGGATTGTAACAGGAAGTTGGAATGCCAGGTCTCATGTTGGTTCAACCTCAGCTTGTTCCACTTTCTGAAGATGATGGCTCCTCTCCAGCCTCAGTTTCCCTGTCTGCAGGGAAAGGCAAGCTAATGCCATCTCGGTAACTTCCTTTAATGTTGAAGAGTCTAAATGACTCCCTAGGAATTAAGAGCCCTGCCCCAAACTGTGTTCTGTGCTGGAGTGTTTTATGTGTCAACTTGTCCGAACCCTGATATGCAGGTGTTTGGCCAAACATCAGTCTGGATATTGCTGTGATAACCAGATATTGCTCTTTTTTTCATTATATGGGAAGAGTCTGGTGGCTCATGCCTTAATCCCAGCACTGGATAGAGGCAGGCAGATCTCTGTGAAATGGAGGCTAGCCTGGTCTACATACCAGTTCCAGGCCAGTTGGGGCTATAAGGAAACTCTCTTTAAAAAAAAAAAAATATATATATATATATATATAAAATATATATATTGTGTATGTGTGTGCATGAGCACATAAGTCAAAGGAGAGCTTTTGGAAACTGGTTTTCTCCTTCTACCTTGTGGGACTCACTCAGGAAATGAAGTCAGGTCTTCAGCCTTGGCAGAAAATGCCTTTCTTTAACTGCTGAGCCATCTCACCAGTTGGTTTCTGGTTATGTTTTTAAAGATGAGATTGACATTTAAACCAGTACTTTTTGCAAAGCTGATGATCCCCTTCCTAATATGGTCAGCCTTGTCCCATTTGTTGAAGGTTTTAAAAGAAGAAAGACTGACACACTCCAAGGAAGAGAAAGCTCTGCCAGAAGACAATTTTGGACCTGGGCCAGAGCATCCTCTTCCCCAGGGTCCCCAGCTACTGTGTTCCTTCGGATGACTAAGCACTCACAAACTAGTTATTTATAACAGAGCTCTCTTGTCCGAGATCTTGATAAATACATCTATCTGTGTATGTTTTCTATTGTGTGATTTTAGAAAAATTGTATTATACTATTTATTATTTATGTGTGGATATATATGTGTGGGGTGTACCTATGTGGAGATCGAAGGACATTTTTCAGGAATCAGAATCAGTTCTTTCCTTCGCCATGTGGGTGGGGATCAAGCTCAGGTTGTCTGGCTTGGCAGGCAAGCACTTTACCTGCTAATATCTGACTGGCCCCCTATTACGCTCTTTCTGTGTGTCCCTGATGCCTACCATGGAGAGTGGCTCAGCAGACGTCTGTTGAATAACTTTCAGTCAGAAGACTAGGGATCTGAGGGTCTTAAAATTATGTGTGTGAGTTTTGCCTGCATGAATGCAAGCAAACCTGTGTTGTGTAATACTGGTAGAGACCAAAAAAGGGTGTTGAATAACCTTGGAAATGGAGTTTTAGACGGTTGTTAACTGCCATGTAGATGCTGGGAGCTGAACCCAGGTGCTCTGCCAGAGTAGTCCGTGCTCTTAAACACTGAACCATCTCCTCAGCCCCTCTCAGGTCTTTTATCCTACCCCCACCACCTGATTGTAAAGGCTTTGAAGTTCCCAGAACACATTTCACATCTGTGTTAAAGAATCTGTAGGGCAGATGGACAGATTATAACTTCCGTGATGGTGGAGAGTTGGAATGTTGCAGATCTGGAACACAATCTCTTGACCTATCTTTATTTCCGTAATAACCACTCATTGTCCACCTGTATCTAATCTAACATCCTGTGACTGTCACTGAAACCTTTAAGGGTGTATTGACTTAACAGACTACTACCTTCTTCAGAGGCTAGGAATGACATCAGATAGTATCTGAAGCCAGCACGTAACACCTGCCTGACGTTTCCTACTAATGTATCTGAAAGCAGCCATGTGGGTGCTGGGAACTGAACCTGGGTCCTCTGCGAGAGCTGAGGCATCTCTCCAGCCCTGACAGTCAGGTTTCTTTAAGGGTGTGGCTCTTGGTAGGTCAACCACGCTCCAGTGGATGGCCCACCTCCAGTAGTGTATGGCCAGTACTAACTGGAGATGATGGGTTATTAAAAAAGACAGAAAAAAGAGGACATGAAGTCAGCAGATAGGGAGGATCTGGTAAGAGTTTGGGGAGAAGTTAGGGTGAATGTGATCAAAATACGTTGCATGAAATTCTCAAAGAATTAATAAAAATATTTTAAAATAAATGCTTCACTTTATGAAAAGGTGCCTTCATTTATGACTTTCATTTGTTCTGCTGCTATAAAAACTTTGTGAAACTCTTATCACATTGGAACACAGTATTTAGGGTGACCTGAATCTGTGTTTCCGGGCTGTGGTCAATCACATTTGCCTCCATTCATTTTGAGGCAACAACTGTGTTTTTGCATCAATGAATCTTCTAGTTACATCTTTATATAACTGGATCTGGATGCAAATCCTGCTTCCTTTTGTGTGATACTCTTTCTATCTTCTAGCATCTCTGAGCCTCAGTTTCCTCAGTCTTTCTGAGCCTACAAAATGGGGTGTTGATAGTGAAAGGTCTCAGATGGGGGTTCAAAGGTACACTGAGATGGATCTCTGGGGAGTGCAGAGCTTATAAAGCGTTATTAACACCGGGCATTGCGACGCCCACCTTTAACCACTGAGGCCTGGCTGGGGGAGCGAGGGGAGGCAAGGCAGGACACTGAAGTGTGAGCATGTGACACTGTTAATTACGACTTCTGCACCAGAGGCACTATCATGCTTAACCCAGGACCTTTGAGTGACAGTTGAAGGCACCGGATAGCTTTGTTTCATCACCAGGGTGCTTGGTGAGCTCTGGAGGACCAGACAGGAACACTGCAGAGCCAGCAATGGTGGCGGAGCCCAGGACACCCTGACCACACCCAGCCCTGCGCCCTGCCTGGAGGCCTCCACTGAGTATAAATTCTCTGGACAAATAAATACAGCCAGGAAGAGACTCACATCACCCACGCCTGACTGAGGAAAATGCAGGTGTCGATGTTGTTTTAAACCCGCCCCAGGTTCAAGTTCATATGGCAATGTTATTTCAACGCAACCGCTGGCTCAGCTTTCAAGTTGCCTTAGGAGATGCAATTATAGTACTGACCAGCAAATCACAGGGGTGAATCTTCAAAGTCACTGAGGGCCTGCAGGGCCCCAGAGCCCTCCCCTGGTGTCTCTCCTGATTAACTTGACAAGAGCAATGGCAGCCAGATGGAAGCTTCTGGAACATCTGTTCATCTCATCAGGAGCTGAATCTGTGGAAATAGCGAACAAAACAAGCACACAAAAGATCTTCTGGGCAGGCGGGGACGACACCAGCAGGCTCCCGTAGGTGTGGTTTGGTAGAATCCTTTAGAAAGCAGTTTCAATGTCTGACGCTGCGATCCCATTTCCGGGTGTGTAGATAAATGAAATCAGAATTTGGAAGAGAGGCCAAACTTCCTTATATTTTGCAGCACTAAGCAAGATTGCCAGAATAGGGAAAGTCTAAGGGCCATCCAGAGGGACTGTGCTTGCATCTCCCCAATGGCAACTTGAAGGCTGAGCCAGCAGTGGCTGTGGAGCCCGGGGAACTGGAGAGGGAAAATCTGAGGCCTGGAGAGATGGCTCAGAGGATAAGAGCACTGGCTGCTCTTGCAGAGGCCCTGGGTTCCATTCCCAGCCCCCACAGGGCGGCTAATCCGTCTGTAACTCCAGTTCCAGGGGATCTGACGCCCTCTTCTGGCCACTGTGGGCACTACATGCACGTGGTGTGCTTATATACCTGTAGGCAACACACAAAATAAAAATAATAAATGAATTATTTTATAAAAAGGAAAACATGACAGAAACACAAAGGTCCCCACACGAGGAGACAGATGTGTTAGTTGGCTTGACTGTAATCACTGTGGACAATGGCTACGTTGAGAGGGCTCAGAAGGTGAAGGTGCTTGCTGTGAAGCCTGACAACCTAAATTCAATCCTTGGAAACTACAGAAATGTGGAAGGACAGAACAAACTCTACAGAGACCCCTACACATGTGCTAGGGCTCAAACATGCCTACATGCACACACCATAATAAGTAGATAAGTAAATAAACATGCAAAATTTAAAACAATCCGCATCATACAGTGCCTCTTAATATGCTTCTAAATAACCAGTGCGTGAAGCTGAGGGGCTGCTTGGTCTGAGCAGTGCTTGACTCTGCAAGCATGAGGATCTGAGTTCGATCCCCAGAACCTGTGTAAAAAAGTTGGATGTGGAAGGCTATGGAGATGGCACAATAGGTAACGTGCTCAGCACACAGGCTCAAGGACCTGGTTTTGGATCCTCTGCACACATGTAAAAAGTTGGGCATGGTGGTACACACTTGTAATCCCAGCTCTGACCAATGAGAGACCCTGTCTCAAAAATCAAGATGTGGGAGTGGCGAGATGGCTCAGTGAGGACAGGTGCTTACTGCCAAGCCCAATGACCTGAGTTTGATCCCCAGGATCCACACGGAAGGAGAAAACTGACTCCTGCCAAGTTGTCATCTTTCCTTCCCACACACTAATAAAGAATGCTAAAGAAAACAAACAAAGGAGGTGACAGTGGCTGAAGAAACAGCTGAGGTTGTCCTCCAGCCTCCACATGTGGACCTGTATGCACACACACGTTCATACAAACATACAAGAAATAACCAGTGGCTGAAAGATGTCTCAAGGTAAATAAAAAAGGTTTTTATATATTGAGGGAAATTAAAGCCCTTGAAGGTACAAATGGATACTGTATCAGAAATTGTGCTCAGCCAAGGCTATACTGAGAGGGAAATTCACAGCCGAAGTGCTGTGTCAGAAAAGGTGGAGGGACAGGGTGAGAAGGGGTCTTTAAGCAAGGAGCTAAGCTGCCTCCTTCAGAAACCACCGGAGCAAAGCAAGCCCAGGCCAGAGGGAAGGCAACAATGAAGACAAAAGATGTGAAAAATTAGTGAACCTGAGCCCTAAGGTAGAGAAAAATCAATGGAACGAAATTTTACAAACACGAGCTGGAGAGATGGCTCAGCAAAGCATTCACTGCTTCTCCAGAGGATCCGGATGTGGCTCCCAGCACCCACGTCAGACTGTCACAACCACCTGTCACTCCAGCGTCGGGAGATCTGACACCCATTTCTGACTTCCAAGGGCACTGCACTCACACACACACACACACATACACACACACACACACCGCACACACACACAATGTAAATAAATAAATAAATAAATATAGGGGAGCTGGAGAGATGGCTCAGCAGTTAAGAGCACTCTCTGCTCGTGGAGAGAAACCAGGTTCAGTTCCCAGCACTCACAGGGTGGCTAACAACTGTCTGTAACTCCAGCTTTGGGGGATCTGATGCCCTCTTTTTGTCTTTGTTGGCAACAGATGCCCATACACACATACAGGCAAAAGGCACATCACGCACATAGAAAAAAAACAAAGAATTACACACCACAGCCACATGAGGGTTATTTTTTAAAGGCACTACTGACACAATTTTTTTTTTTTTCTTTTTGAGATGAGGTCTCCTTGTAAGCCCAGCTAGCCTAGAACTCACTATGTAGACCAGGCTGGACTCAATCTCACAGAGATCCACCTGCCATTGCCTCCGGAGTGCTGGGATGAAAGGCCCGTGCCACCACACTGATACAATATATTTGAGAAACAGAATAATCTGTTCTATTAATGAGTTAATGAAAAAAAATGACACGATGACACGATCATGTCAATTGATGTAGAAGATTATTTGGAAAAAATTAAATAGTCATTTGTGATCAAAGTGCCTGGAAAATCAAAAATGGAGAGGAATTGCCTCAACTTGACAAAGGGCATCTAGAAAGAAAAAGACAAAAGAAAAAAACAAGCTACAGTTAACAGAGTTAATGGTGAAAGACAGTACTTTCCCCGTAAAAATGGGGGCAAGACAAACATCTGCTTTCGCTGTTCTTATGCAACTTGAGATTGTAGCCGGCTCAAAAAGACAAGAAAAATGAAAGGAAGGAATGAAGAGAGAGGGAGGGAGGGAAGGAGGGAGGGAGGGAGGGAGGGAGAAAGGGAGGGGAGAATAAAATGAAGCTATCCCAGTGGAGCTGAGACTTGAGGTAGACTCTAGCCCTCCCCTGACTTGCTGTGTGACCGTGGGCATGTCACATACTCCCTCTGTGCTAGTTCTCTAAATCTACAGAATGCAGACTGGATTTGATGTCCCCTGAGAGTGCCCAGCACTGACCTTCTGCCCTTAGAATCACAGACTCTAAGCATGATCAGCCTGAGACGCTGAACTCATTCAGACCTACACAGGAGGTAGACTTGTCAGAACAGCAGGCCTGACTGGAGCCTCTGCGGGAAAGAGGCTCTGGTTCTGGAGCCCACTCAGGGGTTGCTGGACCTGGGAGTTTTGCTCATCCTGGTCTGTGGGACCCAGCTCCAGGGCTCAGGCAAGAAAGAAGCTGTGAGCTCAGGTCCGTCTGGTCCCACAGCCTGCTCATCACTCACGAGGCAGTCTGTGATCTGAAGCCAGAGCAAACTAATGAAACCCCAGCTCTCCAGCCCCCTGAACATCCTGCGCTCCCTGCAGCTTCTGGGGGCGCTCCTCCTGGGACCTGTCCATCCTCTACTTCACCCCATTAGAAGACAGACCCAGCACCAGGTAAAGCACAGGACTGAGCACCCTGAGGGCAGGTGCAGCCCACACCTGTACTCTCTGGTCTGACAGGAACCTCATGGAGGCAGACACCCACGGTGTGCAGTGAACCCCAACTTCCAGGTCAGACAGCCTGACTTCCTGTCCCAGCCCTGCTACAAGGGTATCCCTAGTTCCCAGGGCAAGTCACATTTCACTCTCTAGCCTTAGTTTTCCCAATTATAAAATAGGCTTACAGGCACCTGCCCACAGACGCCTGGTATAGAGTCCACAACGCTCGAGTCACCAGGACAGGCAGCTAATAAAACTCCTCCCCAGCAGCCTTTGTTCAAGTTAATCCTGGCTTGCTGGCCTTGTAGCCTTTGGTGCCTCAATTTCTCCCTCTGTAAAATGGGTGTGGTAATAGTGCTGAGCTCAGAGTCAATCGAGGATGAGTGGGGGAGGGGAGATAGTAATGATTTCACAGGTTGTCTTAAGGAACATTGCAGAGAAAGGGGTCCTGAGTGGAGTCCCCAGGGAGATGGTGCCTCAGCTGAATGGTCTCTGAACGCGTGGTGATCGCTGCCTCACCCTGGCCTTCTCCTTTCTGATGCCCTGCGTGGCATACCCAGGAGAGACTGATGGGATGTCCGTGGCCCCAGGTCGGGCTGGCTGAGGACTGGGACCTGTGCCCCCCACCCCCGTCAGGCTTCAGGGCCCTCGACTCCTGCACTGCTGCTGAGTTCGCTGAAGATGCCCCTCTGGGGTCCCAGCTAGCCCAGGGCAGCAGACACCCCCAGCCCCCACAGGCACCTGAGCATAGAGAGGCTGGGCCTCCAGCCGCAGCCGCAGGTGCTGACTCATGGCCTGGCCAAGCCGTATAAAGGAACCGGCCCAGAGCCTCCCCGCAGCCACTAACCCAGGATGGCCCAGGGCACAGTGATCCACGTGGACCCCAGGCAGCCCACGCGTGCCGTGTGTGTGCTGGGCACCGTGGCCCCGCTGGACATCTGTGGGTGAGCAGGGCAGCTCTTGGGCCTGTGGGGGCAGGGCGGGAGATGCCAGCAAGGGATGGACCCTGCAGCCTCAGGCTCTGGGCTCCGTAGCCACCGCCAAGAGATCAGCCAGGGAGATAGGCCAAGAGTCTGTGCCATGCAGAACCACCAAAGCCAGCTGTCTGTCGGGTGCCCTCGGCGCAAGGAACCACGCGGCAAAGGGCCATCAGAGAGGAACCCGAGGCCACACAGCAAGCGTGGGGCAGAAGCCAGGGAACCCATGATGGGGCTCAGTCACGGCCATGCGTGACAGTGTGGGGTGATGGGGGTCTGGCGTGGGAGACTACAAGGCCCTGTGGTGGGCTGCTGGGTGGCTGAGCCTCGGTTCCCTCACTTCATAAGTGGCTTTGTGGATTAACTGTGACCATGACAGTTAGATACTCAGCACAGTGGCTGTCTGCCGGGTGCTCTTTGTTAATTCAACTCGGGCTGAGTACGGACGGTGCCAGGCTCCGGCTTGCACAAGACAGTCAGGAAACCTCATGGGTGGAACCCAGTGTGGCCCTTTCTTACTGTTTCCAGAATCCCCGTGGCAGCTCCTAGCTTCCCCTACAGGGCTGGGCATGGTGGCTCTAGTGTGGTGTCCACAGCAGCGTGTGGAAAGCGTTACTGTTTGACCCCAGTGACAGGGCGGCACTCAGGGCCTAGGAGGCCTGCAGACCGTGGACAAGGGGCAGGAAACATAGATGATTAGGATAAAGGGGGAAAGAGAGCCTGGTGCCAGAGGAGGCCCTCCAAACCCCCTGAAACAAGCCGCTTGATAGTGGGTATGCAGGAATGAAAGGTGACAGAGATAGCCCAGCATCCCTGCCAGAATCCCAGGCTAACCCTTCCTAGGTCAAGGTCATAAGTACTGTGTGTGTGTGTCTCTACATGTATGTGTACATGTTTGTGTGTTCAGGTGCACGTGGAGGTGAGGTCAACCTTGGGTGTCGTTCCACGGTTCAAGGACAACTTGTAGGAGCTGGTTTGCTCTTTCTACCAAGTAGATCTTGGGACTTGAACTCAGGTCATCAAACCTGGCAGCAAGTACCTTTACCATTGAGCCCGTATAGTCCGTGCCAAGGTCCTGAGGCAGGGACATGCTCAGCAGGTTGGAGGAGGAGCAAGAAGGATTGTGGGAGGAATGTACTCGGTGAGGGGTGGCCACCTTCGGCCTATGGGCATTGTGAAGACTCTGGCTGACTTTTCTCAAGACGTAGGACAGTGTGTGGGCATTTTGAGCATAGGAAGACCATGGGTGAGCTTGGTTGAGCCCAGCCACTGGCTGCCATGTGAGAACCGATTGCAGGGGACAAGGGAGCAGACACAGATGTGGGAGTTGGGCCATAGAATGTGAGAGGAGGTGGATTCTGAGCATCTTGATAGCTGGATATGTATAGAGGCTGGGTGTGTGGGTGTGGTGCGAGGGGAAGAAATGGCAGGGGTGACTTCTCCCTCTCTTCCTCCTTCCCTCCCTCCCTCCCTCCCTCCCTCCCTCCCTTCCTTCCTTGCTTCCTTTTTTAATGACAGGGTCTCTATAGCCCCAGCTTGCTTAGAACTCACTATGTAGAGCAGGCTGACTCAGAGCTCAATATGTAGATCAGGCTGGCCTTGACTTCACAGACATGATTACCTCTGCCTGCCAAGTGTTCAGATTAAAAGCGTTCATTACTACGTGTCGCTTTTTTTTTTTTTTTTATGAGACAGGGTCTCTCAGTGGCCTGGAACTCACTGGTGAGCCCCGGAAATCCACCTGTCTCTGCCTCCCCCGCAATGGCACAGGCCACCATACCTGCCTTTTTCATATGAGTTCTGGGGATTGAATTCAAGTTCTCATGCTTGCACACGGCCACAGCCAGAATTTGATAATAAAATAAAATAATAAAGCTGCCTAGCCAGGGCCACCTGAGCAAACTCATGGCCTGAAGATTGACTGCGGCAGACACGCTGGACCCTGTATGGAGTGGCTGGGTGGCCCAGAGAGTCAGGGCACCCACACCCAGGTGACATCCTGCTCCCTGACCATACGAGCATGGGGGTCAAGGTGGGACCAGGTGAGGATGCCACCTCTGTGTTGGGGGGACAGCCTGGGGCAACTGCAGGCTTTGAATGGTGTCCTTGTCTGGGACAATAGGACAGTTCTCCAGGAAAGACCCTCACTGCCCCCTTTGACCACACAACTCTGACCCTGGAGTTAAGTGGGACGAGAGAAAGAGAAAAGAGAGAATATTCCAGAAATCAGACCCCTTCTCCTTGTGGAGGACAATCCCTTCCTTCATCTCAGAGGATCCTTCCCTAATCATGGCATCTCGGGGCTCTTCTCTCGCGACCTCAGAGCATCGGGATCTGTCACCCGCTGCTCCAAATCTCAACCTGCACCTCAACTCACAGACGCTACAGACCCGAGGACTCCTGCCATCCACCAACCGTTTCTACCTGGTGGTCCCTGGAAAGCCTGCCCATTGGGACCTCCTGTTCTGATGACACCTGTCCCCCCCTCCTACTTCGCCCCCCCCCACCTCCTAACAATGGATGCTGCGGGGCGTGGCATGGCCACAGGACAGAGCTCACTCTCTGGGAAGAAACTGCACAGCTTCTATTTGCCTGCTGCATCGTGGGGACCTGTCTCTTGGGGCTGTTTGGAGGGGACACTGGGTACAAAGGATGGGACACACTGGAACTTGCACCACTTGGTGATGTGTTCTCTCCAGCCTCAGTTTCCTCATCTGTAAAAATGGCTGTGCCCGCTTTGCAGAACTTCTTGAGATGCAGGACCATGTTTGCAAGGTGGCTATCCCGGGACCACGTCATGGGAAGAGTGACGTGTGGCTATCTTTTTAATTTTTTTTTTAATTTATTTAAGTTTATGGGTCTGTTTAGTCTGCATGTTTGCAATTGCTTCCTTGCATGCAATGTCTGCAGCGGTCAGAAGGGGGCATCAGAACCCCTAGAATTGGAGTTACAGACAATTGCTGGCCACTCTGTGAGTGCTGGGAACTGAGACTGGGTCCTCCACAAGAACAACCAGAGCTTTTAACTGCTGAGCCATCTCTTCCGTCCCCTGAAGACGCTGCAAACCCCTGCACCAAATCTCTGACGCGAATCCCAGGATCCAAGCTTTACACCTTCCAAAGGCGGGGTGCTCTGGGCTGCCTGTTTCTTGACCTCTTGTCTTCTTCAGTCTTTGGTCAGAATCCCACCTTTCCTTTGTCCTCTCTGCTCCCAGGACCTCCTCTGTAGGAATAACTTAGAATATGTAGGGAATCTGGACTAATGACTTTTATTCAAACTTGCGCCCAAAGCTACTGTTTATAATGTCAACAAACTCACTGAGCCCTGTGCTCTTGGGCAGGGATACCTAACTTTGACCCCTCAGCATCCCACTTTGCCCTGCACCCTGAAGACAGTAAAAGAATGTGGGGGTGCTTGAATTAGTGTAGCAAAATAGAGAATTGCGTGATATTGTGCGTTAGGAGCTCTTTGAGGCCTAGGGATCACAGGAGTCTTGGAAGACAGGGGTAGGTCCAAGCTTGTAGTTCGCCAATTCATGCCGGAGAAACTGTTTGAATAAAGGAGGGGTGAGGCCTGACTGGAGAGCACAGTTCCTCGAGATGTGATGGAACAAACTCTCAGAGTTTGGGTCCATTCTTGGCTTTCAAAACTACTACTAAAGAGTCTGGCTGGTTCTTTATTCAGGTAAAACCTACTTTAGTGTGGCTTAGCAATGCCACCCTCCTCAGTCATCCCAGAGGGACTCAAGGGAACCCCAAGACCAGCTCTTTACCTCCTGTCTCTCCTAGGGCAGTTTCTCCCAAGAGGAGGCTCTGAGCTCACTGACTCCATCACTCCCTTCTGCTACTACCTACTCTGGCTCCCCATTGCCCACCCGCTCTTCCCGACTACTGCTGACTGGAGCACTTGGAGTCCAGACCTTGTTCCCTGCCTCCGCCCCACTTCTGAGTCTTGAGTAAGAAACTGGGCATTCCCCTTCCCCAGCCCAGCAGATCTGCTGACTTTGAAAGCCAAGGCCAAGGCCTCCTATGAACAACAGGCTTTATCTGTGCGGGCCGAGCCTGGTTCCTGGCCCATCACCCCCTCCCCATTCCACATAGTTGGGTCACCAAGCAGCCTCCTGTCAGCACCTTCTTGGGTAGGGTTCTCACGAGTGACTGACTGTGCACAGAGCACCCAGGAGATTCGACTACTGGGCTCAGAGAGGAGCTGGTGCAGGACTAGCAGGGAAAGAATTGGCCATCCGGGGGCTGAGGAGATGGCTGGGTGGTTAAATGCCTGCAGTGCAAGCTTGGGGACAGGAGTTCATATCCCCAGAACCCATAGAACTGCCGGGTGGGCATGGGCGCCCGCCTGTAATTCCAGCCTCCGAAGGTGGAGACGGGACCCCCAGAGCAAGCAGGCTAATGAGGCTAGCTCGGTGAGCTCTGGGTTTGATTGAGAGACCTGCCTCAGAGAATGAGCTGAAAGGCAAGTTGTCAAGGATGGCTCCCGACATCAACCTCAGGCCTCCACAGGCACATGTACACCTGCGCACACACCATAAGCTGATACATGTGCAAAAACGTGCATGTATGCACACATGCACAACACACACATGATGAAAAAAAAAGTGGCCGTTGTGTGGTTCAACAGGGTGAGGCAGGGCTGAGAGCAGAGGCAGATCAGTCACGGGAGCCGGGATCTGACAGGTCGAGTCGCCTCCATGCACCTCAGCTCCCTCATCTATAGAGTAAGAGCCACAACCCCACCCACCGGAAGGCAGTGGAGACGGACCCTAATGATCACGTGGAGAAAGGTGACTCTGGTCACCTGCTCCGGCCTCCCCTGACAGGCAGTCCAGTTGGCAATGCTTTGGCCGTAGAGGGTGCTACACCTGAGATGTCACTTAAATTCCTGAGCAGAGCAGGGAGGCAACGGTGACCACTGACCCCGAACTACTGTCTCAGAATCCCGCAACATCTGTCTGCACTGTGAACCAATCTTACAAGGTCACTTTTTGTTGCCTGAAAGCAGAAAGTCAAAAACTGCATGCTGGGAGGAGCGGGATAAGAACTGGCGAGATGACTCAGCAGACACAGGTGCTTGTTGCCAAACCTGATGACCTGAATTCCATCCCTGTGACCAACATGGTCAAGGGAGAGAATCAAGTTCTATGCGCCACCCATATGCGACAAATACAGTAGAACAAGATATTTTATTTAAAAAAAATAATGTTTTATTTTTATTTTATGTGCATGAGTTTATTGCCTGCATGTGTATAAGTCCACCTATGTCATGCAAAGCCTGCAGAGGTCAGACGAGGGCATCAGATCCCCTGGAACTGGAGTCAGGAAGGTTGTTAGCTGCCATGTGGGTGTTGGGAATTGAACCCAGGTCTTTTGTAAGGACAGCCAGTGCTTTTACCCACTGACCCATCTTTCCAGCCCCTGGAAGAAAATATTTCTAAAGGAGGGGGACTGAAACAGGGGACTAGGGGGTTAGAAGGACTAAAACTCATTGTACACATGTGTGAAAGAAGTAAATAAAATAAATAAAGAAGTATCCACCCTCCTTCAAGCAGTGTGTGTTCTAAAACTGGATGATTCCGAGAAAATTAACATGACCCCTGAGCAAATTGGTGAATAATTATGTAGCTTTGAAAAATTAAAAGTGAAAAAACTTGGCATACTGGTATTCTTTTAGGATTATTTTATTTGTGTGTGTGTGTGTGTGGTCTATGTGTGTATGTAGTGTACGCATGTGCACGTGCATTTGGGTGTTCTCGCCCTCGTGTGCACATGTGTGGAGGCCAGAGGTCAATCTCAGGTGTCTTCCTCTATTACCGTCCATCTTGTTTTGGGGGACAGAATCTCTTGCTGAATCCAGAGCTCACTGATTGTCTAGGCTGGCTGCTCAGCAAGCTCTAAGGATCTGCCTGTCTCTGCCTTCCAAACACTAAGGTTACACAGATACGTGGACATGCCTGGCATTTACAGGGTGCTGGAGATCTTAACTCAGTTCCTCGTGCTTGCAAGACTGGCCCTTCACAGAACGCAGCATCTCTCCAGCCTCCGGCACTGTGTTTGTCAACTTGACACAAACTAGAGTCACCTGGGAAAAGGCAGCCTCAACTGAGGCATTTCTTCCATCAGATTGGACTATGGTTGCGTCTGTGGGGCATTTTCTTGATTGCTGGTTGATGAGGGAGGACCCAGGGCTCTGTAGGAGGTGCCATCCCCGGCAGGTGGGCCTGGGCTGTTTTAAGCATCGGAGTCCCTGCCTCCAGGCTCCTGCTGTGAGTTCTGTCGATGATGGGTTGTAATCTGTAAGGTGAAATCAATCCTTTCCTCCCTAAGCTGGGTTTGGTCAGTTTTTTAATCAAGGTAATGAACAGTAACTGGACCAAGCATTCTTCAAAGTACTATAGCAAGTCATGTATGTATTTTCTCTTTCTTTCTTTTTCTGATACCTTCTTCTGGCCTCTATGGCACCTACACTCATGAGCACATATATATGCTCAGGTGTACACTTCCCTCTGCTCTCTCCAGTTCACGTGTCAGGCCTCCAGGTCAGAGGGTCCCCTGTGGCTTCTCTCCTGGCAACTTACCCATACTTACCCCGTGGCCGGAGCAGGCACAGCTGCTGCCCGCTGTTTATATCTACCAGGAAAAGGACTCGCTGGGGTCAGTGCTGCGAAGGACTGAGTCCTTGTGTCATCGTTGCCTCTGTCGCTCCACAGTTCTGCCCCTAAGGAGTGCACGTCCTTCAGCATCACCGCCTCCCCAGGAGTGATTGTGGATGTGGCTCATGGCTCCCCGGCCAAGAAGAGCACCACAGGAGCCTCCAAATGGCTCCTGGACCCTGAACTGGAGGTGACCGTGAGGATGGAAGCAGCCAGTAGTCGCACAGATGACCAAAAGGTGAGTGTGGCACCTGGGGGGCGGGGAGAGGGCAGAAGGCTGCCCGCCAGGCAGCGGTTGCACGCAGCCTGTTATGGCAACCCAGGACAGCCTCCATCCCCAGAAAGGTCCATGGTGACTTCTGCCTTGGTGTTCACATAATAACTGTTCCATTGGTAGGATCAAATACATGATAAGAACCAACTTAATGGAGGGAGGTTTGATTGTGGCTCACAGTTTGTGGGTGCAGTTCTTCATGGTGGGGAAGGCTCGAGGGGGCTGGTCTCGATGTATCTGGTCAGGAATGCTGGGGTTTGGCTTCCTTTCTCCTTGTCCCTTTTATTCAGTCTCAACCTCAGCCACCACACAGGACCACCCACATTCAAAGTGGGTCCTCCCTCCTCAGTGGAAAAGCCCTCGTAGACACACCCAGAGCCCTGTCTCCTAGGGGATTCTAAATGCAGTCTGTGCTCAGTGCAAATTAGCTTAATCAAAATAAAATGTAGGCTCCAGAGGTTTGGGAAGGCCAGGACCTCGATCAAGTTCATCCATTTAGCAAATGTTTGATGAGTACCCGTCTCACACCAGGCACTGGGATAACAGAAATGAGCAGGATGAAAGATGTGGGCTGCAGTACTCGGGCAACATATAGGTAAACCAACAATCAGCAGGGTGAGGCCTCTGAAGACCACGGGCAGGGAGCCCCTAGGAGCTCCGTTCTGTGTGTCCGTTAGCTTCCAGTGGCCCCGCTAGCAAATTACCAGGCAAGTAGCAACTGCCCGAGGTTCTAGAAGCCCGGTGTCCAAAATCAAGGTGTGGTGGTTCAGAGGTTAAATCAAGGTTCAGTGGGCCTCTGTGGGCTTCCTCAGATCTCAGTCTCTTTCGGCTCCGGTCTGGTGGCAGCTGTGACCTGGCGTGTGGTGGTATCACTCTGGTCACTTGGCCTCTTCCCCTTCTCTGTGCATCTCTCATAAAGACAAGTTCCATTGGGTTGAGTTCTAGAGTCATCCTTCACCTCCATCCCTACAAAGTCTCATTCACAAGTGTTGGCTGGGAGTGAGCATGGGTCCTGTCTCCCTGGAGAACATGATTCAACCCCCTACACACCCTTTGTAGATAATGTCACCCAGACCCTCTGGGGTTCCCATAGACATCTTGCTCCTACAGCCGGAAACCCAGCACGCTCTTCCCTGGGGTCAAATGCTGTCACCTGGCTGGGAATGTGGGGCTCTGGTGCCTGCAGGTGTGGTCAGGGGACACTTCCCAAAAGAAGAGGCAAACTGAAGGATGGAACCACAGGCCAGACTGAGAGAGGACGAGAGCGGGAGAGATGTGACCCAGGTGGCCTCTGCGCTCACTCTGGATAAGGAGATGGCTGGGGACACTGAGGAGATTCCATGTGACAAGGCTGGTGGGAGGAGAGAGGGAGGGAGACAGGGAGCCAGCTTAGAGGGCTTGGTATGGGGACCTCCCTCCCTGGCTTCCTTTTCTCTCTACTGCTCCCTCCCCGCCCCCTCCCCTCTCTCCCCTCCCTTCCCTGCCCCACTCTGGAGCCAGGTTCTCACTATGTAGCCAGCCTGACCTCAAACTCTCAGTCCTCTTGCCTCCGCCTCCCCAGTGCTGGGATAACAGACTTGTGTCACCACACAAGCTTAGGGACCTCGAGTTCTGGAGGCAGCAGGAAGCCAAAGAAATGTTTCCTCTGGGGAAGTCGAAGGCCGACATTTGTATTTCACAAAGGCATCAGTGGCTGGTGGTGGGTAGGTAGCCTGTTCCTGGTGAGCAGACGGAAGGCAGGAGCAGAGACGGTACGGATGCCGCGGTTCAGACCAGAGGCCACGATCCTGTGATGTTTCTCAGGATCACTCGTGTCTACAAGACGGGTCCCAGAACCTCAGAGTGTCCTCAGCAACTCCCTCCAATGTGTCCCTCTGAGTGTCCCTCAGTGTCAACCTGGAGGCTCCTCTTCTGGCTGTGCTCTTGGAAACTCCGCAGCTCGGCCACATCACTCCAGATGCCCCACCCTCCCAGGCAATGGACCAACCAGACACCTCTCTGTGTATTTTCATCACTCTTTCACTTTTTGCTAGGACTGAGCCTGAACCCAGAGCCTCACACATCCAACCTGTGGGCTGTGCCGTAGCTACCCACCCCCTAGATCCTCTCCCCCGCCAGACTTTGGCCACTGGACAGAGAGAGTTGATATTCCTCGTCTGAACAGCCCCTTTTGGCCAGAGACCAGCGCCCACTGGAGCTCCTACTCCTGCTCCCTGTGGACAGCAGCCCGACAACCTGGTCCTCTGCTTCCAGGAGTCCCATCCCATGGCTCTTCCCCCTAATGCCTCTTCCAGTCCGGCTCCAACCGCTGTTCCCCTTCCAAGACTTTCTCAAGAAAGACCCTCATGAGACCCTCCTCCAACCCGTTCCTAGGCCAAGTGGGCCCCTCCCCTTCCAGACTCCCTAAACCCTCTTCTATAGCACCATAGTCAGCTGAGCTGGGCTGAGTTACCCTGGGACACAGCAGGGGCTCAGACTGTGTTCACTGAATGACTAAGAAAAATCATGACGGTTCTACTATTGTCTTGCAGGTTCGAATTTCATACTATGGACCCAAGACCTCACCGATCCAAGCCCTGCTCTACCTCACTGGGGTGGGTAAGTGATGACCAGGGTCCCGAAGATCTGCCTTCCCTGCATACACCACCATCCCCAGCAGAGCATCTAAGATACACTGCGCCTGGGGCCTATTTTTCACTAAGTCAAGAAAAAGGGGCAGTTTCTAGCTGTCTGTCCATACATCTGATGGTTCATCAACATCCCATCCTAGTGAAGAGCTTAAAGAAATACAAATGGGTGCTGGGTGTGGGTAGAGTCCTTGCCTAGCATGAAACTCTGGGTTCCAACCCCAGGACTGCATGAACCAGGCCTGGTGTGCACACCTGTCATCCCAGCGGCCAGCAACTGTCTGGAGCTCCAGTGGATCCAGCGCCCTCTTCTGGTCTCAATAGGCACCAGGCATGTGCATGGCACACATACATACATTCAGGAAAAGCACTCATACATATAAAATAAAAATCTTAAAAATCTTAAAAAACTAAAATATTAAAAAATAGAATCCACTTTTTAAAATATTATGGGCTGGAGAGGTGGCTCAGCGGTTAAGAGCATTGGCTGCTCTTGAAGAGGACCCAGGTTCTATTCCCAGCACCAACATGGCAGCTAACAACCATCCATAACTCCAGTTCTAGGGGATCTGATGGCCTCTTTTGACCTCTGAGGACACCACACAATATGAGCATACATCATATGCAGGCAATACATTCATCCACGTAAAATAAAAGTAATAAATTAATATTTTGTGTTTTAATCTTAATTTTTGTTTTTTAAAAGGATGGTTTTTTTGCTTTAAAAAAAATAATTTATTGTTAGGTTGTTAGCCACCATGTGGGTGCTGGGAACTGAACCCAGGTCTTCTGCAAGAGCAGTCAGTGCTCTTAACCACTGAGTCATCTAACTTGCCCCTAAAATCCACTTTTTCATGAAGGAATCCTCCTCCCCCAATAGCTAGTTTTCCTGGAGATTATTAATTTATGTACTAGTATTACTTTTAATTATGTGTATGTCTCTGTGTGGGGATTTATGCCCACAAGGGTGCAGGTGCCTGTGGAGGCCAGAGGCATCGGATTCCCTGCAATTGGAGTTCTAGGTCATCGTGGGTGCTGAGAACTGAACCTGGGTCCTCTGCAAGAGCCGTGTGCACTCTTAACCGCTGAGCCACCCCTCCAGCCCCTAAATCAATTTTTTAATTTGATCTCATTGTGCACTTTTTAATTTACACGTGCATTAAATATATAAATAGCATGACGATTCTTCAGGTTCCGTTTCATTTGTGAATTTCACTCATTATTATTTAAATAATAACCCAATAGAGTTTACTCTATACTGGGCACTGCACTGAGTTGTTACATTTCATTCTTACCACAATCCAGTGAACTTGTTCCCATAATCCCATTTCACAGATGGGGAACCTGACGAAGAGGTGAACAGATTTGCTCAAAGTCATGAGCTGTTTAGTGAGGGGCGAGGAAGCCCGGGTCACTAGAGGTCTACTGCCGTGTCCCTGCACTCACACACGGTACAGTAACTAAAGTCATATCTGTCCATCTCATGTCACACATCCTGAGAAGGGAGAAAGGATTCATAGGCACACCTGTCCCTTGCTTGCATTTTTATAGAGTGGATTCTGGGACTACGATTTCCTCCCAACACAGACCCATATATATCCCAAAGAGCAGGCAGGAGTGGCTTATAACTGATGTCCTCCCACACCGAGGTCCCAAGGTCACTGAGGGCTGGGGCTGGAGACAAGAGCCCTTGGGAGGCCTGGTAAGGTGACCCTGTAAGAGTCATGTGGAACCTTCAGTGGGGTGGCTGGGAATTCCTTCCCAGACCCCGGAGGGTGACCAAACACGGTGGGCGAGAGGAGGTTCTTAGTCTCCCAGGATCACAGTCAGCCCTGAAGGAGAGCAGAGCCGGGGCTTCCTGGGCGCAGAGGCTGGGGTCTTCCCCTCTGAGGGAGGAGAGGGTCCCACCTAGGACAGACAGAGCCCCGGAAAGCACCTGTCCATCCGGGCCAGGGTAAGACCCCGCTGTAAACGCGCCATCTCTCTTCTCTCACTCGGATTAGAAATCTCCCTGTGCGCAGACGTCACCCGCGCCGGCAAAGTGAAGCTGACCGGCGCTGGGAAAACTCCGGTGAGGCCCAGCTGCTGCGAGCACCGCTGCGCTCTCCTGTGGCGCCCTCTTGCGGTGATGAGTTGAACAGCAGCGCGTCGCCGCTGGCGACATTGTGGTCTATAGCTATCCTGTCTCTTTTATGAGACCATGTTTATAACCAATAGTGGGTCCAGAAACAGTGTCAGTCTATAAGCTGGAATCTCTAAGAGTCACCTAGGTAATAGGAAAAAATGCATAGCCAGGTCTACCTGTGGCTCAGAAATGTTGCCCAGACTTTAGTGACTGGTGGGCAAGATTCCCACAGAGCTGTATACAGGGTTGAGTGACTGAGGAGGCAGTGAGTCAGGAAGGGGAGAAGGAAGGGTGCATGTTACAAAGACAGGCTGATGGGCTTCAAAAGGGACCATCAGTCTAGTGATTCGGGGTCTGTGGGTGTTTTTCAGGGTGATCCTGAAATGTCAAAGCTGCCTGTACACATTTATGCCGTGTGTACATTTTAGGGAGTTTCTACCTGAAAACAGAAATCCCTTTTGGAGTATGTCAAAAGTGGGGGAAGGTTATGAGGCGTCGAGGTGCACGGCTTTAATTCCAGTAGGCCAACCTAGTCTACATAGCAAGTTCTAGGCCAGCCAGGACTACATAGTAAGGCCCTGTCTCAAGTAATTTTTTTTTTTTAAAGTGAGGGACTGGAGAGATGGCTCAGCAGTTAAGATCACTTGCTGTTCTTCCAGAGGACCCGGGTTCAATACCCAGAACCCACATGGTGGCTAACAACCATTCGTAACTCCAGTTCCAGGGGATCTGACGCCCTCTTCTGGCCTCTCAAGGGTGCACTTACATACATGAAGGCAAAACACTCATATATATAAACAAGGCTGGAGATGTGACTCAGTTGGTGGAGTGCTTACCTCACATGCAGGAAGCCCTGGGTTTGCTCCTCAGCACCACATAAACCGATCCTAGTGCTTGGAAGGCAGGGCAGGAACATCAGAGGATGAAGGTCATCCTCGGGAGTTTGAAGCCAGCCTGGGCTACAAGAGACCCTTTCTCATAAAAAAAAAAAAATCAATCAAACAAAAGGATCCAGTGTATTTTGGGTAGATTTGGTTGAATTATTTTTGGAGCCAGAGAAAATCTACTCTTTGGCCCCAAGAATTGCTGGGTGGGAAACTAGGTGGGGTGTGAGAGCAGTCACCTGTGTGCCAAGGGCTGGTAGAATTGGAGCATGTTCCTGAGAGTGTCCCTTTCTCTCCTGGTGTCCCCAGAGCACGTGGACCTGGGGCCCCCGTGGCCATGGCGCCATCCTGCTGGTAAATTGTGACAAAGAGAACCCTGACTCATCCAGCATGGACTTTGAGGATGACCAGGTCCTGGACAACAAAGGTAAATGCCTTGGCCAGTTCCTGCGACAAGGGTCTCATCATTCTAGAACTCCTGTCTGTCCTCGTGGCTTTGTAACAGCCCCTGAATTCTGGTTTAGAGATAGAATGCTTGTATTAAGATGTTTGTGTCACAGAAGGAAAGGAAAAGTGTCCCAAGACAGCAAATGACCTACCCAAGGTCACACAGTGGCCAGAAGATTGTGGGTCTCCTGAAGTCTCCCTGTCCAGCTCACCCTGCCCAGCCACCCAAATCAAATGGAAAGTAAATCTGTCTTGAAGCAGAGTCCAGAGACTCCGGCATAGGCTGGGTACTTCCCTGTATACTTCAGAATGAGCCTAAGAAATGGGGAAACTGAGGCACGAGCACTTAAGTGGCTTTCGAGAAGTCACACAGCTACTCGGTAGCAAAATCTGGATTTGGATCTATGCAGTCTGACGCCTGTTTGGGGGGTGCAGGGATGGCGGTGAATGAAGGGTCTCAGGGGACATTCCTATGGGATGCTAGGGTAGGCCCAGCAGGGAGACAAGAGACCTGGGGTAATAAGGGGCTGACGTAGGCAGGCCAGGAAGGGAGCTTACCTGGGGAGTCGTAGGACAATATAGGAAATGGCCACGTGTCCTGTGTGTGCAACTGGCCAGGGCTGACACCTAGGTCAGCTTTATGGGCCCAAGTGATATTTTGTCGTCACTTTTGTGGGTGGACCCCTGGGTGCCCAGACAACAAAACTCACCAATAGCTATGTCACCTCATCTTCACAACCCGCCCTGTTAGCTCATAGGGAAACTGAGGCACTAAAAGCTGAAGGGTTGCAGGTTGAGCCCAAGCCCATCCCTCCTTCACTGTGGTCCAGCCATCTGTCACGATCACTTGGCACTTCCTTGCCACCTTGGCACACACATCAGTGCCGAGTGCTGACCACATGCCAGTCACTGCTCTGAGAGTCCTCGGTGCCCTAGGTTCCGGGTGCTGGGAATACAGCAAGCAGCGAAACAGACACAGCCCCATCTCCCTGGCTTCCGTTCTCAGCTTAGTCTTGAGGAGAACTACACAGACAAGCATCATTTAAATGCTGATGAAAATAAAGCCAGGGGCCTGCAAGATGGCTCAGGGGGTTAGGGTGCTTGCTGCCAAGGCTAGTGACCTGAGTTCAAATCCCAGGATCCACATGGTGGAAAGAGAACTGCTTCGTGAAAGTTGTCCTCTGATCACACACACACACACACACACACATACACACACACGCGCACACACACACACACACATGCACACACAGTAAATAAATATGAGCTGGGGTTGTAGTGCCATGGTAGAGCTCTTGCTTTGCATACATCAGGCTCCAAGTTCAACTCCCAGTGCTACAAAACAAAACCAACCACAGCAAATAAATGTTTTAAATTTAATGGGGCTGGAGAGATGACTCCGCAGTCAAGAGCACTGGCTGCTCCTGCAGAGGACCTGGCTTCAATTCCCAGCACCCACATGGCAGCTAACAACTGTTCAGAACACTAGTTCCAGGAGATCCAATGCACTCTTCTGTCCTCCAAGAACATTGCACGACACAGGTACTCTTACCTGCATGCACGCAATACACTCATACACATAAAATAAACATAATGAACAATTTTTAAAAAAAAAAAAGAAAAAAAAAGCTATCCTTTTAAAAAACCCAGTTCCAGTGTAGGGGTGCAGGGAGGCGGATCTGGCTCCACCCGGAGGCAGCTGGCCCCGAGGGAGCTGCAGTAGTGGTCTCAGGGTGCACGCTTCTCCTTTAAGATCTGCAGGACATGTCCCCAATGACCCTGTGCACAAAGACCCCCAAGGACTTCTTCAGCAAGCATCAGCTGGTGCTGCACGTGGCCAAGGCCGAGATGGACAAAGTGAGGGTGTTCCGCGCCACGAGTGAGTAGGCCCCACCTTTCCTTGCTGTCTTCGATAAGGCGTCCCCGAGCTCCTTTCCTGTCCCAACCCCCAGGCACCGCCCCATCACACTCCCCTTTGCAAGAAGTTCCCCTGTGTTTGACTCTGAGGACCAGGACACAGCTGTGAGTCCCCTGCCTTCCCGATGACACCGGAAAGAAGGCCAATAGATGCCCCCTGGGAGGACAGAGCGGGATGACCCCCCGGGAGGAGCCACCTCTCCCCTCTCCTGTCAGTCTCCTCTTGTCCGCTCTCCCCTCTCCTGTCTCCTTCTCCCTCTTCCTGTCTCTATTCTTTCCCTCCCTCTCTCTCTCTCCTTCTCTCCTCTTCCGCCTGACTATTAACACTGCAGGACTCGAGTTGATTGAATGTGCCATGATTCACTTGTTGGAAACACTCTGCTAATCAGATATCAGTGAACTGAATCAGTTCACACCTGCTAACCAGGATGTGCCAGGCTCAGTTCTAAGCACAGGACGTACAACCAAGAACATGACCAAGCCTTTGCCCCGTGTTGCTTTCATCCTAGTGCGCTAGGAGAGGTGAAAGGTAGCAATTAGGGACACCAGAGTGGCATGGGGCTGGGGACAGGAAGAGAGGAAGGCCATAAGAGGCTTCCCCTGAGCAGAAAGAAGAGGAAGGGCATCCCAGGCAGAGGGAACAGCGCAAAGGCCCTGAGGTGGGACAGCATCTGTGGGTTTGAGAAATGCAGGGAGGCCAGAATGGTTAGTGTGGGGTGTGCAAGGGTCAAAGTGGAAAGGAGGAACCCAAGGGGAGGGACATGTACTGACTTCTCTGCCCAGGGAGGGGTGGAAAGTGGAGGCCTTTCACAGTGGTTCAATTTGAGTCCACTCACATTCTCTTCTATTCTGGAAAAAAGTGAGTATACTGATGATGTAATGGTAGATGTCCTCCTGGGTGTTGCCTCCCCAGGAAGTCCTCCTGGTTCCCCTCTGTTACTGCTTCAATCTCCATCTGCTGTATAATGGTCTTTGCTTCTCTCAGTGTCACCTAGGAGACATGGCGTGCTCAGAGATAGACTGAGGAATGAATGCATACATGAATGAATGATTGGCATAGGTTGGGAATGGTGCTGGCACTTGTCACGCCCTTCCTGGACCCACAGTCAGGGGAACAAAGTCCCAGCAGCACATTTGATGCTTTTCTCCTAAAGACCTGGAGCGACCCTTGGGTGCGACATGTGGGGAGCCAGGGAAGAGAGAAAAATCAGGGCTTCGGAGACTTCCCAGGCCTGAGCCCGTTCTGCCTCCGTCTAGGGGGCAAACTGCCCTCCAGGTTCAAGGTGGTCCTGGGGCCACAACAGTGGTGCCACAGCCTGGACCTGCCAGGTGGCCAGCAGAACACGGAGTTCTACGTGGAGGGTCTCGCTTTCCCGGACGCCAGCTTCCCGGGGCTCATCTCCCTTATTGTTTCCCTTCTGGACAAGTCCAACCCGGTAAGGCTGCGGCCTGGAGGAGACCAGGAGCAGGACCAGCCTGGGAAGTGGCAGGTGCCGGGCAGGGCTGCACAACGCTCCTCCTTGCCCCTCCCCTGCAGGACCTCCCCGACGCCCTGGTGTTCCAAGACAGCGTGACCTTCCGCGTGGCCCCCTGGATCATGACTCCCAACACCCAGCCCCCCCAGGAGGTGTATGTGTGCAGGTGAGGCTCTAGAGGGTGGGGTGTAGGTGCACCAGGGGGAACCCCAAGTCCCGGGTGCTGTGTGTGCTGCAAGTGGAAGAACACACTCCCTGCCCTCAGCTGCTGCTCAGTACCTTAAAAACAGTGACGATTGTTTCTGTTGCTAGTGATAAGCTCTTCGGGCCTGTACAACGTATCAGACCTGGAGGGTGACCCTCAGTCCTAGCCAGGCTTTGGGGTTCTGTGACCTTCCTACTGGAGGTTCCTGGGGATGAGTCAGCATAGACCGTGGAGTGCTTGCCTAGCATGCACAAAGCCCTAAGTTGGATCCACATTTACCAGACATGGTGGCGTATACCTGAGGTCCACTCTGGAGGCAGCGGCCACAGGACCAGAAGTTCAAGGTCATCCCTAGCACATATCACATTCTGGGCTACATAAGACCTTGTTTCAAAAAACAGTGAACCGGGATTGGAGAGATGGCTCAGCGATTAGGAGCACTGTCCGTTCTTGCAGAAGACCCAGGTCCCTCCTTTTCTGACTACTCTGAGGGCAGGAATAAGCATCCAACCCCCTGGTCAGGACACAAGCTAGAATCTGGCAAGGTCAAGTTCAAGATAGGCTGCCTGCTGGGGGTTGACCTTGGCTGTGACCTTCCACCTTGCCCTTTCAGTGGGAAGAGTTCTGCCACCCCTCCCTCTAGTCTGTCTGAGGAATCAGTGAACTGATACCTGTCAAAAGCAAAGTCAAGGAATTCAGAGGTTAAGACCACTGACTACTCTTGCAGAAGACCTGGGTTTGAATCCAAGCACCCACATGGTGGCTAACAATCCTCTGTAACTCCAGTTCCAGGTGTTCCAACATCCTCTTCCGACCCCTACAGCCACTGCATAACAGCAGTGAACTGACATACATGCAGGCATAATTCTCATACACATAAAATAAAAATAAATAAATTTTTAAAAAGGCAAAATCAGGACAGACAGACACAGACCCCAGTGTCACCTTCCCACTCAGGCCCGAGCTCCAGAACCCAGAGCTGTAGGGACCGATGTTCAAACCTTCCTAGGATCGTTGAAAACGAGGACTTCCTAAAGTCTGTGACTGCGCTAGCCAAAAAAGCCAAATGCAAACTGACCATCTGCCCTGAAGAGGAGAACTTGGACGATCAATGGATGCAGGTACGCTGCCCGGCTGACATTCGGCGGCAGGCCCTGGACTCGTGAGGCACAGTCTCGTTATCCGGGCCACCCTTCCTAGGATGAATGGAGACGTGGAGCCTCAGAGAATCCCTGAATCAGGGGGTCCAAGCTGATGGTTTGTCTGACATCTACTGGGAGCCACTGTGCTCACCCCCATGTCACCAAAGCAAAAGCCGCCTTCCTGAGCTCAGGCACGGCCCAGGCCACACTCTGGCTCCAGTGCCGTGGATGGCTCCCATCTCCTCCTATTCAGCCAGCCTCCAGGGCCTCCCAGGCTGTGTGCGGGTCTCTGCTCCGTACCTCCCTTGGCTCTCACCGTGAGCTTTTTCACCCATGCTGTCTCCTGTGTGGCACCTTTCTTCTCACCACCCACGTCCCAGTCGTTCCTGTCCTGCCCTCTCATATTTGCCCTCCCTCCCGTGGGAACTCGTCCACAAGTCCCATCTTTGTCACCCACCTCTGTGGCACAGGCTAACCCATGGGAAGCTGTAGATAAACCACCATCTTCCACCTGCAGGAAAGGGAAGGCCAGGATGTCCATCAGGTGACTTGTCACAGTGGCTGTGCCCCCGGCACAGCTGCCGGCTGGAGGAATAGCCATCCCACCAGGCAGCATCCTCACCAGATCCATTTCTTAACCTGTCTATGTGCCACGGCACAGGGCTGGACGTCGTCTGCCCGCTCTTGTGAGCGCTGGCTGACTGCTCTTACCTAGGTTCAACTCGGCTGCCCTCCCTCTGAAGTCTGTCCAAGCCTGGCGTGCTGGGTGCCCTCTAGGTCCCCCAGAACCCCCCAGCCCGCCACCCCTGTCACCTTGACACTGGATGCTCACTGTCTTCAAGAACAAGTTTCAATCATTGTGTCCTAGCCATAGCACATGGTCTCCCACAGGGTCAGGGCCCTGTGCGGTTTCCCAGCAGGCTATGCAGGACCCAGGTCTGCATCCTCAGAGCCCTGAGCACTTGATGGCACCAGTGGGACGGTGTGGTGGGTTCACCCTGCGTCCGTAACTCTCTGTACCCCCCACAGGATGAAATGGAGATTGGGTACATCCAGGCTCCCCATAAGACGCTGCCTGTGGTCTTTGACTCCCCAAGGGACAGAGGCCTGAAGGACTTCCCGGTCAAGCGAGTCATGGTAGGAACCCACGAGGGCTGGCCCTCCCCAGCTGCCCAAGGCCCTGGCCTTGAGGTCCTTCTCTTCAACCCATCTTTCCCGCAAGCCAGCCTGGTCCTCCAAGCTGAGTTCCTGCTCCAGCGGGACCATGTGGGCAGAGCCGGTTATTTTAATTATTCCTCTGATAAGATCTGGCTCTTCGTTTCCCAGAGCCCCACAATGCATGTGCTCAGTTCAGACTCATCCTGTGAGGCCTGTTGGGCATCCTGGGCTACACAAGAGGGCTCCTGCCACCAAGTAGAGGCTCCATCTTTTGTCTGGCATTTGGAAGCTTCATTAGGACGTGAGGCCTCCAGGGGGGGACTTCAGGATCAGTAGCCATCTCCCTGAGGGATTTTATCAGCTGCAGTCTCCACATGTGGGGGCGGGAAGTGACATATTTGTGAGTCAGCCTGACTGGCCTGGTAGTTGGATGCAAACTCAGCCCTGATCATCATCATCATAAATAATAATAGTGTGTTTACCAAGCCACATGTTCAGTCACCGTGCTGACTTCTCTTTGGGTGCTGAGTCATTTAATTGGACAACCTTTTAAAGAGATGTCACCAACAGACCCATTTCACAGATGTAGAAACTGAGGCTCAGAACGAAGACATCAGACCTCCCACCCTGCCTTCCTGCCTTCCTGCCTTCCCTGGAAGACCCCAGCCTGCCCTGGGACCTGGCATCCACAGGCAGAGGAGGCAGGGGTGTGAGAAAAAAGACTCGCAGCCCTGAGTCGTTTTCTGGTGAACATTCTGTGGCCCAGGGGAAGAGGCAGCAGCCCCGCCCACACCTGAGGCCTGGAAGGGTTAGAAACCTGCTTCATCAGCAGATCTTCTTGCTTCCTCCGGGCCACACCCTTTGCTGGTGGCAGAGATGCGGCTGCGTTCTCTCTGTGGGCTTCGTGGTGGGAGCATGTTCCTCCCATTTGAGGGTGGGGGCCTTAGCCTATTGGTACATGACTTTACCCTCACCCCCGCACCCCTGCCGGCTTCATAGCTACCTGTTCAGTGGCTATCTTAGTGAAATTCCAAAAGGCCAGCTACTGTGATGCTCCAGAGCCCCGTGGGACAGACAGACCCTCAGCACGGAACCCTCCCCTTCCCCTCAGCCTTGGGAGGAGGGAGGCTGTAGCAGGCCCTTGACTGAGCACACACACAACACACCACACAACACACCCACCCAGATAGTCAACGGAAAGGATGAAAGTCACAGGGAAACTATCAATAGCTTTGTCTCCAGCGTCCTCACAGACCACTGTCCCTGTCTCTCACCTGGCCCCAACTGGGTTTCATCCTGTCCTTCAAACTTTCCCATCTCTCTCTGACTTCAAGGCCTTAGCATATGCCATTCCCTCTGCTGAGAATGCTGTTCCCTATCACTGACTGATTTGAAGCCTTCAGGTTTCAACCCCAGGGTCTTCCTAACCAGGCCTCCCCTGGTGCTGAAAGGGACCCGCCCTTCCCTTGCATGCTGGACAGGAGCCCCTGTTCATTTCTTCCAGTGTGCTTTGTTAGTCACTGACCGGTCCATTTAGTTCAGTCACCTGCCTGCCCAAGGCATGGGGCTGTAGCGCTGTTAACTGTGCATCTGTATGCCCTGACCAAGTGCCGTCCTTTCTGTAAGATAATGTTAGTAAACTGCACATCCCACTGTGAGGGGAAACCCATGATGCTTGTCATAAATGGATGATCACCGTTAGCTTAAAAAGAATTAAAGGGCCAGGCAAGGGGTGCTTGAGAGGTAAATCTGAGGTTGTTCTGGTTATACAGCGAGACTGTCTCAAAAAATAAAATGCGAGCCAGCACACCTTTAATCCCAGCACTCGGGAGGCAGAGGCAGGTAGATCTCTGTGAGATCCAGGCCAGCCTGGTCTATATAGACCAACTGGGGCTCACTGCCAGGGGCAGCAAGAACTCTAGTTGGTCTCTGCAGGACCATCAGTTTAGAATCTGAGAAACTGGAAATCTTTGCAAGTCTTGAATCAAGGAGGTTGTGTCTTAGCTTACATTATAAAGAAAATACACCTGGGTGGGGCACAGTGCGGAGGGAACCAGCTCGATGGGGAATGCAGGGGGACAGAGACCTGTCCTGCGGGAGTGTTCTGAGTCCCAGCAGCTCTGCAGGGTAAGGCCAGCAGGGTTTCCTCGTCACCCTGAGAGAGCCAAGGTAAAGGCCGCCCCCAGGCTGCCCTGAGAGAAGGGGGCAGGCTCTCCAGATAGGGCAAGTGGGCAGCCCGGCCGGCGCTGACCCGTCTGACGTCCAGTGGCGGGGACAGCAGCTGTGACAGGAGGTGTGCTGTGGCCAGTGGGCTCAGCTCACAGATGGCTTTCCATGGAGGTGGGCAAGCTGCTGAAACCAGAGAATAGGGACGGCAGGGACGGGACCTGCCCCACTCTGCGTGGAGAAGGCTGAGCCCCACAGAAGGAGGTACTGGAAAGTCACTGAAGACGGGCAGGGGATGGCAGCGTTGAGGGGTCTGACAGTGGCCCCTCAAATGTGTGCAGGCCTTGAGCCAGAGAACTGAGGTTCTCTTGTGTGGCGGGAAGGCTGGGTGGGCATATTAGGCTGGGGTCCACCCATGATCCATAGATCTTTTTGAACTTGACACTCCCTATGAGGGAGCTTGGCCTCATTTTTACTCCAACCCATGGCACTGATTTGAGACTGGTGCCCTCCAGAGCTGCAGGCTAAATCTGTGGTATTTTAAGCCACTAACTTGGTGGCCATTGGACACAGCAACCACAAAGTTCATGCAAGGGGTGACAGAAGTGGCCACAGGTCCTCCACGAAGTCTTAGGTGGAGACATCACAGACATTCTGTAAAGCCCTGTGCAGCCGGGGGGCCAGGATAGGGTGCAGCGCGGACCAAGAACGCCAGCCACAGGGACAGCTGGGACCCCCGTCTCTCCTCAGTCTGGCTGGAGGAAGTCCTTATGGCCCCTCCGAGGTTGGTTTCTTTCTCTGTGGAGGTTTTCCCAGCAGGTGACATGCGCTAGGGACCGACAAACCCAGATCTCTTCCTTCCCTTGCCGCTTGACTCATCCCTTCCACATTCTCCAAGCCATTGGCAGCCAGAGTTCCTTCCTGTGATCAAATTCATCTATCAACTCACAGCCACCATCTCCATCCAGAGACAGCTGTCTCTGACATTGCATCTTTCTCCCACCTCAGGGTCCAAATTTTGGCTACGTCACCCGAGGGCTCCACACAGTGGAGGTCACTGGACTGGATGCCTTTGGGAACCTGGAGGTGAGCCCCCCAGTCACCGTCGGAAAGAAGGAATATCCGCTGGGCAGGATTCTCATCGGGAGCAGTGGTTACACAAGGTGAGAGGTGAGGGGACATGAGGGGTGGCCAGGACCCTGGGTGTTGGGGAAAGGAGGTGACAAAAGTCACAGTGGGGCCTCCCCTGCCTGCCCCAGACCCAAGAAGTCAGAAGCTTTGCCTGAGTAAGTGGAATTCACGTGCAGGGTGAGGAACACAAGTTTCAGGGTCCAGTGGGCCCAAGTTCAAGTTCCACGTCTGCCCACTTACATTGTTTCAGTCAGTGAATATTGACTGAGAGTCGACAGTATAGCGGTAGCCGGGGGCGGGGCTGTGAGTGTGACTGACAAGTCTCTGCCAGAACTCTAGTGGGGACCAGATAACAGAAGAGGAAACACAGCCCATAATCTCAAATAGGCATGGAAAAGAGAGAAGAGCACTGTGGCTATGTTAGGAAAACCAGGGAGGGCCCTCAGGGCAAGGGACGCTTGGAGTGAAAGAACACGTGGAGTTCTGGGACAGAGTGTCCTGACCTAGGAAAGAGCATGTATGTGCCAAGGTCCTGGGGCAGGAATGAAGGCCAGGGTGACTAGGTCAAACTGAGTGAAAGAAGGAACAAGGAGCTGTAGGAAGGCCTCACGGAGATCACAGAGCTCAGAGTATTGAAGGAATGTTCCCAAGGCTATGCTGACAAGGGGTCGCCATCTGGTGAGACTGGGTCCAAAGTCCATGATCCCTCATCATACAGGCATCCAGGCTGATTCAACAGGTAGAGCTTTTGACTTTGATTCTGTACTCTAGTGACTGTGCCTCAGTTTCCCTCCAAGGAACTTGGGATGATATGTCCTAGGATGCTCACATATGAAGGGCTATGATGAAGGCAGCCCGGGCTTCAGGGTCTTCTCCCTAGTTGGGAAGAACCCTGAGTCCTCTGCCACAGCGCCATCTTCAGACACCTCCCTACAGTGACCCCCCATTGCGAGCATCTTTCCTAGGCTAACAGAAACAAATGTGCTCACCCCAGGATCAGACAGGGTACTGATCACAGACCAAAGTAACCATCCCTCCAAAGCCTGATGTGGGGACCAGTGGGTTAACTGGACTTCCTTATAGTGTGGGTAAGGGGCTACTTATAAGAAGGTGGGGGACCCCAAAGCCTCACCCTAGCATGGATGACCAATCCCCATAGCTACATCTATAGAGTAAAGCCTTCGGGTAACCTTTCACACACTGAACTCTAGCACTTCATTTTTATTTCATGCATTATTTTTATTTTATGTGTATGAGTGTATTACCCGCCTGTGTGTAAGAACACCCGTGTCATGCAGTGCTCACACATGTCAGAAGAGTGTGTTGATCTCCTGGAACTAGAGTTAGGGGTAATTGTTAGCTGCCATGTGGGTGCTAGGAACTGAACCTGGGTCCTCTGCCAAGGCAGCCAACGCTCTCAACTGCTAAGCCATTTCTCCAGCCCATGGACTCTAGTACCTCCTGAGACCACAAGGCCACGTGCAGTGAGGGCAGGATTGCACACAGCTGGCAGGGAAATGCGGGAAGAAGCAGGTGGATCCCAGGTGAGGGACTCATGACCCTCTCCACATGGCTCCTTCTATGAGGTCAGGTCAACCAGCCCCACCTCAGGGGCTCCCAAGTCCCAGCATCTCCTAACAATGATAATTGTTGTCATTACACGATCTGTCCATGCGAGGGCAGCAGCGAGAGCCGGGACATGAACGAGGCCCTGCAAGACTTCCTGGGCGCCCAGCGGGTGCAGCACCCTGTGAAACTCTTCTCCGACTGGCTCTACGTGGGTCATGTGGATGAGTTCTTGAGCTTCGTTCCCGCGCCGGACAGGAAGGTGCGTAGCCCCCTCACTTGGGTTTCCAGGCCAGCTCTCCCCCTGCGGGGACAGAAAGGTGACAGAGGGTACCAGCGCCCATCCTGGGAGCCCCCAGGACAAAGCAGCCCTGTGACCCCAGCATTTCCCAGCAGGGCTTCCGGCTGCTGCTGGCCAGCCCCAGGGCCTGCTACCAGTTGTTCCAGGAGCAGCAGAGCCAGGGCCACGGGGAAGTGCTGCTGTTCGAAGGGATCAAGAGTAAGTTGGCCGATGCTGTCTCAGATCTACTCTGCTCCATGGGAACAGAGACCTGCGAACTTACTGTGTGCCAAGCACTGTGCTGGGCAGCCAAGCTCTCAGTGATTCACTAAGACCACACAGGGCTTCGGGGTGTCTGGGTGGGGCTCCGAGAAGGTTTCCTGGAAGCGGCAGGGGATGAATAAGGGTTAGTGGGGTAGAAGGGGCGGTGAGGTGACAGGAAGGGATGACAGCAGACAGGGAACTGAGAAGGCCAAGGCTCAGAGGCAGCAGAGAGCAAGACCCAGGAAAAGTGCATAGAATAGATTATGTGTTCAGTAACTTTCACAGCTCAGAGTTTTGACAGCTGTGTAGGACTGTGTGACGCAGCACAGGCAAAATAATTCCTACGTCCTTCCCTCCCTTCATTTTAATTAAAAATTTTTGATTTATATATATGGATTTTTTATGTGTATGAGGATGTTTGCCTGTGTTTATGTAAGTGTGCCCTGTTCTGCAATGCCATTGGAGGCCAGAAGAGGGTATCAGATCTCTTAGAACCAGAGTTACAGATGGTTGTTAGCCACCTTGTGGGTGCTAGGAACCAAACCGAGGTCCCCCACAAGAGCAGCCAGTGCTCTTAACTGCTGAATCATCTCTCCAGCCTCCCTTAATTAAAAACAATTATTATAATTATTAATTTCTTTCTTATGTGTGTGCATGCGTGACAGCATTCGTATAGAAGTCAGAGAACAATTTGCCAGAATTAGTTCTCTCCCCCTATCATGTGGATTCTAAGGATCGAACTCAGGTCAGTCCTGGGGATCGAACTTGGGTCCTAAGGCTTGGCAGAAGCACCTTTACCCGCTGAGCCATCTCGCTGGCCCTTTTTCTTAAGTGTTTTTCTACCCCCGCCCTTTTCGCTCCTACCTTCTTTCTCCTAGGTGCTGGGAATGGAGCTCAGGCGCTCACTCATGTTAGGCAAATGCTGTGTCACTGAGCTGTGCCCACTCTTGCTTCCTCCTTTCTAAATAGAATCTGAGGTTAGGGATGTAGATTGTTTGATAGAGTGCTTACCCAGCATGCACAAGGCCCTGGGTTCTGTCCCCAGCAACCATGAACTGGGTATGGGGTGTATACCTATAATCCCAATACTCTTGAGAACTAGGAGTTCTAGGTCATCCTCAGCTACATAGCAAATTTTAGGCCAACCTGGGCCACAGAGGACCCTGTCCCAAAAATAAATAAATAAGCAAAAGGATCTCTTTGGCGATGAGAGTATTTTGGGAGAGGACATGCCTCTTGAATGTGAACACACCCATTGAAGAGATGGCAACACCAGGTCCCATGCTTTGCCTCCCATTTCAGGTTCAGCCTTTTGCTTTTTCTCCATGACAGGAAAGAAACAGCAGACAATCAATGACATTCTGTCAAACAAGAAACTGAGGGAGCAGAATGCCTATGTGGAGGTACTTAACCTGGGTGTCCTGGAGACACTACCGCCTGCCCGGGATTGCAGGCAAGGGAGGGAGAGGGAACTCCCAGCGCCGCTCACTGCACACTGCTGACTGGCCCAAGGTCTGAAGCCAGAGGGGATCTCTGTGAGGTCCCCGGGAGCCTGACCTCCGGCCCTAACCCATTCCTGCCTCTGCCCCATGCCATCTCCTCCTCCCCCAACCCACTGAACCTTGGCCTCCCCCAGAGCTGCATCGACTGGAATAGAGAGGTGCTGAAGCGGGAGCTGGGCCTGACAGAGGGTGACATCATCGACATTCCACAGCTCTTCAGGCTCATGGGGAACTCCAAGAGGAACCTCAAAGCCGAAGCCTTCTTCCCAAACATGGTGAGAAGGAGATAATCACTGCCTCCTCTCTTCCCCCACCCAAAAGAACCACCTTAAGCCCGAGTGCAGCTGGGAGGGGCCTAAAGAGGCAGCTGGGCCCCCGGAGGGGTCTGGAGGGTCATCTCTGCACTCCTTAGGCTCACACAGCTCTCCAGTCCCTTCTGTACGACCGAAGGGGTGGGATGCCTTGTAACCTCACTTTCCAGAGACAGCTCGGAGAGGTGAGGTCTCTAGCACAAAACATACAGCGGGGGCTGGAGGGATGGCTCCGAGGTTAAGAGCACTGGCTGCTCTTGCAGAGTTATGCGGTAGCTCAGAACATCTGTTACTCCAGTCCCAAGGAATTCAGCACCCTGTTCTGGCCTCCATGAGCGGGGCACTCTGTGGTGCACATATATGCGTGCAGGAAAAACACATACACAGATAAAAATAAATCTTGACAAAGCACTTGGTGAGTAAGAGATGGGATTTTTAAGATGGGCTGCAACGCCAGGGTCCAGATGCAGAACCAGCTGTGACTGCCATGCCCACAGCTACGTCCTGGCTTCCATACAGGAGTCAGTCAGTGATAAGAAGGAACCACAGAGGTGGTATTCACTGCCAGGAAGAAGACCACATGGGGCACCACCCTGGACGAGTGGTTAAGAGTGCTTGCTGGACAGTCGTAAAAATGGGAGTTCAGATCCCCGCACTCACATAACAAGCCAGGCGCACACCTGTCACTGCAGCTGAAGTGGGATGGGGGAGTGGAGACGGGGATCTCTGGGGTTTGCTGGCTTCTAATGTAGCCATGAAAACATGAACCCCAGGTTCAGGGAGAGACCCTGCCTCAAAGGAATAGGTGGAGAGTGGCAGAGGAGACACCCAGCGCCCCCTCCTGGCCTCCGTGTGCATGCACAGCCTCATAGACACCTGTGCACATTCAGACGCACAAATCTTACATACAGAAAAGCAGACTGAATCCAGCAGACTTATGTGTGAGTCTTACCCACCTTTGACGTGGGCCCCCCACTTCCCCGCAGGTGAACATGCTGGTGCTGGGGAAACACCTGGGCATCCCCAAGCCCTTCGGCCCCCTCACCAACGGCCACTGCTGTCTGGAGGAGAAGGTGCGCTCCCTGCTGGAGCCGCTGGGCCTGCACTGCACCTTCGTCAATGACTTCTACGCCTACCACGTCCACCATGGGGAGATCCACTGCGGCACCAACGTGCGCCGGAAGCCCTTTGCCTTCAAGTGGTGGCACATGGTGCCCTGAGGCACCTCCCTGGCAGCCTTCTGCGGGAGCTCATCCTGGCCAGAGGCTGCTGGTTCCCTGCAGTGAGGTGCAGCAAGCCTCCTTGTGAGTGGTCAACCCTCCTGGTGGGGGGTTGCTTGCTTCTCCCGTGTCCTGTTCCTGTCCCCTGTCTTCATGCCACCCCCACACTCAGCTCTGCTCAGAGATGCTGCCATAAACATTTGGTTTTGTATTTTTATTTTACCATTGAGTTTCACCCCCAGCCAGCGGGTCTTCTTTAAAACAGGTTGAAACCAGTTTCTAAACCCCCATCAGGTGAATAGCCTTGGCTACAATGGTTTTCTTTTGATTATTTGCTTTAATGGACATGTCTCTCTTTTTTGTTTTTTTAACGGTGCTGGAGATGGAACTCAGGACCTCATGAATGTTAGACAAATTCCCTACCAATGAACTATATCCCCAGTCCTTAAAAATATATTCCTTGGGGCTGGAGAGATGATTTAATGGTTAAGAGCACTGGCTGCTCTTGCAGATGACCCAGGTTTGGTTTCCAGCACCCACATGGCAGCTAAAAAACTGTCTGTAACTCCAGTTCCAGGGGACCTGATGCCTTCCTCTGGAGCCCTCCCCTGGCCTCTGCGAGCATTATATAATACAGGTGCGTTTACATAAATTCAGGCAAAATATTTATATGCATAAAACGAAAATAAATAATAAACTTAAAAAAAATGACACTGTTTATTTGTGTGCTGGGCCCCTGCAACAGGGCCTGCAGCACCCAAGGAGTGAAGGAATTTTGTGGAATGAAGTTCAAATAAGGACTGACATGACGCTCAGAAAGACTCAGAGTTAGAGTGAGCTGACTCAGTGGGTACAGTGCTTACCACTAAGCCTGACGACCTGAGTTCAATCCCTGAGTCCTTCATGGTAGAACCAACTCCTACAAGTTGTCCTCCAACATCTACACACACGGCACGGCATGTATGTGCCCACATACACAAATAAATGTTTTTTTTTAATAATAAAAAAAAACCCTCATATTTAGCCAGGCATGGTGGTATACACTTTGGATCCCAGCACTCAAGAGGTGGAGGCAGGAGAATTACTATGAGTTCATGGATAGCCTGGGCTAGGTAGTGAAATCCTATCTCAAAACAACTGAGTATTTCTAAAAAGTCTTTGCCCTGCCTACAAGGAGGAAGAAATAGGTAAAGCCTGAGTCCAAACATGGAGAGGCAGCTGTTCCCTGCGTGGAGTTTTCGGGAGCAAAGCAAGTTTCTCATGGCCTAGGGGTTGAAGGGATATTACAGAGTGATAGAGGTTCTGCTGGAGGTCTGCGGCTAGTGGAGGGATGGGAAGAGGCTGGTGGATGAAGCAGTTCCTACAGTCAAGGAAAATGTCTCAGCCTTGGGGGTAGATACGTCTGAGAGAGCCAGTGCCTGCAGGGTGGAGCAGAGGCCCCTCATCATGGTGCTCCTTGCTAAGTGCATAGAAATGAAAGCAGATATGTTAATCAACTTTTCATTATCTGAGAGGCTGGACCTGGTCCATCCTCAGCTGCAGAGAAATCAAAGCCAGCCTGAGCTACGGGAGGGAGGGAGGGAGACAGGGAGGAAGGAAGGAAGAAAAACCCTGAGATAATTTTTAAAGAGAGGTTAGGCCAGGCGTGGTGGCACGTGCCTTCAATCCCAGCACTCTAGAGGCCGAGGCAGGTGGATCTCTGTGAGTTCAAGGCCAGCCTGGTCTACATAGCGAGGCCAGCTGGGGCTATAGGGAGACCTTGTCTCAAAAAGATCCCCCCAAAAGAGGGGGAGGTGGTTGGGGCTGGAGAGAGAACTCAGTGGGTAAGAGTGCTCGTAATGCAAGCACGAGAACCTGAGTTTGAACCCAGAACCCATGTAGGAAAAGAAAAGCGTGGCCATGTGCATCTGTGACCCTAACTCTGGTGGGGGCAGGCACAGGACGATCGCTGGGTGACAGAGCCGCCAGCAGAAATCGAACCGCACCAGAAGCGGGGAGTGAGGATGAGAAAATATAGAGATAGAGAGGAAGAGAAAAAATAGGACAGACTCAGGAGGACTGTCACACTGAAGCAGCTTGCCTTTAGTAAGTCCCCCCCCCCGCCATTCATACTGTGAAGAGAGGAAAACAATGGGTGAAAACAATGGGTGAAAAGTTCAAAAACAATACTAACACAGGCAAAATAACTTAAGATGTGATTGGCTTCCTTCAAAGATCTTCATGTGACCTCAGTCTTGGGCGTAAAATAAACTTCTCAGGTATGAATCATTTGCATAATGAAAACTCCTGCTTCCAATCAGCACTTCTGTGCACGAGATTGACTTCTGCCTAACCCAAAACTAGGGCATAGTTCAAGGCAGGCAAATGGCTCCCGACAGCCGGGGCTGCTGGCCACCAGTCTAACTCCAGGTTCCGTCAGAGACCTTGCCTGGAGGGAATAAGAGCAGGACACCCAGTGTCCCCCTTCACCCTGCCTCACACACAAATCATGAACCCGCACAAACACGCATCCGTACACAGATGAACACAACACACACACATGTGCAAAAATAAATAATAAAACAGGAAAGCTTTATTTGGCTCATGGTTTTTGGAGACTGAAGTCCACCATTGGTGAGCCCTGTGGCTTCTAGGACTGTGGAAGGCCACACATCAAGAATGATGGGGAGCTCATGGTAGAGCAAAACTGCTCACCTCAAACTTCTAGGAAGCAGAGAGGGGAGAGAGGAAGCGACTAGAGTCCCACAGTGTCCCACAGGCACACACAGTGACTTCTGCCGTAGACCTTTCTTTCAAAGGTTCTATTATGTCAATAGTGCCCTGGGATGGAGACCAGGCTTTGACACATGGAGTCTTCAGGGGACATGTATTCAAACCGGAGCACCCAGCCTGCAGAATTCTTGAGCAGATAAAACCAGTCAAGAGCTGGATTTGGTGGTACACACCTTTAATCTCAGCACTCAGGAAGGAGAGACAGGCAGCTTCCTGTGAGATCCAGGCCAGCCAGAGCTACAAGAGAGAACCTGCTTCAAAAATTAATTAACTAATTAATTAAACAAACAAAGTTTAACCTCAGTCACTCATAAGCAATCAACTTAGGATTTTGTGATTCAGGACTTCCCTGCACAGAACCTCGAAAAGGTGATTTTGTCACTGCGAACCCATCCGAGAACATCTTTTTGCCTCTTTGTTTTACAAAAAAATACCTGCCTCTGTCATTTCATCCTTCTGATGATAAACCTCGTTTGTTTTGATATACCCCAATTGACGAGTTGATTCTTCTTCTTCAGATAAACTCTATATTTGAGTGTATGCACGTGTATGCGTGTGCGTGTATGCGTTTGTGCACGCTTGTATCTGTGTGTATATCAAGGTCAGAGGACAGCTTGCAGGAGTCAGTTTTCTTCTTCTACCATGTGGGCTCTGCAGAGTGAACTCAGGTCGTCGGGCTCGGTGACAAGTGTCTGTCCACTGAGCTACCCGGCCAGCCCTGACTTTTCTTTTCCCTCATCAAGTCAAAATTGCTTGTGTCCCCTCCTCTCCTAGAGATTGCCCGAGGTGGGTGTGGGACGTCACCACAAACCAGGCGTTCCAAACACCAGAAAAAGGTCAACTCTTTAGTTCTGGAGGCCTGAGACGGAAGCCGTTTTGATGGACCGGAACCTAGGTGGCCACAGGGCTGTCCCCACTTCCAAAGCCCCACCCCAACCCCAGGAGACGCCCCTCCGCCTCTCCCAGTTCCTGATGCCTGCTTCTCTGCAGACGTTTTGTTTCTAATGTGGAACACTCGATGACTTTACGCGTCGTCCTTGGGCAGGGACCATGCTAATCTCTGTATCATTCTAATTTTAGTATTTGTACTTCCCAATCAAGCACTTGTTTCGTTTTTTGAGACAAGGTCTGGCTAAGTAGCCCTGACAGGCCTAATACTCCTTTGGTCCCACAAAGTGGCATTGAATGTGCTGCCATTCTGTCTCAGCCTCTTGAGTGATCAGATTACAGATATGTGCCTCTGTAGCCCAATGGGAACTGGTATCTTCATAACCATCCTTCCTCCTCTGATAGGCAGAATGGGGAGAGAAACTGAGCATCTCCTCTAAGCTTTGTACTGTATCAAGCCCTTCTGGGAAGGGGGAAGATTCACTATCATACAACTGATTTTCAAGCCAGGCCTATGGCCCATGTCTGTAATCCCAGCACTCAGGAGGTAGGTGTAAGAAGATCAGAAGTTCAAGGTCATCCTCTACTACATAACACATAGTAGAGGCTAGCCTTGGATACATGAAACTGTGTTTCAAAATAAAGCAAACTAAAACCCCTGACTATGAAGTTGAGGTCAGCGGCAGAACACTGGGTTTGACCTGGAGCACTGCAAAAACAGAAACCACATTCCAGTTCTGAAACTTCTGACTGGAGCTTGGTGGCTATTTGGCGTCTGGGTCCCAGAAACATACTAAAGTGGAAGAGGTTTACGGGGCAAGGGGCTCTTGGGAGCATCCCTGGGAGGGGCATGGCGCACAGATGGGGTACCCCTTTCCTGAGGTCTCAAAAGTACCAGCATTTTCCATGGCAGCCTCGTGTGGCCTCGAGACTTTGCTGGCCTGAGAGGTGAACAGAGTGGCAGTGGGAGTCCCCTGCAGTGATGGGGCATCAGGAGCTGTGGAGTCGATGCAGGTTCCGGTCCCATCTCCTCAGCTGGTTGCAGAGCCCCTCGGAGCCCGCTGGTTTCTCTCCAGGGAAGGGGAAGCTCATTTAGTCTTTTGCTCCTTAAGAATTTGATGAGCACTTGCTGGGTCCAGGAATCATTTGGGGTACAGGGGAGTCAAGAGTAAATAGGAAGTCCCCTGAGGGAGCATGGTCCCCTCTAGGTCTCTCCAGATTCCTTTCCTGCCTAGATGGGAATCCTACCCACTGTTCTCTGGCAGAGGGGCACTCAGTGATAATCCCGGCCACAGTCTCATCCCCAAGTCTGGCCTCTGTGTACACGCTACACACGCTGAGCAACTTCTACATGCTGAAGCCTGTCACCTTCTGTCCAACCAGAGAAGTTTTAGGATGTTTCTGACCAGCCCCCAGCCTCCAAGAGCAACTAAAACAACCAGCCATGTGGACTGCCTAACCCCGCTCTACAGGAGGGGATTTCACTACTAACCCTAAGCTGAATCAGCATAGCCACCGATAGTCAAGTGTTCCAACTCCATCTCCTGGGTTGTTACTGCCATAGCTCTGGCATTTTGGGGGGTCTTGTGGTGCAACCCGGTGCCACATACAGAATAGGACAGGATAGCTCTACATAAAATGACAGGAAGGACCTTTGCAGGAGCTGGGGATATAGCTCAGTTAGTAGAATGTCTGTCTGACATGCATGAGGCTCTGAGTTCAGTCCCCAGAACAGCATTAACCAGGTGTGACCATTTTAGCCTCAGCCTCTCAAGTTCTGAGATTGCAGGTGTGAGCCACCATACTCGGCTTCTTAGGAGGAGGGAGTAGATAATGGGAATTAAACCTTAAGACTTCGAGCATGCTAGATAAACTCTCTAGCTTTGAGCTATAGCCTCAGTTGCTACCCCCTTGTTTTAAACTTTTTTTTCTTTTACATAATCTTACTAAATTGTCTAATCTAGCCTTCAACTCAGTCTGTGAGCACAGATTAGCCTACCACAGCTGGGTCATTTCTTTTTCAGGTGACAGGTAAATATGTATATTTACAGAAGACAATATTTTGTTTTGGTTTTTGAAGCACGGTCTCATTCTGAAACCCAAGCTAGCCTCGAGCTCACAGAAATCCTCCTGCCTCACGCTCCTGAGTGCTGGGAATACAGGCCTCAACCACCACACGTGGTTTATTGTGCTCTAAGTAGGCATTACTCAAAGAGTCCAAGAAACTAATTATGTATGTCACCCCACCCATTTATCGTGTGGGGGGTAAGAATGTTGCGAATCCATTTCAGCAAGTTTGAAATGTACAATAATTAGATTTCCGTTGTGCTCAGCCAAGATGGCGAGCACCTGGTCAACAAGGCTCAGCAGGGTCAATCCTTCATCCCACGTGCTGCCCACCTCTCCTCGTGCCAGCGGGCGACCCAGCTGTGCGTAACTAGCTCATCGTCAGCAAAAAGGGAATGCAAGACCTAGAAATTTCTGCCCCCATCTTAGCACTTTGCCAAGCTCCTTGCCAATTTCCCAGCAGCACACCCTAGTCCTGAGGCCCCCACCTCGGAATGCAGGACCCTGACAACAGCCCTCCAGCCTCAGAGCCTTGGCCCACACAGGCACCAACTTCCCAGAGCCCCTTTTGCTCCCAGCTGAAGGCCAGAGCTCCAAATAGCCACCCTCAGATTCCCCAGGGCTGCTGAGAAACGAGCGCTGTCCCTCCCCTCCCCTCCCCTCCCCTCCCCACCTCCCCTCCCCTCCCCTCCCCACCTCCCCTCCCCTCCCCTCCCCACCTCCCCATCCCCATCCTCTTCACCTCTCCCAGCACCCACGAAGCCTCTTGGGAGAAAAGTAGACACACCTGGGTGGGACTGAGGCCGCCCACCCTTAACAAATGGGCGGGGTAGGGCGTTTTTCACCCTATTAAAGGGGCAGGCTAGGGCAGCACCAGCGTCCTAGGAGGCAGCTGTGGTGGGTAAAGGCCGTGGGGTGGACCTTGGCCGTGAGGGTGCTCAGCTTGGCCGAGTCTGCCATGGCCTTCCAGAACACTGTCCGGCTGTCCCTGGACAGTCCCATACGTGTCGTTTGTGTGCTAGGCATGGAAATCAGCTTGGATATCAGCGGGTGAGACTTGGGGGGAGTCCTTCGTAGGTGGTAACTGGGGGGGGGGGTCGCTGGGCAGGGCAGGGTGGGTACCAGCTCCTGTGCTCCAGGAATCTTGGGGTGACTTTGCAGAGACTCTGGGTCTTGCTGGGCCTTGAGGAGCCCGGTTTGGTCTCAGATGGTCCTCACATCCCGCTGCAGGAAGTCCTCTGTCTCTTGTTGACTGTGTGCCCTTACGGAGGCTAAGCGCTCCCTTAGCAATGAAAGTGCCTGTGAGTAGGCCAGGGGGTCCTGGTCTGGACACGTGTCCAGTACCCCTGTTTTTTCCCCTCTGGGTACCATTTGTGGTTCCAGTACAGCCCCTTCCTTGTATAGGAGGCTTATTTACAACATATGAAAAATGAAGTTTCGGCCAGGGCTGGTAGTGCTTGTCTTTAATCCCAGGGAAAGGCAAGAAGATCTCTGAGGCCTGTCTGGTCTACATAGCGAGTTCCAGGTAATCCAGGGCTACACAGTGAGGCCCTATCTCAAAAAACCAAGCTCCCCCTGCCTGAGAAAGCTAAAACTTTGATAATTTCTGAGGTATCGGTGGGAAGGTAAGGCTGGGGCTGGAAACCGTCACAGAAGGGGATTTAAGGTAGAAGAGGGCAGGAGAAAGGCTGAAAACATTAGGACTCCCTGACCAGCAGGCTGATGCCTTCAACTCAATAAACGAGGACTTTAGGACCTGTCCCTCCGTCCCTGCTGCTTTTAGGCTGGCAAGATGAATCTTTCTGCATCTTAACATGCTTCCTTGGGCAAACCAGGTGTGCACCCAAGAAGTGTGAGTCGTTCACCATCCGTGGCTCCCCGAGGGTCTTGATCCATATCTGCAGCTCGGTCATCACAGGGAAGGAGGACTCTGTAGTCTGGCGGCCCCTGTCCCAGCCCACTGAGGCTCTGGTGAGGATGGTGTCACCCAGCCCTGCCGTGGACGAGGATAAGGTGAGTGGGATCACCTGGGGAGGTGAGCCCAGCTGAAGCCCATCGGGACTGAGGGCTGCCCCGCACAGGCTCAGCTGCAGCTGTCTCCAGGCAAGGAGGAGGGCTGAAGGACATGGGTGAGAACTAAGCTTCCGGTAGGTCAGCTCCAACTCTATAAACTGGGCCTGGTGTGTGCCTGTTAACCCTAGCCAACCAAGAGGCTGAGGCAGGAGGATCAAGAGTCTAAGGTCTACCTGGGCTACAGGAGTGAGTTCAAGGCCAGCATGAGCAATTAGTGAGACACTGTCTTTAAACAAAAATAGCAAGGGGGCTTGGGGGTATACGTCAGTGGACAGAACTGACGTGGCATACCAGGAACTGGGTTTACTCAGCCCAACAAGGCTGGGTGGGCAGGGGGAACAGATGTTCAGAACCAACACCATGCTGTAGCCCAAACCACCTGAAAGCCAGGCTCTGTCCGGAGCTCAATCTCTAGCCCCATCAGGGTGAGATGCTTGACCTTGAAAGCCTGGGTCACCCTCTGTCAAGACCAAGAGATGAGTTACACACCCATCAGGCCTGGCTCTAGTATGGTTGGGGTCTCTGGTTCATGAAGATCTCACGATCACCAGGCCAGGGCTGAAAGGCAGGTCGCCAAAGGGGCAAAAACCACTCGGAAAGGGTAGGCTGATCCGGGCCACAGGAAATGGCTGACTGCCAAGTGATGCCCTTATTTGTCCTCTGCCTACCTCACAGAGTAATGGGTAGAAGGGGTGAGGAACGTGCAGAGTACAGCAATGCTCAGTGCTAGTCTGGATTTTCAACCTCAGCTCTGCCGTCTTCCGTCTGAATGGTGCAAGGCTGGTCCTATGTCTCCTGTCTTCAGAATAAGATCATTCCACCTGGATGAGTATGAGTCTCAGTGTCGAAGTGGCTGGAGGACAGGGGCAGGCGGTGTTCTGAGGGACTTATTTAGTCCTGAGTGTCCTCGGCCTGGTCATGGTGGGCCCCCGGAGGCTTAGACAACTTAAACACAGACTGAGGTCAAATGCTTTTACCCAGTCTGTGACCTGGGCCTCTGCTCCGGCTGCTTAGCCTTCATGGACTCGGGCGATGTCTCCACAGGTGCTGGTCTCGTATTACTGTCCTGATGAGGAGATCCCGGCAGCCACCGCGGTGCTGTATCTCACTGGCATCGGTGAGTCTTGGCTCCCACGGGGAGCTGGAGCCTGGCTTTTCTCTGGCAAGCAGAGTAGGCTTTGCCAAGCAAGAGGAGACGCCTTGTAAATAAAACACCTCCCAGTGGTCCTGCGCTACCCACACGTGTTCCTTCCCAGTTCAGTTCAGTCCCTCCCCATCTTTCCTTGCTGACCTAATTTCTGAGAACAGAAGCTACCAGAACTTGCACGAGTTAGTCATGTGTGCCTCTTCACTGTTGGTGGGGCTGCTCCAAATTTATCTCGAATCCCACCAGACCCTTTGCCTCTCATTCAAGAACATTCTCTTAGCAACTTCTAACCTCGAGATTCCTTCCTCCTTGACTGAGTCACCACCCCAAGAACAAACTGTAATGTCTCCCCTCAATATTGAGTCTGTTTAACTCTTACTACTGCTCCGTGGGACCCATCGCATCAGTTTCTCGCCTCCACCACCTTATATGGGTATGGTGTTTCGCCTGCACATAAATGCACCATGTGTGTGCAAGGAGGCCAGAAGGTGTTGGATCTCCCCTGAAGCTCTGGCGTTAGGGATGGTTGTGAACTGCTGTGTGGGTGCTGGGAACTGAACCAGGGTCCTCTGCATGAGCGGCCAGTGCTCTTCACCACATAACCATCTCTCCAACCTCTCTCCATTACCCTTGAATCCAAATAGGACATCTACCACCACTGTCTCTTAGGACTCCAGTGGCTTTAAAAAATGTGTCTACATATGCCACGTGTGTGTGGACTCGGGAGGGGATGCAGAAGAGGGCAGCAGATCTCTGAAGCCTGGAGTTAGACTGCTGAGCTCCAGATGTGGGTGCTGGGAACCCAAACTTGAGTCCTATGCAAGAGCCGTAAGAGCTCTCAACTGACAGGCCATCTCTCCAGCCCTATCTAACAGACTCCTTATAGGAGTCAAGCGTATTTCCTTCCCAGTACAGGCTCTTGAGTGCCTAACTTAATAGCCTGATTAAAGTGATTTTCCTCTACCCCGCCCGCCCCCAGCCTGATTTCTAACAGCCTTTCCATCTTGTCCAGGGTGGTCACCTTGGGCACTCTTTGTCTTCCCATACCCCATATCCCTTGGAATCTTGGTCACCGTAAGTGCTGGATGGCAGGGATTGGTCTGTTCATGCGCTCACCGGGTCCAGGGTCTCTGGGTGGGGCTCGCTTGCCTCTCTCCATTCTGTGGGTCCGGTTTCGGTCTGGCCTGTTTTCCTCACTTTGTCCCTTCTGTTCTGTCAGCTTCTTTGATCCTTCAATTGACACGTCTTGTGTACCTCTGTTCCCTCTAGGGCCTTTTATTCTGGATATTAATATTTTCTTTGTATCTTTCAGGACTCAAAATTTCCATTTTTATGATTACCTAAGACAGCCAGTTCCACTTCCCAGTCCCTGTGTCTCATGGCCCTTGTCACTATCAATGAACATAATGTTTATGCTTTACCTCTCTGCACACCTAAATACTGTAAAGTCCAAGAAGACAGCAGTTTTACACACTGCCACACCCAAGTAGCCAGGCTCATGCTGGGTACTGAGGGCACCAGCAGCAAGCTAGGGCCAGGCTCATGGCTTCTGACTCTCAGGCTGGAAATGGGCCCTCTAGGAGCAAGGTCACGGCAAAGTCCCCGGTGGGTAAGCTACATGGGACGAGGTGGGCACTGGGATGCAGAGGAACAGACCCTTCAAGGAGGCTTTGGGTGGAAGTTTTGAACCCTTAAGTTCCCCTAAGGGACTCAGAATTGCTGTGTATTGAGCCTATGCATATTGGAATTCAATGATCTTTCCAGATGGCTGGGGAGATGGGTTCTCAGTAAGAATTACCCAATTGAGTCATATCTTGATCTATGCCTGGCTTTGTGAGTTTCAGGGGGCAGGGAGGAGTTAGGGGGTGGTCACTTGGAAGAAACAGCCTAACTTTGACACTTTCTGCTTCTAACCCCAGTGTCCCACCTGTGGCCTAGGATAGCTAAGAATGCATCCCAATATAATGTCTGAAAATGTCATTGTCTGTGACTCACTGCGTAGTTCTCCAGCCTGAACTTGGTGACACATGACAACAGTGTTGTCAAGCTTGCAGTCAACAGTGTGTCAGAGGGTATATGGCCTTTGAGGGATCACCCAGAGTTTCTGGGCCTCCAATCCAGCAGTCTGCATTGCTAAGCACCCCCTTTCCTTTCAGAGGTCTCTCTGGAGGCTGATATCTACCGAGATGGGCAACTGGACATGCCAAGTGACAAACAGGCTAAGGTGAGGCTGCTGGGCAACTGTGGAGGCCGAGAGCTGGAGCGTCAACCCCGGCCCCAGAGCCACTTTATCTGGCTCTTCAGGGTGTCACATTCTCACTGCTGGAGTACAAATTGGTGCTGATAAAGGGAATTTTTGACACGGAAAAAACTAGAGAACCAGGTATGGTGGCACATGCCTGGCAGCCTAACACGCAGAAAGGTCTGGAGTTCAAGGTCATTCTCAGTTACATATGAATTAATGAGTCAATCTAGGCTACAGGAGACTCTATCTCCAAAACAAACTAGAAGCAGGACACTATGTAATCCAGTACTGGGGGAACTAATGTGAGTTTGTAAATTTGACACCATCCTAGGCCGCAGAGCATAGACCCTGTCTCCATAAAGTGAAACCAGGGGACTGGGGAGAGTGCTCTGAGGTTGGGAGCACAGTACTACTCCTGCAGGGGGATTGGGGTTTGATGCCCAGTGACCTACATGGCAACTCAACCACTTGGGTCCAGGGGATTCAATGCACTCCATGGTCACTGCATGCACACAGTGTACATTAGTGCAGTCAAAACTCAAGTTTTTGAGACAGGGTCTCCAGTAGCCCCAGCTGGCCTGGAACTCGATATGTAGATTAGGCTGGCCTCAAACTCAGATCCACCTGCCTCTACCTCCTGAGTGCAGGCATTAAAGGCGTACGACACAGTGCCCGGCTCAATCTTCAACAGCCAGGTGTCCAGAAGCCCAAGCCTAGCTGTATACGTAGCTGTAACAGGGTTAGCTACCACCCCTGAACCTACAGGGGACAGGTCTCCCACAGCTCGTCCCGTCCCTGCTTATCTAAACTGAAGCAAGATGGGCACCTGGACCCTGGATACAGCTTTCCTCACCTCCCAGTTAGCTCCTGCGGGTCTTTACCTCAGATTCTCTCCCCGTAGACTCCGAGGGAAAACTTTGCTATGCCTCCACGGGAGGCATCTGGGAAACAGAGGATGAGTTTGCTTGGCTCTTGTCTCAGTGTTCCTGTCATTTGCAGAAAAAATGGGTGTGGGGCCCAAGTGGCTGGGGAGCCATACTGCTTGTGAACTGCAGCCTTACTGACGTGGGCCAACCCACTGGCCAGGACAGCAACAAGATCTTCTCTGAAGGTACACCCATGGTCCCACCTTCATCCTGGGCTTGGCCCACCCCTCGGCACGTGCAGCTCAGCGTCTCCCTGGGGTGACCTAATCTTGCTTCACGGGCTGGGTGGGGACGTTGCTCGGAGGGAGAACACTTGCTCAGCCCTGGGTGCAGTATTCCCGCCGTGCGCAAGATGTTTCAGGCCTTAAAGCTGCGTGATGAGGAAAAAAGCCACATGGTCCTGTACAAGGAGAAGGGTGGAAGGATGTGTGTGTGGTGTGTTGAGACAGGGTCCTCATGCAGCCCAGGTTGGCCTTGATCTCTAATCGTGAAATTCTAATACTCCTGCCTCTACCAGGATTACAGATGTGTTCTTCGACACCTTTTATCTGGTGCTAGGGTTAGAGCCCAGGGCTTCATGCATACTAGAAAAACACTCTAACTAAACTACATCCCCAGTCTCTGCAAGGAGGTATTTTGGGGTTTTGTTTGAGGGAGACAGGGTGTCCCGTGGCCCCGGATGACTTGGAACTCGCTGTGTAGACTGGACTGGCCTCGATCTCATATCACCCATCTCTGCTTCCCTGAGTGTTGAGATTAAAGGCGCAGTCACCATGCCCAGCCCCTCTGCAAGGACATTTAATGTCTAGTAACGACTTGTTATGTTCTGACTGTGAATTTGAGTGCACTAACTTCCTTGACCTCGTTTAGCCACTTGGGGAGGTGGGAATGAAGCTGGTACCACAAGGTGAAGGATGGTCACATAAAAGGGATGTGGGAGCAGGAGGTGCAGGCCAGGGCAGCCTGGAACAGTCTGAGTTGAGTCCTCAGTGGGCCTTAAAGCTTGACGTGGTAGCATATACCTGTCATCCCAGCACCTGGGGGGCTCTGAGGCAGGTGAATCAGAATTCAAGGCTAGCGTGGACTACCTAGGAAAACCCTAAAGGCAAACTCTGCCTGTCTCTGCTGCTCCTCTTCCCGGCCCTGGGGCACTGGCCTTGAACCTGTACCTGGTTTTTTTTTTTGCCCAGAAATAAAGAATTTGTCCCGGATGACTCTGACCGTGGAAGGCCCCAACTGTATCTTAAAGAACTACCGACTGGTCCTCCATACCTCCGAGGAAGAGGCATCGAGGACAAGAGTCTACTGGCCCCAGAGTGAGTACTCTTGCCCAGCCCTACTCCACCTCAGTGTGCTAGGTAAGTGATACCCTGCTGTACCTCCAGCAGATCCCTGGAAGAATCTAGGTATGAGTCAGGGACTGTTGTGGCCAGCCTTCAGAAATATGTGTATGTGTACATGCCACACGTGTGGGTGCCTGCAGAGGCCAGAAGAGGGTGCCAGATCTCCTGAAGCTGGAGTTATAGGCAATTGAGAACTATTCATTATGGGTACTGGGAACAGAACTTGAGTCCTCTGGAAGAGCAACACATGCTCTTAAGCCATCTCTAGTCCAAGGATCCACTTTTTATGTGCATATGTATAATGCCTGCATGTAAGTGTGTATTAGGGTCATGCAATGACTGTGGAATCAGAAGGAGGCATCGGATTCCCCTGGAACTGGAGTTACAGATGGTTGCTAGACACCATGTGGGTACGAGAAATCAAACTTGTGGTCTTCTGCAAAAGCAGTTGGTGTTCTTAACCACTAAGCCATTTCTCTAGCCCCTGGATCCACCTTCTTAACCAAGACCCCACTATAGTAAATTTCGAGAACTCGGAGGCTAAGAAGCTGGGGTGACAGTTATTAACAGCACCTACATCCCACCCAGCACACCATTCCCTCATCCATCCAGAAGGCAAGTGACAGCCCTGTCACCCAGGGGGATGCTTTGCCGTTTCGGAGGTAAATGTGTTCAATTGTAGAAAAACATTCTTGAGTGAGTCTTGACTTCTCTTCACTGGCTTAATGTTTGCTTCTGGAGGCAGAGCAATATGCCGCCTCCTAGATGCTGGGGTTGGCCCCTTCTGAGAACAGGCATGTTGCTGTTACCATTGCTGGCATCAGAGCAGCCACCACGACCTCATAGCTGTGCCCAAGGGGACTGTCTTCCCTTCAGCTCTGCGGGCCAGAGAGCCACACAGCTGGTCTTGGCAGTAATGCTGGAAGAGGCTGGATGGAGGCCCCTTCTCCATCAGCTCCCATGAGTCTTAGAGACCTGTACATAGATCATCTGGTTCAGGCCACAGATGCTAATGCTGGCTGGCCTTGGAAGGCCACCCAGTGTGAACAACTTGGAGGCAGGCTGGACCAGACCAACAATAGGTGCAGCCTGGTAAATGTGCTGTGCTTCAGCATGTAGATGAGGGCTACCTACCTGCTTGTTGTACTGAAAGGATTCCGCTAAGAATCTAGGGAAATGAGTCTGGGGCCATAGCTTAATTGTAGAGTGCATGTGTGGCATGTATGACATAAATCTAGACATAGCACATGTTCTAACCTGCACATTCAGGAGCGAAAGATGAGAAGATTAGAAATTCCACATCCTCTGCTATATAATGAATTTGAGGTGAGACTATCTTAAAGACTGGGGGTTGAGGAGATGGCTCAGTAGTTAAGAGCAATGGCTGCTGTTGCAGAGGCCCTGGGTTCGGTTCCCAACATGCACATGGTGGCTAACAGCCATCTGTAACTCTAGGTCCAGAGAATCCAATGCCCTCTTCTGACCTCCACGGGCACTGCAAGATACCAGGTCACTTACATACATGCAGGTGATACATTCATACACATGATAAACATTAAACTGGCTGAGAAAGGCCCTCTACTAGGTCAACAGAAAAACTGACAGCTGATAAGGGCTAAGTGAATAAGTAGACTGAGGCTTTCCTCTGCCTTCAGGGTAACAAGGGGAGCACAGGTGCCCAGAGCAGCACAAGCTCTGAGTGGGTACTGCCAGCTCAGGACCCAATCCATGGCACTTGGAGTTCTGCAGTAGGTCAACTGGCTCTATGGTTGATCATGAGGGCTGAATCTATGTGGTGCTATGGGATCCTGGTGAAAGACTGAACCTTATCATGTACCTTGTGAGGTCTGGTTTGAGTCACGGAAGCTTCTAGGCAGGAGTCTTCACAGGAGTATATTTGACTGGTTCAGCACCGTGGAGGCCAGCAGCAGGACTGAGGCCTAGCCAACAGCCAGAACCATGGGATAGAGCTAGTCAGCTGGAGTGAGGCCAGTGTCTGGCCCAGGAGTGGCCAAAGCCACAGTAGCGCCCACCTGTTGGGACGGGACTAGAGGAACTGAAGACGGAGGCGGCTGAAACCTAGGCTGTAGTAACTGGTCTTTAAGTCTCAGTGGTCAGGGTGCTCCAGCTAGGATTCCCAGCAGTGAGAATCCATCTGGGCCTTTGCGATCTGCCGTCACGGCAGTTGTCGCATCAGTGGGTGAGAAAGACACAGGCCAGGGAGGGGCGGGGGCTCTGCACAGCACTGATGGTGGCGGTAGCTTTGGGTCACATGATCTGGGAGATGACAAATCTGAAGTCACGTTAATAGAAACACCTGACATGTGACCATCTGCCTTTAGGTCTGGTTTGTTTTTTGTCCTTAATGACATAAGACATTGGGACAGGCTTCATGTGGGTGGCCTTAAGAATCCTAGGTCTTTGTAGAAAGCTCCATGAAGTGGCTTCCATCCTGCTTTCTGAGCCTTTATGTGACTGGCTTCCTGACGAGGCATCCGCCCATCTTCGCATACCAAGTTGCTCCCTTTAGGCCTTCACTGTGATTCTCCCAAAGCCGGGTTTTGAATTCAACGGTAGAGTTAAACCTGCTTCGTGTAAACCGAATGCTGGGGTGTAGATGCTCAAATGCCACCTAATGTGTCGTAGGCCTTCAAAGCATGTTGGTGCAGAGGCTGCGGACATGACTCTATAAAGTGCTTGCCATGTAAGCATGAGGACCCGAATTCAGATTCCCAGTACCCATTGTATATTTTAAAAACAAACCACCAGGCGTGGTGACATGTGTCTAACCCTAGCACTGAGGAGGTAGAGGATCTCCGGAGCTAGCCTAGCTATCCAGTCTAGCTGAATCACTGAGCTCCAAGGTCAGTGAGAGACCCTGCCACAGTAGGGTGGAGAGCAATTGAGGTCACCTGATGTGGACTTCTGACCTATGCACGCAGGGACACACAGTTACACACACGAGTATGTCCCCAAAGTGATGTCGATATGTAACTGGCTCTTAACGGAGAGCTGGTGTCCCTGAGTGCTCAGTTTGAACACAGGGACGCAGCTGGGCTGTTCTGGCCGATGGCACTCCTCTCTCTCTAGAAGATACTGCCTGTGCCTTTGAGCTGGTGTTGGGGCCTGGCAAGCCCTCCTACGTGCTGTCTCCCCTTGAGGACCGTGGGAAGGAGATCTTCTATGTGGAAGCCACAGAGTTCCCATCCGCCAGCTTCACAGGCCTCATTTCCTTCTCCATCTCACTGGTGGAAGGGTCTCAAGATCTGGTAGGTTTCCCTGTCTTCGAGGATCCTGGGGCTTGGTGCAGGGAGGAGCAGGAGACAGAGAAGCCTGGCTTGCAGACCTGTGGAAGGCTGCAGGCTCTGGTAGCGGGCTGAGCTGAAAAGCTACAGACCCTGCTAGCAGGGGGTCCCAGGGGGAGCAAGCAGATGGAGCCGGGTCACCATGGAGACCTTGTCTTACATTACAGTCAATCCCAGAGATCCCAATATACAAAGACTCGGTGGCGTTCCGGGTGGCCCCTTACATCTTCACTCCCAGCACCCAGATGCCAATAGAGGTGTACCTGTGCAGGTAGGTGCCGCTGGGGCTGCCCAGGAAATGTGCGTCACCGGCATCTGCTGGGTGGGGGTGGAATAAAGACAAGCAGAGGTCTCACCAGGAGAATGGACCCCACTACCCCAAGACACTCATCTAACAGGCACTCAGCACCCCACCCCCAAAGCCAGAATGGAGCTATGCCCGATGCAGCCTTCACCCTGGCTTATGGGGGCGGGGCGGGTCAGACAAACAGTATGACTTACAGCAGGATCAAGTGTGTTAGAACACCAGAAGGATGTTTAGGGGGAAAGTGAGGTGACTCAGCCAGGAGGAGCTGGCAAGAAACTGCAGAAAGGTCAACTCTGTGGGCCTCATGTAAGCACCAGCCTTCAAGGTTGCACCACCAGATACTGACCTAACGTCGTCCTTGTCTCGCCAAACACCTGCAGGTAAGGCGAGCACCTTCAGGTGCCTTGTTCCCCACCGTCACCCCGTCACAGGTGCCCTGGCTCTTTTCATTCTCCCAGTGTGCTTCCCCAGGGCAGGGCTGAACAGGGGCCACTGCTAGGCCCAAACCCTACACAGGACAAGAGCTCCTACGTATCGCCACTAGGGTCCAGGGGCCTTCCGGACCCCTTCTGCTCAGGACCCAGGGACTGCAGAGGCCACAGCAGGATGGCCAGTAAGTCTGAAGCTGTGTGGCCATATGCATAGAACAAGGTTTCTGTCTGCATTCTGCACAACCACATCAAGTCAGGGCTAATTGCTAAAAGACAGATGGGAGGACGCAGGGGGCATGGTGGGGTATGCCTTTAACCCCAGCGTGTTAAGACAGAAGCAGGTGAATCTGAGTTCGAGGCCAGCCTGATCTACATAGCAAGATCTAGGCCAGTCGGGGCTATGTAGTGGAGACCCTGTCTCAATGTCGGAAGACAGCTCCGAAGTAGCTGTGGTTGGGGGAGGGGCAGGCCCAGTAGGATGCCTCCCACCCCATGCCAACTCTAGGTTTCCCTACCACTCTTTCTAGTACATTCTTTATGTGAAGTCTCATGTTCCTGGGATCAAATGTAAAGAGCTGGGGATGTAACTCGGTGGGTAGAGTGTTTGCCTAGTATGTACGAAGTCCTGGGTTTGAGTCCCCCTGCAACACATGAACTGTACATGGTAGCACATGTCTATAATCACAGCACGGGGGTTGGGAGGGTGCTGGCAAGAGGATCTGGGAGTATGAGGTTATCGTCAACTACGTTCAAGGCCAGCCTAGGCTACCTAGAACCCTGTCTTTTAATAAAAAAAAAAAAAAAAAATCAGCTGGGCGTTGTAGCTCATGCCTGTCAGGAATCTAACACTTAAAAGGCTAAGATGTGAGAACCATGATTTTGTGGCCAGGCTGAGCTACTTAATAAGCTCCAGGCTAGCCTGGGCTATATAGGGAGACTCTCAATAACAATGTCAAGAGCTGCAGGTTCCAGCCAGCTTGCTGTTGGCTCATGACTGAAAGGATGGAGAGCCACAGGGAAGTGAAATTTGAGATAAAGGATCCAGTAAAGCTCTACCAGAGGGCAGTGTGGGACCCGCAGGAGAGGCTCAGGCTGGAAAATTCCACCTCTAGCTGAGGAAACACTATCCTTCCCACCATACACTTAAATTGTTCCAGACCCTCTCAGGTGAGCTGGAGCCGCCTTGTCTGTGGAGACCCAAGAAATAGGTCTTTGGAGAGTTTTGGAGGATGTCAACATAAACTCTGGACCCAGGACCAGAATCCTGATTTGACACTTCACAATCCTGTGACTCACTGGTCAACTCTTGAGGACCCAGTTTGTAAAACTCAATGTCCCTTAGTTCTCAAGGAGATGTTGATCCAGGAGCATTGGTGAGCTCTGTGGTAGTACTAAAACCCCAGGGTTCCAGGCCTACCTTCTCTCCAACAGACAGGATGACCTCATTGGCCAACTTGAGCTGCCTAAATTTTTTTAACTTTGTATTGCCTGCATGTATGTAAATGACTCGTGTCATGTAATGCCCAGAGGTCAGAAGAGGTGGTTGGATCCCCTAGAACTGGAGTTATGGATGGTTGTCAGCTGCCATATGGGTGCTGGGAACCAGACCTGGGTCCCCTTTAAGAGCAGCCAGTGTCCTTAATTGCTGAGCTGTCTCTCCAGCCCCAGTGCCTAGGTTCTTAGAGCCCCCTTAGGGAATAAAGAGCCAACAGCATGACTGGATAGAGGCAGAGAAACCCACAGAGGGTGTACAGGGGCGTGTGCAGAGGTGACCAAAGCATGAGAGCAGGGAGAGACTGTCACAGGACACCCTAGACAAGAGCCCGAGCCCGTGACCTGTGCTCTGAGGCGGGGGACGGTTACTGTTCACCTCATGGGCAGACAGAGGCCCCATGCCCATGGGATGGGGAATTTGATCTTCTATGGGGACCTTGCAGAAATCAAAGCAGGTTTCTCTCTCGTGACAGAGAACTTCAGCTGCAGGGCTTTGTGGACATGGTGATAAGGCTGAGCGAGAGGAGTAATGTGCAGGTGGCATCGGTCTACGAGGACCCCAGCCGCCTGGGCAGGTGGCTCCAGGTAACACCCACCAGGGGAGCTCCACCTGCAGAGGGGGAGGGAGGCGCTGGGCGTCAGAGGATAACCTTCATGTCAAGCTAGAACACCGACCACGGCGAGCTCACCTGTGGAATTTCAGTGGAGTCTCAGACATAAAGGGATAAAAAGCCAGAGTCCAGCCCCCTTTTGGATCTGGGGCACAGGCCACAGACTGCCTGATATGCCAGGTTCCTGGAAACTGAGCCCTCTGCTGCAGGTGTCAGAGTTGGGCCTAGGGCCCCAGGGTTCCCCGACACAGTGCCAGGACCAGAGCTGGCACAGCTTTAGTTCTAGAGCACCATTCTGCTCTGCTCCAGGCCCACGTGAGCGCTCAACTAGGCTGGCATGCCACCCGAGGTTAGAGAGGAAGAATGGGACCGGTGTCCCCACTCCGTTGAAGCCTGAGCTGATGGGTGACAAAGACGGGGTGCTGACTGGCTTAACCAGGTCGTGTAGATAGCTAGGGAAACTTCAGATGCACCTAAGAAAACCTGAGATGGCTGGGACTGAGCTGTCCTCACACAATAGGAGTGTCAGTTCTTTGGGGTGGTGGTGTGGTGACAGTGGCCCCAATGTGTGGGGTGTACTTGGAGGACCAAGGAGCAAAAGGGCTCTCGACAAAGGTTAGCGGCAGGTGAGAGCCACACCATGTCATGAGAGGCCTTCGACACCGAGGTAAGGAACAGAAGCAGACTATCAAAGCATGGTGGGGTAACGTTTAAAGGCCAGAATGAAAGGTTGAAATCTGGGGCTGTAGTTCAGCTGGTAGAGTGCTTGCCTAGTGTGCATGAAAGCCTGGTTCCATGCCCAGAACTGCATAAACAGAGTGATGGTGTGTGTGTAATCCCAGCCCTTAGTAGGCAGAAGAATCCGGAGGTCAGAGTTGGCCTCGGCTGCATAGTTGAAGGACTACGTGAGACCTTGTCTCAAAGAACTCCCTCTCCCAAACACCTCAAAAACCCAGCCCCTGCCTGAGTTGCAGAGAAGTTCTGGTGTTGGGCTCTGGCTGGAAGACATGACAGTGGGGTTAGGTCATGGGAGAGTTCTGGGGTGCCAGAAATCAACTTGGATTGTACGTGAGCAAAGTTAGCAAAGCTTGTAAGCGGGTTGGGTCGGGGAGAAGAATCTAGACTGGAGTCTAGAGAGCGAGTCATCTGGGCTGGGTTATGAAGGCCAAGTAGGAGCTGGTCAGAGGGGGTCTACTCCCAGGGAGCCATGCATCAGGCAAGAAAGCATCTGGAGAGAGGTGAACCCTGCATCTTCTCTCTCCCCCAGGATGAGATGGCTTTCTGCTACACCCAGGCTCCCCACAAGACAACATCCTTCATTCTCGACACCCCTCGGGTCTCCAAGCTGGAAGACTATCCCATGAAATATTCTCTGGTGTGGAGCTGGGTTTGGCTGCTCTGAATATAGTCCAACTTCTCAGTGTCCAGAAGTGATGACATCCTGGGGTGGGGGGCACACTGAGTGGGGGGTGGGGGTGCCTCTGGGGAAAGGAGCTTGTGTGTCTAACACTCCAGGTCAAGAGACTAGAACTACACCCAACCCCTCCTGACACCTTGCCCCACTGGGTCTCCTTCCAGAGCCCTGGTGTTGGCTACCTCATCCGACCAACCAAAGACCACCAGGTGGCCAGCCTGGATTCCATCGGGAGCCTGATGGTGTCCCCACCTGTCAAGTCCCAAGGCAAAGAGTACCCACTAGGCAGGATCCTTGTTGGTGGCAGCTTTTACCCCAGGTGAGCTGGGAGAGCAGATGGCCAAGTGCCTTAGAGCTAAAGAGCCCTGGCTATCTCCCTGGTCCCATTAATTCTCAGATACTCCAGCAGGACCAGCTCAGCAGTTTCTCAAACTGAACGATGCTTGAGTCTTTGTATAAGGGACCAAAGGTAGAAAAAACAGGCTTGGGGCCTGGGGAGTATATAGCCCAGTTAGCAGAGTAATTGCTTAGAATGCACAATGCCCTGGGTTCAATCCCCCAACACTGCATAAAATTGGGCTTGGTGTGGTGCAGGAGGATTAGAAGTTGAAAGTTATCCTTGGTTTCATAGAGGATTTGAGCATAGTCTGAGCTACGCAAGGTCCTGTCTCAAAAACAAGGAGGTTGGAGCAATGGATCAGCTAAGAGCACTGGCTGTTTTTGCAGAGGACCTGGGTTCAAATTCTAGCACTCACATGGTGGGAGCACTGGCTGTTTTTGCAGAGGACCTGGGTTCAAATTCTAGCACTCACATGGTGGCTATCTTTAATGCCAGTTCCAGGGATCTGACTCCCTCTTCTGCTCTGGGCATTACACAACACAGGTACACTACATGTAGGCAATATACTCATACACATAAAATTAAAAGATGCCAGAGTTAGAATTTGGCTAGGCTGTTGACTTAGAACATACAAAACATGGGGTTGGATTTCTTGATGATAGTCTGAACTGGGCAATCCTGTGTCCTACGGCTCAACCGGTATACAATCACTTGGCTTGGGCCTGAGTTAGGCCAGAGTAAGGGTTTTCTAAATTACCTTTATGTATCTGTGGGTACATACCATGGTACAGAGCAGAGGTCAGGACAGCTTGGTAAAGGTTAGTTCTCCACCACATGGGTTCTCAGTCTTAGAGGATAAAAATGCTTGCCGCTGAGCCAGCTTACCAGCCCACAGATCAGGCTTTTGACTGGCCTGATCTCTAAGGATCCTATTCCAATGGCCAGAGCATCCCGTGGCGTAGATGTAGGTTGATCCCTGGATGATGGGCAGTCACCTTGAGCCACACCATCTCACAGGCTGTTTCTATTCTAGTTCAGAAAGCCGGACTATGAGTAAGGACCTTCGAGACTTCGTGCGTGCCCAGCAGGTGCAGGCACCAGTGGAGATCTTCTCAGACTGGCTAATGACCGGCCACGTGGACGAGTTCATGTGCTTCGTGCCTGTCGATGACAAGAGTGAGGACAGGAAGGTCTGTGTTTGGGGGCCGGAGGGCACACCTGCCTCTGTCGCCTTCCATCTCCCTTGTCTGCCAGAGACCCTAGGGACCTGCAGGAAGTGACCCTGATCTCCTTCCCCAGGGCTTCCGGCTGCTGCTGGCCAGCCCCAGTGCCTGCTACGAGCTGTTCGAAGAGAAACAGAAGGAGGGCTATGGGGGTGCGACCCTGTTTGAGGATGTCAGAGCAGACCAGCTCCTTTCCAATGGTACCTTCCAGGCAGTCGTTCCTTGCCATTCTTGGTAGAAGACACAGGAAATCCTAAGGGATGGTGGGATGGCCATGCCAGGGACATCTTGCATGAGGCGAGATAAGGGAACGGAGAGGGAGATCTCGCTTTATAGGCAGACCTGAAGCACTGAACTACAGAGGACTACCTCCAATTAGCATGTGGTCCAGGTGAGGCGAGCAGACACTGCAGGCTGCCATCAGGGAACGTTGGGCTTAAGTCCTGACATTGGCACTTCCTGGGCTTCTTGTTGCTCCTTTAAGGAAACACAAGCAGATCAGCAATGTTATAGGTGGTATGTTCTGACCTAAATAGAGTGGGACCTTTTGCAAAGGGCTTTTCTCCAGACAAGAGGGTAGGGGAGGGGGGTGTGTTGGCAGGTTTTCTGGGGACCAGTGACCCTGGTTTCCCAGTTTCAGGAACTCCAGGTGCCTACCTCCTTCCAGAATTACCCAGAGCAACAGTCTTGGGGTGGTGGATGCAGGAACACCCTCCTGGTCACAGGGTTCCCAGCGCAGTGGGATAGTATTATTGTGCAGAGCTATCCAGCTAGGATGACGGGGGTGCTGAAGTCATCCCACTAATCTACTAAGTTTGCCTTCATTGAGCCGGGGGGGGGGGGGGGGGGGTGGCTAGTTGGCAGTTAAGTCCTGCTTGAGACCCTGCTGTGGGCCCTGATCAGCAGATGTAAGACACAGTGGTGGGTCATTGGAGTCCAGCAGAGCCAATTGTTAGAGACCAGTCCAAAGATGCACCCGGTTGGCTGGGGCAGCTCAGCATAGAACTGCCCACTACCTAGCGTCTGCTCCTTTCTGCAGGGAGGGAGGCCAGAACCATCTCCCAACTCCTGGCTGACAAGAGTTTGCGGAAGCAAAATGACTATGTGGAGGTATGGGCCTAGGGTGTGCAAAACTTGTCTCCAAGGGGCCGACTGGAGGTCCTGTGGGGAGGTCCTGATCACATCTAGCAGGGCGTGGGGACAGCTGCCAGCCCCAGATACACTCTAGGAGTGTTCTGTTCACTGGCCCTTACTGCTCCTAGATGGGGAGTGTTCTCTACCACACTGCCCTGGCGCCTGACCTCTGCAGAGCCTGGGATGGGTGGGCACTGGAAAATGGAGCCAAGACGGAATCCCTGAAGCAAGCTGCCAAGCACTACTTACTAGTCATGGGCTCCTGGCCTGAGCCCTGGCCTTTTTTCTCCAAATCCTACTTTGGGAAAGACAGCTGTGTGTATTAGATGGCTGACACGGCCTGCAGAGGTCTTGGCTCACATTGAGGACTTGAGCTCCAGGGCCTTGTTTGGGTTCACGTGGAAGGGGCCCCATCCTGAGAGCCTCACTTCACTGCTGGTCCTCCTGCCCCCGCCCCCGCCTCCGGCTCTGTAGAAGTGCATCAGCCTGAACCGTGCCCTCCTGAAGAAGGAGCTGGGTCTGGTGGACAAGGACATCATCACCATTCCCCAGCTCTTCTGTCTGGAGCAGCTGACAAACATCCCCTCTGATCAGCAGACATCAAGGTCCTTTGCGAGGCCGTACTTTCCTGACATGGTGAGGATGGGTGTTGCCAGGTCAGGGAGGGTCTGCTGGGTTCACGCTGTTGGTGATGGCCACGTGCTAGATCACAGGCCTCAGGGCATAGCAGACAGTGTAGCTGAGGAAGTAAGACAGGGTGGCGTTTTTGTGTAAGGGGAAGGGATGGTGATTTCCCAAGCAGGCCCCAGGCCAAGAGCTCATCCCCAACTTACGGGATCAGAGTTCAGAGGCTCCCTACACAAACAAGGATTTGTGCCCGGCATGGTAGTACACACCTTTCATGTTTAGCACTCGAGAGGTAAAGGCAGGTGGAGTTCAAGGCCAGCCTGGTCTACATAGCAAGTGGCAAGTTCAGGCCAGCTGAGGCCACAGGGAGACCCTGTCTCAAAACCAAAAAAAGGACATCCTCAAACACGTAAGATAATAGTGCTGTAGCCCCTGGCGGGTGAGAGCGTGGTGGCAAAGCCACTTTGCAGGACTGCGCTAGTGAACGCTGGATACGAGCAAGGCCATGGCATTCTGGCAGAGCCAGCAGGAACAGGGTCCACTCTCAAGACAAGGTTGGAATACCAAATCCGGAGATGAAGTGAGGGTATCAGCAAGGTCTGCTGCTGGTCAGGGAGAATTCAGGTCTTGCCACTGACAGTGGGAGCCCAGTGGAAGGACAAGCAAAAATCGACTTCACTGAGATTGATTAGTGATGTCTGCATGGGCACAGCTCTAACAGTCAGGTGTTTTGCAAGCACACTCTCTGGTCTGGCCTACCCTAAGGAGAGAAAGGGGTTGGGTTTTTCTTGTACTTTTTAACACTCTGCCCCCACGCCAGGAAGTGGTTAGGAGTTGCTCTCAGGGAGGCTCTGATTCCCAATTGTCTAACAGTTGCAGATGATTGTGTTGGGCAAGAATCTGGGGATCCCCAAGCCCTTTGGGCCCCAAATCAAGGGGGCCTGTTGCCTGGAAGAAAAGATCTGCCAATTGCTGGAGCCATTGGGCCTCAAGTGCACCTTCATTGACGACTTTGACTGCTACCTGACCAACGTAGGAGACTCCTGCGCCTGTGCCATCGTCCATCGGGTGCCCTTTGCCTTCAAGTGGTGGAAGATGATTCCTTAGTCCCAGGCCGCAGAGCTGCCACCAAGCAGAGCCTGTGATTCCAGGGCTAGGGCCAATGGGGAGCTGGAGGGTTAGGGTTCCTTGGCCCTCACCTCCACCAGCTCAATTTTCCACTGAACGGAACAGAGGTAGAAAGCTCTTCTGCACATAATACAGAAGCCAATAAACCATAGGCATTGTGATTGCAACTGGGAGAAGCAGCCTTGCTTTGGGGAAAGGGAGGGGCAGGATGTGGCTCCATGTGGGGGTCACTGCTCCTTTTCCAACTTGGTAATGGGAAACAGTTGGACTCAAGTTGTTGCAATCGGAGGCATTAATGTCAACTAGATCTAGACTCGAGGATGGAGGTTGGAGACAGGATTCTCTCTCACATGCCTGGTTCGAGCTGGAGGGAAGACAGGTCCAAGTGGACTGGCACTGATGGCAGCTGCCAGCAGATGGAGGCTCTGGTTTTGATCTGTCCAGTGGCCTGAGGGACAAAGGCTAGCTGGGCAGGCTCTTGGGAAGCTATGAGGTGCGCATACCCACTCCAACAGCGTCCTGTCTTGATGCCTATGTCAAGAAGCAGGTGTTACAGTGAAAGGCGTCTGAGGAGGGTTGGTATCTTCCGGGACTCTTGTCTTCCTGAGACCCTCTAGAACACCCATGAGTCTCTGGCAGACCTGAGGAAGTCAAGTGGTCCCCACCCATGAACCAGGGGCGCAGAGCTGGGTGTAGAACTAGCCATGATCTCAATTCCCCTAGGGGACTGGGGGGGCAAGAGGTGCCTGGCCATGCTGAACAGTGGGAATAGGCCCTTGTCCCTTCTTGCCCTGAATCCTCTGTAGGACTGAGGGTGCCAGGCAGTGGGGTGACTGGGGCTCCCTGAGATCACTATTCAGTCTCTTACGGGAGGCTTTGTCTCTTACCTGCTCTGGGTCAGTCAAGGTCTTGTTGCTAGGATAGTTATCTCCTGTTGGGTTGTCCCAAGGCAAAAAGGTGACAGGGTGAGTGCCATGCAGTCCTCCCTTTACCAGCTGTCTTGTTCACCTCCACACACAGAACGTTGTGGCCCTCTATTCCGGGGCCTGACAGAGGACAGACCTTTGACGTGAAGAGGGGAGGGCATGGGTTTACTGAGGTCAAGGTCCCCCCAACCTTCATGTCCGCTTGTATTTCTAGATAATCTGAAAAAGCCAAATGGAGACTGGACCCATCTATATAGCACGGGACAGGGAAAGCACGTGTCTGCCCAGGCTACAGATCTGTTCCTGGAACACCTCTCATGAGGGCCTTGCCCAGACCCTCCCACGGGCCTCTGGGCCAGCCCCAGGCTGCTCTCCTGCAGGTTGGCTTGTCTATTAACTTCTGGCTCCAGCAGCACAGCCACAGTTGCCCCCTAGGGAAGCAGATCCTTTAAACTGGGTCCCCAAAGCCCATGAGCTGCTCAGGCCCAGCTACCCTGGGCGTGGCGATTCTCAATGACCCTCCTGCCCAAGAACAGCTTTGACACCAGTCTTCGTGGCTCTTAGTGAAGAAATATTCCCTGCACCTGCCTAGAGGGATGCAAAACTTAAGGGTTCATGAGATTCACACATCCTCACCAAAGCCTGGGATGGAGTGTTGGGGAGATTGGGATGGATTCACCTTTCTGCAAGGCACCAGTAAAAGATCAAGGCCTGAGCCATCTATGCAGGGAAGACTCCAGCACCTGCTGTGCACGCAGTTCCCAGACTCCATCTACAACTCCACAGAGAGGTTAGTCCAAAACCTATGTCTCCCAAGGCCACCTTTTGTGCAGTGGTTTTTATCTTTTGGGTAGGGGTCTTATGTGGCCCAGGTTAGTCTTGAACACTCTACATAGCCAAAGGGGGCTTTGCTGACAAGCCTGACAACCTGAGCTAGATTCCCAGCACCTACATGGTGTGGTGAAAGGAGAGATCTGACTCCTGGAAGTTGTCCTGACCTCTACACCTGTGCTGTGGCACGGGCACAAATGCAATGACATCTCCGATCCCGATCCTGCCACCTACCTACCTCCCACGGGCTGGGATATGCTGCTAGACCCACACTGTGCAGTGCTGGGGCAGTGCTTTGTGGGTGCAAGGCACGTAGGCCCTCTACCATCTCAACTTTCTAGTTCTTACAGGGAGCCAAGCCCTGGTGTCGGGACGCTTGCTTTACCTTTTAGAATATTTTATGTGTACGACTGTATTGCCTACATGCATGTAAACACACCACATGCATGCAGTGCCTATGGAGGTCAGAAGAGGGCGTCAAGTCCCCTGGAACGAGTTACAGATGATAGCTGCCATGTGGTTGCTGGGAACCGAACTCATGGACCTCTGCTAGAGCAACCAATGCTCCTAGATGCTGAGCTCTCCTTGCACTGCCCACCCCTGCTGACCCTGGCTGCCTGGACTCCGCGTCTGCTCCTACTATCCTTGGTGTAGCAGTCAGACAAAACAGTACCTTAGGCCTCTCCAACACCCTAGTCCATTAGGAACCAGGGTCTCACGTGACACCCTCCTACCCCACCAGAAGCCCCTACATTCTTGACAGTGTGAGGGAGGTAAATGCATACGCCCCAGGCAGGACCAGCTGGGTTCCTCTCTGCCTCCCTTGAGTGTAAGGAGCTGCTGCATGGAGGACACTGGCTAAGAAGTGGCTGACCTCACAGGGTGGATAGATGGACAGCTGCTCTCAGAAGCCTGCATCCAACTATAAACCAGCATGTCTTACAGTGCCCAGGCCTTGTCGAGACGGTATGTAAAGGATATGGGTGGGACGCATATCAGGCTCCCTGCTGATAGGATTGGGCTCCTGGAGGGTGGGCAGGGGCAAGACCCGTAGGCTTCTGAGTAAGCCATTCCATAGCTACAACTCTTCTCCCTGAACCAAGAACAATGACCTGACATCAAGACTACTGGTGTGCGTTACAGGAAAGGGCAAGGCATGCAGTGTCATCCTCATGTCTGTCTGTCTGCTTCCCACCCCAACTCCCACCCCAGGCCCAGTAGACAGTCTCCTTTTCTGGGTCAGCAAGTCCTGGTCTTGCAGCATAGACAAAGATTGGTCTCCCAGCACCCCCTGGTGGGCATTGTGGCCACTTACACCTAGGAGTGGCACAGAAGGGGACACGTATTCAGTTCTCTAATAGAGCCCAGGGGCTGTGTGAATACAGATACTCCTGATTTTTAAGGTGAAGGTGCTGAGTTAAGTCAGTGTCAAACATGCTTGCTCAGCATGCGTAAGGTCCTGGGTTTGAACCCAGCACCAAAACCCCAAAAAAGTCTAAATTGAAAACATCTTACGTCAAAATTAAACTTACTATACCTAATCCACCGAGCATCACAGTTATCAGACCTTTGACATGCTCAGCAGGCTCGTGCTAGCCTAGGGCTGGGGCCTGCTGGGCAGGGTCATGAATGCCTAGGCTCCTAAAACCTGGAGGCAGAGGCCAGCCTGGGAGACATGAGACCCTGCTTCTGCCAACTCCCTCCCCAAAGAAGTAAAAAATCCGAAATTGTGGCTGAGTGCACCTCATTCTCTCTAAACCTGAGAAGTCCGTGGCTCGCATCCCTTATGGCTAGCCAGGGCTCCTCACATCCCTCCAGCCCCAAATGGTGGCGGGCTGTCCCCTTCTGTTTCCAGTTTCTGCACGTGGGTGTAAGCAGAGGTGGAGCCAGCGCTGCTCCACGCCCCACGCCGCCGAAGAGGAACCAGCAAAGCTCAGACAGTAGACAATGATGCCGTTTATTTAAAATGTTTACTCCAAGAAATATATAAAAAATAAGACAATTAACAGCACTAAACCAGGCACCTTCAACCAGATCCCGACACCCAGTGCTTGTTCCCTCCCGTCACCCTCTGCTCCGGCCCTCCTTCCTGACCAGGGCACTGCTCGAGCCCATGGGTCAGCCAGAGCGACCCACCCAGGACTTGAGTGCTGCTCTCCTGTTCTAAGGGGTTTCCCTTCGGGGAAGCTCAGGTGAAAATTTTAGGCAAGAGGCGGGTGGCAGGCACAGGGCTGTCTCCTGGAAGGCCTTTTCTACCTTCCCCGGCAGGGGCTCTTGCCAGGCTGGCTGACTGCTGGTTTTAGGTTTGTTCCCTGGAAGATCTGAGCCCAGCTCAGCCCAGGGCCACTGCACATCCTCAACCCTCTTGGTGACCACACAACTCCAGGGAGACCTCCAGGGTACAACGAGCAGCCACTGAGCCAAATTCCAGAACTCAGGTTCTACACGCAGAAGCAAGGGGAGGTGGTATCTGGATGACTCGGACAAAGCAGGTTAGTTTTGCCGAAGTGCCACCCCTGCAGAGACCTGTAACGCATGGGAATGCGGGAGGGGAGGCAGTGGAAATGCAGAGCCATTCTTTCGAGTCACAGCACTGGCCAGGACACGCTCCGCAGGGGTAGAAGCCACTGCGGCGTGCCGGGGAGGGAGGACAGGGAGGAAAGCAACGACTAGAGCATTTTTGGCATTTTAACATTGAGACAGTTAACAAGCAGTTTACAACAGCAAAACCAAAAGGTGAAGACCAGAATTTAACTTTCCCATCCACCCAGCCTCATCCGTAGATCCCTGTCCCTGTCCTTATCCTGCAAAGCACCACTGAGCTAAACCCTAGTTAAAGCACCCAAACCAGTCCAGACCCTCCGGAAACCATGAGCCCCAGCCCGAGTTGCCGCCTCGCTCGGGTTCTTGAGGAGGGATCCGGGAAAGGCACCTCGGAACTCAGCCACGTAGTGAACAACACCAAGACGGGCTCGGGCAGCGGGCACTTGTGGGGGTCAGGAGTGGCAGTCACAGCATCTGCGCTGATCCTCGCAGGGGACTTCATCAGGAATCCCAACTATTTGGTACCAGAGCCAAGCAAACACAACCAACCAAAGAGCATCGGGGCCAGTACACAGTGGCCAAGTCTCAGAACAGGGTGGCTGTTCCAGGCAGGGAGGACAGACAGCAGAAGCGGACAGGTGAAGCACGCAGCTGACACTGGTGGGTTCGATGGAGGGCGGGTCCGTCCTCAGAAGGCTAAGAAAGCACTTGACTGCTGGCTGATCAATCTCTAACTGGCAAGCGCTAGCAACAGGGCCTGGGCTCCACAGGGAGCCATAAAACCAGGCCTTCAACAGATGCAACGGTCCCCATCTCTACCCACCCCTGCACCCCGTGGTTCCCTGTCCCAATTCTCATCTGGACTTGTCTGACAGCTAAAGTAGACATAAATGGCTAAATACAGACCCCCAAAACCCCCACCAGGGGGGAATGGCCAGTTTTATCAACACTTTCAGCCCAAAGGCTGTGGGCCTCACAGGCAGCTAAAGGCCAGCACCAGCATGGTCATCAGCCTCAGCCGCTGGTCCGCAGGGAAAGCAGGCAAGTCACCAGCCCCCCAAAGCGCGCAGGCGGGGATTTGCGTGGAGACCGACCACCAACGACACCTCGGCCTAGATGCTGCTGGTCCCTGTGAGGGCTGTTTCTGCTGGAAAAATGGCAATTTCTCTCCCATGTGGCACCCACTCGGATCACAATGCTAATTACAACTGGACCTGGAGGGCTGGGCAAGTACACTCAGGAAGAGAGAAAAGAAATACAACTTAAAAACAAAAAAAAAAAACCTAAATTGCTCAAAGTTCCTGCCTCTTTGTAGGAAAGGCAAGCCAACTATGAGCAAATATTTTAATTAAACATTCGGGGGGTGAGGGGGACACTTTGGAAAGCATACAGAAAAGGTAGTTAACGTTGAATCACTTAGAAAACGGAACCTCAGGGAGGCTAATGAAGATGCACCTTCGGTCAACTTTTGCTTCCTAAATTCCTGGTCTGACTTCCGGTCCCAGTGCGCATGGAAATGACAGCTGCCACAAGGGGAGTGTGGGCTCCACCTCAGAGGGTGCGCGGGTTGTACTCGGGCAGCCTCTTGATCTTCTCCTTCTCCGCCTCGCTCTCATCCCGAGCGATCACCAAGGAGTGTGAGTAGCCCATGGCCACCTGTAGGAATGAACCAGTGTCAACTGTGCACAGACAGGGAGCCAGGACACCGGGATGCTCTGGTGCTGGACTGGCTGAGGGTCAGCATGAAGAAAGTCCGCACGAAACCCTCCCTCCCTCCTTCCTAAACACATCTGGTCTCTCAGAGCTGTGACAATTCCTTACCAGGCAGAACCTCAAAGACCCCCGTAAGCAGGGAGGGACTGGGGGCGAAAGACAGGCCAAATGCCACAGACATGCTCCTGCTCTGTCCACACGCCTCCTGGGATCACAAGCCCCAGCGTGCAGGGTGCACACCCATCTGTCAGCATGGTCCAGTCCTATCATCTACCCCCCACACTTTCTGACCCTAGCCTAGTGGTGTGTATCCCAGTCTTGGGTAACAATTTGATGGCTATAGGAGGCATGTTTTTGTCCCAGGAGCGAATCTGCTAGGCCTGGATCTGGCCAGCACTCTGTTCTTCTCTCCTATTGACCGGATAAGGACAGGAAGGCTCAGTGGGCTGTGAACACACCATGAGCAGCTGCGCAGGTCCACTCACCTGCTCTGAGAAGATGCCATCCAGAGTCTTCACCTCCTGAGCTGCAGTGGAAGACTTGGGCTTATGGTCCCCATATCCCTGGAAAGGCAAGCAGAGATGCTCACAAAACAGGGGTGCTAGACCTACCAGAAGGAAACACTCTGACCAGAACACAGAAGAGTAACTGCTATTACCCAGAGCTGCAGCAACAGGCTCTCAACCTGAGCAGGCCTGAGAAGCTAAGTCCTAACCTAATGGATCGTGGGACAACACAACCTCTTGAGGAACAGCATGTGGTGCGCAAGCTGGTAACACCCATGTGGGAGAAAAGGGACCACAGGGCTCAGAACTACACAGTTGCAAGCAACACTGACTACCTTGCATGTGCCAGTCAACCCCGATACTTCTAGAGAGAGGAAGAGGTGGCTGCTGGTGACAGCAGCCAGAAGGGGGAGAAGGTTTTGGGAGCCTCTGTCGGGCTGGTCCCCACACCTGGTCAGAGCTGCTTTCAGGTGTGCCTCACAAACCGGGAAGCGTGACCCTCTGAGGTCATACCCACTTCTTGCCCTAAGAGGCTTCCCAAAGTCTACAGTTACTTAGTTTCCACGCTGTACTTAGAAGGTCAAAGTCTGGCTTTTTTGTTTCTTTTTAAAAAATTTTATGTGTATGTAAGTGCACTCATGTTGTACAAAACCCTCAGAGTTGGAAGAGGGCATCGGATTCCCTGGAACTGGAGTTACAAATGGCTGTTAGATGCCATGTGGGTACTGGAAATCGAATCCAGGTCCTCTGCAAGACTATTCAGTGCTCTTAACTGCTGAGCCATCTCTTCAGCTTCAAAGTCCAGTGCCTCGCTGTGTAGCCCCAGCTGGTGTCAAACTCACAGAGATCCACCTGCCTCTGCCTCCTGAGTGCTGGGATTACAGATGTATTGTCACTACACCTGGCTTCTGTTTCTTTAAGACAGGGTCTCAGTATGCAGTCTAGGCTAGCCTTGAACTTTTTAGCAACCTCCTGTTCTGCCTCCCCAGCTCCCACATGAGCCACTACATCTGTCAAATTTTATTTCTGACACCCCCACCCCAAAGCCATCCATCCTTCTGAGAGCAACAGAGATGAAGGTTCTCGGTCTCTTTGCTGCTTCAGAAGTGCTCCCCTCAGGTCTGAGACACCCTGGTTAAGTGTGCAGAGCCCTGAGGGACAACCGGCAGCCCTGCCTGTCCCGACTCCACCAACGGGGAAGAAAAGGAAGCCGCAAACAAGTCACGTAGGACTCAAACACAGCCAGCCAGCCCAGGGCCACGCTAAGGAAGCCACCCTGCCCACAGTAGGTACACCAGACTCAGGGCCAACTCTCCCTCCTCACCAGGAAGGGCACATGTAAGACTTGCAGCGCTCAGGGACTCCTCAAGGTTGAGAACTCACTGGAGTCAAAAATAGGAAAGCAGACTCGAACAAGGCCACTAACCTCAAACCATCTACGTGGCTGGCCTCACGACACACCGTGCCATGGAGCACAGACCAATGGCCACAGCTCCCTAACTAGGCTCAAATGCTAGAGGATATGGGAACTGGAGACTCGGTGTTGTAGAGAGATAATGCTTCCTGTGGCTGTGAACCAATAGCAGGCACCTCTCCCCATCTCTGTAGCCCTGTGGGCCTACCTGGCATAGGGCCAAACAGATCCTGAAGCCCCCACCTGCTTCATAGTACAGTCAGCAAGCAGTTTCAATGCCCACCAGCCACGACAGACCCTAAACCGAATGTAACCCAATGATAAAGAACAGAGTACTTCTAATGTGCAAGGAAATACCACCCCTTTTCCCAAACATGTCTGCAGTACAGTCCCGCTTCTGCCACTGACACCTGCAGACTCACCAGTTCCCCGAAGGTCGGTGATGGACCCCAGCTGATGGTGCTCTCGTCAGCCGCCACGATAATGCTGCTCTTCCTGTAACAGGCACAAGCTGTCAACAACCACCCTGTAGCCAGGGACACCCCACCAGGCTACCTGTGCCACTGGCCTTGGGTCAAGGACACCTGTTACCAATGCTGCCACATACCCATCTCCACCACACTGCATACTGGGTAAAGGACAAGAGGCCTCTCTCACCCAGATAGCTCCATCCTGTGCAGGGCCAGGACCAACACTGGGCCTTCCTGCCCACCTGTCCTGACTCCCTTCCTTGGAGGAGCCAAGCTAACCTTCACACACCTGTGACAGGCACGCTAGCAGGTGCCTTCAATTGAGGACCACCGAGTTAAAGCGTCCTCTATCCTTTCCCAATGTGTTGAGAAACTAAAATTCTATTGTTTCCAACATTCAAGAAACTGTCAACCTCTGTGTTTTTGCCCCCAAACAAAAACTTTCAAAATGGCGTTCTTTTCATAAAGATGGGTGAGTCACCTATCTTAGCATCTACCAAGTCCTTACTCTCCTTTCTCCCAGACCTTGACAGTTCAGTGCCCCAGTGTCAACCAGGGAGTGCCAGCGTTAGCGAGCACCTAAACCCTCCCAAAGAATCAGGGCCCCGCTGGCACCCACCCACAGGCCAGGCTCCGGATCCGCCAGCCACAGAGGTCCTGTACTGCCTTCGGGTACATAGTAGATTCTCGGGAGGTGTTGGTGGCCCCCCAGAAAAACAGGCCACCTGGAAGGAAGCAAAACATGTTAACATTGCACATGGACATCTCAGGAACACTAAGGCAGGAGGCGGGTGACGGAAACCTGCTTAAAAGGAGCCCAAAGACTAAATCGAGTCAGGGCTTACAGTAGGGACACAATACGACTCTGTGGGTCGCATGGGAGCAGTGACCCACAGAGAGAAAACCCTGCTTGGCTCTGACGATGGGGGAGGGGGAGAGTCGTGGGGCAAGGGAGGCCAGCACTGACCCACTTCACTAACGGCAAAGGAGCAGGTGTAGCCCGCGTAGATCTGGGTCGCACCCCGCCCTGGGAAGTCGAAGAGCTTCACCAAACGAGGCACCATCTCATCTTTCTGCTCTGCGTGGCCCAGCCGGCCGTAACCACCAAAGCCCCAGGAGAAAACACGCTTCTGGGAGTCCAAGACCAGCTGTAGGAGAACAGACACAAGGCTGGGACACATGGGCCTCCACACAGGAAGAGGGGCCACTGCTTCAGTCCAGAGGAACCGGGGTAGCAGGGGGCAGCAGAGGTGACAAAGAGGCAAGACCATGCACTGCACTGTCTGCACCGTGGGAGGCGGTGTGAGGAGCAAGCTACCAAAATGCACAGTCAGCATAGGGCCACCGCGTGTTCTCTCTGCCAGAGACACTATTTTCCCGTTTCCTCCTTTCCTCATCAGAAGCAACACGGCTGTGTGGAAGTCAGCTGGCAACCTTTCCTATTATAACACTGACTAAAACGTACTAAAACTCAAGACCGCCCACCCGATGGCTTGCTCTGTACCTCTTTTCCAGATACATACAGGTGGGTGGTACCCAGTCCCAGTGAGGCCATCATGGATGTGCCTGCTGTTCACAGTCTGCCACTTTTTGTGTCTTTAAACCTTCAGCACAGGACTGAGGGAGCAGCTCTGGGAAGAGTGCTAGCCCAACATGGACAAAGCCCTGGGCTGCAAATCCCTGAACACAAGCAGTCCCAAGCGAGATCAGGCCACTTCTCTGAGAACAGAACCCTGGTTCAAAGGCTTATGGGCCTGAGGCCTCTGCATCCAATCCTCCGAGCACCACCATGCCAATAAGGCAGTGGTCAGAGCTCTCAATTCAAGGGCTCTCAGATCTTTGCTGGTATCACAAGAGACTCACCAGGCATGGTGTTACACGCACACCTGTAACAGCAGCACTGGAGGCAGGGGGTAGGTGGAGATCTGTGAGTTCAAAGCCAGCCTTGTCTGCATGGTGAGTTCCAGGCCAGCAAGGACTACATAGTGAGACCCTGGCTCAGAGAGATGGAGTCACTCTCAGCAAAGCACTCAAAAGAAGGACAGATAAGACGGCTCTAAGTGGGTGAAAGCACTTGCTGGGCAAACCTGATGATCAGAATTTGATTCCCAGATGACCAGGTGGAAGGAAGCTGCCCTCGGACTTCCAGAGCATCATATGTACACACACACACCAATAATATTAATAAAAAGAGCCCAAGAAGGCAGCGAGGACAGACTTCTACGGTGACTCTTCTGCTTTAAGCAGACTCTCTCAATGAGGAACCAATCTTGCCCCTAACAGGGTACTGTCTCCTGGAGAGGGCCCCACAGTACTCATCAGGCAAAGCAGGAACATGCTTATGTTACTGGGGGATGTTCATGTTTAGATGTGTCTGAAGATATCACAAAGAAAGGCAGCGACTCATGAGTCGTGACAGAACTCTACCGCACACAGCCGAATGACAGACTGCGCAAGGCAGGATGCCACCCAGAACCAGCCTGCAGCAGCATGGCTCCCAAGCAGTAAGAAAGCAAGCCTCACCGTGTGGTTGGCACCACAGGCCACATCTCGAACCACCACATTTGGGACAGGTAAGATCTGCCCGTCCTTGGTCTTCTCAATGAAGATGGCCACCCTCCGGGGCACCAGCTCGCAGTCGTACTCTATCCGCTGAGCCCTTGCGATGAACTTCCCATCTGAGTTGTGCCCTGTGGTGAACAGAGGCTGACCCTCAGCAGCAGTGGTATGAGGTGCCACAGCAGGGCCAGGTGCCTAATCCACCCACCACTCCACCATGGCCAGCTGGGCTCTCTGCTTTCTCCAGCCGGAGGCCCAGCCCACCCAGCTGGTCCTGAGGTTGCGGGTGAGACAGGTCAACAGCTGAAGGCACTGGCAGATTTTGCAGAGGACCTGGGTTCAGTTCCCAGAACCCACAAGGGAGCTAACAGCAGTCCATAACTGCAGTTATAGGTGATCTGATGCCCTCTTCTGACCTCCACAGGCATTGCACACACAGATGCACTTACGTGCAGCAAAAACTCATGTACACAAAAATTAAAAAGTAAACAAAAAAATAAATGTAAAAACATGAACATAATGAAAACAATGGCCACCCTTCCTAGTAGGGATGTAACCTGGGAAAGCCTCTTGTACATACTCCAAATGTGGACTGGACCCCAAGAACAATCTACAAACCTCACCTGTGCCCACCTGAGTGCATCCAGGACTGCAGGGCTAGAACAGACATGACCCTCAGCAGGTGATTCTCAACTTCTATGAACTAGCAGTGCCCTTACGTACCATCAAAGACGCAAAAGTGTGGAGCTCACAAATGGCACACACAAGGAGCCGCAGGGAGACTGGGCACACGCCATTAGTCCAACTGCTCGTCAGTAGAACACCTGCCTAGCATGTACAAGCTCGAGGCCCTCTGGTTCCATGTGCTGGTGGCGTCCCGGCACTTGGGAGGTGAGACAGAAGGGTCAGGAGTGCAAAGCCACCGTCAGTTACACAGGAGTTTGAGGCCAGTGTAGGGCACAAGACACTGTCTTTAAAAAACCGAAACAAACAACAAGAGGCCAGCCTGGGCCCACTAACCAGGAGCCAGGCTGTCTATGGCCTAGAGAATAGTCTAGAACATTCTTACTCCTGTGGTGATTACCAGAGCATAGGATTGTGACAGTTTCAAGTGATCACTGTCAGCTAACGTGCTCTGCCACAACAGGGCCTTGGCTGGTACCCGGATATGATTCCGTTCCACACAGCAGCCCTCTATGGGCCAAGATGTCTGAGTGCTGTACTTCGGGATTATCCGAGACCACAGCCTGAGCCAGTGTGGCAGGATGCCAGGCTTCAATTTACGAGGCACTGTTGGGGTCAGCCTTCTTGTAAGCAATTTGATCTCCAACCCTGCTGGTTCTCACGGACTGCCGGGAGGCGCCTGTCAACTGAAAAGCCTGAGGGTCCCCACTGGGGATCTTCTCAGGGCCCAGCACATTTTAGAACATCACATCAACTATATGCATGCATCAGCATATGGTAACTGTTTCTTACACACATACAGATGCTGTTTTAAACACTACTCTGCTGACAAAGTTTCTGCAAAGCATCTAATACCAGAGTACCAAGGAGCTGCTTCAGTTTCCTATTCAAGTACTGGCTATTGAACCAGACTACCCCCGAGCGCAGGGGCACATGCTGCCATTCTTTTTTCCTCCCATATTCCTTAAAGAAGTCCCTCACAACACTTGACTGTTCTCCGAGTGCGGGACAGGAGCTTCCCTGATCCTCTGGGAGCAATTCAATGGACTTTCTGGCCCAGTAAATTCACTGCAGCAGAGTGTGACAGTGAGCCCACTTGAGACCTTCTCAAAGGCATCATGTCTGAATTCTAAAAGGAATCAATCTAGACTGAAACGGGAGCAGAAATATGGGAGAGTAAGCTTTTGTTTTACTTTTTAAGAATGTATTTCTAGCTGGGCGTGGTGGCTCATGCCTTTAATCCTAAAAAGACAGGGTCTAGCCCCAGCTGGCCTGGAACTCTACCATATAGACTGGGCTGGCCTCAAATGTATTTAATGTATTTATTTCTATGTCTATGTATGTCTGTGAGTATGTGCATTTGTGTTCAGGTACCCTGGAGGCTAGAAGAGGATGATAGATCCCCTGGAGCTAGGGTTACAGGCAGCTTGTGAGCTGCTCAAGATGGGTGCTGGGAATCAAAAATCTGGTCCTCTGGAAGAGCAGCAAGTGCTCTTACCTGCTAAGCCACATCTCTAGTCATTTGATTTTTTGTTTGTTTTTAATTGTGGGGGTTGGGAAGTGGGGGGAGGGGTTTGCTTGTGAGGTTTCCCAGGAGCTGGAGTTACAGGTGGCTGTGAGCTGCCTGAATTGAGTGCTGGGATTTGATCTGGGGTCCTCTGGAAGAGCAGTACATGCTTTAACCTCTGAGCCATCTCTCCAATCTACTTTTTGAGGCAGGCCTTACTCTACAGCCCTGGCTGGCTTGGAACTCATTATGTAAACCAAGCTGGCCTCAAAACTTGCTGCAATCCACCAACCCCCGCCTCTCAACTGCTGAACCACAGGTATATGCCACCACTCCAATGAGTGGACACCTGCTTTACAGTAAGCTGCTAAGAATGAGAGGTTCCACAGATGAGCACCACGTTATCTCCCAACCTATTACAGGCTGAGCAGATACTCTGCACACTGTATGTAAGTGGTTCCTTCAGAACTGCCCCACAAATGCCATCCTCTGACAGCAAAGATCACTTTCCTGGAGGACAGAGAGCTGGCTAGACTAAGACACTCAATCGGCTTCCAAGGAAGCCAAAGGTGCTGGGGGAGTCACACATAGCAGGAAGCACAGAAAGTGCTTCCCGAGCTGGGCCTGGGTACGGCAGGAGGCCTGTGGCCATGGAAACCACTTACCCAGCAGTCCTGATACTCCCTAGCAACCAGCACAGATGTGCACAAGGGGTTGGTCCTTCTTCACTTTTGACTCAAGGTATATTTAGTTTCACAGAGTCACTGTTCCCTGAAGTCTGAGGCCAGTGGCGCCCTGCCTTCTATTTATACTCTCCCATCTGTGCACATCTAATGACGCTGGGACCCAGCAACTAGATCCTGGGACCCAGCAACTAGATCCGGGAGGGTGCAGGCTGTTCCAAGGCCAGCAGGGGGCGCCCACACCTCACCTCCTGCTCAGGACTGGAGAAGGTGCAGGAGCAGAGGGGTGTCAGAAGAACTGTTCCTCAGGGTCAGGTGAGAGAGGAACATGGAGAACTCACAAGATTCGGGTCGGGAAGCTTTGAACCCTCTTAAGAGCTCTATGAGGCATTAGCAAACATGCCAGAGCGTCCACTCTGGTGAGGACTGCACTGCGGAGGGGACCCAGCTCCTCTGACACACTAGGCATAATCCGGGCCAGGGTTTTCAGAACAACTGGATTACATAATTTTCTCATTTCCAATAAAGGTAAATGTGTATCCATGAAAATGAAAGGAAGTGGTTCGGTTTTAGTTTGTTTTTTTTTTTCTTCCTACTTTGAAATCCTAACTTATACAAATGGATCTTTCTATCAGAAAAAAAGAATCGTCTGACCCCAGTTCTGATGTTTCGGCTGAGGTTTACCGTGTTCTCTTCAACCCTGTACATAACAAGCTGTTCTACTAAATGTAGATAGTGGATAAAAGCTATTCCCTGGATCAGTTACCCACACTTCTAACGTGCGTGCATGGCCCCACATTGACTTCTGGCTCTAAATTTAGTCAGACTTCAGAGCTGTCAGTTAACAAGCAGACGTCCATACCCAGCTGGCCATACTCGGGACACCCAAAGGAGTAGAGGTTCCCCTTGCAGTCCATTATCATGCTGAATTCAGCCCCACAGGCCATCTTGGTAATTGGCTGGCCGTTGTACATTATCTGAAAAGACAAGACAGCAAGACATACAGACATGTATTAAAGACTCTTTCGTACTGGGCCCTGGTGTGAAGCAATGACCACGGAGAGGTCACAAGGAGACTCTGAACTCCCCAGTTCTAAAGGCCGGTGTTTAGAGCATACATGTAGCACAAAGCTTAGACTGCAGGCACACCAGCTCCTGGTGATCCCCCACCTGAGGACAGCAGAACGCAAGAATGGGACCTAGTGTTCTGGGGCTCAAGGAATGCTACATTCAGTGCAGAGCACGGGAGCCAGGGCTAGAGCCCCAGGAACTCAGTGACCCAAGAAGCTCACTTCTGGTGCTAATTCCAGTATCAGCTCCAACTCGGAAAATACCAAGCATTGCTTTGGCTGTTACTGCCCACCAGGCAAAACGACCTGTTCTACTGCACAGCTCTCATTAAGTCTTAAATGGAGGTGCACACAAGGAATAGAACGGTTCAAACAAGGAAGTGCCCAGACAGCAAAGGCTGTTCACATAGCACGGAAGGCAAACTCAGGGCCTGGGAGAGGCCCAGGTGGGAAGCCGCGAACAGAAGCAGCCAAGTGCTTGCTTAGCCCAGCAATGAAACAGGTGACCGTGGGTCCTCCGTGCTTACTCTGCAAACTGTCCCACCGCACTCCAGAACACACCATTAGAAAATGGGAGTCTTCAAAATCCTCCACACCCTACAGACTCGACCACCAACCTCCAACATTGCCAAGGCTATGCACTAGGCACTCAGCACTTGTGCCTGAGAGAACTGTGGGTTTGCCAGGAGCAAGAGGCAGCCTCTTACTGTGCTCTAAGCACCTGGCCGTGTGACTTCTTAAGATCAGAAAGATGTTTGTGGAAGAGACTCTTCCGTTATCTCCCCTTTCCTTACAACAGGGCTGCCTTAGAACAAGGCCTCTCCATCTACGTTTTTCCTCAGGAAAAACCACTGTTTCTCAGGGTGCTCATCCACCTGATCTGAACCATGTCCCGCCTTCTCCTACCTGGGCCGGGCTTGGGACAGCATCTGTCTGGTTACCGAGGCCCAGCTGGCCCATCTTATTCTCTCCAAAGGCAAACACAGAACCAGTTTCTAGAAGGAGAAAAAAAAAAAAAACAAACAGAAAAAGGGTGATTGCTTTCAACCAGGTTTGGCATCAAACTTATCAAACAGCTCACCTGCCAGGCAGTGAGAGACGCAGGGTCTGAGTGAAGCAGAGCCCTGCTACACCCCAAACTCGGAGACATCCGGGGATCTCACTACCCTCTACCAGGGCTCCTGGGCATCTTCCTAACGCGGACCAAGAGTCACTTGGAGGCTCCACCCATACCCTAGAGGACCCATTTCTGGGGGCCTTTTGCCTCAGAGGGAAGAAAGTCAGCTACCTACTTACCCGTCAGCGCCAGGGTGTGGTTGCGCCCACATGCTGCCAGTACAATCGCTTCGTGGCTGAGGGCCTCAATGAGTCTGGGGGCTTCAACCCTCTTGGTGTCGCCGTGGCCCAACTGTCCCTTTTCATTTCGACCTACAGACAGATAACCCACTAAGTAAATGGCACAGACATGCATGGCAGCTCTTGATCCCATGCCCAGAACGGGAAGCCCCATCCAACAAACCCCACAGTAGGGTCAGTGGAAAGAAGGCCCCACTATTCTTCCCAGTGGGGCAGGGTCACCCTGGAAGACGTCTCAACAAGAAGTGGCCAACTGCAGGCCTACCCCAATGCACCCCAGTCTGTCACCCCAGGAAATCCTGTGTGGCCTGAATGCCTCCAGAGGTGACAAGCTCCTGGCACACGGTTGGTGGTGTGGGACACTGCCTATGGTTTCTACTGTTTGGCCTCTTCCCGCCATTTCTCCTTCCACCTGTACCACCTGTTGTAAGGACCCCAGCCACAAGAGACAGGCCAGCTCTGAACATGGCCCTCACCGGTAGGGCCACCTCCCTCTCTACAGTCGTCTCACTGTGCCTGTGGGAATGTGAAGACAAGCCCAGGGGTCCAGGCCCTGTGGAGGTCTTGGCAATGCACATGGGCTCTAGGAAGACCAGATTCAACTTAGGACAGAGGTTGGGTACAAAGCAAGGACAGCTGGAAGTCCTGAGATCCTACCTAGGTTCCAAGAGATCCCAAACAAATCCATCCTCTTAGAACAACACACGAGTAATCCAACAGGGACAATTTACAGCGAAAGAGTGGGAGCCAAAAACAGGGCGGGGAGGTCACACCAATCCTGCCCACCAACAAGCTTTTTCCTGTATGTGAGCCTAGGCTGTGAACAAAGCCCCAGCACCCTAGAGGAAGCAAGCAGAGTCGGCAAGAAGTCAACTCACAGAGGACATTCTCTCAGGAGATAAAGCATCAGTAAAAGGCCGGCAGTGGGCAGGAGAAGCAGATGCTAACTTCCAGAGGAGCTGCTGCATCCAAGTCGCAGTTAAAAGATGGGGCGGTGCGTGGGACAGGGGCTCAGTGGACTAGAATGCCCATGCCCCTCTGTCTAGTGTCCAAGAGTGGAGGCACCACACCCATGGCACGGCTGCTGCTCAGGGGAGCCCCCCTTTCTTGTTCTGTGGGAACCATGAGCTATGCTGTGCTCCTGCCACAGGATCAGCCCAGAGATGCATCCAGAAGCACCGTGTAAGTGGACCAGTACCAAGAGGAAGCTCTCTGAAGTCAGGAACAAGAACATGACAGGCCGTGACCAGTGTGGAGGACGAAGCAGCAGGGAGCTGGGGGAGGGGCCCTGCGCCAACCAGAAGAAAACAAAAACCAGGGCAGATGTCGGCGTGTCATCAAGAGCCTGGGAAGGATAAATTTGGGCCACACACACTTGTTAGCTTTTTTTTTTTTCCAACAGAATTATAAAATTAGCAAAGTGCAGAGAAGATGGCAGATGTTAATATATTTGGACGTTGGTACAGCAGCTCTTTCACAAAAAATGGCTCAAACAGACCAAAATAAAAACGTAGTCATATGGGATAGAAGCTAGCCAAAGGCTAGAAACAAAAGGAGGCGGCAGGCTTAGAGAAGGGTCTGGGATGAAGTGAGCCTCCAGAAGTGCCCTACAGCCTACCTAGAGAAAGGCAGAGAGGGAAGGCTGGGAGCCACGAAGGACACAAGCAAAGAGACAGAAAAGGGAGCCACGGGTGTGGGCAAAGGGCCCACGAATCTGACCAACAGCAGATTCAAGTGCCCGGCGCAACTAAAGGGCCTTGTGCACGTCAGCGGGTGGCATTTAGAGTGAGGAAAACACAGGCCTCATGCCACACTGTGCTACAAAGCAGGACAGGCCGAGAGAAGGGAGAGCAGGCCTAAAGCAGGTGGCTGGTCTAAGAGACCTCAGCACCAGGAAGATCATACTGTCGGGAGCTCAGGAAATGGTTGCTCAAAGGAGGATTCAAAGAACTAGAGCCAGTAGATGGCTCGGCATGTGACAGAGCCCGAGTTCCATCCCCAGAACCCATGTGAAAACATCCAAGGAAAAAACTGCCTCCAGTCGTTCTGACTCCCACACACACACACACACACATGCACGTACACACAGAAGTCTAGTGCAGAGAGAAGGCAAGACCTCTTCCAAGTGACTTCAACAAGCTCCCGGCAGAGAACGCCAGTGTGACCTGCACCTCATGCTTACCCCAGCTCCACAGCTTCCCTTCTGTGGTGATGAGGAGGCTGTGCGCAGCACATGAACCGGAGACCACCGTCCGCACTCGGACTCCTGACAGGCACCCGTATCTGTGGGGTCCCCACAAATTCTGACCAAGATTGCGGTAAGCAGCTGCAAAGGAAAGAACACAAATCAAACCCCGTGAAACGCTGGATAGGTGAAGAGCACCCCAGCATGTCACCTCTAGAGACCACTTTCCTCCTGTTCCAGGGGTGAGTGCTCCTTAGGGGGCCATGTTGGCACAGCAGCCTCTGATCACCTGACAGCCCCAAAACACCAACTAGCTTCCAAACTGAGGAAGACTGCCCAGCTCTCCTCAGGCCCACACACAGCTGCTGCCAACATGTCCCTGACATAGGCCAGAGATTGGTCGTCAGTTCTGCTACCAGGCAGGCTGGCCTTCCTGCAAGTCTGGCAAGATGCAGGGTCACGCCATCGTCAACACCACCCCTGGGAACTCCTGCCTATCCTCCTGAGCCTCAGGCCTCTCCACAGCCAGAGGGCAGAGGGCCTTTTCAGCCTCCCATCCTCAGATCCACCAGTCTCCTTCAAGAAAGGCCTTGTCACCCATCCCACTCTGGCCCTGCTACCCAAGTTCCACCCTCCCCGGGAACCTTGGCCTGCCGGTCACCTGGCTTGGAGCATGCCCGTCCCTGACCCCAACCCCCACGCACCCTTCAAACTCACTAGGAATCTGACTTGGTGCCATGCCCTTTAACCTTTGCCCCCTCCCAGCATCCCACATAGTCCATTTGCCTCCTGTGACAGGTGGCAGGGACCAGGGCAGGGTCTCCCTCTCACCAGGCCTCAGCAATGCCAGGCACATGCTGAGTACGCAGTTCCTCAACAGAGCCCAAGAGGAAAAGGAAACTGGCACTCCTGCCCTCCACACCCCTGCTGAGGACAAGACCGTGGCTTTTTCCCTTTCAGTTTGGAGCTGGGGAGCACTTCCAGACAGTGACAGGTACCTTGAGAAGATGGCCACTGTAGGTGGCTGTAGGTCAGGTGCCTGACATACTCCTGAAAACTGAGGAGAAGGCTTCCCACCCCGACCTGTCACCAGGGAAGCATCTATCCCCTATGCCTCCTGCCAACAAGACGCCACACAAGCCCTCCTTCCATGAGAGCTTCAGAAGGCTCCATCAGACCTCAGAGCCAGGCTTAGCCTGCAGACACCACCAGTGAACAGCGCTGAGCAAGCCAGTCATTTCCAAGTGAGAGCACGATGACCCTCACGTGCTGCCGAACCCGAGGAGACCGCCAGATGGGGCAGTGCACACAGCTAATCCTGGCACTCGGGAGGCAGAGGCAGGCAGGTTTCTGTGAGTTCAAGGCTCGCCTAATCTATACTGTGAGTTCCAGGCCAGCTGGGGCTACAGGGAGACCCTATCTCAAAACAAAGCAACCAACTTCTGAGAAGAAACCTGAGGCAGCTCTTGACGGGGAGGCCAGCAGATGCACTACGGGAAAAGTGGGGAAACGGAACTTAGTATCTGCCCCTTGAAAAGACCAACCACTGGCGTATGAGGGGCAGGGGGCACAGCAAAGGCACGGCCCGGTCCCAGCTGTCCCAGGCGCCACAGCCCTGCTAATGCATCTCTCCCTGCAGAGGGTCACCCGCTTCAAGGGCATTGGTGTCTCTTCTGCTCCAAGGACCCCTTCTTTCAGTTCAGAGTGGCCCAAGTCAAAGTCACAACCTGGTGGTGCCCCGAGCTCCACAGACAGGCTGGACGACATTAATCTCCGTGGTCTCTAATCCCCAGGCACTGGTCCTCACCACAGGGACCACTATGCTGTCACCTGAAGAAAGGGCCCAAAAGACAGAGTGACTGAACAAGCATCCATGCTCCCGCTGCAGCTCAGATGGAGATAAACCTCACCTGGCAGCTCTTGGGGAGCCAGATACCTAAAAGCTTACAGTTACACCAAATCACATAAAGCTGACTTCTGAGAAAGGCCAGGACGTGAAGGTGAAGACTGGGACAGAGGACTAAACTGCAAGCTGCCCACATCGCTGGCTCGCTCCCCGGGCACAGCTTCTGAGTGCCTCTAAGCTATGCAGAGTGTGGAAGGCAGAGGTGACTGTCAGATTGAGGCGCCTCTGCCACATCTTAGGACACGGATGCCCCGGAACAGGGGCCCTGCCCCCAGAATCTGTTTGTGTGTGCTTCTAGCTGCAGGACTGCTCTGCTCACTCAGGACTGGCAGGGCTTGGCACAGCCAGCCTGGACACGTCAACTATCGAAGACTGGGCATTTCCCACAAAGGGAGCGGCAGCCTGTCAGTTCCATCTCTAACATGGAGGACCCCTGCAATCTTCCTGGGACAAGATGACCAACAAGGCCCTGGGTTTGGGCACTAGGGTGTGTCAGTGATCAAATATTTGTTCACAGGCAAAGCAATGCTGGGAAGCACTTTGGGCATGTTTCCAAATGAAATCAAGAGCCATAAAACATGGCGCTAAGCCAGCCTGCTTCTCTCAAATGGGCTGGCTGCCCCCAAGAAAGGCATCCAATCCACAGACATGTGGACACAGCACAGGACCAGCCTCTTCCTTGAGAGAAGTCTCCAAGGGCCTGGATGTTTGAGGGTACTATTTACATTTCCCTGTGCAATCCCAACACAACTGGTTTCAAAGGCAGAAACGTGGAGGCAGAGGCTTGCATGAGACCAGGGTCCGTACAGTTTAAATCTAGCTTCCTCCCTGGAGCGGCTGTGTGGCTCCAGGCAATTCAGTTGGCTTCCCTGAACTAGTCTGAAACTACAGAGAATACCTACCTGGTAGGTGGGCAGCACACTGCACTGAACATCTGGCTTATAAGAAGCAGGTTAATCATCTTTCAGAAACCGTTTCTCGTACCTTGCTGTTTAGGCACTTCCTTCCGACCAATCAGGTCCCAGTTGGTTGCCCCAAAAATCAAAAGCTGCCCTTTGCACTTGGACCCTTCAAGTTTCTAGAGAGAAAGAGAAGGAAAAGAATTAGCTTAAGGTTGCTCCTAGCTTTCCATGGATGTCCTAAGAAACAAGAAATTATTATTGTCATTATTTTTTTTCTTGGAGGCAAGGTCTCACCCCATAGGCCTGACAAGAATCGAACGCATGAGCTTCTTGCCTTAGCCTCTCAAGTGCTGGGGTTAGGTGTGTGCCATTGCAATCAGCTTACAAATAACCGTCGGCGCTCTCACCCAGGGGCTCTGTGCTCTGACCAGAGGTCCTACCCAGTCACCCTTTACCCGTGTGCTCCAAGGTGGGTGACCCCCAAACCACCACCGGTTTTCTTGCTTTGTCTGAGCTAAAACTAAGCCAAATCCCATTCTTCCTGCATCTGTGCACACAGAGATGTGTGCAAGGCTAGCCCACAAGGCCAGCGACCCAGGGACCTGCTCATCCGGGCCCAGTGTGGTACACAGGTGGCCTTCAAACCTCAAGCCTCACATCACTTCCGTACCATCACCACGCCACCAGCCCTGTTCCTACCCTCATTAATGGGGCAGAGGTGCTCACGACAGATACCTACCTTCACCAGAGGAGGAGAAGGCAAGCAAGGATCTGATACAGAGGCCTTCCATAGCTCAGTCACTGCAGCCCCAAAGCTGGGGCCAGCAGTGCATGGGGAGGCCTAGCAGGCCTAGCAGGGGCTCCAGCCACAGCGCCTCTCCCCATTCTTAAGAGACAGGACCTTGCTATGTAGTTCTGGGTGCCCCGTATCTCCATGATGCACTGGCCTCAGTCTCCTCAGTGTTGCGTTTCCCGGCACACACCACCGTACCTGTCTGTCCAGGGCACTTCCACTGCCAGCACCCAGCAATCTTAAACACAGAAAAATCACCACAGCTACAGAGTCACCACTATCCATGAAAACTTGGCATTTTAAAAGGCCACTGCCCAATTCTGGGCTGGGCCCATAAAATTCTCGGTACTCGGCCTTCTTAAATGTCAAAACACATTTTCTCCTTTCAAAATATACTTCTGGGCTGCTATGACGGCTCAGGGGGTAAAAATGCTTGCTGTGCAGGCCTGATGAGCTGAACCAAGTTCAGCCCACAGGACCCATGGTGAAAGAGAACTCAACAGTTGTCCTCTAACCTCCACTGTGCCACAGGCGCTGAGTGCCCACACTCACATACATACACTTATACATACACATACATGCATGCAAATTTTACTTTATTTTTTTCAAAGAAAATACATTTTTGCTTTGAGACAAGATCTTACTATGCAGCTCATGCTGGCCTCAATTTAGATAATCTCCCTGGCCTCTGCCGCCTAAATGCTGGGATTATACCTGGTTTCAAAATATCCTTTGTAGGGCTGGAAAGATGGCTCAGCAGTTAAGAGCATTTACTACTCTTGTAGAGGAGCCAAGCTGGGTTCCCAGCACCCACATCAGGCAACTAACAACCTCCCATAATTCTGGTTCCAGAGGATCCAAGGCCTCTGGTTTCTGCAGGCACCTGCATGCACACAGAGCAAATAAACTCACACAGGCACACAGACATACATAAAATAATTAACTCTTAAAAAAACAACTCCTGTTTGTAAAGCGCATCATAGTCTGACATACAGCTCAGTGGTGGAGCACAAGCCTAGCAAAGGCCTGGATCTATCCCCAGCAACAAAATGAGCGAAGAAGTAATAAATGCAATTAAGTCAGGTGGACTGTGAGACCATCACATGCCCACTCGGGTGCCTTCTCTTCTGCCTGTGTTACTCTCACCACCACCCAGACACTAAGAGCAAGGGCCTCCCTCTCATTTAGGAACTGGAGCCCAGCTCCAGTTCTGACTGATCCAAGCCTAAAGTGCTCCGGGCCGAATGTCCCTGACAACACACTCCACAGGTCCCCAGCAGGCACATTGTATTTCTCAGGAAGCCTGACCTCCCCAGTGCCACCACTATGTGTCTCCCACCAGTTTCAGCCAGGTCCAAAGGCAGGAGGCAGAGGCCAAGCTACAGGACCAAAGCTCAGCCAGCCCAGGGGCAAAGGAAAGGAGCCTGCCTGCTCAAATGAATTATTCATACCTCACCTGGGGCGTGGAGGCAGCCTCCCCAGGGCCAGACTAAAGTTACTCAAATGGCTGGAAGCCTACTTTCCTGTTATTTCTCCATAGTTGAAAGACGGGCGTGGTTGGAATATTCTTCATAGTCTACAAACCTCAGGTCCCCAGCTCTAGACTCCTGAAAACCCAGGCCTGCCTCCACTCTGCTGTGCTTCCTGTTAGCACTAAGAAACATCAGAAACACAGGGGATAAGGCCCTGGGGGCAAAGACAGATGAGGGCCCAAAAGTACCATCACTCCAGGCCAGGCAGAACCCTGTAACCAGCAGCCCATCAACGTACATCAAGGACTCCCATGTCCCGGCACTAAGGTCAAAATGCCCAGCATTGAAATGCAGACAACAGAAAACTTGCTGAGTGCTGTGGCCACCTCTGGACCTCAAACTCCATCAGGTCAGGGGGTTCAGCTGTGCGCAGGTGGCCAGCACCCACTGCCACCCATGAGGCTCCTGCAGCCTTTCCTAACAGCTAGGCATTTAGCAAAAGCCCTGTCCTTTGAAAAAGGTGCTTGTGGGAAACCTTGCCTGGTCCCTCCGAAGGGCATGAACCGTCACCTTGGCTCCCCTTTCTATATCAAGTGCCCTGTGTTCTTGCACACTGAATGGAGACAGCACCTTCTGCCCCCACCATCTCTATAGCTTAATTCTTCCCTCCCTGTTACAACAAATTAACTATTTAAGGAATGCTATTTATAATATTTCAATCAAGACCCTGTCATTATGGTCACAGGCCTGCAAGAGTCAATCATGAGGGATGGAGATCCCAGAGGCCTACTGGCCTTATCCAGGGGTATTCCAGTGAACAGATGGACGTGAAGAATCAGAGGCTGGACGTGTGGTTCAGTGGTAGCATGTGCAAAGCCCAGGGTTCAATCCCAATATAGAGGGCTGAGGGGAGGGGGTAGAGAAAATTTTACTGCTTTCCAAGGCTTAACCCAGCCCCTACCCACCAGCCAGGAAATGGTTTTGTGGATGAACCTGTGACTGCAACATTGCTTCTGTCTAAAGGCCTGCCTAACAGACAAGCCTGAAACAGAGCGGTAGGCAGGTGAGCACCTCACCTTCCTGTCTCCTAATAGTCAGTCATGAATGTGACCTGGGCCCACAGTAACAGCCACCGCAGAAAATTCACTAAGCTTCTTCCATCAACAACATGGGATTTCTGGGCCACAGCAATTTCTCTGAATTATTGCCTGAGTGGAAGATGTACATTTACAAGGCCAAAGGGTTAACCTTTCCACAGGAGACTGATACTCTGGGAGGAGGGAGGACCACAGAGAGACGCCACCTGGCCCTGGTGGGCTACTAACTCTCCCACTTCAAGTTCGGGCATCAGTCTGGTATAATGGCTTCCTTCAGAATGGACTGACCAGTCTCAGGGTTCACAAAACCTTAGCAACCCCAGAGTGGTCACCTGTGCTATGCGCCAGTTTGCAAAGATTCAGCCAATGCTCTTGCTTTACTCAATCTGCAAGGCTGAGGCCTGGTGGCAGCTCCCTGGAAAGAGAAAATGCCCATCACAACCACCTGTGAGCCTGTGAACCTCAGATCTTAACAGAACATGGCCCAAGACTGAATTCACCGCATCTACAAGGACACTACAAGTATCCCTCTTTCATGCATGGCAGGTCTGTCCCCAAGTGAACATGTGGCTCACTATACCCAAGCCCAACCCAGCTGCAGGTTCAAGACAGCGAAGGCAAAGGCAGACTCAGCAGCCCACAGGAGAGAGGCTTGCAAATGCTGAGAAGCCTTCTAAAACTGAGACTACAGCAGCAAACAGGGCCCCAGTCTGCCTAGCAGAGGGAGACCATGGCCTTGGGGCCTGGATGAAGGAATGGGCCTGCAAGGACAGGCTCTGATGCTGGTCCAAGCTCAACCATCCTAACAGAGGCAGAAACTCAAGGAAGGTACTTTCCAGGTGTAACAGAGTATCACCCGGGAGTCCCCATGGGGCCTTGAATTCTTCTATTCACCTGTCCTAAGACTGTGCACAGACCAGGCTGGAGATGGCTCAATAGTCCCTCTAGCTTTTTTTTTCTTTATAATGGAGACAGGGTCTCATTATGTAGCACTAGCTGCCCTGGAACTCAAGAGATGCACCTGTCTCAGCCTCCCCAGTGCTGAGATTAAAGGCATGCACCACCAGGCTCAGCCTCTCTGGCTTTTTTAAGGTGATGGACAAACGACTTAAGTTCCTGTTTATATATGTATGTGTGAAGAAATAGGAAATAGTTAGATGTACATAGCATAAACTTCAGTGGACTCTACTTGGAGACAGAATCTCCCCACCAGACCCACAAACGGTGCCATTCCATGCGATAAACCAGCATCCAACAGGGCTGGGGGAAGTGCCTGACCCCCACTGCAACTCTCCCTGGGCCACTCCAGGTAGATCCCAACAGAAAATAAGAGCTGTTTAACTCACTGCTCTAGAGAAATTGATGCTCCAATTCAACCTGGCTTTCCCAAACTCACCCAAAACCCAATATAGGAGGCAGGACCCCACCAGGCCTTGCCCTAACCCAGAGGGGAAAGTGTGCTTGAGTGGGAGAGATGTTCAGTAAAGTTCATTCGACTGGCCAAGTTGAGCAATTTCCAAGAATCTACCTGGCCAGGCCTGCTGCAGTGCCCGCCCCCCACGCACCTACAGGGGCCTTTCTTCCTCGGGGAGGGCAGTTTGGGACGCATTTCCGCAAGGCCCTTAAGAACTATCTATCTACTGCTCTTCCTATCTTGAGCTGGGGTTTCCTTATCTACCCCCTGGAGTACGCCTGGGCCGCTGTGAGGCATCAAGGCCTTTGAAAGAAGAGGCCCTTTCCAGGGTAGCACTCTAAACGTCAACTTCTATTCCTTTCTGGGGTTAACTGAGAGCTCGGAGGGAAGCTTGCAAGAAAATGTACCAAACAAAACTTGCAAAAAAAAGTTCTGGTGTGGACGGTGCAGCCCCTAGGCCTCACTCCCACCAATTCTGCAGGCTTTCTAGGTGTATGGGCCACGACCTTCGCTGCAATTGGAGCAGTTTGTTCCGGGGCCCAAGGGAGATGCTTCCTCACCGCGGGGAGCCCGAGCCTGCACACCACACCACGAGCCACGGGAGGCAAACAAAGCCCCGCACCTCTCGGCAGGGGAGCGGGGAAGTGGGGTTGGGGGTGGAGGAACTCTCAGCCCCGGGAAGGCCTCCAAGGAGCATGCGCCCTCATACCCTCTGGCGCCCGCGCCCCCGCCTTTCCCCGCGCGCGCGAGGACCGCGCAGGGCGCACACCGGGCATGCGCAAAACGCGGCTGGCCCCGCCCCCCCGGGGCGCCGGAGCCGCGGCGGCGGGAACCTCAAAGCCCCGGTGCGAGCGGGCTGCACCCCGCCGGCCGCAAGGAGACCCCGGCGGGTGCTTAAGTGGGGTGGAGAGGGGGACCCGGCGGGGCGGCAGTGGTGGGACGTGGAGACCGGGAGACCCTGCCTGCGGCGCGCTGCCCGTCACCGCCGCCGGCCCAGGAGAAGTTCCCCAAGTCCCCGAGGCGCGGGGGAGGGGAGCGCGCGGCGTGGGGCGGGGCGGGGCGTGACCCCCGCGAGGCGGCGGCGGCCGCCCCTCCCCCGCCAACCGCCAACGGCCCGCGCTCCCCCGGGGTCCGCCCGGCCTTTTGTGCGCGGAGGCGGCGATGATTCACCGCGGCCTGCGCCCGCCCGCCCGGGCCCCACTCACGACGCGCTCCTTGGTGTGCTCGGGCTCGGTGATGACCACGGCCGCGCCGCCCGCCTTGCCCGCCGTCGCCGGCCGCGCCGCGCGCTTGGCCCCGCCGGGAGCCCCGTCGAGCTCCAGCCCGTCCTCGTCGCCGCTGCTGCCGCCGCCGCTGCTGCTGCTGCAGCGCTCGGGCCGCTCGCGCTTCCTGCCCGCCGGGCCGCCCCGCTTCCTGGGCCCCGCGCGGGCCGTGCCGTTGCCGGAGCTCGGCTCCTCCCAGGCCGCCGCCGCCGCCGCCTTCTTCCTGGGCATGGTCGCCGGCTGCAGGAGACACGGGGCAGCGCGCACAATGGACGGGTTATAAGGCGGCGGGGGGAGGGGAGCGGCCGCGCCACCGGCCTCCACTTCCTCCCCTGCCCGCCCCTCCCGGCCGCTCCCGGGGGAAGCATCCCACGCGGGGGGCATCGCGGCGACCTCGACCCAGCCCCAAGTTGAGCCGTGCGCACAAAGCACCGCGGCCCGAGAAAGTGCGGGCGGCCCGAGGATGCCCGTGTCTGCACCACGGAGGATCCGGGAACACGGAGCGGGGGGGAGGGGGGTAGCCCCGAACACCTGGGAGGGAGGGAGGGAGCACCCCACCTGCTGCTGCGTCCTCTCGCCCCCAACCCAAGCCACTCGGTGCAACGCAGGTTCCCCCCGCCCCCCCCGCAAGCCCGGACTCCACACACACCCCGCTGCGGCCCGACCGGGCCAGCCCGACCCCCGGCTCCACTGAGCCGAGCCCCTCCGTGGGCTCCCCACGAGGGGAGGGGGCCCGACTGCAGCCGGCCCCGAGCACCTGCTCGCACACGCACAGAAAAAGGAACTTTAGTGGGGGCCCCCCCCTCCCCGTCTGCCCCTCGCCCCGCGCGCTCGCCCTGTCTGCCTTTTTTTTTTTTTAATTGATTTTGAACAATGGGATCTCTGTCTGTCTCCGATTAAACCACGTGGATCCGCCTTCCTTCCCTTCTTATTCATTCAGCCCCCCACCCCCCCTTCCCCAGGTCTTTTTTTTTAAAAACCTTTTTCAAGGGAAAAAAAAAAAAAAAGAGGAGGAGGTGGGGGAGGGAGAAAAAAATAATAAAGTTTCCCGGACCCTGCAAACTGGTCCCAGTGGCATTTCCAGCCCCCTACCTGGTTGAAGTGGTGAGAACACCGAAAAGGGAAGAGGAGCAACTACCAGCCGGGTCGGAGGGCTGCTCTCTCCTTCCGGCCCAGGCGAGGGCTCCAGCCCACTCACCAGATACACTTAAAATGTAAATACGAGCTTCCAGAACAAATGCTACAACACAAAACAGAAACACATGTGCGGCCCGGCGGCAAGCGAGCGCGCGGCGGGACGGGCCGCGCGGGGCCCCCGGCGCCAGCGCCCCCTAGGGGCCGGCGGACCCCACCGCCCACCCGAGCCTGCGCCCCGCGCCACGCCGCACTCTGCACACCCGCCAGCGCGCCCCGGGGCCGGCCACGCCACGTCCTGCGCGTCAGAGACCGTCTGTGAGGTTCAGGAGAGTGTTAGATGATCTGTTGTTTGGTGATTTTTTTTCCCCCCGAGCGTCTAGACAGGTCACCTGAGGACAAGTCGCTGGAAAAGAGTGACTTTGCTCACGCAGCAGCCAGCAAGGGACGTGCCCTAATTGACTAGAATGAACGATGAATACGATTTGAATAACTTTCTCTTCTGCATGGAGGCTCGATTTTTATTTGCCTGTGGATGTGTTCCCTGTATGTATGCAGTAAGGTGCTGTTAGATGGTCAGGTTACATAAAAGTTTGATCTTCCAGAAGGTTAATTGGTCAATAACTGGAGGATCGTGGATGGACCTGGAGATAGTTTTTTTTATAGAAATATTTTTATGTGTATGAGTGTGTTATTTTCATGTAGGTAGGTGTACCCCGTGTCGTGCAGGACGGTTGTTACCACCATGTGGGTGCTGAGGATAGAACCCGGGACCTTTGCAAGAGCAACCAGTGCCCTTAACTGAAGAGTCGTCTCTCCAGGCCCCCGGAGATAGTTTTGACGTACAATTTTTTAATACCGAGCCCCCAGTACATGCAAGACTCAACAGTGCTACATGTTGGGAGTACAGACCTAGGGAACAAGATTTCTGCCCTAGTGGGAACGCGGACTAAGAAAGAGTCATTAAGCAAATAATTGCAAGTGTGATTGTTTCGAAGTGGTATCTGCATAGGAACATTACAGGGAGCTGGAGTTACCCGCATTCCAGGATAAAGGAAGGGGTTCCCTGGGCAAGCTGAGCTAAACAACTTAAAGAATCAGACTCTTCAGAGTAGGGGTAGAAAAGCTTATCTCCACCACAAGGGAAAAATAGTCGGGGTCCAGGGATTCTGGGAGGGAAAATGGCAGGAGGAGTCTGGGGGAGAAAAAGTGGCAAGACTGAAAGGGTAGGCAGGGACCAGCTCACAAAGCCCAGGAAGGGATACTGAGAACTATAAGAGAATCTGTTGGGGGGATGGAGGCAGGCTTACTTTCTTCCCACTGGTCTTCCTGATGCTTTATCTCAGTATCACTTTCTCTGCTAACAAATATTTCCTTCCTTTTGCTTGGGTTTTGTTTTGTCTCTTGTAGTCTAGGCTGACCTGCGACTCACTATATAGCCTAGGCTGGCCTTGAACTTCTGACCCTCCTCCACCTCTCGAGTGCAGTTACCCTTGTGAAAGTTTCTTTTAGGCAACTTCCTGCGGATGGATAGAGCTGTGGGATCTTCATAGTCCATTATTTATTGCAAGACGATGATGGGGACGGGGGTGGGGGAGTGCAGCAGGGCAGTGTCCAAAGGTTGAGAATCCAAGAGACCCAAATCTAAGTGATTTGAACAAAGTCACAAGTCTGTGTGTCTAGGGAGGCCAAGAGGACTTAGGTAAAATAATCAACTGGTACCATTCCGAGATTGTCAGGAAGGTCAAGACTGGAACCACCCTTTAAAAGCTGCTTCTTAATAGACCTGGCATTAAGAAAGATTGGAAGAGATTAAACCTTGGTGCTGTGATATAAAACATAAGTAGAACCCAACCAGAAAAAAAAAAAAAATTCCGCCTAAGTGTGCCATCAGGTCCCAGTTTCAGGAAACAGCTTGCTGATGCTTGCCAGGAGGAGTAGGCTGGTTGGGTGTTTACCCTCCCAACAACACCCTGTGTGGCCAATTAGGAGCACCGACAGTGCCTTTAAAAGGATTTCAGCCAGCGAGTCTTTTTCTTTCTTTCTCCTTCCCCTTTACACTGCTTTCTGCCTGCGAAAAAGGCACATGCGTCAGAAAAACTGACGCAACGAGACGCTAATATCACATTGCATCATCTGACCCAAGGTGTGGTGCTCCCAAAACTGGTTTTTCTTGAGGCTGTGCTGGAGAAGAGCACTCGGGTATACCCACCAAGTGGCCCTGCTGGCCAGATGATAAAGTGCTTTCACGCCTCAGTTCTACACACTTCGGGGCCAGGGAAAGCCCGAAGTGACTCCCCTGGCTGAACGGGGGTGCTGCCTCTCAACATGACGGGCTGCTGCGCAGTTTATGTAATCAGAGTGACTGAGCGAGATGCACCTACCAGGCAGGCTGCAGGCGCTTCCCCGACTCCCCAAAAGGGGCTCAGGAATTTTACTGCATTTTCGTTGAGCAACTTACTGCTCTGGGGAAGAATTGTTTGGTGCAAAAGGTGGAGACTGCGAGGGACAGTAGAGACTGAGATTCCTAGACCTTTCTGAGCACAGGCGCCTGACCTGCTGCATCTGCTCTTGTCTCTTTTGCTCCTCATTAAAGGCAACTGTCAATTAAACACTGCTACAGTCCAGGTCTGTCCCAGAAGTGGGAGTCCTTTTAGCTGGGCCACAGAAAGCTCCATGGCTACTTCAAAGAGTCTCTGGTCCTCTGTTTATAAAAACAAAGCCATCCGTAGTGGGGACGGTGGCCCTAACAGACGGAAATATAATTCTTTTGTTTTTTTTGAAACAAGGGTTTCTTGTATTTCATGCTGACCTTGAACTCACAATGTAGCCAAGAGATGACCTTGAACTTTTGATTCTTCTTCCCCTACCCGCAGAATGCTGAAATCACAGGCATGCACTACCACACTCCATTTCTTGTGGTGCTAGGTATGGAACCCTGAGCATCCTACATGCTGGGCAAGTGCTCAACCAACTGGTCTGCTACATACCCAGCACCAGAAATGTGATTCTGATGGTCTGCATAGGGGCAATTGAGTCAGTACGGGACAGTGCACCTTCTACTGGGAACCACCTAAGCACTTGAGATGTGGCTAGTGCATATTGCAGTGTGCTGGGGTGTAGACACATACTGAATTTGTTTTGTTTTTGAAGCATGGTCTCACTATGTAGCCCAGTGTGGCCTTGAACTGGTGATCCTCTGCCTCAGTTTACCAAGTACTGGGATAACTGTTCTATTCCACCATTCACAACTCATACTAGGTCTCAAAGACTTAGAGCAATTAAAAAAAAAAAAAAAAAGCAAGAGCTGGGCATGGTGGCACATGCATTTAAATCCTAGCACTCCACTGATTCTATGAGTTCAAGGCCAACCTGGTCTACATAACAAGCTCCAGGCCAGCCAGAGTTGCATAGTGAGATTCTGTCTCCAAAAACAAACAGAAAAGTAAAATATCTCATTAAAAATTGTATTAAATTAATCTAGGCAGAATATATGTACCAGTAGTCCCAGCTACTTGGGAAACTGAGGCAGGAGGATCTCTAGAGCCCACAAGTTTGAACCCAGCTTTGGCAACATATGGAACCTCATATTAGAAGCAAATAGAGTTGGAGATACAGCTCAGTGGTAGAACACTCACCTGGCATATGAAAGGCTCTGGGTTCAATTCTGAACACCCTCCAAAATAGAAACTAAGTCCAGTGTGGTGGCACACACCTGTAGTCCCATCACTCAGAGGGCTAAAGCAGGAAGATTTTTCTTGAGTGCAAGGCCATCCTGGGCTACATACATAGTGAGTCCCAAATCAGCCTAGGATATATACTCAGAGCCTGTCTCAAAAATACAGATTGCTCATCGAATACATTCTGCTGCTGGGCACATAGTGGTACACTCCTTTATTCCAGCACTCTGGATGCAATCTATCAGTTGGAGACTGGTCTCGTCTACAGAGGGAGTTTCAGGCCAGTTTGAGACCCTGTCTCAAAAAAACAAAGGATTGGAGAGATGGCTCAGGAGTTAAGAGCACTGGCTGATCTTGCAGAGGAGCCAGGTTTGAATACCAGCACCTACATGGCGGTTAATACACACTTGTAACTCCAGTTCCAGGAGGTCTGAGGCCCTCTTCTGACCGCCACGAATCTTGCACATCACAGGTGCATCTACCTACATGCAGGCATACACAAAAAAATTAAAATAATAAATAAAATATTTAAAACCAAACAAGAATGCAGACTGCTCTTGCAGGAGACCTGAGTTTAGTTCCCAGTACCTATATGAAACAGCACAAAATTGCTTGTATCTGCAGCTCCAGGGACTCCAACACCATCTTCTGGCCTCCTTGGGTACCTGCACTCTCACAGACAAACACATACCACTCATAGGATAAAACAGAGAGCTGAAGAATAACTCAGCAGATAAGAGCATTGGTCGCTCTTACAGAGAACCTTGGTGTGGTTCCCAGCACCCACATGGTAGTTGACAGCCATCCACAACTCAGGCGCCACAAGATCCTGGAGCCTCTTCTGCTCTCCCCACATACATAACTGGCCAAATACCCATACACTTACAATTTTAAAAATCAAGTTCAACGAAAAATTTAATGTTGTGGTAGCACATATAACATCTTTAATCCCAGCACTGGAGAGGCAGATGCAGACAGATCTCTGTGAGTTCAAGGCTAGCCTGTCTCAAATAAATAAATTAATTAATTAATTAATAAGGCCTAGAGAGATGGCTCAACTATTAAGAACACTGGCTGCTCTTGCAGAGGACCCGAGTTCAAGTTCCAGCACCCACATGGCTAACAACTGTAACTCTGGTTCCAGGGGATCTGACACCCTCTTCTGACCTTTTTGGGAATTGCATGACACAGGTACACTTACATACATGCAGACAATACACTCATATACATAAAATAAAAATAATAAATAAATAAATTTTTTAAGTAACAAGAAAAGTCTCCTAGGCCTGACAGGGCTTCTGCACCCCATCACCTGCTCTGGAGGATCAGGCAGGCCCTTCCCCATCGAGCCTCCCCAAGCCGCCCCATTCCTCCTTTGATACAAGAGAGGCCAGAAGAAATTCAAAATGAAAACGGACCCATCTGGGGAATCCAATCTAATTTTTCAGATCCAGGAAAACAAGGATCGAAACAAATTTCATCATCGTCTGTGGTTTAGTTTGTGGCCACCCGTGGCTCCCCATTCTTCACTGGTATTTGCATTCATGCTGCGTTCCAGCTCTCGATAGAGCCGCAATTTGTGGAATTGGTCTCTAATCAATAGCTCACCAGCCATTTTCTAAGACTGTCCCTTGCTCAAGCTTGCAAACAAAGGCTGGACCCCTCAGAAAGTCTGTTTTCTCTGGCAGTGGAGAGCACAGATGATGTATAGAAAGGTTGTTTGGTTAATTGCCTGGTTTGGTTGTTTGCTTGTTTCTGGATTTGTTTTTGTGTTTGTTTTGTTTTTGAGACACGGTCTCCTTGTAGTCCTGGCTAGCCTAAAACTCACTATGTAGATCAGGCTGGCCTTGGTCTCACAGAGATGTGCCTCCCTCTGCTTCCCAAGTGCTGGGATTAAAGGCATGTGCCACTTTGGCTGGTGTGGTTTTGTTTGTTTCAGTTAGGATCTCAGACCAGGAAGGGAAGAAAGAAGAGAGAGAGAGAGAGAGAGAGAGAGAGAGAGAGAGAGAGAGAGAGAGAGATTGAAAGATAGAGTCTTCCAGAATTGAGTCAAACTCACTATGTAACCAGGCTGAGCGTGAATATCCTCCGGCCTCTACCTCTAGAGTTCTAGGATTTAGGATTTTAGGTAGATGCCAACACACCCAGTTTATACAGTGCTATGGATTGAACCCAGAGCCTTGTGCGTGCTAAGTCAGTACTCTACCAATTGAGCTACAGCCCCAAGCAAGGATTTCATTTGTGAAAGGATTATAACATTTGAAAAAGAGTTTATTTTTATTTTTGTGTGTGTGTATGTGTGTGTGTGTGTGTGTGTGTGTGTGTGTGTATGTAGGTTCCCTATTGGAGGCCAGAAGAGGGTGTCAGATCCACCGGACCTGACCTGGGGTACAAGCAGTGCTAGGCTGTCTGATGTGGGTGCTGGGAACTGAACTCAGGTCCTCTGGAAGAACAGCAAGCACTCTTAGCTAAAAAATTGTAGTTTTATGTGACATGACAAGGCCTGTAATCCACTGGTTCTGGCCATCCAACAGGCTACACTCCTTCCTGTTTTATCACCAAACTTTCAAGGGAATGACACAGGTCTGTGCCGTGTGCCTTGTTTTTCCTTGTCTATTCAAATTCCCGTAAAGCTTGATGTCACAGGAAAGTTGCTGGGCTGGACTCATTTCAGTCACTGTCTGTAAGACTCCAATCCTCTATTCTCTCTCTCTCTCTCCCTCTCTCGCTCTCTCATATGTCTCTGTCTCTGTCTCTATCTCTCTCTTGTTATGTGGTTATACAGCTTGATCTGACCTGAGACTTACCTTTTAGCCTAGGCTGGCCTCCAACTTCCGATCCTCCTGCCTCTACTTCCTGAATGATGGGTTCATAGGCATGAGCCACCAATAGGTCTTTCTCTAGTCTCAACACTGTGCATCTAGCCACTTGCGGTGGTATAGGCCAGTAATCCCAGTGTTTGGGAATGTCGGTAGGGGGATCAGGAATTCAAGGTCAAGAAGAGGAGGAGGGGATTAGAGAGAAGGCTCAGTCATTCAGAGCACTGGCTGCTCTTACAGAGGACCTGGGTTCAAATCCCATCACCCACATGATGGCTAACAACCGGCTGTAACTCCAGTTCCGGGGAACCTAATAATCCTCTTCTAACCTCCACAGGCATTGCAGGAGACATGGGTGGGCTTAACTCATACACATAAAATAAAAATAATAGTAAACAGAATAATTTAAAAATAAATGAGCAAATGTAATAAAGATAAGATGGAAAGTCATAGAGGAAAACACCTGACATTGACCTGCATACATACACGCACATACATGAATACGTGCACACGAACACGTACACATCCACACACCACACACAAGAGTGATAGGTCCAAAAGACTGGCAAAATCATTTGTAGCAGTAAGAAGAAGAAATAAGAAGGAAAATTCACATCCAGACAGACGAGACTACCCTAGAGAGGGACAGGGCACTTCTAGAACCTATTTATGATCATTTATTTTTACAATATTTTATGTGTATGAGTGTAGTGCCTGCATGTACGTAAGTGCACCTGTGCCCTGCAATATCTCTGGAGATCAGAAGAGGACGTTGGATCCCCTGGAGCTGGAGTTATGGATGGTTGTTAGTTGCCATATGGGTGCTGGGAATCGAACCCAGGTCCTCTGCTAGAGCAGTCATTGCTCTCAACCACTGAGCCACCTCTCCAGTCCGTTCTCCAAGTTTTCTTTACAGCAGTTTTCTGATGGCTTGTTTTGTTTTTGCGGCACTGTGGGTAGAACCCAGGGCCTTTTCCATCTGGGGCAAGCCCTCTTCCACTGAGCTTATGCATGGCCTTTTGAAAAATTTAAGAGATTCCCAATCAGTTGCCCAACTGACTTTGAACTCCATGTATAGCCCAGGCAGCCTTGAACTTGTGATCTTCCTGCCTCGTCCTCCCAAGCAGCTGGGATTACAGGCATGTGTCACCATCTTGTCTTTGTTTCTTTGTTTGTTTTCTGAGAAAGGGTCAATATGTAGCCATGAATTCTCTCTTTATCTGCCTTGGCCTCCCAAACGCTAGGATTACGATGAGTACCACCACACTCAACCAGGTGAAGGTTTTCTTTTACTTTTTTTGTGTGTGAAATTGCTGGGAATGGAATTCAGAGCCCTGTGCATGCCAGGCAAGTCTTACCAGGCAAGACACATCCCCAGGCTTGTTGTTATTTTAAAGACAAGATCTCATAGCCAAGGCTGGCCTTGAACTCACATGCCCTTGAGGTTGGCCTTTTTCATTGAGCTCTTTTAAAATCTTTTCTCCCCCAGAGCTAGTATTACCTGTGAGTGCTGCAGCACCTAGATTTGTAAGATTAAGTCGTTCATTTTATTTATGTCCATGGGTGTTTACTGTGTGAATTTATGTACACCATGTGTGTGCAGGAATGGAGGCCAGAGAGGGTGCTGGATCCTCTAGAACTCTAGAATTGGAGTTATAAGTAAGCTGGGATTACGGGTGCTGGTTCCCAGCACCAGGTCCTACAGTTAACCACTGAGCCATCTCTTACCAGTGTTATTTTGTGTTGTTGTTCTTGTTTTAGGGTTTTTTTGGAGACAGGGTCTCACTATGTATCATTGGCTGCCCTGGAACTCACTATGTAGACTGGATTCAAACTCACAGAGAAATATTTTAAACTATATATTTTTAATATTTTGCTTATTATTATCTTCTTATTTTATGTGTATGAGTGTTTTGCCTGCATGTATGTAAGTGCACCTGTGTTGTGCAGTGCCCATGGAGGTCAGACAATGGTATCGGATTCCCCTGGAACTGGAGTTATGACAGATAGCTGCTAGCCACCATGTGGGTGCTGGGAAGCAAACCCAAGTCCTCTGCAAAAGTAGCCTGTGCTCTTAACTGCTGAGCCATCTCTCCAGTCTCTCGTTTTTCGATGTTTTAAATTTTATTTTTATTTTTGGTGTATGAGTGTTTTGCCTACATGTAATGTAAGTGTCCTACATATGTGCAAGGCCTCTGGAGGTCAGAAGAGGGTGTTGGATCCCTGAAACTAGAATTATGGAAGTTATTAGCTGTCATGGGGTGCTGGGAACCAAATCTGGGTCCTCTACCAGAGCAATTAGTGCTTTTAACTGCTAGGCCTTCCAGCCCCTAGAACTTCCTTTTTAAAAGAATTCATTTGGTTTTAGGCCAATCTAGGTTACATAAGGCCCTGTCTAAAAACAGAATTCTCTGGGAGGGCGTGGTCTCAAGTTGGTCTGTAGCTCCAGCTCTGGGGAGACAGGAAAAGTTAGAGGATCGCTGGGGCTTGCCGGTTCCCAGTCTAGCTGAAAGCGCAAGCCCCGGGTTCAGAGAGAGAGCCTGCCTCTCTGGGGTGGAGCTTGAAGGGAGGGTACCTAATCCCTCATCTGGCTATATTCATACACCACATGTGTGTGTACATACACACACACACCACATACTACACACAGAACATACTGCATACCACAATGCACATACATGTCACACACACGCATGAACCTACCACAAACTACACATACCAGACACCATAGACTTCACATGCTACACACCACACAACACACACACACACAACACACACACACATACACAGGTACCATATACTACACACACCAGACACTATAGATATCATATATACCACACTGCATACCACTACACACTCACACATACACACCACAGTGCACACACACACACATCACACCACACACACACACACACACACACACACACACACACACACACAGTGAAAATAAATAAAAATAGAAGCACCCATTAGAGATGGGAGTGGTGGCGGGGAGAGACAAGCAAGCCTCCCAGCCTGCCTGCATATGCACGGCGACTCCCCCAGTGCAGGACCTGGTCCTCAGAAAGCTGAGAGTGCACATCCCATCGTACCCTGGCATAGTGATGGGGCCCAGGAAGCCCAAAGTTGGCAGCAGAAAAGTGAGCAGAGGGTGGGAGGCTCACCTTGGCTTCTCCAGTGCCTACATGTGAAATGGGAGCGGTCATTTCTGTGGCCACTAATGTACTCTGGGAGGTGTCCCTTTCTAGCTGAAATCCAGTCTTTTCTCTGAGAAACAGAACCACAGAGGCCCAGGGAAGCCCGGCTGCCTGTAAAGAAGCCAGAGGACCACATGTCCACTCCCTGGAGTCTGTGGCTCAGTGCCCACCACACTGCCAGGAGCCACTCTGCCAGCTAAACCACTCATTATTTTTTTTAATCTACTGGATACTTTAAATAACTGTTATTATACACCCAGTTTTCACAAGACTACATTTATTACTAAACCTCATTAAACTGCTGCAGTCGGGCTGGCCCCACTTCCCTGCCTTGCGGGATGAGGGGAGACCATGGATGACATAGAAGTGTCCAGTCCACGAATCACTGCCTGGTGATCTCCATCCTACTGGGGAGGGAGCTGCATCATTCAGTAGGGGTGAGCATAGGTGACCCCAAGACCAGAGCAGAGCCCTCGGCTAAGGTCTAAGGGTAGACAGTACAAGACAGCAAGCCAGAGATAGAGGGCACAGACTCAAACTTCCCTAGATTATACCCCAGCTCTGTCACTTGCTGTGTGATCTTGAGCAAGCTAACTTAACCTCTCTTTGCACAAAATGATGACAATAGGATCTACCAAGGAGACATTTTCTATAGCCCAAGTGAGCTGCTGGGCCTGTCGTCATGACCTGTTTTTGTTTTTCTGAGACATAGTTTTATAGCCCAGGCTGGTTCAGGATTTTGTTTGAGGAAAACATGTCACTTCTAAAAGTTTGGACTCTTGAGCTCCTGGAAGATGCTCAGCCGTCTAGCTCAGGATCTTGTGAATTCTAAGTCCCAGACCATGCTCCAACCCCCACATCCTCAACAACAGTAGCAGCTCCAGGGCAGGTCGAGGCAGGTGAGACCAGGGATCGGAGGGGAGTCTTCTCTGGGCCCTCCATTCCCCAGCCTCCTCTTCCCCAGACAGAATATCTTTCCACAGAGTCTTCTGAGCAACTTACTTCTTGGACAAATGGGCCTGAGTGAGGCCCAACAGGTCCCTGGAGAGAAGCATTTTCCAGCCTGCAACTTGGAGGGGCACAGGGAGGGATGAAGATAAAGGGGAAGAGCCTGCCAAGGGAGAAGATGGCCAAGGCTTGGGAGGCCCAAAGGGCACATGGGAACTTCAACAGCTGTTCCACGCAGGGGGGTCCTCTGAGCCCTCTGATGGCAGGAGAGATTTAGCCCCAAGAGGCCTTAGGTGACAGTAAGGGAAGATGGAGAGCTTGTAGTTGGTACAAACATGTGCCCCTAAAAAAGATGCTCATGTGGCATCTTCTTGACAGAATCCGACCGGCACCTGGGTGAACTGAAGCCCCATCGCCTCCTCCGCCTTCCCTGCTGTGACAATTTGTTCTCTTTGCAGAATCCAGAATCACCTGGGAGCCAGGCCTCTGGGCACACTCTGGGGGATTTCTGGATTTAGTTAACTGAGGTGGGATGACACCCGCTGAGGGTGGTGCTGCTCCCTGGCTGGGCTGCTGGACTGTATGACTAGAAAAGGGACCTGGGCCGAAAGGGGTATTCACTGCTTTCTGCTCCCGATTGTGGATCTGACGTGACTAGCTGCCTCAGGCTCCTGGCACCTTGATTTCTCCCCTATGATGGACTGAGATGTACCCTTGAATCCTGAGCCAGAATAAAACCATTCTCTCTCGTGTTGCTTTTTTTTTTTTAATGTATATAAATATTGCCTGCATGTATGTAAGTGCACCCGTATCATGCAATGTCTGGGGAAGTCAGAAGAAGGTGTCGGATACCCTGGAACTGGAGTTAGGGAGGGTTGTTAGCCACCATGTAAGTGCTGGGATTCAAGCCCGGGTCCTCTGAAAGAGCAGCCAGTGCTTTTAACTGCTGAGCCATCTCTCCAGTAGCCTCTTAGGTTGCTTTTGACAGAGAATTTTATTGCAATGGGAAAAGAAACTTAAGACAGCCATCCACTTCAGGGTCTCAAAAGGCACTCTTCAGTATCTTATGTTTTTGTCAGACATGGTGACTCTCCTCTGTAATTTCGGTCTTCAGGAGGCTGAGACAGGAAGATCACAGATTCAAAGCCAGCCTGGGCTATAGAGTAAAATCCTGCCTCCAAAAAATCAGAAAGCCAACCAGCCAGGTATAGTGGTACATGCCTTTAATCCCAGCATTTGGGAGGCAAAGGCAGGCAGATCTTTGTGAGAAGGGGACCAGCCTGGACTACAGAGTGAGTTCCAGGCCACCTGGGGCTAGAGAGAGACCCTGTCTGCAAACAACAAAAAACCAAGTAGTAGACTAAAGAGATGGCTCAGCGGTTAAGAGCACTGGCTGCTCTTGCAGAGGACCTGGGTTTGATTCCCAGTACCCACATGGCAGCTAACAACGATCTGTAACTCCAGTTCCAGGGTATCTGATGCCTTCTTGTGCCCTCTGTGAGCACTGCTTGACATGGGTGCACTTACATCCATGCAGACAATACACTCATACACATAATATAAAAATTTAAATGAAAATTAAAACAAAAGAAGCAGCCCCAATTTGGGGAGTGTACAGGAGTTCAAGCTCAGCCTTGACTACATAGTGAAATCCAGACCAGACTGGGCTATAGGAGACTGTCACAAATAAAAGCAACAACAACAACAAAAAAAACAATAGATGGTTGGTGAGATGACTCAGTAGAGTGCTTGCTATGTAAGCATGAGCTAGGAGGTCATCAGAGACTAGCAGATCCAGGAGGCTTGCTACCAGCCAGTGTTGCCAAATGGCAAAACTTCAGGTTCCGTTAGAGACCCTGTCTCAAAAAATAAGGTGGAGGGCAGGTGAAATGGCTCCAGGTGAAGGTGCTTCCTGCCACACCCCGCAGCCACAGGGTGGAAGCAGAGAACCCACTCTGCAAATTCTCCTCTGACCTCTTCCTGTGTGCTGCGGCCCCCACCAAATCAAGAAATAAAATGTAACAAAAACTTTAAACCTGAAAACGAATGAACTGAGTGACAGAGGAAGACAGCTGATACGCACACGCACATGCTCAAGCACATGTGTGGACTGATGCACCCCTCCATACAAGAACATGCAGATACCACAGACCAAAGTAAAAACCAAAATAAAAACTAAATAAAAATAAAGTCACGCCTTTAATCCCAGCACTGGGAAGCAGAGGCAGGTGGATCTCTGTGAGTTCCTGGTCTACATAGTGAATTCTAGATCACTTGGGGCTACAGGGAGACCCTACCTCAAAAAGACAAAATAATAATAATAATAATAATAATAATAATAATAAAATGACATAAATGGCACTTGTTTTATTTTTTGTTATTATTGTGTGTGCATGATGTTTGCATGTGTGTGTGCCACATCCACATATGGCTGTCAAGGATAACTTTGTGGAGTCAGTTCCCTCTACCTTTGTGTGGGCTCTGGAGATTGAACGGGTTGTCAGGCTTGTGTCCCAAGCATTTCTACCATCTCATTGGCCCTTCTTTAATACCATTATTATTATTGTTGTTATTATTATTATTATTATTATTGTGTGTGTGTGTGTGTGTGTGTAAATGCAGGCACAGGCATGCCATAGCATGAGTGTGGAAATCAGAACTTTTGAAAGTTCTGTCTTGCCTTTTACCCTCCTTTGAAAGCAGGGTCTCTAATGCTGTTTCTGTCCTGTGACTCCAGGCTGGCTGGCCTGGGATTTCTGGGTGATTTTCCTGCCTCCAGTCTCATCTGTATCACAGGAGAGCTGGAATTACAGATGTGTGCCAGCACAGGCGATTTTTCCGTGGGCTCCAGGGATCAAACTCAGGTCATCAGGCTTGTGCAAGCTCCTTTACCGAGCTGTTCTGTCCACCCGAATTTATTGTTTACGCCAAGGACCTGTATCATATCCGGAAGTCTGCCCCTTGGCTCAGAAAGCCTAAAATGCTTATGATTTGCACCTTACAGAAGAAGCTTCTAGAGTTCTGTCACGGAGGGAGGCAAGTCTGAACTCATTGCCAGCTTGGGGGTGACAGCGGGGAGGAGTCCAGTACAGCGAGAAGAGGTGCCCTGGGCAGGAGGACTGGGGAGCGGGATGAGGCTGTTCTGTCCTCAGAGACCGTTTGGTGGGGGAGGAGCTCCATGCCTCTCCGATGGGCAAGGTGCTGGGACGCTGGTTAGACAGTCCTGATTTTACAAACTGCTGAGGAGAGAAGGGTCCATCCTCAGTGACCTTAAAGCCTGCTAGTGTCTAACCAGAGTCCCAGCAGACTTCTTTTGCAGAAGACCAGGGTTCAAATCCCAGCACCCACATATGGACTAATAAACATCTGTAACTCCAGTTTTAGGGGATCCAATGCCCTCTTCTGGCCTCCTTGGACCTTGTATGACAGAGGTACACTTACATACATGCAGGCATAACATTCATACACTTAAAAATGAAAATGAATAAGATGGGTGTGCCTTTAATCCCAGCACTTGGGGGGGCAGAGGCAGGTGGATCTCAGTGAGTTTGAAGCCAGCCTGGTCTACATGGTGAGTTCCAGGCCAGCTGGGGCTACAGAGAGACCTTGTCTCAAACAAAACAAAACAAGATATTTTAATATAAGTTTTTGCACGAGAGTTCAAAGAAAAAGCAGAATTCAGAAGAAAGTCAGACATACTCAGGTGTGGGTATGGACTCCTCCAGAGAGTCCTGGTCCTGAAATTCTTTTTAGCATGGAAGCCACGAATCCTGGTTTGGCCTGGGTTGAAGTTCTTTAAGCTCTAGGGTAACTAGTTTAAATTTTAATAACTAGCAATGCAGAATTTGAATACAGGTCTAACAGTTCATCTCTTCTGAAGATATGACTCCTTTATTCATATTCAAAAGTCTGTAATTACTACGAGGCGCTTCACATATGATTTATCAGGCAGTCTTCCCAACAAGGAGTCATGGACCACTGTCCGGGGCACAACAGCCATCACCATTTTAATCAGAGCTGTTATGAGTACCTTCAAGAGACTTTCAACAGGATCTGACTTGTAGCAGGATGTGATGGTACAAGTCTTTGATCCCAGCTCAGGGGGCAGAGCTCTGTGAGTTTGAGGCCAGCCTGGTCTACATAGCAAGTTCCAGGCTAGCCACGGCTGCATAGTGAAACCTTGCCTAAAATAAATAAATAAATAAATAAATAAATAAATAAATAAATAAATATCTGACTTCTTGATGTTCCCTTACAGAAGGGGGAGTCAGGGAGGCTCATTAAGTTCTTGTGCCCATCTTCTATCTGCACTGAAGTCAACATAAGTTGCTCGTGGTCCCAGGAGGGTGGAAGTTTAACTGAAGGGGAAAGTCCATCTCTGCAACTTTCTGGAGGTTGTCATTCATGCAAGGGTGGGATTTCCTGGTGATGCTGTAGTTCTGAGGGTCGCACACACTCCTGTAAGTAAACCCAGTAAATTCATTGGTTCATCAAGCTGGACATAAGTGGAATGACTCCTTTGGTCTGTTGTTGGTTCCCTGGCTTGGGTGAGCAGATGTTTCTGCTGGAAAATTCTGACCCACAGAGGCCCCGGGCTGTTGTTTCTGTCACTGTCATTTTATGGGTACTCAGAGGTTGGAGCTGAGCTCTCAGAAGTCACATATGAGATAACTGGCAGGATTCAATCCAGGATGGGGAACCAGGAGCCAAGACCCCTCCTTGGCTATGTGGCACTTTTCCTGGGACTCACGGGAACCTCAGAGCTCCGGAGTGGGATTCTCTCCCGGGAGTCTTTCTGTGTCTGCAACCTGGGTTCTCCTTCCTGTTCAGCCTCATCTAAGATGCCCGGGCACCGAAGGTCGTGCATGCCACTGGGGGAGGGAAAGGGGCCTTTGAAGAGTTAGCAAGATCCAACCTGCTCTGCTTGGCATGACTTTCAGCTGGTGGCCCCACTCTCTGGCTGCCACCTGACTGTGCCAAGGAGTACCTTCTAGGCAAAACTCTGAATTCAAAAGGCCAGCTGCCTAGGCCTCTCTGGGTGGCTGGTGACTACTCCAAAGGGGGTAGGTTACTGATCTTCTTGGTGCACACCTATAATCCCAGCATTGGGGAGACTGAGGAAGGAGGATTTCAGACGGTTTCAAGGGTAGCCTTGGCTACAGAGTGAGACAACACCGCCCCCCCCCCCCCCACGCCGCAAAAACAAAACAAAGCAGACTAGGCCTAGTGGTCTGGGCCTTTAATCCTAACACTCGGGAGGCAGAGGCAGGTACATCTCTGTGTTTGAGGCCAAGGCTACACCATGAGACCCTGTCTCAAAATAAACAACAAAGTAACAACGACATACAGGAGGTGGGGACCTTGGAGCACTTCAGGCAAGTAGGACTACTCAGAGAAGACTGGAGGGTTTCCAGGTGCCAGGGACTGTCCCCAAACACATCCTCCACCCAGAACACAGACCTGATCCAGTATGCCCACAAAGTCTCACCATGCCTCCAATTTCGGGATAGCGCCATTCCAAAGAATTTTGTGTGTGTACTAAAAACAGCTGAATAGAGGGCTTAGGAGAATTTTCCAGGCTAGATTCCCAGAAGCGAGATGTCTAGGGGAAGAACCGTTTGTTTTGTTTTGTTTCACAGGAGCTTACTATGTCCTTGAACTTGTGTTCTCCTGCCCCAGTCTCTCAAATGTTGGCATTAAAGGTGTGTAGTACCACATCTTGTTTAAGGATGGGACTTTTTCATTAAAAAATTTTGCATTTATTTGCCTAGTCTGTGTGTGCAAGGTGCATGTGTCTGAGGACAACTTTGTGCGAGTCCTTCCATCTTGGGGGTTCCAAGGATTGAACTCAGGTCTTTAGGCTTGGTGGCTCACCTTTACCTGCTGAGCTTTTTAGGTGGTCCTTGCTTCTTTTCCTTTTTCTTTTCTTTTCTTTTCTTTTTTTTTTTTTTTGAGGCAGGTCCTAAGTAACCACAGTTGACCCTGAGTTGACTTTATAAAGAAACTTTGTTATTAGAAATTTCAGGGAGTCCCACCAGAGTCATTACATGATACAGGTAAAATAAGGTTCTCAGTCCAGCTAATTAAATAATTTAAGAATTGAATCAAGGGCTGGAGAGATGGCTCGGTGGTTAAGAACGTTGGTTGTTCTTGCAGAAGACCCAGGTTTGAATCCCAGCACCCACATAGTTGTTAACAACTGTCTGTAATTCCAGTTCCAGGGGATCTCACACCCTCTTCTGTCTTCCTCAAACACTGCATGACCCAGGTGCACGAACACACAAGCAGACATGATACTCATACACATAAAATAAATTTAAAAAATTAAAAATAAAGAGAGAACTAAACTAAAAGAAGATCAAGGACAGTTTTATTAGAATTTAAAAGAAAAGTCAGGTGTGGTGGCACATGCGTTTAGTCCCAGCACTCGGGAGGCAGAGGCAGGTGGATCTCTGTGAGTTCAAGGTCAGCCTGGTCTACATAGTGAGTTCAGACCAGCTGGGGCTATGGGAAAAGACCAAAAAAGAGAAAAGAAAAGAATTTAAAAGAAAAGACCAGCTATGGGGGCCCCACTTTTAATCCGTAGGAGGCAGAAGCAGGCAGATCTTTTGGAGAGGAGGCGGAAGCCTGGCTGCTCTCCACGGCCAGGTTCAGGCTGGCCAGGGCTACATAAGGAAACCCTGTCCCCAAAACAAAACAAAACTTGTTGGAAAAGTAAAGAGACAGATGGAAGAAAAGAACAAGTTAGCGCTTGTCTGAGTAATTCGAAAGGTCGAACGCTGCTTGTGGCTGTGCTGGAGGGTGGGGTGGGGATTCTGGAAAGGAAAGTATGTTATTTCATTCATGGGACCGTTATTCAACCTCTTTAGCATGGCTTGAGGTGAACCCACCTTCCTGAGGGGTGGTTCCTTGGCCAGGTGATTGATGGGCCCCACTTTTTTTTTTTTTTTGAGACAGGCCCTCACTGTATGGACCAGGCTGGTCTTGATCTCACAGAGATCCGCCTACCTCTGCCTCCCTAGTGCTGAGATTAAAGGTGTGTACCACCATGCCTGGCATTAGCTCCTGGTTTTGGTAGTTTGGCATGTCAGATCTCCACCCAGGCCCGAGACACAGCTCTCCTTGATGGTAATCCACAGAGCTCCAGACAAGGCTACTGTAACGGGGTGGTCATAAAATCAAATGGAAGATCCTCCTGCCCTCACCGTCTGAGTGCTGAGATGAGAGGCAGGAGCCGCCACGTGCTGCCCACAGACTGCACTTCTTTTACTATTATTTTTCGACAGGGTCCTTCCTGAGTGCTGGGAGTATAGCATGCTCCACTATGCCCAAGTGTTTGCAGTTCTGGGCACCAAACCCAGGGTATTGTGCATCGTAGATGAGTACCCACCACCTTTGTCATATCTTATTTTACAGACCAGGAAAGAAACAGTACAGAGGGGAAAGACTTCTCCAGGTAAGTGTGAGTCTGAGGGCACACACCAGCTTGGAGAGAGTGAAGAGGTGGGTACCCTAGAGGGCTCACAACCTTGGGGAGGGGAAGACCGTGTGTCAGGCATGTGCCTCCTTTCGATGCATGAGCTGGAATCCCGATTACTGACTAACCTCAAGGAGAGAGAAACAAGTGGGAATGTATAGGTATCTATGTAGCTCTTGGAAACCCAGCCAGGCAGTGGGAGAGCCCAGCAGGTCAGAGGAGCCTTAGAATGCAGCAGACATAAGCATCTTAACTAGCAACAAATTTTCAGACAAGTGACGCCTCACCTCCCCCTTTTTTCATGAAGAGGGGCATAAATTCCAACCTCAAAAGCAGCTCATATGCATTAAGTGAGGTAATATCTCAAGTAGTACACAAGATGTTATACTTTCAAAGCCCTTGGCATGCAGCCCGCCTGGCACCTGAGTGCTCATTCCCTTAGCCACAATTAACTCTAAGATTAGCTGTACCCACCTGCGGGGCCTGCATCAGCCACAGTCTGTTGGGAATATTCTAGATTGCTTTTTGGAGATGGAATCTCACATAACCTGGGCTAGGCCTGAACTCTCTTTTTAACTATGTGTGATCTTGAACTTGTGATCCTCCTATCTATCTTCGAAGTGCTGGGACTACTGGTGTGTGTCACCACACCTGGTTAATGCTGTGTTGGATTTGAACGCAGGGCTTCCTGCAGGCTAAGCAAGTACTGTACCAATGGGATATCCCCAGCCCTGCCAACAGCACTCTGGAAGCTGACATTACGAGGCTGATAGGCAGGTCAGTGCTAGAGTGTGTGTCTGGGCACGGCCACTGCACGTGTGGAGGTCAGAGGACAACTTGTAGGAACTAGCCTGTCCTCAGATCCCAGGGATCGAACACAAGTTGTCACACTTGATGACAAGTGCCTTTACCCCCTGAAACATCTTCTTGGACTTTATTTTATATTTTTGTCTTTTTGAGACAAGGTCTCCCCGGAGCCCCAGCTGCCCTGGAACTTGCTATGTACACTAGGCCGGTCTCGATCTCACAAAGATCTGCCTGTCTCTGCCTCCTAAGTGATGCACCATGCCCAGCATCTTCTTGGATTTTAATTATATGTATGCATATGTATGTGGGTCCTAGGGATCGAACTTAGGTCCTCTGTGGCCTTTTTTTTTTTTTTTTTTTTACAAACCTTTCTGTGTGTGTGTGTGTTTTCTAATCTGTCTTCAAACTTTTCTTCTAACAGCCACCTAGGCTTCCAGGAAAATATCCCACCCCTGGACAGACAACCCTCTCACCCACCTAAGAGCAGTTGTCTGTGTGGGCGGGGCTGTGATAACCTTGTAAGAATCAGATTCAACCCCTCAGCTGATGACAGCAGCTAACAGGTTGATATTATGTGACAACCTTTACATAGATGGGCCAGTGATGGGTGGGCAAGACCACGCCTTGAAGAGCCCGGGCGCGGTGGTTTAACCATCTGCTTACCCCAGATGGGAACCAATGACAGAGCAAAGTAAGGGTACCACCAAAGTCCAAGTGGGTGAACCTATGAGTTCATCGGGGTTACTTCCCAGAAGTCGGGGAGGGGTTCCTTACTGGAGCATCGCCCAAAGCCACCCCAGAGTGGTGACTACAGCTCAGGAAAGCAGGAAACCCAGAGAGCACTGCTCATCCTGCGGGAGCTCAGCAGCGTGGAGAGCGGCTCTTCTGGGTGGCTCGGTGGTCTGAGTCTACTCCAGGCAGCAGGCTGGCCTTTGCTTCTTCCAGACAGCTCAAGTGTCTGAGAGGCTTCTAGTTAGCTCAGCTTGTCGGAGGGTGTCTCAGCCATCGTTAGGGCTTATATGTGCTTGGGGAGGAGGGGCCTGGGAAACTTGATCAATTTCAGTCGAAGTCTTGAAGTCTTCCTGAAGTCTTGTTTACTCCTTTTAGAACATTCTGTTTTGTTTGTTTTTTAACTTCCCTTTAGAATATCTGTCTTAATCTTCATGAGCTCCTGTCCAAGAGAGAAGGTTTTTAACCCAGAGGAAATTGCCACACAGTAACTTGCTCCCCTAGGCCTGCTCAGCTACCTTTCTAATTCCACATCCACCTGCCTAGCAATAGTGCCGCCCACAGTGGCCTGAGTCCTTACAGACATGGCCACTGGCCCACTGGCCAGGTGTTTCTGCAGTTGCTGCTCCTTCCCAGGTAACTCTCGTTTTGTGTCAAGTTGACAACGGCTAACCATTAGACCCAGGTAGGGAACAAAAGGCCATAAAGGCCAGTTTATACTTAGACAACATGGTGCGATAGGGATTTCCAGCATGGACCAAGATGGCTAACATCTGGAAGGCGATGAGTCCACGCAAAATGGCTGACACTGGATGTCCGGGGACACCAACAGTGACGTCGTCTGTTATATAACCAGGTTTTTTTTCAAGAGGCCACCTTTGTATGATTTCCCATAACATATCCTTGGGACCACAGGCACACACACTCTCCCCAGGCACACACACTCCTCTCCCCAGGCAGGTTGGAGGTGTGTGGGAAAGAAAACTTCAGACAAATGCCTCTTGCTTACTCCGTCATAACTAACAGGACTGTTTTCCTAAAGACAGAGGCACTTGACAAACCTTCTATTTTTTAAAATTAGTCAATATTTTTGTGTGTATGAGTGTTTTGCCTACATATATGTAACTGCTGTCATGTGGATGCTGGGAACTGAATCTGGGTCCTCTGCAAGAGCGGCCAGTGCTCTTAAACCCTGAGCCATCTCTCCAGTCCCTTGGTGTACCTTCTTTGACTGATTCTTGAGGGGCAGGCCTTGACCTCCAGCATGAAGAAGATCCAAGGCACAGATGGCTAACTTTAGCTCAGTGTTGATATGTGCTAAGCCTTTCTGACAAGGCTACAACGTTACTGTTTTTGTCTTAGAGAGTTTGTACTGAGCATCTCTGAGTTCCTGGCTCAATGACAGAGCACTTTGCTTGCATATGCCCAGGTCCTAGGTTTGATAACCAAGGACACACAAACATATACCACCCCCAGATACACACAACACCCAAAGACACACATACCACAAAGGCATACACTACATGCCAAAGATACACACACATCACACACACTTCAGATACACACATATACCACCCAAAGGCACCTCCCATATATGTATATAAAATGTAAAATAAAACTTTTAACTACACAGAAATAAAAGTATATATATAAATCTTTTTGAGACAGGGCCCCCCTGTGGTACCAGCTGAGCTGGAACTGGCTATATAGACCACACTGGCCTTGAACTCACAGAGATCCTTCTGCCTTTGCCTCCCAAGTGCTGGGATTAAAAGGCCTGTGCCACCATGCCCAGCAAAACTTTTTATAATAAAACTTTTTTATATATAATAAAACTTTTTATAATGAAAACTTTGTATTATAACTTTCCTCTCTTTTTTTTTTTGTATTTAAATTTTTTATTTTATGTGTGTGTGAATGTGCCCAGGGGCAGGTGAGGGGCTCTCAACCCCTCACTGTGGGGGTCCCAGGGATCCAACTCAGGTCATAAGTCTTGGCAGCAAGCACCTTTATCCCCTGAGTCATTTTGCTGGTCCAATTTTTAGTTCTGAGGACAGGGTCTCGGTATCTCAGGCTGATTTAGAATCCTTAGGAGGATGACCTTGAACTTTAGACCCTGCTATTCGCAGGAGAGCTGCTTATAGGGGTGCACTGCCACGTGGACTGGGTTTGTAAGCAGCCTGCCTGGCAGCAAAGACAGATCCTTGTGTCCCTGCCTTTGTCTGTCAGAGTCCTGAAAGAAGGGACCCCCTAGAGATTAGATTTCCCCAGGAATCTCCTTCTGGGATTGGAAATGGCTGAAACCCTGGGGGCAGTCAGAAGAGGAATTAGGCTCCTGGAAAAAAGACTACTTTTCAGATGACCTTGTCTGATTGGCTGGAAGCCAGTCTGGGGGTTGTGGGTGGGGACTACACCTTTGAAGGACTGCTTGGTTATGCAAATCTCGCCCTCTATTTAAACCTTCCGGGAGGGATCTGACAGGGTCATTGAGAAGTAATAAAGATCGTTCACTTCTTTGGTGTTTGGCAGGAAGGCCTTATTTTTAATTCTAATTCCGACAATGCCCCGTTTACTCACCTGCTTAGAATTATGTAGACCACAGGACATCATTTGGAGCCAGAAGCCTATTAGCACCCGATTCTTTGTTTAAATTATCCAATCCAAAACTGGGGAGGAGGAGAAACCATTAAAACTCTTGAAACCCCAAACCCAGATTCTTCTGGCAGGGTGGGGGTGGGGTGGGTGGGTTGGATTTCAGTTTCTTGGTCCCCTCTCCACATCCCCCCCCAGTCTCTCTTTGTGTGTGTATGTGGTGTGGTGTGTATGTCTGTGTGTCTGCTGTGTGTACACGTGTGTGGTTATGTGTATGGATGTGATTCTTCATCTTTCAATAAGTTTGTTAGTCTTGAGATTTTTCCTGATTTTTTTTTTTTCGGGGGGGCAGTCTTGAGACAGTGTTTCCCTGTAGCCCCGGCTGGCCTTGAACTCACAGAGATCCACCTGCCTCTGCCTCCCGAGTGCTAGGATTAAAGGTGCCATGTCCAACAAATAAAATATTTTTTACAAAAAAAGGAATCAAAGAGAGAGTCAGCGTTTGAGCACCTTTTAATTCTTTAATTGACCCCACCTATATTCCTAGACTGATGATAATGATGCCCCCAACACTGCCCACCTCAGTACCCTGAAGGTGGACTTGGGCGTGGGGGTCACTGGCTCGCTCTGTCCCCTTTTCCAATGTGGCCACATTCAACAAAGTTTTTCTTCTTTTCCCTCTTAACTTGGATCTTCTTGGCTCACAAAGGACAGGTGGAATGACGTGGCTTGTTGGGGCGCAGGCTGTAACTTAAGTCCAGTGACAGGTTCTATATACATATAATTTTATCATAACACTAACAGACATAAGAGACAGACAGGTACAATTTTAAAAAACTTTTCATTGATTCTCTGAGATTTTATACAGTGGATTTTGATTATAGTCGGACCTCCTCCCCCGACTCCACCCCCGCCTCCTACCCCCACATCCGACTTCATGTCCTCCAGTGTCTTTCTTTTTAAAGGCCTATTGAGTCTATTTTGTAGACCCCCAAATGTTCTTGGGTGTGAGTCCATCTGATTAACCCGTAAGAAACACTAAATATTAGTCTTTTCTTTCAAACCCTGTAAACTTGTTTTATGATGCGTAACTATAATCTTAGTCCTTACACCCTGTAAGACTTGTTTAAGAAAAGGACCTGATGCATTTCCAAACCTGATGGCCTGGGGCAGTGGAGTCAACCAAGAAAGATTATGAAGTGTGAACTCCTACGGGAGATGGAGGAGACACCACAAAGGGGACTGGACAGGACACACGTTGTACCCAATTGCGTTTGTGACAGAAACCTACCAAGCTTCCAGGTTCTGTGTGCCCATTGGATCAGAATAACCACGTAATATATCCTTTTACAAAAGTAAAACCTGCCTTGCTGAGTTATTTCCACTTTTGTTCCTGTGCTTGTTACGTGGCTTTGGTGGGGTCCTTGACCTCAGATTTTTATTTCTAACAAACCTACCAGGTGTCACAGGCTTGAAGAAAGCTAATTTTCCCCTCTCCCTGCAGCTACCAATTGGCAATGATTCCCAGCTAGGGCTGGGGCTTCCTGCCCATCTCCCCCATCCGTGTTTGGTTTTTGTCTGGCTTGGGCTTACACAGGTCTTGCGCATGCCGTCACCGGCTCTGTGTGTTCATATGCGCACCTGCCCTGTGGTGTCCAGACAACATATTTTCCTCGTATTCATCCATCACCCCTGGCTCTTACTGCTCTTCTGCAATGATCCCTGAGCCTTGGTTAAAAAGGGTGTGGTATAGGTGTCCTGTTTAGGGCCAAGCATGCCCCGATCTCATAGTCTCTACTCGTTACTGTCTCATTAATCAGCCACACTACAATTGTACCTGAATAGACAAACAGCCTGACTCTTAGCATTTAAAGCCAAGAGTGGACCCGAACTCAGAACCACCTGTTCCTTCAGAAGTCTCACAGAACTGTGCCCTTGAGATGGGCTTCACTCATACTTTCATTAATCGCTATTTCCAGCATCGGTTGGAGAAGTAGGGGATCCATCCTTATCAGAGAAGTTTGTCCTCTGAGGTCTAAAACCCACACACAAACTTCTTGATTCTCACGCTTTCAAGGAGAAAATGCTGCTTCCAGCTCTTTGGTGTGTTGGTATTCAACAAGCCTACCCACATTCATTCACTATCTTGGGTGAGGACAGGGTGGGGGCCTGAGGAATTAAGATCATATGCCCAGGTTGCAAGAGAAGCATATGGCTCAGTGAGCTTGTTTGCATTTTAAAGTATAGGGGCTGGAGAGATGGCTCAGAGGTAAAGAGCACTGGCTGCTCTTGCAGAGGACCGGGGTTCAATTCCCAGGACTCACAGGGTGGCTAACAAATATTCCAGAACCAGGGGATCTGACCTCCGTGGGCATTGCAGGGCATGACAGGAGGTACACTTAAATGCATGTAGGCAATACATTAATACAGAGTAAATAAAAATTTTTTTAAAATAGAGTAATTTTTTGGTTGCAAGGTTAGGTGACAGTCATTGGTCCAGATTATGTCTATATTATAGAAGGCATTCCTACAGCTGATCAGTTGTGAATCACTAAAACCTAAGAAACAGAAAAGTCAAGGGCCTCTCCTCAATTGCCAGTGAATTCCTGGAGGAGCTGAGACTTGAACCTCCATCTTCATTGACACACGTGATTAATTAGAATCACCCTGACTAGATGAGTGATGCTCATGTTTCTCTGCCTGACTGTGGGCAAGCCTTCTTCCTCTGTGACCTGGGGTCTTTGGTTTTTTTTTTAATGTAATAGTTTTATTTTGTGTGCGTGAGTGTCTTTGCTGCATATATGTAAGTGCACCCATGTTGTACAGTGTCTGCCCTTGGAAGTCAGAAGAGATGTAGGATCCCCTGGAACTGGAGTTAATAGACTGTTATTAGCCACCACGTGGGCTCTGGGAACCAAACGGATCCTCTGCAAGAGCAGCCAGTGCTCTTAACTGCTAAGGCATTCCTCTAGCCCCTGAGTCTACATTTTGAAATGGAGTCAGCTGAGCCCTGATGGCCTTGGCGAAGAAGGGGCATCCTGGAGGCTGGAGAGATGGCTCAGCAATTAGGACCACTGGCTGCTCTTGCAGAGGCCCACGTGGCAGTTCCAGGGGATCCGACGCCCTCTTCTGACCTCTGAGGACACTGCACAACACAGGGGCATCTTGGGTTCCATTGCATCCCTGTGGGTCAGCCCTTGGAAGCGACCTCAGGCTCAACTCAAGGCTGAGGTGGCCCCAGGGTCTCTGTCTTTGTCAGGTGACTCTAAAGGGAGATTTCCATTAAAAAACCCCCAATAATAAAGCAATTCTTGTTCTGAAAACCATAAATTGGTTTCTGCTCCACAAACAGGTCCTGTTCTGCAAGCAAATCCTTCTAGGACCCTTATTTTTATCCTAAGTCCTGTTCAAATGTCCCTACCCAACTCTCATGACAAAGGTACTTACGCTCCCCTGCTGTTTGGCGAGTGTGGTGATTGATTGGTCGGTAGCCACTCCCTATGGACTAATAAGGGTCAATTTGGGTTGCTGAGGTTGATTGCTTTTTCTTTCTATCTGTGACTTTTCCATTCCTGATCCTAACATTAAACCAGGGAGAGGGTTAAAACTCCCAGTGCCTTACAGACTCTACTCAGGGTTGGTATCCTGCTGTGATGGGTTTGAGTAGTCAGCTCCCGGCACAATCAAAGATGACTGCGCCCACCCACACACTTCCCCTCACAAGTCCTCACAAGTCCTCACAAGTTTGGCCACACTCTCTAAAGGTACCATGGAAGCCACAGGACGGGTAGGTGAGCTTTCTGTCTGAGCTTTCCCTAAGAGAAGCTGCAAGTCAGCCTTTTCTTCCTTCTTTCCGCTCCTTTCAGGCTAGCTGTGAGGTTAGCGTGCGCGCACGTCTCTCTCTCTCTCTCTCTCTCTCTCTCTCTCTCTCTCTCTCTCTCTCTCTGTGTGTGTGTGTGTGTGCGTGTGTGCGCGTGTGTGTCTCGGCTTGAGGCAGGGTCTTCCTATAGAGTCTGGTGTGGACTCAGACTCCTGATCTGCCGGCTTCCACTCTCCAGTGCTGGGATTACGGGCATGCATAATCATGCCTGGTTTTCCGTGGTTCTGGGGACTGAAGCAGGGCTTCCTGTGTGTCAGGAAAGCACTCTTCCAACTCAGCTACATGTCCAGGTTTTTTTGTTTTTTTTTTTTCGTACTTTATTTTGAAACAAGGACTTACTTCATAACCCAAGTTAGCCTCCAATTCATAACCCTCCTGCCTCTGCCTCCCCAAAGATAGAATCACAGGCATCCCACAGGAAAATAATAATAATTATCCATCTTGGATGTTGGATTCTCTGGCTGGGGCCCCGAAAATTGGAGTGTTAAAATAAATAAATAAATAAATAAATAAACAACTGGGCATGAGGTAACACACCTTTCATCCCAGCACTTTGGAGGCAGAAACAGGCAGATATCTCTGTGAGCTCGAAGCCAGCCTGGTCTACATAGTGAGTTCCAGGTCAACCAGAGCTATACAGTGAGACCCTGTCTTTAAAAAAAAAAAAAAAAAAAAAAAAAAAATCAGATAAATTAATAAGAGAAAACTTCAGAAGTTTAGCATTTAACCACACATCAGGAACACCAGGGTGAGCGCCAGCAATGTTTGGTTAGAACTTGGACATAGACTGCCAAAGAATAGTACATCTTTCTGTAGGGACCTAGAGGCTCACATCTACAGTCTAACCATTTGGGAGGCCCGGGAAGGAAGATCATCATGAGTTTGAGGCTGACGTAGGCTACGGAGTGAGGTCTTTTGTGAAGAACACAACTTAAGAGGGCTGGATGGATGGCTCAGTGGTTAAGAGTACTTGTGGCTCTTCTAGAGGACCTGAGTTCAGTTCTCAGCACCCAGGTGGGTGACTCACAGCTGCCTGTAATTCCAACTCCAGAGGATCCAACACTTTTTTTCTGGCTTCCACAGGTACCAACAGACACATAAATAAAATAATAATAAAAATAAATATTCAAAAATAAGTCACATAGTTTCAGCACTTGCCTGACATGGGGTCCTCAGTATTCGGACTGTCAAGAAAAAAAATTGTCCTTAAAAAAATATTTATGGGCTGTAGAGATAGCTCAGGGGTTAGGAGCACTGGCTGTTCTTGCAGAGGCCCCAGGTTCGGTTCCCAGCACCCAATGTCAGCTAACAACTATCCATAACTCCAGTTCCAGGGACTCTGGTGCCCTCTTCTGACTTTCGTGGGTATATCATCCTGTAAGACCTGCACCTCTCTGGGAATTAGGAAACCAGTAACCAGAGGGGAAACAAAATGAGGGTTTATTCTTGGCCAAGAATGGAAGTTGGACCCACAGATTAACGTCTCGCTCCCGGGGTGCAGGGAGGTCACAGATCTGGGAACAGTGGAGAAGGGGAAGGAGGGACTGAGAACAGAATGCTTATTATGTCTTTTCTGGGAATATTTTCCAGGAATTCTGGTGTGGCCCATTTTTCTCCTTTTGTGACTCGTTCCTATTACCCCATGGCAATTCATGGCGATTCTCAACTGTCGCAGTACCTAGGGGAAGGTGTCAGAAGCAGTTAGGAGGTCTGCTTCTACCTCAGGCTGGCCTTGGAACAGCGGTCCTCCTCCTTAGGCCTCCCAAGTTCTGGAACTATGTGCACTAGACCCAGGCTAGACTGTCCTCTGTGGCTGGGACTGTCTTGGGGCTGAGGTTGGAGGGTGTCTGGCAGCCTCTTAGATCTGACCTACAGAAGGACTTCAGGCTTCTGGCTTGGGTGCTTGAGGCCGGAGGCCATGAGCGTGGAAGTTTAACAAATGGGGAGGAGACCTGTCTAAGGAGGAGTAACTTCCCTCAGGGGCAGAGCTGGAGGCCTCAGCATGTGAGTCATTGCAATGGGCCCCTGCCCAGCCTGGGGACAGGCCAGCAACTCTGTAGAGCTGTGGCAGCTGGCTCTGTTCCTGGCCTCGTCCACAACCCATGGTTGTCTGTCACCTTCCCCACTCCCAAGGATTTGGGTCAGTGACAGAGAACTTTGCTATTTGCTGTGGATAAACCTTATAAATCTGGAAGTCTTTCTGTAACGCCCTCTTTACTACTGTTCTTGCGCTAAGTGGGGGTTTCTCAGATACCTCTACTCCCTGGAACCGGAGTTTAGTCACATTGTGGGTGCTGGGAACCGAACCCAGGTCCTCTGCAAGAGCAGCTAGTGCTCTTAACTGCTGAACCATCTCTCCAGCCCTCAGATACCTTTTAAAGAATTACATTTATTTATTGTGTGTGTGTGTGTGTGCACATGTGTGTGAGCGTGCTCATACATGCAGCTCTCCCAGCATGTGGGTCCTGGGGATCCAAACTCAGGTCACCAGGCACGGCAGCAAGCACCTTCACCAGCTGAGCCATCTCCCCAGCCTCCTCGCCTGTTTGTTTTGAGATAGTCTTATGTAGCCCAGGTTGGCCTTGAACTCACTATGTAGTCAAGGACAATCTTGGACTGCTGATCTTCTCACATTCACCTGCTGGAATTACAGGTGAGGGCCCCTCGCCTAGTCTCACCACTTCCCAGGGCTCCCTGTATGCTAGGAAGTGCTCTTCTCATTGAGCTGGACACTAGTCCATTATTTTAAAAAATTGCTTACAATTAATTAATTATTGTGTTGGTCCAAGGACACCTTGTGTGTGGGGGGATCAGTTTTCCTACTCTATGGATTCCAGATGTTACAGGAACCAATAAAGGCCTGTTTAGAGGAAACCCGGAGGGTTGCTGCACGCACATATGCACAGGCAAAACACTCATTAAAAAACATTTTTTTCTTTAAAGAAAAGAGAAAACTCTTGGTCAAGAGACTTAACATTCTAATAGATCAGTTATCTGGCCAGGCACGGGACCACCCCTAGGAAGGAACTTACTTTAAGCCATCCTAAAGAGATGGGTGGAATAATTAAGGCTTTGACAAGATGGTGAACTTTTCCTGCCTGGAATCCCCGCCCTGTGCAGGTGTTTGTTGGGTCACAGACCTGCAGTAAGTCAAGTCCAAGTCTCCCATTTTCTCTTGTCTCTTTTCTAAGCATTTTCCCCCTGACACTTTGGGGCTCACCATTTCTGAGCTTCCTTACTCTTTCTGCAAAGTCAGACGTAAATGCTGGCGCTGCCACTAAACACGCAAGGTTTGTCGTGTCCGTCCATGTCCCGTGTCCTGTGTCCTGTCCCGTCCCACCCTCCCCCTCCCCCGTTCTCCTCTGGTTAGCTGCTGAGATTTACAGCATGTCTGTCCTGAGGGAGTTTCTTAGGTTTCCATTTGAACCCGTTATTAAATTCTTTTATTAATGAAGGGCTGGAACACTGGTTCTGCTTGCAGAGGGTCCTGGTTCAGTTCCCAGTACCCACATGGGGGCTAACGATTGTAACTCCAGCTCCAGGGGGTCCGACGCTCTCTTCTGGTCTCTGCAGGCATTGTGCACCATAGTGTGTGCACTTAGAACCATGCAGGCATTCATACGTGTGAAAATAAAGATAAATTAATTAAAAATTATTTTATTAATGAGACTAAGAACCCCGAGAGGTGACCCCAACTTATTCTGTACCACAGGGGTTATCTTATTTTCTTTTGTGTTGAGATGGTTCTTACTATGAGGCTCTGACTGGCCTGGAACTTTCTATTTAGACCAGGCTGTATTGGCAGTGATGCTCCTGTCTCAGTCTCCCAAGTGCTGGCATTACAGGTGTGTGCCACTATGCCTACTCTCGGGTATCACTGATATTATGTCAGTCAGGGTAGTGCCCAGGAAACCCAGCAGAAATTCCAGTTCTCACTAACCCACGTGACATCTGTGACCAGCCCAATTGTTGCATCCAAGATGGCTGCCAGAATGATGACTGGACATACTCCAACCTCATCACAATGCTAGCTGTATGCTAAGGGACACCATGCCAGGGCCATGACAGTTGCCAATGGTCAAAGTGACCAAAGAACCTTAAAAAAAAAAAGGAAAAGAGGCTAACCTGGTTCCCACAAGAGCTGTGAATGTCCCTCTGCTTGGTTAGCCCTTCCCAACCCCTCTCTTCTTTTGACCCCCCCGCCCCCCCCCACATCCTGGAGGGAGAAGTTGATTTAAGCATCTCCCTCTGCTGTTATTGGCCAAGAATACAAGTCTCCAGTGCTGTTCAATTTATGCATGGTCTTATTTCTGGTCCCAGGATATTGTGAAGGACAAGACCCCAGTTTAGAGGCAAAACTGGTAACAACAACAAAACTTAATAAAGGGCTGGAGAGATGGCTCAGTGGGTACAGGCACTTGCTGCGAAGCCTGAGTCTCTGAGTTCGATTCCTGGGACCCACATAGTGGAGAGAGAGAACAAACTCACACAAGCTGTGCTCTGACCTCCATACTTAGGCCATGACACACACACCACCACAGATAAATAAATTTAAAAACTCTAGAAAATTAGAACAGACAAACTAACACAAATAACCATCAGCTGGATCATTTTTCATGGCAGGCTTGTCCTGGGCACTGTGTGAACTGAGTCGACGTTTTTTAAAGAAGCTGCTTAAGAGTCTATAGACCACTTGACCAGGGTGGAGTGAATATCTGCTTTTAGAGATGGGCCGGTACAGGTCAAGAGCCAATTATCTAGGACTGTCTTCAGTCCCTTGTAACAGCCATTGACTACCCACTCTTATTTGACCTGGCATCCCCTTGACTTTTAGAAGATAGTCTTGATACACCAAGGGGGCAGCTTCCATCAACCGTCAAGCTGAGAAGTGGAGTGCTTGCCTAGCAGGAAGCCTCAGGTTCATCCCCAGGGCCTTATATACCAGGCACAGTGACACCTGTAACCCCAGCATGCAGGAAGTAGAGGAAGGATGATTAGAAGCTCATTTTCAGCTACATAATGAGTTCAAGACCATCCTGGGATATGTGAACTCCTGTCTCAAATTAAAAACAACAAAAAAAAGGAAAAACAAAAAACCAAAACCAAAACAGATTTCCTTGACTGGGGGTGTGGACAGGAGCAGAGCACCTGAATGCCGTGTGTATGTAAGTGTACCATGTGCATGCAATACCTGTGGTGGCCAGAAGATGGCGTCAGATACCCTGGAACTCAGGGACAATTGTTGGCTGCCATGTGGGTGTTGGAATTGAACTGGGTCTCTTGTAAGAGCAGCCAATGCTCTTAACTGATGGCTGTTGGTCTCCTACCAAACCGATGCATTCTGATTGGGTTTTTTTTTTTTTTTTTCTTGGTTTTTGTTGAGATGGGGTCTTCCTGTAGCCCCAGCTGGCCTGGAACTCTCTATTTAGACCAGACTAGCCTCAATCTCACAGAGATAGGGATCTATTTGTGCTGGGGTTAAAGGCATCCATCACCATGTCTGGGTGCTTTTATGTTTTGAGACTGGGTTTCATGCGTCCCAGGCTGGCTTAGAACTCACTGTTTAATCATGACTTTGAACTCCTGAGCCTCCTGCCTCCGAGGGTACCTCCTGGGGGCTGGGATCACAGGCGTGCCGGCACCTGGTTTATGTAGTGCTGAGAATCGAACTCCATGCTTGAGGCTTGTTAGGCAAGCACCCTACCAATTGAGCCACACCCAGAGTCCTGCGTTCTGTAATTGCAGTGATTTATGATGACATGCTTTGTCCCGTGACTCTCCAAGTTGTTACATTTTCCAAGGTGAACTATGTCACCAGGGTCATGAGTTTGAACCCGAGTGCCTGACACACGTTCACTTCTGTTTGACTCAAATAAACTACTTTCTTTCCGGCAACCTAGTTGGAGTTGATATCTGTCGTCAGCACTTGCAGCGTGCCCAGGGCCATCCCTGGCCTCCATCTACCAGATGTCAGTGGCTCCCCTTTCTTCCAGCTCCGAAAACCAAAAATATCTCCTGACATTGACAGATGTTCCCGGGGGCAAAATCGCAGCCCTCTTCCCAGTGGGGAACCATGGGATTGTTGGAAAAATCGCTTTCAGCTGTGTTCATGAGCAGGGCCGCCCGGGGACCCCTCCAAAGAAGGTGGTCAGAACTGGATGTCTCGCTTTGATCCCAATAGTCCAACATACCGCATGGCCATGTGTTTCGTATCTGCTGGGGTCTCAGACACCTTACTGTCCCTGGGAGGGGCCCAGTCTGGGGGAATTACCAGGGTCCCTCACGGACAGTGGACTGGGATAACTGTCATTGATGTCTTAATTAATGAAGAATCTCATTCTGCGAAGGGGAAGAGAAGGGTGGGTGGGCCGGGGGTGTATGATTACAGCACTTCAGAGGTGGAGGCCTACACGAATTCAAGTTCAAGACCAGCCTGGGCCACACAGTGAGACCCTGACTCAGGTCAATAAATAAATAGCAGTAATTAAGAGCAAATACGGCTCTTGCAGAAGGCTCAAGTTCAGTTCCCAGCAGTAAGCAGGCGGCTCACAACTGCCTGTAACTCCAGCTCCATGGGCATCAATGAAGACACCCAACATCTGCCTGTGGCCTATACACACACACACACACACACACACACATGTGCACACACATGTGTAGAACAGTTGAGGAAGAGGCTTGTTGATGTTGATTTCTGGCCTTGTACTTGGTCTGGGAGAAATGAAAATGTTCTAAAAAGATACTGTGTCCCTCAAGGTGACTTTCGGACAGTTGGAATCATGGACACCAAGCAGATGAGAATTTGGCGGGAATCTCCAGCTGGGAGGAGGAGAAGGCCCCAGCTGGAGGGGAACTTGTCTGGAGGTAAGAGATTCACGGTTTTAACTAGTCACTAACCTTAAGAATGAGACTGAGGCCCAGACAAAGAAGAGTCTGTGGGGGTTGAGGGTGGGCTCCTATGGACTTTGAGGGATGTGCATATCCTGGCTTTCTCTTTTGAAACTGGGATCTCACTTCAGGACCCTAAAGTCAGACTTGGGGGTTCTCTGGCTCTCGTCATCCCATCTTCCCAAGGTGGACAAGTCGAATAAATTTTTCCACTGCTTTCCACTGTTAATTTGACTATTTTAATTGATTTATTGAGGATGGGTAACTGAACCTGGCTTGCGTTATAGGTTGTGACCCCCAAGTTTGATAACAACCTCCGTATGTACATGCTTGCACACACATGAACATGTTACATACGTGCACCACACACACACTAAAAAAACAAGAGAGGAGTGACTTAGGCTGGATCTTCCCAGGTGCAGAATGCTGTGTGACTTCAGGCAAACTCCTTAACCTCTCTGGCCAGCACGGTGAATGCAGATACTCTGTTCTCACTCTGGAGGTTGGTGCAGAGCTGAGTTGCTGCAAAAGTCTCCTAAGGGCGTTCTAGAAATAAAACGATATGAGGACTTGCCAGCCCTATGGGAGATGTAAGGGCAAATCAATACCAGGTTAATCTCGCTTCCAGTGCAGTGAGGGTCAGTTTGGTGTTTCTTTCTAAAAAGGACAAAAATCAGAAGATGAAAGAGACCTTGGGAGATTCTTTAATATTCTTTTTTTGGGGGCTGCTTGATTCAGATTTCCTTAGAAAGTCTGATGTTTTCTTAAGTGTCTGGGGAGCAGGATATGGTGGCGCATGCCTTGAGTCCCAGCACTCTGGAGGCAGAGGCAGGTAGACCTCTGTGAGTTTGAGGCCAGCCCAGTCTACACAGCAAGTTTCAGGCCAGCCAGGGCTACAAAGTGAAACCCTGTCTCAAAAACAACAGCAAAAGAATGTCTGGAGAGATTCAAGAAACATGCCAAGACACATCTGAAGAAATAAGGTTTAAGAGCTGTTAAAATAAAGATTATGGGGCTGGAGAGATGGCTCAGTGGTTAAGAGCACAGGCTACCCGCACCCGTGTCATGCAGTGCCCGTGGAGTCAGAAGAAGGTGTTGGATTCCCCTGGAACTGGAGTTACGGATGGATGTTAGCCACCATGTAGGTGTTGAGAATCGAACCTGGATCTTCTGCAAGAGCAGCCAGTACTCTTAACCCCTGAGCCATCTCTCTAACCCCACACTTACCTCCGTGCAATGCTGGGAACTCAGTGCTCCTAACTGCTTCCCAGCATGCAGGAATCCCTTGGTTTGATCCCCAGACCCCCATGAACTGGGCACAGAGGTGCAAGCATGTAATCCCTGCTTTTGGGAAGTGGAGGCAGAAGAATCAGAAGTCCAAGGTCATCTTCTGCTACTTAGGGAAAACCTACCCTAAAGAAAAACAATAGAAGTTGGGATTGTAGGACTTTTTGTTTTTTTGAGACAGGGTCTCCCTGTAACCCCAGCTGACTTAGAACTCACTATGTAGACCAGGCTGGCCTGGATCTCACAGAGATCCCCGTGCCTCTGCCTTCTGAGTGTTCGAGGCGTCACCACGCCTGCCCTGAACTGTGGGAATTTCATTCTTTGCCCTCTCTGGGGTCTAGAGTTTTCATCCTCATTGCCAGCCCAGGACACACTCAACCCTTTGCAAGCAAGCCCCCTCTTATACCACAGTGGTGGGATGAGTGTGGAGATCCCGGACCTGGAGATGGAAAAGAAAAAGAAAAGGGTGGACTGGGCTTTCCATTTTTGCTGCTGCTGGAGCCTCGGGCCTGGGTGGTCAGCAAGCATTCAGAGCGACACCCCCAGCCTTACCTAAACGAAAGAAAGTTTCCAGAAAAACTGCATCTTAAAACTGAACTCCTGGGGCTGGCGAGATGGCTCAGTGGTTAGGAGCACTGGCTGCTCTTACAGAGGATCTGGGTTTGATTCCCAGTACCCACATAGCAGCTAACAATCATCCATAATTCCAGTTCCAGGGGATCCGATGCCCTCTTCTGACCTTTGTGGGCACTGTACTACACGGCTGCACTTGCACACATGTAGGCTATATATTCACATGGAACTCTCTGCAAGGCTGATCATCCAGCTGGCTGGAACTTCAGTGATTGTGGAGCTTGGAATGTGGCAGGTCCAGAGCCTGATTACCGTTGATCTTGGGCCATCTTAACACCTGAATAGATATTCCTTGGCCACCTCTGTTCCTGACTTAAATCCTGTGACTAACAGATAAAATCCTTTTGGAATGTGTTAACTTAGCAGACCACAGGCTTCCACCAACCAAGAGGCCAAGTGTCATCAGACAGCATCTGAGGCCCAGAGCTGGGACCTCCCTTTGCCGTAACCCTCCATTTAATGCTTCCACAGACGTGCTTAAAAAGTGCCTTGACTTATGACTTTCCTTTGTTCTGTCACTGTAAAAACTTCATGAGACTGTTACCATGTGGGAACGTAGAATTTGGGATAAGCTGAGTCTGTGTTCCTGGGCCATGGTCCCTCATCTTTGGCTCCGGAATAAACCATCTCTTATCCCCTTTGAGATGAGATTCTTGCTTTTGCCTTGACACATAGACCCCTCTTTCTGTTTGACACGGGACCTTGTGATATAGCACTGGCCAATCTGGAGTTTTTAGGAATACTTCTGCCTCCTGAGTGCTGCGAGCTCGGGTGTGCGCCATGGCGCCCGGTTGAAGGGTTTGGTTTGGGGGATCTGACTGAGCTAAGTGCTTCACGCCTCCATTCCCTGTCAGCTTTCCTGTAGGCTTTTGCTGGGCGAAACCTGCACCTAGTTTAAAGCAGGTTAGGCTGCTATTGTAGGCCTTGATTATCATCTCTATGCAGATGGATTTTCATTTTACTTAAAATATTTATTTATTAACTTACTGTCTTTTTGAGACAGAGTCTCCCTGAAATCCCAGCTGGTCTAGAACCAGTTATGTAGACCAGGTTAGCCTCCATCACACAGGGATCTGCCTGTGATTGAAAGCATATCCCACCATGCCTGGTCAGACGGAGTTTTAAAATAATTTTTAAAAATGTATTTTTATGTGTGAGTGTATTGTCTGCATGTATTAGTGTACCACAGTGTCTGCAGAGTCCAAAGGAGGATGTCAGATCCCCTGGAACTGGAGTTAGGGACCATGTTAGTAGCTGTGTGGGTTCTGGGATCAGAACCCTTGCCATTTGCAAGAACAGCCAATGCTCTTAACCGCTGAGCCATTTCTCCAGCCCCATGGACGGATTTTCAAATCAGTTCAATTCTTGGGACATAGTTAGTATTTTCTGTAAAGATTATTTGCCTTTCTCTCAGTTTACTGCAATCTATGGAAGGTGAGTTTCCTAGAAGACTAGGGAATGTGAGGAGAATGGAGACATGGGGTGCTGTGCTTGCCTGTCATTTATGCACTCGGGAGGTTTTGTCAGAGAGTCCTGGGTTCTAGGCTAATCTAAGCTACATATGGAGCCTCTGTCTCAAAAATCCAAGGGCTGGGGCTGGAGAGATGGTTCAGTGGTTATGAGCACTGGCTGCTCTTGAAGAGGACCGGGGTTCAGTTCCCAGCACCCACATGGTGACTAACAACTGTCTATAACTCCAGTATCAGGGGATTTGATGCTCTCTTCTGGCCTCTGGGAACAGTGCATGACACGTGCATTTACAAACATGCAGGCAATACAATCATACACCTAAAATAAAAATAAATATTAAAAAAAGAAACACCAAGGGCTCGATGCTGTTCCGTGGCAATACCTGTCTAGCATGCTGGAGCTCTGGGGTAAATGGCTGGGATGTAAGTCACAGTGCCTGCATGTGCGCGTGCACACACACGCATACACACGCGCGCGCGCACACACCCATCCCTTTCCCTGGCTTTTCACTGATCTCCTGTCTCTGCTGCTCACTAGAGTTGAAGTGAGGTCAAGACCTGCTTTTTTCCGAGCCCAGTATTTTAAGAGCAAGAAACCCAGAGAGGCAGAGAGAAGGCCGTGCTCTCGAAGCTGTGGCTCTGCTCTCGTGTTTTGCCAGTGGGACATCCCTTCTCCTTTCTTTTTCCACCTATAGGTTTCTTTATTTTACTTTTCAAGGATTTATTTCATTTTAATTTCCTGTACATTTGTGAGTGCCAGCTTATTTGTCAGTATACTACATGCCTGCCTGGTAAGGGCCAGGAATAGACAGTCGTTAGCTGCCCTGTGGATGCCGGGAGCTGAACCCAGGTCCTCTGCAAGGGCAGCCAGCGCTTTCAGCCACTGAGCCATCTCTCCAGCCTCTCCCCGTGGATTTTTAGAAACATGTTTTGGGACACTGTCTAACCATGTCTCCCAGGTCAGACTTGAAGCTCTGGCGAGTCTTGAAGCTGATCTTCCTGGCTCTATCTCCCAGCTGTTCAATTGCCGTGATAAGAACACTGACTAACTTGGTAAGTAAAGGGTTTATTTGACTTACAGCACAGTTCTTCATTAAGAGAAGCCAAGGCAGGACCTCAGGGCAGGATCCTGAGGCACAGACCTTGGAGGAATGCCACTCACTAACTTGCTCCACCGGCCTGTGCTCAGCCTGCTTTCTTATATAACACAAGACTATGCCAAGAGTGGCGTGCCTTCGGTGGGCCAGGCCTTCCCACATCGCTCAGTAATCAAGAAAATGCCCATAGACACGGCCACAGGCCGATCCAATAGAGAAGATTCCTCAGTTGAGGGTCCTTCTAACCAGCCGTGGCAAGTTTGCAATTAAAGCTATTCAGCACGCCCGTGCTGAGATTACAGATGTTGACACACACATCTCTCACCTCAAATGGGATAAGAGTTGATTCTGGAGTCAGATATGAGTGGCCATGTCTCAGGAATAGGGATTCAAGCTACCTGTGGTGGCTTGAATGTTAAGTCCCCCACAGGCTCTAAGTATTTGAAGATTTTGTCCCCACTTGGTGGTGCTGTTTTGGGAGGTTTTAGAAGGTGTGGCCACGCTGGAGGAAGCACGTCACTGGGGGCGGGCTTAGAGAGTTCTTTAGTTTTGCTGGATCTCCAGTCACTCTCTGCTTCCTGTGCCTGCTTGAAGATGTGAGGGCTCAGCTTCTGCTCCTGCTCCAGCCACCTCTGCCGCCACGCCTCCCCGCCATGATGGACTCTTGCCCCTTTGGAACCATAAGCTAAATAAACTCTTCCTTTTATAAGTTCCCTTGGACAGTGTTTCTATCACAGCAACAGAAAAGTGATTAATCCCCCAAATTTCATGCTTCCAACATGGTCACAGTTGCATGAAGTTTTTATATTAACAGAAGAAAGAAAACCATACATCAAGATGTTTTCCAGTTACATTGGTGGAGCCATCAGAGAGGTGTGATCTTGCAAAGTTGGGGAGTCTCTGGAGAGTCTCAGATGCTGTCTTATGACACTCTTGGCTTTTAGGTTGGTGGAAGCTAATGATCTGTCAAGTTAGTAAATCCAAAGGAAGACAGGTGCTCTGTTTATACATTCAAATGATGTACCTGATGGTCACAGAGGCTGGGTACATAGGAGGGTAATAAATGACCGTTAAAGGGGTGAAAGATGACCTGAGATCATTTTTAGTTAAGTTCTGGCCTTGCAGCAGCATCTCAAACTTTCTACAAGCACTGAGGTTCTACCCAGTTACTCAGCCTCAGGGAAGGTGGGGTTCAGTTTGAAGTTGAGGCTTCTTTCTGAGAACTCTGGTTCATACAGGTATATACCACCACACGAACCTTCAGCCTTTTTTCTTTTATGTGTATGAGTGTATTGCCTGCATGTATGTAAGTGCACCCATGTTGTACAATCCCAGTGGCGACAGAAGAGGGAGTCGGGTCTGCTGGAACTGGAGTTACAGATGGTTGTTAGCCTTCATGTCCGTGCTGGGATTCAAACCCAGGTCTTCTGCAAGAACAGCCAGTGTTCTTAACTGTTGAGCCATCTCTCTCCAGCCCCTCTTTTTAAAAAAACTTTTATTTTAAAGACAGGTTTATCCCTATAGACCCCAGGTGGCCTAGGACTCTATGTAGACCAGGCTGGCCTTGGTTTTATAGAGATCTGCCTGCCTCTGTCTCCAGAATGTTGGGATTAAAGGTGTGCACCACCATGCCTGGCGTACCTTCAGCTTTTTTTTTTTTTAACACCATAAAAGGGTGGCCTGTGCCAGTTGCCTTGATCAAACAAGCCTAAATTATTTGGGGCTCAGAGAACCAAGCCTCCAAATTAGGCAACCCCTCAGTGAGCAGCTTACTTCCCTCAGGAAGTCTTTCTGTACTGTGCAGACTGGGCCAGGCATGTTTCCGGGATCTTGTCAGATTTCCTCTGACAAGAGCATAACCCATTCAAAGCTGTGATGATGTCTCAGCCTCTCGGGTGGTCCAGGAGCCACAGGGAGGTGCACAGCAAAAGATGCTCTCTGGGCTAGAAGCAAGTAGTCATCGCAGTGTTATTTTCACTGACGCCAGCAGGGGGCGCTAGAGTCCCACATCTGCCCAGGTGGGACTTGCCTCTGGGAAATCGGACACAGCTGAGGTCTCTAGTTCCTAGAAATCAGGTCACTTCATCCAGCCTTGAAGAGCCCCGGGGAACTGGACCCGGAACATTCCATCTTGGGCCATGTCTCTACCTCTCAGTGGCCAGGTGAGCGTGGACTGGTGACTTCACCTCTCTGAACCTCAGTTTCCACATCTGTACATTTCACAGGGCTGAAGTGAGGAGGAAGTGTGTTGCTGGATTTAAACTGCTGAGCAGCACCAGGCAGGTGGCTAGTTCTGTGCTATCATTTTATTTTGTTTAATTAAATTAAATTAAAATGTAAGGAAGGTGTGGCAGCACACACCTTTAGACCCAGCACCTGGGAGGCAAAGGCAGATGGATCTCTTTGAATTTAAGGTCAGCCTGGTCTACATACCAGGCTGCAGGAAGACCTTGTCTCAAAAAGACGAAAAAAAAAATTAATTTTAATAAGTAAATTTTAGTTTATTTATTTATTTATATAGGATCTCATGCAGCTGGGGTTAAAGACGTGCACCACCATGTCTGACCCTATATTTATTTAACTAAAAACATTTTATTTTTATTTTATGTGTTTGAGGGTACCCACATTGTGTAGTATCTGCAGAGGTCAGAAGAGGGTGTCGGATTCCCTGGAACTAGAGACAGTTCTTAGCTGCCATCTGGGTGCTGGGAACCGAACCTGGGTCCTCTGCAGGAGCAGTAGTGTTCCTAACTGTTGAGTCATTTCTCTAGCCACTATTTAACTTGTGAGACAGGGTCTCCTGTAGCCCAGGTTGGCCTTGAACTTGCTATGTGGTCCAGGATCTTCTTCCTTCTACCTGCCAGTGTTGGGAGGCACACACCATCACACCTGGTTTATGTGGTTCAGGGGACGGAGCCCAGGACTTCAAGCGCTCTACTGGGGGTTCAGGAGATGGCTGAGTGCTAACGTGAGAACCTGAATTCGATCCCTGGCATCGGCACAGAACAGCCGAGCATGGTGGCACATGTCAACACTCCCAGTGCCGGAGGGCAGAGACAGGATCGCTGGACTTGCTGGCTAGCCCTTCTTGCCAGAAGAGTGAGCTCCAGGTTCAGTGAGAGTCCTTGTCTCAAAATAAGGTGTCAAAACCCAACACAAAACAAAAACATATGTTGGGCCCAGGTGTGGTGGCACACACCTTTAATCCCAGCACTCAGGGGGCAGAGACAGGAGGATCTCTGTGATACTGTGGCCAGCCTGGTCTACATAGTGAATTCCAGGCCAGCTGTGGCTACAGGGAGATCCTGTCTGAATAAAAAACAACAAAACAAAAAAAAACGAGTAGACCTGGGCATGGTGGTGCAGGCCTCCAATCCTAGAGTTGGGGAGGTAGAGGTGGGTGGATCTCTGAGTTCAAGGCCAGTCTGGTCTACATAGTGAATTCCTGGCTTGCACTTGCAGAGGACTTGGGTTCAGTTCCTCTGGTAGCTAACAACCGTGCATAACTCCAGTTCCAGGGGATCAGACAGTTGAGGTACACCTGCATACATCCATGCAGAACACTCATACACATAAAATAAATTTTAAAAGTTTTTTAAAACCCCAAATCCCCCAGACAATAACAACAGTAGACAAGACAGCTGACATTGACCTCTGACCTCCACTTGCTCATGTACAGGTGAATACACCTGCATACACACATGTACATACATGCCACATACACACACACACAACTAACTGAAAAATAAGATCAAGATCAGGTCACAAAAAGCAGCTCTGGCTGGCCTCTGAGCTGCCACACTCTTTTTACGTATGATCCTGCCTCTGAGTGGAAAGAGGCGTGGTGGAGACCTTTCCACTCAGAACCCCCAAGAGACTCCCCAAGACTCCAACACTTTGTCCTCATTGAGGAGACTTCACAGAATCCTCACAGGATTGTGACAGTGGCATCATCCTCATGATTAGAGATGAAGAAACCGAGGCTGTAGGATGTTGACTGGCTCTTTTGAGAGCCATACAGTGTTCAGGGTCTGGGGCTGCCTCTAGGGGGCAACCCTGCAGTCCGACTGCACTGCTGTGTGCACTCCAGGGGGTGACAAGTACCATCACGAACTTCTGTGACCCTAGCCCCCAGGACTGTCCCTCTGAGCCCTGTGCCTCTGTTACAGTCAGCTTCCCATGTCTAGGTAGGAACGTGGTGGCTGGCGTTGACCAACTATCCCCATTGTTGGCTCCTTGGGGAGGGGACTGTCTTCCCAGTCATTGGCTTTGATGCTCCCCTCCAGTTCACGTTCTGTTTCTACAAGGCCCTGTGTATTGCCTGATGTCTGCACTCGGAATAAAATTCCCAGGGAGTCGGGAGCTGGAGGGATGGCTCAGTGGTTAGGAGACTACTCTTGCAGAGGACCTGAGATTAGTTCTCAGCACTCACGTGGCAGCTAACAACCATCCATAACCCCAGTTTCAGGGGATCTAAGGCCCTCTCTGACATCCGAGGGCATTATACAACATGGGTCCAATTACATACATGCGGGCAATATACTCATACACATTAAAAAGAATTCCTAGGATAGCCATGATCTTGGCAGAGGACAGATGCAGGAGTCTAATAAATGCACAGGTGCCCGGCAGAGGGGTGTGAATAGCTGTGTCCAGAGCCTCTCAGTGGATCATTTGTCCTTGGGAAACTACTTAAGCTCTCTGCCCAATACAGTGCTGTGGGCTATTTGAGCTGTGACTCAGGTAGAATGGTTTCTCTGAAAAAATGGGTTTGGCTTTTAATTCTGCCTCAGTTGTGGAATATGCATCGAAAATGGCAGCCGTGTCAGCGTTCCTACCTTGGTGGGTGTCTATTACTTTTTTTTTTTTTTTTTGAGACAGGATCTCACTATATAGCCCTGACTGGCCTTGAACTCTCTAAGTAGATCATAACATCCTCACTCACATGTCCAGCTGTTGATGCTAGCTGTGGGAGGACTCAGTTGGGCTGCTGACCAGAGCATCCGCACAGGCCCAGGTTAGCAGAGGGGCCTTTTTCCCATCACATGATGATGATCACATCATGGTGATCAGGCTTTGCACCTCAGCTCCACCCTCATCCAATGGACATGACCAGGGTCCTGTGGCCTCTCCAAGCCAGCCTCTGGAATCATACAGTGTCCTCTCTGTAGGTTAAAACTAACCTGGAGCCTACCTAGCTGTGGACACGGACTCTTTCTTTCTGAGAGGAGAGTCTGAGTTTGTGGGTGTGTGTAAGAATGACAAGTGAGGTCCTGAGAGAGGGCTCAGTGGTTAACACTGACTGTTCTTGCAGAGGACCTGGGTTTGATTCCCAGCACCCACATGGCAGCTAACAACCATCTGTAACTCCAGTTCCAGAGGCCTGATGCCCTCTTCTGACCTCCGTGGGCATTGCACAGCACAGTACACTTCCTACATGCAGGCAATTCATACACATAAAATAAAAATAATAAATAAAATATTAAAAAGAAAAGAATGACAGATGGATGTGTCAATGCTTGAGTGTCCCAGGGCTGGGAAGGGCTAGGCTGGAGCATGTCAACCCCAGGAGCAGTTCAGAGGTCTGGCTCAGCCTTGTTTCCATCCTTCCGTCCTTTAGTAAGACTCAGTGCTCAGCATGCTGCACCAGCCAGCAGCTCCTAGCCCCTGAGCTAGAGGCTGTGCTCCTGATGACCAGAAGGGAGCGCCAGACACCTCGGGTGGGTCCTAGATGAGATAGCAGCATGCAGCTCTCTGCTGACTTTGAATGTAGTGGTCCTCTCCACTGCCCACTTGGGAAGACCTGGAGGAGCCTGAGATTGTGTCCATGCTAGAGTCGGACCCCTGGCCACCAACAGCACTGCAAGCTAAGGCCCCCCCGGGGAGTCCGGGGCTGGCTTTGAGATTGGGGGGGATTGTGACTTGGACCTCTCCCTGCTCTGACCCTTGACTTTTGGGTTTCCCAGATGCACAGGGACGTGGTGACTTGCACCCCTATCCAGATATCCAGATATCCAGTGAGCACGCAAGTTCCTTCATGGGCATTTGTCAATCAAGCAGGCTGATTCCCATGGTTGACTACAGCTCCTTGAGGACAAATCAGTCTCTCTCTCTCCCTCTCTGTCTGTCTGTCTTTTATGCCAGGCAAGTGTTCTACCACTCTCTTTTATTTTAATTTTTTTTATTTTAATTGATTTACTGGTGCTGGAAATCGAACCTGGGACCTTGTAAGATCAGCCAGTGCTCTTAACCACTGAGCCATCTCTCCAGTCTGGTCTTGAACTTTTAATCTTCCTGTTTCAGCCTCCCAAGTTAGCTAGAATGACAGGCCCGAGTCACTAAGCTTGGCTGTCCTTCTCTGGGCCTTGGAGTCCTCACTTGCCTGGTATTCACTAGAGACCTGTCTTAGGGGTAAATTGACTTATGAAAGTATCTAGCAGGTGACTGCTGGTGTGCTCCAAGACCATGGAGACAGGCTCACAGAGCTCCCCTGAGTTCTTGGAGGCTCATGGTGCTCTCTGAGTCCGCGAAGGCAGGCTCAGAAGTCACAATCCCCTGTGAGATGGTGGGGTCAGTGACAAGGGCTGACAGCATTCCACCTGCTTCTGGATGCCGTTCCAGGGTGACTCCTGGGCTCCCCTGCCCAGACTACAAAAGGGGGCTGAGGGAAAGATCTGATGTGTACCCATACAAAGTGGAGTCAGCACAGGGGCCTCTGCCCTGGGCCCCTGATGGTATGGTGTGGTGCCATGTTGGATTGTAGGTGGCCATCAGGAGGCACTGTGAGCCAGAGAAGAGACTGGGGACCTAGTGAATGACCCAGGTCAGCAGCCCCCCCTGGGAGAGAGAGGGAGAACTGATACCCACCCCGCACTCCTCTGGTCCATGGGAATCTTCCTGTGACCTGTCAACCCCTGTCTTGGGATGAGGAAGCTGGTAGGCCACTCTCCTGAGGCCCTGATCCACCCTCATGAGCTCCTGCCCCAGGGCTGAGTCACTGCTGCCACGTTCTGATTCGCCCTTCATGTTCTCTCTTGCCCCTCCACGAACCATGCCAGCCCTAGGGGACAATGGCCACTTTGGGTGCCCTTGGCTGGTGATGCTTGTCTGGAGAATTTATGGTTCCAGAGGGGTTACGAGGTCATCGTGGTAGGGAGCGTGGCGGCAGAGGCAGCCGGAACAGAAGGCGGAGCGCTCCCATCTTCAAGCAGGCACAGGAAGCGGAGAGAAACTGGAAACGGACTTGACTGTGACCCTGTCCCCCAGTGACGCGCTTCCTCCAGCAATGCTGCATTTCTGAGGGATTCCAGGACCTTCTCCAGACAGTGCCACTAGCTGACCGAGTGTTCAAGTACTTGAGGCTATGGGAGACACTTCATTCAAACCACCACAGAGTCGATAGTCAGTAATGACCTTGTAATAACACGCATCAGATAAACCTTGGAGGCAAAGTGATGGGGACGGAGCAGCTACTTCCCAAAAACCAGTGCTTCTTGGAGCAGTGACAAGTAGCTACCCTCACTCTGTCTCACCTACACTCTAGGAGCCTTGCCCCTAACTCAGGATGATCCAGCTTAGACAGCACATTTGGGATCCCAGAAACCCCAGAAGAGTGTTTCATTTTTTACACTTTTTCTTTTGGTAGTGCTGGGAATTGGACTTAGGCCTCATGCATGTATGTGAGGCATCCCCCACCACTACATTCTCAGGTTATTTATTTATTTTTTCTCTGAAACAGGGTCTTGTGTAGCCCAGGCTAGTCTTAAACTCCTGATCTTCCTATGTATCCCAGCCTGGCCACAAACTCAATCATCCTCCTGCCTCAGTTTCCTGAGCGGGATTGCAGGTGAACCACCACACCCTACAGGCCAAGGTTTTTCTGGTTTGAAAGAATGTAAAAAGGTAAAAGCCATGCCCACTGTCCCCACATAAGGCAGGGGTGGGGTGGGGGTGGGGTGGCTGTGAGACTGCCACCTGGGCACTCTATATGAATGAGTTCATTTGCTTCCAATAGCTTTCACAGGTGTCTTCATTCCCATTTTACAGATGAGCATACATAGGCCAAGGGGTCAAGTGGCATGCAACAAAACTGGACTCAAACTTGGGCTTGTTTGATCCGTCCCAGTGATAATTACAGACTTTGACCTAGCCCTCCCTGGCTATAAGATTTGTTGTTAAGTCTCCATCCTGGGCTGGGAGCTTGTAAAGCCAAGCTTTGAGGGTTTAGGGATGGAGGGAGAGCTTAGGAAAGTGACAAGTGGCAATCCCCTTCCTCCTTGGCAAGGCTCCTGTTTGAGCAGGAAGGAGGCTGGGAGACCCTGCGGCCCAGGCCAGTGGCTTGTCTTAGTGCAAATGGCTTCACATGGCGTCTATCTCCAAGACACCCCTGTAGGCTGCCTGGCCTCAGCCTTGTTTGCAAAAGCTGGTGAGGATGATGGGGTGGAGATGCGATATCAAAGAAACCACCCAGAGTGCCACAGGGCCTTGACCCTTTGCTCTTTCAAGGCTGTGGGCATCCAGCTGAGGAATTAACATTCCCCACCTCCTATACTAACTAGCATTGGCAGCCTCAGTCTTGTTCCTCATGAAGAGCCAGGATTTAGATTCACGTACAAGCTCTCCATCTTACTAACTCTGACTTTTGCCCATCAGTGTAACCTTTCTGAGCCTCAATTTTCTCATCTTCCAAATGGGTCTAAATCTGCCTCTCAGACTGTTTGACTGAATTAATTGAAATAAAGCACTTTGCCTGGCTCCTGGATGGGAGCATGGTCTTAGCAGGTCAGGTGCTCTAAAGGCAGTCATTCCTGCAGGAACTTGAGGTACAGGCAGGCTCTCCCCAGCTGCCCAGGCCATGCTACACAGCAGGGTGGAGCCCATAAACCTTCTGCTTCTGTGCTAATCGCCTGAGTGCATGTCCTTTTAAGAGGCTATTGTCTCTTCTTATGGCTCCACTGGGAGCTGCACAGTGGACTCACTTCCTGGAGTTCTGCCTTGGAAGTGCTTCCAGAACCTGGCACCAGCCAGTGCTGAGGGAGGTCTGGGGTTTAGAATTAGTCAGGAGTCTTGGGGACCCAAGACTGTTGACTTTGGTTTTGGCAGAGAATTCCTGATGAACAAAAATGAGATAATATTCAGGGATGGGCCAGCAAGATGGCTCAGGGAGTAAAGGTGCTTGCTGCCAAGCCCGATGACCTGAGTTTGATCCCCCGAAACCACATGGTGAAGGGAGAGCGCAGACTCCCATTCTAATACGCGTGCGCGCACACACACACACACACAAACACATACACACACACACAAATAAATATATGTAAAAATATAAAATAAAATTCAGCAATGAGCTTGGGCACGGTATGAAGGCTTGTAAACCCACCACTCTGGAGGTGGAGGCAGGAAGATCAGGAGTTCAAGGCCATCCTGGACCACATGAGACATTGTCAAAAAAAAAAAAAAAAATCACCCCCACCATCATAAACACCAACACTACCAGAGGACCAGATTTGGGGGCACACACCTTTAACCCCAGTACCTCAGAGGCAGAGGCAGGTAGATCTCTGTGAGTTTGAGGCCTGGTCTACATAGCAAGTTCCAGATCAGCCAGGGCTGCATAGTGAGACCTGGTCTCAAAATAAATAAATAAATAAATAAATAAATAAATAAATAAATAAATAAAAGAAAACAAAGCCCCCAACACAAAAAAGACCATAAAGAAAGTTGTCGGCCGAGGCAGGGACAATGTGGAGTGGACGGTAGCCAGCAGGGGTCTTACCTGGGACAGCCTGCCTCCTAGAGGGTGTTTCCCACATCTGGAAACCTCTGGGGCTGACAAGAAGCGGGCACTGATGGCCTGTGGGGGACAGAGGCAGAGATGATGCTGATGCCCTGCAGAGCCCAGGTTGCCCCATGTCTGGAGCCATCTGTAAGGTAGCAGTGCTGTGGGGACTGACCCTGGGTCAAGGCAACCCAGTGCGGGCACTTCCTGCCGTCTGCCATCCACAGCCTCAATCCTGTTCTCACCAGACCAAGAATCAAGGACCGAGATTCAAACCGTCCAGGCGTTTGACATCTCCATCTTTCACTGAGCATCTGCGGGTGTGGGGTGTGGGGTGTGGGGGTGCAGGCATTGGATAGGACAGAGGGTGGTGAGGACTCAGTGGGGGAGATCAGATAACCATTTCTACAGCCTGGGCCAACTGGCTGCTGCTTGTAAACCCCGCCTCCCCACCCTGAAGATGGCTTGGTGGTGCAGGGTGGAGCCTGAGTGCCCTTTACCTCAGAGCCAGGCTATTCAGAAGCTGAGACCAGGGATTTGGTTGAGAACAGGAGAATTATTAGTTGTTGTTGTAGTTGTTTGGGGTGTAGCCTTCACTGCCCTGGAACTCACTATATAGACTGAGGCTGGCTTTGAACTCAGATCTGTCAGCCTCTACCTCTCAAGGGCTGAGATTTAAACGTGGTGTGTGTGTGTGTGTGTGTTGTTATCACACTAATGTGTGACAAAGATTTTAAGACTAGTCTGGGCAACAGAGTGAAATTTGTTGTGAAGGGAGGGAGGGAGGGAGGGAGGGAAGGAAGGGGGGAGGAAACGGGGGGAGGATGAAAGGGCAGACACTGTTGTTTTTTTTCTGGGAAGTCAGTCAATATACAGTCACTCTCAGGCTACTTGCCTAAGGGATGGGTTGAAGGAGAGGAGATTGCTGAAGCTTCTTCACCCTTCCTGAGATGGGGGCTGGTCTGGCTTTCCGAAGGCCAACTCTGGTTCCTGTCACTAGCTTTTGCTTCTGGGGGCAGGAAGGCAGGTCAACTCTTCCACAATGTGCAAAGTGCAGGGGCTCTGGGGGTGTGGCTGAAGGCAGAGCACAGCTTCCCCACAGGCTAGCCTCCTCTCCAGGGCTAACTGGAAGTGAAGGAGGCGGAGGCTGCCCTCCTTGAAGGATCTGGGCTAGGCAGCAAGGATTCACTCTCCCATACAGGTCAGTCCTTCCTAGACACTCCTGCAGGGGGAGTGGCTGCCTCCTGTCTCAGTCATACTCCAGGCTCTAGTGCATGGACAAGGACCCTGGAGCCTTGACAGGGGCT